>OX638142.1:82428694-83750173 GCA_951805005.1 Othius punctulatus | reverse complement strand
TTAATTTACAACAAAAATGTTGTAATTTTCTTTCAAAATTTGTAATTTTCAAGTGCGATTTCATGTTTTTCTTTGTTTTTATGAAAATTTCATCATTTCCAGTAAACATTTTGCATTTTTCAGTAAAACCTTTGCAGTTTCCAACATATTAAATTATGCTGAGAATGTTATAATTTTCAGTGCTGTTTTTAATTTCCTATCAACATTTTACGGTTTCCAACGAATATTGCAATATTTGAATTATAATAACATAATTTTCGATGAGCACTTTAAGAGCTTCCATGAAAATTTCACTATTTTCAGTGACAACTTTGATATTGCCACTAAAATTTTAAATTCATGCTGAAAATGTGAACATTTTCACTGTAATGTTTAATTTACAACAAAAATGTTGTAATTTTCTATCAAAATTTATAACTTTCTATCAAAATTTGTAATTTTCAAGTGCGCTTATAAATATTTCTTTGTTTTGATGAAAATGTCTTGGTTTCCAGTAAACATTTTGCAGGTTTCAGTAAAAATGTTTCTGTTTTCAGCAAAATACTAAATTCATGCTGAGAAATTTACAATTTTCTATGCTTTCTTTAATTTCAAATCAAAATATTGCCCTTCCCAATGAATATTAATAATTTTTAATTATGCTTTGATAATTTTAGATGAATACTTTATTTTCCAGTACAAAACATTGCAGTTTCCAACAACACATTAAATATATGCTGAAAATTTTATATTGTTCAGTGCCGTCTTTAATTTCTAATCAAAATTTTGCCGTCTGTGAAATTTCATAGATTAACAGTGTTATATAAGTTATATCTGAAATTTCAATTGCTCTGTCATCTATCAATAATTAGATGACAACATTTCAATTGTTCTATCAAATATCGATAACTAACAAAATTTTAATTATTTCTGTTAAAATTTCATGGCCTAACTAATAAAATTTCTGTTGAAATTTGTCGAATTTCTTAGATCAACTGTTTATATTATTGATATCTGAAATTTCAAGTGTTCTCTGTCATGTATCAATGACTAGCTTATAATATTTCAATTGTTCTATCAAATATCACCGACTAACTAACATAATTTGTTAGTTTTTTCAATTATATCATTTTAAAATGTCAATGGTTTCGTCATCTGATAGACCAACTGTCAAAATTTCACTATACTGAAATGTCATGGACTACTGTCCAAATTTCTATAAAAAATGTATTGTTTACTACAAATATTTATTGACGTATTCAACGTCAATTTCATCATTTCCAGTAAAAATAATGTAAATGCCTGTTTTTTTAAATTCATGTCGACAGTTTTATAACTTTCACTACAATGTTTATGTTACAATATATATTTCGCAATTTCATAAAAAAAAAATATTTTTTCAAGTACCTAATTATCGTGTAACGACACCACATAAATAAAATATTTCTAAATATTACCATTGAACATTTTTCGATGAATATTGTATTTCATCATTTCCAGTTAAAATTTTCAGTGCTATGCTTAATTTTCAATCAAAATTTTGCACTTTCCAATAAATATTGCTAATTGTCAATTACAGTTACTTAATTTTCGATGAATATATGATAACTTTCATTGAAAATTTCACCAATTTTCGCAAATTTCATCAGTTCCAGTAACCATATTTTGGAATTTGTTGTACAATTTTAGAGTCATGTTATTTTTTAAAAATAATTTTCAGTGCAATGCTTAATTTTCAATCAAAATTTTGCACTTTCCAATGAATATTGCTAATTGTCAATTACAGTTTCTTAATTATCGATGATTATTTGATAACTTTCTTAAAAAAAATTATCAATTCCGGTAAAATATTTGGAATTGCCAGAAAAATTTTAAATACTTGCTGAGAATTTTATAATTTTTAGTGCTATGCTTAATTTCCAATCAAAATTTTACACTTTTCAATGAGTATTGCTATGTTCGATACTTTCATTGACAATTTCATGATTTCAAATAAAAAGTTGCAATTGCCAGCAAAATTTAAATTTCTTGCTGATAATGTCATCATGTTCAACGCTATGTTTAATTTATAATATTTTTTTTACACTTTCCAATGATTATTGCTAATTTTCAATTACAGTTTCTTGATTATAGATGAGTATTCGGTAATTTTCATTAAAAATGTTATCAATTCCTATAAAATATTTGCAATTGCCAGCAATATTTCAAGTATACGAATGGAGAATTTTATAATTTTTAGTGATCGCTTTAATATGCAATTAAAATTTTGCACTTTCCAATGAACATTGCTAATTTTCGATACTTTAATCGAAAATTTCACGATTTCTAATAAAAAAATTGCAATTGCCAGCAAAATTTTAATTTCTTGCTGAGAATTTTATCATTTTCAACACTGTTTAATTTTCAATCGAAATTTTACACTTTCCAATGATTATTGCCAAGTTTCAATAACAGTTTCTTGATTATAGATGAATATTCGGTAATTTTCATTAAAAATGTTATCAATTCCGTTAAAGTATTTGCAATTGCCAGCAAAATTTTAAATACTTGCTGAGAATTTTATAATTTTTAGTGCTATGTCTAATTTCCAATCAAGATTTTGCACTTTCCACTGCATATTGCTAATTTTCGATACTTTCATTGACAATTTCACCATTTCCAATAAATAATTGCAATTGCCAGCAAAATTTTAATATTTTGCTAAGAATTTTATCATTTTCAGCGCTGTTTTATTTATATGATTATAAAATTTACACTTTTCGAATCATTATTGCTAATTTTCAATTATAGTTTATTAATTTTAGATAAATTGTTGGTAATTTTGATACAACATTTTATCAATTCCGGTAAAATATTTGCAATTGCCAGGAAAATTTTAATTTCTTGCTGAAAATTATATCATTTTCGACGCTATGTTAAATTTATAATCAAAATTTTACACTTTCCAATGATTATTGCTAATTTTCAATTACAGTTTCTTAATTATCGATGAATATTTTATAAGTTTTATTGAAAATTTCATCAAGTCCAGAAACAATTTTTGCAATTACCATTAGCATTTTAGATACTTGCCGAAGATTATAAATTTCACTGCAATATTTAATTTACAATAAAAAAATTGTAAAATGTTCTACTGAAATGTCTGTCGTTTGAATAATATCGACTCTTTTCGGGGCACTTTTCCAGTATTTCATGAAACGAAGTTTAATCCCATTTACGACACTTTTTCCGTAATTCCTTAAACGAAATTCGCCCCTTTTTTTATGAAGAACGAAAAAACTTTGATTATTTTTACTTGACATAATCAAAATATGAGTCAGAACACCTTAACAAAACAGAAATATGGACAAATGTGCTGAAATGTGCAAAAATATGCAAAAATATGTTTTTATGTTAAAATATGCAAAAATGTGCTGTGATAAATAGGGCTCTAAATTCATAGTTTAGTACAGTACAGTCAATGAGTACAGTCCATTCTTTTATAAGTCGCATGAAAAAATATGTGCTCTTGCATATATTTGGTTGCCCTAGTAATGACCATTACGATAAAAATTTAAGTTTTGTGTTCAAATTTAGAAGTTTTGTGACATAAAATTAGAAAATTTACTAATTTAGTAATTTAGTCTTGCATATATTTGGTTGCCCCAGTAATGACCATTACGATACAAATTTAAGTTTTGTGGTCAAATTTGGAAGTTTCGTGATATAACATTATAAAATTTAGTATGAAGACAAGGTTATTAATTTTATGAGATTTGTGTTTGCACATTCATAATCCGGTGCCCGCTCCACTCGACTGTAATCCACCCGTAATGTGAGGAGCTTCGCCCCTCGCAGAAAAACTTTAATAACCGAAAATATCGGGTTTCCCTCCCTCCTGGAGGGTGCAGTAATTTTGCCAGCCCTCGGGGGAGCGCCTGATCCTCTCCAGTAATGAAATGTCAAACTTAATTCGGGTTTAATTCGTAGCGATTCGCGTCGGCCACATGTCGCGTGGGACGGGCGTCGCGGCGCGTGAAATTGGAACGTTGTATGTTGGGCGTCGGTCTCAGATGAAGATGATGATGGGGGCGAAGGGATGCTGTGAGCGTGTTTGTGCAACGTTATTAAACGCAATGAGATGATCTGGGTCGGCGAGGGGCTCCGGCCGTTAACGAAACACATACCCCGGGGGCGTCCCACATAAAATAATATCGGACTATTATTTAGATAGCGGCCGTAAATCACGCGGCTGGACTTTGACTGCAAAAGGCACCGCGCGCTCCTAACGAGAGACCCGGGGAACTCTCTTGCGTGCGCTCGGGGGCCCGGGGATGCAGCGGCCCCCGAGATGCCGCCGCCCCGGCAAGGCTTTCCAGTGCAAGCAGATGGCCGGCGAGGAGACAATGGGGCCGCGCAAAAACTGGCATCGCCTCGGGGACGTATAAATTGCGCCTGGAAACGCTGAAAAAGCCCCGAGAAACGGGGCCCCCGGTGGCCCGGTGCCCGTTACCAACGCCGACGCGGGGGACATGATTCAATCTGCCCCGGGCCCCCGGAATCCCGGCCAGACGCGCACCCCGGTGACAGTTTTATTGCGATCGCAACGTCCGATTGCGCCTTTTTGCCCATCAGCTCGCCGATTTAATTGAACCGATCGCTGCGGAATTTACACACCGCGAAGTTAATTTACGGCCGCGGCTGCAATCGCCTGGCTGCTACATAAATTCGACCAAGCAAAAATGAAGAGGTACAATTAGAAGTTAAAACAACCGTGGGTTTCTCAACTGAAGATATATTCTCTGAAAATTTGACGAAGGTTATGAAGTAAACAAGTCTGTTTTTCTGTCAATTTCTGTCACAGAAATTTCTGAAAATTTGTCTAATGGATGTTTTGAAATTTTTATGCCAGATATGGTTACAGTATGCCTTAATATATATCCTCTGAAAATTTGACGAATGTAATGAAGTAAATAAATGAGAAAATTGAACATATAGCTTTCCCAGTTGACAGGTATCGCTATATCTGTCACTGAAATTCCTGAAAATTTGTCCAATGCATGTTTTGAAAATTTTATGCCAGATTTGGTTACAGTTTGCCTGAAGATATATCCTCTAAAAATTTGACGAAGGTTATTATAAATTTTAATACCAAGGTTCGGTTTTATTACAACCGTTATAAATTTTCTGTACGTCTGATTGATGACTATGGTGCGAATAATGTATGCACATCCGCATTGCTCGTAAATGCGTAACCAATATTACAGGCATTTAGGTGCTTCATATTTCTGAGATACAGATACAATTAAGTGATAAAGATTTCTGAAGTAGAGATACATAAATAAACAATATTTGATTATACAGCAAACAAAGAAATAATTATAAGTAATGCTAATTTTGTAGCTAATTATATATGCAGTAGATACTTTAAACTTAAAACTTTCCCTAAACAAAATACAATCACAATACTTTTTTTTCTAATACTAATGTTTCCATTTAATACCATTTAACGCATCCAAAACTGTTCTTTTTTATTTTTCTGGTTTTTCATTTTCTTCAGTTTTCCAATAATTCACCTTCCAATACTCTTGATACTTTAATTGAAATTTTGGACTTTAAATTCTTCTTTATTTTTTTTTTATAATGTTTAAAACAACTTTAATTATTTCTGTGTGAAACTTTAATTGTTCTGTCAATTATCGTCGACAAATTATCAGAATTTTTAATCATTTCTGTTAAATAAATCATAGTTTACTATAAATCTTTAAAAATTTTCTGTAAAAATGACAATTATTTTGTCAAAGTTCTATGTTTAACTGTTTCAAATTGTGTCTGGTGTGAAATTGCTATTGCTATATCATCTATGAATGACTACCTAATTTTCATTTATAATAACATAGTTTTCGATGAGCACCTTAAGAGTTTCCATGAAAATTTCACTATTAAGTAAAAACTTTGTTATTGCCATTACATTTTTAAATTCATGCTGAAAATATTAACATTTTCACTGCAATGTTTATTTACAATAGAAGTGTGTCATTTACTATCAAAATTTGTTTGTAATTTTTAAGTGCACTTTCAAGTTTTTCTTGGTTTTTATGAAAATATCATCGTTTTCAGTAAATACATTGCAGTTTTCAGTAAAAGTTTTGTCATTTCCAACAACATATTAAATTTATGCTCAGAATTTTATAATTTGTAATTTTTTTATCAAAATTTGTAATTTTCAAGTGCACTTTCAAGTTTTCCATTGTTTTTATGAAAATTTCTACATTTCCAGTAAATATATTGCAGTTTTCAGTAAAAATTTTACAGTTTCCAACAACATATTAAATTTATGCTGAGAATTTTATAATTTTTGGTGCCGCCTTTAATTTTCAATGAAAATTTTGCCGTTTGCAACGAATATTGCTAATTTTCATTTATAATAAAATAATTTTCGATGAGCTCTTTAAGAGTTTCCATGAAAATGTCACTATTTCCAGTAAAAACCTTGTTATTGCCACTAAAATTTTAAGTTCATGCTGAAAATGTTAAAATTTTCACTGCAATGTTTAATTTACGATACATTTTTTTGTAATTTTCTATCAAAATTTGTATTTTTGATGGAACAGGAAATTAACTGTCAAAATATCAAATATTTCTCTTAAAATTTCATAGTTTGCTATTAATATTTCAAATATTTCTGTAATAAATTTAATTAGTTTGTAAAATTTCATTGATTAACTGTCAATTTTCAATTATTTCTGGCGGAAATAAGAAATTTCAATTGTGCTGTCAATTATCGTAGACTGATTGTCAGAATTTTTAATCATTTCTGTTAAAAAAGCATAATTGACTATTAATCTTTAAATATTTCTGTATAAATGTCAATTATTTTGTAAAATTTCATTGATTAACTATCAATTTTCAATTACTTCTGTGTGATATTTCAATTGTTCTATCAATTATCGTTAACTAATTGACAGAATTTTTAATCATTCCTGTTAAAGAAACATTGTTTGGTATTAATCTTTAAATATTTCTGTAAAAATGTCAATTATTTTGTAAAATTTCATTGATTAACTATCAAATTTCAATTATTTCTGATGATATTATTTGTGATATTTCAATTGTTCTATCAATTATCGTTAACTAATTGTCAGAATTTTTAATCGTTCCTGTTAAAAAACATTGTTTGGTATTAATCCTTAAATATTTTTGTAAAAATGTCAATTATTCTGCCACATTTTACAGACTAAGTGTTTCATATTATTTATATTTGAAATTTAAATTGCTCCGTCATCTATTATTGACTAGATGACAAAATTTCAATTTTTCTAGCAAATATCGTTGACTAACAAAATTTTGATTATTTCTGTTAAAATTTGATTAATCAAATCAAATTTCATTGTTAGCTGTCAAATTTTCAATTATTTCTATGTGAAATTTTAATGTTCTGTCAATTATCGTTGACAAATTATCAGAATTTTTAATCATTTCTGTTAAATAAATCATAGTTTACTATAAATCTTTAAATATTTCTGTAAAACTGACAATTATTTTGTCAAAGTTCTATGTTTAACTGTTTCAAATTATGTCTGGTGTGAAATTGCTATTGCTATATCATCTATGAATGACTACCTATCAAAACGTCAACTGTTCTGTTATATATCGTCGACTGAGTGTCAATATTTCAATTATTTGTGTTAAAATTTCATTGATTCTATCAAATTTCATCGATCAAGTGTCAAATTTTCAATTGTTTATATGTGGAATTTCAATTGTTGTAAAAATATCAATTTGGACATGGGTGCAACAATAGCGTAAGTCAAAAAAATTAGTTTCGAGAAAAACGCGTTTTAAGATTCAAATTTCATTGATTCTATCAAATTTCATCGATCAACTGTCAAATTTTCAATTGTTTTCTATGTGGAATTTCAATTGTTTTGTCAACTATCATTGACCAACTGTCAATATTTCAGTGCATTTAAATATCATGGTCAAACTGTCTAAATTTAAATTATTTCTCTTAAAATTTCATTGTTTACTTTAAAATATTTCTGTAAAAATTTCAATTATTCCGAAAAATTTCAATTATTTATGTTAAAAAGTTTCGAGAAAAACGCGTTTAAAGATTCAAATTTCATTGATTCTATCAAATTTCATCGATCAACTGTCAAAGTTTGAATTGTTTCTATGTGGAATTTCAATTGTTTTGTCAACTATCATTGATCAACTGTCAATATTTCAGTGCAGTCAAATATCATGGACAAACTGTCTAAATTTAAATTATTTCTCTTAAAATTTCATTGTTTATTTTAAAATATTTCTGTAAAAATATCAATTATTCTGAAATATTTCATTGTTTCCATTTAATACCATTTAATGCATCCAAAACTGTTCTTTTTTCATTTTCCTGTTTTTTTTTCTTTTCTTCAGTTTTCCAATAATTCAATACTCTTGATTCTTTAATTGAAATTTTGGACTTTTAACCCCCCCTTTTTTTCATAATGTTTAATACAACTCTAGGGCAATTTCTGAAAACCTTTTTAAATTTGGTGTAACTTATGTATTTATTTGTATATTGTGATGTTATGGAAATGTTAAAAATGCAATTTTCTGCTTTTCAATTTCTTCAGACTTTCTTCAGAGTCACTAGACTTTCGTTAAGTTTTATAGTAATATTTATTGGTGTAATCCCAATAATGTTTACAGATTTTATACGCAGAATGGAAAAATTAAAAAAAGTTTACACTAAGAAATTCACCTTCCAATACTCTTGATACTTTGATTGAAATTTTGGAGTTTAAATCTTTTTTATATATATATATATATATAATGTTTAATACAACTTTAGGGCAATTTCTGAAAACTTTTTTAAATTTGGTGAAACTTATGTATTTATTTCTATATTGTGATATTTTGGAAATATTAAAAATGCAATTTTCTGCTTTTCAATTTCTTCAGACTCACTAGACTTTCGTTAACTTTTATAGTAATATTTATTGGTGTAATCCCAATAATGTTTACAGATTTTATACACAGAATGGGAAAATTAAAAAATAATACACTAAGAAATTCATCTTCTAATACTCTTGATACTTTGATTGAAATTTTGGACTTTAAATCTTTTGTTTTTTTATACATATATAATGTTTAATACAACTTTAGGGCAATTTCTGAAAACTTTTTTTAAATTTGGTGTAACTGATGTATTTATTTGTATATTGTGATGTTATGGAAATGTTAAAAATGCAATTTTCTGCTTTTCAATTTCTTCAGACTTTCTTCAGAGTCACTAGACTTTCGTTAAGTTGTATAGTAATATTTATTGGTGTAATCCCAAGAATGTTTACAGATTGTATACACAGAATGGGAAATTTAAAAAAAAGTTTACACTAAGAAATTCACCTTCCAATACTCTTGATACTTTGATTGAAATTTTGGACTTTAAATTCTTTTGGTTTTTTTTTTGTAATGTTTAATACAACTCTAAGGTAATTTCTGAAAACTTTTTTAAATTTGGTGTAACTTATGTATTTATTTGTATATTGTGATATTATGGAAATGTTAAAAATGCAATTTTCTGGTTTTCAATTTCTTCAGACTCACTAAACTTTCGTTAAGTTTTTTACTAATAGTAATATTTATTGGAGTAATAGCAACAATGTTTACAGATTTTATATACAGAATGGGAAAATTCAAAAATTCCCTTTTATTATTTTTTATTTTTTTATTTTGACTTTTTGTCAAAATTTTGTGGGAAATATTTATAATAGTTTACATAATTAAATTTGTACTTTCTTAAATGCTTCTTTTGTACAGGAAATAGGAGATATAATATAATAATAATAATATTTATTAGCAGAAAGCTACATACATACAATAATTGGTGCAATTTTTTTGACTTTGATTACACTGGAATGTTTGGAATAGCATTAAAGTATGTTCCGACAAAAACTATATAAATAAAATTACGAATTCTTTGCGAAATAACGTATAAACTACCGGATGGTTAATATTATTTTTTTATCGTCAGATTGGGCTTCATCAATATCTAAACATGTGTACTTATTTTGGATTTTTTATTTCAATTAGAAGTCGCCATTTTTGGCCTGGTAATAAAACTTGAATCACCCAGTATATAGATATACACAGCATATAGATGCACATATATATATAACCCATTCTTGGTTTTTTCAGCTCTTTTATTTATATTTATTAATTAGTAGAAAAAAATTGCAATTTTGTGTGAAATGTCAGCTTACATAATTGTTTTGAAATTTCTTACATGCTTCTTTCGTACTGAAAAAGGAAATACTTTTATCACTTTCGCTCAATTAACAATTTTCTTCTTTTCAGTACAAAAGTAGCAAAAGTAGCAGTACAAAAATTTATTTAATTCACAAAAGTAGCATTTGAGAAATTACAAAAGCAATCTTGTAACATGACATGTCAGCACACAATTGGGCTGGGAAGTGCTGGAAAAACGAATAATTGTATACTGTAACATCTCTGATTCTGTACAAAAGAAGCATTTGAGAAAATACAAAATCAATTATGTAGACTGGTAAAAATATTTCACACAAAATTGCAAAAAAATTCACACAAAATTGCAAAAAAATTCACACAAAATTGCAAAAAAATTAAAATTTAAATGAAAATACTAGAAAAACTAAATTCTGGGGATTGTTTATATTTCCATTTTCTATTGGCTAATATTTCACACAAAATTGAAAAATTTCGTTTTGAATCTATAAAGTATAAAGTATCTGCCAAGCTGGTTGGTTACACCTGCTATAAATGATTGCCTGTAAGTTTATAGATACGTAGTTATTTTGGAGCCCACCAATTAATCGGGGGTTAGGCATATTAATTGTCTCTCGTGGCGTATATGACAAAGCGAGGAGAGAAAAATGGGATGAGGTTTTCGTCCGTCTGCAAGGTAGAGCCTGCTGACGGCTCATCATTAATAATCCGGCGATTTGAAAAAATAACAGTAGCCGACCATTAAAAGCGGGCAATAATTGATTTTCACCGTCCTGCAACGGGGGGATTAATCACGCTCAGGGGGCCACCGGCTAATCGGGAAGTGGACGCGACCTGATGAAACAACCGACAAAAAAAAAACAACGAGAAGTTCCTTTAGGTCGTAATTACGTGGAAAGCGAAACGTGTAATTACGCCCAATGATTGATTCGTATTAATACGGCTAATAATAGGTATGTTTCCTATTATGCTGCGTGCGCCTGGGCCCTGTGTGAGGATGTGGCGAGGGCATGTGTACGTACAGGACCATTATGCAGTAAAATACCGATTTGTATAGATACGGGGCAGCGCACACAAAGGCTAAATATCTGATCCAAACAACGGTTTAAACGGGTTGTAACCGGAGAACTTTCGCTATCAGGTAAAACAATCGCTGGAACTTTGTCCGTCGCATAAAGACCGTTCTTGGATGTGTGCGTGCCATCATGCATGAACGTGTGTCTGTGGGCCTCTCGGAGAGACCCATTACACGGATGGGGTGGATGCGGGAGCCATTCTCCATCTCGCCATTCTCATGAGTATTGGTTTCACTCGAGACACGTCAAAAACGAAATAAAACAACAACAAAAAATCGTCCGCCAGGATTTTAAAGAAACTCCGATGATGCGTTTGTTCATGATTTCCGTACATTGAAAGACATAATGGTGAAACTCAACTAGAATTCCCCCTTTCGTACTTCTCAGTAGTGTACAGTTACTATGGTCAGAAAGTTCTAATTGTCTTCTAAAAGATTGGACCATAACGTATTATCGCCACGTTTAGCATATGGACACGCCACCTCGGAGGTTGAGCACGAATTATCGCTACGGAAATACGGAAGCGGAAGCATGGCTAGCCGGGAATTGCCGTGGTCGCGGAAAACCAAAGATTTACATCCATTTTAGCAGAAAGACCAAATTTTGTAAATTTTGGTATACTTTTATCTGTACATGGCATTGGTATATCTAAACCTAGAATCCAAGAACCATAAATTTATTCGAATTGCGGAAAAAATTGCCAATTTTATTGAAAACGTCAAATTTGCAACTAGAGAGTTTACCAGTAGTATCTGAAAAGCCGCCCAATTCTCTGAAAATTTCTATAAAGAATTTTCTAATAATTACACCTAAAACTTCAATACTTTATAAAGCTTAAATACATTTAAAGTACCAGAAAAAACCCAATAGAACTCGATATATTTTTTTAAATTTTCTTATTATTAATTAAAAATCAGAATTTTTAAGGATTTGCCTGTTAAAAATTATAAATAGTTTAGTTTTTTTTAAATTCCTTATTAAAAATTAAAAACTAGTTTTGTTTTTGAGGATTCCCTTATTAAAATTTAAAAATAGATTTTGTTTTTTTAAGTAAGAGTCGGAAAATTTCTATAAATAATTTTCTAATAATTACACCTAGATCCAAAATACTATATAAAGCTTAAATAGATTTAAAGTACCAGAAAACCTTATAGAACTTGATATATAATTTTTGTATTTTCTTTAAAAATCAGTTTGTTTGTTTTTTAAGAATTTCCTTATAAAAACTGAAAATAACATTGGTTTCTAAGATCTTATAATATCTTAGAAGCTTATCTTATTAAGATCTTATAATATCTTAGAAATCTTATATTATTAAGATCTAATAATCTTAGAATTTATTCATAATTAACCGTCGATTGAAAGTCCCATACATAATCAATGAATGTTTTTTTTTGTGTACTAATAATTTTTCTATTTTGTTCCAGGTAAGTCACAACAATGTTCTTCCACACCGTGACTACTAAATATTGGTGAGTGTTTGCACATATTCTCGGCATAAAATTGCATAAGCAGGACCTGAGATTGTGTTATGAATTACACATTGCGCCACAATTAAATGATTAATTATATCGCCACTTGATTGCAATCATGTGTGACTTAACATGGCCATTAAGTTTTCAACAGGTTTGCAATGACTGTTAATATTATTATTACTATATTATTGCGAATAGTGATGCTGTGTGCAGAATGAGCGCAAATAGTTTACCCAATCGATTGTAAAATGAAGTAAGCAGCCAGCTGTACGCCCCTGGTGCGTGCCTCTTCTCTGACTATAGAGTTTGGTACTATATTGTCTACAAATAACTATAAAATCTGTTGGTATTGTCCATGTCAGATAAAATGTCACTTTTCACATAAAACCCAAATCACTAGTGGAATTGATATCCTACCTCAATATACTAGGATGCACCAAGAGATGCATTTGCATTTCTGTTGACCTGCCTTTGTAGCCCCTTCTCTGGCTACAGATGTTGGCACTATATTTTCTACAAATAACAATAAAATCGATTGGTATAGTCCATGCCAGATAAGATGTCACTTTTCACATAAAACCGAAATCACTGGTGGAATTGATCTCCTACCTCAATACACTACGATGCACCAAGAGATGCATTTGCGTTTCTGTTGACCTGTCAGACAGCCTCTGTAGCCTCTTCTCTGGCTACAGATGTTGGCACTATATTGTCTACAAATAACTATAAAATCGGCTGGTATAGTCCATGCCAGATAAGATGTCACTTTTCACATAAAACCGAAATCACTGGTGGAATTGATCTCCTACCTCAATACACTAGGATACACCAAGAGATGCATTTCTGTTGACCTGTCCGACAGCCTCTGTAGCATATTCTCTCGCTACAGATGGTGGCACTATATTGTCTACAAATAACAATAATATCGGTTGGTATAGTCCATGCCAAATAAGATGTCACTTTTCACATAACACCGAAATCACTGGTCGAATTGATCTCCTACCTCAATACACTAGGACAAATTTTCAAGAATTTTCAAGATCCATGCACATGACTTGAATTTTCAGGATTATTTACACGTGTCGTTGATTTAGCATACTTTGGTATACTTCAATTCTGGAAATTTGAAGACATTTTCAAGATTTTCAAATTTTCAAGAATTTTCTAGATTTGATGCACATGACTTGAACTTTAAGATAAAATAAGATAGTTTATTAATGTTAGCACACACAAAAAAAAAATGTTTACACAAGTCAGGGTCAAAACTACAGTAAGTAGTGTACATAAACAATACAAATAATCACAGTAACCACAAAAATAATCGTACAATTAATTAAAGTCGTATAAGCGATCACAAATAATCACACAATTAGGCATATCAATCAAGTTACAGCAATTTTTCGAGAATTGCATATCATAACTGGGAGTACAATACACCTCCAATGAATATACATTGTACAAATACACCATAGAAATGCACTATAAAAATTCACTATAAAAATACACTGTAAGAGCAGAAGAAGCTTCCTGCAACAGAATTATCGTAACAACAGCCCTTATGGCTCATGCTGGAAGTTCCTAGTGTCAGAGTATCACAAAAAATGTCAAAAATGCAGTTGTTCCAAAGCCAACTTTAACGAAAGTCTGTTATTTTGCGAGTAAAATTTTCGAAATACAAATAGTCTAAATGTCAATGATTTTCAATATGATTGTTCCAAATGTCAAATTTTCCAGATCCAACTTTACGAAAAGGCGTATTTTCCGGTAAAATTTTCAAAATACCGTTATTCTCAATGTCAATAATATCAATATATTTCAATATGTCAATATAATGGTTCCATGTTAACTTTTTGCAATACGGTTGATGCAAGTGTTCATTTTGAAAATGTAATATTGTTTCAGGGCCAACTTTACTAAACTCCTTTGTTTCTTGTCCATTTTTTAAATACAAATGTTCTCAATGATTTTAAATATCTCAATGATTGTCAATGAATTTACATAAAATTGTTCACAATGTCAAATTTTCGAAATATGATTGTTCCTGGTGGTAAAGTTTCATAAAAAATCTCAAAAATGCAGTTGACCAAAGCCAACTTTACAAAACATAGTTGTTTTTAACTTTTCAAAATTCAACTGTTGTCGAAACTGATTAGTAAATAAAATTCAGCATATCTATTCTAGAAATGTTTTTCCGAAAATAAATCATTTTCCATCAAATATGGTTTCTAGAAAATTAATTTTGAGAGATGGATTATCAAAAAATCAAGATACATTTTTTAGGTACATTCTAGGTACAAATTCCTGGCCAGAAACTGTTCAACTAAATGATAATCCCCAATTATTGAATATTAATTGCTATTAAAATAAACTAAGTTTACTGATTTAAATTGAAAACTATAAAATTGTTTCCCTTAAAGTTTAAAGCTTGAGAATTGATTTCTTGAGTTTTGGTGGCATGGATTTTTCTCTGGCATTCTCTGGCATCTTGCATCACATCAGTGCTCATGATTTTGACTACTAAGTTCTGGACTATCTAAATAAATCTCGTCAGACCATCAGATCTACAAATTTTTATACTATACTTTGGAAGGCTTGACTATCCCTAGAGTAGTCACGGTAGCAATATCAGGATTCGTCACTTTGACTACTAAATTCTGATTGTCTGTGAATGAACTACATCAGCGATATCATATCTCGTCTGTTTTACTAAAAAAAAGATCTTGGCATTTTTATACTCCAATTTGCATGTTTTGACTATTCCTTGAGTAATCGCATCAGAGTTGAATTCATCACTTTGTCTTATTATTTTTCTGTTATTTTTTTTTATTGATTCAATACTTGAATTCATCATGTTGACTACTACATTCTCATTGTTTCTAAATGAACTGCATCGGCGATATCAGAACTCGTCTGTTGTATGTGGCTTCTATTCTACAAATGAAAGTAACTTGAATCTTCAAGTTTCTATGCACAAGACTCGAATTTTCAAGATTCCTTACACGTGTCGTTAATTTGGCATACCAAGAGTAATTAAATTGCGCTAATTATTACATATTTGGAAATGCACGTAACTCCAATTCTTGAATATTGAAGACATTTTCAAGATTTTCAAATTTTCAAGAAGTTTCAAGATTCTATGCACACGACTTGAACTTTCAGAATTATTTACACGTGTCGTAGATTTGGTATACTTGGTGTAATTAAATTACGCTCATTATTCTTCAAATAAAAAACTTCAATTCTTGATAATTGAAGAAATTTTCAAGATTTTCAAATTTTCAAGAATTTTCAAGATTCTATGCACGCGACTTGAGCTTTCAGGATTGTTTACTCGTGTCGTTGATTTGGCATACTTGGTGTAATTAAATTACGCTCATTATTCTTCAAATAAAAAAACTTCAATTCTTAAAAATTGAAGAAGTTTTCAAGATTTTCAAATTTTCAAGAATTTTTAAGGTTCGATGCACATGACTTGAACATGATTATTTACATGTGTCGTTGATTTGGCTTTCCTTTTATAATTAAATTACGCACATTATTCTTGAAATAAAAAACTTCAATTCTTGAGATTTGAATAAATTTTCAAGATTCTATGCTCATGACTTGAACTTTCAGGATTATTTACACGTGTCGTAGATTTAGTATACGTTGAGTAACTACATTACGCTCATTATTCTTGAAATAAAAAACTTCAATTCTTGAAATTTGGAGAAATTTACAAGATTTTAAAATTTTCAAGAATTTTCGAGATTCTATGCACATGACTTGAACTTTCAGGATTATTTACACGTGTCGTTGATTTGGCATATGTTGGGTAATTAAATTACGCTCATTATTCTTGAAATAGAAAACTTCAATTCTTGAAATTTGAATAAATTTTTAAGATTTTCAAATTTTCAAGAATTTTCGAGATTTGATGCACATGACTTGAACTTTAAGATAAGATAATATAGTTTATTAATGTTGGCACACAAAAAAAATGTACAGAGGTCAGGGTCAAAAATACAGTAACTAGTGTACATAAACAATACAAATAATCACAATAACCGCACAAATAATCGTACAATTAATTAAAGTCGTATAAGCGATCACAGATAATCACACAATTTGGCATATCAATTTAATTCAATTCAATTCAATTTCATATCAATAATATATCAATAGTACAGCAACTTTTCGAGAATTGCATATCATAACTGGAAAATCGGAACTCGTCTGTTGCGTGTGGATTCTATTCTACAAATGAATGTAACTTGAATCTTGCAAGTTTCTATACACATGACTTGAATTTTCAAGATTCCTCACACGTATCGTTGATTTGGCATACTTTGGGTCTTAAATTACGCAAATTATTCTTGAAATAATAAACTCCAATTCTTGAAATTTGAAGAAATTTTCAAGAATTTTCAAGATTCTCTGCCTAGGACTTAATGACTTTCACGATTATGTACACGTGTCGTTGATTTGGCATACTTTGAGTAATTAAATTACATTCATTATTTTTGAAATAAAAAACTTCAATTCTTGAAATTTCTAGAAATTTTTAAGATTATCAAATTTTCGATAATTTTCATGATCTATGCACATGACTTGAACTTTCAGGGTTTTTTACACGAGTCGTTAATTTAATTTCGCACATTATTCTTAAAATAAAAAACTTCAATTCTTGAAATATGAGGAACTTTTCAAGATTTTAAATTTTTCAAGATTTTCAATTCAAATTTCAAGATTCGATGCACATTACTTGAATTTTTACGCTTATTTATACGTGTTGTTGATTTGGCATACTTTAGGTAATTAAATTAAGCTCATTATTCTTGATATAAACAAACTTCAATTGTAATATTCGTAGAAATTTTCAAGATTTTCAAGATTTTCAAATTTTCAAGAATTTTCTAGGTTCGATGCACATGACTTGAACTTTCAGAATTATTTACACGTGTCGTTGATTTGGCATACTTTGGGTAATTAAATTAAGCTCATTATTCTTGATATAAATAAACTTCAATTCTTGAAATTTGGAGAAATTTTCAAGATTCTATGCACATGACTTGAACTTTCAGAATTATTTACACGTGTCGTTGATTTGGCATACTTTAGGTAATTAAATTACGCTCATTATTCTTGAAATAAGAAACTTCAATTCTTGAACTTTAAAGACATTTTTAATTTTTTTAAATTTTCAAGAATTTTCAAGATTCAAGTGCTTGAAAATTCTTGAACCTGAACTTTCATGATTATTTATGCGTGACGTCTATTTGGCATTTAAGATTATCAAATTTTCCAGAATTTTCAAGATCTATGCATATGAGTTGAACTTTCAGGGTTATGAACACGTCGTTAATGTAATTACGCCCATTAGTCTTGAAATAAAAAACTCATATTCTTGAAATTTGAGGAACTTTTCAAGATTTTAAATTTTTCAAGAATTTCAATTCAAATTTCAAGATTCGATGCACATTACTTGAACTTTTAAGGTTATTTATACGTGTCGTTGATTTGGCATACTTTAGGTAATTAAATTAAGCTCATTATGCTTGATATAAACAAACTTCTATTCTTAAAATTTGTAGAAATTTTCAAGATTTTCAAGAATTTTCAGGGTTCAATTCTTCAAATAGAAATGTTATCACAGAAAAAAAATTGTTTACACCGGTCAGGGTCAAAAATACAGTAAATTGTGTACATGAACAATACAAATTATCACAATAACTACACAAATAATCGTACAATAAATTACAGTCGTATAAGCGATTACAGTCAGGATTATTTACACGTGTCGTAGATTTGGCATACTTTGTTTAATGGATATGCACGTGCCTTCTATTTTTACCATTACATGCGCGTGTCGATAATGTCATTAGTTCGATAATAGTTGTAATAATAGTTGTAGTGCACTACACTTAACAAACTTGTATCTTATAAATAAGTTTATAAGATTACAGCTATTATGAAAACCAGCCCAAATTTGATGCAAAATACTATATTTTTTTAATTGGTGAGTGAAGATATCAGAATTTTTACTGAAATATAAAAGATACAGGTACCCAAATTTGATGCAAAATACTATATTTTTTTTAATTGGTGAGTACATCAGCGATATCAGAACTTTTACTGAAATATAAAAGATCCAGGTATTTTTATACTCTAGTTTGCATATTTTGACTATTCCTTGAGTGGGATTAGCGATATCAGAATTCATCATTTTGACCACTAAATTTTCATTACCTCTGAATGAACTTCATTAGCAATATCAGAACTCGCCTTTTGCGCAATGAATTGTGTGTAAAACTTATTTTACTCACAGTTGATGTTTTTACGCACTTGTGCTAAAAAGTATCACTTTACGCACTGTGTGCGTAAAAGCTTGGTTTACGCATTGTTGTAGAAAAATAAAATTCGATGAGATCGTATAGGTTGGCAATGATTCAATGCATCGCATGATTTGTTCACTTGATGAATTAGTTTGTTCAATTGCAGAAATTGTCGAAAAATAAAATGTGTAGAAAATATTTCCATCAGTGTTTTTCCATTAGCATATCTTCTTCAGACGTAGCAATTTTTAAGCAGCACCGCCAACATTTGCATTGCGGCTATTAAAATATGTACAGACGGTACTTAGGCCTGAATGAATCGATTTATTTGATCGATCAGTCGGCCGTCTTTTGGCCAATTTCGATTTGCATAAATCGAATGTCGTTATACGCGGCCAGGTGATTAATCCCGCAAATGAGCCGCTCTGTATGCAACCCGTAATTCCGCGCCAATTGGTCCCGGGCAGCTGCCGCACGCGCGCAACTCTTTCGCCGCCCCTCGCGCCAAATTAAAAGCCAACCCCCGGCCCGAGGAATCCAAATTTGATTACGCATCCAGGGGGTGCGGGGGCGTCCGGGGGCGAGATTTATGGCGGCCGTCTGGCGAGGCGCCGACCGGAACCGGGGCCCCCTCGGGGCCCCCGGGACCGACCACCAGACAAAACATTACATTACTGCTAAGTGGTGCTTTGCCACTTTGATGTATACATCCTAAACGTGTTAAGGGTGTATTATGTAGCGTTTTATGGAAACACTCCCGGTTGCGCGTCGCGGGGGCGGCGGGGGTGGACCAGCGTTTGTAGCGCCCTCGCCGCTCTCGGGTAACATGTGAGAGGGAACAGATGAGCGGTTATCTGAGAGCGAGAGTGGTGAGTCGGATGAATGGGGATGACTAGGACGTGTGCGATTTGTGATTGCAAGTGGTGGAAGCGGATTAATCTTGTGCGGGTGGTGTAATGGATTTGTATTATGAGCGGAAATGGATTGATTAGACACTGCCTACGAATTGAAAAATGATCTCCAAATTGCTATACAAACACTGCCAGCCAAATGAATATTGACGCAGAACATTGTTAGACGTAGTATTTGAACTACTGTAATCCCAGAAAACACCGCACTAGAAACCTTACACCAAATAATTATATAATCTAGAATCCTACAGTACGTACTTTTGATGTCATGAAAATAACAATTTCAATACATCCTTGAGGCAACTTCCATGCAAAATTGCCTTTAGAACGTTCATATCTAATGCACACAAAGCACTTTATCACGAATTATAATATTATTACTCGAGGCGACAGCCGAGGCATTCAAGTACCTGATTGATTTTGTGGCAAGCAAATTTGCACAAAATCATACAGTAATGGGTTACTTTAATGCCTATTGCTCGCTTGAAGGTTAGCCAGAAGCGGATAATTTGCATGACTTCATCAATTTTGTTGTCTATAAAAATTAATTGTGTCGCTCTCAAAATGATAGATCAAAATTTGCAATGGTTTTGGAATTAGGGCATTACTTTGGTTAGCGTAGACCAAGAATTAACTTTTTTGTCGTCGTTTTGAAAATCATCGCGATAATTGTTTTGGTAATAAGGAAAATATCTTTGGAATTAGGAACAATTTATCTCAATGTCTTTAATATGGACCAAATTTTTTTTTTTTTGTCTCTGACTGAAAATGATCAAAATCATGGCTTTGGTAGGTATTCAGTATTCACTTTATTAGTATTTTGACTCTTTACAGAGTATTACATTGTACTAGAAACATAGGTACATAGGTTCATAGGTACAATTTTTTGGAATTAGGGATTGTTGGCCATATTTTCGTTAGGATTGACCAAAAATGATCTTTAATTTGTCTGAAATGTCTGAAGTCCGAAAAAGATTAAAATTATTACTTTTGTTCGTGGGGAAATTATCTACGTTAGTTTTGATACGTTGGAACCTGACAGGCGATGAGGCGCCGATGAAATATGCGCCCTGTCTGGGTCTTTGCCGACACACACAAAGGGCCCTCAAATCGGCCGAAAAACACACTCGAGGAGCACTTAAGATAAGCCGTAGGAAGGAGCGATGGTTTCAATCACGCTCGAGGAGTTTGGGCCCTGGTTTCCGGTGGATGACACCAAAGTTGGGCGGTGCCGAGTGGTCGACGCCGTGTCCGAGCCGACCTCGAGGGGCCCATCTAGAATTTCGCAAAAAAAAAATACAATGAAGTCACTGATTCATGGTACAAATCTTGCTAAACTGGCAAAATATTGGTATAATATAATTTCGTGGCTTAACAGAATTCAAAAATTTAAAACTCGTGGCGAATGGGTAAGCAGCCCAAAAAATCCAAAGAAAAAACCTAAAACTTTCCAACTTTACAAATCTCCATTGTTTTCAAAATTTTCAAAATTCTAAATGTCTAATGATTTTAAATATAATTGTTCCATATGTCAAATTTTCGGAATACTAATACTAAGCAGCACAAAAAATCCAAAGAAAAAACTTAAAACTAAAACTAAGCAGCACAAAAAATCCAAAGAAAAAACTTAAAACTAAAACTTTACAACTTTACATATCTCCATTGTTTTCAAAATTTTCAAAATTCTAAGTGTCTAATGATTTTAAATATAATTGTTCCATATGTCAAATTTTCGGAATACTAATACTAAGCAGCACAAAAAATCCAAAGAAAAACTTAAAACTAAAACTTTCCAACTTTACAAATCTCCATTCTTTTCAAAATTTTCAAAATTCTAAGTGTCTAATGATTTTAAATATAATTGTTCTATATGTCAAATTTTCGGAATACGATTGTTGAAAGTGCCAAATTTTCAAAATTCAATTGTTCCACATGCAACTTTACGAAAGTCCATTATTTTCGTGTTAAATTTTGGAAGTACAAATGTTCTAATTATCAATGATTTCAAATACTATTGTTCCAAATGGCAAATTTTCAAAATACAATAATTCTAAATCTCGAATGATTTTAAATATAATTGTTCTATATGTCAAATTTTCGGAATACGATTGTTGCAAGTGCCAAATTTTCACAATTCAATTATCCCGGATCCAACTTTATGAAAGTCCATTGCTTTGTGTCAAATTTTCGAAAAACCCATGTTCTAAATGTCTATGATTTTTAATACAATTGTTCCAAATGTCAAATTTTCGAAATATGATTGTTGCAAGGGTCTAAGTTTCGAAATGTACTTGTTCCAGATCCAACTTTCCGAGAAGCCGTAGTTTCATGTAAAATTTTCAAAATATAATTATTTTAAATGTCAATGATTTTATATACAATTGTTCCACATGTCAATTTTTTTTAATACGATAGTTGCAAGTCTCAAATTTTGGAAATATAATTGTTCCAGAGCAAACTTCATGAAACTCTTTTATTTCGTGTTAAATTTTCAAAATACAAATGTTTTAATTATCAATGATTTTAAGTACAATTGTTCCACATGTCAAATTTTCAAACTACGATTGTTGCAAGTGCCAAATTTTCACAATCCAATTGTTACTGATCGAACTTTATGAAAGTCCATTGCTTTGTGTCAAATTTTTGAAATAGCAATGTTCTAAATGTCTATGATTTTTAATACAATTGTTCCAAATGTCAAATTTCCGAAATATGATCGTTGCAAGTGTCTATCTTTTGAAATGAACTTGTTCCAGATCTAGCTTCATGAGAAGTCATAGTTTCGTATAAAATTTGAAAATACAACTATTCTAAATGGCAATGATGTTAAATACAAATGTTCCATATGTCAATTTTTTAGAATTTTAGAGTGCAATTGTCAATTTTCAAAATGTAATTCCGAAGTCAACTCCTTTCTTTCGTGTCATAGTTTAAAAAATATAAATGTTTTAATTGTCAATGATTTTAAATACAGTTTTTTCACATGTCAAATTTTCGAACTACGATTATTGCAAGTGCCTAATTTTTACAATTCAATTGTTCCAGATCCAACTTTATGAAAGTAGTCCATTGTTTACGTATCAAATTTTCGAAATACATATGTTCTAAATGTCATGATTTTTAATACAAGTGTACCAATTGTCAAATTTTCGAAATACATATGTTCTAAATGCCAATGATTTTAAATACAATTGTTCCATATGTCAAATTTTTGAATACGATTATTGGAAGTGCCAAATATTTGAATACGATTGTTGCAAGTGTCAAATTTTGAAAATATAATTGTTCCAGAGCAATGCTAGGTTCTAATTATCAATGATTATAAATAGAATTGTTCAAAATGTCAAATTTTCGAAATGTGATTGTTGCAAACCTCAATGTTTCGAAAAGCACTTGTTCCAAATCTAACTTTACGAAAATCTGTAGTTTCATGACAAATTTTCAAAATACAATTATTCTAAATGTCAATGATTTAACATACAAATTTGCAATTGTTTCATTGTAAATTTCCATTGTAAAGTTCCATTGTAAATTGTAAAATTGTTCCAACAGGTTACAATTGTTCCATTGTAAATTTTCGAAATACGATTGTTGCAAATTATAAATTTTTAAAATTGAATTGAGGGGTCTAGAAGTAAATGGGTCTAAATGCATTTTTTGTAGTGCTGAGATAAATTACTTTAAAGTTAACTTGAATTTCAAAATTCCTGGAATAAGGTTAGAAAACTGTGTTAATATTTTAGACTATAATTTGTTGACTAAAATATTAACACAGTTTTCTAAATTTATTCCTGGAATTTTGAAATTCAAGTTAACTTTAAAGCTTTTGGTAGTTCTAAGGTAATTACCAAATATGCACTTAAACCCTTTTACTTCTAGACCCCTTAATTGTTCCAGAAACTCCATGAAAGTACATTGTTTTCGTGTCAAATTTTCGAAATGCAAATGTTCTAAATATCAACGATTTTTAATAGAATTATTCCAAATGTCAAATTTCTGAAATGTGATTGTTGCACGTGTCTAAGTTTGGATATATGCTTGTCCTACATGCAACTTGGTGATAAGCGGTAGTTTCATGTCAAATTTTCAAAATACAATTATTCTAAATGTCAATGATTTTAAATACAATTGTTCCATGTGTCAAATTTTCGAAATACGATTGTTGAAAGTGCTCAATTTTCAAAATTCAATTGTTCCAGATCCAACTTTATGAAAGTACATTGTTTTCGTGTCAAATTTTCGAAATACGAATTAAATGTCAACGATTTTTAATACTATTATTCCAAATGTCAAATTTCCTAAATGTGATTGTTGCACGTGTCTAAGTTTGGATATATGCTTGTCCTACATGCAACTTCGTGATAAGCGGTAGTTTGATGTCAAATTTTCAAAATACAATTATTCTAAATGTCAATGATTTTAAATACAATTGTTCCATATGTCAAATTTTCGAAATACGATTGTTGACAGTCCTAAAATTTTCAAAATTCAATTGTTCCAGATTCAACTTTACAAAAGTCCGTTGTTTTCGTGTCAAATTTTCGAGATACGATTGTTGCAAGTGTTCAATATTCAAAATTCAATTGTTCCAGATCCACCTTTATGAAAGTACATTTTTTTCGTGTCATATTTTCGAAATACCAATGTTCTAAATGTCAATGGTTTTTAATACAATTGTTCCAATTCTCAAATTTCCGTAATATGATTGTTGCAAGTTAGACACTTTGCAGTTCAAGTTGCACTTTCGAAATGCATTTGTCTCAGATCCAACTTCACGAGAAGCGTAGTTTCATGTAAAATTTTCAAATTCCAATTATTATAAATGTCAATGATTTTAAATACATTTGTCCCATTTATCAAATAGTTTTTTGAATACAATTGTTGCCAAATTTTCAAAATGTAATTGTTTACATATCCAACTTTAAGAGACTCCTTTGTTTCGTGTCAAATTTCAAAAATATAAATGTTCTAAATGTCAATGATTTTAAACAGAAATGTTCAAAAAGTTCAAAATTTTCCAAATAGGATAGTTCCTAGTGTCAAAGTTTTGTCGAAAATGCAGTTATTCCAAAGCCAACTTACGAAAGTCGATTGTTTTCGAGTCATATTTTAAAAATATAAATGTTCTAAGTGTCAATGATTTTAAATTGAATTGTTCAAAACGTTAAATGTTCGAAATATGATAGTTCCTTCTGTCAAAGTTTTGTGAAAAATGTCAAAAATGCAGTAATTCCAAAGCTAACTTTACGAAAGTCGGTTGTTTTCAAGTCATATTTTCGAAATACAAATGTTCTAAATGTCAGCGATTTTAAATACGATTGTTTCAAATTTCAAATTTTCAAAATAAGATTATTCCAAGTGTCGAAGTTTCGAAGTACACTTGTTCGAAATCCAACCTTATGAAAATCTCTAGTTTCATGTTAAATTTTCAAAATACAATTATTCTAAATGTCAATGATTTTACATACAATTGTTTTACATGTCAATTTTTTTAAATACAATGATTGCAAGGTCAAATTTTGAAAATGCAATTGTTAATAGCAACTTTACGAAACTCTTTTGTATTGTGTCAATTTTTTAAAAGACAAATGTTCTAAATGTCAATAATTTTAAATAGAAATGTTCAAAATTTTCTAAATAGGATAGTTCCTAGTGTGAAAGTTTTGACTCGATTGTTTTCGAGTCATATTTTAAAACTATAAATGTTCTAAATGTCAATGATTTTAAATATAATTGTTCAAAACGTTTGATTTTCCAAATATGATAGTTCCTAGTGTCAAAGTTTCATCAAAAATGTCGAAAATGCAGTTATTAAAAATCCAACTTTACGAAAGTCGGTTGTTTTCTAGTCATATTTTCGAAATACAAGTGTTCTAAATGTCAGTAATTTTAAATACGATTGTTCCAAATTTCAAATCTTCAAAATAAGATTATTCCAAGTGTCAAAGTTTCGAAGTACACTTGTTCCAAATCCAACCTTATGAAAATCCGTAGTTTCATGTTAAATTTTCAAAATACGATTATTCTAAATGTCAATGATTATTCATACAATTGTTTTATATGTCAAATTTTTTAAATACAATTATTGCAAGGGTCAAATTTTGAAAATGTAATTGTTAAAAGCAATTTTACGAAATTCCTTTGTATTTGTGTCAATTTTTTAAAAGACAAATATTTTAAATGTCAATGATTTTAAATAGAATTGTTCAAAACGTTAAATTTTCCAGATATAATAGTTCCCAGTGTCAAATTTTCAAAATACAATTATTCTCAATGTCAATGGTTTTAAATATAATGGTTCCATGTCAAATTTTTACAGCATGATTGTTGGTAGTGTTAAATTTTGAAAATGTAGTTGTTTCAGAGACAACTTTACGTCACTCCTTTGTTTCATGTCAATTTTTTAAAATACATGTTCTCTTTGTCAATGATTTTTAATTAAATTGTTCAAAATGTTAAATTTGCAAAATATGATTGTTCCTGGTGGTAAAGTTTCATAAAAAATTTAAAAAAATGCAGTTGACCAAAGCCAAATTTATGAAATGTAGTTGTTTCGAGTCAACTTTACGAAACGTAGTTGTTTCGAGTCAACTTTACGAAACTTAGTTGTTTCGAGTCAACTTTTCAAAATTATGTTTCAAGTGTTTTAAATGTCGATGATTTAAATACAATTGTTCCAAATGTCGAAATTCATTCGAATATTTATTTTAGTAAAAACTGATCAGTAAATAGAATGCAGGAAATCTACTTCTAGAAATGTTTTGCCTAAAACAAATCAATTTCCATCAAATTTGGTTTCTAGAAGATTAATTTTGAGAGATAGATTATCAGAAAATTGATACCTTGATTATTACATTCCATGATTCCTATGAAAACATTCATGGCCAGAAACTCTTCAAATAAAAGATGATCCCCAATTATTGAATATTTATTGCTAATAAAAAAACTAAGTTTATCAGTAAAATTAAAATGATTAACGCTTGAGAAGTGATTTCTAGAATTTTTTTAACCATAAAACTCATCTGGTGAAAAATGAATTACAGAAAATTCGTTAAATTTTTATTTCTATAAAAACTCATCATCTATTTAGACATTTTTTGCCAGCAAACTTTTTAGAAAATTGCTGAAAGAAAACCTGATCGTCAGAAAAGTGGTTGCCACAAAATTGATTCGCGTGTGTTGATAGTTGAACTGGAAATTTCATCAAATTTCAAATTTATTTTCAGAAATGGATTGTCAGAAAATTGATACCTTAACAATTTATAACTGTTCAAATAAAAGATGATCCCCAATTATTGAATATTGATTGCTAATAAGAAAAACTATGTTTACTGATCTAAATTGAAAACTATAAAATTGACTACCTTATAGTGTAACGCTTGAGAATTGATTTCTTGATTTTTTTTAGGCATAAAACTCATTGGTGAAAAGTTAATTACAAAAAAATCGTTAAATTTTGATTGCTATAAAAACTCATCATCTATTTAGACATTTTTTGCTAGCAAACTTATTAGAAAATTGATGAGAGAAAACCTGACAGTCGGAAAAGTGGATGATATAAAATTGATATGGCGAGTATTGATAGATGAACAGAAAAATTGATTTCTGGAAAATTAATTTTCAGAGATGCATTTTCAGAAAATTTATGCCTAGAAAAATGTATGTCCAGAAACTGTTCAATTAAAATAATATCCCCAATTACTGAATATTGATTGCTGATAAAAAAAAATTAGTCGGAAAAGTAAATGCCATAAAATTGATTGGCGAGTATTGATAGATGAACAGAAAATCTGATTTCAGGAAAATTAATTTACAGAAGTTGGTTATCAGAAAATTGGTACTTAGAAAATTCATGGCCATGAACTGTTCAATTAAATGATGATACCCATCGAACGATATCCATCTCTCGGGCTAAAGGCCTCGAGCTGGATTCAAGGCATCGTTCTCCGGGCGTAATCATCGTAGTAGCGCACTTGGCCATAAATGGCTTTAATGCCAAAAGTATCTAAATTAGCTCTAATGCCAAAAATTCTTGCTTTCTTTAAAAATGATTAAAAAATCTTATATTCAATAAGAAACTCCACGAAAGTTCTAAAATCTTGCTTTCTTTAAATATTATGAAAAAATCTTACATTCAATAAGAAATCTATGTACTTTTGGATGGCTTGAAATGAAAGGCACTTATATATTGGTTAGATTGAGTGTTTTTCCTATAACCTGCAGTGTAATAGTTAATGAGGTCTATACACGTCTAAATTACACGGCTCGCATATTTATACCCGTGATTAATGACCGCACTAACCCCTGCCCATTTATTCAATCGCTGCCTGCTCATTGCCCTGCTCATAAGGCGCCCGTCGAACTACTCGGCTTGATTAGAATTTAACCCTTGATGCGACCCGAGTGCGGCACTAATTCTCCTGATCGGATTAATGAAAACATTAAGGTCGCCGTGCGGCGATAAATTCAAACGGCGATCGCGTGGCACGCACAGGCAAAATGGGCGCCCATCAATCCACTTCCGGCCCGCGCGGCAACGCCGCAGCTCCCCCGGGAAATCATGGGGATGAGGAGGGAAATGCGTAAAGTAATCGCGGGACCTACGAGAACCCAAACGAAGGGAAAAATTATAAGTTTGTGTTATTTGTTTACGGGGAGGAATAGTCGCAAGACTACAAACTAGAAATAATACAAGGCTAAATAAACGACTAGAACTAGAAGACTAAATATAAGGGCAGAACTAGATCGAGACCAAATAAGGTACTAGAACTAGGACAAGACTAAATAAAAGATTGGAACTAGAACAAGACTAAATAATAGACCAGAACTAGAACCAGACTAAATAAAAGACTACAGCCTAGAACAAGAGTAAATGAAAGACTAGAACAACAACAAGACTAAATAATAGACCAGAACTAGAACAAGACTAAATAATAGATCAGAACTAGAACAAGAGTAAATAAAAGACTACAAACTAGAACTAGAACAAGAGTAAATAAAAGACTAGAACTAAAACACGACTAAATAAAAGACTACAGCTAGAACAAGACTAAATAAAAGACTAGAACAAGAACTAACACTGCCAAAATCATCAGTTTTATCATAAGTCTGGATATTTAGTAAGTGTAAGCACTTTACAACTAACTCTCGACGCGTCTCTCGCACTTAACAAGTGTCTCTCAACGCCTCTCTCGCACTTTACAAGTGTCTCCCCTTGTAGAAAAGTTTGAAGTGGTCCAGTACCTACACTGGGCTACCCCGAGGATTTAGAAAAAAAAAACATTGTTTTAGCCAGAACCTATGTAGCATATCTACTAACTTCTTAAAACGCGTCTTTAATTTAACCAATTTTCTATGAAATTTTTACATCTCGAAGAGACGTCGTAAATTTAGCATTACCTTTTAAATTGTGAAAGAATTTTTACAAGTTGTCCTAAATCATAATGTTTATAAATCTTACCAATTATATCAAGAAAATTCCCGAGTTCTTCAATTTTTTGGGAATTTTACTATGAAATTTTAACTTCTTCAAGAAACTTCTCAAATTTGCCATTGATTTGTCGAAATTTCAAAGAATCAATAATAATTCGTCTTAAATCATGGTATTTGGCACGTATTTCTAAAATTATATGAAGAAACTTTCTGAATTAATCGAATATTTTGCTAATATCTTATTGAATTGTAATATCTGAAAGATTTTTTTTCTAATTTTGGAGAAATCTTTTTCAATTTCTAATAAATCATGATACTTAGTATCTAATTTTATTCAAAAACTATCTGAATTCACCTTGAATCGTCACCAATTTTCTATAAAATTATAATCTCTGGAAGAAACTGTCTAAATTTACCATTGATTTGCCTAAATATCAAGAGATCTTCTTCAATTCGTCTTAAATCATAATATTTGGCATGTACTTTTCCAATTGTATGAAGAAACTTTTTGAATTCACCAAATATTTTGCCAATATTTTATTGAATTGTAATTTCTGAAAGAAACTGCGTTTTTTTTTCTTCTAATTTTAAAGGAATTCTTTTTCAATTTATAATAAATCATGATACTTAGTATCTAATTTGATGAAGTAACTGTCTGAATCCGCCTTGAATCGTCACCAATTTTCTATAAAATTGTAATCTCTGGAAGAAACTTTCTAAATTTACCATTGATTTGCCTAAATTTCAAGGGATCTTTTTAAATTCGTATTAAATCATGATATTTGCACATGTACTTTTCATATTATATGAAGAAACTTTCTGAATTCGTCTTATATCTTGATTATTTTTTTATTAAATTGTAATTTCTGAAAGAAACTTCGTAAATTTCATACAAAATATTCTAATGTTGGAGGATCCTTTTTCAATTTACAATAAATTATGGTACTTTGTAGTATGAAACATTCTAATTTTAACAAGAAACTTTTTGAATTTGTCTTGAATCTTCATCAATTTATAAAATATATAAAATTATAGTCTCTAGAAGAAACTTAATAAATTTAACATTTTTATTTTCGTGGAATGTTATTGTGTTTTTACATTACATTAAGCTTAGGTTTACTAGTAGTATCTAGTAAGTACTCCTGATAAAGAAAAAATCAAACAATAAAAAATGTAACAATAACTGATATTCAAAAGGGATGAAACTATAACAAAAATAATTCTGATTTTAAAGGAATCCTTTTCAATTTTCCTTTTCAAGTTTGTGTTTCTAGTTTTTCTGGTTTTATTAATTGGCATAGGAGTTTGACATTCGAATACCAACAATGGGGTTTGTATTGATATTTGATATTCTCCGTCGGGATTCGAACCCTGGACCTATACTTTAGTAATCAAGCGGCATAGAAATATGCCACAAAGCGTATGACCGTCTTAGTAGTTTATGCAATTACATTTTGCGATTTTTTTTCTTCAGAATTTCGTCGAGTTTTCTGCTTAACTTCTAGCTTCTTCTGGAAGGTTCTTAAAGTAAAACTTTGAGCATTAAAAATCTACAAAACTTTACATAGTTTGCAAAGTTACTAAGTGAATTAAGTTTGTAAGTGACTTTTTTTGGAGTTTTTGCAATTACAAGGGTGCCTCAAATACGCAATTTTTTTTTCTTCGGTATTTCGTCGAGTTTTCTTCTTAACTTCTAGCTTCTTTTGGAAGGCTCTTAAAGTAAAGGTTTGAGCTTTAAAAATCCACAAAAGTTTACTTAGTTTGCAAAGTTACTAAGTCAATTAAGTTTGTAAGTGACTCTTTTTGCAGTTTTTGCAATTGCAGGGGTGCCTCAAATACGCAATTTTTTTTCCTTCAGTATTTCGTCGAGTTTTCTTCTTAACTTCTTGCTTCTTCTGGAAGGTTCTTAAAGTAAAGCTTTGAGCTTTAAAAATCCGCAAAAGTTTACTTAGTTTGCAAAGTTACTAAGTCAATTAAGTTTGTAAGTGATTTTTGTGCAGTTTTGCAATTACAGGGGTGCCTCAAATACACGATTTTTTTTCTTCAGATTTCGTTGAGTTTTCTGCCTAACTTCTAACTTCTTCTGGAAGGTTCTTAAAGTAAAGCTTGGAGCTTTAAAAATCCACAAAAGTTTACTTAGATTGCAAAGTTACTAAGTAAATTAAGTTTGTAAGTGACTTTTTTTGCAGTTTTTGCAATTAGAGGGGTGCTTCAAATACGCTTTTTTTTTCTTCAGTATTTCGTCGTGTTTTCTTTTTAACTTCTAGATTCTTCTGGAAGGTTCTTAACATAAAGCTTTGAGCTTTAAAATCCGCAAAAGTTTACTTAGTTTGCAAAGTTACTAAGTCAATTATGTTTGTAAGTGACTTTTTTTGTTGTTTTTGCAATTACAGGGGTGCCTCAAATACGCAATTTGTTTTCTTCAGTATTTCGTCGAGTTTTCTTCTAAACTTCTAGCTTCTTCTGGAAGGTTCTTAAAGTAAAGCGTTGAGCTTTAAAAATCCACAAAAGTTTACTTAGTTTGCAAAGTTACTAAGTCAATTAAGTTTATATGTGACTTTTTTTGCAGTTATTGGTATTACAGGGGTGCCTAAAATACGCTATTTTTTTCTTCAGTATTTCGTCGAGTTTTCTGCTTCTTCTGGAAAGTTCTTTAAGTAAAGCTTCGAGCTTTAAAAATCTACAAAAGTTTACTTAGTTTGCAAAGTTACTAAGTCAATTAAGTTTGTAAGTGTTTTTTTTGTGCAGTTTTTGCAATTACAGGGGTGCCTCAAATACGCAATTTGTTTTCTTCAGTATTTCGTCGAGTTTTCTTCTAAACTTCTAGCTTCTTCTGGAAGGTTCTTAAAGTAAAGCTTTGAGCTTTAAAAATCCACAAAGCTTTACTTAGTTTGCAAAGTAACTAAGTCAATTAAGTTTGTAAGTGACTTTTTTGCAGTTATTGCAATTACAGGGGTGCCTCAAACACGCAATTTTTTTTCTTCAGTATTTCGTCGAGTTTTCTGCTTCTTCTGGAAATTTCTTAAAGTAAAGCTTCGAGCTTTAAAAATCTACAAAACTTTACTTAGTTTGCAAAGTTACTAAGTCAATTAAGTGTTTTTTTTTGTGCAGTTTTTGCAATTACAGGGGTGCCTGAAATACGCATTTTTTTTTCTTTCGATTTTGTCGAGTTTTCTTCTTAACTACTAGCTTCTTCTGGAAGGTTCTTAAAGTAAAGCTTTGAGCTTTAAAAATCCGCAAAAGTTTACCTAGTTTGCAATGTTACTAAATCAATTAAGTTTGTAACTGACTTTTTTTGCAGATTTTGCAATTACAGGGGTGCCTCAATATACGCTATTTTTTTTCTTCAGTATTTCGTCGAGTTTTCTTCTTAACTTCTAGCTTCTTCTGGAGGGTTCTTAAAGTAAAGCTTTGAGATTTAAAAATCCACAAATGTTTACTTAGATTGCAAAGTTACTAAGTATATTAAGTTTGTAAGTGACTTTTTTTTGCAGTTTTTGCAATTAGAGGGGTGCTTCAAATACGCTTTTTTTTCTTCAGTATTTCGTCGTGTTTTCTTTTTAACTTCTAGATTCTTCTGGAAGGTTCTTAACATAAAGCTTTGAGCTTTAAAATCCACAAAAGTTTACTTAGTTTGCAAAGTTACTAAGTCAATTATGTTTGTAAGTGACTTTTTTTGTAGTTTTTGCAATTACAGGGGTGCCTCACATACGCATTTTTTTTTCTTCAGTATTTTGTCGAGTTTTCTTCTTAACTTCTAGCTTCTTCAGGAAGGTTCTTAAAGTAAAGCTTTGAGCTTTAAAAATTCGCAAAAGTTTACTTAGTTTGCAAAGTTAATTAAGTTTGTAAGTGAGTTTCTGCGTGGGTGTGAAACGTCCATCGGTCACCTGGTCGTCATCTCCCATCGCGCGGCTGGACCGGGTGATTTAGTTAAAAGGTCAGAATTGGGGGCCCGTCCCCGGCGAGCTTCTGTGCTGCTGACCGGCCTGGCGCCTGGCCCCCTGTCGACGCAGACCGAAGCGCGCCCCCCCAGGGGCGCGCGGGCCCCAGGTTACATAATTGCCGGGCAGCGCGATAAATACCTCTTTTCGTGCGCGCCTCCGAGAGGTTCCCAGAGTAAAAAGGCGCAGTTTACGACTGAGGCTCTCGCGTGGAAGTGGAGGAGATTAGAAAGCGAGATCACAAAAAAAATGGACCATCCATCACACAATCGCAGGCAAGAGTTAGATTCCTGCATAGGTTTTTGTCTTGGGCCTTAAAAATACGAACGGCACTCAAATTCTTTTAAAGAATATTTGTATGGCGCTGAAGCATTGGGCTGGGTTAGATCCCCGAAGAAGAAGACACAGATTCTGGCGATTCTCGAATTGAGAGAAGTTTCGAGTTTTATTCCCCATATACTTTACATGGGCATGCGCCAAGAGCATTAATGTTTGCATATTTTTATCGCACGAAACAATTCTAATTTTCACTATCAAATTTCTAATTATTTCATTAATTTATAGTTTCAAGTTTTTTTCTATATTTGAGCCGTTGATTTTGAAAGTGGGGCAAACATGTTTATTCTAAATTCAGATAAGTCAAGTTCAAGTTTTTTTCTATATTTGAGCCGTTCATTTTTTTGAATGTGAGGCATATATGTTTATTCTAAATTCATATACAATACTTATATCAACAATATTCATATCAATACAGTTGAAAAATCTGAAAAAATACTTGAAAAATACTGAGAAAAATATGTTCTATTAAAATGGCCGTTGATTTTGAAAGTGGGGCAAGTGAAATTTTATTTAAATTCAGATAAATCAAATAATATAATAAGAAAGACTAATAAAGATATATGTATATATACGCAACGAATGTTGTCCCTTGTATATTTCTGGACGTTTCTCAATTAAAAAAAAAAAGTGGACTCGCCCCACTTCCAAAATCAACGGCTGATTTGCAGTTGCAAATTGTGGGAAAATTGGCGATGAGTTATTTTTAGTTGTGAACACTTTCCTACTATAGACCTGAGACGGTGTTTCTAATTTTTTTGTAATCAAAGAACCACTTGTCGTGCACGCAAATTTTCTCTAGTCTGCACCCAGCTTTTTTTTAGATCGCATGAAGCTATCCTGGTGGAAAACTTATTGCGCAAAATACGTGTGAGATTAAGAATAAAGCACCAAATCGTATAACTTAAACACTTAAAAATCGACGTTTCTTGGGTAATCATTAAAAAAATTGCCGGCTTAACAGCAGTCGGACGTCCTGCGGTTTCGCACCTTTTTCCCTGCATTGACGACGACAACGGCAGCGACAAGACGCGCGATTAATGACGTCGTCGTCCTTCACGGCCACCTGTTCGATTTCGGAAGAGCGCCGATGTTAATTGGAAGGGACCACCGGCGGCCATTAATAACGCCTTAATGCGCGCAATGTGTTTTATAAATACGCGTTTAATTGTCCGACGGGGGGAAAAGATAAATCCACATGATTTATTCGTCCTTTCTTCGACCGTTCGACGACTTATTTCGAGAGCACAAGGGAAATTCATCGAGAATCGTTTTTTTTTTCGTGTGTGTGGAAGCGTAAATATTCGAGAAAGGTCGAAAAAATAGTTATTTGTGCAACAAGCTGAGTGCGGCAATTCCCCGAGAGCAACAATGGCACTTTGCGGTCTAATTGCACGCATGATTTTTCCTACAATTTTCAGAAATTTCTGAACATTTATTATTTGCAAATTTGATATTAGATTCGCGTACAATACATCTGAAACTAATTCTCCTGAAAATTTGACAAAGTTTCGGTATTAAATAAAGGAGAAAATCAAACACTTAACTTTCTCAATTAACAAGTATGGATTACCTATTACTGAAATTTCTGAAAATTTATTATTTGCAAATTTGATATAAGACTCGTCTACAGTACATCTAAATATAATTCTTCTGAAAATTTGACAAAGTTTCTGTATTAAATAAGAGAGAAAATCAAACTTATAACTTACTGCATTGACAAGTATGGAGTAGCCTTTACTGAAATTTCTGAAAATTTATTATTTGCACATTTGATATTAGATTCGTGTACAATACATCTGAAACTAACTCTCCTGAAAAGTTGACAAAGTTTCGGTATTAAATAAGGGACAAAATCAAACATATAACTTACTGCATTGACAAGTATGGAGGAGCCATTACTGAAATTTCTGAAAATTTATTATTTGCACATTTGATATTAGATTCGTGTACAATACATCTGAAAATAATTCTCCTGAAAATTTGACAAAGTTTCATTATTGAATAAGAGAGAAAATCAAACATATAACTTACTGCATTGACAAGTATGGATTTCATTACTGAAATTTCTGAAAATTTATTATTTGCAAATTTGATATGAGGTTCGTGTACAGTACACCTGAAACTAATTCTCCTGAAAATTTGACAAAGTTTCAGTATTAAATAAGTGAGAAAATCAAACATATAACTTGTTGCACCGACAAGTATGAATTAGCAATTACTAAATTATCTGTAAATTTATTATTTGCAAATTTGATATTAGATTCGTGTACAGTGCACCTTAAACTAAGTTTCCTGAAAATTTGGCAAAGTTTCAGTATTAAATAAGGAAGAAAATCAAACATAACTTTCTGCATTGACAAAAATGGGTTAGCTATTACTGAAATTTCTGAAAATTTATTATTTGCACATTTGATATTAGATTCGTGTACACTACATCTGAAACTAATTCTCCTGAAAATTGGACAAAGTTTCAGTAGCATATAAGGGAGAAAATCAAACACTTAACTTTCTGCATTGACAAGTACGGGTTAGCTATTACTGAAATTTCTGAAAATTTATTATTTGCAAATTTGATATTGGATTCGTGTACAATACAACTGAAACTAATTCTACTTAAAATTTGACAAACTTTCAGTATTAAATAAGGGAAAAATTCTAATATGTAACTTTCTGCATTGACAAGTATGGGTTAGCTATTACTGAAATTTCTGAAAATTTATTATTTGCAAATTTGATATTGGATTCGTGTACAGTACAGCTGACACTAATTCTCCTGAAAATTTGACAAAGTTTCAGTATTAAATAAGTGAGAAAATCAAACATATAACTTGTTGCACCGACAAGTATGAATTAGCGATTACTAAATTATCTGTAAATTTATTATTTGCAAATTTGATATTATATTCGTGTACAGTACACCTGACACTAATTCTCCTGAAAATTTGACAAAGTTTCAGTAGCATATAAGGGAGAAAATCAAACACTTAACTTTCTGCATTGACAAGTACGGGCTAGCTATTACTGAAATTTCTGAAAATTTATTATTTGCAAATTTGATATTTGATTCGTGTGCAATACAACTGAAACTAATTCTACTTAAAATTTGACAAAATTTCAGTATGAAATAGGGCAGAATATCAAACACATAACTTGCTGCATTGACAAGTATGGGTTAACTATTACTGAAATTTCTGATTTTTTTTAATTTGTAAATTTGATATTAGATTCGGATACAGTATACCTGAAACTAATTCTCCTGAAAATTGGACAAAGTTTCAGTAGCATATAAGGGAGAAAATCAAACACTTAACTTTCTGCATTGACAAGTACGGGCTAGCTATTACTGAAATTTCTGAAAATTTATTATTTGCAAATTTGATATTAGATTCGTGTACAGTACACCTGACACTAATTCTCCTGAAAATTTGACAAAGTTTCAGTATTAAATAAGGGAGAAAATTAAACATATAACTGTCTGCATTGGCAAGTATGGGCTAGCTATTACTGAAATTTCTGAAAATTTATTATTTGCAAATTTGATATTGGATTCGTGTACAATACAACTGAAACTAATTCTACTTAAAATTTGACAAACTTTCAGTATTAAATAAGGGAAAAATTCTAATATATAACTTTCTGCATTGACAAGTATGGGCTAGCTATTACTGAAATTTCTGAAAATTTATTATTTGCACATTTGATATTAGATTCGTGTACAATACATCTAAAACTAATTCTCCTGAAAATTGGACAAAGTTTCAGTAGCATATAAGGGAGAAAATCAAACACTTAACTTTCTGCATTGACAAGTACGGGTTAGCTATTACTGAAATTTCTGAAAATCTATTATTTGCAAATTTGATATTAGATTCGTGTACAGTACAGCTGACACTAATTCTCCTGAAAATTTGACAAAGTTTCAGTATTAAATAAGGGAGAAAATCAAACATATAACTTTCTGCATTGGCAAGTATGGGCTAGCTATTACTGAAATTTCAGAAAATTTATTATTTGCACATTTCATATTAGATTCGTGTACAATACATCTGAAACTAATTCTCCTGAAAATTTGACAAAGTTTCAGTATTAAATAAGGGAGAAAATTAAACATATAACTTTCTGCATTGGCAAGTATGGGCTAGCTATTACTGAAATTTCTGAAAATTTATTATTTGCACATTTGATATTAGATTCGTGTACAATTCATCTGAAACTAATTCTCCTGAAAATTGGACAAAGTTTCAGTAGCATATAAGGGAGAAAATCAAACACTTAACTTTCTGCATTGACAAGTACGGGTTAGCTATTACTGAAATTTCTGAAAATTTATTATTTGCAAATTTGATATTAGATTCGTGTACAGTACACCTGACACTAATTCTCCTGAAAATTTGACAAAGTTTCAGTATTAAATAAGGGAGAAAATTAAACATATTACTTTCTGCATAGGCAAGTATGGGCTAGCTATTACTGAAATTTCTGAAAATTTATTATTTGCAAATTTGATATTGGATTCGTGTACAATACATCTGAAACTAATTCTCCTGAAAATTTGACAAAGTTTCAGTATTAAATAAGGGAGAAAATTAAACATATAACTTTCTGCATTGGCAAGTATGGGCTAGCTATTACTGAAATTTCTGAAAATTTATTATTTGCAAATTTGATATTAGATTCGTGTACAGTACAGCTGACACTAATTCTCCTGAAAATTTGACAAAGTTTCAGTATTAAATAAGGGAGAAAATCAAACATATAACTTTCTGCATTGGCAAGTATGGGCTAGCTATTACTGAAATTTCAGAAAATTTATTATTTGCAAATTTGATATTGGATTCGTGTACAATACATCTGAAACTAATTCTCCTGAAAATTTGACAAAGTTTCAGTATTAAATAAGGGAGAAAATTAAACATATAACTTTCTGCATTGGCAAGTATGGGCTAGCTATTACTGAAATTTCTAAAAATTTATTATTTGCAAATTTGATATTAGATTCGTGTACAGTATACCAGCAACTAATTTTCCTGAAAATTTGACAAAGTTTCAGTACTAAATAAGGGAGAAAATCAAACATATAACTTTCTGCATTGAGAAGTATGGGTTAGCTATTACTGAAATTTCTGAAAATTTATTATTTGCAAATTTGATATTATATTCGTATACAGTACACCTGAAACTAATTCTCCTGAAAATTTGACATAGTTTCAGTATTAAATAAGGGAGAAAATCAAACATATAACATTCTGCATTGACAGTATGGAATAGCTATTACTGAAATTTCTGAAAATTTATTAGTTGCACATTTGATATTAGATTCGTGTACAATACATATGAAACTAATTCTCCTGAAAATTTGACAAAGTTTCAGTATTAAATAAAGGACAAAATCAAACATATAACTTTATTGCATTGACAAGTATGGGCTAGCTATTACTGAAAATTCTGAAAATTTATTATCTGCAACGTTGATATTAGATTCGTATACAGTGCACCAGAAACTAATTCTCCTGAAAATTTGACAGTCTCCAATTTTTTTTTATGATGTTAGAAAAACTTTGAAATATTAACCAACGGATTTTTTCTATACATCCCTCACTGCTATTACCTTTCATTTGAAATTCGTTAAACATTCACCCTGTAATTAGTAGTTCCGTCGCACCTTTTACAGTGCCCTAAAGCTATGGGGCGCGTTATTGGCCCATAAAACGTGTCATTCCTCGGGGTGCGATAATCCCATGTGAATGCCACTCCAGGTAATTGATACTCAAACATCGCGCAAGACGGCCGTGCCTCCATTGTGCGCCCGTCGCGGATGTCTTCGCCCGGAAAGGGGCCCCCTTTATGGGCGATAAAAGGCCCATCAGGACAGGGCTAATCCCCACACACGCCCCGCCAGCCCATCGCATCAATGGGCGAGTAAATGGAGACCTGTGGTACACCAGATGTTCCGAATCTGGAGATATTTTTTTTTGGGATTAAGTACCAAATCTATGATACGATTTTGTAAGATATGACTTGCACTGTCTGGAGTCCAGATATCTCTATAATGTAGTGATCGATTTTTTTATGATTATGAAAAATCCGTGATGGTATTTGGTCAGATTGTGATTACTCGGGATATCTTAATGAAGAGTTCTATTTTTTTAATTCTCTCTCTGTCTCTAATTTTGTTTAATGATTATGTAAAATCCGTGATACTTTTTGGTAAGATATGACTTGAATTGTGATGAGTCGAGATATCTTAATGAAGAGTTCGATTTTTATTTTATGATTATGTAATAGTATTTTACAAAAACATTACAACCATTATAACAGTTTTTACTGAAGATAGGAGGATTTGACTGGCGAAGTCTTGACAAAATTTAGTCCAAAATCGTTGTGGTGTAAATGGTCAATGTTGAAAATAATTAACTTATAAATATTAAGTTATATTGTTAATGCTACTAATTTGTAAAATTGACAGCTGAGCTGTAATATTTTTACAAGTTAGTAGCTTGTAACGATCTGTTTTGATAGTTTGTGTGGAGTGTCGTAAATGACGTTTACAAATGAGTAACATATAATCTCCGTGATACTATTTTGTAAAATATGGCTTGAATTGTGACGAATTGGCGGTTTTTTTCTTTATGATTATGTAAAATCCGTGATACCATTAAGCAAGATATGACTTTGATTCTTGTGAGTCGACATATCTTAATGATATATTATCATTACCAGCGTTATAAACGTGGTCTTCGTGGGGTGTGCAAAGTGAAAACGCACCGCTGTTTGCTATTTTCGGGGTTGATCCAGCGATGTGGTCTCCTCGGCTGACGTGGCTCGTCCATCAAGGAGGAGGGGGCTCACGAAACGACTCACGAATTTCGTCTGCGCACTACGGGGCCCGCGGGGGAGCGGGAAGGCGGCCGGAGATTTATTACTTCCCGAAATATTGTAATGTTGGCTCATATTTGAATGTAATTACGGATTAAATGGGATGCGGCTAATTTGAATTGTATATTATAGAAAAGAGACTTCCTCTGCATAATTCACACACAAAAAAAAGAACAACACGAACTCACACGTACACACAAACACACGCGCACGCAAATGGTAGAAAGAACAAAGGCACACGTGAGTAATATGGCTGAATTTTAAAGTGGGAACGTTTTGGAGACGAGATTTCGTGTATTTGGTATTCGAAGTACGTAAGCATGTAGATCTCGGATAAATTAAATGTGACATGGGTTGTCTGCCATATTATTGAATAATGACCACAATGCTGGAATCAGAGGTGGAACTACCATAAGACGAATCTCGCTGTATGCAGGGCGTACTGTATAAGGGGTTATTCTATAATTTCAGCCCCAAAAATGTCGAGAATTTGAGCTTCTCAATAGATTTTAATTATTGAAGAGGTTCGAGCTCATGATTTTTTTGTACAACTCAGACATGTGAAGAAACCCCATAATCACTCTTCTCAGTAAATTTTTAAAAGTTAAGTTGTCCATAATCTTTTTTAATATTACATTCTTAAAAATATGAGAATCATATGAAATCTTCTTCGAAAGAAAATTTGACTATCTTGAGGCAACTTAATAATTTAAGATTCTAGAGACATTCTGCAATTTGTTTTAATTATCGTGAATTTAGTACCAGATTTGTACAGTTCCTCAAATACCCCAAAGAGCACACAGATAAAACAGAAAGTATGAAGGTGTCCAGAAATCCTTTAATTATATTAAAAAAAAATTAAATCAAATTGTCACAATGTCTCTAGAATCTTAAATTTTTAAGTTGCCTCAAGATAGTGAAATTTTAACAAAATTAATGAACAATCTCAACTTTTCCAAATTTATTGAGAAGAGTGATAGTGCAGATTTCTCCACATGTATGAGTTGTAAAACAAATCTTGCGCGAACGACTTCAATACCTAAAATTTATTGAGAAGCTCAAATTCTCAAAACTTTATGGCTGAAATTATAGAATAACGCCCTATGCAGTACACTTGAATACATTTTTTCTGAAAAATTGACGAGGATTCTGTATAAAATAAGAGAGAATCTGAGTTATCAATTGTCTATAATAAGAAAACATGATGTTCAAAAATCTTGTTCAAAAATGAGATTCATAAGAAATCTTGGAAATCGAGGTTTATATAAGTGAAATAATCGAGTTATTAACTTTCTGCACTAAGAAAACCTTAAAAGAACGAGATTCACGAGAATCGTAAGAAATATTTTAAAAGTCTGACTGTCTTGCGATAACTTAATTTCTGGAGATTCTGGATTCTGGAAAGATTCTAGAAATTTCTGAATCTAGAAGACATGATCTTCAAAAATCTTCCTAAAAAAATGAGATGCATCAGACATTTCTTCTGAAAAATTCGACGACGAGGATTCGGTATAAAATAAGAGAGAAATTGAGTTATCAATTGTCTATAATAAGAAAACATGATGTTCAAAAATCTTGTTCAAAAATGAGATTCATAAGAAATCTTGGAAATCGAGGTTAAAATAAGTAAAATTATAAACTTATTAACGTTCTGCACCAAGAAAACCTTAAAATAATGAGATTATCGAGATTCGTAAGAAATATTTAAAAACTGACTTTCTTGCGACAACTTAATTTCTGGGGATTCAGGATTCGGGAAACATTCTGGAAATTTCAGGATCTGCAGAAAATTTGATTGTTTACAATATGTGGATCTCGAGACACTTTCATAATTTCCATTCACATTTAGGACATTTGAAGTTTTTGGAAAATTTTCAAAATTGAACGTGAATTAAATATGGAACCAAAGCGCTCTTGCCGAGATCCTCGGATCCTACTTGAAAAAATAAAAAATGCTCGAACGGGTCAATTTTTCTCTGTAAATTTGGAAAAGTTGAGGTTGTCCATAAATTTTGTCAATATTACATTCTTAAAAATATGAGATTCATAAGAAATCTTGAAAATTTTACTATCTTGAGGCAACTTAATAATTTAATATTCTAGAGACATTCTGAAAATTTGATTTACTTTGTTTTTTTTTATATATATATAAAACTCGTTATTTATTCCGCATTTTCTGTCACAGTCACATAGATTACATACAGTCACATACAAGCACATAGAATTGTCACAGACAATTAGTCTCATATTACTTAAATAAAATATGGCGTAATATTTGACTTATGACGTCATTGGCATTGATTGATTTTTTATATTACATATTTTGTACCTAGATCATTTTGTTCTCTTTACAGTCACATATTTTTTTTTTGCAAACATACTTTTCATCCCTTAAAAAGTCGAATTTTTAATAGCAATTTTTGTATTGAGAATTCTGTATTTATTGAAAAATCTCTAGAAGTTTTGATCTTCTGATCTTCTGAAAAGATCTGTAGAGATGAGACCTAAAAAAGTAATAGAGAAATCAACGAAATGTTTGAAAAATCTTACATACAGTCTCGTAGAATTGTCACAGAAATTACAGTCACATATTACTTAAAAAAAAGTATTAAGTAATATTTGACTTATGACATCAGTGGGCATTGATTGATTTTTTATATTACATTTTTGTACCTAGAACACTTGGTTCTTTTAAGTAATATTTGACTTATGACATCATTGGGCATTGATTGATTTTTTATATTACATTTTTGTACTATATATTTTTTCAAATATAGTTGTAATTTCCTTTAAAAAGTCGAATTTGTAATAGCAATTTTTTATTGAGAAGTCTTTGTATTTATTGAAAAATCTCTAGAAGTCTTGATAATTATCGTGTAACCTGTAGAGATAATATCTCAAAAAAGAATTGAGAAATCCAGGAAATGTTTGAAAAATCTTTGGAAATGTCATGATTTTTTTTAAATTGTCGACAAATTTGGAGAATTAAGAAAATGTGAGTAATAATGAAGTCAATCGCTCCTGATTTTTGTGATCTCGAGGTTATTGAGTAAGCTCTCAAAATCTTAAGAATTATTGAGAAATCTCCAGAAATCTCGAAAATTATCGAATTTTTAATTCGAAAAAAAAAATCACAAGAAATGTGACAATATTTAGATGTCTTGATATGTCGACAAATTTAGCCAATGAAAAAATGTGAGTAATAATCATGTAATAATAATAATAATTTCTCGAATGTTATCGAAGTTTTTATTGAGAAGTCTTTCAATTTAGCGAAATATCTACTGACATGTTGATATTTTTTGTGTAGTCTGTAGAGATCTCCAAAAATAATTGAAATGTCAAAGAAACGATTGAAAAATCTCTCGAAATGTCACAATATTTAGAAATGTCTTGATATGTTTTAAATTATTGACAAATTAGAGCAATGAAAATATGTGAGTAATAATCATGTAATATTAACAATCATTTCTGATTTTTGTCATCTCGAAATTATTGAGTACTCTCTCAAAATCTTAAGAATTGTTGTTATATCTCTAGAAATTTCGAAAATTATTAGGAATCTTGGGAATTATTGAAAAATCTCTGGAATTCATATTTCGTATTTATTGGAAAATCTGTGGAAATCTCGAAAATTATTGATATATCTCTAGAAATATCGAAAATTATTGGGAAATCTGGTTAACTATCAAGAATCTCTGGAATTTATATTTTATATTTATTGGGAAATCTGTTGAAATCTTGAAAATTATTGAGAAATCTTGGCAATTTTTGAAAAATGTCAACCAATGTGCATTTTTTAATCTCAAAATTAGTCTCTCAAAATTGAGAAATTGAGTAGTCTCTAAAAATCTTAAGAATTATTGAGATATCTCTAGAAATCTCCACAAATCATGATAATTATTGAGAAATCTATAGAAATGTCGAAAATGTTTGAGAAATCATAGAAATTATTGGAAAATCTCTGGAAATCTTGATTAAATTTAGAAATTTTTAGATATTTTAAGACTTATTGAAAACTTTGAAAAATGAAAAAAAAAATGTAATAAACGTGTCAAACGTGTGGACCAAATTTGGATTTTCTGGTTTTAATGATCACGAAATTATTGTAAAATTACTCAAAATCTTGAGGATTAATGAGAAACCTGTATAATTATCGAAAAGTATTAAGAAATCTACGGGGAATTATTCATAAATCTCGATAATTATTGAGAAATCTGTAGAAATCTCGAGCAATATTGAAAAATCTTAGAAATGATTGAGAAATCTCTAGAAATCTTAGTAATTAGAGATAACGAGAAATTATGAAAATTATTGGAATTATCGAAATCTTGATAAAATTTAGAAATGGCTAGATATTTTAAGAATTATCAAGGACTAGGAAAATGAAAAATGTATGTAATAATCGGATATCTGTATAATTCTCGAAAACTATTAAGAAATCTTGGAAATTATTGATAAATCTCTAGAAATATCGATAATTATTGAGAAATCTTTAGAAATCTCGAGCGTTATTGAAAAATCTTGAAAATGATTGAGAAATCTCTGGAAATCATAGTAATAAATGATTATAAGAAACCATGGAAATTATTGGAATTACCGAAATCTTGATAATAGTTAGAAATGGCTACATATTTTAAGAATTATCAAGAACTAGGAGAATGAAAAATGTTGGTAATAAACGGAAATAAAATGTATAATTCTCAAAAACTATTAAGAAATATTGGGAATTATTGATAAATCTGTAGAAATTTCAAGCAATATTGAACAATCGTGTCAATCGGGCCAAATAAATTTTCATTCACTGATTTTAATGATCTCGGTGTTAGAATGTCTCCACATTTTAATGTAAAGGATAAAGGATCCTTTTGGATTTTTGGAAGGAAAGATAAAGAATCCTTTTGGATCTTTGGAAAGGATTAGGATATTTTTGGATCTTTGGAGGGGAGGATGAAGGATTATAGATAAATGTATTTTTGAAAAAAAAATTTGAAAAAAGTTGTAAAATTAAAAAAATCGAATTTCATTTAAAAAAATTTCAAAGAAGTCATAAGTCAGAAATTGCTGACTGTCGTAATTTTTCTAAAATAAATGGGAAATAAATAACAGAAATCGACCTGTTTGAGGTCTTTTTTTTATTTTTTCGAGCTATCTAGGGTGGATCGCTTTGGTTCCTCATTTAAAAAAGACCCTGTATGTAGTATATTTTAAAATATTTCTACTGAAAATTTGACAAGCATTTTGTATTAAATAGAGAGTACTTCAGTTGGAGGTCAAAGTTGGAGTTTCAGTTTTTTCAGTTTGATAAAAAAATTATTCAGTTTTGCAGATTTGTGCAATTTTCTAGAATTTTGATCAACATTCGGAAACTATGTTTGTAGACTTTTTGAAAACATTGAAACTATTACATTTTCAGGCAATTTTCAGCACATTGTTTACAGTTTCTGATTCTCTACAATGATATGAATGATTAAATTTTCTACAAATTTATTCGCTTTTTAGGTTGTTCTAGATTTACTGACATCTTTGTATTAGAGGATTCTATATTCATGACTCTGTAAGAAATGTACGAAACAGTAAAAACAAAATGTGGCAATAGTTTTCCCACAATTTCCAACTGAAAAAGTGCCTATGGAGGTACTTCCTTTGAAAGCAAGGATAAAGGATATTAGATAAAAGTAAAAGTATTTTTGCAAAAAAAAAATGTGACTGTTAGGAAATAGGAGGAACTCCACAAAAGTTGTAAAATTAGAAAAGTCGAATTTCATTTAAAAAAAATAATTCAAAAACGTCCTAAGTCAGAAATTACTGACGTCAAAGTTCCTCAGAAAATAGTAAATAACACAAATCGACCTGTTAGAGGTTTTTATTTTATTTTTTCGAGCTATCTCGGCTAGAGCGCTTTGTTTCCATATTTAAAGAAGACCCTGTATGTAGTATACTTTTTTTTTCTATTTTTTCTGAAAAATTTACAAGGATTTTGTATTAAATAAGAGATAACATAATTGGTTGGAGTTTCAGTTTTTCAATTTGATAAAAAAGTAATTCAGTAAAGTTTCAGTTTTTTCAATTTGATAAAAAAATGATTCAGTGGAGTTTCAGTTTTTTCAATTTGATAAAAAAAATTATTCAGTTTTGCAGACTTGCGCAATTTTCTAAAATTTTGAGGAACATTTGGAAACTATGTTTGGAGACGTTTTGAAAACATTGAAACTATTACATTTTCGGGCAATTTTTAGCACATTGTTCACAGTTTCTGATTCTCTGCAATCTTTGAAAACTTATATTTAGTATGATTAAATTTTCTACAAATTTCCTTGCTTTATGGGTTGTTCTAGATTTACTGACATCTTTGTATTAGATGACTCTATATTCATGACTCTATAAGAAAAGTACGAAACAGTAAAAATAACGTGGTAATAGTTTTCCCACTATTTCCAACTGAAAAAGTGCCTATGGAGGTACTTAATTTGGAAGGAAGGATAAAGGATAATAGATAAAAGTATTTTTGCAAAAAAAAAACTGTATTAGAGGACTCTATATTCATGACTCTGTAAGAAAAGTACGAAACGGTAGAAATAACGTGGCAATAGTTTTCCCACAATTTCCAACTTAAAAAGTGCCTATGAAGGTACCTTTTTAGGATTAATTTAGGAAAAGGACCTTTTTACCATACAGAGCACCAAATTTCATGCGTTTAAGAGGGGAATTGTCCTTCGGTGGATGGCTGAAGTGTAGAGTTTCAACGTTTCAATTGGTTACATTTTTCTGCTAAAGTCGATGCTCTTCACGTTTTTTCAGCATGTTGTTCACAGTTTCTGATTCTTTGCAATTTTTTAAAACTTATATTTCACGTTTCAATTGGTTACATTTTTCTGCTGATGTCGTAGGTCTTCACGTATTTTCAGCACATTGTTCACAGTTTCTGATTCTTTGCAATTTTTGAAAATTTATATTTAGTATAATTAAATTCCTCGCGTTTTGGGTTGTTCTAGATAGATTTACTGGCATCTTTGTGTTGGGACTCTATATTCATGACTGTAAGAAAATACGAAACACTAAATATAACGTAGCAATAGTTTTCCTACAATTTCTAACTGAAAATTTTCCAACTGATAAAATGCCTATTGGAGGCACTTTTTTGAGCAACAAATTTCATGCATTTAGAAGGAGAATTGTCCCTCGTCCCTCCGTGAATGGATGTAGTGCAGAGTTTTAACGTTTCAAATGGTTGCATTTTTCTGGTGAAGTCGATGGTTTTTCACGTTGTATCGCTCCACCCTACTGTAGAGTTTCAAAGTTTCTAAGGGTATCAAAGTTTCATTTGGCTGGTGAGGTCGATGGTTTCTTCACGTTTGTAATGACCGTTTTGGGCTATGGCGGTGCCGTATTAAGCGTGTATTATGCATGTTCATGCATGCTGGTCCCAGCGGTACCGAAGGAGGGCCCCGAAGGCGGTCAATGTATGCACCTTGTCGGCCATATTGGCGCCTGTGCGGCCGTAAATCTCCGGTTACCGCGGCGCTGCATTCATCATCTCCCAAACGGGCCAAAAACAATAATTCCAATTAGACGGGCCGATTAATTAGCGATTAAGAAAGCCATAAAGTAGGGGAAAGGGGGCGAGCAGGTGCGAGCGAGACGAACAAACACACACAAGGGGCCGCGCGTGTAATTTAACCGATCGACTTATTGCTGATTGATACTCGGGGCCGTGTTTTACACGATCGGCTCTCGTTTGTTCGTACCGAACATCATTAAATTATTCCCTCCCGCGACCTCTTTGTGCGCGCCGCCGACGCGATAAATAAGCGACGAGAGCGCGCCGGCGGTGAGTTATGGCCCTGCGCACCCCCGCCACCCCCCACCAATGAGAATTTTCGATATTCGGTTTTTGGAATGCGCGCCCGTGATTAATACGGCGCGGATATTTACTTCGGAAAATACTACATAAAGTAATGCATTTTTATGTACTCCATAAATTAGCTTTATTCGAAACGATAAATTAAATGAATTACAACGATAAAATTCTTAAAGGTACGAGACATAAAATTAAGATTTACGGTTTTCCTAGTGCACTTAAAAAAATGAAAGCAGCGAAGTTGGCGGGGGCGTGCGCGGGAAGAGCGGGGCGCGCCCCCAAATACGTTGTCTTTAAATAAGCACATTTTTTTGCGCCCCCTCCGGGCCCCCGGGGACGCCTAAATGAAAACAAATTGCCGCTGTTTGGGCCAGCGCGCCGGAGACGTCGACGGGGGGAGAGGGCGGGCGTCGCGGCGCTCCACGGCGACGCCGGGGCGCTCGTTAACTGGGGAATTGATGGGGGAGGGCGCGCGGTAATGGTCCGCGGTTCGAAACCCCCAGGGGAGCACACCTGGAGGAGACAGCGGCTAGTACAACACAAACTAATCTAGTAAAGTGACACGAAACTTTTGTTACTACTCATGGAAAAACTATTTAGAAAATGTCAGTCTTACGTACTCTAATTAATGTTATCCTGAAATTAATTATTGCAACACTATAAAGACAATAACAATCAGACAGTAAAAACAGCGGGGCTTCATAATACAGGGTGATACAAATTCGACCCTAGCCATGGGCTCAACGCTCAAGAAATATGGGTTAAACTTGGGCGCGATGCAAAATGCGCAAAAATTTTACCATATGACCAAAGTTGGTCATGTATTGCTAAATTCTGTGCTGATGGGAATGTGCACAATTAGAATGAATTGAAAAATCAGTTGTTGGTCTCTAGTGCATACTTTTTAAATGTACAATAATTTTGAATCTCTAACAATACATTTTCATTGCACTTTTTTGTTGTACAGTCATGCTCACATAAATCTAGTACAAGAAATTAGGTTACAATAGCAATTTTATATAGCAATGTCAATTTGTGTGTACTAGATTTATGTGAGCATGACTGTAGATCCCATAAAATTGAAAATATCTAAAACCTAAACCCGAAAAATTATAAAGTACCCGAAATTTCTTAAAAATTAACCACATTTCCAAACCTTCACATTAAACTGTAGAACTTCCTCAAACTACTAAAATATCCTAATATACGGGAATTTCGTATTATGATAAACTTTGGAAAGTGGGTAGTAAACTTTGGAAAATCTATTGAATACAATCAGTATTCATAGTAATTTCAATTTCAATTTTAGAAAAAAAATATTCTCCGCGATAATTTTAGCAAATTAATTAGGTCTAAAGGACGCCCAAACAGTTTTCCGCAAGTCAACAAAAAAATATTGTATGAACATATACTCTGTTCCATTTTTATTTTTAACTAAGAAAGCTGTGGTTTCGTTTTATAAAGTTTTACACATGAACAGCAAAACAAAAATGATCTGATATTTAAAAAAATATATTGCATGGAAATAGATTTGGCGGATGCTTATTTAAACTCCATTATTATGACTAGGTAAACGACGCACGCTTTGAGTTAAAAAAAAATGTATTGTCGAATCATGTCGCAGACAATACAATATTTTTTTTAACTCAAAACTTGCGTTATTTACCCAGTCAAAAAAATATTAAATGTCGTTGTCTTAAAACGTTGCCTAATTCATATATCAAAATAATTAAATTATTGCTTCAATCATTCAATCGTTAATTAATTAGATTTATGCGTCAAGTAAACCAATCATCAACAATATTTTATATTATAATTTGACTGATTTGCTTTTGTAAAATAAAAATAGCAAATAAATGCTGTACTCAATAGAAACTCAATTTGATGGCAACATTGCCCACTCTCATAAAATTGGTGCTTTGCGGCCATGTAAACATAATTTTTTTATATTTTTTATTGAGGATGTGAAGGATAAGATTAGGCATGAAATGACAAATATTTCACCGGAAATGTTTCAAAATGTAAGGGATGTGTTTTATCACCGATTGGCTATTTGCCAAGAGAGAAACGGTACTCATTTTCAACATTTTTTACATTAATTTTATTTTTTATTTTTGAAATATTTAAAAAAAACAATATTTTTACATGATCGTAAAGAGAATGAAACGGGCTACAAGTTTAGTAAAATAAAAAAACAAAATTGTTTCCATTTACAAAAATTACCTATGACGTCATACGTGAAAGGCTAGTCAAACTTGTTTTGAAGAAGTTAAAAAGCACGCAATAAAGAACAAAAATCGACCTGTCCGAGGATTTTTTTCTGGAAATTCTCATTTCATAAATACCGAATTTATTCCAGTTAAGGTTTCCACCTATATAAGGTATATATTTATAAGGTCATATAAGGTATATATTTATACAATATTGACGTGTTCGTCTTATGTCTATCCAGCAGATAACTTATCTTCAACTTCATCTATCTTCAACATGAAAAACCGGGTCTTAATAAAAAGTCAAGTCACCATGCATCTATCAAAAGACTAATGAATGATGAGAAAATGTATGTCTTACTATAATTCATACATTTCAACCCTTAAAAAATTCTTACCACAAATTTGCAACAATATATCACAATTTTGGAATTTGATTCAATTTTGGAATTTGACAAATCGCGCCTAAGGTAACACTACACTTACGTTTTTCCATCCATGGATTACCTAAAGTAGATGTTCAGTTGGTCTCTCGATATCTTTTGGATAGCTTATCAGCGATGATAAAAGACATCTCTAAATATCGATGAGTGTATACGTTTTGAGCAATGGTAAATTACATCCCTCAATATCTGTTGGATCATTCTTGGGCAAAGATAAAAGACATCTCTCGATAACTATTAGATAGCTGTTGAGCCACGCTCTAATATCTCTGGATATCTATTGGATTACTTTTGAGCTACGATAAAATACACTAGTCAAAAGAACACTCGCTTTTTTTTTCTTCTACCTATAAACACGTATCACATCGGCAACTTAAAAAACAATTGTTTTTTTCTTCTCTAAATATGCGATAATTCTTTTGAGTAGTGTGCATCTGTCGATATCTATCGGATAGCTTTTGAGCGATTGTTAAAGGCATCTTTCGGTATCTATTAGATAGCTTTTGAACGATTGTTAAAGACATCTCTCGATATCTATTGGATAGCTTTTGAGCGACGATAAAATATACTAGTCAAAAGAATGATGGTATAATTTTTTTTTCTTCTACCTACAAACACGAATCTCATCGACAACTTTATAAAATAATAATGTTTTTTTTTAACATGCGATAACTCTTTTGACTAATGTTCATCTCTCGATATCTATCGGATAGCTTTTGAGCGATTGTTAAAGACATCTCTCGATATCTATCGGATAGCTTTTGAGCGACGATAAAATTCACCAGTCAAAAGAATTATCGCATAATTTTTGTTTTTTTTTTCTTCTGCCTACAAACTCGAATCACATCGGCAACTTGAAAAAAAATATTGTTTTTTTTTTAATATGCGATAGTTCTTTTGACTAATATACATTTCTCGATATCTATCGGATAGCTTTTGAGCAATTGTTAAAGACATCTCTCGATATCTAGTGGATAGCTTTTGAGCGACGATAAAATACACTACTCAAAAGAATGATCGCGAATGATTTTTTTGTTTCTACCTACAAACACGAATCATATCGGTAACTTAAAAAAATAATAATGGGTTTTCTGAAATATGCGATAATTCTTTTGAGTAGTGTACATCTTTCGATATCTATCGGATAGCTTTTGAGCGAATGTTAAAGACATCTATCGATATCTATAGGATAGATTTTGAGCGACGATAAAATACACTTATTAAAAGAATTATTGCATTTTTTGTTTGTTTTGCTTCTACCTACAAACACGAATCACAACGGCAACTAAAAAAAAGAATAATGTTTTTTTTAATATGCGATAATTCTTTTGATTTGTGTACATCTCTCTATATCTATCGGATAGTTTTTGAGCGATTGTAAAATACATCTCACGATATGTATTGGATAGCTTTTGAGCGACGATAAAATACACTAATTAAAATAATTATTGCATTTTTTTGTTTTGCTTCTACCTACAAACACGAATCACAACGGCAACTTAAAAAAAATAATAATGTTTTTTTTAATATGCGATAATTCTTCAGAGTAGTGTTCATCTTTCGATATCTATCGGATAACTTTTGTGCGATTTTTAAAGACATCTCTTGATATCTATTGGATGCCTTTGAGCGACGATAAAATACACTACTCCAAAGAATGATCGCATATATATTTTTTTTGCTTCTACCTACAAGCACGAATCATATAGGCAACTTATTTTATTTTTTTATTTTGTTTAATTCTAATATAATATTATAAATAAATATATATATTATTATAACTATAATAATAATAATGGGTTTTTTGAAACATTCGATTATTCTTTTGAGTAGTGTACTTTTGAGTAATAGTGGGTTTTTTGAAACATGCGATTATTCTTTTGAGTCAATATATATCTCTCGATATGTATTGCATAGCTTTTGAGCGACTGTCTATATATTATTGGATAGCTTTTGAGCGACGGTAAAAGTCTGGTCACAACCAGAACGTTCAGTTCATCTATGCGTACATCTATCGGATGGCATTTTGAGCGACGGCAGAAACCGTAAAACCCAACATCTCAATTGAATCCCTCGAAGGTCTGGTCGGCGCGCAGAGATAAATTAGCCCGTGGTTTTTATGCGTCCGCTATGAAATATATGAGAATGAAACTTTAATTCCACATAATTGCGCGCCGTTGCGGCACGGCAGTAATATTTAATGCGCGAGGCGCAGAGTTATTATGCGCCGCGGAAAATTTCCCGTCGTAAATCAGTTCTAGAATAGATACATATTAAACGTCACCGCAAGTTTAATGTGCGCTCGAAAAACCGAATATCTTCATGATGTCCAGAAACGGCATTATGAATTCAAACACAATCATCATCGCAAGTCGCCAATTGAATCGCCAATCGCCAATCTATAAAGGCTTATATCGTCGCTATGGCTGCATCAATCGCGTTGATTTAATTAAATTAAGAAACAAAAATTAGCGTGGTAATAATTGTAATTATATATCGTTACTAGTCGTAGAAAAAGTATAGTAACCAACTCGTAAGAAGAAATCTCTACTAAACATTTCATAATGTTTATGAGGAGAAAGTAAAAATTGGGGGTTTTCTGAAGAAGATTGAATACTAAGCAGCTTACTAGTCGTAGAAAAAGTATTGTAACATATTCGCAAAAAAACATTTTAATGATTTTAAATGATCGAAGAATTGGGAAGTTGTATTATTGTACTACATGCGGAGAAAATAAAACTTGGGGTTTTCCTGAAGGAAATTCAAAACCAAGCACCTTAGTAGTTGTAGGAAAAGTATAGTACATATTCGCAAGAATAAAACTCAACATAGCATAAAATAGGTTTTTGCGGAAAGAGTAAAAATTGGGTCTTGGACATCAGATCAAGGTGTAGTTTATGAATAAGAAGAAATGGGTTACAATAAATTTATTTAGATGGCACAGTCTTCTTTCCTGAAGAAGATTTAATACAGAGCAGCTTACTAGTCGTAGAAAAAGTATAGTAACCAACTCGCAAAGAAAACTGAACTCAACATTCAAGAATTTTTATGTGAAGAAAGTAAAAATTGGGTCTTTCCTGAAGAAGATTTAATATCAAGGGGCTTTTGGTTTTATCTACTATTTTTGTCGCTGCTGACGCGCATATAAACAAAATCCCTGTATCTTGCTACTTTTCTAAATTCGTCGGAAATATGTGGTCGTTAACTCCTTGTTTCCCTCGCATCTTCAAAGCGTCGCTTTGCGGCTGCCGCGAGAGACACTCTCAAGAAATTACAAAAAAAGTGTACATGACTGGGAGCAGATTTATTGCCGCCCGGTGAGTGAAACGCTGTAGTCGGTGACAAATTTACGGCCTTTATGACCGCCGAAACTGCGGCGTCCGTCAGCCGACAAATGAAGCGATAATTGCGGGGGCACTAATGAGCGATCCGTCGGCCCGCGGCGAATTTTAGTCGTCGCCTCTACTAATTGTTTAATTACCAAACGTTTTTGGGGACCGCAAAGAAAAACTTAGACCGAGATGATGCGTGGGTTTTATGGTCTCGCAGTTACATCATTGATCGTGGAATGCATGTGGATGCGAGGATTCGAGGAATACATGTATACGAATGGGCATAGGCAATTAATGTATTGGTACGAAAAGATACAGATCAAAAATCTGATGTAGGCACATCACTTGATCGATGGTCATGTGAAAATTTGCATTTAACCATCAATTTTCATATAATTCAATCAGATACTTAATTTGAATCATCTTCAAACAGAAACTTAATTTGAATCATCTTCAAACAGAAACTTAATTTGAATCATGTACATTCAGAAACTTAATTTGAATCTTCTTCATTCAGATACTTAATTTGAATCATCTCCAATAAAAAGTTTCATTTGAATCATCTTCAATCCGAAACTTCGTTTTAATCATATTCAGTATTTATTTATTGGTGTTCAGTAACTGTACAGTTTTACACCAGTCAAAAGAAGAATATACAATTAGAGTCACAGCAGCACTCAATACTAACATAAAAACAATAATTCAGAAACTTCGTTTAAATCATCTTTTAATCAGGGACTTAATTTTAATCATCTAATCTAATTGTCTAATTTCAATAAATGATACATCATAAAATCGTCTTAAAGACTCTTCAATATGCCCTGTTTCAATTTCTTTTACATATATTTTTTGACAAAAGATAGTCAAATTTATTTATTTTTAATTGCTCTGTATAGTGTTTTTATGCGTATAATTCTTATACAGGATTCTAAATATCCATACATAAAAAGAAGCGCGAAAAATGTATTTTAATTGGGATGAAAAAATCAGAAGTAAGAAAACTAAAATAAGCAGTGAACATCCACAAACAATTCAAAAGTCATAATTCTGCAAAAAAAAAACAAAATAAACAATGAAAAATCTACTCTGATTGCTCAAAATTGTTACCGTTATCAAAAATAAAACGAAAAAATCAATAATCAAATAACTAAAATAAGCAGTGAAAACCGAAAAACAATACAATAGTCAAAATTCAAAAATCAATAAAACAAAATAAACAATGAAAAATCTACTCTGCAGTTTGACTTCAATTACTCTGACAATCAAAATTGTCACCATTCTGATCCAGACACTGTCCACACATCCATCGAAGCTTTCAGTAAAAATTTGAGGATATTTCCTGATACACTGGCACTATCGTTCTTCTTAATTATATAATTATAAATATTGAATCAATTATAATTCATATGCTCATGCAGACGAATCTGATTGTAATCAATATCAATGATTTTATTCTAGATCAACAATTGGATAACAATGATATCTGAAAATCTCCAAATATTAGAAACGCAATGGCTGTATATTTTATAACCTCCTTGTGGGTATATCAATTCTGTATATAACTTATCCTTAACTTTGGAAAACACAGCCTTGAGTTAAGAGGAACAGAAATGAATTGAATCTTTATCGAATAGATAATCTTATATATCTATGTCTTGAATGATTGGTATTTTATAATTCGATTTTGCAAGTATAATTGCATTATGGCACTGGTTTTCTAGATAGTTTACACGTTTTGATGTTTGTATCTCTGCTTCATTTGAATGTTCAGCACTGTAATTTAACTGTACACGTGCCATTGAGCCCGTGGAATTATGATGTAATGACTTACCTGAAACTTAAGACGCACATTTTCATTATTTTATGCACGTGGTAATGATTTCATTGTATTATTTCATTGCACACGTGTCATTGAGCGATGATGTCATGACTTACATGAAAATTAAGACGTACATTTTCATTATTTTGTGCACATGATAATGATTTTATTGTATAATTTAGTTGCGCGATGATGTCATGACTTACATGAAAATTAAGACGTACATTTTAATTATTTTGTGCACATGATAATGATTTTATTGTATAATTTAGTTGTACACGTGCCATTGAGAACTACGAAGTGATGACCTCAGGAGAATTATTTATAACATTGTCTATATTTTATGCACGTGATAACGAGTGTATTGTGTTATGAATTTTGTCACACATGGCTATAAAATTCATTACAAATTCATACAATTACTGTCAAATTTTCAATACCACTTTTTACCAATACCACTACCAATTTTTCAACGATAACTATATTTTTTCAATTTTTTCTATTAAAATATATTTGTTTTTGTAGTTAACGCATCAGTTGTTTTTGTGAAAATTACAATTGCTGTCTAAACTATAGGTAGCATTATGCAATGCTAATAGCAAATGAAAAGAAAATTCAATTACTTACTATCAAATTTACTAAATACTTAATCAACTATTTGTATTAATATTTCAATAGTTATTATCAATTTTTAATTAATTGTGTCAAAATACTTATAGTTACAAAGGAGCTTAACATGGCATAGAAAATGTATCGAAAACTGTTCTAGTACCTATTATGTGGTATGCCAACTACATCTGTCGTGATTTCAATGACTTGTCAGAATTTCAATTATAACTATCGAATGTTCAATGATTTCTGTGAAATTTTCAATAAGTACTATCAATTTTTCAACGATATTTTTTTCTGCTACAATGTTTCTGTTTCTGTAGTAAACGCATCTGTTGTTTTTGTGAAAATTACAAATACTACCAACCTATGGGCATAGCATTAAGCAATACTAATAGCAAATACTATATTTTTATTCCCGCGCCATCGCATGGACTGGAAGCCAAATCTGCAATTGTAATATGACGCAATTCCTACATTAAGTATAAGTTTTATTTTATGTATTTTTGTTGGAATTAAAGACTACATTATTATTATTATTATTATTATTATTATATATGTATACCATTATCGTTAATTAAGTATTATTTTCAATATATTGTGCACGTGGTTTAACGTTCAATTGCGTTCAGTTCATTTAACTACAGGCTCAGTAATATTAGTCGTGCAATACAATTTTGATCATCATTAGATAGAGGTTAGATAGAGAATCATCATTAGGACGAGGATGATCATGATTAGATAGAGAATTTTGGTCATCATTAGATTACCTCAGCTGTATAGCATATTTATAAATTTAGTATCATATTCAGTTGTAATGAGGAATGGATTTTCTCTACTGTATGAAAATTATGACTTTTTTGTATTTTGACATTTTGACATTATGACATTTTCTGTATTTTATCACGTAATAATGATTTTACTGTATATTTTGATTGTACACGTGCCATTTAGAATTACGAAGTGATGACCTAAATGAGAATTATGACTTACATTTTCTCCGAGTTATGTACATATTTTTTTTCTTCGAGCGACATATAATTGACAAATTATTTAATCGTGTCGCCTATATTGAAGCTAAAGTAGTATAATGTAGTATTAGTAGTATTAGTAGTAGTATAATGTAGTATTATGTAAAAACTCCTAGGGCATAAAATATCAAAGAGTACTGATTTTGTGTAAATGTCAGTCTTATTTTGAATAATATTTTATAAATTTTCAATTACTCGAACTAAAAATATAAAAGACGAAGAGGTAGTAATATGGATGATATCGAAAATATGCAATCCATGATCACAGAAAAATCAAACAATATATACCTACGAAGGGTTTTATCTAATAAATAGATAAATTTATTTCATGGACAATGAAGAACAAAGATACACTGAAAATGAGTTCTTAGCCAATTATGTCTATTCAATTATTTCTGTCAAAATATTAATTATTTTCACGAAAATTCTTACTATCCAATACAATACAATGCAAATCAAATACTATCAAATTTGCCAAATATTAAGTTACAATTTCAACTATTTTTGTCAACATTTCTATAGGTATCATCAATTTGGGTCAAAATGTTTAGTTACATAGGAGTTTTACATGGCGCAAAAAATGTATCGAAAAATTTACAAGTATTATGTGATAATGTCAACTACATCTGTCGCATTTTCTATGATTTTTGTCAGAATTTCAATTATAACTGTCGAATTTTCAATGATTTCTGTAAGATTTTCAATAAATACTATCAGTTTTTCAACGATAACTTCAATTTTTTCTGTTAAATTGTAAGTGAGTTGGACATTGATAGTTACACAATTTTAAGAACTGTTATCTAAGTAAGCTGTAAGTTTTGTGTACCTACTCATTTAATTTAATTCCATGTTTCAAATTCATATCGGCTTTAATTTGCCAAATATGTCGGTCATATTAAAAAATTAGGTTATATTTTATGACAGTGGGCAATATTGCCATCAAATCGAGTATCTATTGAGTACAGAATTTATTTGCTATTTTTATTTTACAAAAGCAAAGCAGTCAAATTATAATATAAAATGTAGTTGATGATTGGTTTTCTTAATAATAATTTAAAAAAAAACACTTGAATGATTGAAGCAATAATTTAATCATTTTAATATATGAATTAGACATTGTTGTTAGAAATCTGACATTTAATATTTTTTTCATTGCCAGATCATTTTTGTTTGTGTTCGTGTGTAAAATTTTATAAAATAAAACCACAGCCTTCTTAGTTAAAAATAAAAATTTAACAGAGTATACATACAACAATGGCAACAAGGGCAACAATATTTTCAGTCATTTCTTCGTCAACTTCAAGCGAATGCTTAGATTGGAAAGTTTATTAACTCAATTATAATTCATATGCTCATGCATGATTATAATCAATATCAATGTAATCAATATCAATTATTTTATTCTAGATCAACAATAGGGTAACAAAGGCAACAAGGGCAACAATAATTTCAGTCATTTCATCATCAATTTCGAGCGAATGCCTCGATTGTAAACTTTATTAAATCAATTACAATTCATGTGCTCATGCAGACGAGTCTCATTGAAATCAATATCAGTCATTTTATTCTAGATCAACAATAGGGTAACAATGGCAATAATTGTTTCAGTTTTTACTTCGCCAGTTTCAAGCGAATGCTTCGATTGGAAACTTTATTAAATCTATTATAATTCATGTGCTCATGCAGACGAGTCTGATTGTAATCAAGATCAATGATTTTATTCTAGATCAACAATAGAGTAACAATAGCAACAATAATTTCAGTCATTTGTTCGTCAATTTCAAGCGAATGCTTCGATTGGAAACTTTATTAATCAATTATAATTCATATGCTCATGCAGATGAATCTGATTGTAATCAATATTGATTGCGAATCGTTATTAGGCCGATATGGGTTATATAACAGACGAGATTGAGACATTGTAATATCGAGGCGCAGCCGAGATTTAATAATCAACCGAGTCTGTTATATCCATATCGGCCGTATGTTGTTTTATAGTTTTCGTGATACTAAAATGAAAAGGATTAAATTTTGCGAAATTATTTTCATAAATCATAATGACATATTTCAAGTATGCTGTGATGGTTGTATAGTAACACTTGTGAACACCAAAATAAATAATAGTCCACTGTAAAATTTTAACGGCCGATGCTGATATCAGTTGAATAACAACCATGGAGACAGTACCAGTAATATATAATTACAATCAAGTATTACGAAAAATATTTATACACATGATAATGCTGAAAATTCATCCAATGGTTTTGTTTTCACTGAAATATCACGAAATTAAATTATCGGATGATATGTTCGTATAATTGAATTTTAATCTATATTGATTAGGTATTTAAAGTGGCCAATCGTTTCGTTGGTATAATTAAATTAACGTTGTACTTACTTGTATCCAATAAATGCAGGTATTCATAAGTAATGTAGAATAAAACTTGGTGCGTGTAAATTGTATAAATATTAATTTTTATTTGATTTAATTTACAAAAGGAAAACCGATACTAATTAATAACTAAAAACAGTACAGTCTCGTATAATAATAACTAAAATAATAGATCACAGTCTCGAGTTGCTAAATGTTTCCTAGGTAATTGGTCGGTATGCACGCGCCGTAAAAGTTTTTTTGTACTTTTTCGTTCATACCCACGCGCGCACATACGCCGTTCACTATAACTTCTCGAAGCACCTGGAGTTCGTCAGCATCTCCCTGGTGAGCCTCCATACCTGTTTGGCTGCGTTCTCCAGGGCGCTGGGCGATTTTCCTTTGAAGAGGTCGAGGTTTGGTAGGAAGTAGTGCGGGCATCTTCGGCACTGCAGGCATGAAATGAGCTGGAGGAATATGCCGTTGATGCGGTCGGCGATGCACGACTCGTCCCATTCGGTCTCGCGCGGGTGTTTTTCGCACTCGTACAGTAGAAGCATCTTCATGTGGTAGCTGGTGACCGGGTTGCCCGGGAGGTCCAGGTGGCGGTCGCGTAAGGTTTTCAGGATGCTGAGGCACCTCCTGCGGCATCCGCCTTGTAGTAGTCGGTTTTCTGCTTCGAGGAAGGATAAGGCCCAGGCGTCGCCTTCCATTGCGGATTGTTTGCCTTGGAGCGCGATGCACTCCTTGGAGAGGAGGTCGAAGCCTTCGGTTTTCACCTCGACGACGAGGTTGGGGTGCGGCCAGGGGATTTGGGGTAGCGGCCAGTGGGCGGCGGATCGCGGCCAGAGCCCGGCGCACTTGAACGCGGGGGTGATCTGCACGATGAAGCGCTCGCGTATCCGCAGCTTGACCTCCGTGGTGTCCGCGATCATCTTCACCGAGTCGCGGTAGGAGCACTTGTCGCACGCCTGGGCCACCAGGGTTTGGAACCTGGAGCGCATCTTCCTGGCCGAGAGGTACCCCGAGGCGGTGATGAACTCCACCCACAGCGACATGGAGCGCTTGCGGCCGTCGCTCAGCTTCAGCACGGCGCACCCTGGCAGCGTGCCGTCGTCTACGAAGTTGAGCACGCCCATCTGGTTGAGGTAGATCACCACCTCAAACTCCGTCGGCGAGATCACCTCCAGGCCGTCGTACCGGCCGTTGTAGTCGCTCAGCGAGGAAATAAACCTGGGTTCCTGCACCTCGACCTCCTTGAGCACGTCCTGCACGACGCGGCACACCTCCTGGATGGTCTTGCTGATCTGCAGCTTGCGCGCCTGCACCTTCTCCGTGTAGTATTTGTTCAGCTGGTAGACCATCTTCGACTGCGCGGTCAGCATGTCCGGCGGTACCAACATCCTGGCCTGTCTAATAGCTACTGCGGTCATCCAGAGCCCGATGATATCTTCTTCTGGTAGATTGTAGGTGGGGGATGTTTCTTATCTGATCGCGAGGACGGTGTGTGCTTGTGTGTGATGGATCGTGCCGCTGTTGAGGTCGGCTAGAGACGCCTGGCCAGGTGAGAGAGTAGTCGTTTGGGTGTACCTGCACGTGTACGTGTGCCTGCCCGTCTGTGGGTGAGTGTGTGTGTGCATGTTTGTGCGTGCCCACACCCCTCCCTCGTGGAGGCGGCCCTCGATTTTTCTTGCCGCCCTCGTCAAGAACCAATCGACGGTGTGATGTCTGATCGGGCCGACGTTTCCTCTCCGCTCCTTTTTCTCTACTTCTTCTTGCTCTACCTTTTTCTTAACCAGGACGCGCACCAGTCGGTCGGCACCAACCTCCCCATTCAATACCGCCTGGACGGCCCTTCGCCACAATTACTTCTCATTTTAAAAATTTCTTACTTGCAAAATTATTACCTTACAAGTACTTACTGAAAAACTCGCCCTGCGCCTCCACCATAATTATTATTAATTTAAAAAAAATTAATACACCATATTTTTGAAATATTTAATTACGCCCTTTCACACAACAACCCTGCACACTCGTAATATATATTTTTTAAATTTTTAGTGGTCGTTTGTACCCTTTGTTATTTTTTGAAGCACTATATTTAGCACGATTTCGCATGATCGCGTTCGTACTGGCATTCCTCCCCGGCAGTTCTAATATTAGCCGGTGAATTTCCTCGGAAAAGACTTGTACTTCAACAGTCGCATGTGACCGCGAAAATAACCTCCCAGCACAATTGTAAAACTGGCGTATCAAAAAGCGAACAAATGGTAGATGATATTGGGTGATATATTTGTATATCACATTTTTAATTGCATTAATATCTAATGCGGTGTTCTTGAAATATTTAAGTTTTAGTGCAATCATGGGATATATTGTCAAATACTGCTGACACTATATTAGTGATATCTCTAAAACTAGCGTATCAAAAAGAGTAAAATTGGTAGATGCTATTAGGTGATATGTTGGGATATCACATTTTTAATTGCATTAATATCTAATGCGTTTTTCTTGAAATATTTCATTTTTAGTGCAATCATGGGTTCTTGGAATATATTTTCAAATACTGCTGACACTATATTAGTGATATCTCCAAAAACAGCGTATAAAAAAAATAAAAAAGTTGATACAATATTTACTGATATGTAAGTACATTATAATTTTTATTGATTTCATATCCAATGTACTAATCTTGAGATATTTGATTTTTAGTATAATCAAGTGTTTTTGGGTGATATACTCAAATGCTGTTGACACTTAATTTTATTGATTTCATATCCAATGTACTAATCTTGAGATATATGATTTTTAGTATAATCAAGTGTTTTTGGGTGATATACTCAAATGCTGTTGACACTTAATTGGTGATATCTCAAAAACTAGCGTATCAAAAAGAGTAAAATTGGTAGATGATATTGGGTGATATATTTGTATACCATAGTTTTAATCGCTTTAATATCTAATGCGTTGTTTTTGAGATATTTGAGTTTTTGTGTATACATGGGATTTTGGGACATATTGACAAATACTGCTGACATTACATTAGTAATATCTTCAAAAACAGTGTATCAAAAGATTTAAAATTTGAATAGAATATTAAGTGATATATTAGTACATTATGATTTTTATTGATTTCATATCCACTGTACCGTTCTTGAGATATTTGATTTTTGGTATAATCAAGTGTTTATGGGTGATATACGCAAATGCTGTTGACACTTAATTAGTGACATCTCAAAAACTAGCATATCAAAACGATATAAATTGATGGATGATATTCAGTGATATAATTGTATATCATACTTTTAATCGCTTTAATATCTAATGCGTTGTTTTTGAGATATTTGAGTTTTAGTGTATACATGGGATTTTGGGACATATTGACAAATACTGCTGACACTACATTAGTGATATCTCCAAAAACAGTGTATGAAAAAATTTCAAATTTGGATAGAATATTAGGTGATATATTAGTATATTATATTTTTTATTGATTTCATATCCAATGCACTGTTCTTGAGATATTTGATTGTTAGTATAATCAAGTGTTTTTGGGTGATATACTTAAATACTGTTGATACTTAATTAGTGACATCTCAAAAACTAGCGTATCAAAAAGATAAAAATTGATAGATGATATTGAGTGATATATTTGTATATCATAGTTTTAATCGCTTTAATATCTAACACGTTGTTTTTGAGATATTTGAGTTTTAGTGTATACATGGGTTTTTAAGGCATACTGTCAAATACTGCTGACACTATATTGGTGATATCTCCTAAACCAGCGTATCAAAATAATTACAATTTGGACACAATATTAAATAATATATTAGTACATTGAAGTGTTTATTGATTTCATAACCAATGCACTGTTCTTGAGATATTTGATTTTTAGTATAATCAAGTGTTTTTGGGTGATATACTTGAATATTGTTGATACTTAATTAGTGACATCTCAAAAACTAGCGTATCAAAAAGATAGAAATTGATAGATGATATTGAGTGATATATTTGTATATCATAGTTTTAATCGCTTTAATATCTAATGCGTTGTTTTTGAGATATTTGAGTTTTAGTGTATACATGGGATTTGCGTTGTTTTTGAGATATTTGAGTTTTAGTGTATACATGGGATTTTGGGACATATTGACAAATACTGCTGACACTATATTAGTGATATCTCCAAAACCAGCGTATCAAAAGAATTAAAATTTGGATAGAATATTAAGTGATATATTAGTATATTATAATTTTTATTGATTTCATATCCAATGTACTAATCTTGAGATATTTGATTTTTAGTATAATCAAGTGTTTTTGGGTGATATACTCAAATGCTGTTGACACTTAATTAGTGATATCTCAAAAACTAGCGTATCAAAAATATAGAAATTGATTGATGATATTGAGTGATATATTTGTATATCATAGTTTTAATCGCGTTAATATCTAACGCGTTGTTTTAGAGATATTTGAGTTTTAGTGTATACATAAGATTTTGGAGCATATTGACAAATACTGCTGACACTACATTAGTGATATCTCCAAAAACAGTGTATAAAAAGATTTAAAATTTGGATAGAATATTAAGTGATATATGAGTATATTATAATTTTTATTGATTTCATATCCAATGTACCGTTCTTGAGATATTTTATTTTTAGTATAATCAAGTGTTTTTATGTGATATACTCAAATGCTGTTGACACTTAATTAGTGACATCTCAAAAACCAGCGCATCAAAAAGAGAAAAATTGGTAGATGATATTGGGTATATATTAGTATATCACATTTTTAATTGCATTAATATCTAATGCGTTGCTCTCGAGTTATTTCATTTTTAGTATAATCAAGATTTTTTGGCACATACTGTCAAATACTGCCGACACTAAATTAGTGATATATCCAAAACCAGCGTATCAAAAGAATTGCAATTCAAACACAATATTAAATAATATATTAGTACATTGAAATTTTTATTGAATTCATATCCAATGTACTGTTCTTGAGATATTTGATTTTTAGTATTATATATATTTTAGTAGTCCAGCGTAAAATTGCTAGAAGCTATTAGATGATATATTGGGATATCACATTTTTAATTGTATTAACATCTAATGCGTTGTTTTTGACATATTTGAGTTTTAGTGTATACGTGGGATTTTGGGACATATTGACAAATACCGGTGACACTACATTAATGATATCTCCAAAAACAGTGTATCAAAAGATTTAACATTTGGATACAATATTAAGTGATATATAAGTACATTATAATTTTTATTGATTTCATATCCAATGTACTGTTCTTGAGATATTTGATTTTTGGTATAATTATGTGTTTTTGGGTGATATACTTAAATACTGTTGATATTTAATTAGTGACATCTCAAAAACTAGCGTATCAAAAAGATAGAAATTGATAGATGATATTGAGTGATATATTAGTATATCATAGTTGTAATTGCATTAATATCTAATGCGTTGTTCTTGAGATATTTCATTTTTAGTGCAATCATGGGTTCTTGGAATATATTGTCAAATACTACTGACTATATTAGTGATATCTCCAAAAACAGCGTATCAAAAGATTTAACATTTGGATACAATATTGAGTGGTATATAAGTACATTATAATTTTTATTGATTTCATATCCAATGTACTGTTCTTGAGATATTTGATATTTAGTACAATCGAGTGTTTTTGTGTGATATACTTAAATACTGTTGATACTTAATTAGTGACATCTCAAAAACTAGCGTACCAAAAAGATAGAAATTGATAGATGATATTGAGTGATATATTTGTATATCATAGTTTTATTAGCTTTAATATCTAATGCGTTCTTTTTGAGATATTTCAGTTTTAGTGTATACATGGGATTTTGGGACATATTGACAAATACTGCTGACACTACATTAGTGATATCTCCAAAAACAGTGTATCAAAAATTTAAAATATGGACAGAATATTAAGTGATATATTAGTACATTATGATTTTTATTGATTTCATATCCACTGTACCGTTCTTGAGATATTTGATTTTTGGTATAATCAAGTGTTTTTAGGTGATATACTTAAATACTGTTGATACTTAATTAGTGACATCTCAAAAACTACCGTATCAAATGGATAAAAATTGATAGATTATATTGAATGATATATTTGTATATCATAGTTTTAATCGCTTTAATATCTAATGCGTTGTTTTTGAAATATTTGAGTTTTGGCGTATACATGGGATTTTGGGACATATTGACAAATACTGCTGACACTACATTAATGATATCTCCAAAAACAGTGTATCAAAAGATTTAAAATTTGCATAGAATAATAAGTGATATATTATTACATTATAATTTTTATTGATTTTATATCCAATGTACTAATCTTGAGATACTTGATTTTTAGTATATCAAGTGTTTTTGGGTGATATACTTAAATACTGTTGACACTTAATTAGTGATATCTTAAAAACTAACGTTATCAGAAAGAGTAAAATTGGTAGATGATATTAAGTGATATATTGGTATATCACATTTTCAATTGCAATCATATCTGAAGCATTGCTCATTTTTAGTATAATCAAGAGTTTTTGGGACATACTGTCACATAGTGCTGACACTAAATTAGTGATATATCCAAAACCAGTGTATCAAAAGAATTACAATTTGAACACAATATTAAATAATATATTAGTACATTGAAATATTTATTGAATTCATATCCAATGTACTGTTCTTGAGATATTTGATTTTTAGTATAATCAAGTGTTTTTGGGTGATATACTTAAATACTGTTGATACTTAATTAGTGACATCTCAAAAACTAGCGTATCAAAAAGATGAAAATTGATAGATGATATTGAATGATATATTTGTATATCATAGTTTTAATCACTTTAATATCTAATGCGTTGTTTTTGAGATATTTGAGTTTTTGTGTATACATGGGATTTTGAGACATATTGACAAATTCTGCTGACACTACATTAGTGATATCTCCAAAAACAGTGTATCAAAAGATTTCAAATTTGGATAGAATATTAAGTGATATATTAGTACATTATATTTTTTATTGATTTCATATCCAATGTACTAACCTTGAGATATTTGATTTTTAATATCATTATGCGTTTTTGGGTGATATACTTAAATACTGTTCATACTTAATTAGTGACATCTCAAAAACTAGGGTATCAATAAGATAAATATTGATAGATGATATTGAATAATATATTTGTATATCAAAATTTTAATCGCTTTAATATCTAATGCGTTGTTTTTGAGATATTTGAGTTTTAGTATATACATGGGATTTTGGGACATATTGACAAATACTACTGGCACTATATTAGTGATATCTCCAAATCCAGGGTATGAAAAGAATTAAAATTTGGACAGAATATTAAGTGATATATTAGTACATTATAATTTTTATTGATTTCATATCCAATGTACTAATCTTGAGATATTTGATTTTTAGTATAATCAAGTGTTTTTGGGTGATATACTCAAATGCTGTTGACACTTAATTAGTGATATCTCAACAACTAGCGTATCAAAAAGAGTAAAATTGGAATATGATATTGGGTGATATATTGGGATATCACAATTTGAATTGCATTAATATCTAATGCGTTGTTCTGGAGATATTTCATTTTTAGTGCAAACATTGGGTTCTTGGAATATATTGTCAAATACTGCTGACACTATATTAGTGATATCTCGAAAACCAGCGTATCAAAAGAATTACAATTTTGACACAATATTAAGTAATATATTAGTATATTCAAGTTTTTATTGATTTCATATCCAATGCACTGTTCTTGAGATATTTGATTTTTAGTATAAGGGAGTGTTTTGGGTGATACTTACTTAGTGTTACTTAGTGATATACTTACTTAGTATTACTGTAGTGTTGATACTTAATTAGTGACATCTCAAAAACTAGCGTATCAAAAAGATAAAAATTGATAGATGATATTGAGTGATATATTTTTATATCATAGTTTTAATCGCTTTAATATCTAATGCGTTGTTTTTAAGATATTTGAGTTTTAGTGTGACTAAAACACTCGCCTGACCATTGAAATCGCAATACAAATGTTGGTATGCAATGCCATAAAAATGCCATTTATTTAGGCAAATTTTTGCAATAAAATTAATACATTTAAAAAACGAATAAATAATCTGCAATATCATGACTACGAAGAACAAAAAAAAATGTAATTTACTAATTTTGATGCCAAATAACATAATAAACCCTATTCCCCTTTTATTATTTCATCAGAAGCAACAGATTAACTGTTAGAGAGTAATTCAGAATCTGATTCTCCCAGTGAAATAATGAAAGGCGGAATATTTTCTACCGAAAAATTGCCCGTTAGTCTCGACCAGTCTTCCGAAATTAAATTTTCACAGTGGTTACAGAAATTTCGCCACATGACAGGTGTGCATTTTGAAAGAGGTTGCATTTTTTTGAAATTTTTGAAAATTGATTTTGAAAATTTTCAACTCTATCTTTTGATGAAGGTTACGAATTTTTATCGGAGTGTACTGGCAATAATATTTGGGCAACCTACGGACCTAATATCCATGCTCCTTCAAAATTTCGTGCTACGTATCGTTTTGTTTTGTCTTGTCTAAAAGGTTCTACTAAATACCTTAATTTTCGTTTTGTAATTTTGCCCTGAATGTTGTCCTCAAATTTGACATTGTGGCGAATGAGCCATTTCTGCATTTCTTGTTTTTTATTGGAAAATAGTGGAGTCTTGTCTAATTGCACAGTCTTCTTTAAATATTTTATACAATTTTTTTATCGAAGTTTTCGTATTTTCATCAATGATTTTTGGCATTTTTTAAATAATTAAAAAACCAGCACACTTGAATGATTGCAGCAATAATTTAATTATTTTAATATATGAATTAGGCAACGTTGATATTTAATTATTTTTTCACTGTCCGATCATTTTTGTTGGTGTTCATGAGTAAAACTTTTTTTCAAAAAAATGATAAAAATCCTCGAACACGTCGATTGTGTTTGGGGATTTTTCGTGTTTTTGGATATACTTCCAATGACATTTTCGTCAATTTCTCGTTGTGTGATATCTCCAAATCGATTGATGACATCTAAAAGACTTGGGGTTTCTTGACTTTGACGTTTCTGCAGTAACAATGTCATGGCAACGTAAAATCTCCAGTGTAATTTTTTGAATTTCCATTTCATAATTCAGTATCTGTTTCAATATTACAACATATTTAAGTGACATATTCAATATTATAATTATTATCAATATTTTCATTATTACCAATATTTTCATTATTATCAATATTTTCATTATTATCAATATTTTCGTTATTATCAATATTATATTATATTATCAATATGATCACCTCGGATTGGCAAACTCATCATCGCTTAGAGCTGCGCACTTTACACACTCTGCAATCCGAAAACCTGCTGCTGCCTCATTTGCAGTAGGAAACGCACAAAGCGATAATTACGCAGCCATTGCTACCCGTTTAATGGGCTTGTACGCAGAGACAAGCTTTACATTTTTATGTCCATTTTATTCAAATATCTCTTGACCATCCTCGCGGCGTACTAAGCGGTTTGTGCAATTTACCACCGGAAAACGCTTCGAACCCGCACCATGTGGGACGAAAGCTGGCACTTTCCTACTCACAAATTATTGCACATAAATTGTCGCAATTTTTACATGTGAGCATTTCAATGGGAATAGAAGTTTGATAAGCAAGACATTGTGCGGCTAAACTTGGCCTAACCAAGCATTTTAACAGTGCTAAGCAGGAAATTATGCGGCTAAACTTGGCTTCACCAAGCAGCTTAACAGTGCTAGGCAGGGGCTTAACCAAGCAGCTTAACAGTGCTAGGCAGGGGCTTAACCAAGCAGCTTAACAGTGCTAGGCAGGGGCTTAAGCAAGCAGCTTAACAGTGCTAGGCAGGGGCTTAACCAAGCAGCTTAACAGTGCTAGGCAGGGGCTTAACCAAGCAGCTTAACAGTGCTAGGCAGGGGCTTAACCAAGCAGCTTAACAGTGCTAGGCAGGGGCTTAACCAAGCAGCTTAACAGTGCTAGGCAGGGATATTATGCTGCTAAACTTGGTTTAACAAAGCAGTTTAACAGTGCTAAGTAGGAAATTATGCAGCAAAACTTTACTTAACAAAGCAGTTTATCAGAACAGGGGTTGGTTACAAAATTAAAAAAATTAAAATTCTTCTGGAGGACCACAAACAGAGCCCAGGGGGATACCATGCAGTATTATATCTTTGTAGCTCAAATGTACTACTGGAGCACACTGTAAAAGAACATTTTCATAGGGGGACTTATGTGTAGGTAATTTTGATAAATTTACAATTTTTTATGGAAAATTATGTGCACTTTTGAGAATTTTACATTTTTTTAGGAGAAAACATGTGCAATTTCACATTTGATTACATCAAAATAAGTGTGCATTTTATGTGTAGGCAATTTTGATAAATTTACATTTTTTATAGAAAATTATGTGCACTTTTGAGAATTTTACATTTTTTTATGAGAAAACATGTGCAATTTCACATTTGATTGCATCAAAATAAGTGTGCATTTTGAGAATTTTACATTTCAGTATGGGAAATTATGTGTAATTTTGATATTACATTTCTTGGGAAAATATGTGTAATTTTGAGACTTTACATTTTTTTATGTGAAAATGTGTGCAATTTCGGAAATACATGTGTAATTTTGAGAGTTTTACATTTTATTATGCGTAATTTTGAGGATTTTACATTTTTTTTGTGGGAAAATTTGTAATTTTGAGGATTTTGCATAATTTTTTGTGGGAAAATTTGTAATTTTGAGAATTTTACATTTTTTACAAGAGAATATGAGTAATGTTGAGAATGTTACATTTTATTATGGAAAATTGTGGAAAATTTTGAGAATTTTACATTTTTTATGGGATAATATGTCTGGTTAAATTGAAGTATTTTTCATTTTGTCAATGACTAAAAAAATTGAATGGAAACTGTAAGCATTCTTAAATATTCTTGCTGCAAAAAGTACGGTTTCGTATAGACGTTCAAAATTTACTTGGCCATGGAAAAAACGTGTTTTTATTTATTGATCTTCCCTTCAATCTTCCGCTTCACTTTGAAAAATTTGATTCTCTGATCCCCTTTTAAAAAACCCAACTAATCCAAAATTTCAAATTTATGTTCCTTCTAATTTTTTTTATTTTTATTTATTTCGAGTAAAATTGGTGTGCTTATTTTACATAGCTGTACGTCTTATGTGAGTAGATTTATTTACCATAAAAATGAATACATTTTTGTACAAGAGTTCAAAAGTTGCGTGCCTGAATTTTAAAAATAAAAATGCTTAAAACATTTCCACTGAAACGCCGCTCGTGGCTTCTCAGCATCCATCAAGATCGCGCAGATACGAGGCGAATTTGCAATGAAAATTCCCAGCCTTGGACAATGGAAATTCGAAATTACCATAGTGGAGTTTGGAGCATGCAAATGCACGCTAGAAAACGCGACGGATTAGGTCCACATGTACACGAATCGTAAATAGGCGATTTTCGACGGCGTTTTTAGATTCCTGCGGAAATTTCGTGTGCGACAAAATAAAGTGCGACGAACTTGCTTTAATAATAAACTGAATGATAGCGTGTTATTGCAATTATTTTCCGCCGCCGCTTCGAGCTAACGTATCTGGAAGCTGCACTTTAAATCACCGCCGGTAAAATATAAACAAACCTGAATTTATGTCACCTAATGCTGTCTGGGGGAATCTGAGGTATTTTGACTTTCGCAGTTTTCGAAGTCATACATTCAGATTTATGCAATTTATATTGGTTTGCGGGGATTTGTAACTGTCGCGCTCGGATAATGTAAAGATTTGTGAAATTTGCATCATTGTAGGTGGTGAATTTATATCAAAGTTTGTAAATTTTTGTTTTGGGTAAACGAATTTTTCTTGAGATATATATACATCAATTTTATTTTCTGCGATAGTGCGTAAACAAAGTTTTTACACACTGCAGTGCGTAAAGAAAGTTTTTACACACTGCAGTGCGTTAACAAAGCTTTTACACACTGCAGTGCGTAAACAAAGCTTTTACACACTGCAGTGCGTAAACTAAGTTTTTACACACTGCAGTACGTGAACTATTTTTTCTTATTATTTTTTTCTTATTACGTATTATTTGACAAGGATTATAAGTTTTTACACACTGCAGTGCGTAAACTAATTTTTCTTATTATTTTTTTCTTGTTATTTATTATTTGAGAAGAGACTATTATAAATTTTTACACACTGCAGTGCGTAAACTAACTTTTTACTCAGTGTTCGCGAACACTTACTAAACACTTTACGCACTATGATCATAGTGCGTAAAGTGATACTTTTTAGCACAAAAGTGCGTAAAAAAATCCCCGTACCTAAAAGTTTTTTTCTACGACAACTATTATGAAAAACAGCTAAAATTTGCAAAGGTTCACAACGAGCATTTTTTTTTCTGCGATAGTGCGTAAACTAAGTTTTTGCACACTGCAGTGCGTAAAGAATGTTTTTACACACTGCAATGCGTAAACAAAGCTTTTACACACTGCAGTGCGTAAACTAAGTTTTTACACACTGCAGTGCGTAAACTAAGTTTTTACACACTGCAGTACGTGAACTTTTTTTTCTTATTATTTTTTTCTTATTACGTATTATTTGACAAAGATTATAAGTTTTTACACACTGCAGTGCGTAAACTAATTTTTCTTATTATTTTTTTCTTATTATTTATTATTTGAGAAAGATTGTAAATTTTTACACACTGCAGTGCGTAAACTAACTTTTTACTCAGTGTTCGCTAACACTTACGAAACACTTTACGTACTATGATCATACTGCGTAAAGTGATACTTTTTAGCACAAAAGTGCGTAAAAAATCCCCCGTGCCTACAAGTTTTTTTCTGCGACAGCTATTATGAATAACAGCTAAAATTTGCAAAGGTTCACAGCGAGCATTTTTTTTTCTGCGATAGTGCGTAAACTAAGTTTTTATACACTGCAGTGCGTAAAGAAAGTTTGTACACACTGCAGTGCGTAAACAAAGCTTTTACACACTGCAGTGCGTAAACTAAGTTTTTACACACTGCAGTGCGTAAACTAAGTTTTTACACACTGCAGTACGTGAACTTATTTTTCTTATTATTTTTTTCTTATTACGTATTATTTGACAAAGATTATAAGTTTTTACACACTGCAGTGCGTAAACTAATTTTTCTTATTATTTTTTTTCTCATTATTTTTTATTTGAGAAAGATTATAAATTTTTACACACTGCAGTGCGTAAACTAACTTTTTACGCAGTGTTCGCGAACACTTACGAAACACTTTACGCACTATGATCATAGTGCGTGAAGTGATACTTTTTAGCACAAAAGTGCGTAAAAAATCCCCCGTACCTAAAAGTTTTTTTCTACGACAGCTATTATGAAAAACAGCTAAAATTTGCAAAGGTTCACAGCGAGCATTTTTTTTCTGTGATAGTGCGTAAACTAGGTTTTTACACACTGCAGTGCGTAAAGAAAGTTTTTACACACTGCAGTGCGTAAACAAAGCTTTTACACACTGCAGTGCGTAAACTAAGTTTTTACACACTGCAGTGCGTAAACTAAGTTTTTACACACTGCAGTACGTGAACTTATTTTTCTTATTATTTTTTTCTTATTACGTATTATTCGACAAAGATTATAAGTTTTTACACACTGCAGAGCGTAAACTAATTTTTCTTATTATTTTTTTCTTATTGTTTATTATTTGAGAAAGATTATAAATTTTTACAGACTGCAGTGCGTAAACTAACTTTTTACTCAGTGTTCGCGAACACTTACGAAACACTTTACGCACTATGGTCATAGTTCGTCAAGTGATACTTTTTAGCACAAAAGTACGTAAAAAATCCCCCGTGCTTAAAAGTTTTTTCTACAACAGCTATTATGAAAAACAGCTAAAATTTGCAAAGGTTCACAGCGAGCTTTTTTTTCTGCGATAGTGCGTAAACTAAGTTTTTACACACTGCAGTGCGTAAAGAAAGTTTTTACACACTGCAGTGCGTAAACAAAGCTTTTACACATTGCAGTGCGTAAACTAAGTTTTTACACACTGCAGTACGTAAACTAAGTTTTTACACACTGCAGTACGTGAACTTATTTTTCTTATTATTTTTTTCTTATTACGTATTATTTGACAAAGATTATAAGTTTTTACACACTGCAGTGCGTAAACTAATTTTTCTTATTATTTTTTTCTTATTTTTTATTATTTGAGAAAGATTGTAAATTTTTACACACTGCAGTGCGTAAACTAACTTTTTACTCAGTGTTCGCGAACACTTACGAAACACTTTACGCACTATGATCATAGTTCGTAAATTGATACTTTTTAGCACAAAAGTGCGTAAAAAATCCCCCGTACCTAAAAGTTTTTTCTACGGCAGCTATTATGAATAACAGCTAAAATTTGCAAAGGTTCACAGCGAGCTTTTTTTTTCTGCGATAGTGCGTAAACTAAGTTTTTACACACTGCAGTGCGTAAAGAAAGTTTTTACACACTGCAGTCGTAAACTAACTTTTTACTCAGTGTTCGCGAACACTTACGAAACACTTTACGCACTATGATCATAGTTCGTAAAGTGATACTTTTTAGCACAAAAGTGCGTGAAAAATCCCCGGTGCCTAAAAGTTTTTTTACGACAACTATTATGAAAAATAGCTAAAATTTGCAAAGGTTCACAGTGCGTAAAGTGATACCTTTTAGCACAAGTGCGTAACAAAATTACCCGTGCGTAAAAACATGAACTGTGTGTAAAATAAGTTTTACACACAATTCATTCACTCAGCAATAAAAATAAAAGTAATTTGCATCAAATTTTAGCTGTTTTTCTTAATAGCTGTCGTAGAAAAAACTTTGTATGATACATTTTCGTAAAATAGTGTTTTACAAACTTGTAACATAAATAAATATATTAGCATTTTCAATGTAACTTATTATCTTTTATTACTTTAAAAATACTTATTTTCGTATTTAAAAGAAAGGAATAGAGAAACTCAAAATTTAGCTCACACATTTTTTGCTGACAATACTCAGAACTTGTATAATAAATAAATATATTATCATTTTCAATGTAACTTATTATCTTCTGTTTTAGTTCTATAAAAAAAAACTTGTTTTGGTATTTAATAGAAAGGAATAGAGAAACTAAACCAATAAAAAATCAAAGTAATTTGCATCAAATTTTAGCTGTTTTTCTTAATAGCTGTCGTAGAAAAAACTTTGTATGATACATTTTCGTAATATAGTGTTTTACAAACTTGTATCATAAATAAATATATTAGCATTTTCAATGTAACTTATTATCTTCTGTTTTAGTACTATAAAAAAAAATTGGTATTTAAAAGAAAGAAATAGAGAAGTTAAACCAATAAAAAATGAAAGTAATTTGCCTCAAATTTTAGCTGTATTTCTTATAGCTGTCGTAGAAAAACTTTGTATGATGCATTTTCGTAAAATAGTGTTTTACCAACTTGTAACATAAATAAATATATTAGCATTTTCAATTTAACTTACTATCTTTTATTACTTTATAAATACTTATTTTGGTATTTAAAAGAAAGGAATAGAGAAACTAAAAATGTAGCTCACACATTTTTTGCTGACAATACTCAGAACTTGTATCATAAATAAATATATTATCATTTTCAATGTAACTTATTATCTTCTGTTTTAGTACTATAAAAAAACTTATTTTGGTATTTAAAAGAAAGGAATATAGAAACTAAACCAATAAAAAATAAAAGTAATTTGCATCAAATTTTAGCTGCTTTTCTTAATAGCTGTCGTAGAAAAAACTTTGTATGATACATTTTCGTAAAGTAGTGTTTTACAAACTTGTAACATAAATAAATATATTATCATTTTCAATGTAACTTATTATCTTCTGTTTTAGTACTATAAAAAAACTTATTTTGGTGTTTAAAAAAAAGGAATAGAGAAACTAAAAATGTAGCTCACACATTTTTTGCTGACAATACTCAGAACTTGTATCATAAATAAATATATTATCATTTTCAATGTAACTTATTATCTTCAGTTTTAGTACTATAAAAAAACTTATTTTGATATTTAAACGAAAGGAATAGAGAAACTAAAAATTTAGCTCACATATTTTTTGCTGACAATACTCAGGTTTATGCCATTATAATAACGCCCTCATATTATAACGAATGTAAAGTATGGCACGTTGTATGTAAATAATGTTATCTTATCTGCAAGTTTAGCATAGTTACGCGAGTAACTGTAAATATTCAGTTTTATATTAGTACGTTTTGGTAGAATAGCTTTTTAATAACTAGAATAGGTTTGTTAAACAAATATGGTAATAATCCAAATGTACTGGGTCACTTTTTACACAATTCTATTCGTTATTTTATAATACGAGGAGCAGTTTAAGCCTGATTATACGATTATCCGATTATCCGGATTACAAGTACATTAGGACTTCGATTATCCGCGTAATGATTATCCGAATATCTTTTAATACGATTAATAGATATGTACAGTTCTGCAATTATAATGCAATCGCTGCAGCAAGTTATTCGCAATTTTGTGTTTGACCAGACACAGAAAATATTTACTGAAAATGAAATACATCAATTGTTTGCTGAAAATTGATCAGAAAATTGATTGCTGAAAATTGATCAAAAAATTGTCTGATTTGCCAATTGATCAGAAAATTGATTGCTGAAAATTGATCAAAAAATTGTCTGATTTGCCAATTGTTAAATGAAAATGAAATATGTCAATTATTTGATGAAAATTGAACACAAATTTGTTTGTGATTCGCCTATATTTACAGAAAATTAAATATTTTAATTGTTTGCTGAATAGTAAATAGAACATTAATTGTGACTTTTCAATATTATTTCCTGAAAATTAAATATGTCAACTTTTTGCTGCAAATTAGTCATAAAATTGTTTATGACTTGATAATTGTTTACTGAAAATGAAACATATCAATTGTTTGCTGAAAATTAATCAGAATATTGTTTAAGTTGCCAATTGTTAACTGAAAATGAAATATGTCAATTATTTGATGAAAATTGATAATAAATATGTTTATGATTTGCCAATATTTACAGAATATTAAATATTTTAATTGTTTGCTGAATAGAAAGCACAACATTATTTATGACTTTCCAGTTGTTTCCTGAAATTTAAATAGGTCAATTTTTTGATGAAAATTAAACACAAATTTGTTTATGATTTGCCAATATTTACAGAATATGAAATATGTTAATTGTTTACTAAATAGCAAACACAACATTATTTATGACTTTCCAATAGTTTCCTGAAAATGAAATATGTCAATTATTTGCTGAAAATTAGTCTTAAAATTATGTATGACTTGCTAATTGTTTACTGAAAATAAAATATAGGTATGCATTGTCTGCTGAAAATTAGTCAGAAAATTGTTTAAGTTGCCAATTGTTAACTGAAAATGAAATATGTCAATTATTTGATGAAAATTAAACACAAATTTGTTTATGATTTGCCAATATTTATAGAAAATTCAATATTTTAGTTGTTTGCTGTATAGAAAGTACAACATTATTTATGACTTTCCAATTGTTTCCTGAAAATTAAATAAGGCAATTTTTTTATGAAAATTAAACACAAATTTGTTTATGATTTGCCAATATTTACAGAAAATGAAATACTCGTATGTTAATTGTTTGCTGAATAGTAAACAGAACATTATTAATGACTTTTCAATATTGTTTCCTGAAATTTAAATATGTCATTTTTTGCTGAAAATTGGTCATAAAATTGTTTATGACTTTCTAATTGTTTTCTGAAAATAAAATACATGAATTGTTTGCTGAAAATTAGTCAGAAAATTGTTTAAGTTGCCAATTGTTAACTGAAAATGAAATATGTCAATTATTTGATGAAAATTAAACACAAATTTGTTTATGATTTGCCAATATTTACCGAAAATGAAATATGTTAATTGTTGCTGAATAGCAAACACAACATTATTTATGACTTTCCAATTGTTTCCTGAAAATGAAATATGTCAATTATTTGCTGAAAATTAGTCTTAAAATTATGTATGACTTGCTAATTGTTTACTGAAAATAAAATATAGGTATGCATTGTCTGCTGAAAATTAGTCAGAAAATTGTTTAAGTTGCCAATTGTTAACTGAAAATGAAATATGTCAATTATTTGATGAAAATTAAACACAAATTTGTTTATGATTTGCCAATATTTATAGAAAATTCAATATTTTAATTGTTTGCTGAATAGAAAGTACAAAATTATTTATGACTTTCCAATTGTTTCTTGAAAATTAAATAAGTCATTTTTTTAATGAAAATTAAACACAAATTTGGTTATGATTTGCCAATATTTACAGAAAATGAAATACTCGTATGTTAATTGTTTGCTGAATAGTAAACAGAACATTATTAATGACTTTTCAATATTGTTTCCTGAAATTTAAATATGTCATTTTTTTGCTGAAAATTAGTCATAAAATTGTTTATGACTTTCTAATTGTTTTCTGAAAATAAAATACCTGAATTGTTTGCTGAAAATTAGTCAGAACATTGTTTGAGTAGCCAATTGTTAAATGAAAATAAAAAATCTCAATTATTTGATAAAAATTAAACACAAATTTGTTTATGATTTGCCAATATTTACAGAAAATGAAAAATATTAATTGTTTGCTGAATAGTACATTATTTTCATTATTTATGACATTCCAATTGTTTCCTGAAAATTAAATATATCAATTTTTTGATGAAAATTAAACACAAATTTGTATATGATTTGCCAATTGTTTACTGAAAATAAAATATATGAATTGTTTGCTGAAAATTTGTCAGAAAATTGTTTGAATCGCCAATTGTTAACTGAAAATGAAATATGTCAATTATTTGATGAAAATTTAACACAAATGTGTTAAATTAAAATTAAAACAGTGCGTAAAGTACACGATTTACGCACTGTTCACAGTGCGCAAAGTGATGCTTTTTAGCACAAGTACGTAAAGTAATACTTATGCCGTGCGTAAAGTACACGGTTTGCGCACTGTCGTAGAAAAAAACTTGGTTTTTGCTGTAATAGCCGATCGTAATAATAATTAATTGATTTTCGTTATTCCTGATGTGATGGATCGCCGCGATTGAAGCGTGAAATTTTTTCGTCGCGAGGCGGAATTTTTGCACGAACATCTGCCGCCTCGAAAACAAAAGGCGACCGCATTGAAAGCCGCAGCTCGTAAAGTTTCGAAAACTGGGAGTGGACGCTTGAAATTTAATGCACACACGAAATCGCCTCGGCAATTCGGCAACAACAAAGTCCGCAGATTTACAACAAACATCCGAAACATGGGGGAAAGCAGTCATATCATTTCTGTGCAGCTTTTATAAACAGCGACAACCAATCTTTCATCGACGATTTTTGTGTTATTTTGCAGTGAATAAAAACCTACATTACAATAAGTAGTGCAGCAGCGTTTAATATGCAAACGCAAAGTTTCAGGGAAATAATTGACCGTTTCAGTAATTTAATATTGCAATTGTCTTGTAATTGTATGACTGGTGTGACAATGAAAATATTTAATAACTTACCACCTAATTAAAAAAAAAGAGCTCTCTTGCAACATTCAAAAGGAAATTATATGAACATTTGTGTAATATGGAGCCATACTATCTAAATTAATACTTTAGTTAAACTACCATTATTTCTTGACACTATATCTTTAATGTATTTAAGTTTTATAAGTACCTCGATACCGTAAGGTACAAGAGGAAGGATTTTGTATGTATGTATATGTATAAGTTTTATATGTATGTATGTGTATGTATGAAATTTGTCCATTTCAGAAATAAAGATTTATAAAAAATAAAAATAAATAAATAAGTCTGGTAACGACACGCATAAATAAATCTTTCTATTCTCTATTCCAACTAGGAAATGAAAATTAGAACAAAAATCGTGTTACATAGTTTGATGATAACTTTTATTTTATTTCGTTATTTTTATGAAGCAGTAAAAAGCTGCCCAATCTAAGTTTCAATTTTCAAGATTCATTCGTGAATGTTGACATATTTAATTTTCAGTAAACAATTGGTAAATTACAAGCAATTTTGTGTTTAATTTTCAGCAAAAAATTGAAATTGTTCATTTCAAGTGAACAATTGGCAACTCATAAACAATTTTATGACTAATTTTTAGAAAATAATTGACATATTTAATTCTCAGCAAACAATTGGAAAGTCATGAATAATGTTGTATTTACTATTCAGCAAACAATTAACATATTTCATTTTCTGTAAATATTGGCAAATCATAAACACATTTGTGTTAAATTTTCATCAAATAATTGACATATTTCATTTTCAGTTAACAATTGGCAACTTAAACAATTTTCTGACTAATTTTCAGCAGACAATGCATACCTATATTTTATTTTCAGTAAACAATTAGCAAGTCATACATAAAGTTATTTATCAATTGTTTTCTAAACAAATAATATTCGCCAAAATCGGCCTTATATTCGTTTTTTGCGAGTAATATTACAGAAACACATCTTGTTGAATCTAGAAATTTACTAATCAAGATCTAACGTGTTGCATTAATTGGCTCGTTTGTACACAATTTTATTTTATTTTCTTGTGAATAACAGCTTTTTAGACACTCAAAAATTAAAAAAATATTTATATTGCTTCTGTAAGATTATATAATTTCGTCAATTTTGCCTCTTAATGTTATATCCTTATCCCTAACCCTTAGATACGGTTGATTAAAGTAGATGTTTGTAGATTTAATGAAACAGCCATATTTATTCTGCTAGCGGTTTAAACATGTCACTTTTTTATGCGCTGTTTTAAAGTTATTAGATACAATATTTCCTGCCACTCTAAAGCCATCGCAGGTTTTAGCATAGAACAATAACTTCATACCGACGACGGTTTGACGACTTAAAATCAATATTTTGTATTTTTCGCATCCCTCATTAAAAGAAGATGAAATTTATCATAATCCGATATCTATTATTTCGAATTGTCAAAACTTTCAAGTTTTGCTTCATTATAAACGGCAAAGTATACAATAAAAAAAAAAAACAAGAAAGAACATGGAATACAAAATTCATGTGGCAAAATTGAATAAAAACTTGCATTACACTGGCCGGCCTTTAGCATGACAGCAATAACTATGTACCGACGATGATTTGACGGCTTACAATCGATATTTTGTATTTTTCGCATCCCTCATTAAAATAAAACGAAATTTTTCATAATCCGTTACCTATTATTTCGAATTATCAAAACTTTCAAGTTTTGCTTCATTATAAACGGTAAAGAATACGATAAAAAAAAACAAGAAAGAACATGGAATACAGAATTCATATGGATAAATTGAATACAAACTTGTATTACACTTTAGTTTCAGCTATTCATTATTTAGGGACTAGAATTGTTCAATGATTATGAGGAGGATTTGCAGTTGACAATGCAACCCTAACACGATTTTTACATTACATTTCCTTCTACCATTCGTAGTTGTACTATTACTGTAGTATTACATTGTATTACACTGTAGTATTACATTAGCAGGTTAAAATATACACTTAATTCGCGGATATTAACTGGATAAAACTAGTTATGTTTGGTATATGGTACAATAAGCGAGATTTAGGCGAGATAGTGATTTTTGCTTTAAATTCGGCGTTATTGGAGATGAAGTCTTTTAGGCTCACATGTACAACCCAAGATTTAGGCTCAGATATACAAACCAAGTTTTTTTTTGGATCATGGCTCGGTTTCTTAGGCCACAATTGCTCGTATCCATTTGCGGACAATAACTGTTTGCTCATTAGACGTCTATTTTAACAGCTTGTATAATAAATAACTGTTATTGCACACAATTACATTATTTTTATAAATAAGCTAAATAGTACAATAATTGTCTGTATTTTGCTAATAGTTTTATCCATTATACCAGTTAATGTTTATATTCTTCTATATATTTTATTTTGTACTAGGGTTTGGAAAACTTTAACATTTGAATACTAATTTTAGTTAGGAAAAGTGGAATATTTCCGAACAAGTGCGGAAATAATATTTCAACATTAAAATACTAATTTGAGTTAGAAAAAGTGGAATATTTCCTAACAAGTGCGAAAATAATATTTCAACATTAAAAGTTATGTCAATTTTTTTAAATTGTACATGTTATTTTTATCATTATTATATATCTTAACAGTTCACAATTTGTGAGTGAAATTCCAGAACAGGTATTTGTGGAAGTATTATCATCAAATTGTCGATAAGCATTTTCATACTTTTCCTTTAATTTTACTGGTAATAGAGACTAACGCAGCCGATTCTTCAATATCAGACGATTCACTTGTATCAGACATGTTAATAAAATTTCCGTAAATTTACTTGTCAATAAGCATTTTCATACTTTTCCTTTGATTTCACTGGTATTAGAGACGCAACAGCTAACGCAGCCGATTCACTAGTATCAGACGTTTTAATAAAATTTCCGTAAATTTACTCGAACGAACAACTTAAACGCCTTCGTTTTCTACAAACAAAATTGATTCTCCGTAGTAACGAAACCAGAACAATCTTGACTCAGAAATTAATTTTCTTAATTCAGAAATAATTTTAAAATATTTAAATCATCCAAATTTAATTTATTTTCCAAACGGCAATTTTTCCTAATAATTTAACTATTAATCTCCCCTTAATAATTATAAAATTAACCGATTCTTATATGATTCCTTTAAATGAGGCAAATTCTTTTAATTTTCGTCTTTTAGATGTTGATAATCGTTATGAATTTAAAGAAAAATAACAAATTATCCTTTTTCACAACGACATTTATTTCGCTAAATGTACAGGGTGGCTAAATTTGGATGTTTCTATAGGGCATCTCGGTAACTAGAAGAGATAGAGAAAATCTATCTATTTATATTTATAAAAACAAAACTTTGTATTGTATCTTTGTTATTAACGAAGATATCAAATTCTGTAAAACTCATTCAATTCACCGTAAAAAAGTGCCTAAAGAACATACGCCATCCGATTTTTTCTATCTCATCTAGTTACCGAGATCCCCTATAGAAACATCCAAATTGGGCCACCCTGCACATTTCAACCACTACGTGGTCATCTTCAGTAGCCCTGCATGTATTTAATCTAGGCTATCGCTCGATCAAAAATCCCATGCCTAGTACGAAAAAAAATTATATTTATCAATTTATTGGACAAATAGCTATAGGAGTACTTACTTGTAGTTTTAAATGATTTCTTCCTACTCACATTATTAAAATGCTCATTATCGTTGAGTCTTATCGTTAAAAATACACTTTAATCGAATGGGTGAATAAAATGTTTACATTTTCACTTCATTTTTTCACCTTATTCACTATAACCATTGGCAACTGAATAAAGTAAAAAAATAGGTGAATTCGCACTATCCTTGAAATTTTCGATGTCACCTGACAATGTGACACTTCACGCAAATTCTTCAATTCTGATAACGAATTGGAAAAAAGCTTGTATGATATAAAGCAATTTTATTCACTTTTTTAAATTATTATTATTTATTAAACACTTTTATTAGTTAAGAAACACTGGCATTTATATATTTATTCGGTTCATTAAATGTCGTTATCTGGTTTTAAATTTATTTTGAATTTTAGTAGTGGTCCCTTAATTTTGTCCAGAACTGTATTAGGAATGTGTATAGAGAATTGGACAGAATATTTCCTTCCAGTGTCAATATTCTTAGATGCCGTTGGGCAAACCTTTAGCATAGAGCAATAACTTCATACCGACGATAGTTTGACGGCTTACAATAAATATTTTGTATTTTTCGCATCCCTCATTAAACGAAAATGGAATTTATCATAATCCGATATCTATTATTTCGAATTGTCAACATTTTCAAGTTTTGCTTCATTATAAACGGCAAAAAATACAATTAAAAAAAAACAAGAAAGAACATGGAATACAAAATTCACATGGGGAAATTGAATAAAAACTCGTATTACACTCGCCGGCCTTTAGCATTACAGCAATAACTTCGTACCGACGATGATTTGACGGCTTACAATCAATATTTTTTATTTTTCGCAACCCTCATTAAAAGAAAATGAAATTTATCATAATCCGATATCTATTATTTCGAATTGTCAACATTTCCAAGTTTTGCTTCATTATAAACGGCAAAAAAATACAATTAAAAAAAACAAGAAAGAACATGGAATACAAAATTCATATGGGGAAATTGAATAAAAACTCGTATTACACTCGCCGGCTTTAGCATTATTACAGCAATAACTTCGTACCGACGATGATTTGACCGCTTACAATCAATATTTTTTTTATTTTTCGCATTCCTCATTAAAAGAAAATGAAATTTATCATAATCCGATATCTATTATTTCGAATTGTCAAAACTTTTAAGTCTTATGCCTCTTATGCCTAAAGAACATACGCCATCCGATTTTTTCTATCTCATCTAGTTACCGAGATCCCCTATAGAAACATCCAAATTGGGCCACCCTGCACATTTCAACCACTACGTGGTCATCTTCAGTAGCCCTGCATGTATTTAATCTAGGCTATCGCTCGATCAAAAATCCCATGCCTAGTACGAAAAAAAATTATATTTATCAATTTATTGGACAAATAGCTATAGGAGTACTTACTTGTAGTTTTAAATGATTTCTTCCTACTCACATTATTAAAATGCTCATTATGTGTATTGAGTCTTATCGTTAAAAATACACTTTAATCGAATGGGTGAATAAAATGTTTACATTTTCACTTCATTTTTCACCTTATTCACTATAACCATTGGCAACTGAATAAAGTAAAAAAATAGGTGAATTCGCACTATCCTTGAAATTTTCGATGTCACCTGACAATGTGACACTTCACGCAAATTCTTTAACTCTGATAACGAATTGGAAAAAAAGCTTGTATGATATAAAGCAATTTTATTCACATTTTTAAAATTATTATTATAGTCACAATTCGTCGACCCTTTCGGGTGTAGAATATTGTAGTTTTTCCATTTCTTGTATTTTCTTATACTAGTATCTTCTTGTCTCCTGTGTTTTCTTCATTTGGGCGTTAGATATTCCTCTTCTTTCCATAATATTTTCGACATATTTGTCCCACTTTTTCGGTATTCCCACTTTTCTTTTTCCGGTTATTTTTGTTTGCCATATGATTTTTGTTTGATTGGTGTTTTATTTTATTCACTTATACCATAAATAGCTATTATGTTTGTTTTTAACTATAAAATTCTGGTTCAGATTTAGGGTTAATACTGTTGTAAATTTCGTGTAAATTGAAATGCGATCTGAGATTCTACGTGGCACAAAAGTGCCGTTGAAAACAATTTAGAATCCGCTGATTTGACGTGCGGATCTTAATCGTGTGGCAAAAAGCAGCCGTCACTTCCTAGCCTGGCGCACGCTGCACGCATTTTAATGAGTAATTTGGCGACGTTTAACATGTTAATAGGCCCCGGCTAGTGTAAGCCGCGGCTTACAACTGTAACAACTTGTTAATTGGCCCACGCGGTTTTCTGCTAGTTTTTTATTATCGCGCAATCGAAATTATTCGCCCAGCTGTCGGTTAATGAGGCGCGACACTTAAATAGGCAGTCGTTTATTGAACAGAAAAGATCACACTCATCAACAATTCATCAAATATATAATATATAATATGAAAACAAAATTTATAAAATTCAGTATTTACATATAAATAGGTAAAAATATATAATTAAAGCAAAATTCAGTACAAGGGGGTATACATATTTACAAATTTAGTGCGCGCGTAGACGTGTGCGGGGGATGTATGTATGGCACCTGGGAGATGTACGACGGGAACGCAAGAGAAAATGCACCGCAAATTATAACGCACATAAACGACGCGTATACACATTGAAATCGGAATGTTCGTCTTTACATTTACAATTACGAGAGTTGGTGGGCACCTTATAGTTTCTCCAAGCACCGCGTGTTCGTCAGCATCTCCCTGGTGAGCCTCCACACCTGTTTGGCGGCGTTCTCCAGGGCGCTGGGCGATTTTCCTTTGAAGAGGTCGAGGTTTGGTAGGAAGTAGTGAGGGCACCGTCGGCACTGGAGGCACGAGATCAGTTGGAGGAATATGCCGTTGATGCGGTCCGCGATGCATGCCTCGTCCCATTCCGCCTCTCTTGGGTGCTTCTCGCACTCGTACAGCAGCAAGGTTTTCATGTGGTAGCTGGTAACTGGGTTGCCCGGGAGGTCCAAGTGGCGGTCGCGCAAGGTTTTGAGTATGCTGAGGCACCTCCTGCGGCAGCCGCCTTGTAGTAGTCGGTTTTCGGCTTCGAGGAATGATAGCACCCAGGCGTCGCCCTCCATGGCGGACTGCTTGCCTTGCATGGCTACGCTTTCTTTGGAGAGGAGGTCGAAGCCTTCCGTCTTCACCTCGGCGACGAGGTTCGGATGGGGCCAGGGTATGTGGGGTATGGGCCAGTGGGCCGCCGAGCGGGGCCATACCCCGGAGCACTTAAACGCGGGGGTTATCTGCACTATGAAGCGCTCGCGTATCCGCAGCTTCACCTCCGTGGTATCCGCAATCATCTTCACCGAGTCTCTGTAGGAACATTTATCACAAGCCTGCGCCACCAGGGTTTGGAACCTGGAGCGTATCTTCCTCGCCGAGAGGTACCCCGAGGCGGTTATGAACTCCACCCACAGCGACATGGAGCGCTTGCGGCCGTCGCTCAGCTTCAAAACAGCGCACCCAGGTAGCGTGCCGTCGTCGACGAAGTTGAACACACCCATCTGGTTGAGGTAGAGCACCACCTCGAACTCGCCGGGCGAGATCACCTCGAGGCCCTCGTACCGCCCGTTGCACTCGGTCAGCGAGGAGATGAACCTGGGCTCCTGCACCTCGACCTCCTTGAGCACGTCCTGCACCACTTTGCACACCTCGCGGATGGTCTTGGCGATGGTGCCCATGCGGGTCTGCACGCGCTCGCCGTAGTACTTGTTGATCTGGTAGAGCATCTTCGATTGGGCCGCCAGCATGTCGGCGGGCACCAGCATCTCTGAGCCTCCAGGGCGCGCACTCTCTCTCCTCGCTTCGTCGTCGTCGTCTTCGGTTCGTCTCCGCCGGCCGTCGCTCAGACACTGCTCCTTCCGCTCAGGTAAACAAGCGCCGTCCCGTTTCGCGTGGCGCGGGCGGGGCCTTTGAAGAGTGCCGGCATCGCGGGACCGCGCAGGCCGAGCCCACGCATCGATCGCGGCCTAGGCCCCGCCTGGATGGCGGATGGGGCCCCTCCCGGCTGTCGGCTTGATACCACGCTGGATACGCCCTCGACGTCGGATTAATGAGACCCGAATCCCGCGATCCCCCCGCCCCTTCCCTACGGACAAACCCAATTGCATCTGCCGAGCCACCCTAATTACACCCGCTCGGGTTACCGAACAAACAAAACTCGATACTCGACATAATCCCCGTGCCCGCCTGGGGGTCACCGTAGAAAAACAAACATGGGAGCCGTGAGTCGAGAACAAGAGGACAGTTCGGCTAGGAGCGAGGCAATCGATCAAACACGTATCACCGCACCTATCAAACCGATTCCAATTAGTTTGATCGACCGAAGCTCCAACACAACCGTTACACTATCTTTGATTATCTCTAATCGTGCCTCACAATTGTCTCCCAGCTGACTGAGCCACGACCCAAGACAATCCCATCTTGTACATCTGACCCTAAGAAACTTCTCCTCCAAAATTGCCGTATTAGATCACGTAAACATCATTGTATAGCCTCCCGTAATAGGTCCAGGCAAGACTCGTTAGACAGTTGTACATCTGAAGACAGTTGTACATCTGACCCTAAGAAGCTTCTCCTCCAAAATCGCCGTATTCGTAGGAAACATCACTTAAATCACTTAAACATCATTGTATAGCCTCCCGTAATAGGTGCAAGCAAGACTCGTTAGACAGTTGTACATCTGAAGACAGTTATACATCTGACCCTAAGAAGCTTCTCTTCCAAAATCGCCGTATTCGTAGGAAACATCACTTAGATCACGTAAACATCATTATATAGCCTCCCGTAATAGGTCCAAGCAAGACTCGTTAGACAGTTGTACATCTGAAGACAGTTATACATCTGACCCTAAGAAGCTTCTCCTCAAAAATCGCCGTATTCGTAGGAAACATCACCTAGATCACGTAAACATCATTGTATAGCCTCCCGTAATTGGTCCAAGCAAGACTCGTTAGACAGTTGTACATCTGAAGACAGTTGTACATCTGACCCTAAGAAGCTTGTAACGGTTCGAACCCAGGTGTTGTACAAATTCTCATAATTTGTAATATTTATTATTCATTGCATTTATTTAACTGCAATTCATCCTTAAATGCAATTGGACGCATTTGATTTCTTTAACTGCATATTACATGAATTCTTATAATTCAAGTAATTGATTTGGCTCGTGATTTACAAATTCTCGTAATTTGTAATATTGATTTGGCTCGTGATTTAATGGTAGTACTCTACGTTGTGTTTGATTTTTAAATCAAAATCGTGATAACTCAGTTTGGTTCGTTTTATGGGTAATGTGTCTGTTAGTAATTTTTCTTAGCAAGTAAAACACAGATACATGGATTTCATATTATTTATTCATTTTAAAAGGTTATGCAAGCGACAGGTAAATAAAAGACAATTTTGTTACTCTAATTGGACGTTATTTATTTAGTTATATTTATTTAAATTTTGGAATAGATTTGTTTAATAATTATTGAAAATTTATTATGTTCTTTGAATTTGAATGATTTATTTTATTTTGAGAACAGAGTAACTTATTAACACTACGGCTGCAATTACAAAGTGTTACTTAGCGACTTCATGCACCACAATCTTCAAATTGTGCCGAGAAGGATATCTGATACATGTCATCACTGCATAGAAATTCATTAGCACGGTGCCTACCAATGTATTTCAACGCCACCTTGTGGATAGGAACGAATCACATAACTTCACATTAAAGTACTTCAAGCGATTCCAGTGCTGCAAGCACCCAATGTGTCCTCATTCGGAGATATTGCTAGTATTCGCGTTTACCAACACTATCAGCCATGTGATCGTAAAAACTTTAATAGGTATTGTTATTCAAAATTGATTATAGATTAGTATGATAAAGCTCTATTCTACTTCTACTTTTCTATCTATTTAAGCACATACAAATATTCGTTTCATTCATTCATAATTCTGAGATTTCGTGAATATCGGAGGGCTGAGCAAGTTTAATTATACGATTTAATTACAAATATCATTGAATTATTTATATCGAAATTATTAAGTTATGTTCCCCTGACGCAACTTTTTATTTAACTACCGATTGATTAATGAGGCCACACTGTTTATCAAATGTTTGCGACGAGAAAAGGAAGGCATATTACAATATTCTCCTGTCTGTACGAAAATATTGTCAGGACAAGGTATAAAATGCAGTAAGGGTCAACTCCGCAGTGGCGTGAGGCTCCCTACATTTCATACCCTTATTAAACTTCGTTCATTACCAGCGGCAAGGCGCGGTAATATCACTAGATAGGTTACATTATTAGTATGGAATTGACTTTGGAATTGTTAGTGTGAATTACATTTGATAAACTTGTGTTATATATTCACCTGAGGAATTAATGTTTCAAGTATATGAGTCGTCGTCGGACAGCGTGACGTTCTGTCTCGATCGGTACATCTAACTGGCCCCGTTTGAGTTCCGCACTTCTATTTATACTGTCATACTGGTCCCCCACTTTTTACTCTTCTTCCCCCGTCCTATGATAATTTTGCTTACCGCTGCAAATTGACGCCTTCCCATACGCGTCACCGAATTACGCAATCGCCGTTTCGAGTTCCCGTCGTATTCCCACGACCTATTTCTCTGTGTCATCATTTTGATCGTGTGCTTATTTACATTTGCCCAAAACCACGAAGTCAGCAAAATGAATGTACTCGCTTGGGAAACGCGGCGTCGGCCGCGGCCTGCTATGATATTTACGCAGTTTTGTTCCGACTCTTAAAATTATGGATTTTAATATTATTAGGTTCTTACAAGCTTCTTCTCAAAAATCGCCGTATTCGTAGGAAACACGACTTAGATCACGTAAACATCATTGTACAGCCTCCTGTAATAGGTCCAAGCAAGACTCGTTAGACAGTTGTACATCTGAAGACAGTTATACATCTGACCCTAAGAAGCTTCTCCTCCAAAATCGCCATATTCGTAGGAAACATTACCTAGATCACGTAAACATCATTGTATAGCCTCCCGTAATAGGTCCAAGCAAGACTCGTTAGACAGTTGTACATCTGACCCTAAGAAACTTCCCCTCCAAAATCGCCGTATTCGTAGGAAACATCACTTAAACGTCATTGTGTCTTCTTCTTGCAGTGCATCTCCTATCGGAGGTTTGCTATCATCACAGCTATTCGAACCTTATTGTCTGCTGCTCGGAATAATTCGGTGTTGCTGCAGCCAAACTAGTCTCTTTAAGTTTTTGACCCAGGACATTCGGCGTCTTCCGATGTTCCTTTTTCCTATGATCTTTCCTTGTACTATCAATTGTAGCAGCGCGTATTTGGGTCCTCTCATTATATGGCCTAGGTGTTGTAACTTTCTCTTTTTGATGGTGTGAATTATTTCCAATTCTTTTTGAATTTTATTCAACACGTCAGTGTTAGTTACCTTGTCTGCCCATGGAATACGCCACATTCTACGGTAACACCACATTTCGAAGGCAATCAGTTTGATTCTTCTTGAGAGTCCATGTTTCAACCCCATACAGTAATGTAGAAAAGACATAGGAACGCAGCATTCTTGTTCTAAGTTCTAGGCTTAAATCCCTACTAGCGAAGAGCTTGTAGGGATCATTGTATAGCCTCCCGTAATAGGTGAAAGCAAGACTTGTTAGATTAACGACCCGTACGAACCATGAATGGTTTACCTTGCTCGAACGACATTCTTCTTATTGTGGTTGGCAATCATCATGGCAATTCAGACCCACTACGCTGCAGCTCTAAATAGTTGGGTCGATGTTTGTCCATACCATTCACGTCAGCTTTCTTCAGCCATGAAGTTTTGCGATATTTTGCCTTGGATTTTCTTCTTCTGCAAGTGCCTATCCGTTCCGGATGTTGGCTATCATATTGGCTATTTTTACTTTGTTCACAGCTGCCCGAAAGAGGCCTGTGGTTGTCGTGGAGAACCAACTCCTCAAGTTTTTAAGCCACGAGATTTTTCTTCTCCCAATGTTTCTTTTTCCTTCAACTTTGCCTTGTAGTGTGCACTGAAGGAGTCCGTATCTACTTGGATTTTACCTTGCATAAAAAGTTGTAAAATCGAGTATCTCTCTCCACGTGTAATGTGTCCCAGATACTCTAGCTTTCGTTTTTTAATCGTAAGGTTCAGTTCCGTTTCTTTATGCATTCTTTGCACGACTTCTTCATTGTTTACCAAGTCTGTCCAGGGTATCTTCAGTATGCGGCGATAAATCCACATCTCAAACGCCTCAATTTTTTTTATCGTGTTGTTTCTTCAACGTCCATGCTTCCATCCCATATAATAGCGTTGAGAAAATGAAGCAGCGCATCATACGAACTCTCAGGGATAGACTGTGGTTTCTATGTATGAAAAGTTTTTTTTCATTTAGACAAACGTGGCTCTGGCTATTTCTATAACTTTTGTTATGTTGTTAACATCTGTTAACTTGTATGGTTTGATCACTGTTATTTGTGACCCTAAGTATTGGTAGCTTCTGACCGGGCAAATAACGCACGTTTAGAGTTTAAAATTCATCTGCCCGATGAAGACACTATATGTCGAAACATGTCGCAGACAATAATTTTTTTTTTAAACCTGCGTTATTTGCCCAGTCACAATAATGGAGTTTAAACAAGTATCCGCCAAATCTATTTTCCTTGTTGGTAGCTTCTTACCCTTCCGATTATGGTGTTGTTTATTAGTATGAGTGGGATATAATTGTCATTGGTTTTTGTGATCACCATTATTTTTGTCTTCTTCAAATTCATGTGTTCTTTTCTATTAAGTAAATTTTACATAAAGGAGACTTTTCTGCGATATTATGGAACAATCTTCTGGTCCTAAGAAGATTCTCCTCCAAAATCGCTGAATTCGTTGCAAAAATTACTTCCGCATCTAATTCTCGCTTAGAGCACCATGTATCAGACATAACTGTGGGTACTATTGCGCCAACAATTGTATCCGAGGTTACATAACCATGATCCACGATAATCCCAAGTTGTACAACTGAACCTAAGAGACTTCTTTTCCAAAATTGCCGCATTGGTAGCAAATATCATTCTCACCTCTAAATCTCGCGTATTGTGCCATATATCAGACATAACTATGACTAACATTGCGTCAACAATTGTCTCCCAGTTAACAAACCAAGATCCAAGACAATCCCATATTGTACGACTGAACCTAAGAAAATTCTCCTCAAAAATCGCCGGATTCGTAGCAAAAATCACTTTCACGTTTAAACCTCGCTTTTTGTACCGTATATCAGACATCTTCTACGTTTTAGATTTGGGATGTTGAACGATCCAAACCTCTACCTAACCTAATCTAACCTAACCCGCGATTTTTGACGAGACTATCTCAATAATGAGCTGAAACGGACTGCAAGTTCTTACTCAGCTTCTGATTGAAGTGTTCGAAGCCGCGACAAATCATCGAAATACTTCCTAATGTTAACGTAGCAAGTAGCAAACACCTCTTGGTATTCGGTTTTCTTGAACGAATTAACACAGTCAAAGTGCATAATAGTGTCCTACTGTATTAAAAACAGCTGTTAGAGGACATTCTGATATACAAACATTCTGATATACAATTATATTCTTCCAATACACGATACTAACACTGAAGCGACTCGCGTATAAGAGCTGCAGAGCTGCAGAATTTCCTGTCAGATTAGAGCGTTCTAAGTTGTTTGGCATATCATGCAAATGCGTCCTAATACCATAAAGAAATATCTATGTACAACAAGTGGCAAACTGCTTTCAGTTCTCAACTTTCCTAAAAGAATTAACACCGTCAAAGTGCGTAAACGTAAACTAGGTAAATGCTTCCTAATGTTAACGCCAATAGAGCAAGTAGAAAACGCCTCTTGGTATTCAACTTTCTTGAACGAATTAACACCCTCAAAGTGCATATTAGTGCCCTGCTGTACTAAAAAAACAGCTGTTAGAGGACATTCTGAAATACAATTACATTCTTCCAATACACGATACTAACACTGAAGCGACTGGCGTATAAGAGCTGCTGAGCTGCAGAATTCCCCGTCAGATTAGTGTGTTCAAAATTGTTTGGCATATCATGGAAATGCTTCCTAATATTATAAAGAGAAGTGAAGATTTTCCTTCGGAATTTTCTTTATATAGCTATCAGCTGTTTTTTTTTTGCCAAATTTACAAACAATTTTTTTAACAACCAAAGTGTACGTAAAACCAATACTTTACGAGATAAGATATTTGAGAATAATAATAAATAATATTTTTGGCGAAGCAATGGACTTTTTACACAGTGTTTCTGAAGCGATACAAAGAAAATCCTGAAGGAAAATCTTTACTTGAATTTTTCTTTTCATAATTTTCAAGTAGTAGAAACGTCGACATTTAACTTTAAATACAGTATTAAAATATAATTAAACAAAAATGAACTCAAAATTGTCTTTGACATTCAATAATTTCAAATCATTTATTCTAAATTAACGAACATGAATAGAGTAGCCATGATACATGTCACTATGTAATACACTTCTGTAAAACAGTTTAAAGGCAAAATTTCAAGTCGTCTCATATAATTTCAATGGATTTAGTTTTATTAGGAACAATTGAATACTCTGTTGCAACAAGGGGATAATTCCATTTTCAAGAAATTGGGATATGTTCTGTTTTTAAGCTGATAATAAATAGTGTTTCACGGTTTGGTGCAATAACGGAGGAAATATTAAAAAAAATGCGTGTAGTCTAAAATATTTAACTATATAACCGTATATTATAAGTGACATTTTTTTTTATCAACGTTGGTAGTGAAGAACTGAAACTTTTTTAAATTAGCATTTTCGACTTATCATCTGCTGACAGTTTTCAATTACTAGTCTAGTCATTTTATACAAAATAAAGGCCAATCTTCTAAAAAATTCCAACTGAAGATTTTCTTTTGGAATTTTCTTTAATTGCTATCAGATGTGTTTTTACAAAATTTATAAACAAATTTTATAACAAACAAAATGTACGTAAAACCAATACTTTACGAGATAAGATATTTGAGAATAATAATAAATAATAGTTTTGGCGAACATGATTTTGCAATGGACTTTTTACACAGTGAAAGCGATACAAAGAAAATCTTGAAGAAAAATCTTCACTTGGACTTTGTTATCAGATCTCAATATCGCCATGCCATGGTTTTCTTTTTCTATTTATTTTTTTGTTAATTGCCCAAAATTAGCATTTTCGTCTGATCTCCTTGAAGACTGCTGCAGTGTTCCACTACTAGTCCAGTCATTATATTCAAAATAAAGCCTAATCTTCTAAAAAAAAGTGATGATGTTCCTTCGGATTTTTCTTTATATAGCTATAAGCTGTGTTTTTACAAAATTTATAAACAAATTTGATAACAACCAAAATGTACGTAGAACCAATACTTTACAGGATAAGATATTTGAGAATAATAATAAATAATAGTTTTGGCGAACATGAATTTGCAATGGAGTTTTTACACAGTCATTCTGAAGTGATACAAAGAAAATCCTGAAGGAAAATCTTCACTTGGATTTTTTTTTAAGATGAATACTAAAATGACTTTACTATCAGATCTCAATATCTCTGCTTTCTTGTTTTTCCTTTGATAATGGGGAAATTCCCATATTCATTCCCATTCCTGAAAAAACACATGTCAAGAAACTGAGTATTAAATAACGGAAATAAACAATAGTTCCAATTTATTTCAAAATATGATCTCAATTAGATTCAGATTGAAAAATTTACAACGTAATATCAATCTTACGAAAAATAAAAACGTTATCAAAAACCGTAAACAGGTAAAACATTTGGCAAAACCTTTGAGTTTGAGTGCTGCAAGAATCTAATTGGTCTAAAAATAAGTGGATTAATAATAATCATTTACTGAAAGGTCATGAAAATTATCCATTACTTACCTACAAGGCGCCACAGTGAAATATAAATAAAGTATTTTTACAGAGGTGCGAGTAAGTTAAGACATTTTACTGATGAATCATGTTTTTTTTTTTCTGAAACCCCAAATAATAATAATAATTTATATTTATTGATTTAATAAATTACGCCAACACAAACACCGCAAGGTTAAATGGCAATTGATTAAATAAAATAAATTTCGATTTTTGAATGACGATTTCTTACACATCTATCTAGCTGTATGTTTCTGTTATATGTTTAATATTTTTAATTTTAATTAATTATTGATTTTAATATTTCATACATCAAACCACATAAATAATTAAACTATTACTGTAAAAGCCGAACGACCTCTGGAGCTATGTTTCTGTTTCTAAGGAAACATAAATACAAATAAATAAGTGTACATAAACACATAACGTAAGTATGTGTAAATGTTTTCGTGACCAGTCATGGAAATGTAATTTTCGCGCGGCATTTCCGCAAATAGTTATATTTACTGAATTCTCACGAAAATGATCCATTACTTACGAGGAGCCACAGTAAAATACGAGGCACTCTGTGTTGAGTATTTTACAGGGCTCCAAGTAAAGTAAGACATTTTATTGACGAGTCGTGTATTATTTTTTTTTCTATAACCCCCAATTATAATAATAATAAATATTTATTAATTTCATAAATTGAATTGAAGATTTTCTACATGCCTATCAAGTAGCATGTTTCTCTGTTATTAAGGTGATAGATACTTTTCTGCCACCTAAGTGACAGATAATGTTTTTCTCTGACTAATCAAGGAAATGCTTTCTGTCACCTTAGCCACCTTAGTGACAGAGAATGATTTTTCCCTGACTAGTCAGGGAAATGCATGCCTATTAAGTAGCACGTTTCTTTGTTATTAAGGTAATAGATACTTTTCTGTCACCTTAAACACTTTAGTGACAGAGAATGATTTTCCCTGACTAGTCAAGGAAATGCAACTTTCGCGCCGCATTTCCGTAGCGAAAATAGTACTTTCGCTACGATTTCAGAAAAATAAAATTTCTCCTATGAGAAAAATAGGGTTTATTGAAATATATTTGTCCTTAGCACGCATTTGTTGTGTCCACTTATCTTCCAAATCCAGCATCTACGTGACTTATCTTGCTTTTATGTGACCACGTACAAAATCAGGGGTCGTAATAATACAAAGTGTACATACATTTCGAGGGCGAGGGTGACTGCACAAACACAAATACGTCCCCGAAACGATGTAATACGTATGCCAGTCTTCTCGTATTTCGATATCATCGCGAAATATGGTTTAATGTAAAATTGTTATATACACATAAAATATATCATCGCGAAATATGGTTTAATGTTAAATTATTATATACATATATATATATATATTATATTTATCATTACACCTTCTACCAATTAGTGTAGGTGTATTATATACATAATACTCACATAAAATATTCAACGATATTAATATTTTATTTTTCTCTTGTTACAGGTGAGTACTCTCAACTATTTACATTACTGCGTCTCACCGAGAATTGGTAAGTTCGTATTTTTGCGTTAATTTGATTAAAAACCAATCCTCCGTGCGCTTATAAAGTAACGAATAGTTATCTAAAGGTTTAAGATATCTACAAGTATTGAAGGAGATACTAAACTGCACAACATGTTAACATGTAAAGCGACATGTTATTTTTGCGGATTTACTTTATAATTTCCAAGAAATTTTTATTAGGGTACAAACCAAATCGAATTTTATTAGGCTATAAACCAAATCGTATTTTATTAGTTTATTAGGTTATAAACTAAATCATTCTACTACTATGTAATGTTAATAGTAATTTGAGTTTTAAATATTTTGAAGTGATTTTTTTTTGTATCATCTAAATGAATATTGAAATAATTGAAAAAAAATCCAATCCTCCATGTGCTTATAAAGTAACGAATAGTTATCTAGAGGTTTAAGATATCTACAAGTATTGAAAGAGATACTAAAGTGCACAACATGTATAACATGTAAAGCAACATGTTTATTTTTGCGGATTTACATTATAATTTCCAAGAAAATTTTATTTGGCTATAAACCAAATCGTATTTTATTAGTTTATAAGGTTATAAACTAAATCATTCTACTACTATGTAATGTTAATAGTAATTTGAGTTTGAAATATTTTGAAGTGAAAATTATATAGTATTCTAAATGAATAAAAAAATAGTGAAGCTTCAAAAAATATATTTGCGGATTGTATTATAATTTCGAAGAACATTTTATTTGGCTATAAACATAATCGTATTTTATTAGGCTATAAACCAAATCGTATTTTATTAGGTTATAAACTAAATCATACTACTATGTACTGCTAATAGTACTTTGAGTTTTAAATATGTTTGATTTAAAATTATTTAGTATCATCAAAATGAATTAAAAAAATAGTGAAGCTTCAAAAAATATATTTTTGCGGATAATATATTTTTTCGGATTACATTATAATTTCTAAGAAAATTTTATTAGGCTATAAACGAAATCGTGTTTTATTAGGCTATAAACCAAATCGTATTTTATTAGGCTATAGACCATATCATACTACTACTTACTATACTACTAATAGTAGGTACTTTGAGCTTAAAATATTTTGAAGTGAAAATTCTTAGTATCATCTAAATGAATAAAAAAATAGTGAAGCTTCAAAAAATATACCAAAGAATGTGGAAAAATTACTTTTGTTTTGTTGTTGCTGACGCCGATTGTAAAAGAATATCAAAAATACAGTTTTCAGTAGAAATTCTAATATTTTTGCCGGCTTTAAATGAATAAAAAAATAGTGAAATTTCAAAAAAATATAGCAAAGAATGTGGAAAAAATATTTTTGTTGTTGCTTTTGCCGATTGTAAAAAAACATAAGAAATAAAGTTCTCAGTACAAATGCTAATATTTTTGCCGGCTTGATTATTCCATAGTACTTATCAAGAAATGTAATCATCGGTCACTGATTTATTTATTACTATTTTTTATCAATATTTTTGCAATTTGAACGAAAATCTGTAACAATAATTTAACATTTTGAACGAAAATCCGTATCAAAGTTTTTGCATTTCGAACGAAAATCTGTATCAATATTTTTGCATTTTAAACGAAAATCTGTATCAATATTAGCTACAAAAAATATAGCAAAGAATATGGAATTATGACTTTTGTTGTTGCTTTCGCCAATTATAAAATAATATAAAAAATAAAGCTCTCAGTACAAATGCTAATATTTTTGCCGGCTTGATTATTCCATAGTACTTATCGAAAAATGTAATCTTCAGTCGCTAATTTATTTATTACTCTTGTTTATAAATATTTTTGCATTTTGAACGATAATCTGTATCAATAATTTTGCATTTGTACGAGAATCTGTATCAATATTTTTGCATTTTGAACGAAAATCTGTAAGTATCGATATTTTTGCATTTTGAACGAAAATCCGTAGCAATATTTTTGCATTTTAAGCGAAAATCTGTCAATATTAGCTTCAAAAAATATAGCAAAGAATATGGAAATATGACTTTTGTTGCATTGTTTTTTTTTGTTTTTGTTGTTTTATGGCTTTTGTTTTTGTTGCTTTCGCCAATTATAAAAGAATATAAAAAATAAAATTCTCAGTACAAATGATAATATTTTTGCCGGCTTGATTATTCTATAGTACTTATCGAGAAATGTAATCTTCAGTCGCTGGTTTATTAATTACTCTTGTTTATCAATATTTTTGCAGTTTGAACGAAAATCTGTATCAATAATTTTGCATTTTGAACGAAAATCTGTATCAATATTTTTGCATTTTGAACGAAAATCTGTAAGTATCGATATTTTTGCATTTTGAACGAAAATCCGTAGCAATATTTTTGCATTTTAAGCGAAAATCTATCAATATTAGCTTCAAAAAATATAGCAAAGAATATGGAAATATGACTTGTGTTGCATTGTTTTTTTTTGTTGTTTTATGGCTTTTATTTTTGTTGCTTTCGCCAATTATAAAAGAGTATAAAAAATAAAATTCTCAGTACAAATGATAATATTTTTTCCGGATTGATTATTCCATAGTACTTATCTAGAAATGTAATCTACAGTCGCTGATTTATTTATTACTCTTGTTTATCAATATTTTTGCATTTTGAACGAAAATCTGTAACAATAATATTGCGTTTTGAATGAAAATCTCTATCAATTTTTTTCCATTTTGAACGAAAATCTGTAACAATCCTTTCTGCATTGTTACAATTTCCCTTACAACGTCTACATGAATGTTGCGCAAAAAATAACAGTAAAAATCCGTTAACCACATAAATTAATCCTGATAAATCACCACTTAAGAGGCGCATCAGTGTCTGCGCTTCCCCACAGAATAAGTGGCCTTTCTTCATGACACCCTGGCACTCGCAGGACTGAGAGCGTTTCATCTCGCGAGCCAACATCAATTAACCAAAATAAAAGCAACGCCGAACTTAAAAGGGCGGAAAATAGAATCAATTCCATCTACTTTCTAATTTTAACTTTGTAAGAAAAGCTACCAGCGGAATGATACACCGCGCACAACAACTATAAAAGCAGCCGTGAGTTATAATCAATTTTGCCACTAGTGATTATCCAATTTAAAAAATAAATAAATATGTTGGTAACAATAATATTAATAATAACAAAAATACATTAACTGCCGCTAAAGCTTTAGGTAACCTTTTTCTGTCATAAAATATGACAGAAATGAATTCAGAGCTGCGAAAAAATGGTCTTTGGAAATGGAAGTTTCAGTGTAATCCAAAAAATGCTTTTTTAACAATTTTTGAAAACACACAGTTTATACACAAAATTGCAAAAAATTGTTATTAGAAATGGGCTTTTGGAAATTGAAGTTTCAGTGTAATCCAAAAAATGTTTTTTTAACAATTTTTGAAAACACACAGTTTATACACAAAATTGCAAAAAATTGCTATTAGAAATGGGCTTTTGGAAATTGAAGTTTCAGTGTTATCCAAAAAGGTTTTTTTAACAATTTTTGAAAAACACAGTTTATACACAAAACTGCAAAAAATGGCCTGTAGAAATGGCCTTTTGGAAATGGAAGTTTCAGTGTAATCCAAAAAATGTTTTTTAACAATTTTTGAAAACACACAGTTTATACACAAAATTGCAAAAAATGGCGTTTAGAAATGGGCTTTTGGAAATTGAAGTTTCAGTGTAATCCAAAAATGTTTTTTTAACAATTTTTGACATAACACTATTTATACACAAAACTGAAAAAAATGGCCTGTAGAAATGGGCTTTTGGAAATGGAAGTTTCGGTGTAATCCAAAAATGTTTTTTTTAACAATTTTTGAAAAAACAAAATTTATACACCAAACCGCAAAAATGGCCTTTGGAACCCCGCGCTAAAAAAATGTGCAATATTTTGTTCGAGCTACTATTGAAAGCACGCTATTCGGAAGGCATAACATATTATATCAACTTTGGGCATTTACGACCGCTCATGTCCCCACGCTTTAAGTGACCTCGCAAGTACAAATTATGCTCCGAACTACTATTTAACGCAATTTACTACTATTGGTTCATCTTGCAAAATATTTAAGAGGATCTTTACATTATCATTTCATTCATTTTTTTTATGCTCCAGATTACACGACACGTAATTAACTTAACACATACGACACTTTAGCCTCTCACTTCGAGGGCTTTTACCTCCAGCCTGCCACGGACTTCTCGCGCGCTTTCAACTGCGACGGCGCTCAATTCCCGCACATCGTCTTCCATGACAATTTAATTGCCACTAATTGACGCGTGCTCCGTCCCAGACAGCTTTTGGCAGTCGTCCAAAAGCGCTCTCTTCGCATGCCGGCGCCGACAGGGCCCCCGCCCCCACGGCGCCGTCCCTTGGTGGTAAGCGAAGGGCTTCAGTCCGCTTCCTCCGCCGCTAATTCAAGATTTATGCGTTCCGCGTGCGGAAGACGAAGGTTCCGTCTCGAGGAGGACGTACGCACGCGTCATTTACTCAGCAGTTAAGCCGTGAGTTATGGGAGAGTCGGTTATTAAGAGGTTCCACGTCCAGCAATTAACACCTCCGGATGGGCCACGGCGCGTCTCGCAATTATGCTAATGAAAATCGATAAACGGGAAAATGTGTTCGGCGTTCACCTCTGCAACGCGTTAGGAATTATGAACCGAAAATCTGGCCTGAGGAAAAATATCTTCCGGATACGTATCCAGAACATATGCAGACGGACAGTTTCTAACCTCGTAGGGGCATATTTATCTTTCAGATAGTTTTGGAAAATCCAGAATTCAGAAAAAAATCCAGGCTACAAATACCATGTCCCAGATCTACCAATAAGTACCAATGTGTTCGAATTGAACCAGAACTTCAGTTTCTTGAAGTTACTTTAAGGGGGAACGCACCTACTCATTTCTTATGGAGTTTTTAACGATTTTTCATGAGACATTGAGCGACAATGAGGCTCGATTTAATAAATTAAAAATATCCATGACCAACCTGAAGTATCTGAGAAGTTCCCTATTGAAGCCGATTTTTGAAAAAAATAATTTTTAGCATGAAAAAAAAATGTTGAAAATTGGGAATTATTATCTGTATTTCTACATGCTATTTCAACGTTTCAAACTATTAAATTAACAAAAACGCTCTATAGGGAACACCGCAGATCTATTATCTACAAATACAAATAATTAAAAGCAAAATTGACAATGCCATTTTCCTGTAATATCTCATGAAAAACCTCGGTAATTTGAGGTCGCGTTTCTAGGCATTCGGAAGACGCGCCTACAATTGTCCCTCTCGCACGGTTCGCACTACAATCGACAACGATCGGCTCTTGAACACATTTAGCTCGAACTTTCATTACAATGTTATGGCCTGGCAGCGGTACTATTGCGGTTAAACATTTTTTGTGACATTGCTGAAATCATATAGCATATAGTGTAGGGATATTCGGATGTAACCGGATATACTTGTATACTGAAACGAATAAAAAATCGGATAAGGACTGCGCATGACTGTACAATTTATTACTTATAAAACATAAAGAAAATAATTACTCTACTAAAGATTGGGAGTTATACTAGTTGCCATTCGAAACTACTACACAAATTAATATATCTTATGTGATATTAGCGAAGTAATTGTTTTTATAGTTTAATTTAATTTATAATTAATAAAAATATATCGCGATATTAACGCTACCACCATTATTCAGAATATTTATTTTTAGTCTGTGCAGAACATTTTCTAAAAGTATAAATTACATTATAGAATGTTGGTTTAATTTTACCAATTTCATATCGGCTCAAAAAAATGAGATCCTATACTGTACCAGTCTATACCTTTTTTAATTGTAATTCAAAAAACCGTAAAATGTATTTCAGATTAGTCTATTGTAATTTAGAAAGTGTAATTCAGATTAGTTAATTGTAATTCAGATTGCGTGAAATGTATTTCAGATAGCGTCAAATATATTTCAGAAAACGTAAAATGAATTTCATGAAAGTGATACTTTGTTAGTGTAGATGTGAAAATATTTTCACATCTAGAGAAGAAAATTAACACGTAAAATTAAATGGAAACATACATTCATTTCTATGGAAACGACTTTTCAAACATTAATTTCAGTAATTTGCATTGTGACTGTGACAGTTGATTTTGAATTAAATTGAACTTGAAAATTTTCAACTTGAAAGTACTCTAATATCTAATATTTTATAAACTGCAATATCGTAGAAAAAAATAGCATTTCTTACTCGAGATAAAATGCGTTTTTTTTTTCATTTGTGGACTTTCGCCACAAAAAAGGGTGTTTTCTGAATTACAATTGACTGATTTGAATTACATTTGATGCTTTTTGAAATACAATTGACCAATCTGTATTACATTTAATGCTTTCCGAATTACAATTGAAAAAGGTGTAAGTGAATAGGGTTTTTTAAAATAAATCTAAAATCAATTATTTAAACAAAAATCATCAGTCAGTTTTTACCAGGGTAAATGTGATTTAAATCAATTCATTTGCATCATGATATAAATCATTATAATCATTTTTTTTTTTGATAAATCGGTTGATTGTGTTTTGTCACATTGAAGCGTGGTCAAATTTTGTAATCATGCGAAAAAAAGGGACCTGTTTTGGCATCCCATGAACAAGAATTGATGATTCAAAACCATTCCATGTACCATGTGATGGACAAAAAATGTGATGGACTCTATAGTTACATTATATTTTGAATTATTCACCTATTGGAATACATAAACAGTGTAAAAGCAATGATTAATTTAAAAAAAACAATTTTGATTTACATCAATGATTTATATAAAAAAAACAATTGATACACAAACCCCGGTTGTTAGTATTCAAAATGTAAATGGAAAAAATATATTTATAATATCTCTACCTTATTTTCGCAAGCAATACTTTTCTGCTTCTTCTCCAAGAACACAGAGATAATTTGGATATCTTTCCCATATTCACTACACAATAAATCACAATTCTCAAGTAACACAATTCTGCAAATAGTGCGCCAGGGAGTTATGTAACTCGCCCATATGAAGGCTCCACGATACACCATCGGACCACGTCAGCAGTTCACCTAACGCAGAGCATATGGCCTGCTAGCGAATATCCTTTGTGTGGGACACCCTGTACATACCGGGTGTATATTTCAAAACAAGCCAACTTTAAACATTAGAATGCAAGTTAACTTGATTAAAAAAAAAAAACACTTGATTGATTTTTCGAGGGGGAAATTTAAAAACAACTTTTTAAAGTCAAATAAATTTTGAGTGTCACCCCCTCCATACCCACCACCACTTTAAAATTTCAAATGGCACAGACACCTTGCAATACCTCATTTTAAAGCTTTAAAAACTTAATCTAGAGGCGCGAAATTAAATATGTTCGTCCACACGTTTTGGAAAAAATATAAATCTGAAAAATTCCAAAACAATTACATTGAACGAAGTTCCTTTCTATGCAACAAAAAACCATATATTTTCATATATTTAAAATTCAAGTAACATGGTTTTTAACATCTACCTCGAAAACTGATTCGACTTGTTTTTTTTTTTTTTTGTTTCATTGAATACATAATACATTCGATACATTCGTACGATATAATTTTTTTCCCAAAGTTATAGACACAAATATATTTTTATCACGCCTCTACATTTGTTCTTTTAAGCTTTAAAATGAGGTATCGCAAGGTGGTGGTGCCTTTTGAAACTTCAAAGTGGGGGTGGTTAGGCAGGAGTGGGTAATATCAGAGCCGAAAATCGAAAATAAGAATTGATTATTTAATTCACATTACTTAGTTATTAATTTAGTAAAGTCAGATTCCCCATCCGCCACAGTGTGCGGCGCGGTGATAATTCCTTTGTAGGAAGGCGGCCGCCGCTTTATCCGTTTGTCGGTGAAATGCCGCCGCCTTCGAAGCCCCCCCCACCCCAGATTTAGTAAAAAAAAGTAAGAGGCGGTATTTACCGAAAAATACGATGCAATCCGAGTGTCATAGCTATTACAACATTCCCAATAAAGTGTAAACATAACGTCGCTCTAAGCAAATTATTATTCATCTGCCTGACTATAGGATCTCTAAAGCAAGTAATTGATATGCATTGTGCACAAGTGAGGTAGAGATGAAAAATATTATATTTTAAATTTTGTACTACGTCCGATGCACGTCCGGATGTGTTGGAAACATTATTCAATAATTGAAAAGTCGCCAGCAAAAATAAAGTGCGTTCCCCCTTAAGTTTCCGTTCAGTTTCGGCAAATTACTGTTCGGTTTCGTAAAAGCTTCCCAAAAAGATTCAGCATACAGCTCACATCCAGATTTTCGTTACGTCGCGCAATTACCGTTAGGTTTACAAAAAAAATGTTTCGCTGTATCTTTATTTCGTGAATAAGTCCAATTCACGAAAAAGCTTGAAGGCAATTTTTTTTTAAATATCTATTCGCCAATTTTCTAATGTTGATATTCGCCCAGTGTCCAGTGTCCACGTTTGTTTGGGTACTTGTCACGACAACAAAAGGTCCATCCTCGTGATCGCAAACACCAGTAAGCCCATTACATCGCAAACAGGGACTCCTTTTCTCCTGGTCCTCCGCAGTCCTTCGAGGGCCCCCTTTCATGTGTCACGAGGACAAAACGGGGCGCAACTGTAGCAAGAGCGATCCCCCTCGGGCGGGTAATCCTACCTGGGGGATTACACGAGCGCCCCGTCAGCGTCGTCCTTCGCGACGCGGTGATGCAACCATTCCCATCAAAGGGAGGCCGAAAAGAGCAGCCGCAGGACAAAGGACGAGGACGTAAAAGGGCCGCGGCCTGTAATGGAGCGCGATGCCCCATTGTCGTGCGGATGGGAGATGAGCGCAGGGGATTATCCCGAGTTGAGACGTCTTCATCCCATTGTTGGGACGTCAGAACGCCAGCCATAGGTAAGCAAACACAGAGGCTTTGTAACGATGATAGGTACTGTGTTCGTTTGTTGTTTTTTTTAAACGACGGCTTATTTCTGCTGCTATGGCTGATTATAGGCACCAACGAGCCTACTAATTGATTAATAGGGCAAAATTTCATCTGTTTCTAAGACCAATGACCCATTAGTAGTACTAACAAACTACCTACTAAAAACCAATCAAACAAACTGTCAACAACTGTGTTCGTTAGTTTTTTTAACGACAGCTTATTTCAGCTGCTATGGCTGATTATAGGCACCAACGAGCCTACTAATTGATTAATAGGGCAAAATTTCATCTGTTTCTAAGACCAATGACCCATTAGTAGTACTAACAAACTACCTACTAAAAACAAATCAAACAAACCGTCAAAAACTGTTTTGTTTACAGTAGAAAATATTAACATTATTATAGTTCTGATTGTACCCTTTTACCGACATTACTTAAACATATCATTATTACTAACTAATTTCTAATTCATTAGTTATTTCCGCGCTTTTCACGAGGATTTACTTATCCGTCTCTCTGCCTGCCCGAATGGCAATTACCGCCGGTGTTTACACATGTTGCACTCAATAATGTCATCATCGGGTCGAGGCGAACATCTGCCACGTTGCTGAGAGCAGCTCGTCACCTAATTATGCCCAGGGCATTTGGCCCCGTCGACGCCCAATGCATTAGCGATGATTAGGGGTCCCCCCGATGGGAGCAGATGCAAAAAACCAAACATGCGAAAATCTCCTAAGCGAATGATTAAACTGGTTATTAAAATTAATTAAGAGGTTTCAAATCTGCATACGAAAACTGCTACGAAGTATTTTTGAGCACCTTACATAAACTTATTAGATTAGTCACCTGAGTATTTTTGTAGCATTCAAAATTCATGTAGGTTATAAGTACAGTCATGCTCACATAAATCTAGTACAAGAAATTAGGTTACAATATCAATTTTATATAGAAATGTCAATTTGTTTGTACTAGATTTATGTGAGCATGACTGTACATAAATAAAAAAAAACAAAAATTGTTAAAAAAACATTTTTGGATAACACTGAAACTTCCATTTTCAAAAGCCCATTTCCAAAAGCCATTTTTTGCAGTTTTGTGTATAAACTGTGATTTTTCGAAAATTGTTTAAACATTTTGGGATTACAATAAAACTTCCATTTCCAAAGCCCATTTCTAAAGCCCTTGTTTTGCAGTATTGTGTATAAACTGTTTTTTCAAAAATTGTTAAAAACACATTTTTGGATTACACTGAAACTTCCATTTCCAAAAGCCCATTTTTAAAGGCCATTTTTTGCAGTTTTGTGTATAAACTGTGTTTTTTCATAAAATGTTAAAAAAACCTTTTTAATATCATTTTCTACAATGAATTGTCGTCAACGGATTTTCCAGTGACCAGTTTTCTACCAGTCTATTTTCTGGTGATGAGTCTTTGTTCAGATCAATTTGCTACATTTTTTTTTTTCTAAATTAAATGTAGCAAATTGATATAAATTCCTGAAAATTTGTCTAATGTATATTTTGAAAATTTCAAGGCAGATTTGGATACAGTATGCCTGAGGATATATCCTCTGAAAATTTGACGAATGTAATCAAGTAAATAAGTGAGAAAATCGAACAGATAACTTTCCCAGTTGACAGGTATCGCTATATCTGTCACTTAAATTCCTGAAAATTTGTCTAATGAATATTTTGAAAATTTTATGTCATATGTGTATACAGTATGCCTGAGGATATATCCTCTGAAAATTTGATGAATGTAATGAAGTAAATAAGTAAGAAAATCGAACTTATAACTTTCCCAGTTGACAGGTATCGCTATATCTGTCACTGAAATTCCTGAAAATTTGTCTAATGTATATTTTGAAAATTTCAAGCTAGATTTCGATTCATTATCCCTGAAGATATATCCTCTGAAAATTTGACGAATGTAATGAAGTAAATAAGTGAGAAAATCGTACAGATAACTTTCCCAGTTGACAGGTCTGTTACTGAAATTTATGAAAATTTGTCTAATGGATATTTTGAAAATTTCAAGCCAGATTTGGATACAGAATGCCTGAGGATATATCCTCTGAAAATTTGACGAATGTAATGAAGTAAATAAATGAGAAAATCGAACAGATAACTTTCCCAGTTGACAGGTATCGCTATATCTGTCACTGAAATTCCTGAAAATGTGTCTAATGAATATTTTGAAAATTTTATGTCATATGTGGATACGGTATGCCTGAGGATATATCCTCTGAAAATTTGACGAATGTAATGAAGTAAATTAGTGAGAAAATCGAACAGATAACTTTCCCAGTTGACAGGTATCGCTATATCTGTCACTGAAATTCCTGAAAATTTGTCTAATGTGTATTTTGAAGATTTCAAGCCAGATTTGGATACAGTATGCCTGAGGATATATCCTCTGAAAATTTGACGATTGCAATGAAGTAAATAGCTGAGAAAATCGAACAGATAACTTTCCCAGTTGACAGGTATCGCTATATCTGTCACTGAAATTCCTGAAAATTTGTCTAATGTATATTTTGAAAATTTCAAGGCAGATTTGGATACAGTATGCCTGAGGATATATCCTCTGAAAATTTGACGAATGTATTGAAGTAAATAAGTGAGAAAATCGAACAGATAACTTTCCCAGTTAACAGGTATCGCTATATCTGTCACTGAAATTTATGAAAATTTGTCTAATACATATTTTGCAAATTTCAAGCCAGATTTGGATACAGAATGCCTGAGGATATATCCTCTGAAAATTTGACGAATGTAATGAAGTAAATAAATGAGAAAATCGAACAGATAACTTTCCCAGTTGACAGGTATCGCTATATCTGTCACTGAAATTCCTGAAATTTTGTCTTATGGATATTTTGAAAATGTCAAGCCAGATTTGGATACAGTATGCCTGAGGATATATCCTCTGAAAATTTGACGAATGTATTGAAGTAAATAAGTGAGAAAATCGAACAGATAACTTTCCCAGTTAACAGGTATCGCTATATCTGTCACTGAAATTCATGAAAATTTGTCTTATGGATATTTTGAAAATGTCAAGCCAGATTTGGATACAGTATGCCTGAGGATATATCCTCTGAAAATTTTACGAATGTATTGAAGTAAATAAGTGAGAAAATCGAACAGATAACTTTCCCAGTTAACAGGTATCGCTATATCTGTCACTGAAATTCATGAAAATTTGTCTTATGGATATTTTGAAAATGTCAAGCCAGATTTGGATACAGTATGCCTGAGGATATATCCTCTGAAAATTTTACGAATGTATTGAAGTAAATAAGTGAGAAAATCGAACAGATAACTTTCCCAGTTAACAGGTATCGCTATATCTGTCACTGAAATTCATGAAAATTTGTCTTATGGATATTTTGAAAATGTCAAGCCAGATTTGGATACAGTATGCCTGAGGATATATCCTCTGAAAATTTGACGAATGTATTGAAGTAAATAAGTGAGAAAATCGAACAGATAACTTTCCCAGTTGGCAGGCTATATCTGTCACTTAAATTTCTGAAAATGTGTCTAATGTATATTTTGAAAATTTCAAGGCAGATTTGGATACAGTATGCCTGAGGATATATCCTCTGAAAATTTGACGAATGTATTGAAGTAAATAAGTGAGAAAATCGAACAGATAACTTTCCCAGTTAACAGGTATCGCTATATCTGTCACTGAAATTCATGAAAATTTGTCTTATGGATATTTTGAAAATGTCAAGCCAGATTTGGATACAGTATGCCTGAGGATATATCCTCTGAAAATTTGACGAATGTATTGAAGTAAATAAGTGAGAAAATCGAACAGATAACTTTCCCAGTTGGCAGGCTATATCTGTCACTTAAATTTCTGAAAATGTGTCTAATGTATATTTTGAAAATTTCAAGGCAGATTTGGATACAGTATGCCTGAGGATATATCCTCTGAAAATTTGACGAATGTATTGAAGTAAATAAGTGAGAAAATCGAACAGATAACTTTCCCAGTTAACAGGTATCGCTATATCTGTCACTGAAATTCATGAAAATTTGTCTAATACATATTTTGCAAATTTCAAGCCAGATTTGGATACAGAATGCCTGAGGATATATCCTCTGAAAATTTGACGAATGTAATGAAGTAAATAAATGAGAAAATCGAACAGATAACTTTCCCAGTTGACAGGTATCGCTATATCTGTCACTGAAATTCCTGAAAATTTGTCTTATGGATATTTTGAAAATGTCAAGCCAGATTTGGATACAGTATGCCTGAGGATATATCCTCTGAAAATTTGACGAATGTATTGAAGTAAATAAGTGAGAAAATCGAACAGATAACTTTCCCAGTTAACAGGTATCGCTATATCTGTCACTGAAATTCATGAAAATTTGTCTTATGGATATTTTGAAAATGTCAAGCCAGATTTGGATACAGTATGCCTGAGGATATATCCTCTGAAAATTTGACGAATGTATTGAAGTAAATAAGTGAGAAAATCGAACAGATAACTTTCCCAGTTGGCAGGCTATATCTGTCACTTAAATTTCTGAAAATGTGTCTAATGTATATTTTGAAAATTTCAAGGCAGATTTGGATACAGTATGCCTGAGGATATATCCTCTGAAAATTTGACGAATGTATTGAAGTAAATAAGTGAGAAAATCGAACAGATAACTTTCCCAGTTAACAGGTATCGCTATATCTGTCACTGAAATTCATGAAAATTTGTCTTATGGATATTTTGAAAATGTCAAGCCAGATTTGGATACAGTATGCCTGAGGATATATCCTCTGAAAATTTGACGAATGTATTGAAGTAAATAAGTGAGAAAATCGAACAGATAACTTTCCCAGTTAACAGGTATCGCTATATCTGTCACTGAAATTCATGAAAATTTGTCTTATGGATATTTTGAAAATGTCAAGCCAGATTTGGATACAGTATGCCTGAGGATATATCCTCTGAAAATTTGACGAATGTATTGAAGTAAATAAGTGAGAAAATCGAACAGATAACTTTCCCAGTTAACAGGTATCGCTATATCTGTCACTGAAATTCATGAAAATTTGTCTTATGGATATTTTGAAAATGTCAAGCCAGATTTGGATACAGTATGCCTGAGGATATATCCTCTGAAAATTTGACGAATGTATTGAAGTAAATAAGTGAGAAAATCGAACAGATAACTTTCCCAGTTAACAGGTATCGCTATATCTGTCACTGAAATTCATGAAAATTTGTCTTATGGATATTTTGAAAATGTCAAGCCAGATTTGGATACAGAATGCCTGAGGATATATCCTCTGAAAATTTGACGAATGTAATGAAGTAAATAAATGAGAAAATCGAACAGATAACTTTCCCAGTTGACAGGTATCGCTATATCTGTCACTGAAATTCCTGAAAATTTGTCTTATGGATATTTTGAAAATGTCAAGCCAGATTTGGATACAGAATGCCTGAGGATGTATCCTCTGAAAATTTGACGAATGTAATGAAGTAAATAAATGAGAAAATCGAACAGATAACTTTCCCAGTTGACAGGTATCGCTATATCTCTCACTGAAATTTCTGTAAATATGTCTAATGAAGATTTTGAAAATTTTATGTCATATGTGGATACAGTATGCCTGAGGATATATCCTCTGAAAATTTGACGAATGTAATGAAGTAAATAAATGAGAAAATCGTACCGATAACTTTCTCAGTTGACAGGTATCGCTCGTATCTGTCACTTAAATTCCTGAAAATGTGTTTAATGAATATTTTGAAAATTTTATGTCATATGTGTATACAGTATGCCTGACGATATATCCTCTGAAAATTTGACGAATGTAATGAAGTAAATAAGTGAGAAAATCGAACAGATAACTTTCCAGTTGACAGCTGTCGCTATATCTGTCACTTAAATTCCTGAAAATGTGTCTAATGAATATTTTCAAAATTTTATGTCATAATAATAATAATAATAATAATAATAATCTTTATTTTTCATTGTCAGTACAGATGTACATAATACATAGACATATACATATATATTGTACATCACTTTGTGTATATATATGTGTATACAGTATGCCTGAGGATATATCCTCTGAAAATTTGACGAATGTATTAAATAAGTGAGAAAATCGAACAGATAACTTTCCCAAATGACAGGTATCGCTATATCTGTCACTGAAATTCCTGAAAATTTGTCTAAAGCTGTTCCAGTGACCAGTTTTCCACCAGTCTATTTTCTGGTGATGAGTTTTTGTTCAGATCAATTTGCTGCATTTTTTTTTCTCAATTAAATGGAACAAATTGATCTGTGCAAAAACTGATCACCAGAAAATTGGCTAAAAAATCCATTGCTACAAATTTATTATGTTATATATCTATTTTTCACTTATCATTATCTGGTCACCAACTTATTGGTAATCATTTTTTTTAGTAATCAATTTGTTAGTAATAAATTTTCACTGATCATTCTTCTGGTAGTAAATTTTATAACTATGAATCTTTTGATAATCAATTTTTCCCAAGCAATTTTCTGAGAGTCAAGTTTCTGGTGAACAGTTTTGTAGAAATCAATTTTTTGCAATGAATTTTCGTCCAACAGATTTTCCAGTAAATAGTTTTCCACCAGTCTATTTTCTGGTGATGAGTTTTTGTTCAGATCAATTTGCTGCATTTATTTTTCTTCTCAATTAAATGGAGCAAATTGATCTGTGCAAAAACTGATCACCAGAAAATTGGCCAAAAAATCGATTGCTACAAATTTATTATATTATATATCGATTTTTTACTTATCATTATCTGGTCACCAACTTATTGGTAATCATTTTTTTAGTAATCAGTTTGTTAGTAATCAATTTTCACTGAGTATTCTTGTGGTAGTAAATTTTATAACTATGAATCTTTTGATAATCAATTTTTCCCAAGCAATTTTCTGACAGTCAATTTTCTGGTGAACAGTTTTGTAGAAATCAATTTTCTGCAATGAATTTTCGTCCAACAGATTTTCCAGTGAATAGTTTTCCACCAGTCTATTTTCTGGTGATGAGTTTTTGTTCAGATCAATTTACTGCATTTATTTTTTTCTAAATTAAATGGAGCTAATTGATCTGTGAAAACACTGATCATCAGATAATTGTATCTCTAAATTGTAAATCATCAGATTAAATGTATTATATTATACAGGGTGTCCTAAATAGAGTAGGATTGCATGGGTATCTTTCTTATTCTTAAAGCTAGAGATCTGGTTAAATGGGCAATATTGTGCAGTTTTATATGCTGGTCGAGATTAAGATAAAAAAATTCAAAAGTCGGAGCAGTCGTGTAAAAGTCAAACATGGTGGCCATTTAAAATAAGAAAGTTGCTATTAATATCTCGGAAACCGCCATCTTGACTTTTGTTTTGACTTGATTCTTACGTTTGTGCGATCGAACCAAGTAACTTTTATTTTAAACTTATTTCCGCATCTTTAATGATTACAAAAATATCGTAGTTTTTAGAAAACCACGATTTTTAGTTTTTTTAGAATATATTTCTCAACTGCTCGGACTTTTGAAATTTTTTCAACATATTTTGAACCAGCCTACAAAACTGCACGACATTGCCCATTTAACCAGATTTCTAGCTTTCAAAATAAGAAAGATTCCCATGCATTCCTACTCTATTTAGGACACCTTGTATATCGATTTTTCACTCATCACTTCCTGGCCACATACTTGTTGATAATCAATTTTTTAGTAATCAATTTTCACTGATCATTCTTCTGGTAGTAAATTTTCTAACTATGAATCTTTTAATAATCAATGTTCCCCAAGCAGTTTTAACATGTAAGGCAACATGATGGTAACAAAATAAATATTTTTTTTCAATTTGTAAGTCTTCGGTACAAATAAAAAAGACGCCGTATGTATTCGTGGGCATGGTTCTACAAAGATTGCATTGAATTATTGAACGTGTTTAATACTTCTGAAGACTGTTATTTTATTTTGTTCCCGCTTCTCGGATTTTCTTGTTCGTTTCGTTCTCGTTGCGCGATTTGATTCGCCCGGTTCGATTTAATCGGTGCCTGTTTGGTTTCTTTGTGAAATTGAAGAAACCAAAAGGGTGATGGCTGTTTGTTTATAAGGAATGCGCGCTTAATGGGCGAGCCGGGTATAATAAATAAGTGACCCCGGAGTTGTCTGTCCGTTTTAATTACGTTAGTTAGATGAGGAGATAGCGGAGGTGTATCGTATATCAGTAGTCCCGTCTCACCTGCGAGAGTCCGAGTCTACCTGCGCCCGTGAGACGGGGCTTTTGGGAAAAAGGACGAGATATCGATGTCACCACGCGGGGTTCGTCCCCCTCCGCCTGTCCGCCCGCCCGGACAAGCATCCAATTAAAGAAACCGGACCGTCGCAGACGGAGATAAAATTTAATTAACAATTATTTTTAATAATTCCCGGCGCATCGACGCGTGTGACTGTAATCGATGGACGCCGGGGGGGACGCCTCGCCCTGTACGTCGTGATAATCCAATTGTCCGGTGACTAATGGCCGAAATCAAGGGATTAATGAGGTTACGCGGCAATAGATCGGAATGGGTTCGCTGCAGTGTCGTTAAACAACGCAGGCATTCGCTCCTAATTCACTTATGACTCGCATTCGGGACAGTAATTTTGTTTATGGTCCTCCAGACCTCCACCCACCCTGTAATCCAATTGTGCGATTTGCGCGTTCCTGGCGTTCCTCGACCTCCCCCAGGATAACGCTGTACATGTGCTGGCAGTTAGCAGGCGAGACGGGAAGGCCAGGATGCGGACGCGCCAAAGCGCCACCGGCGCCGCCGGCCCAGCCCCAATTTGGGGGCCCACCCGCTCCGGAATTAGTGGAGGCCCCATTCCGCGCATTTCCGAGGCCCGGAACACCCACCGCTCCTGGATGTCAGTCAAATTGGGCTTAATTGCCTGGGACACCTTCCTGCTCTGGGGGCGAGGAAGTAAACAAACACACGGAGCCCCAGAACAAACACACGGCTCCGATACACTGATAATTGTATGCCCAACAGATGCCTAATTCTAGACAGCAATAATTGCCCACGTAAAAACACAATGCCATGCAGCGATTCAATGCTCCACTTAAATTTTTCATTCTATTTTGATAACGAGACTCCAAACCGATCAGTTTCGACCCTCACAGAAGATGCGCAAATCTACATAAAACTAAATTTCTGCAGAAATCACTTCGTCTGCAAAATACTCAGTTTCGCTCAGAAAATGATCGGCAACAGAAAAGGTTGAAGTATATCCTGAAATTAGATATTTCAAATACTTTGGATTTAGATTTTCAGCTCTACTTATTTTTTTTTTGTTCTATTTTTCTACTTGATAACGAGACATTTGGATACCGTCTGCAAACCGATTAGTTTCGACCTTCACAAAAGATGCCCAAACCTAAATAAAACTAAATATCTGTAGAAATCACGTCTGCACAATATTCCGTTTCACTCAGAAAATATTCGGCAACAAGAAAGGTTAAGGTATATCCTGAAATTAGATATTTCATATACTTTGCATTTAGATTTTCAGCTTCACTTAGTTTTTTATTCTATTTTGATAACGAGACATTTGGATAGCGTCTCCAAACCGATCGGTTTCGACCTTCACAGAAGTTGCCCAAATCTAAATAAAACTAAATTTGCAGAAATCACTTCGTGTGCACAGTATTCCATTTCAGTCGGAAAATGTTCTGCAACAAGAAAAGTTGAAGTATATCCTGAAATTGGATATTTCATTTATTTTGGATTTAAATTAAATCTAAATTGGATCTAAGTGAAACCGAACATTGTGCAGACGAAGTGATTTCTGCAGATATTTAGTATTAAACATTGATTAGTATTAGAAATTGGATTTTAACGATATACTTCAACCTTTTTTGTTGACGAAAATTTTCTAAGTGAAACAGAATATTTTCATACAGACGAATACAGAATCAATAGAGACAAATACAGGCGAAGTGATGGAAGAATTTTAGTATTTTCCTCTCTCAAGGTCGAAACCGATCACTTTGGAGACGGTATCAAAATGTCTCGTTATCAAAACAGAATAAAAAAATAAGTGCCGTTCGTGTAAGTTTGTCAAATATTTATTTACTGAAATTAAAATTTGCCAAATACTAATATCATTCCACCGAATATGAACAATTTACTTTTTCTACTAGAGTATGGTAAACTTTAACATTTTTTGAACACTAATGTAAGTTAGCAAAAGTGGAAAATTTCAACTTTGGATTTTACCTACATAATTAATCATGTTACATATTTCATGCATAATAATGTATGTATAATGTTTCGTGCAATAATGTTGCTTTTATTATAGTAACCAATTTAACCTTTATTCTTTCTTCAGTAATTCTATCGAAGCGATTCTACGAAAATTTCATAAACAGTTTGGTGTCATCATTTCATTTAGCTTTTCCTAATAGTTTCATCCATTATGGATACCAGTTACTATTATATTTTTTATTGTTTTCTTCCTTCTTTATTGGAGTACTTACTGGTAGTTTATATGTTTAGATATGAAGATGTTTTTCTACTATAGTTTGGTAAACTTTGATGTTTTTTGAATACTTATGTGAGTTAGAAAAAGTGGAAAATTTCAACTTTGGATTTTACCTACATAATTAATCATGTTACATATTTCATGCATAATAATTTAATTTAAATTAAATTTAACCTTTATTCTTTCTTCAGTAATTCTATCGAAGCGATTCTACGAAAATTTCGTAAACCGTTTGGTGTCATCATTTCATTTAGCTTTTCGTTATAGTTTCATCCATTTTGGATACCAGTTATTATTTTTTTTTTTATTGTTTTCTTCATTTATTGGAGTACATACTGGTAGTTTATATGTTTAGATATGAAGATATTTTTCTACTAGAGTTTGGAAAACTTTAACATTTGAATACTAATTTGCGTTATGAAAAGTGGAATATTTCCTAACAAGTGCGGAAATAATATCTCAACATTACAATACTAATTTGAGTTAGGAAATGTGGAATATTTCCTAACAAATGCGGAAATAATGTTTCAACATTAAAAGTTAGAAGTCATTTTATTGAAAATGTACATGTTAATTAACATTACTAATCTTAACATTAATTAAATTATTACAAATTATTAATCTTAACAGAAACATGTTCACAATTCGTGAATGAAATTCCAGAACAGGTCTTTCTGGAAGTTGAAATGTGATTATTATTGAATTCCGAAGAAACAATCTTGAATTCCGCTATTTAATTTAGAAATAATTGAGAAATATTAAAATTATCCAAATTTCATTTTTATGTTCCAAACTCTAGTAGAAAAAAATCATGTGTGGAACACGTAGGAAATCCATTTTTATTTTATTTTGTTTTCAATGAAAAAATTACATTTCCTAACTTTTACTTCATGAAAGTTAACCGATGAAGTAACTTACATCGGTTTTTATCGAGCATAGACACAAATAGCTATTTTGTGTCTATGCTCGATAAAAACCGATGAAGTAACTTATATTTTTTCCAATGAAAACACATGGTAACACATTTCTTCTTATGAACTGTAAAACATCTATCGTTCAACTCGATATAAATTTGAAATGTACATTTAAATGTATCATATCATTTATTGTACTTTTCTCTTGACTTAGCAGTAAATTTAAAAAGGTAAAAGGTAGCTTCTGAAACTATCAGTGACACAAATCTTACAAGTTTTCTTCATTCGAATTATTTTGTATAAAAATTTAAATTGACTATTAATTTTGAGTTCACGAAAAAGTGGCATGTTTTTTACGAGTTAAAAAAGTGAAGTTTTCTTACCTCGTAAAACAATCTCCTTTGAATTTATTTTTACTGAGAACTTGGATTGTCATTTTTCTTTTCAACAGTACTTCAACAATTATTATATTGTATTGTATTGTATTGTATAAACTACAATTATTATTATTATTACTTTTCTCTTAGTAGTTAATTTAAGTTAGCTCCTGAAACTGCTTTTAAAATATCAGGAGACTCTTTAAATGACAGTGTCATTGTACAAATAGAAAAATTGCTTATTTTCTTGTCATGTTTTACAATATCAACGACACAAATCTTACAAGTTTTCTTGAATCAAATTATTTTGTATGAAACCTAAAATTGACTCTTAATTTTGAGTACACGAAAATGTGGCATGTTTTTCACAAGTTAGAAAAGTGAAGTTTTCTTACCTCGTAAAACAATCCCCTTTGAATTTGTTTTTACTGAGAAATTGGATTGTCATTTTTCTTTTCAACGGTACTTCAACAATTATTATATTGTATTGTATTGTATTGTATAAACTACAATTATTATTATTATTACTTTTCTCTTAGTAGTAAATTTAAGTTAGCTACTGAAACTGCTTTTAAAATATCAGGAAACTCTTCAAATGACAGTTTCATTGTACAAATAGAAAAATTACTTATTTTCTTGTCATGTTGTTTTACAATATCAACGACACAAATCTTACAAGTTTTCTTGAATCAAATTATTTTGTATGAAACCTAAAATTGACTCTTAATTTTGAGTACACGAAAAAGTGGCATGTTTTTTACAACTTAGAAAAGTGAAGTTTTCTTACCTCGTAAAACAATCTACTTTGAATTTTTTTTACTGAGAAATTGGATTGTCATCTTTCTTTCGAATAATACTTTTCTCTTAGTAGTAAATTTAAGTTAGCTCCTAAAACTGCTTTTGAAATATCAGGAAACTCTTCAAATGACAGTTTCATTATACAAATTGAAAAATTATTTCTTTTTCATCATGTTGTTTTACAATATCAACGATACAAATCTGATTATATCTGATGATACAAAACAATTCTAACCAAAGAAACTTATATTCCTTGGTCATCATGTTGTTTTACAATATCAACGATACAAATCTGATGATACACAAATCTGATTATGTCTGATGATACAAAACAATTCTAACCAAGGAAACTTGTATTTTTTGATTGAAATTGTTTTGTATCAAAATTAAAATTGACTCTTAATGTCTATTAAGTACACGAAAAAATTTCGTGTTTTCTACGAGTTAGAAAAGTGAAGTTTTCTTACCTCGTAAAACAATCCACTTTGAATTTGCAATTACGGTTAGGTTTAAAAAAAACGCTTTGTCGTTTTTTCTGGTTACTTTAAATTTGTTTTTACTGAAATTTGTTATTTTTCTTTCGAATGTTTCAGAAAGTACAACAATTAGAAAAGTAAAAATTTCTAAGTAAAATAAGTTAAATTTCTAAGTAATTTCTCGTAAAACAATGTACTATGGTGCATTTGATACCACTGAAAAATTCTATTGTAACTTTGCCTTCGAATAGACTATATGTTTCAGAAAGTATCGAGTGATCATTTAAATTCCAGCTCTAGTTATCCATGGAAATTTTTGCAGCTAATAAGAAAATCGAGATTGTTGATCTTACACGCAGATTTTCATTAAGTCTTACGCTACTGTGCAATAAGGATTAAAAAAAGATGCAATTACTGTTAGGTTTAAAAAAAATCGCTTTCTCGTTACTTTGAATTTGTTTTTACTGAAATTTTTCATTTTTCTTTCGAATATTAGTTGGTCTAGGATTAGTTTTGAACATATATTTACTATGAATTTGAATTGTTATTTTTCTTATGAATAGACTATATGTTTCAGAAAGTACGACAATTAGAAACGTGAAATTTTGTTAACTCGTAAAACAATATACTATGAATTTGATTCCACTGAAAAATTAGATTGTCATTTTTCCTTCGAATAGAACATAAGTTTCAGAATGTACCAAGTGATCATTTAAATTTCAGCTCTAATTATCCACGGAAATTGTCGCATCAAATAAGTCGAGATTAGTGATCTTACACACACATTTTTATTCGGTCTTACGCTACTGTGCAATAAGGGTTAAAAAAAAGATGCAATTACCGTTAGGTTTAAAAAAAAAACGCTTTCTCGTTACTTTGAATTTGTTTTTACTGAAATTTGTCATTTTCGAATATTAGTTGGTCTAGGATTAGTTTTGAACATATATTTATCCGAAATTTATAATAATGCTCTAGTCGACTACAAAATAGTAAAAGATTACTATTTTTTATATTAATTTTATTAATTGTAATTGTGAAATTCGTTTATAATTCCGGATTATGGCATTCGTGAAATTAGTGCCAACCATTCACTCATGCCATATTCCTATAAAAATTCCTATAAATTTCATATTTTACTTTATTTTAAGTATTTAAGTATTTTATTTAACTAATTTCATATTATACTATTAAATATCCGCCGCTTAAAAAAATGTATCTTGAAGTTAATTTCGCTTTTTTTTGGCGTAGACTGTTATGTTATTCTGCCTCTGAATACGATTATAATTATTAACAACCTGATCATGTGGCTATTGATCTGCAACGATCGACGTATTAAATCGACCAAACAGAATATAATGAATTCAAACAGCCGCCGCCTGAAAAAGTTTAATCTTAAGGTGAGCCTTGGCGTTATCATTATGGGCGATTAAACGGCTCCAAGGAGAGCTGTCCGTTGCTTATCGCCAGTCGAGACGTGCACTCCTGCGTCAACGCTCTTCCGCTCGTCGCTTGCGTTTGAGTAAAAAAAAAGTCAGTGACAGTGAGAATTTTTGATATGTGGGCATGCAAAACGTTGAACTTGCATCGCATCAACGTAAAAGTTTCATTACGTGAAGTGTTTTTGTAGTGAAGGTTATCTGTGAACTATAGTTTAATTACAAGACCGTTCAATGTTTGTTTCATTTATTGGAAATCTCCATTTTAACACATATTACAAGTACCAAATTTTCTTTACGTTATTCAAGTTTTCCAGAAAAAGTAATCTGATAGTGTACATCAGCTGTAGAATGTATAATTTTAATAAATGTTCTTTACGTTATTCAAGATTTCCAGAAAAAGTAATCTGATAGTGTTCAAAAACTATAGAATGTACAATTTTCATTTCAGACATTCAATTTTCATTTCATGAACGTGATAATGTAAATATTTGACGTTTATGAAATGAAAGTTGAATGTTTTTGAAATGCAAATTCAAAAACATTAGATTTTCATTTTTCAGGGGTACAATTCCATTTCATAAACGTCCAGTTTGCGTTTAAAAAACATCCTGTTTTCATTTTACAGATGTTCAATTCCAATTTCATAAACGTAAAATTTGCATTTGATCAGCGTCCAATTTGCTCAAAATCATCCAGTTTTCATTTTACAGATATTCGATTCCTATTTCATAAACGTAAAATTTGCATTAGATCGACGTCCAATTTGCATTTCAAAAACATCCAATTTTCATTTTTATATATGTTCAATTCCCATTTCATAAACGTAAAATTTGCATTTCATTAACGTCCAATTTACATTTCATCAACATCCAATTTTCATTTTATAGATGTTCAATTCCCGTTTCATGAACGTAAAATTTGCATTTCATCAACGTCAAAATAATTAAATTAATGGAAAAATAAGTAAAAATAATGGAACTTAGGAAATTCATGGCCGACTTTCAAAATTTGTGCAGCTAAATACATATGATGGCGATTACTTTTCATTGAATTTTCGTGTCAATTTCAATTACATTTCATCAACAGAAATGAAGAAATTAAAAAAAAACTTTAATTATTGAGCAAATGCCAAAATTTGTTAGAAATTCAATTGTAGACAATTCTACATCTATATTCTATAATCAATAAGTGTTAAGTGATAATATTTTTTTTTCGTAACGTTGCCAATCGTTGAAATTTTGTCATTTAATAACCAAAATTATCTCATTTGTTTAATCAATTTATGGAGTTAGGATCTAACATCTAGAAAGTTAGACTCTAACTTCAGAATAACTTTTTGACTAAATAAGAAAGTTAGACTAACTTCTAGTTATGCTCTAACTTGTCGAAATTTTGACTATCTTTCTAGAAGTTAGAAGCTAACTTCTAGAAAGTTTGACCAACTTTCTAGAAGTAGAGTCTATTTTCTAGTAACTTTCTAGAAGTTAAAGTCTACATGCTCTTTGGTAGAGATGTCAATTTTTAATGAACATAATGATTGAAATTTTCACAGAAATAATTAAAAACTTGATAGTAATTATTGAAATGTTGAAAAAATCTTCGAAATATTGACGACATAATTAAAAAGTTGCCAGTGATAATTAAATATTTTATCGAAATTGCATTAATTAACACAATTCACCAAATATCCTCGATATTTTCACAGTAATCATTGCTACGGTCAATCATTTGATAGAATGATTGACATTTTAACAGATATAATTAATATCATTTTAGAATAGAATTAAATGGCAACGTATAAATTTGAAGAGGAATAAACTGGTTACGAGGAAAGGGTATATAAAAATTCTGAAGAAAATTAAATGGCAAAATGCCATCGAAATTTGAAGTGGTACAAATTAGTTGGGCCATAAAAGACAGAAAGTCCTTTTTATACAGAAATAAATGGCAAAGTACAACAGAAATACAAGGGGAATCAACATTTTTTTAATCAGAAATATCAGAAGATGAAATCAAATAGCAAAATAATTGCATGTAAACCTCAGAAATGCCAGAAAAAGATAATGCCATCAAAAGAAGGCATGGATGATACTGACACGACCATAGAACTCATGGCAATGACAAAACACAGTAGAAATTAGATGCTGACACGACAATAGAAATAATGACATTAGAAATTATGATACTGAGACGAGAAAAATCATGAAAATGACCGTAAAAATCATTGACAGCTACGATAGAAGTGGTGACCGCGAAAATTGATTGGTCAGAGCCTTAACTCATTATACCAATAGGGTTTAATTTTAAAGATATAAAAAAATTGAAAAAACTTCAACTTGAATATATTTTTACTGATCATGATTAAAGTTTCTACATGTCATATAGCCGGTGGATTGTTATTTCTTCATCTGTAAGCGCTGTTAATGCGTTAATTAAAATTCTGTAGTTAACGACGCAATCTCAGAATTCTATCGATCGACGTTATTGACACGACGTGTTCCCATAATCACAGGCAACATTAAATCTCCAATAACTGCCTCACATTATCTAAATCGCATCGTTAAAGCGACACGAATTGCTTGTGTGCTGTGGCAGTAAAAAACAAATATTTTTATAATTGCATTGTATGTTAAGCAATGCAAGGATATTTTATTTTTATGTTTAGAAAAATTTATGCCAAGATAATATTATACGCTGCTTTATTAATTACGTGAATATTTCTATTGTACAACTGTACAAGGAATTTATTGCAAAAGGCTGCATTACGTAAATGTTTCAATTGCACAGTCTAATAAAGAATTACATCACTTAAAACAATTTACGTTGCCTTATTAAACAAATATTTCTGTTGCCCCACCAATAGTCTTATGAAGATTTTATACAAAACGTTAATATTTTTTGTATTCATAAATAAATTTTAAAATAATATAGATGGGACTGATATAGAAACCATAGCATAGACAAATAACAGTAGTAATTATTATATTGACTAGACAATAGAAATCATGGCTGTAGTAACTACGATACTGACACGACAATAGAAATCTTGCCAGTAACAAATGACAGTAGAAATGTTGATACTAACAAGACAATATAAATCATGGCAATGACAAATAACAGTAGAAATTATGATGCTGACAGAACAATTGAAATCATGACAGTAGAAATGTTGATACTAACACAATAGAAGTATCTTGAAAGTTTATATTCATTCAAAAGTGATTCTTTTTAAAACGTAATTAGCCATAGTAACGAAACTAAACTTACGGTTTGTAATTATTTGTGTAGTCTGTTGTATATGAAATATACAGAGAATAACATAAAATATACCTACAACTGATTTTGATGGATCACAGCAAAAAACAATGGTCAACAAACTTTGAATGGTACTCAAAGGCAATGATTTCTGTGAAAATTTGTGATTTGTGTTAATTAATACAATTTCTATAAAATATTCAATTATCACTGGCAACTTTTTAATTATTTCAGTCAACATTTCGAAGATTTTTTCAATAGTTCAATAATTACTATCAAATTTTTAATTATTTCTGTGAAAATTTAAATCATTATGTCAAAAATTGCAGTGCTGTCTATCAAATCTGCCAAATTTCCAGCCATCACTTTCGAAGATTTTTCCAATATTTCAGTTTATTACTGTGGTTTTTAGTTTATAATATCTATGTTATATTTAATGTTTATTCATTTTGTCAAATAATGTAATTATTTATGTCAATAATTCGAAGATTTTTCAAACGTTTCAATTATTACTGTAGAATTTTAAATTATATCTGTGAAAATGTCAATATTCTGTCAAAATTTCTATGAATAACGTTAGATTATGCAATTTGCCAAATTTTCAATCATCACTGTCATCATTCCGAAGATTTTTTTCATTATTTCAATATTTTTACTGCCAAATTTTTAAGTATATCTGTCAAGATACCTATTATTCTGTCAAATTATTGACAGTAGAAATGATTACTATGAAAATATCGATGATATTTGGTAATTGTGTTAATTATTGCAATCACTGGCAATTTTTTAATTATTTCTGTCAAAATTTCGAAGAGTTTTCGAATATTTCAATTATTATTTCTGCTGAATTTTCATTTGTATCTGCGAAAATGTCAAGCATTGTGTCAAAACTTGCAATGGCTAGTGTGAAAATATTAATGATATTTGATGGGTTGTGTTTACCAATAAATCGAATTTTTCAATCATCTATCAAATCATTTTGTCAAAATTTCAATGAGTTCTGACAAAGTTTCTAATAAATTCTGTCAGTACTGTCACAGTTTTAATGATTATTGTCAATTATTATTTCTGTCGAATTTTCAATTGTATCTGTGAAAATGTCAAACATAGTGTCTAAAGTAGCAATGGCTAGTGTGAAAATACTAATGATATTTGATGAATTGTGTTTACCAAGAATTCGATTTTTTTAATCACATATCAAATCATTTTGTCAAAATTTCAATGAGTTCTGACAAAGTTTCTAATAAATTCTGTCAGTACTGTCAAAGTTTCAATGATTATTGTCAATTATTATTTCTGTTGAATTTTCAATTGCATTTGTGAAAATGTCAAACATTGTGTCTAAAGTAGCAATGGCTAGGGTGAAAATAGTAATGATATTTGATGAATTGTGTTTACCAAGAAATCGAATTTTTCAATCATCTATCCAATCATTTTGTTAAAATTTCAATGAGTTCTGACAAAGTTTGTAGTCATTTCTGCCAACATTTCAATAAATTCTGTCAGTACTGTCAAAGCTTCAGTGATTATTGTCAATTTCAATTATTTTTATCAACATTTAAATTTAATTTGTCAATTATAATTTCTGTTGAATTTTCAATTGTATCTGTGAAAATGTCAAGCATTGTGTCTAAAGTAGCAATGGCTAGTGTGAAAATATTAATGATATATGATGAATTGTATTTACCAAGAAATCGAATTTTTCAATTATCTATCAAATCATTATGTCAAAATTTCAATGACTTCTGAAAAAGTTTCTAATAATTTCTGTCAAGATTTTAATCAATTCTGATAGTACTGTCAAAGTTTCAATGATTATTGTCAATTATTATTTCTGTTGAATTTTCAATTGTATCTTAAAAATGTCAAGCATTGTGTCTACAGTAGCAATGGCTAGTGTGAAAATATTAATGATATTTGATGAATTGTGTTTACCAAGAAATCGAATTATTCAGTCATCTATCAAATCATTTTGTCAAAATTTCAATGAGTTCTAACAAAGTTTCTAATCATTTCTGTCAACACTTAAGTAAATTCTGTCAGTACTGTCAAAGTTTCAGTGATTATTGTCAATTTCATCTGTCAAATTATTCTTTCAAAATTTCAATGAGTACTGTCAAAGTTTGTAATCATTTCTGTCAATATTTCAATAAATTATGTCAGTACTGTCAAAGTTTCAATGATTATTATCAATTTCTAATCATTTCTGTCAAATTATCAATGAACACTGTCAAAATTTCAATTATTTTTATCAACATTTAAATTATTAGTTATAATCTGTCAAATTATTCAGTCAAAATTTCAATGAGTACAACTACTGTCAAAGTTTTTAATCCTTTCTGTAAATATTTCAATAAACTCTGTCAGTACTGTCAAAGTTTGAATGATTATTATCAATTTCTGATCATTTCTGTCAAAATATCAATAATCCCTGTCAAAATTTCAATTATTTTTATCACCATTTAAATTATTAGTTATCATTTGTCAAATCATTTTGTCAAAATTGCAATGATCACTGTCAAAGTGTCAATGATTATTGTCAATTTACTAATAATTTCTGCCAAAATTTGATAGACTGAAAGTTCTCTGTTTTAAAATGGACTACCATGCAGTTAAGGTTGAACAAATCCTGATGATTACAGTCTTTTTCGTTTGTCCCTTTTGTCAATAATGTTTCAGAAGACTAAAATCTGGTAATTTTTTTTTTTTTATTTTCTAAATATATTTTTGCTGTTTTTTCCTAACTAATTTATTCCTCTTCAAATATCCATTGTACTTTTCGATTTAATTCGGTTCTATAAGGATTTTTTTCCTTTTCCTCTAGTAACTAATTTGTGTCTCTTCAAATTTCCGTTAGTCTTTGCCAATTGAAAATTCCTGTTATTTGATTTCATTATCTTCTGATATTTCTGAGTAAACTGTTTATTCCTCTTCGTATTTCCATTGTAATTTGCCATTTATTTCCATATTAAAAGGACTTTGTGCCTAACTAATATGTACTACTTAAAATTTGAATTGAACTTTGCCATTTATTTCTATATTAAAAGGACTGCCTTTTTTGCCTAACTAATTTGCACCACTTCAAATTTCCATTGCACTTTGCCATTTAATTTCGTTCAGAAACAATTTTTTGCTGTTTCCTGGTAACTAATTTATTCCTCTTCAATTCCTCTATCGATTCCTCTATCCAATTCGATTCCTCTATCTATTGAACTTTGCTATTTAATTCGATTATATAAGGATTTTTTTCCCTTTCGTCGTAACTAATTTATTTCTCTTCAAATTTCCGTTAGTCTTTGCCATTCAAAAATTCTTGTTATTTGATTCCATTATCTTCTGGTATTTCTGAGTAAAATGTTTCTCCCTCTTCGCATTTCCCTTGTACTTTGCCATTTATTGTCATATTAAAAGGGCTTTCTGCCTAACTAATTTGTACTACTTAAAATTTGAATTGCACTTTGCCATTTATTTCCATATTAAAGGACTGCCTTTTTGCCTAACTAATTTGTACCACTTCAAATTTCCATTTCACTTTGCCATTTAATTCCGTTCAGAAACAATTTTTTGCTGTTTCCTGGTAACTAATTTATTCCTCTTCAATTTCTCTGTCGATTCCTCTATCCATTGAACTTTGCTATTTAATTCGATTATATAAGGATTTTTTTCCCTTTCGTCGTAACTAATTTGTTTTTATTCAAATTTCCGTTCGTCATTTCCATTTGAAAATTCTTGTCATTTGATTCCATTGTCTTCTGATATTTCTGAGTAAAATGTTTATCCCTCTTCGCATTTCCCTTGTACTTTGCCATTTATTTCCATATTAAAAGGACTTTCTGCCTAACTAATTTGTACTACTTCAAATTTCAATTGCACTTTGCGATTTATTTCTATATTAAAAGGACTGCCTTTTTTGCCTAACTAATTTGCACCACTTCAAATTTCCATTGGACTTTGCCATTTAATTCCGTTCAGAGATAATTTTTGCTGTTTACTCGTAACAAATGTATGCCTCTTCAAATATCCATTGTACTTTGCTAAATAATTCGATTCTATAAGAAATTCTTTCCCTTTTCACGTAACTAATTTCCTTTCATCGTAACTAATTTATTTCTCTTCAAATTTCTGTTGGTCTTTGCCATTCTGAAATGTTTTTGCCCTTTTTTCGTAACTATTTTATCCTCTTCAAATTTCCCATGTACTTTTCTTTTAAATTGCATTACAAATAGATGTTCTGCTTGTTATTTTAAATTTGTTCAAATTTCCGTCGCTTTCAAATTTATTCCACTGGAACTTGAATCGACTGGAACTGCGTGGAACCAGAATGCGGTGGCTACCTTACCCAAGTGCCCGGCCAAGAAATGGTCGATCAGGTGCGCTGGCTCTTATCTAAATTGGCCAGCTTATGGACCGTTACTGCAGTCGTGATCGGTTGTCGTCTGGGGGCCAGCTTCCTTCAGACGATCCAACTGCCTTCGAATCAACATCGTAAAACTACTGATCATGTAAAGTACAAAGTAGAGCATATTGGAAGACATTAAGTAATTGCAAATATTAAAGTTACTTATGGACAACGATTATAATGCGTGCATATTGGAAAACATAAAGTAATTGCAAATATTAAAAATACTTATGGGCAGCGATTATAATATGTCTTCATAAATCGTCTTATTTCTTAACGTTGACCACTATATCTGTGTTTATAATTGTTTAAACAAAAAGGGTTTTTTTCCTGGTTTCGTTAAATTTATTGCGATTACTTCGTATATTTGTAGCATTTTTCTAAATATTCGTATATTTGTAGTATTTTTTTGTAATACGGTTGTTAATTGGTTTCATCAGTGTGGTGATAATATTGTGGGCAAAGAGCATTTTGGACGATTTGTCCAAAATACTTTACCTCTGCTATTGCCAGGAGATGAAGATGAAGATTCTAGTTTGGCGTCGTAAAATGAGTACAGGGCACTTTAAGAAAACGTTTTCTTCTGGATTTTTAGAAATATGTTGTTATTTGGTTTCATCAGTGTGGTGATAATATTGTGGGCAAAGAACATTTGGAGGATTTGTCCAAAATACTTTTCCTCTGCTATTGCCTGGAGATGAAGATGAAGATTCTAGTTTGGCCTTGTAAAATGAGTACAGGGCACTTTAGGAAAACGTTTTCTTCTGGATTTTTCGAAATATGTTGTTAATTGGTTTCATCAGTGTGGTGATAATATTGTGGGCAAAGAGCATATTAGAGGATTTGTTCAAAATACTTTTCCTCTGCTATTGCCAGGAGTAATTTATGATGAAGATTCTAGTTTGGCCTTGTAAAATGAGTACAGGACACTTCAAGAAAACATTTTCTTCTGGGTTTGTAAAATTCTGCACCATACTGTAATATATCAAACATTTTTAAAGCTTGATTATCCAAGATTCTAGTTTTGCCTTATAAAGTAATGAGTACAAGGCACTTGAAGAAGACGTTGTCTTTTGGATTTGTTAATTTTGGCACCATACTGGAAAATATCACACGAATCCAAAAGAAAATTTCTTCATCAAGTACTTTGTACTTATTACTTTACAAGGCCAGACTAGAATCTTGGAAAATCAAGTTTTTAAGATTTTCCAAGATTCTAGTCTGGCCTTGTAAAGTAATGAGTACAAAGCACTTGATGAAGAAATTTTCTTCTGGATTCGTTGAATTTTGTACCATACTGGAAAATATTGCACATTTTAAAAGCTTGATTGTCCAATTGTGGACAAGTGTGAAACGTTTCTTTTTTTATGCGAGCAACTTCTAGCTCGATGACTGATGGTCCTTCCACGGTGATACTTCTCAATTTATTGCGCGGGCATTTGGAGACCGCGCCGGCAAAAACCTCAACCCCGGATTCCGCGCGCCTCAATTAAAGCATCGCGAGGCGTAATTTATGGGGCCGCTCGCGGCCATCGGGGGGCGAAAAAGCGCGCGGATTTAATTTACGGCCCCCTGCGCCCGTAAATACCGTCCCCCAAAAAATCCCCCCCAATTAATTCCCCGGTGTCCGAAGGTTTTTGTCCCCCTCAGGCGGGACTAATCCATCTACCGGTCTTATCGGACCGTGGAAACACACATTCACACCTGAGTTCGCCGCGGGGTGGAGTTTGCTCCGATTGGGCGGCACACGGGGGAAATTCCGGGCGCATAAATTCCTCCGGCCATACTGAAAAATATCGGGTTGCGTGGACAAAACGACCACGAAAACGGAATGCAGCTCGCTTTGTTTTCCCAATGTGACACATATAAATGTACGGTGACAGGCGGGATTCATTGTTATATTTGCATGCGTTCAGTATCTCGTTGACTCGGACATGTAAATAATAACATAAATCAAGGGGGGGGGAGGGGGCCGGCCAGCCGCTGTTCGCTTCGTTTCTCGGAATCGGGAAATTTACATGTTTTGCGGCCCCGCGAACCTTGTTTCCGATCCACGCCAAGGAGACAACTGGCTGGTTGTTCTTGTCTGTGGACATCTGGACCCGTTCTGGGCGATTTCCTGCGAGTTTCTGCACATACATTAACTTAAAATCGAACACAACTTTTAAACCACTTCATGAAAACTACAATTCCTACCTATAAATTAAGTGTATCTATTACAATATATGACACCTGGGAATACGCAGGGAAGAGGGTTAACTCCAACTGTAACATAAACAGCTGTTAATAACAACCACACAATTGAGCCGTTGAAAACTGCCGTTGAGCCGTTGAGTGGTGTAAATCCATTTTCTTAAAATTCAGGTAGTCTCCATTCTTTGATTTTCCTCTCACTCAGGCCTCGATTTTCCGTTCACTCAGGGCTCGATTTTCCGTTCACTCAGGCCTCGATTTTCCGTCAGGAGTTTTCATGTCACTTGGTAATATTCAAATTCGCGATTTTTGTATTTTAATAAGCACAATAAACACAAAAGGTGGTAAGGAATCGAGAGTTGAAAAATCGGGACTTGAAAAGTTGTATTGAAGTATTGAAAATATTGAAATATTGCGAGTGGAAAATCAGAATTTTCAACCTGTCGAATTTAAAAGAAGCCTGAAATTTTCATACTTACTCATACTCTATTTTCCAAGCCGACGGTTTCCTAGTCTTGACCTTCAAAATCTCGATTTGCAATGTCCGAGTGTCGATTTTTCAAGCCTCGTTTTACTTACGAGGCTAGTCAAATCAAACAAAAATGCTCGAATTTCTCACATATTTTATACACTTTACGCAAAATTTTCTGGAAATTTACCTTCGGGAATACTGTGTACAAATTTCGCACTCTTAACATCTTAAATGTGCAACAAATCTTAAAAATGCAAAGTGTGCATTAAATAAAGTAAAATTTAACATTTTTGAAAATGTATTCTGTGCATGCAAATCGAAATTCTGCGCATGCATGTAATCATTAATGACAGAAATGTTGGTAAACATGGTAAAAATGATAGTGTCATCAAAGTCACAGAATATATCATGTCATTTATGTGATTAAATGTCATGTCACTTGTGTAGAAAATTAAAATTTCAGTCATAAAGACATACGAATCGGAAAATTGGCGAAGTATTGAAAATGTATTCTGTGCATGCAAATCGAAATTCTGTACATGCATGCTATCATTAAAGACTGACATCGTGGTAAACATGGTAAAAATGATAGTGTCATCAAAGTCACAGAATATATCATGTCATTTATGTGATTAAACATGTCATGTCACTTGTGTGGAAAATTGAAAATTCAGTCATAAAAACATAGGAATCGAAAAATTGGCGAAGTATTGAAAATGTATTCTGTGCATGCAACTCGAAATTCTGTGTATACATGCTATCATTAATGACAGAAATCGTGGTAAACATGGTAATAATGATAGTGTCATCAGAGTTACAGAATATATCTTGTCATTTATTAATAGTGTCATCAGAGTTACAGAATATATCTTGTCATTTATTAATTAAATATGTCATGTCACTTGTGTGGAAAATTGAAAATTCAGTCATAAAAACACGAGAATCGGAAAATTGGCCCATAAAAGTCCTTGTAAATCGAAACTTAAAAGATATGGAGATTTAAAAAGGTAAAAATTCAACCGGTACGTTGAAAATGGAATCTTGAAAGATTCGAGATTCCTCAATTCAAAATTGAGGTTTGAAAAATGCCGACTTGAAGTATCAAGAAAAATGCTCACTTGGAATATTAGGAAAATACCAACTTGGAATATCAGCAAGAAGCTGACTTAGAATATTAGGAAATATGGAGATTTAAAATCGAAAGATATGGAGATTTGAAAAAATGTAAATTCAGCCAGTAAAAAATGAGAATTGGAAAATGAAGCATAAAAATCGAGACGCTAAAAATGAAAATTGAGGTTTGAAACGTGCCGGCTTGGAGTATCAGGAAAAATGCTGACTTGGAATATTAGGTAAATATCGACTTGGAATATTAGCAAGAAGCTGACTTCTAGCTATGAGGAAGCTATTGATTTTTCTCCATATTCCAAGAGACATTTCTTAATTGTTAAATTCGGGATTTTTCAAACATCGATTTTTCTAAAATTTATTCTTTGATTTTCCGTTCACTCAGGCCTCGATTTTCGAAGTCGAAGAGTTTTCATGTGATTGAGTAATATTCAAATTGTTAATTTTGTTGCAGACATTTTTCCAGTCTCTTATTATTCAACCATTTCATCATTTTCAAAATCAGAAGTTTTCATGACATTTCTAAATTGTCAAATTGGCGATTTTTGATACACCGATTTTTCTAGTCTCCATTCCTTGATTTTCCGAATTTTCAGGCCTTTATTTTCGAAGTCAGAACTTTTCGTGTCTATTAGTAATTTACAAATTCGTGATTTTTGATTCATTAATTTTTCTAGTCTCCATTTTTTAATTCAGAGTAGGTATCGATTTTTCAAGCCTCGATGTTCTCAACTTGATTTCCCAAGTCTATTTCCAATTCATAATTCAGGAGCTTTTATGTAATTTCTTAATTTTCAAATTGACTATTTCTGATATATCGATTTTTCTAGTCTCCATTGTTTCATTTTCCGATTTATCAGGCCTCGATTTTCGAAGTCGAGAGTTTTCATGTCCATCAGAAATTTTCAAATTCGCAATTTTTGATGCACTGATTTTTCAGGTCTATTTCCAACTCCCTGAATAAGGAGCTTTCTTATTTTAAAACTCGCGATTTTTGGTAACATTTTCTAGTTTTTCGTCAGTGCCGATTTTTCAAGCTTCGATTTTATCAACTTGATTTTGCAAATCTCCATTTTCTAAGTCTGGAGTTTTCGAGTGTCAATTTTTCAAGCCTTGATTTTGCAAGTCTCCATTTCGTAAGTTAGTTGTAATGACATTTAATTATTTTCAAACCATCGATATTTAATTTTTCGATTTTTCCATTATCCAATTTCCAACTAACAATTCTCTGAGTGTCGATTATTTTCCCTCGATATCATAGTTTCGATTTTCAGTAGATTTTCAATTTTTTAAACGTCGATTTTTAAATTCTCGATTTCGAGGCCTCGACTTTTCAAGTCTCCATATTTCCTCATATTCCAAGTAGGCTTTTTCCTGATATTCCAAGTCAGCTTCTTCCTGATATTCCAAGTAAGTTTTTTCCTGATATTCCAGGTCAGCTTCTTCCTGATATTCCAAGTAAGCTTCTTCCTGATATTCCAAGTCATCATTTTTCCTGATATTCCAGGTCGGAATTTTTCAAACCTCAATTTTCATGTTTCGAATTTTCATGCCTCAATTTGCAGTTTTCCAAGTCTCAAATCTTTCAAGATTTGATTTTCACCGTCTCGATTTTTATGCGTCACTTTTCTGTTGTCATGTTTTACAGGCTGAATTTTCAAGTTTTCGAATTTTTCTAGTTTCGATTTAAACGACTCGATTTTTATGGGCCAATTTTCCGATTCTCGTGTTTTTATGACTGAATTTTCACTTTTTCAAGTGACATGGTATGTTTAATGATATAAATCACATGATATATTATGTGACTTCGATGACACTATAATTTTTACCATTTTTACCAAGATTTGTGTCATTAATGATATGTATTTCTTCTATTACTGATGAGAAATGCGATATGCATGCACAGAATGCATACTTTGCATATTTAAGATTTGCTGCATATTTATGTTGGTAATATTTTTCCTGATATTCCCAGTCGGCATTTTTCAAACCTCAATTTTCATGTCTCGAATTTTTATACGTCAGTTTGTAATTTGCCAACCATTATTTGCCCTCGATATAATAGTTTCGATTTCCAGTCGATTTCCAATATTTGAAACGTCTATTTTTAAATTCTCGAATTTCGAGGATTTGAAAAAGTCTCCATATCTCCTGATTTTCCAAGTTAACTTTTTCCTGATAATCCAAGTCAGCTTCTTAATAATATTCCAAGTCAGCTTTTTCCTGATATTCCAAGTCAGAATTTTCCTGATATTCCAAGTCGGCAGTTTTCAGTTTTCCAAGTCTCGAATCTTCCAAGATTCCATATTATACTGACTGAATTTTCAATTTCTCAAATCTCCACCTTTCTCATTTCGCTCTACAACGACTCGGGCCAATTTTCCGATTCTCGTATTTTTATGATTGAATTTTCAATTTTCCGCACAAGTGACATGATATATTACGTGACATTAATGACACACATTTTTACCATTTTTACCACGATCTGTGTCATTAATGATACGTTTTCTGCTATTACTGATGAAAAATGCGGTATGCATGTACAAAATATATTTTTTTAAATGTTATATCTTACTTTATTTAATGCACACTTTGCATGTTTAAGATTTGTTGCATATTTAAGTTGTTACCATTCAAAAATTTTAAGTGTTCTATATCTTTACTGTGTAAGTAAATTATACAGTAGTCCTGTAGGTAACTCCAAATAATTTGACGAAAAGTCTGTATTAAATATGTGAGATGTGTGATGATTTTTGTCTGATTTGACTAGTGTCAAATCAAGTGTAGAAAATCAATAAAATTTCTTAAAATTTCTTGTCGTGAATTAATTGGATTTTTTATTTTTATTTTTATTTTTTATCGCCTACGCTCACTTGATCATGGTACTTCAAGAATATGAGGTTTTTTAAAGTTAGAATTAGAATTAGAATTAAAATTTGAATTAGATCTAAATTTACAACACATAATTTATGGGATAAATCAGTATAATAAATATCCCATATACACCTAAGGCGCAGTTAAGTGCTCGATTTTCTCCCTTATTTATTTCCTCCCTCACCTGCTCACTTGATCATGGTACTCAAAGAATATAAGATTTTTGAAATTTAGAATTAGAGTTTGAATCAGAGTTTGAATTAGATTCTAAATTTGCAACACATAATTTATGAGAGAAGTCAGAAATTTTGAATTAGAGTTTGAATTAAAATTTTAATTAGATTCTAAATTTGCCACACATAATTTATGAGAGAAATTAGTATAATAATATCCCATATACACCTATGGAGCAGTTAAGTGCTCGATTTCCTCACTTATTTAATGTATACTTTGCATATTTAATGCCAGATTTGTATAGTGTATTCCTGAAGGTATAGAGAGATAAGTTGAAAAATTTAAAATCATTATTGACTATAAGACCATTGGGACAAGGATTTATATCCATAAATAAATTTACTTTCCATAGTATTGCATACGATACTTTTTCTACACTCATTCCTCTATTATTTTTTTTTTTTTAGTTTGATTTTATTTTTTACCATATACACCTAAGGGGCAGTTAAGTGCTCGTTTTCCTCATTATTTAATGTATACTTTGCATACTTAATGCCAGATTTGTATACTGTATTCCTGAAGGTAAAGAGAGATAAGTTGAAAATTTTTAAATCATTATTGACTATAAGACCATTGGGGCAAGGATTTATATCCATAAGTTAATTTACTTTGCATAGTATTGCAATACTATACTTTTTCTGCGCTCATTCTTCTATTGTTTTTTGTTTAGTTTGATTTTATTTTTTATCAGCATAGATAACTAAGAAAATTTAATTTTCTGAGCAACAGTGTGATATTCGGTGATGAGTGCGTGGAGAGCAACCCTTTATCATCTTTACAAAAAAATAACTGCGTTAGTTCACATTTAAGTCAATTTGATCCTGAGTATATACTCTCATGTTTGGCCATTACCATACATTGCCTGTCGCTTTTTAAGAGCGCCAGCAGGATTCCAGCCGACAATTTTGAACCCCATCCAGGATTAGTTTCTTGTTTCCTTGTGCGTCCTGCTGCTACGCTCCTAAGCCCCGTTCCCGGCTGTCCCGTCTCATCGAATCATCCTCTCCCCACATCACGGCCCTGCGGCACCGTGACGGATTGAACCCGGCGTCCCTAATGGATTCCCCGCAGCCTGCGCGGATCCAGACGCCGATAAACCAGCAGGGCCATGCCGGGGGACCGCGGGAATGTGCACACGTGTGCCCCCGCTGCGGGGGCGGCAAGGGACGGGAATCCAGGTGTGAGGACGCCACCATAATTCACGACAAACGCATATTTGTCGGAATCGGCTAATCACCGCCGCGGGTTACGGATTGCTCTCGGGCACGGCATCCACCAAGAGACCCGCCACCTGCTGGGGACGGCACTCCAGGAAATCGATAGGGATTTCGGGGCTTTAAATAAACGAGAAATCGGGACTATGGGGGGCGGCCGGATGGGGTGGAAGCGTGGTTCAAATCACACGGGTCATTAGGCCTGGAATGATGACTGGGGTGGCGGAATGGACAGTTAGTTTACATGAAGTCGTATAACTGTGTTCGTCTTGAGTCGCAAAAACTATATTCGGGACGAGATAAACTTGGCTGTACAAACATTGCAAACATACATGTGCTTGCAAAAATCGCGTACAATCTATGCTTCGTCAAATACAATGGGTCCTGATTACCTATCTATGAACGTCAATACTATACTGTTCAAATGTCACAAATGGTAGCAATGGTGGAAAACGAGGAAGTTGTACCACAACAAAGAACTGGAATTTATCACCTATTCAAAAAATGATTCAAAAATTGAGGAATTTTTATTGGTCGATAAATTGTCCGAGAAGCTGTCCGGATAAGAGAACTTGCGCGCATATGTTTGCGCTTGTGTGGGCAAAATCGCATTTGCCATCTTCTTCTTAGTCCTTCCCAAAATATTTCTTTGATGTTTCTTGTATCGTCTTCATTTGGACCATATACGGTTATTATGGTTCTTCTTACACTTATATCTAATGGTCGAATAAATAGTCCGCAAAAGAGAATTTGCGTAAAGTTGTTGTTCAATTGAAGACGCACCTTAAGAGCACGAAGGCCGACTAACACGTTTGAATACGTAACTTGATCAATCCACCCCCTCGAGGGACGCAAATTTTCGTCTTTGTTTTAATAATCATGCAAATTCTCGCGCTCGCCTGGTTAAATATTGGGGGTGCGTGCCGTATCGCGGTGCGCCCTCTGCCACTCGGGGTGCGTAAATCAACCCTTAATCGACGAGCAGTGTCGGGCTTCCCGGATAACTCATGGCTGGTGTGCAGCGCCGAATTCGCCTGTAATAACTCCCACGGCGGTCCCAAAACGGCACAAATCATGCCCGATGGGGGAGCCGTCTGCTTTTCAATTTGTTTTGGTGCACAATGAGCGGGGGTGCGTGCATGGGGTTAATTCTGTTTGATGGGTTTTTGAGGGACAGCAAATTGCACGGATCGGATTGCTCGGTGTGATTTCACCAGCGCCACCAGAGTTTATGTTGTTGAGAAATTGTACAGACTCTATTATGTAGAATCAAGAATAGATTTGTTGAATCAGTTCTAAACTCTAATCGGGTGATTCGCAAACGTAAAATGATTCGACTTCAATCTCGTATTTTAGCCAAGAAAGCAGCAAAAGCGGTGATACGTTAAGTGTTGGCAATATTGCCGAATCCGAATATTCGGGATAAGCGTAATGACCCATACTACTCCAAGGAGGATAAAGTTTAATTGATCGATTGTAGTTGATCAACAAAAGTTGAATGAAAACTATAATTTAAAATTGATCAACTCTATTGAAACGAAGGTTCGCACATTTACTACAAACCCCATTAAATTGGCAGCTGCTTAACATAATAACTTTATCTACAAACTCATAGGAATGACTGAATCAAAATTATTATATATATAACGATCTTTATTAAGGCTATCGACCCCAGAAGGGGTCTTTCCGCCCTGCTTCAATAATACATTTATTTATTTAACATTTTGTTGTTTTGTATTGTATTTTGTGTATGTACATATATGATTTGGTGATTTGGTTATTTATGAACTAATGAATTAATGTTGATTTGTGAGGGTGTGTTATGAAGAATAGTATGATTCTTGGAGTGTTTTGGTCGGGTGTTTTTTTTTTTTTAGTTCTCTTGGAGGATCGCATTTTTGTAAAAAACTTAATTTACAAACTCTTAGACTGAATCAAAACTATGGTATGCTTAAAAACTATCACCTTTTTTATGATTATATCTTGCTCTTGGAACACACTGATCTAATTAAAAAAAACTTAATGTGCAAGCTCTTGGGAATGTTAGAATCAAAATTATGATACGCTTAAAAATGATGTTCCTTTGTCGAGGAACTCTTCAGGTCTGCAGGAACATATAACTCTCGCGTTATTTTTATGCGCCTGAATGAAATCCTGCGTGCAGACCTGTTATGACAAAGAAATGTGGACGGAGATGAATGAGGTGCGACTGCGAATGTGCATTTGTTGTGAGTGCCACTCAGCCACTCGCATTGGTCACTTGCAGAGTATTCAATCAACGCCTGAAAGCATTAAGTTTGAGAAGTTTGAAATATTATTAAACATTTATATAAGGTACTTACTGGTAAAGTTATTTTTATTTTACTTTACCAGTAAGTACCTAATAACAATACCTTAAATAAATAACTGGCAACTTATGGATAAAACCTTAAACTTAAATATGTATATACTGCGCCTGTGAAAGAAATATGTATGTTATAAGTATAAATGTTTTGAAAATTGTTTATCGGAATTCCGTTAGATTTTGCTGTAGTGGAAATTACGGATCTCTTATTAGCATTTTTAGTCATTTGTTTTTGAGATATATGGGTAATTTTTGAGGTTCTATGTGAGGTTTCTATATTCGTCTGAATAGTTGACGATTCAGATTTAAAAAAAAAAATAGAAATTTCTAAGCTGGTCAAATCAGAAAACATTCCTGAAAGTGCGAAATTCCAGGAATGTTTTCTTATGTCGATCCAAACTATGATATCCAGGCAAAAAAAGTCACTCGGAGAATGACTTGGAAATTGTAGACTGGAAAAATCAAAGCATTGGATATCGATGGTTTGAAAATTAATAAATTTTGCATATTTTTCTCAAACTATGATATCGAGGCCAAAAAAGTCGTTACTCAGAGAATTTCTACTTGGCAAAATAAAAAAATCAGATCGGTGGTTTGAAAATTAATGAATGACATAATAATAATAATTTTATTAATGCTTCTGACACTAGTATGTCTTACACAGGTCAAATTAAATTTCACATTAAAAACAAATCAAAACGGTCATACAAGTAATGGCTTGTACTTTTAGTTAGCTTAGTAATTAGCTTGGCTGGTTCCAGTCCTTCCCTGCATATATTTCAAACTCGCTCCATGTATAAAATGCTTCGCGCAATAGAGTGACTTCCACTTGAGATTTAAAAGCTTTTACGTCAAGTTGCCGCACACTCTGTGGTAGCGCGTTGAAGAATTTAATTGCATAGAAAGTTGTTCCTGTTTGGGTACGTAACAGTCTGTTTTCTTTAGGATACACATTGTTTTTCGTACGTGTGTCATGCTGGTGAATATCTCTATGCAAGTTGTATAAGTTTAAATTTTTTCTGACGTACATGACACATTCTAGTATATACAAGCAGAACACACAGACATGAATACTAACTTACGAAATGGGGACTTGTAATTGTAAACTAGAAAAAATAATGCACCAAAAATTAAAAATTTGAAAATTACTAATAGACATGGAAACTCCTGCTTTCAAAAATCGGGATAGGAAACTAGAAAAATTGATCAAAAATCGCGAATTACAAAATTCAGAAAGCTCCTGAATTAGGAATTGGAAAATCAAGTGGAGAAAATCGAGGCTTTGAAAATCGATACAATGACATACAAAATTGTAAACTAGATAAATTAATGCACCACAAATTTCAAATTTGAAAATTACTATTGGACATGGAAACGACAAGTCGTCAAATTATCTGGAGTTTCCATTTCCATTAGTAATTTTCAAATTTGAAAATTCTGATACAACTGATTTTCTCAACTTGATTTTCCAATTCCTGATTCAGAAGCTTTCTGAAATTTATAATTCGCGATTTTTTATCAATTTTTCTAGTGTCCTACTGTTGTCAGCTCTGATTTATCAAGACTCGATTTTCTCAACTTGATTTTGCAAGTCTCCATTTTCTGAATCTGGAGTTTCCGTGTCATTTATTAATTTTCAAATTAGCGATTTTGAATTCCAATGTTTCGAGTGTCGATTTTTTAAGCCTTGATTTTCTCAATTTGATTTTGCAAGTCTCCATTTCGCAAGTTAGTTTTCATGACATTAATTAATTTTCAAACCACCGATATTTCGATTATGCCAAGTACCAATTCTACGAGTAACGATATTTATTTTTGGGCTCTATATATCATAGTTTGAGAAAAATATGCAAAATTGACACTGAAAATCCAGTCATTATCAGTCCAATTATTAATTTTCAAACCATCGATATCCAATGTTTTGATTTTTCCAGTCTCCAATTTCCAAGTAATTCTCCGAGTGACTTTTTTTGCCTCGATATCACAGTTTAGATTTTCGATGTCCATTAGTAATTTTCAAATTTGAAATTTTGGTGCAATTATTTTTCTAGTTTACAATTTTAAATGTCATTGTATCCATTTTCAAAGCCTCGATTTTCTCAACTTGATTTTCCAATTCCTGATTCAGGAGCTTTCTGAATTTTATAATTCGCGATTTTTGATTAATTTTTCTAGTTTCATATTTTTGTCAGCTCCAATTTTTCAAGACTCGATGTTCTCAACTTGATTTTGCAAGTCTCTATTTTCTAAGTCTGGAGTTTCCGTGTCATTTATTAATTTTCAAATTAGCGATTTTGAAGTCCAATGTTTCTAGTGTCGATTTTTCAAGCCTTGATTTTCTCAATTTGATTTTGCAAGTCTCCATTTCGTAAGTTAGTTTTCATGACATTCATTAATTTTCAAACCACCGATATCTGATTTTTTTGATTTTACCAAGTAGAAATTCTCTAAGTAACGAATTTTTAGGCCTCGATATCATAGATTGAGAAAAATATGCAAAATTGAGACTGAAAATCCAGTCATTATCAGTCCAGTTATTAATTTTCCAACCATCGATATCCAATGTTTTGATGTTTTTCCAGTCTCCAATTTACAAGTAATTCTCTGAGTGACTTTTTTTTGCCTCGATATCATAGTTTGGATTTTCAGTCTCAATTTTTGAGACGTCGATTTTTAAATACTCGAATTTCGAGGCCTCCACTTTTAAAGTGACCATCTTTCCTGACTATTCCAAGTCGGCATTTTTCAAACCTCAATTTTCATGCCCCAATGTGCAGTTTTCAAAGTCTCCAATTTTTCAGGATTCGATTTTCAGCGTCTCTGTATATTTTATTGTCTCGAATTTTCATGCTCTAATTCGCAGTTTTCCAAGTCTCAAACCTTTCAAGATACGATTTTCAACGTCCATGTATATTTTCTTGTCTCGAATTTTCATGCTTCAATTTGCAGTTTTCCAAGTCTCGAATCATTCAAGATTCTATTTTCAATGTATCGATATTTTCATGTGTCGATTTTTATGCTTCAATTTTCCGATTCTCATTTTTTACTAGCCGAATTTTAATTTTTTCAAATCTCCATTTTTCAAGTTTCGATTTACAATGACTCGATTTTTATGTTTCAATTTTCCGATTCTCATTTTTAACTAGCCGAATTTTCAATTTTTCAAATCCCATCTTTCAAGTTTCGATTGACAACGACTCGATTTTTATGGGCCAATTTTCCGATTCTCATGTTTTTATGACCCAATTTTCAATTTTCCGCACAAGTGACATGAAATGTTTAATCACATAAATGACATGATATATTCTGTAACTTTGATGGCATTATCATGTTTACCATGTTTACCACGATTTGTCATTAATGATACGTTTTTTGCTATTACTGATGAAAAATGCGATTTGCATGCGCCGATTACATTTTCAAAAATGTCAAAATGTACTTTATTCATAGCATACTTCGCATATTTAAGATTTGTTGCATATTTAAGTTGGTAATATTTTTCCTGATATTAAAAGTCAGCATTTTTCAAATCTCAATTTTCATGTCTCAATTTGCAGTTTTTCTAGTCTCGAATCTTTTAAGATTCGATTTTCAACGTCTCCATTTTTATGCTTCAATTTTCCGATTCCCATGTATAACTGACTGAATTTCCAATTTTTCAAATCTCCTTCTTTCAAGTTTCGATTTATGACGACTCGTGACATTTATTTAATACTGGCTTGTCAAATTTTCTGGAGAATTTTTATTGGTCTGTGATTCCAACATACTTTTTATTTTCTCAATTGGTGATATCTGCTTACCAATGCTTGTGAAACCTGATCTTAGCTGATCTGATTTGGTAATTTCTCGGGTTATTTCGTACGACCTAAGCTTCACTGCGTTCTTGAAAACTCATCTAAACTAATCTAATCATCTCATGTAATACCATCTCATCATATTTTCTTATCTTCCTCCTCCTCTGACCTGATCCTTCGAAAGGATGAGGCAAAACTTCAATCTCCAATTATGTCTTTTCAGACATCTGATTTGGTTGTTTCTCAGGTTATTTCGTGCGACCTCATTAGCTTCACTATCTTCTTGAAAATTCATCTAATCTAATCTAATCATCTCATTTAGTACCATCTAATCTAATACCATCTCGTCTAGTACCAAATCATCTAATGAGTGTTCCTGCATCATCACTTCTCATCTCAACGTACGTAATCTGAGCATTGGCCGCACTTCGTGTTCCCCCTTCGGCGCATTTCACCTGATCGATTCCCGATTTCTCCCAATTACCAGACCTGGCCTCCCCCTCGCCGTGCGTTTTTAATCCCGGTGCCGGTCCTCAGGGACGCGCCCCGGAGCGGCGGCCGACGCCGGCGTCCCGACGCTCCTCCGGATTACTCGTCGCGGGGGCGGCGCGGGGGCGGAGGGCTCCGGTTGCGCGGCGACGGCGCCTTTCATTTGTCAATCATTTCCTCCGGCGAGGGAGAGTGCTGTGACACGCGCCCGTCTGCTTTTTGCGGTCTGATGTGTGCACGTCTAGTGAATAGTGATGTTCGCGTGCGGAGTTTCAGTAAGCGCCTAAGCAGGTAACTTTATTTCGCTACCAAACACTTTTTGTTGAACGAAACTCTTTCAAAAATGTATGAATCTGTTACATTTATATGTAGTTTTTAATACACTAATAAGAAAACGAGGCAAAATATATAGCAAAGAAAATTATATGTAACTTTAATGGATTTCCTAAAAATCTACCAAAAATAGTTTCAGTAAACGCCAGAGCAGGTAATTTCACTACCAAACATTATTTGTAGTACCATACTCTTTCAAAAATCTATGAATCTATTACATGTATCTGTAGTTTTTGATAAACTAATAAGAAAAACTGATTTCCAAAAAATCTACCAAAAATACTAAACTCTCAGATATGTAAAATTCTGTTACAATTACACTGGTCAACACAATTTTTGTCCCTTAGACGTGAATAACCGATTCCGATAAAAAATTTTGCCCTGATTTCAGAAACGTCAAAAAAATCTAGTGATTGTAGTAATAAAAAAATCTGCATTTTAGTACATCGGTTTTCTGTGATATTTCAATATTTGCAAAACAACTTAAATAATCTTAAATAAGCGATTTTTCGTACCTGTTTAACTTTTAAAATGTGTACTGAAAAGTGACCTTATTGGTCTTGGTGAGTTTTACCAGAACACCAACGATATATTTTTCTAAGCCCATTCTAAAAAAAAAAATTGATCATTTTAAATTTTAGGTGTTTTTCATAATAGCTGTCGTAGAAAAAACTTTGTATCATATATTTTCGTAAAGTAGTGCTTTACCTACTTGTATCATAAATAAATATTTGTCGGTTTTTGTAATTTTTTGTACAAGCGAAAAATTTCGTGATTTAAATTTTAGGTGTTTTTCGCAATAGCTGTCGTAGAAAAAACTTTGTATCATATATTTTCGTAAAGTGGTGCTTTACCTACTTGTATCATAAATAACTATTTGGCAGTTTTTGTAATTTTTTGTGCAAGCGAAAAATTTCGTCACTTTCAATTTTAGGTGTTTTTCATAATAGCTGTCGTAGAAAAAACTTTGTATCATATCTTTTCGTAAAGTAGTGCTTTACCTACTTGTATCATAAATAAGTATTTTGCGGTTTTTGTAATTTTCTTTTACAAGCAACTAATGCTAATTTTTTATGGTTTTCTCGCATCGTCTGCTTTGGTTTCACATGGGAACCTGGCGATATTCACGGCCGCTGAAGGGAATTTACGGTGTCCGCGTGTTGTACAAATGTTTCAGAATGTGTAACAACACATTACAAATTCAGGCGGACGCCGGAGAGGACATGGCGGACCATCAAAACGGATTTATGCGGGGGCGTTAATGTCGTCGAATCGGAGGTTCGGTTTTACGACGCGCCGTCCGCCAGAGAGAGGTAAATTTACAATGCGGCGATTCAAATGCGCTCAATGAGTGTCCCGTGGACGCGATATTGAGATTTCTGGCAATTAAATGGCTCTAGGTGAGTCGTAAACGAGGCGTTAAATGTATCAGCCTCAAAATAAGTTTACAGTCTTTCTCTTTTGACGTTTACCCTTTTGTAATTTGTGTTTTACAAATTGCCATATCACTTTTCATGTATAGACTCAAATAGTTATTTATGATACAAGTTGGCACTGTTTATGATGCACTGTGGCTCTTTGGATTTTGGAGTTTTTGCTAAAAGTGGGATTTGTCATTATTTCACCTTTCATTCACATTTCATTTTTAAGTCTTTCAATTGTATCTTTTGTATCTTTGTGTCCTTCCTTTGTATCCTTCAATTTGTATCTTTGGATTTTGGAGTTTTTGCTAAAAGTGTGATTTATCATTATTTCACCTTTCATTCACATTTCATTGTTAAGTCCTTTAATTGTATCTTTGTATTCTTCTTTTGTATCCTTCAATTTGTATCTTTGGATTTTGGAGTTTTTGCTAAATGTGTGATTTATCATTATTTCAGCTTTCATTCACATTTCATTGTTAAGTCCTTTAATTGTATCTTTTTGTATCTTTGTATTCTTCTTTTGTATCCTTCAATTTGTATCTTTGGATTTTGGAGTTTTTGCTAAAAGTGTGATTTATCATTATTTCACCTTTCATTCACATTTCATTTGTAAGTCCTTCAGTTGTATCTGTAATTTGTTTAAAAATCTAAAAATCATTTTCTTGTATTTGGTGTAAACTTGGTGATACAAATGCGCAGTGCCTCGTAGATGTTTCTATAGTGCCTCATTAAAGTAATCGATTATGGTCATCGCTAATTATACCTGCAATTACTTATTTTTAAATCTTCTCATTGGTTTGATCGGTGCAACTTTTGCAATCTCCCACGTTTTACGTTGCTTTTAATTCCCCTTGATTCCGTGTGAATGGGGCCGGTAATAAAGCCTGATGAAGCACGAAAACTCTTTAAATCCCCGATAGACCCGTTAAGGTTGTAGGTGATGTTTTACGAGGAAACGCGCACAACCATCGACCATCGCCTGCCGCTTCCAGGATCTGGTCGCGAGAGGAGATGAAAAAATCGCCCGACGTCTTTATGGACCCCACGAGCGTGTTTTATTCGAGCTTTTATTGGCTCGCGTTTAGTACTTTACAGTCCGGCCAGTTTTTACTGCGCTTACTCGTTTTTTTTTTTGCTTTTATGGTTTAATACTACCGATTCCTGTGGGCGCCCCTGGCGTTTTCCCCGGTTTGGCACCTCCGGGGAGGTTGCGTGCGCGTTTTTTTTTTCGGGGCCCCAGCCGCCCACCCGACACCCCCTTCGTCCCCATTCCGGTCCGTCAGTTGTATTTTTAATGACCGTGGTTTTCAAGAGATAGAGCTTCGGTAATTTATAACCGCCGGTTTCACTGTCACGGTGACATTTACTTTATGTGGACCTTCCCAGATCGGAATGCTCAGATAACACGTGATATTCTAGAAGCCATTGTTTTATGCCCGTGTCGTACAGTCGGCCCAAGAATCGGGGGGAAAAAAGCGGACGCCTCGTAAACCATCTTCGGGGGGCCTTTTCCCAGCTTTTCCCGCCGAGACGCGTCGGCGCAGGTGCGATGAACTTCTCAAATTAATTGCATTTTATTTCCATGTGGCAGCTTTATTTTCGGTCCTCGCGCTCCACCGAGAGGCGCTCACTCCCCGAGTAATGGGTAATTTATTTTTATCGCGACTCTAAATTGCGACGTCTTCGCACTTACGACCATCATTAGTCATACGACCTCGCGCAATTGATAAACCTAATGACACCGGACATTAAACAAACTCGGCCTTCATTAATCAAACACACCCTAAAACGAACCAAAATAATCACAGGCCGAGTTTTCATTACCACTATGAAAATTACCACAACTGTATGTGCAGTTTTCAGTAACGAAATAGTTATTTATGATTCAAGTTCGTAAAGCACCACTTTACGAAAGCTATATGTAGAAATTATGAAGGAGAGAGTCATTGTATTCATCAGGGACAGGTAGTGCTAGAGTGCCGTAAAGCACTACTTTGCAATAACGTATCTTACAAAGTTTTATCTACGACAGCTCATATGAAAAACAGCTAAAATTTGTGATGCAGATACTATATTTTTTTAAATTGGTAAGCGAATGAGTGTGTAAAACTTATTTTACACAGTGTTAATGTTGTTACGTACAGGTGATTTTTCTTACGCACTTGTGCTAAAAAGTTTCACTTTACGCGGGAACAGTGCGTAAAAACTTAGTTTACTCACTGCCGTAGAAAAACAAATCTTTATGTTACTATTGATATAAGAGCATTATTAAAATGCAAGTATTATAATATGCCTTTATTTCACGTGACATCATCGGGGAAACTAGAAAACAATGTAACTCAAAAAATGTAAATTTTGCTCTCCTGTAAAATTTTAACGTCATAATTTTACCGATACGCCAATATACCAATTTCTCAGAATGTTATGACAGGAATCTCAAATAAATCTGCAATTTAATTTTATCTACCGACAGGAATAGCGCGCTGATAACTTATTCTTACTACGACAGTCCGTAAACTAAGTTTTTTACGCACTGCTCACAGTACGTTAAGTGATATTTTTTTGCACAAGTGCGTAAAGACATCAACTGTGTGTAATATAAGTCTTACGCAGATTTCAAAATGGGTTTTCTAAATCAGAGTTATTTATATCAGTTATTTATCAGAGGCTGGAAAATTCCCCAAGAATTCTCTGAAAGTTACGAAATTTTAAGCCCTAGTACGAAGACTTATAATTTGACGGAGACAATATTTTAGAGATATGACATTTTGAATGGTTTAGAAATTCAAGATTTTCATGGTGAAATTTAAAATATTCATGATTTAGAATTCTTGAATATTTTAGATTTAGGAGGAAATGTCCTTCAGAATACTCTGAAAGTTACGAAATTTTAAACCGTGTTCGGAAGATTTAGAATTTGATGCAGACAATATTTTAGATATATGAGATTTTTAATGGTTTAGAAATTCACGATTTTTATGGTGAAACTTATTTTTTTCTACGACAGTCCGTAAACTAAGTTTTTGCGCACTGCTCACAGTGCGCAAAGTGATTTTTAGCACAAGTGCGTAAAAACATCAACTGTGTGTAAAATAAGTCTTACGCACATTTCAAAATGGCTATTTGCAATAGCCAGTGAAATTTAAAATTCATGCTGAAAATGTTATAAGTTCCATTGCAATGCTTAATTTATGATTCATTTCCAGTGAGCATTGTGTAATTTCAAATAAAATTTTGCCATTTTCAACGTAGCTTTGTCATTTATAACTGACATTTGTTATGCTGCTGTGAAAATTTCATAAATTCCTATGAAAGTGTTCATAACTATAAGAGATATGCTTTCTGGATAAAGCTGTCAAAAATTTTAATGAAAATTTCCAATTTAATTTTGTTGTTCATAATCTGAATGTTGCCATTTCCATAGATTTTTGGTACAGATTTATAATACTTTTTTTGTTGTAATTTTCATTATAAAGTTATAATTATCAATAACCTACAATTTCTCCTGACGGTTCATATCTGTAACACTGCAGCTATTTAAATAAACGTGTTATTATTATTATTATTATTTCATAATTTTGTATAAGTTTCAAAGTCTCGATCAAAATTTCATAATTTCTAGTAGCAATTTTACAATTGATAGTGAAATTAAAAACTCATGCTGAATATGTTATAACTTATAACTTATAAGTTCCATTGCAATGTTTAATTTACAATAAAGATTTCGCATTTTCCCATCATAAAAATTTGTAATTTTAGTTACTATTATATAATTTTCGACGAATAGTTTATAGGTTTTATTAAAAATGTCATCAACAATTCATAATTTTTTAAATTTTGCAACCTGTAATGTAAATTTTGCAATTTCTATTATAGGTTTTATGGAAAATTTCATCAACATTTCATAATTTTTGAAATTTTGCAACCTGTAATGTAAATTTTGCAATTTCTATTATAGGTATTATTGAAAATTTCATTAAACATTTCATCATTTTTGAAATTTTGCAACATGTAATGCAAATTTTGCAATTTCTATTATAGGTATTATTGACAAATTCCTTAAACATTTCATCGTTTTTGAAATTTTGTAACGTGTAATGTAAATTTTGCAATTTCTATTATAAGTATTATTGAAAATTTGAAAATTTTGCAATTTGTATTAAGTTATATAGTTAATTAATTAAACATATAAATAAATACTTAATGACATGTTCACAAATTTCAGATAAACTTTGTAATTTGACATAAAAATGTCTGAAAGTACTGAAAGTATGAATTCGTAACAAAATTTCGCATTATTCACTGCAATTTTGTAGTCTGCAATGAAAATTGATTCATTTCCAGTGAAAATTGTGTAATTTCCAATACATTTTTGCCATTTTCAATGTAGTTTTGTAATTTATAACTGAAATTTGGTATGTTGCTGTGAAAATTTCGTAATTTCCTATGAAAATATTCATAACTGAGAGGTATGCTTTTTGCATAAAGCTTTCATATTTTGACAGAGTTTTCCGATTGCTTTTCACCATGTATCAGTTGTATTTCACTTTATCTCAAATGATTTTCGAGATAGTCGAGATGGATTAAATATTAGATCAGAGAATAACATTTGATAAATAATGAAAATAATTTGAGATATGGGGAATATATTTGATACAATATTGACAAGTGTTGACAAGAAGCAAGAGCATATAAGATAAAGTGAAACACAACTGATACATGGTGAAAAGCAATCGGAAAACTCTGTAAATGAAAATTCTCTATCTAATTTTGTAGTACGTAAACAAATGTTTGCCTAATTTTTGAATTTTATAATACTTTTTTTTTTTTTGGAAGTTAAAAAAACAATTTATAATTTTCATTTACAATTTCTTAGTTTTGTATAATTTTCAACTACAATTTATTAGTTTGGTATAATTTTCATAAGTTTCAATGAAAATTTCATCATTTCTGGTAACAATTTAGCAATTTCCAGTAACATTTAAAATTTACACGAGTTTCAATGAAAATTTCATCATTTCTGTGGTTAATTTACAGTGGTTAATTTACAATGGTAACAATTTAGCAATTTCCAGTAATGTTTCAAATTCAAGCTGAAAATGTTATGTCCATTACAGTGGTTAATTTACAATGGTAACAATTTAGCAATTTCCAGTAACATTTAAAATTTTCATAATTAAAATGTTCATAAAATTCAAGCTGAAAATGTTTAATGTCCATTGCATTGGTTAATTTACATTGCATTGGTTTGCATTGGTTAATGGTACCAATTTAGCAATTTCCAGTAATATTTAAAATTCAAGCTGAAAATGTTATGTCCATTACAGTGGTTAATTTACAGTGCATTGGTTTGCATTGGTTAATGGTAACAATTTAGCAATTTTAGGTAACATTTAAAATTTTCCTAAGTTTCAATGAAAATTTCATCATTTCTGTCTGGTTACAATTTAGCAATTTCCAGTAACATTTAAAATTCAAGCTGAAAATGGTATGTCCATTACAGTGGTTAATTTACAATGGTAACAATTTAGCAATTTCCAGTAATATTTAAAATTCAAGCTGAAAATGTTATGTCCATTACAGTGGTTAATTTACAATCGTAACAATTTAGCAATTTCCAGTAATATTTAAAATTCAAGCTGAAAATGTTGTAATTTCCTGTGCAATGGTTAATTTACAATCAAACTTTCGCATTTTGCAATAAAAAAATTGTAATTTCAATTACAATTATATAATTTTCGACGAATAGTTTATAGGTTTCATTGAAAATTTCATCATAATTTCATCATTGTTGCAATTTTTAATCAAATTTTGCTGTTTCTATTAAATTATGAAGTTTATTATTTAAATTATATAGTTAATTAATTAAATTATAAATAACACAAAATTATAAAGTAAAAAAAAAAATTAAATGATAACTTCACAAATTTCAGAGAAACTTTGTAATTTGGCATAAAAATTTCTTAATTTCTACTGAAAGTATAAATTTGTAACAAAATTTCGCATTATTCACTGCAATTTTGTAGTCTGCAATGAAAATTGATTCATATCCAGTAAAAATTGTGTAATTTCAAATAAAATTTTGCTATTTTCAACGTAGTTTTGTCATTTATAACTGAAATTTGTTATGTTGCTGTGAAAATTTCGTAAATTCTTTTTAAAATATTCATAACTGAGAGCAATGCTTTTTGCATAAAGCATTATGGATTCCTTTCCTATTCGTATATGTCAATGACACATTGTCGATGTATTCATATAATTTGATATTTTTACAGTAGCAGTAACGATATTTTATTGGTTATCGACGTTGTGGACTATCCGCCTTACTATTTTTTTTTACATTATTTCGTATTTATATGAAACGACGCAACAAAAAAATCTATATCAAGCACCATTACTATTATTATAAAACTAGGAGTATTAACATCGCCCACATCTTAATTAACGAAACGTCAGGCTTGTAAAACCGCAAACTGCCGGCCATTGAGTCATTAACTAATTTTACAGCGCTATAGAGACGCCCGCTTATTCAAATTCCAAGCGATTGAAGTCTATTCCCATTCAAATCCGTCCTGTACGCAAATGCAGCGCCGCTCTTCGCCATCAATCCTGGCGAAGAGACTGAGCGGCTTCCTGCGGCGAAACGCCGACTGCAGAATAATTTCGCGATTTTCGCGTCTGGGAATCGTCACCTAGGGCAATTAATTAGGAGCGGCCGCAGCTCGAATGGCGTGTCTCCCACAATCTCTGTCTCGCATAATTCTTACATTAGCGTGATTTAATCACATGCATGTAGAGGTAATTGCCTCCTATTATGTGCACGTTTAATGATAAACATGTTTAAAGAGGAATTTTAAAATCCGTACTTTTATCACCGTAAAACCCCGGCTTAGTCGAAAATACGTAATTAAAGTAATACAACTTTATGTCACAATCTTCACTCTGTGAAGAGTGAATGGCAATCGTTCACTATGGAATGGCAATGGCATGAATGGCAATATAATGTATGGCAACGGATTTTCTCAATACTTAGCGTTTTATTCCTAAAACAAATCGTGAAGTTCAAATTCTCATTCTCAATCACCTAATTAATATTGTTTTAATAATATAGTTATTTATGATATAAGTTCGTAAAGCACTACTTTACGAAAAGGATCATACAAAGCTTTTTCTACAACATCTTTTATAAAAAACAGCCTAAATTTGATGCAAAATACTTTTTTTTAAGTGAGTGAGTGAATTGTGTGCAAAACTTATTTTACGTACAGTAGATGCTTTTACGCACAGGTGATTTTTTTTACGCACGTGCTAAAAAGTATCACTTTACGCATTGTGAACAGTACGTAAAAACTTAGTTTACACACTGTCGTAGAAACAAATTATTAGTTCCCTACTCAATTACTTTTCGATTTCTAACAAGATTTCTAATTTTAATTTTACCACATCCAGGTGTTTGCAAGCGGCATTTAAGCCAGCAGAAAATTAAGAACATTTCAACGTGACTAACACGAGATTAACTGTCGTCAACATTATTTCAGACTGATTTTTGGCACGATACCTAAAAAATGCCCATTAGATGCATAACCTCAGGCATCTAGGTAAATGTCAAGGGCAAGAATTCTCATCATGTAGCAATTAATAACATCCCAGTGCAACTATTTATAACTAGCAATAAAGTGATGCAATTTTAAAGCATTTCTCGTATCCATTCACCGTTTTAAAGGTTTAATATAGAATCTATGAATTTCTTTAGTAATAAGAGGTGTGTAAGAAAACATATGTTTTAGCTATGGAAGCATGTTATTTTTCATGTTTCTTTAACATTTCTGGTATCCATTCACTGTTTTAAAGGTTTTATGTAGAAACTAAGAATTTCTTTAGTAATATATATATAAACAATCTTTATTGGGCTATCGACCCCATGGGGTCTTTCCGCCTTCTTTAGTAATAAGATAAGTTTATGAAAACACATGTTTTAGGTATGGAAGCATTTTATTTTTCATTATTTTCACAAGAGTTTATAAAAATTGCTGATGTTTTAGCGCACATGGCTTTTATATCAGCTGTTATTTAACCATTTCGTCCCATATTACAGCCATAGAGCCATAACCTATTAGAGCCATAGCCTATTAGAGCCATAGCCATATCAGACCGTTATAAAAATTGCCATTTTTTATCGCTTGGTGCATTTTCTTTTTAATGTTTACGAGAATAATTATCGCATTACAATACTAAATTCGATGTTTTTCGTGAAAAGTAAAAATTCTGCGTGAATTTAATTACACAACATATTATTCCAATTATTCTATTCATCATTCCAACAACATTAGGTACCGAATATTACAGATGATTTGTAATTAGAGAATATTAGTGTCCATTATTTGAGCCGTTGAAGTCCTTTTATTCCAGATATCTAGAAATATGATAGAATTCATATATGTCAAGAAATATACAAGGGACGAAATCCCTTCTAATTTCTGTACTTATTTGAATTTAAAGAAATGCGCTTATACCTCATTTTTTCAGATATGTAAGAAATATGATAGAATTCAGATATGTCCAGAAATATACAAGGGACTACATCCCTTTTAATTTCTCGACTTATTTGAATTTAAAGAAATTGACTTACACCACTTTGGTTTTATAATAATTATAGTATGTAATAATTCTTTAATCACGTCGCCACGTGTACGGTGTATTTAGATTTGCTGGTGGATGGATTTTCAACGGCTCATTTAATACATGTATTCCTAGATATGTTTTAGTACTTAATCCTTCTCTGGGACATAAACTGCAGCCTTTTGCTGCAGCCTGCAATAACAATAATTCCTCGGCCAGCACGTATCATTTCTTGGGGCGTTGTTTGGGCATAAATATCTGCAATAATTCCCGGTTGCTGGCGCGTTATTTATTACCCGGAGCCACGGCTCCGGACTCCGGGCGGCACGTGTGCGCGCTCGGATCAAGATGGCCGACCCGCGAATCCGGTGGGAGGAGCCGGCGGACCGCGCAATCGGCGGAAATCGCGGACATCGATCGGCCGCGGGACGGCCAGATTGGCGAAGGCGCTGGGGCGCGTCTGCGCGGGGGCGCCGCGACGCGCGCCGCTTCCGGGCGGCGCCCGTCCCAGCCGCCGGAGCCTCCGGAGCCGAGGAGGCTCCAGAATCGCATCATGAATATGGAGGATCATGCAAATTTCAGGATGAGGATTAAAGCCGGGCGTGATCTGGAATTTAAATAGATTTTGCGATTTTGATTGCGTCGATTGTTGTTGTTTAGTTTAAAGTTAAGTTTATGCCTCTGCATAGCGTCGTTGCAATGATTAAGTCCCGAATGTGAAAATTGCAATGTAAAAACACAAACTATCATTTTTCAGCTCGTGTGCGAAATGATTCGGACACAAGTTGCATACACTATTTTTTCTACAACTGCAGAAGTTTCCTGTATTTATCTATAATCTAGAAATTGTGGTTTTCTTAGAATTTCTGAATGTGCGCCTAAAACATCGCAAACGCCATAACATAGCACCATAACACCATAGCAGCATTAAAATAATAATACCTGAAAAATAATAACCTGAACTAATATCTAAAACCTGAAAAAATTACTCACTTCTCATTTAAAAAAAAGTCAAATAATGTATAAGGATGTTTTTTTTTACTGTTGTAGAAAAATGTTTCAAATTTAAATACTTTAAAATCAGTATTAAAATTACGCTTGTAGATTGTAAATGTAAATTAGTGCCTTTCTATGTGATTGAATAAGTATTCCAATTTCGTAGTCCAAGACACAAAACTTTCCAAGCAGCACCATAACACCATAGCAACGATAAAATAATAATACCTGAAAAATATTCGTAGCAATAACAAAAATTTAAATGTTGCGAATATTTGTAAACCCAATTTGCCCATTTGCCTAAAAATAAGCAACATTTTATTTACACATAGCATTGCTGCTTATTTATTTCGTTATCACAGCTAATAAATATTCGCAGCAATAACCATATTTTATTTGTTTTAAATAATACTACTATTATTAATTGCTAATGTATTTTGTATCAGAACTGTTATCACAGCTGATAAATATTCGTAGCAATAACCATAAACTATTTTTTTAATAATATTATTTATTGCTAATTTATTTTGTATCAGAACTGTTATCACGCTGATAAATATTCGTAGCAATAACCATAAACTATGTTTTTTAATAATATTATTTATTGCTAATGTATTTTGTATTGGAGCTGACAAATGTTCTCTTTGCTTCCAGGTGTTGAAGTACTGCGACCACCTCCACGGAAAATGGTACTTCTCTGAGGTTAGGGCGATCTTCTCCCGCAGATACCTCCTCCAGAATGTCGCCATTGAAATTTTCCTGGCGAGCAGGAGTAAGTAGAACCCATTTATAGTCTGTCTTGCAGTCTCCGGTTAACTATAATCGGTGGTTAATTTTCTTGGATGACATTCTTGGCGCATCGATATTGTTAAATGGAAACCCCAAGAAACCCTAAGATGGGAGCAATAATAATAATTTTTCTACGACAACGCGCGCACCGATTATTGTTAAATGGAAACCGCAAGATGGGGCAACAATAATATTTATTTTACGACAGTGCGTAAACTTAGTTTTTACGCACTGTTCGCAGTGCGTAAAGTGACACTTTTTAGCACAAGTATGTAAAAAAATCAGCTGTGCGTAAAATAAGTTTTACATATAACTCATTCACTCACTAATTCAAAAAAAAAATGTATTTTGCTGTATTTTTGCTGTTTTTTGTAATAGCTGTCGTTGAAAAACTTTGTATGATACATTTTCGAAAAGTAGTACTTTTTTGCATCGCGTTTTTCGTAAATATTTTAATCGGGGTTAAATTTTCTTGGATGACATTCCGCACCGATTATTGTTAAATGGAAACCTTAAGATGAGGGCAATAATAATATTTTTTCTACGACATTACGTAAATTATTTTTTTAAGCACGTACGTAAAGTGACACTTTTTAGCATAAGTGCGTCAAATAGGTTTTACACACAACTCATTCACTCACTAATTTAAAAAAAAAAGATTGTATTTTGCATCAAATTTTAGCTGTTTTTTGTAATAGCTGTCGTAGAAAAACTTTGTATGATACTAGTACTAGTACTATGATACTAGTAGTACTTTTTTGCTCTCGCGTATTTCGTTGAACTCGTCTACGCGCATTGTTCAACAAAATTCGCGCTCATAAACACTTAAACATCCAAAAATTTTCGTAAAGCAGTACTTTTTTGCACTTGCGTTTTTCGTTGAACTCGTCTACGCGCATCGTTCAACATTATTCACGCTCATGAACACTCAAAGAACCCAAAAAACCCTACTTTACGAGCTTGTATCATAAATATTTGAATCGGGGGCATATTTTTTTGGATGACATTCCGCACCGATTATTGTTAAATGGGGGCAATAATAATATTTTTTCTACGACAGCCTGTAAACTTAGTTTTTACGCACTGTTGACAGTACGTAAAGTGACGCTTTTTAGCATAAGAATGTTTATTATTTTGGGTAGTTTGACTACTTAAAATTTTCGTAAAGCAATACTTTTTTTTGCACTCGCATTTTTTGTTGAACTCGTCTGCGCATCGTTCAACAAAATTCACGCTCATAAACACTCAAAGAACCCAAAAAAACCTACTTTACGAGCTTGTTTCATAAATATTTTAATCGGGGAACAATTTTCTTGGATGACATTCTTGGCGCACCGATATTGTTAAATGGAAACCGTAAGATGGGGGCAATAATAATATTTTTTCTACGGCAGTACGTAAACTAAGTTTTTACGCACTGAAAATCAACAAAAAATGCGATGCAAAAAAGTACCACTTTACGAAAATGTATCATACAAAGTTTATCTACGAGCTATTAAAAAAAACAGTTAAAATTTGATGCAAAATGCTATCTTTGTTTTATTCGTAAGTGAATGAGTTGTGTGTAAAACTTATTTTACTCACAGTTGATTTATTTTACGCACTTATGCTAAAAAGTGCGTACGTAAAGTGACACTTTTTAGCATAAGTGGGTAAAAAAAATCACAGGACGAAAATAAGTTTTACACACAACTCATTCATTCACCAATTAAAAAAAATATATAGTATTTTGCATCAAATATTAGCTGTTTTTTGTAATAACTGTCGTAGAAAAACGTTGTATGATACATGTTCTACTGTTCTTATCGACTATTATTATTACTATTACTTCTGTTATTATTATTTTTATTAGTGTTACTAAGAAAATTCTGACTTCATCCCAAAAGGGTAAAAATACAACTATACCAACAAAGTGAAAAATTTCATTATTTATTTATGCATAAATGTATGACGAAGTGAAAGCCTCCAGGTTAACAAAACTACTTCTACTGTTCTTATCGACTATTATTATTACTATTACTTCTGTTATTATTATTTTATTAGTGTTACTAAGAAAATTCTGACGTCATCCCAAAAATGTAAAAATACAACTATACCAACAAAGTGAAAAATTACATTATTTATTTATGCATAAATGTAAGACGAAGTGAAAGCCTCCAGGTTAACAAAACTACTTCTACTGTTCTTATCGACTATTATTATTACTGTTACTTCTGTTATTATTACTTTCATTAGTGTTACTAAGAAAATTCTGACGTCATCCCAAAAGGGTAAAAATACAACTATACCAACAAAGTGAAAAATTACATTATTTATTTATATCACGAAGTAAAACCCTTCAGGTTAACAAAACTACTTGTACTGTTCTTATCGACTATTATTATTACTATTACTTCTGTTATTGTTATTTTTATTAGTGTATTAGTGGTATTAGAGTTACTTGTAATTACTATTATTTTAATTGCTTAATTTTAATTACTATTATTTTAATTGCTCATTTCTTCGTTCTCTAATTTAATGAATACAAATCTGCAGTCTGCAGTAATCTGCTGAATATAGTTGCATAACAATGTTTGTTAGCCATTTATAATTAGTATCAGAGTGTACTTGTAATTACTTTATTACCACTTCTTTTTCAGCATCGATCCTGTTCGCCTTTCCGGACCAAGCCACCGTGAAGAAGGTGGTCAAGGCGCTGCCTCGAGTCGGCGTCGGCATAAAATACGGCATCCCACAATCTAGGTGAGTGCTACCCTTAAAAAATTTACTCGCAGACTAAAATTTAAAAAAAATTGCAATATTTACTATATTTTCATAAATAACTATTAAATCATATTTCTGGAAAATACGTCGATATCATAGGTGAAAACATTCTGTAATCAATGTAAATATAATAATAAATATTCACGCAAATAGCCTATAAAACATGAATACCTTCCAAGATAAAGTTGTAAAAATCATACAATATGTGCTAAGACAAACAATTGTCTGTTGTAAATCTGTGCTAAGACAAACAATTATTGTCAATTCTTACTGAGCTATTGGAATTGACCGAATATTTGCATCCTACGCCACAAAAAAAAACATATTTTTTCATGTACTTTCGTGTAATAGAAAACAGTGAAGAAAACTGCTACTTTTCCGGTTAGCTATACTTTTCTTCATAGAAACACTTGTGCATAGAAACGAGGCAAATTCAAATACTTACATCCTACGTCACAAAATAAAACATATTTTTCCGTGTACTTTCGTGTAATAGAAAACAGTAAAGAAAAGTGCTAGTTTTCCAGTTAGCTAAACTTTTCTTCATAGAAACACATTTGTTCATAGAAACGATTCAAATTTATATTTTATTTTTTTGCAATACTTACACAAATATTGGAATTGACTGAATGCACTTTAATCATACTCCACATAACAAAAAAACCATGATTTTTTCTAAAATGCATGTATTTAAAAGTCTTCACAAATCTGTGCTTAGACAATCAATTTTGCAAATCTTGCAGAAATTTAGAAAAATTGTCTGATTGTAGGTACTTGCATCGTATGCCACAAAATTAACATTTTTTTTTTCAAAATGCACTTATTTATTAACACATAACTTAACAACGATATGTGATTTTGTAGCCTAAAAAGCCTTTTGCAAATCTTACAGAAATTTAGAAAAATTGTCCGATTGTAGGTACTTGCATCGTATGCCATAAAATAAACATTTTTTTTTTCAAAATGCACGTATTTATTAACACATAACTTCAACAACGATTTGTGATTTTAAATAATACTACCAATTCCAAAATATTCCAATTATTTTTTTTTGTAACAACTATTTATGTAGAATTGTAAAGCTTCAAATGCACCCCTTGTGGATGACAATTTTTTTTTTCAACTGATATATATATATGCTTCAATTTACGAGTACTGGGGGCGGCGGACTGTAAAGTAGGGAGGGCGCAATTTATGCGCCTTCCGCAGTGTTTACGAGCGCCGTGAGTTGGCAGCTTCCTCTCCTTAGATTACCGGATGATTTGCTCCTCCGTCGTGGTTCTTAAGCCGCTGCTTGTTTATTACTCGTAGGAGGCGATGCATTATGTCGACACTGTTTTCGTATAGTTGGAGAAATTGCAACTTGCTCGCACTTAAATTCTGCAATACCAATGAAAACTTCATTAACAAGAGTCTTGACATCTACTGATAAAGTTACCAATAATGTTATCATGGAATGAACATGACCATTCAATTCAATCAATGTACAATAAAATTGTCGGAAAAATCCTGTCACCTTGGAAAAATTCTAAGACAACATTTTTTTAGTAATTTCGGTGGTGGTATCCAAATATCACGTTAATGTAAAGAAATGTAAAAAGATATATATTTTTTTACAAATAGGCAACAATGCATGTGCCACCGCAACGGGATTCGAACCAATGGCCTCCAGGTTACTTAGCAAGCATTCGGTTAATTATTCTGCGTACAATTAATTTTTTTAATTAGCAAAATTCAATAATAGTATTTCGGCTGTACCCTTTTATCCCGGCGCCTCCACCATTTGTGCGCGCTATTAAATAATTTAAAATTACAAAATGACCTGTACCGTTCCAAGTTTTAATCCTTTTATTAATTGTATGTACATAGCGATATTTTTGGTTGTTTGCACTTACCTTAGAGGTAAAATATTCAACTAGCATCAATTCAATTTATTGGTAGATATGTTTAAAGATGCACACCTGATATTTGGTAATTTTCAATTTTTGTGTAACAATATTTTTCTTAGTTTGCACTTACCTTAGTGGCAAAATATTCAACTAGCATCAATTCGATTTATTGGTAGATATATTTAAAAATGCACAGCTGATATTTGGTAATTTTCAATTTTTATGGAACAATATTTTTCTTAGTTTGCATTTACTTTAGTGCAAGTTATGCATTTATTTTAGTGCAAGTTATGCATTTATTTTAGTTCCAGTTATTCAAAAGTGCACACATGAAAAATAGCCGGTCTTTTCAAAGTTGATGAAAAATTATCCGGCGGATATACGTACAGTCATGCTCACAGAAATCTAGTATACACAATTTGATATACCTATACAAAATTGCTGTTGTAACCTAAATTCTTGTACTAGATTTATGTGAGCATGACTGTATAGTCGACCCAAAAATCTAAGAATATTACGACTATTTTATGGCAACACCAAATAAAACCCCCATAAAATACTTAAAAGTCAAAGTCGTAATATTCTTAGATTTTTGGTCCGACTATACACTGGAAGTTGGAACCTACCTGCAATTATTATTTTTGTTAGTTTTCGCTTACCGAATAAATCTTCGTTTATAATGTTTATAAAAAAATTGTACAGATAAAACTAAGTTTCATTTCCATTGCGAAAATTACATTAAACCTTTTAATATACATATTTTTTTATAACTCAGGTTGGATCCACACAATTATTATATATTTTTTCCAATTCGCGTTATTAAAATGCTCATTATGTATATTGAATCTCATCATTAAAGCAACACTTTAATCGAATGGGTGAATAAAATGTTTACATTTTAACTTTACTCACTATAACCATTGACAATATGAATAAATTTAAAAAAAAATATGCAAATTCGTACTATCCTTGAATTTTTCGTTGTCATCTGACAATGTGATACTTCACGCAAATTCTTCAATTCTGATATGGAATTGTGAAAACTCTTGTATGATACAAGTGAATAAAGCAATTTTATCCACTCTAAAATAATATCGCACTCGCATTCGCCTCTAGCACTAAACTTTTTTTTCGTGGATATAATTCGACTTTATTCACTTATACCTTAAATAGCTATTTTTGCTATCCAATTTCTTTGTACTTTTTTTCGGTGTGGTGAAAAATGATTATAATTTATTAATGTTGCTTCAAGTTCAAGTCAACAAGCTTCAAGTATAATTTCATTCCAATGAAAATTTTGTGATTTCCAGTAAAAGTTTTAAATTTTCTAACGAAATTTAAAATTCGTGTTGAAAATGTTCACTGCAATATTTAATTTTCAATAAAATTTTTGCAAATTTCTATAAAAAAACTGTAATTTTCAATTATAATTTAACAATTTTAGATGAAAATTATGTATTATTTTCGATGAAAATTTAATCAATGTCTCCAAAAATTTTGCAAATTCTAATGAAACTCTAAATTCATTCTGATTTTTTTACAATGACTTTACAATGAAATTTCAAGTACTATTTTATCATTCTAAATAAAGATTTTCCAAAAGAAGTTCCAATGAAAATGTTAATGTTTCCAGGAATTGTTTTTTGCAATTGCTAGCAAAATTTTTCATTCATAGTGAAAATTTTACAATTTTCATGGCAATGTTTAGTTTGCAACCAAAATTTCGTAATTTTCATTTAGAATTTCATAATTTTTTATGTATATATTATAAGTTCAATGAAATTTTCGCCTTTTAGTGCAGTGAATTTTTTGGGAAAACCCTCTCACCTTGGAAAAGACCACATATCCTTGAAATTTTCGTTGTCATCTGACAATGTGATACTTCACGCAAATTCTTCAATTCTGATATGGAATTGTGAAAAATCTTGTATGATACAAGCGAATAAAGCAATTTTATCCACTCTAAAATAATATCGCACTCGCATTCGCCTCTAGCACTAAACTTTTTTTTCGTGGATATAATTCGACTTTATTCACTTATACCATAAATAGCTATTTTTGCTATCCAATTTCTTTGTACTTTTTTTTCGGTGTGGTGAAAAATGATTATAATTTATTAATGTTGCTTCAAGTTCAAGTCAACAAGCTTCAAGTATAATTTCATTCCAATGAAAATTTTGTGATTTCCAGTAAAAGTTTTAAATTTTCTAACGAAATTTAAAATTCGTGTTGAAAATGTTCACTGCAATATTTAATTTTCAATAAAATTTTTGCAAATTTCTATAAAAAAAACTGTAATTTTCAATTATAATTTAACAATTTTAGATGAAAATTATGTATTAAGGTTCCAGTTTCGATGAAAATTTAATCAATGTCTCCAAAAATTTTGCAAATTCTAGTGAAACTCTAAATTCATTCTGATTTTTTTACAATGACTTTACAATGAAAATTCAAGTACTATTTTACCATTCTAAATAATGATTTTCCAAAAGAAGTTGCAATGAAAATGTTAACGTTTCCAGGAATCGTTTTTTGCAATTGCTAGCAAAATTTTACATTCATAGTGAAAATTTTACAATTTTCATGGCAATGTTTAGTTTGCAACCAACATTTCGTAATTTTCATTTAGAATTTCATAATTTGTTATGTGTATATTATAAGTTCAATGAAATTTTCGCCTTTTAGTGCAGTGATTTTTTTGGAAAAACCCTCTCACCTTGGAAAAGACCACATATCCTTGAAATTTTCGTTGTCACCTGACAATGTGATACTTCGCGCAAATTCTTCAATTCTGATATGGAATTGTGAAAAATCTTGTATGATACAAGTGAATAAAGCAATTTTATCCACTCTAAATTAATATCGCACTCGCATTCGCCTCTAGCGCTAAACTATTTTTTCGTGGATAAAATTCGACTTTATTCACTTATACCATAAATAGCTATTTTTGCTATCCAATTTCTTTGTACTTTTTTTCAGTGTGGTGAAAAATGATTATAATTTATTAATGTTGCTCCTGATAATTCGGGTTTCAGTTTCTAGCACTTTTCTTTTATACCATAAATAGCTATTTTTGCTATCCAATTTCTTTGTACTTTTTTTCGGTGTGGTGAAAAATAATTATAATTTATTAATGTTGCTCCTGAAAATTCGGGTTTCAGTTTCTAGCACTTTTCAGGGAATTATGTAATCACTGCCTGAACACCTCCCCGTCTTTTTTTTTCAGGCGGGCAAGCATGATGACCCCCAGACAACTGATGAGGAACTCGAACATGACGCAGAAGTGGCAGCGGCGCGAGATATCGAACTTCGAGTACCTCATGTTCCTGAACACCATCGCCGGTGAGTACCTGCCAGTTTCGTCGTAAATTTCGCCGACGGCGGCGTTAATTAAGAGGCCGGAAGTGCCGCTGCTCGCTCGGATTATCACTTCCATGCCTCATTCAGGTGTGTGAATAAATCACGCCGCCGGCAATTAGGGGCCATCGGCTCTCCAGGAAATAATCCCGCGCTCGGAGGAGACTCCGGCTTCGTTTTTTTTTAGTACCCTCTCATCCCGTGCAAAATTAGCAGCAGGCCTTAGAGGGGGCGGGCAGGGGCAGGGCGGGGACAGGCCCAAATTAAAAACGAATACATCACGTCCACACGGCGGGTATATATAGACGGCGCACGCTGATTTACTTAAAACTTAATGCGGACGATTAGGGTGCGGGCTATTAATAGCGCTTTATTATTTCCATTCACTCCGCTTTGTCCGCCCCCGTTCCAGAGAGTGTCGCATCAGATGATCGAGGTCGTTAGTGTTCATTTGCCGCCGCGCCCAATTTAATTTCCCGTGCCGTGACGTGGATTTTGGTGGTCGTTTTTTAATCCAAGACAGAAACAAAGAGAAAATGCAGCAGACGTAAATATGCTGCATAATTCTTACTCGTCCTAAATAATACAACTTCAATCGTTAAAGTAATTTTTACCATCAACGAATCCAAGGACTAATTGGACCCTCCCGATTCCAATGAGCACACATTCATCCTCCTAGCCCCAGCGGTTCTCGAGATATCCGCCTTATCGATGAAAAACGTAAAATCGATGATTTTCCGATCAAATCGACTAAAAAAAAAATTCGAAAAATCGCGATTTTTCGAGTTGCTCCAAATGACCTTAGAGGCACATGCCTAGACTAATTGGACCCTCCCGATTCCAATGAGCACACATTCAGCCTCCCAGTCCCAGCGGTTCTCGAGATATGCGCCCTCAAAGTTGGGAAATTTTTAAAAATAGCAAAAAAGGGCTATTAAAATTAAACTTCTAAACGAACGGTCCAATCTCGATGCCGATGGTCTCTTTCGATTCGATTCAGGGGTGTCATACGGTTCATACCAGACCACACTTGATATACTTTGGAAGACGTTTTAATGTTCGAAATTTTCGAAAATGACGCGTTTTTTGCCATCTCGATGAAATTCCATTTCGAGAACGCCTCAACCGATTCGGACGAAATTTGGAGGGGTCATAGAGGGCCCAAATACAAGCACAATGAGCCATAGTGGGCCCCCTTAGGCGATCGCGTTTGTACAGGGTGGCCTTAAGAAGAGAGAAATATTTTTCAAAAAAACGTACTTTTTTCACGAGACGCGAGATAACTCGGGGAGTTGTGGGAGTACGAGATTGGACGAGCGCTCAAAATGTGCGCCACATATGGGGCTAAGTCCCCATAAAAAGATTTGAAAATGTGCCGCTTGGTAGGGCACCCAGTTGACAAAACGTAAAATCGATGATTTTACGATCAAATCGACTAAAAAAAATATCTGAAAAATCGCGATTTTTCAAGTTGCTCCAAATGACCTTAGAGGCCTTGCCTAGACTAATTGGACCCTCCCGATTCCAATGAGCATACAATCAGCCTCCCAGCCCCGGCGGTTCTCGCTATATGCGCCCTCAAAGTTAGGAAATTTAAAAAAATAGCAAATAGGGGCTATTAAAATTAAACTTCTAAACGAACGGTCCAATCTCGATGCCGATAGTCTCATTCGATTCAGGGGAGTCATACGGTGCATACCAGACCACACTTGATATACTTTGGAAGACGTTTTGATTTTCGAAATTTTCGAAAATGACGCGTTTTTTGCCATCTCGATGAAATTCCATTTCGAGAACGCCTGAACCGATTCGGACGAAATTTGAAGGGGTAATAGAGGGCCCAGATACAAGCACAATGAGCCATAGTGGGCCCCCTTAGGCGATCGCGTTTGTACAGGGTGGCCTTAAGAAGAGAGAAATATTTTTCAAAAAAACGTACTTTTTTCACGAAAAGCGAGATAACTCGGGAAGTTGTGGGAGTACGAGATTAGAAGAGCGCTCAAAATGTGCGCCACATATGGGGCTAAGTCCCCATAAAAAGATTTGAAAATGTGCCGCTTGGTAGGGCACCCAGTTGACAATGGATGATTTTCCGATCAAATCGACTAAAAAAAAAAATAGATATCGAGATATCCGCCCTCAAAGTTGGGAAAATTAAAAAAATAGCAAAAAAGGGCTGTTAAAATTAAACTTGTAAACGAACGCTCCAATCTCGATGCCGATAGTCTCATTCGATTCAGGGGAGTCATACGGTTCATACCAGACCACACCTGATATACTTACGAAGACGTTTTAATTTAATATAAAATTAGAGGGATATTAAAAAATTAATTGTTATGGGCTAATTTTCAAAATATATCATTCTAATTTGGTAATAAATCATCGAAGAACTTCAAGCGGAGATTGATGTGGTGAATTGGCATGCCAGGATCTAATTTCCAACGTTTACACGAGAAAAAAAAAACAACGATTCCACGCTTCCTGCCGCGTCTCCTCAATCTTCATCTCCGAAACAAATCAGGCCTTCGCGCTTCGCCGATTCCCCCTTGAAACAAATCGGCTCGCATTTCGCGCAGTTTTTTTCGCCCACATCTCCCGCCTCTATTTCCGTCCGCGCTGCGCGCGTCGCGACGCCGCCGGATGGGAGACGTCGGCGCGAATTAGGCGCCACCTCAGTCACCGTAACCAACGGGGGATTACCGCACCCTCGCCCGTGCCAGCCCCTACTTGATCCCGAAATAATGCGCGCCGGTTCCCCCGGGAGCCGCTCCCGGGGAACGGCGCCCTCGCGCCGCCCCTCCCCGTCTCCCGGATTCGGCGCCCTCCCCGGAAAAGGGGATGATGCGACGCGGGAATGCGCCCGGAGCGGAACTTGTTGCGCGCTAACGACGTTGTTGTTGCGGGGTCGGCGGGGCGCGCGCGGGCTGTAATTGTATTGATTCCGCCCGCAGGAAGAGGCCCTTTGTCTGGAGGGTGGATATAAAATTGTAACCTCCGGCTGATTTAATCGATTTGGACTGCCGCAATTATCCGCCATATGACGTGCTTGAGGTGATCATGTCTTCATAGAGACGTAATGTGAAGCGAAGGCCTAATTGGGCCTGATTATGATGAGCGGTAATTGTATTTGGGCGCACGATACTTATTCGCCCGAACAAACACTAATAATAATATAATTAATTGAAAACATACATTCCAAAAAATATTTTGTAAATCGCTTCTTGGCGACGCTATTCAGTTTCAACTCGACTTCGCTCGACTTCGATTTGTTATCACAAGGTTGTTTTCAATTCATAATTGTATTATTTTTTTTATCACAAGTCTATCTGGAAATTTCATACGGAATTTCTTAAAATCCCAGCTTTTCATAGCCCAGCAAAGTTTTTCTTAAATGTGTACTCTTAAAACTTTATATAAATAATCAAAATTCTGAAGTAATTTTAATAGATCCTAAATCTGATTTCATCTGATCTCATTTTGTATTAATATATCTCGACCGGTTTTTCGTAAAACTTCTTACTATTTTTTTTAAGAATTTCTGCAGAATTTGTACAATAAAATACAAATGAAATATTCGAATATGTTGAAGAAATCCTAACTAAAATAATTTTTCAAAATTCTGTAAATACTCAAAATTCTGAAGTAATTTTAATAGATCCTAAATCTGATTTCATCTCATCTCATTTTGTATTAATATATCTCGACCGGTTTTTCGTAAAACTTCTTACTAATTTTTTAAAGAATTTCTGCAGAATTTGTACAATAAAATACAAATGAAATATTCGAATATGTGTGACGTGCCTGAAGGGCAATCAGCGCGTTAGGCCGTGGAGCGAGTGTGGAGGGTCCCTTCGAAGCAGTGACGAGGGCCAGGCTCTCGGTGTCAGAGAGTGGGGGGGGGGGGGTTAAAAAGGCTCCACGTAATTTTGACCTCGCCGCTACTTCGTCGCAAAGGGGGGCTCCACTCTACCTGCGTGGGTGGACGGCAGACAGTCAGCGAAGTTAAGAAATTACGAACTGTCGCGACGGCTGACCATACAACCAACACCACCAGATTTAAATCTCGCAGTGAGAATAGGAACTGAAAACTGAAAAGAATGCCCGATCGAGAAAACGTGGGAGGAACAAAAAATAACAGGTGTGAATTTTGTGGTGTAAAATATCTGCGTTTATTCACACAAAAGACAGGACACCGTGCCTACGCTTCCTGAAATAAATACCTCCTCCCGCGACCTTATCACGCAGGGTTCCCCATATTCGGCCGAATATCGCGAACTCACAATCGCGCGATGCTAAGGGCCGTTGGAGCCACCCTGTTCTTACAAAAGCGCAAAACACGTACGGCACGAAACATGTAACGCAAATTTTACACAAAAGAAAAAAGCGATATATCAAAATGAAATTAAAGCGCAAATGAGAACAAAAAAATATATGTAAAGATCTGGCCTGTGTTCCTCGTCTGCGTGACTTCGCTGGCGGGCTCTGGTTCTTAGGACGGGCGGCGGCCGCGATCGTCGAAAACGCCGTCGCTGGATTCCAATTCTCGGAACCACTCTGGCCGGATGCTCGCTGCCCCCTTAGCCAAGAACCAGGCTGGCTGGGTACTTAGCCCTTACCCAAAAAAAAAACGCTCGGATGTTGTGAGCGTATAGAGTTGAATCGTATAGTACCTTGCCTTGTACTTGGTGCCTCAATCCCCTTAAGGGTGGTTAAATGAGTTCACGTTTTATATCCCGGAAACCGGATGGTGGTATACCAATGAAAACGGTGACCCCTGGCACTTCCGCACTATAGGAAAGGCAACTAGTTTCTGTCCTCATGGCGGCGTCTCGCGACGATTTTTAAAACGTCGTCGAGACGTCACGTCCAAAAAAAGTGTGAGTATGGTCGCCTACGGTGGAGGTCTGTGCACGGAATTAATAACTAAAAGGCAGTTTCCGTCGAAGGCGATACCGGACCGTTACATATGTTGAAGTAAACCTAACTAAAATATTTTTTCAAAATTCTGCATCAATCTCGAAAAGTACGCCAGATTTAAGATAGAGGTTCAAAGCAAATATACGAATGTTTTCAAAATTTTTGTAAAAATGTCGTAAAGCTGCAAATAAGAAATCAAAAATTCTGAATTAATTTTCGCACATCCTAAACAGTTTCTAAGAAGTCGTCCCAAATCTGACGTCCCAGTTTTTAATTATTTTTCTTGATCGGTTCTTCGTTGTTTGCAGGGCGCACCTACAACGACCTGAACCTGACCTGAAGATGGAGGTTTAAAGCAAATATACGAATGTTTTCAAAAAATTTGTAAAAATGTCGTAAAACTTCAAATAAGAAATCAAAAATTCTGAATTAATTTTCGCACATCCTAAATAGTTTCTAAGAAGTCGTCCCAAATCTGACGTCCCATTTTTTAATTATTTTTCTTGATCGGTTCTTCGTTGTTTGCAGGGCGCACCTACAACGACCTGAACCTGACCTGAAGATGGAGGTTTAAAGCAAATATACGAATGTTTTCAAAAAATTTGTAAAAATGTCGTAAAACTTCAAATAAGAAATCAAAAATTCTGAATTAATTTTCGCACATCCTAAATAGTTTCTAAGAAGTCGTCCCAAATCTGACGTCCCATTTTTTAATTATTTTTCTTGATCGGTTCTTCGTTGTTTGCAGGGCGCACCTACAACGACCTGAACCTGACCTGAAGATGGAGGTTTAAAGCAAATATACGAATGTTTTCAAAAAATTTGTAAAAATGTCGTAAAACTTCAAATAAGAAATCAAAAATTCTGAATTAATTTTCGCACATCCTAAATAGTTTCTAAGAAGTCGTCCCAAATCTGACGTCCCATTTTTTAATTATTTTTCTTGATCGGTTCTTCGTTGTTTGCAGGGCGCACCTACAACGACCTGAACCAGTACCCGGTGTTCCCGTGGGTCCTGACGAACTACGAGAGTAAGGACCTGGACCTCAGCCAGCCCAACAACTACAGGGACCTCTCGAAGCCGATCGGCGCCCTCAATCCTAGTCGTCGCGCCTACTTCGAGGAGCGCTACAACACCTGGGAGCACGAGAGCATCCCGCCGTTCCACTACGGCACCCACTACTCAACCGCCTCCTTCGTGCTCAACTGGCTCATACGTGTGGTAAGAAATACACAATTTATGATATTAATCACGAATAATATTTATGCTAGATAGATTGATCGATGTGGCTTTTATTTGTTGAAAATTCATAATTACTAATGTATGAAATAAAGTTACGCACTTTAAAAAAAAAAAATCAAAATTGTTTTTTACTGTTCACAATTGTTTCGCCACACTGTGGCTTCTTCAGGTGAAGAAATGATACATGATACAAACAATTGTCGTGAACAATAAAAAACAATTTTGAAAATTTTATAAAAGTGCGTAACTTTATTTCATACATTAGTATTTATGTTAGACTTCTTTGTAATTATACAGTTTATGACATACTTTAGAATCCATAAAGTGGCACTTTATTGTACTAGTACTGTAATGGAAAAGTCATTTCGAAAGACATTACTGTCAATTAAATTAAATAGAATGCAAACATTCTTTTAATTTAGCAGGCAGATTTTTTACTTCAAACTTGAAAGCCATTTTCCTGAAAGACTAAATAAGATGTTTTAAAACTCATACTCGTGAATAATAGCCTATATTATGTGCTCATTAATAATATTCTATTATGGTATGTATTATATTCTATGTGTTGAATTTCAAAGTGTACCCTTTAATTTGTGACAGAATGACATAAGAGCCTTATAGATCCTTGCGTTTGATGAGTGGTATTTCATCTGAAAATTTTTAGATATTAAATTTTGAGATGTAAAAGGTTTAAATTTAAACCTTCTGCTTTTGTATGGTTTCTGGACTTTCAGAATATTGTTCACCGTTGTTGTTGTTGTTCTTAGGAGCCGCTGACGACCATGTTCCTGGCGCTGCAAGGCGGCAAGTTCGACCACCCGGACAGGCTCTTCTCCTCGGTGGCGATGTCGTGGAAGAACAGCCAGAGGGACACGTCGGACGTGAAGGAGCTCATACCGGAATTCTTCTTCCTGCCAGAGATGTTCGTCAACACGAACCGCTACCGCCTGGGCAACCAGGACGACGGGACCATCGTCGACGACGTGGATCTACCTCCCTGGGCCAACTCGCCCGAAGAATTCGTCAGGATCAACAGAATGGTGAGTTTCGTATTTGAATAAAACATTTGTATGATTCGTGTTATATGATTGATACCTCCAGAAGTATCTCAAGTATGTTTTCTGGAAAATTGATTGTACCTGCTGCAGACTGTTTCAATCTTCCAACTCGTTTTGAATTCAGGCTATCATTAGCCACGTCCACCTCTTAATCCCTAATAAATCTTTGACTTGGGAGACAGTTTTATCATGATTGTAACGGTTCGAACCCAGGTGTTGTACAAATTCTCATAATTTGTAATATTTATTATTCATTGCATTTATTTAACTGCAATTCATCCTTAAATGCAATTGGATGCATTTAATTTCTTTAACTGCATATTACATGAATTCTTATAATTCAAGTAATTGATTTGGCTCGTGATTTACAAATTCTCGTAATTTGTAATATCGATTTGGCTCGTGATTTAGTGGTAGTACTCTACGTTATGTTTGATTTTTAAATCAAAATCGTGATAACTCAGTTTGGTTCGTTTTATGGGTAATGTGTCTATTAGTAATTTTTGTTAGCACGTAAAACACAGATACATGGATTTCATATTATTTATTCATTTTAAAAGGTTATGCACGCGACAGGTAAATAAAAGACAATTTTGTTACTCTAATTGGACGTTATTTATTTAGTTATATTTATTTAAATTTTGGAATAGATTTGTTTAATAATTATTGAAAATTTATTATATTCTTTGAATTTGAATGATTTATTTTATTTTGAAAACAGAGTAACTTATTAACACTGGGGTTGGAATTACAAAGTGTTACTTAGCGACTTCATGCACCACAATCTTCAAATTGTGCCGAGAAGGATATCTGATACATGTCATCACTGCATAGAAATTCATTAGCACGGTGCCTACCAATGTATTTCAACGCCACCTTATGGATAGGAACGAATCACATAACTTCACATTAAAGTACTTTAAGCGATTCCAGTGCTTCAAGCACCCAATGTGTCCTCATTCGGAGATATTGCTAGTACTCGCGTCTACCAACATTATCAGCCATGTGATCGTAAAAACTTTAATAGGCATTGTTATTCAAAATTGATTATTGATTAGTATGATAAAGCTCTATTCTACTTCTACTTTTCTATTTACTTAAGCACATACAAACATTCGTTTCAGTCATTCATAATTCTGAGATTTCTTGAATATCGGAGCGCTGAGCAAGTTTAATTATACGATTTAATTACAAATATCATTGAATTATTTATATCGAAATTATTAAGTTATGTTCCCCTGACGCAACTTTTTGTTTAACTACCGATTGATTAATGAGGCCACACTGTTTATCAAATGTTTGCGACGACGGAAAGGAAGGCATGTTACAATATTCTCCTGTCGGTACGAAAATATTGTCAGGACAAGGTATAAAATGCAGTCAGGGTCAACTCCGCAGTGGCGTGAGGCTCCCTACATTTCATACCCTTATTAAACTTCGTTCATTACCAGCGGCAAGGCGCGGTAATATCACTGGATAGGTTACATTATTATGGATAAATTACTTTAGAATTGTTAGTGTGAAAAGATGTTTGATCAAATGTTTTGCGACGACGGAGAGGAAGGCATGTTACAATATTCTCCTGTCAGTACGAAAATATTGTCAGGACAAGGTATAAAATGCAGTTAGGGTCAACTCCGCAGTGGCGTGAGGCTCCCTACATTTCATACCCTTATTAAACTTCGTTCATTACCAGCGGCAAGGCGCGGTAATATCACTAGATAGGTTACATTATTAGTATGGAATTGACTTTGGAATTGTTAGTGTGAATTACATTTGATAAACTTGTGTTATATATTCACCTGAGGAATTAATGTTTAAAGTATATGAGTCGTCGTCGGACAGCGTGACGTTCTGTCTCGATCGGTACATCTAACTCTCTCCGTTTAAGTTCCGCACTTCTATTTATACTGGTATACTGGTCCCCCACTTTTTACTCTTCTTCCCCCGTCCTATGATAATTCTGCTTACCGCTGCAAATTGACGCCTTCCCATACGTGTCACCGAATTACGCAATCGCCGTTTCGAGTTCCCGTCGATTCCCACGACCTATTTCTCTGTGTCATCATTTTGATCGTGCGCTTATTTACATTTGCCCAAAACTACGAAGTCAGCAAAATGAATGTACTCGCTTGGGAAACGCGTCGTCGGCCGCGGCCTGCTATGATATTTACGCAGTTTTTGTTCCGACTCGTAAAGTTATGGATTTTAATATTATTAGGTTCTTACATGATTAATAAAAAATAAATCCAAATATACAATTTTATCCTATTAATGAAATTTAGTTTTATACAGATTTGTTCGTTCAGATCTTTTTCATAAAAATTTAAACCTTTGATAAAATACCGCTAAACCCCGGATCAAATTTTTATGAATTATACTGTTAGATATTCAGCTGCAGTTTCACCATAAATCGAATTTTGAAATATCGTGGAATAAAATTGCGCATTCGTCTCTTAGGCCCTGGAATCCGAATTCGTCTCTTGTCAATTGCACCAGTGGATCGACCTCATCTTCGGCTACAAGCAGCGTGGACCAGAGGCCATCCGCGCGACCAATGTTTTCTACTACCTGACCTACGAGGGCAACGTCGACATGGACTCGATCAACGATAAGGTCATGAAGGAGGCGATCGAGAACCAAATCAGGAACTTCGGCCAGACGCCCTCGCAGCTTCTCATGGAACCGCATCCACCCAGGAGCTCCGCCATGCACCTAGTAAGTTCAACAGACCCTTTTTTCAAGAACCGAAATGAACGTACGGTAATAAATGCGGTATTGAAGTAACTTCCCAATTCCCAATATTTTGATTCCCAATATTTTTGTGTTCATAAAATATCCATAAAACCCTACAAAATAAAATTAAAAACTGCAAATTTGCTCTAGTGTCAATACACAGTTTAACTGGGAATAGGTGCTGTTGGGTAAGGAGATTGAAATTTAAATGTTTGGTTTCAGTCGCCGATGATGTTCTCCACGATACCTGACGACGTCTGCATGACCATGAAGTTCCTGTCGAATTCTCCCATATGCCATATATCCGCCAACACGTACCCGCAACTGCCGCTGCCCTCGGTGGTCACCGTGACCATGCACCAGCAGTTCGCCGTGAACCGCTGGAACTCCGGGTACGCTGCGATCGCCCAGTCCCCCAGCTACGCGGACTCCCCGCAGAACCAAGGTGCCAATTTACCACTATCGATGGACCCTGTCCTATGTAAGTCACGAACCCTAAAAATTCCCACGGTAGGCGTTACTAATGCACATTTGCGCAGCCCAAACGAATAACAGTACAAATCCGATGCTGCGGAGGCACCTGGGGGACAACTTCAGCCAGAACCTGCGCATCCGCTCCAACTGCTTCGTGACCACCGTCGACAGCAAGTTTCTGGTGGCGTGCGGCTTCTGGGACAACAGCTTCCGCGTATTCTCCACCGAGACGGCGAAGATTGTACAGATCGTGTTCGGCCACTATGGAGTGGTCACCTGCCTGTCGCGCTCCGAGTGCAACATCACCTCGGACTGCTACATTGCCTCCGGGTCGGCCGACTGCACGGTGCTGCTGTGGCACTGGAACGCCAGGACGCAGACCATAGTCGGCGAGGGTGAGGTGCCGACGCCGAGGGCGACGCTCACCGGCCACGAGCAACCCGTGTCCAGCGTTGTCATCTCCGCGGAGCTGGGGCTCGTCGTCTCTGGATCGTATAGTACGTTGCTAACCCTGCCTAATCCAACCTAAACCCCATCTCCTGCGGGTGCTAATCTCTCTGCTCTCCAGGTGGCCCGGTGCTTGTTCACACGACATTTGGCGACCTCCTGAGGTCGCTGGATGCGCCGAACGGCTTCTCGTCGCCGGAGAACATCGCCATGTCGCGTGAAGGCGTCATCGTCGTCAACTACGAGAAAGGGAACATCGCGGCCTTCACGATCAACGGCAAACGCCTAAGACACGAGTCGCATAATGACAATTTACAGGTAAATTGCGGAGACCAGAGGCGAAGCTGAAGGATTATCGAATTATCGTGTGTTTTATTTTTCAGTGCCTATTACTAAGCCGAGACGGTGAATATTTAATGACTGGTGGAGATAAGGGCATAGTAGAAGTGTGGAGAACATTTAACTTGGCTTTACTTTACGCCTTTCCAGCATGTGATAGTAGCGTTAGGTCATTGGCTTTGTCACATGATCAAAAGTGAGTACTTTATCATCATCATTTAGCAACATTTATTTTAATAAAAGTATACAACTACAAAAATAAAATTATAAAAATTATAATTTCACTACATTTGCGCCATGGCAATAACATATGTATTTTTTTTAATTTATAGGTTCTTGCTAGCAGGACTAGCACTAGGATCGATAGTAGTATTCCATATTGATTTCAATAGATGGCATCATGAATTCCAGCAACGTTACTAATATTAGCCAAGCAGTATACATTACTTAACAGAATACTTAAAAAAAAAGATAATGCATTTTTAATTTTGATAGGGTGATTTTATCGGTTGTTTATTCTTGTCCCTAATTTTTAACAGTTCCGTGCAATATTGATACACGATTTTACTTAATCTAATTTCTTATTAGTAGTCGGTAGGACGAGACTAATTTCCAAGGTAGTCTGTAGGCATATAATTCTTAGTATTATGGTTTTAACTATTGTAAGATACTTAAGTATGGGATAGTGTGCGTTTTGTTTGGTTTCCAGTAGCTTATATAAGGTACGAGTCAATCCAGAGATGCTGGCTTGTAAACATTTTGTAAGTACAGGGCACCTCCTCTACTGCTTCAAGCTTGCACATTAGTTACAGCCAGCAAGTTGTTAAGCCTACAAGAAAGGCATGTTTTTAGGTACAAGCTGCAAATACAGGTTGCTCAAGGGACACCCCGCTTGTGCTTGTATTTGGATCCTTGTATTGTTTTAAATATAACATTCCCTCCAGCGTGTGTATTATATAATTATATATTGCAAATCTGTCCAGATAAATCAAACTTATTGTAAATAAGTAAGATTGTTTTTTATAAATCGCTAATTCATGTTTTATCATTATTATTTTATTACTTAAATGAAAATTGTACTTAACTGTAAGAAATTATATAGTGTATGTTTGATGTTAGCAATAATACTTCATTTGTATACACATATTAATGAATAAATGTGTTTTGTTCATTATTTCCTACGCTATATTCAATCCAACAACTTCCTACTTTTCAGGCATCACAATTCTAAACAACGTTCCTTATAAGAGATAAATTGTAGCAAAGAATTGAGAAATATAACCACGATCAGTTGACCAAAAACGTAAGTATAACTGCAACTTTTCCTAACCATTTTTGTAACAGTTATCACACATTTTCATGCATTGTGAATGTTTATATATTACAAATTTTAAAACCACTGCATTTAATTCTTTTAAAACAATTTATTCTTAATTATGTGTTATAAACAAACGTAAAATAAATATTTAATTACACACTAACACCCATTTGGCTTGTCTTGAATGTAGTCATTTCCACATCAAACAGATTCAAGGTGTGATCGCACATCTTCACAAGGTCTTCGAGCCCGCGCTTGAGAGCGTCTATGGCCCTTCCATTTGCCATTTGTATGCGGAAGTGCATTTTCACATCAGCGGGATGTGGAACAGTGTAACCGCAAAATTGTACATCAGGGCTGCAATGAAAAAGTTATCAATGGTATGGAAGTGCATTTTCGCATCAGCGGGATGTGGAACAGTGTAACCGCAAAATTGTACATCAGGGCTGCAATGAAAAAGTTATCAATGGTATGATTTACATATTTTAACAATAAAGCAATATAATAAGACCGCTGCTTTCAACGGGACATTAGTGCAAGAATTTTTTAACAATTTCTCTCCTTAGGCTTGACTTGTATACTCGTTTTTCACAAAACTTGCATTATACTGTCCCTAGTTTTAATAGTTATTAATGGATAAATGATTGAATCTCCAAATTTCTAATAGCAACGGAATAATCATATTTGCAGTTATATATTTATTAGTGATTCTGTCACTCTTCTACATACTACTCTTATAGTAACTTTATTGAAATATTTCTGCTATATAAAGCATGACATCCATATACTTACTAACTAGAAATAATACATCGTAGGGAATTGCCTAACGTGTGTCCCTCGTCTTCAAATACAAAGGTCTTGGACTTCTCCGAAGGGCCCTCGCTATCTGCTAACTTAATGAACATTTAAATGTTAATCAATTTAAGCTTCAGCTTCCTATATTTACCTGTGAAATTGGCATTTGGCTGCACAAGGGTATACAACATGCACGTTTTTGGAGGTTATAGGAAGTTATAAAATAAAATGTTTAAAATTCTTCATTGTTTAATTCTTCAGATTAGTATTCACTCACAAGCTTTGTTAGGGTATTTTGCTTATAATTATTAGCTCAATAGGTAATTACATGGTTATAATTAGAGTTTCATTAGGTACATTTTCATTTCATAATTTAGACGACATCTACTACATATTTTCCAGACTGCTTAATGAAAGATCGATATATTAGATGTCTGGAATTTCAGAAATCTTTATTACCTCCTTCAAATAGTAACCTATGAATTTATTCATTTCCATGTTCTATCTTGTGACAACAGCAGTCTCTGAGGTCAAACGTAGTCTCATTATCAAGTTTGAATATTATTTAAATTCTAAATTCATACTTTTAGCATAGTGAATGTTAATACAAACACTTTGATGCATTGCTTACTATTTGTATGTAATCCAGATTTTCATCATATTTAATCAATTTAACAATGAGGATACATTTTATTGTTGATATATATACTCGATCTATATTGGGCTATCGACCCCATATGGTTTGTATTTTTTTAACCCATTCGGTTTTTATTTTTTCTCTCGATAACTAAGGACCTCACACCAATGCGGTTTTCATGTTTGGATTCACCATTCACAAGTCTATCATACTGCCCACTCACTGAGCCCCCTCGGTTGAAATAGAAATTTTCTAACTTTATCTTGCGAATTTCGGATCTCGTACCAGGATCACAGAAGTGGCGAGAGATCGTCTATTGGTTTTTAATTTTTATCTCGGTAACTAAGCATCGCACAGCATTGCGGTTTGCATTTTTGGATTCAGCATTTGCCACTGCATCGTGCTGTGCACTCAGTTTGAATAAAAAAAATTCAACGATTTCGTGAAAAGTTCCAAGGGGTTAACCTTATGGAATTCTCGTGAAAAAAATGGATTTGAAAATTTCCTAGGGCATTCGATAGAGGGTCATTATGTAAGACTTTTCCCAAAACAGTTTCATGCACGTCCTTCTAGTTTTTGCGTGGGAGGGAATTTAATATGCCACTTTTCTTTTCTTTTATAATTTTTTTCTCAGGAACTAAGCATCGCACAGCAATGCGGTTAGCATATTTGGATTCAGCATTCACCAGTCTACCGTTTCCAACAAAAAATGGACTGCATTCCTGTAAGTTTGTGTGTAAGTTTTCATGCGGTTTTTATTTTTTTTCTCGATAACTAAGGACCTCACAGCAATGGGGTATTCATGTTTGGATTCAGCATTCACCACTCTATCGTTTCCAACATAAAAGTTGACTGCATTCCTGTAAGTTTGTGTGTAAGTTTTCATACGGTTTTTATTTTTTTTCTCGATAACTAAGGACCTCACACCAATGCGGTTTTCATGTTTGGATTCACCATTCACAAGTCTATCATACTGCCCACTCACTGAGCCCCCTCGGTTGAAATAGAAATTTTGTAACTTTATCTCGCAATTTTCGGATCTCGTACCAGGATCACAGAAGTGGCGAGAGATCGTCTATTGGTTTTTAATTTTTATCTCGGTAACTAAGCATCGCACAGCATTGCGGTTTGCATTTTTTGATTCAGCATTTGCCACTGCATCGTGCTGTGCACTCAGTTTGAATAAAAAATTTCAACGATTTCGTGAAAAGTTCCAAGGGGTTAACCTTATGGAATTCTCGTGAAAAAAATGGATTTGAAAATTTCCTAGGGCATTCGATAGAGGGCCATTATGTAAGACTTTTCCCAAAACAGTTTCATGCACGTCCTTCTAGTTTTTGCGTGGGAGGGAATTTAATATGCCACTTTTCTTTTCTTTTATAATTATTTTCTCAGGAACTAAGCATCGCACAGCAATGCGGTTAGCATATTTGGATTCAGCATTCACCAGTCTACCGTTTCCAACAAAAAATGGACTGCATTCCTGTAAGTTTGTGTGTAAGTTTTCATGCGGTTTTTATTTTTTTTCTCGATAACTAAGGACCTCACAGCAATGGGGTATTCATGTTTGGATTCAGCATTCACCACTCTATCGTTTCCAACATAAGAGTTGACTGCATTCCTGTAAGTTTGTGTGTAAGTTTTCATACGGTTTTTATTTTTTTTCTCGATAACTAAGGACCTCACACCAATGCGGTTTTCATGTTTGGATTCACCATTCACAAGTCTATCATACTGCCCACTCACTGAGCCCCCTCGGTTGAAATAGAAATTTTCTAACTTTATCTCGCAATTTTCGGATCTCGTACCAGGATCACAGAAGTGGCGAGAGATCGTCTATTGGTTTTTAATTTTTATCTCGGTAACTAAGCATCGCACAGCATTGCGGTTTGCATTTTTGGATTCAGCATTTGCCAGTGCATCGTGCTGTGCACTCAGTTTGAATAAAAAAATTCAACGATTTCGTGAAAAGTTCCAAGGGGTTAACCTTATGGAATTCTCGTGAAAAAAATGGATTTGAAAATTTCCTAGGGCATTCGATAGAGGGTCATTATGTAAGACTTTTCCCAAAACAGTTTCATGCACGTCCTTCTTGTTTTTGCGTGGGAGGGAATTTAATATGCCACTTTCCTTTTCTTTTATAATTTTTTTCTCAGTAACTAAGCATCGCACAGCAATGCGGTTAGCATATTTGGATTCAGCATTCACCAGTCTACCGTTTCCAACAAAAAAATTGACTGCATTCCTGTAAGTTTGTGTGTAAGTTTTCGTGCGGTTTTTATTTTTTTTCTCGATAACTAAGGACCTCACAGCAATGGGGTATTCATGTTTGGATTCAGCATTCACCACTCTATCGTTTCCAACATAAAAGTTGACTGCATTCCTGTAAGTTTGTGTGTAAGTTTTCATACGGTTTTTATTTTTTTCTCGATAACTAAGGACCTCACACCAATGGGATTTTCATGTTTGGATTCACCATTCACAAGTCTATCATACTGCCCACTCACTGAGCCCCCTCGGTTGAAATAGAAATTTTGTAACTTTATCTCGCAATTTTCGGATCTCGTACCAGGATCACAGAAGTGGCGAGAGATCGTCTATTGGTTTTTAATTTTTATCTCGGTAACTAAGCATCGCACAGCATTGCGGTTTGCATTTTTTGATTCAGCATTTGCCACTGCATCGTGCTGTGCACTCAGTTTGAATAAAAAATTTCAACGATTTCGTGAAAAGTTCCAAGGGGTTAACCTTATGGAATTCTCGTGAAAAAAATGGATTTGAAAATTTCCTAGGGCATTCGATAGAGGGCCATTATGTAAGACTTTTCCCAAAACAGTTTCATGCACGTCCTTCTAGTTTTTGCGTGGGAGGGAATTTAATATGCCACTTTTCTTTTCTTTTATAATTATTTTCTCAGGAACTAAGCATCGCACAGCAATGCGGTTAGCATATTTGGATTCAGCATTCACCAGTCTACCGTTTCCAACAAAAAATGGACTGCATTCCTGTAAGTTTGTGTGTAAGTTTTCATGCGGTTTTTATTTTTTTTCTCGATAACTAAGGACCTCACAGCAATGGGGTATTCATGTTTGGATTCAGCATTCACCACTCTATCGTTTCCAACATAAGAGTTGACTGCATTCCTGTAAGTTTGTGTGTAAGTTTTCATACGGTTTTTATTTTTTTTCTCGATAACTAAGGACCTCACACCAATGCGGTTTTCATGTTTGGATTCACCATTCACAAGTCTATCATACTGCCCACTCACTGAGCCCCCTCGGTTGAAATAGAAATTTTCTAACTTTATCTCGCAATTTTCGGATCTCGTACCAGGATCACAGAAGTGGCGAGAGATCGTCTATTGGTTTTTAATTTTTATCTCGGTAACTAAGCATCGCACAGCATTGCGGTTTGCATTTTTGGATTCAGCATTTGCCAGTGCATCGTGCTGTGCACTCAGTTTGAATAAAAAAATTCAACGATTTCGTGAAAAGTTCCAAGGGGTTAACCTTATGGAATTCTCGTGAAAAAAATGGATTTGAAAATTTCCTAGGGCATTCGATAGAGGGTCATTATGTAAGACTTTTCCCAAAACAGTTTCATGCACGTCCTTCTTGTTTTTGCGTGGGAGGGAATTTAATATGCCACTTTCCTTTTCTTTTATAATTTTTTTCTCAGTAACTAAGCATCGCACAGCAATGCGGTTAGCATATTTGGATTCAGCATTCACCAGTCTACCGTTTCCAACAAAAAAATTGACTGCATTCCTGTAAGTTTGTGTGTAAGTTTTCGTGCGGTTTTTATTTTTTTTCTCGATAACTAAGGACCTCACAGCAATGGGGTATTCATGTTTGGATTCAGCATTCACCACTCTATCGTTTCCAACATAAAAGTTGACTGCATTCCTGTAAGTTTGTGTGTAAGTTTTCATACGGTTTTTATTTTTTTCTCGATAACTAAGGACCTCACACCAATGGGATTTTCATGTTTGGATTCACCATTCACAAGTCTATCATACTGCCCACTCACTGAGCCCCCTCGGTTGAAATAGAAATTTTCTAACTTTATCTCGCAATTTTCGGATCTCGTACCAGGATCACAGAAGTGGCGAGAGATCGTCTATTGGTTTTTAATTTTTATCTCGGTAACTAAGCATCGCACAGCATTGCGGTTTGCATTTTTTGATTCAGCATTTGCCACTGCATCGTGCTGTGCACTCAGTTTGAATAAAAAATTTCAACGATTTCGTGAAAAGTTCCAAGGGGTTAACCTTATGGAATTCTCGTGAAAAAAATGGATTTGAAAATTTCCTAGGGCATTCGATAGAGGGCCATTATGTAAGACTTTTCCCAAAACAGTTTCATGCACGTCCTTCTAGTTTTTGCGTGGGAGGGAATTTAATATGCCACTTTTCTTTTCTTTTATAATTATTTTCTCAGGAACTAAGCATCGCACAGCAATGCGGTTAGCATATTTGGATTCAGCATTCACCAGTCTACCGTTTCCAACAAAAAATGGACTGCATTCCTGTAAGTTTGTGTGTAAGTTTTCATGCGGTTTTTATTTTTTTTCTCGATAACTAAGGACCTCACAGCAATGGGGTATTCATGTTTGGATTCAGCATTCACCACTCTATCGTTTCCAACATAAGAGTTGACTGCATTCCTGTAAGTTTGTGTGTAAGTTTTCATACGGTTTTTATTTTTTTTCTCGATAACTAAGGACCTCACACCAATGCGGTTTTCATGTTTGGATTCACCATTCACAAGTCTATCATACTGCCCACTCACTGAGCCCCCTCGGTTGAAATAGAAATTTTCTAACTTTATCTCGCAATTTTCGGATCTCGTACCAGGATCACAGAAGTGGCGAGAGATCGTCTATTGGTTTTTAATTTTTATCTCGGTAACTAAGCATCGCACAGCATTGCGGTTTGCATTTTTGGATTCAGCATTTGCCAGTGCATCGTGCTGTGCACTCAGTTTGAATAAAAAAATTCAACGATTTCGTGAAAAGTTCCAAGGGGTTAACCTTATGGAATTCTCGTGAAAAAAATGGATTTGAAAATTTCCTAGGGCATTCGATAGAGGGTCATTATGTAAGACTTTTCCCAAAACAGTTTCATGCACGTCCTTCTTGTTTTTGCGTGGGAGGGAATTTAATATGCCACTTTCCTTTTCTTTTATAATTTTTTTCTCAGTAACTAAGCATCGCACAGCAATGCGGTTAGCATATTTGGATTCAGCATTCACCAGTCTACCGTTTCCAACAAAAAAATTGACTGCATTCCTGTAAGTTTGTGTGTAAGTTTTCGTGCGGTTTTTATTTTTTTTCTCGATAACTAAGGACCTCACAGCAATGGGGTATTCATGTTTGGATTCAGCATTCACCACTCTATCGTTTCCAACATAAAAGTTGACTGCATTCCTGTAAGTTTGTGTGTAAGTTTTCATACGGTTTTTATTTTTTTCTCGATAACTAAGGACCTCACACCAATGGGATTTTCATGTTTGGATTCACCATTCACAAGTCTATCATACTGCCCACTCACTGAGCCCCCTCGGTTGAAATAGAAATTTTCTAACTTTATCTCGCAATTTTCGGATCTCGTACCAGGATCACAGAAGTGGCGAGAGATCGTCTATTGGTTTTTAATTTTTATCTCGGTAACTAAGCATCGCACAGCATTGCGGTTTGCATTTTTTGATTCAGCATTTGCCACTGCATCGTGCTGTGCACTCAGTTTGAATAAAAAATTTCAACGATTTCGTGAAAAGTTCCAAGGGGTTAACCTTATGGAATTCTCGTGAAAAAAATGGATTTGAAAATTTCCTAGGGCATTCGATAGAGGGCCATTATGTAAGACTTTTCCCAAAACAGTTTCATGCACGTCCTTCTAGTTTTTGCGTGGGAGGGAATTTAATATGCCACTTTTCTTTTCTTTTATAATTATTTTCTCAGGAACTAAGCATCGCACAGCAATGCGGTTAGCATATTTGGATTCAGCATTCACCAGTCTACCGTTTCCAACAAAAAATGGACTGCATTCCTGTAAGTTTGTGTGTAAGTTTTCATGCGGTTTTTATTTTTTTTCTCGATAACTAAGGACCTCACAGCAATGGGGTATTCATGTTTGGATTCAGCATTCACCACTCTATCGTTTCCAACATAAGAGTTGACTGCATTCCTGTAAGTTTGTGTGTAAGTTTTCATACGGTTTTTATTTTTTTTCTCGATAACTAAGGACCTCACACCAATGCGGTTTTCATGTTTGGATTCACCATTCACAAGTCTATCATACTGCCCACTCACTGAGCCCCCTCGGTTGAAATAGAAATTTTCTAACTTTATCTCGCAATTTTCGGATCTCGTACCAGGATCACAGAAGTGGCGAGAGATCGTCTATTGGTTTTTAATTTTTATCTCGGTAACTAAGCATCGCACAGCATTGCGGTTTGCATTTTTGGATTCAGCATTTGCCAGTGCATCGTGCTGTGCACTCAGTTTGAATAAAAAAATTCAACGATTTCGTGAAAAGTTCCAAGGGGTTAACCTTATGGAATTCTCGTGAAAAAAATGGATTTGAAAATTTCCTAGGGCATTCGATAGAGGGTCATTATGTAAGACTTTTCCCAAAACAGTTTCATGCACGTCCTTCTTGTTTTTGCGTGGGAGGGAATTTAATATGCCACTTTCCTTTTCTTTTATAATTTTTTTCTCAGTAACTAAGCATCGCACAGCAATGCGGTTAGCATATTTGGATTCAGCATTCACCAGTCTACCGTTTCCAACAAAAAAATTGACTGCATTCCTGTAAGTTTGTGTGTAAGTTTTCGTGCGGTTTTTATTTTTTTTCTCGATAACTAAGGACCTCACAGCAATGGGGTATTCATGTTTGGATTCAGCATTCACCACTCTATCGTTTCCAACATAAAAGTTGACTGCATTCCTGTAAGTTTGTGTGTAAGTTTTCATACGGTTTTTATTTTTTTCTCGATAACTAAGGACCTCACACCAATGGGATTTTCATGTTTGGATTCACCATTCACAAGTCTATCATACTGCCCACTCACTGAGCCCCCTCGGTTGAAATAGAAATTTTCTAACTTTATCTCGCAATTTTCGGATCTCGTACCAGGATCACAGAAGTGGCGAGAGATCGTCTATTGGTTTTTAATTTTTATCTCGGTAACTAAGCATCGCACAGCATTGCGGTTTGCATTTTTTGATTCAGCATTTGCCACTGCATCGTGCTGTGCACTCAGTTTGAATAAAAAATTTCAACGATTTCGTGAAAAGTTCCAAGGGGTTACCTTATGGAATTCTCGTGAAAAAAATGGATTTGAAAATTTCCTAGGGCATTCGATAGAGGGCCATTATGTAAGACTTTTCCCAAAACAGTTTCATGCACGTCCTTCTAGTTTTTGCGTGGGAGGGAATTTAATATGCCACTTTTCTTTTCTTTTATAATTATTTTCTCAGGAACTAAGCATCGCACAGCAATGCGGTTAGCATATTTGGATTCAGCATTCACCAGTCTACCGTTTCCAACAAAAAATGGACTGCATTCCTGTAAGTTTGTGTGTAAGTTTTCATGCGGTTTTTATTTTTTTTCTCGATAACTAAGGACCTCACAGCAATGGGGTATTCATGTTTGGATTCAGCATTCACCACTCTATCGTTTCCAACATAAGAGTTGACTGCATTCCTGTAAGTTTGTGTGTAAGTTTTCATACGGTTTTTATTTTTTTTCTCGATAACTAAGGACCTCACACCAATGCGGTTTTCATGTTTGGATTCACCATTCACAAGTCTATCATACTGCCCACTCACTGAGCCCCCTCGGTTGAAATAGAAATTTTCTAACTTTATCTCGCAATTTTCGGATCTCGTACCAGGATCACAGAAGTGGCGAGAGATCGTCTATTGGTTTTTAATTTTTATCTCGGTAACTAAGCATCGCACAGCATTGCGGTTTGCATTTTTGGATTCAGCATTCACCAGTCTACCGTTTCCAACAAAAAAATGGACTGCATTCCTGTAAGTTTGTGTGTAAGTTTTCATGCGGTTTTTATTTTTTTTCTCGATAACTAAGGACCTCACAGCAATGGAGTATTCATGTTTGGATTCAGCATTCACCACTCTATCGTTTCCAACATAAAAGTTGACTGCATTCCTGTAAGTTTGTGTGTAAGTTTTCATACGGTTTTTATTTTTTTTCTCGATAACTAAGGACCTCACACCAATGCGGTTTTCATGTTTGGATTCACCTTTCACAAGTCTATCATACTGCCCACTCACTGAGCCCCCTCGGTTGAAATAGAAATTTTCTAACTTTATCTCGCAATTTTCGGATCTCGTACCAGGATCACAGAAGTGGCGAGAGATCGTCTATTGGTTTTTAATTTTTATCTCGGTAACTAAGCATCGCACAGCATTGCGGTTTGCATTTTTGGATTCAGCATTTGCCACTGCATCGTGCTGTGCACTCAGTTTGAATAAAAAAAATTCAACGATTTCGTGAAAAGTTCCAAGGGGTTAACCTTATGGAATTCTCGTGAAAAAAATGGATTTGAAAATTTCCTAGGGCATTCGATAGAGGGTCATTATGTAAGACTTTTCCCAAAACAGTTTCATGCACGTCCTTCTAGTTTTTGCGTGGGAGGGAATTTAATATGCCACTTTTCTTTTCTTTTATAATTTTTTTCTCAGTAACTAAGCATCGCACAGCAATGCGGTTAGCATATTTGGATTCAGCATTCACCAGTCTACCGTTTCCAACAAAAAAAATGACTGCATTCCTGCAAGTTTGTGTGAACATTTTTATATGGTTTTTAGTGTTTTTCAGATAACTAAGGGGCTCACAGCAATACGTTCTGCAGTTTAGGACTCAGCATTAGCAGCTCTATCGTGCCCCGCACTCAGTTTATAACAATATTCATTCGTATCCGTCGTCCGTATCGGCGTATTCGAGGCGAAATTTCAGATTTCGTATCAGGATCATAGGAGTGCAAGGAGATTAAGTGAGTGCGACAGAAGAGAGAGAGACAAATAAGTCTGTTGCTCGGAGTGTACTTCCGGGCGACATCTGTCGGTGTTCAGCGAAAGCGTACCTTGGAAGGTAATACAGGTTCCTGCCGTTCACCACTAGTACATTCCGAGCAACAGACCGATGTCTGACTCTGTCTCTTCCGTCTTACGCGACACGATCTCCTTGCACTCCTATGATCCTGATACGAAATGTGAAAATCGCAAACGACTGATATGAACGACTTACTTGTATGAATTGGAGGAATTGTATGAGGGTATTGGACTGGACGGACTGGATGCACAAAATAGAATACAAATATGCATATAAAACATGTATTTATTAGTAATATCAAAACAGTTACAACATTTATAAACGAAACAGACAAAATGAGAATGCGATTTTCCCTAAAAAAATGCAAAAGCCAGTGAATGCAGTCTCTCAATTTTCAACATAAGCGCCGAATAGCGAATATTTGAATACATATAAAATTATACAGTTGCTATGGGTTAAATGTTAAATATTACAAATTGAAAGTTATATTTCTTCAATAAACTACAGTACAATGAGCCATACCATTTACACGGCCGATCTGCGAGACCACATGCCTCGGAAACCAAAATACAAGCGGCATATATCAATAAAAAGCAAACACAGAACTCAAATGGAGCGCCGAAACTAATACTTATCCGCATGACTCAGGTTACGGAAAAATAAATTAAAACTAACAAATAAACAGTTCAAGCTGCCTGTCTACTAGACGCCCAATGTAAATCACATAACAGTACCTCCAGCCTGACACACACTCCGCAACGGACTACAAGAGTATGGATGCCTGCAGGAATGGCGACCCACTCTGCTGGGAGTTCGGGAACCTAAACATGTACCGCGCTTGCCTGCTGTAACTATAGGAGCAAACAACAAATAGTTTGCATTTCCACTGACCAGCATTCATCAGCTCTATCAAAATTATAAAACAACTGTGGTACGAAAACTATAGGAGCAATTAACAAATAGTTTGCATTTCCAATAACTACCTTTCATCAGCTCTATATGTATACAAAGAAAGCAGCGATGACATTAACGGTTTAGCAACAATTCAATTTTTAAATTACAAGATATTACTCAAAATCCTAATTTTAAAACAACTGTGGTTCGAAAACTATTAGCGCCATCAACAAATGGTTTACATTTCCTTTAACTACCTTCCATCAGCTCTATATGTATACAAAGAAAGCAGCGATGAGATTAACGGTTAAGCAACAATTCAATTTTTAAATTACAAGATATTACTTAAAATCCTAATTTTAAAACAACTGTGGTTCGAAAACTATAAGCGCCATCAACAAATGGTTTGCATTTCCAATAACTACCTTTCATCAGCTCTATATGTATACAAAGAAAGCAGCGATGACATTAACGGTTTAGCAACAATTCAATTTTTAAATTACAAGATATTACTCAAAATCCTAATTTTAAAACAACTGTGGTTCCAAAACTATAAGCGCCATCAACAAATGGTTTGCATTTCCTATAACTACCTTCCATCAGCTCTATATGTATACAAAGAAAGCAGCGATGAGATTAACGGTTAAGCAACAATTCAATTTTTAAATTACAAGATATTACTTAAAATCCTAATTTTAAAACAACTGTGGTTCGAAAACTATAAGCGCCATCAACAAATGGTTTGCATTTCCTATAACTACCTTCCATCAGCTCTATATGTATACAAAGAAAGCAGCGATGACATTAACGGTTTAGCAACAATTCAATTTTTAAATTACAAGATATTACTCAAAATCCTAATTTTAAAACAACTGTGGTTCGAAAACTATTAGCGCCATCAACAAATGGTTTACATTTCCAATAACTACCTTCCATCAGCTCTATATGTATACAAAGAAAGCAGCGATGAGATTAACGGTTAAGCAACAATTCAATTTTTAAATTACAAGATATTACTTAAAATCCTAATTTTAAAACAACTGTGGTTCGAAAACTATAAGCGCCATCAACAAATGGTTTGCATTTCCTATAACTACCTTCCATCAGCTCTATATGTATACAAAGAAAGCAGCGATGACATTAACGGTTTAGCAACAATTCAATTTTTAAATTACAAGATATTACTCAAAATCCTAATTTTAAAACAACTGTGGTTCCAAAACTATAAGCGCCATCAACAAATGGTTTGCATTTCCTATAACTACCTTCCATCAGCTCTATATGTATACAAAGAAAGCAGCGATGAGATTAACGGTTAAGCAACAATTCAATTTTTAAATTACAAGATATTACTTAAAATCCTAATTTTAAAACAACTGTGGTTCGAAAACTATAAGCGCCATCAACAAATGGTTTGCATTTCCTATAACTACCTTCCATCAGCTCTATATGTATACAAAGAAAGCAGCGATGACATTAACGGTTTAGCAACAATTCAATTTTTAAATTACAAGATATTACTCAAAAACCTAATTTTAAAACGACTGTGGTTCGAAAACTATAAGCGCCATCAACAAATGGTTTACATTTCCAATAACTACCTTCCATCAGCTCTATATGTATACAAAGAAAGCAGCGATGAGATTAACGGTTAAGCAACAATTCAATTTTTAAATTACAAGATATTACTTAAAATCCTAATTTTAAAACAACTGTGGTTCGAAAACTATAAGCGCCATCAACAAATGGTTTGCATTTCCTATAACTACCTTCCATCAGCTCTATATGTATACAAAGAAAGCAGCGATGACATTAACGGTTTAGCAACAATTCAATTTTTAAATTACAAGATATTACTCAAAATCCTAATTTTAAAACAACTGTGGTTCGAAAACTATTAGCGCCATCAACAAATGGTTTACATTTCCTTTAACTACCTTCCATCAGCTCTATATGTATACAAAGAAAGCAGCGATGAGATTAACGGTTAAGCAACAATTCAATTTTTAAATTACAAGATATTACTTAAAATCCTAATTTTAAAACAACTGTGGTTCGAAAACTATAAGCGCCACCAACAAATGGTTTGCATTTCCAATTACTACCTTTCATCAGCTCTATATGTATACAAAGAAAGCAGCGATGACATTAACGGTTAAGCAACAATTGAATTTTTAAATTACAAGATATTACTTAAAATCCTAATTTTAAAACAACTGTGGTTCGAAAACTATAAGCGCCATCAACAAATGGTTTGCATTTCCAATAACTACCTTTCATCAGCTCTATATGTATACAAAGAAAGCAGCGATGACATTAATGGTTTAGCAACAATTCAATTTTTAAATTACAAGATATTACACAAAATCCTAATTTTAAAACAACTGTGGTTTGTAAACTATAAGCGCCATCAACAAATGGTTTGCATTTCCAATAACTACCTTTCATCAGCTCTATATGTATACAAATATACAAATAAAGCAGCGATGACATTAACGGTTTAGCAACAATTCAATTTTTAAATTACAAGATATTACTCAAAATCCTAATTTTAAAACAACTGTGGTTCGAAAACTATAAGCGCCATCAACAAATGGTTTGCATTTCCAATAACTACCTTTCATCAGCTCTATATGTATACAAAGAAAGCAGCGATGACATTAACGGTTTAGCAACAATTCAATTTTTAAATTACAAGATATTACTCAAAATCATAATTTTAAAACAACTGTGGTTCGAAAACTATAAGCGCCATCAACAAATGGTTTGCATTTCCTATAACTACCTTCCATCAGCTCTATATGTATACAATGAAAGCAGCGATGACATTAACGGTTATGCAACAATTCAATTTTTAAATTACAAGATATTACTTAAAATCCTAATTTTAAAACAACTGTGGTTCGAAAACTATAAGCGCCATCAACAAATGGTTTGCATTTCCAATAACTACCTTTCATCAGCTCTATATGTATACAAAGAAAGCAGCGATGAGATTAACATTATATTTATTATTGATGCAAATGATTACTTTGTTGTTAGCAACCTTGTTTATGGCTTTAGAAACGGATGCCACACAAGCAGGATAAGCGTATCCGTAGTATGTAGTATAAACAGTAACATCTTTCACAACGGAGCATTTTCCCTGTTGCAACACCACATTTATAATCCATAAGCATCTCAGAACATCCTCTTTCTTCATGACCAAACATCAACATCCTAAAAGTAAAAGCAAGATTAGCGGTAGTAAAGAATTATATACATAACTATGTTAAAAATTACATAATAACACAAATAATAATAAATATAAAAAAAAATTAAGAAGTTTCCTAGAGGGAATCACGTAGACAATAACTTGAATTATGCACTCGATTTAAATTCGGCAAATAGCAGCGAAGAGTTAATAATACTGTACTGAATCATTTTACCTCGTGATTTCCTTTATCTTGGCTGATGGAAACGTTGTCAATGATATGAAAGCTCTCTTCCATCCTTAAGAATACAGTGTTTTGGAGCTGGCTCTGGCCAATCAATGCAATCCTTACGTCAGGACATGGTGCTACCAAGAGGTGCTGAAACGCTGAAAACATATGTAATATTAGGCGAGGTATGGATCAACTTAGGATACCTCCTAATCCACAAAAGTGATGTCGTGTAGTTGAAGCAGGATGAACATGTTCAGTGCAATAATATCTACAATGACAGGCTTCGTACGATAATTATAAACACATTCATCGTAACACAATAATTATGTACGTAGATTGAAAGGCGCTAATGGATGTAACATAAACTGTATTGTTATCAATCCCCATAGTTACATTAGACCAGAGTTATATGCACACCTCCTTAATTGGGCAACAGCGTTTCATTCTGGAGGGTATTATCAGTTAAAATCAACACAGCAGTATACATTAACTTCTAATAAATGTATGTAGTCATTTTAACTAATGCACATCATTTGCTCAAGGAGTGGATATCTAATAACTACTAATTCAAGAATTAGTGAGAACTAGGTACTAACCGGTTTTTAACTCCATTTTCAGAACCATTGTAACAGCAGCAGCAAGTTTAAAATTGCACACACTGAGAGCGGCATTCACCGGCTTCTATGAACTAACATCTGCAACAGTAACATCTTTCACAACGGAGCATTTTCCCTGTTGCAAAACCACATTTGTAATCCATAATCATCTCCGAACATCCTCTTTCTTCATGACCAAACATCAACATCCTAAAAGTAAAAGCAAGATTATTAGCAGCGAGTTTAAAATTGCACACAATGAGAGCGGCATTCACCGGCTTCTATGAACTACACCTGCAATACGTAATTTATCATCTTGATCAAAGAATGGACCAATGCACCACATCGAATAATAATAAACTCACCTGGCTGTAGAGTTTGCAGCCCAGTGTAACCAACATAATGTGCTCGGATTTCATGACCTTTATAAAACGCTTACGGAAGTTAATTGGGGCTCGAGCTGTTGTAGGAAACCGAATGGGTGGCTGCAGTTTGCCCCCTTGCCAATTAAACTCCCACGAAGCGTCCGGCGATGCCGTAATTTACGATTTTTAGTTGCGTTTTCGACGTGCCCTGTACATAGTGTTTACAGCGCTAATACGTCCCGTGTGCGTGGCGGTACTAGAGCTTCCGCCAAAATTCCGTCGCCACGGTCAAGAGGGCGCCACTTTAGCTATATACAGGGCGTTCGGAAATGACTATTCTGAGTGTTCGTAAAAACCTGAATAACTTGGTCGAAACTTATTCGTTTTACGATCTGATTGCGCATTAATAAAGTAGATGTACGCATTTTGTTAGACAACTGAAAAAGATGCACGTAAATTATAAATTAATCGCTGTGTGAAGTAATTTTGACGTTTTTCAGTTCAAATACTAACCTCAGAATAATTTCGGTTGCGAGGTCCTATTCTGCATTACCGGTTTGTCAGCTCCCATTATCCTTCGATAGATGTCCACCTAATGTACACTCCGAGCCACAGACTTATCTCTCTCACTCTCTATCTTCTTTCTCATTCAACTAATCTCCCTTCACTCCTATGATCCTGATAGGAAATTTAAAATTTCGTCTCCATGCCTACGGATATGAATTATTATTATGAGTTCACAAGCACGAGTGTGAATGCTGAATCCAATAATGCAAACCGCATTGCCGAGAGTTGTTTAAAATGAGTTATAAAATGCATCTTTCATCGATAAACTATTACAGAATATTTATTTCAACTGTACATATTTTCATCAGTATTTATTTATAATGTAATCATTGCCACTGATTAGGTGATGCCTCAAAGATTTAACGATGAAAAACTCAAACACAAATGGTTACATTTCGTTTATTGAAAAAGGAAGAGTAATACATTAAATGCAGTTTATTTTGATAATGTAATTATTTTACAATTTTTCTTAGTTTCTCGTCACGTCTTGGATATGCTAAAGCACATGTGTTACAGGAGATTAGATTGTTATTTTTTTAAAGGATAGTCAGTCATCTATGAGCAAAACATTGCAGAGATTCCAAGAATTTAAATATTCTGTCACTTTAATGTTTATATAAAACATTTCACATAATACTGTTAGTCATACCATGTGCTAATTTATCACAAATATCTTGGACAGTATCTGATCCGGTTATATTTTTAGAAATAAAATAGAATGAGAAAGAAAACGACACTTCTTATTTACATAAAAGTATTCTATAGAAACAGTCACCAATAAATTACTTATTATCCAAAATAAATTGCACGATTTATTTAAAAATCCATTATATTTATTTAAGACAAGAACTTTAAATTTTAACTGAAATCAGCATAATTTTAAAAGCTTCATGTTTACACTAGAGTAAATAATATAAAAATAACAATTAGGCTCTTAATACCTATTATTTGTACACTTCCACTTAATATTTTATTTTATACACTGTCAATAAAATCACTGGGCGTCCCGAGGTTTACATAGTTTACACTTTACTGCGTTCTGGTCACCTGTGATTTGAACAGTCGTTCATATCGTACAACACTTGTGCTATTGTTCTAGAGGACTCTACATTACTTAGTGCTACATTAGCTAAGTGTGGTTCATAATGTTTTAAGTACCTGCAAAAACGAAACGTCCAAAAATTAGTTGAACAAATTGAATTCGACGCAATGAACAAACCTTCTACAATTACTGCTGTAAATTACGAGATTCCTTAATATTAGAGATGCTGTCAGTCTAATGCTTTTTGTTACTGGACCTTCATTATCATCCTAAAAACACAAGTGACAATAAATTATTTTCACCAACAAAATTACTTGGATAAGAGGGCAAGCCAAAACTACAACAACAGAACTTTTACGCAAACACTTATGCAGATGTGGACTCACTCCAAACCAATATAACTCACTCAGAGGCAACACAAATTGGCCGAAAATAACTACTGCACACAAAAACACGGCGTGTAGATACACAGAAGTGTACACATCTGTACAACAAAATGAAAAAAACTAAACAGAAAACGACTTGCACACAACTCAAACCAACACCTCACCTGATCAGAGGGAGGGGGCCCTGTTCGGGGCACAGGAGCAGGGACAACAGTTGTTCCCTGCTTTGCAGCAGTTCTCTGCATAAAGACAACACATTAGAATCTGACCCCCCTATGGATACTTGATAAAATGATTTCCAAGCAGACACACTCTCGGAAGCGAAAGAGAGTAGGGTCATTAGAAGTTAGTCGTGAGAAGTGAGTAGAGAGAGAGAGATAAAGAGAGCGAGGCACGGATCGGCACTTACTTGTAATTCCTTGGGATTGACAAATTCGAGTGCGTGACGTTTAATGGCATGAAATGCGGCGTCTGGAGCATATCCGGGGTGCTGGCTCGGGGGTGGTGGCGCCGGTGGATCCGATTTACCCGTATGTTGAAATTGCTTCCTCTTTATTAAACTAGCTTTCATAGCCTACAAATTAGAAGTTAATATATAAGCAAGCAAAACAACAGCAGTTTAGTTACCTCTAAGTTACAATGTTTATCATTGATATGTGTCATTAAAGAAAACCTCTTCCTCTTCATGTTATCACATCGGTCCCACTGACACAACAACTCATCGTTTGTGTCCGGAATATGTGTGGCACAAACATGCATATACACCTGATTTGCCGATTTGAACTTAATATCTCTGTAAAACGTGCAAATTAGAATTCAGTTATCTTAATAATCGCTCGCAACTTACAAGTGACAATCACCCCACTCACAGACAAACGGCGTAGTAAGATCCCTGATAACTTTGGCTTTTACCTTAGCGACCGTTTTAACCTCCTCCGTTTTCCTCTCGACAGTAACAACACCGTTCGAAGCGCTCGTTTGCGTAACTATAGTAGAAGGTGTAGTCTTAATAACAGTAGTAGTGGGAGTTATGTTAGTCACTGTGGACTGCTGGAGGATCGGTCTTTGCACTTGCGTGACAACCATCTGCTGGCCCTGCGGTGTGACCACCACCTTCTGATGGTGGGTGGCGGCGTTTGTATTTTGTTGCAGGATGATGATTGTCTTCGTTCCCGTGCCCTGCTGCTGTGTGGTCTGCGCCACCAGGACCGTCTGCTGCTGCCCGTGAACCATCGCCGTCTGCGGCTGAGCCACCATGTATCCCTGGGGGCCCCCCGTTTGGATGACGTACTGACCCGGCTGCCCGCTCGGCACCAGCTGCATCTGTCCCTGGAGCCCCTGCGACAGCAGGATCTGGCCCATGTTCGACTGCATCATTTGCGCGCGTTGCTGCCCCGAGTTCTGTACGATCACGGTCTGGCCGCCCTGGGTTTTAAGCTGCGCCCCCGGCGGCAGAACCATCTGGTTGCCCCCCGGTTGGGAGACGATGATTTGCCTCGGCTGCGTCATTAAAACTTGCTGATTCGTATTGTCCATGTACACCTACAATAAAGAGAGAATCGTATTTATAGGAACATGTCACAAAAGTCAATTTTTAATGAAGCATTTCCATTGGAAATTGCTAGAAGCTTCAGCCTATTTACACATATTATTTAGCCCATGGCAAAACAGTCTATACAAATTTCCTACCATAAATTTAAGGAGTTCGTAGCTGACAATGTTACAATTGACAATTGATAAAAAAAATATTTGGCGATTGGATTTTTTCTAAATGCTGTAACTTTAATTGTTTTTGTAAGATTTTTTTTTTCTAAGACAGAGAAGACAATAATAAATACATTAAGACTGTAAACACATTTATGTAAAAATAATTTTTAAACTCTAAAGATATAAGAGAAAATTTTGCAATTCAATGAGAAAGACATATTACCTGCTGTACAGGTGCTTGAACGGCTGGAGGAATTTCCTCCTGCTGTTGTTGTTCCTGCAGCATCTCCTCCTCCTCGTCCTCCAAAATGTCGGCAGCCAAATCGGCAAACAGCTTTGCGGCTGCAGTGGAGGCCGTGACCGTGCTCTCGTCGCCATTCGAGCTCGACACGGAACCGGGGGCGGGCGAGTCTGCCGACACATTCCCATTCACGTTGTTCATGGCCAGGTGGGGCTTCTTCGACTCGGACTCCACGATATCATCGTTCGCGGGGCGCTTCAGCGACTTCTCGCCGTCCTCCATCTTCAGGTCGACATTGTTGTGCTTCGAGCAGTCGACGCCGTCCTTGCTCAGCACCTTCTCGATATGGTTCTCGACCAGCTCGAGGCCGCCGATCCGCAGCTCCTTGCCCATCACGCCGTTCAGCGTGGGCGGGTCCTTGTCGACCTTCTTTTCCAGCAGGTCCGCCAGCATCAGGTGCTTCCTCGACTGCAGTATGCTGCTGTTCTTCATGGAGTCTTTGGAATTGCTGTCGTCGTTGATCACCATGGGGTTGTCTAGGCTCGGAATACCGTTGAGCAGGCCCTCGAAACTGGTGAGCGAGTTGTCGCCCTCCTCGGTCGAAGAGACACCACTGATTCCCACGGTGCCTAGGCCCGTGCTAGAGGCCAGCGAGTTGTTGCCGATGGAGTCGCTGTCCTCGTTCTCGATTTTCACGGACGTCTTCGTTTTGTTGTTGCTTAGGGGTGCTAGGGGGGGCGGCGGCTGGGGCGGCTCTCTCCTGCTCTTCACCGAATTTATGCCCTGCGTCGTGGACGAGACGGCTGGGTCGGCCACATCACTCTCAGAAAATAATTGACGGGCCCCATTTAAGCGGGCATTTTTTGGGGTTTCCATTTTTATGATGGTCTTCGATTCGGGTGTCGGCTGTATCTGCTGCGCCAGCAGCCTTTGTTGCTGCTGCTGCTGCTGCCTTGCTGCCACCTGTTAAGCACCACATAAATATAAATTAATAACGAATAATGTATAAACCAAACAAACTCCACGTAAAGAGTAGTGAATAATAGTAGCATTTATACATGGGTCCGATTGTAGGTGCTTACTTAATATTAAAACTCAGTTGGTTATTAAAATGCCTGCCTTATTAGCGCAGGTGGAGTTTTGTATTTGGTTTGTACACGGTCAATAAGTCGATTAAAATTAATTACGGCAAACAAAATGTTATGATTTCTTTTTTAATGTTATGCAGTCATGTTAGAAAAGTCAGGTTTGCAACTAAATTCACACAAAAACTACATGCACAACAGTGATGCTGGCGCGCGCAGAAACGTTCGCACGTCGCTTCCTAAGCAGCGCAACTAAGACAACGCATTCGCCTCAACAAAAATGATGAGAAACTTTAAAAATAAAACATTAGTTGAATAGGTTAGTGTGTTACCTGAGCTACGGATTGGCAGTCTGTCCTCATGCTGACCGGATTCATGCATTCGTTTACCTTTGTCGCCAACAAGCTCTTGATGAGCGATGTATTACTCTGACCTTGCTCCTTGTTACCACCACTTCCCGTCGCCGTGTTCGTGCACCCGCTGCCGAGAAGTGCCTGGCTCAGGTGTGGATGTGCCATTACCTTTATAATAATACACACGTCTAACTACCTTCACACAATTACAAGTACAAGAATATACTAATAGTGAATCTATGTTGTTATGGTTTGCTGTGTAAATAAATAGCTGAAGTGACCTTAATAATGTATTGATTTTTTTTGTGTATACATACACTTACTGTTTGAATTGACGAACTAATATCATAAAATAGTACTCAAATGTCTACTGCAGAGGACTAAGTTAACTAATGAAAGAGAAATAAGTTAATAAATTAAATTAAATAATATACTATGGTGTGGGACGTAAATAGAGGAGATGAGGGATGGACGTACAGATATGAAATGAAAGAATAAACAGTAGATGAAGAAACGTAAATGCAGAATAATTATAGTAGCTAATAACACGGCAATTACCTGACTTTTCAAGACATCTGCTTTATTTGAGGCTGATGAAGCCTCTCGGGGTTTGGGAGGCGCGCTCAGCTGCGCTTTGAGGATGGGGGACGCGGGGGAGGAGGGCGGCGTGTCGACAGCGACGTCCGCCACCACAGAGAGGGTGGGCGGGCTGCCGACTGCCGTGGACTGGGGCTTGCGGCGCACGCCCTTCAATGGGCTGACAGGATTAATCGGGGTTGTTGTGGTGATGGACTGTACATTTATAACCAGTGGTTGTGCTCGCACCTTTATACCGTCATAATACTGCGGGTCGGTGGGATTGGCGGGTTTTTCTGGATTCGGCCCGACCGTACCACCAAATACAGATCTGAAAGCAGACGAGACAGTTAGAGCACCCCACAACGATGTCGGTGTGCACCAGCTTACCTGACACAACGAGGGAAATGCAGGGGAGCTATGACACCTCGCCTGCCTATTTTCGCACACGAGTTTATGTAGTGCTTGTAAAGCTCTTGGTGGTCGACCTTGCCCAACGCGACCGGCTCGTACGTCGCCCGCAGCCACGTCAGGGCAAACTGCTCGTTCTCTTGGATGGCCTGCTGGTGTGCATGCTTCTGCTGTAGTTGCTGCTGCGTTGATAACTGCTGTGTCGATTGTGTCGTGGTTTGCACTACAATTTTCATAAAAATACATTGCATTAATTATACAGAAGTACCGACATTTTTAATTAAATGTGACATATCTACATCACAGAACAGTGAACCTTGGAAGTATAATTATAATAATCCCATTATTCCAGCAGAAAGCAGAGTTAGCACTAACGATGTCAGTAACGATAATTGGATGTAGTTATGAAGAAAGGACCCAAACCACGAATCAATTTACAAAGCTCGTCACAAATATAATAAGATAAGAATTAAAACTCTTTGAAGCAAACTACAATTTTATCTAAATTAATTTATCAGATATGCAATCTTTTACCAAACCTTTAAAATGCAATCATTTTTTATACCAAAATTTTCTTCAACAACAAAGTAAAACTGTGTCCGATAATAAAGTTTCTATTAAGATTAAAATTTTATATATCATTTAAACTATTATATTCTTGAAACGTGTTTTATGTATAATGCGTTAATTAAATTTCATAGATAGAATATAATTGGTGGTTTAAAAGCCTTAACCATTACTCTTCCAATTGGTCATCCAATAAGATAATGATAATGCGTTAATTAAATTTCATAGATAGAATATAATTGATGGTTTAAAAGCCTCAGCCATTACTCTTCTGATTGGTCATTTATTATAACCACAAGTATTGGTTAACCAATTTTTACTACGCACAGTTGTACGCTAAAATCCCTCTAGATCTCCAAACATACGCATTAAATGCATTGTCTAGTATCACATTCCGTAGCAAGATTGTAATAATCTCAATATTTCGGCAAGTTATAGAGCAAACTTGGAAAGCTACATGAACGCCCCTCGTATGTGGCAGCGCTAGCGCCCTCTTGCACGAGGCTGCGGATTTTTGTCGCAACACTAGTTCTAAAACGCTCGCCAGGCGGCATTCGCAACCTACGAGGGCCTTTCAATATTGCGATTAAATATCCAAATATCTGCACTATCAGTACGTTTTACGTGAATTTCACTGCTCCCAAGGTGTTGAGGTTTAGTTTCTATGAATACCATTCGATCAACAATTGTAACCTAGATAACAGAACCATGGTCAAAGATAATCAACGACTTGTGTACTACTTTCACAACAAAGTTTCTATAAAGATTTAAATTTTATGCATAATTTACAACTATTATGTTACTGAATTTACGTGTTTAATGTATAATGCATTTAAAATAATAATTATTATTATTATTACCTGGTGTTGTAGGAGTGGATGTAATGGCAATCAATCTCTGTGGGGCGATCTGGACAGGCCTCTGAGGTGTGCTGGTCAGCATTTTGACGGGCGTTGTGACGCTCGTGGTGTGTACCGGCGTGGCCGTGGGGGCGCTGGGCGTGGGCGCCGTCGTTGATATGGTGATGGCCGGCGTGCTGGTGGTGACGCTAGTGGTCGTAGTGGTGGCCGCCTGTGCGGCTACGCTGCCACCGGTGACTGTCTCCACCAGCCGCATGCCGATGCAGGCCTTCGGCCCATAGCTCTTCCCCTCGACGGTCACCAGGGAGACCAAGGTGTCGACGACGCCGTACGTGTTCACGATGAAGTTGCAGGCGCGCTCGCCGAGCGACGACAGCGAGTAGAGACACTCCAGTGTGTATATCAGCAGCATGACATCGTGGATGGTCAGGAACGAGCATACCTTCGAGTACACTTCGGCCTCCAGGTACCTGAGGAGGACGTCCTCGTTGGCTTCGTTTTGGCTTAACTTATTTAATACTTCTAATGCGGTAATACACCAGTTCCTGTCTTCCGTCTGGAGTCCTTTCGTCACTATTTTAAGCAAACTCGACGAGATGATATCGTTCACGTCCCTCACTAGGAATTCCGTGGCCATGTTGCCGAGCATCTCCATGCCGAGATTCATAAGTTGGTTCCACCTCGAGCTAGTGCACAGCAAGATGAACCGCACAAAAGTACTGTTCCTAACTAGGATAGGAACGTTCTCGTCGAAGAAACTCAGGTTCCTCAGGATAGTGGCCACCTGTAGCACGCGCTGCCCCATGTAGTCCCTGGTGCCGACGTTGCGCCCCAAATTGAACAGTTCCCGGTCACTGGCGTCCGATTTGAACTTTAACTTGAAACCCCTGCCCTTTTGCATATTGTTTATAACACAATCGTCACTGGCGAACAGTTCGACGTCACTGTCGGAATCACTGGACTCGACCACGACGACCTCCTTCTCCACCACCGGCGTCAGCGGGATCTGGGTCAGGTCCAGGATCGGCACGATGTCGGTCTTGGACGATGTCGACGGCTTCTGGGCGTCCTTCGATCCTTTACAGAACAGGCTCTCGCAGGTGAGGTCCAGGAACGAATCCGATTCCAGCGTCTCCTTCCAAAACGCGTTCAGGTTCTGTTTCCTTATGTTCCCGTAACAATCGCCCATTACCTTCCTTAGAGAGCCTACAATATATACATTTACATTAGTTACATACATTAGTTAGTTAACAATCATTGTTAACCACATCGTTTCGGTCATGGTTTGATCAGGTCAGAGGATGACTCTCAGTCAGTTTGATTCACATACATGCTACTTATATCCAAGCTATACAAATTTCTGTCCTTCGGAATTGGCGGTTTTAAAATTTAAAATCGTTTGGTCCCTTATTCAAAACTTTAATACAGAGCATTCAAGAAAGTGGTGTCAACTTTTACACAGGATACTAGCAGATGACACTGTTCAAGATGTAAATCAAATATGTTTGGAACATTGTTGTAATGTTTTTTATACCTTTTCAAGTTCAAATTGAGACCAATCAAGTTCAAATTGAGACCAATCAATTTCAAATTTGGGCCAATCAAGTTCAAATTGATACCAATCAATTGCAAATTGAGACCAATCAATTTCAAATTGAGACCAATCAATTTCAAATTGAGACCAATCAATTTCAAATTGAGACCAATCAGTTTAAAATTGAGACTAAACAAAATCAAGTTGACACTAAACAATGTCAAGTTGAGAGTAAAGAAATAAAATTTATTATGACATAAATATTGCTTGATATTGTTTAGTGTCAACTTTATTTTGTTTAGTCTCAATTTGAAATTGATTGGTTTCAATTTGAAATTGATTGGTATCAATTTGAACTTGATTGGCCTCAATTTGAAATTGATTGGCCTCAATTTGAAATTGATTGGTCTCAATTTGAACTTGATTGGTCTCAATTTGAACTTGAAAAGGTATAGATTAGAAGCAAATATATATTTTTTAAATATAGTAATAGTGTTAGAGATATTAACCCTAACATTTTTTTTTTATTCTACTATAATTTATTAAGAAATAAATTCAAATAATGAGATGGAGTAACTCACCATGGTTGAACACGCCAGCGTGTGCCAGTAGATAGTCCAGTAACCTCGGATGTTTTTCCAGTTTGAGAGTGTGTTTTCCGTCGTTAGAGAGCAGCGTGCAAACATTGATGGCAAAGTCCTGTTCGTTGGGCAGCGGTGACAAGAGAGAAAGGGCTAACCGGTCGTAGTCTGAGGCCTTGTAGATTTCTGTGGAGAGGTGGTTGTATTCCCTGGCGGAATCTGTAGAAAAATGCAAAATTGTATTTGAAATAAAACAAACAATAATAAAAAAATGTTGTAATAACTACGACTAATTTGAAAGAGGCACTACATTCTTCTGTTATTTGATACTGAATAGAAAAAAATTCTAGAGGAAGATCTGTAGTTTCATAAAAACATTATTGGAATTCCACTGGGTTGTACCAAATGATTATTTAAATTTCATCTTGTTATCCATGGATATTTAAATTATCAGTCGGTGGTAGTTATTGCCATAAATTAGCTGGGTTATTTTGAAATATTATATTTGTGGACTTAAAACAAATAATTGCAAAATTCGAAATTTCTAGTGTAGAATTTGTAGAATTTCTAGTTAGAATAGTGTAGAAGTGAATTTACATATATATTTTTTAATTGCGATTAAAAAGATTTATATAGGAATGCAAAATCCTTTCAATATATTAATTATAAGTGAACTACATAATAATATTTTTTTTAAAGTGATTATAAAGTGATTAAGTGATTAAAAAGTAAAAATTATATAGTAAAATCACTTCAATATATTACTTCAAACTTCATAAATTTGTATAAATATAAACTAAATTATTTGGTAAATAATTGAATAAGAAAACATAAAATACAATTAAAATTGCATAAGTAAGTTTTTTTGTTAGATCAGTAATTATTAGCCACAATTCATACTAGGAGAAGAATTGTGTTATCTTCTTCAAATTAGAATTCCAATGTCTGGCTTACAGATTCTTCACAGAATTATACTGAAAGTTTGATTTTACATACCATACGCATGGAGAAAACTTGTGTAATTGTGTATTTTAGAGAAATTTTGAATATGTCTATGAATCAAACATGCAAGTCATTTTTTAAACTATAATTAATTTAAAAATGATCTAACTAGATCATAAAAATGATCTAAATGATAATAATCATTTAATAATGATCTAATAGATCATAAAAAATAAATTAAATTCTGGTCTTTATACAAATTAAATATTTTCTCTATCGTCAATACTAAAATCATTAAACTATTTAAAAAAAACGAATATGTAGAAATATTAAAATTTATTTTTTGTATCAAAAACGGCAATTTAATGACTTAGTATCAATAACGAAACTGATAAAGAAAAGGTTGGGCGTCCTATTAACATAATTACTTGGACAAAATGATTGGTGACAATGTTTTTTTAAATTTGAAATGATTATCAATTAATTCTCATTGTTTGTAAATGGTGGAGGCGCCGGGTAGCGAAAATAACAGATATTTTTGCTTTCGCCGATTATATAACTAGAATCCCTTAATTAGGATTTTTAGAAGCTATGTAGAAATTATTGAATATTTGCAGAATGTTCCAAATTTTCCATATGTAGTCTGGGGAAAGTGATCCTTAAATTGTCATACAACTTTAAGGCTCTATTTACATGCCAATTATTAAGACCAATTTTTTGCATTTGGCAGAATTATGTAGACGTAATTCTTAAATTTTTATCGCGGAAAACGAATTGGGCGCCCTTTAGATTCAATTAATTTGCCAAAATAATAAGTTTTATTTCTAAAATTTGAAATTATTATTAATTAATTTTGGTCGTTTGTTAATGGTGGAGGCGCCGGGCCGAGAAATTTAGTTTGTAATTAGTACGCGCTAAAATTAGTTTTCAGTTTAGAAATGTAACGTAATATATTGGGGGTGGGGGTAAGTAATATTTCGAAGTGGGTCACGGGGAAAAAGGGGTGGGAAACACTGCTTTAGATGTTTTAGTCTTGCTGTTACGTCCAAATCTACAAATCAGCAGCTGTTCAGTCACAAACATACTGTTTTTGCATAGATTGGGAAGTTAAAATATACTGAATTTAACAAAATACTTAATTTAAATGTTTTTTTTAATGAAAAAGGTGGAAAGACCGAAAGAGTATTTTGGAACCGTGATAATTATTAGTGGTCTTTCCTTTTTGTGTTTCGTTTCTAAGCAGCTTCAAATTATGGCCGATATAAACATATTTTCCAGCTCTTACGGTTGTTAAACGATTTATACTTTTGGTATGAATTCGGCTATATGTACTAAAACTTATCTCGGTAGTGGCTGATGTATCCATTGACACGATAGCAGAAGCAACTGTAGACAGAGCGGATGTAGAACACATGCCATTCCACCAGACAATAATATCCACTTTGTGAGCACATTTCCAAACAAATTCTTCAGCCCACTGTCCATATTTTGCTTTGTATTTTACAAAGTCGGTAATTACTTCTCCATCATCCACATCATTCATGTGCTCTGCAATGTTACTGATGAACTCAATTCCATCAACATATTCCTCAAGTGACAAACTATGCCCTTGATAACGTGGATCCAGGATGTTTTCCGCAAGATGTAATTAATGTAAACAGAAGTCTTTACGATCAGAAAGCATATGCATAATTTTCTTTTCATCTGCATTGCTTGTGGAGCATTTTGGTACCTTTACCTCAAAAATTGGCTTCAGGTTTGTAAATATTTCGGGAACTAGCGAATAATTTGGCCTGTCTTCTTCGATTTTGGTTATCCACTTTCCAATGGGTTCTAGGAGGTCTCTGGTTTTCAGGTCTTACCCAAAAAATATCATCAACCAATAGCATTGTCTTCATATCTATTTGAAGATACTTGACAACTAGTTCATCCACCGCCAAAGTTTGCAGACAATACCTGTTGCTGATTAAACTGTTAAAGCAGCGTACCACTGATGCTTTTTCGAAATCTATAAAACACGCAAACACGTCCTGATTCATATCCAGACATCGTTGGAAAAGAATATTAATCCCATAGAGCGCCTCTCTTGTCCCAAGTTCCTCACGAAAGCCAAACTGCGTGGTTTTAGTATCTTCATCGAGTTTTCTGTATATTCTCTGATGGATGATTTTCAAGAACATTTTTAGGGTATGACTCATGAGTGCAATGGTGCGATAATCTGAGCATTTTCTTGCGTTGGGTTTCTTGGGAATGAGCACAAAGGTCGACAGTGGCCATTGTTTAGGGAGTTCCCCTTTCTCGTAAACAATGTTGAATAGGTGTAGCAGAATATCAATTACTTCGTCGTCAAACATTTTAATAAGCTCTATAGGTATTTGGTCAGGACCGACTGATTTGCCAGGTTTCATAGATTTCAGGGCATATTCTTGTTCTGTTCTTAATATTTTTAACTTTACGTTGTTAGTTTCTAAGATTGGTTTTGATCTTTCATCGGTGAATAGTTCTAGGAGGTATGTTTTCCACCTCTTTAGTTAGTCCTCCACGTCAATTATTATGTTCCCATTTTTGTCCTTGATTATATTACCAATTCTTTTGTTTTTATTTTGATTGTATCCAGCCATTTCTTTTATATTTTTGTGCATATTGAAACAATCATATTTCTTGATGATTGATATTTTCTTCATGATCGACGTACAATAAATGCAATTTACTTTTGTCAGTGGTTAGAGTCAGTAAAAGAAGCATACCGAAACAATAGACGAGGTACAGCCATCAGAAGGGTGATATTTTCTTCATGATCGACGTACAATAAATGCAATTTACTATTGTCAGTGGTTAGAGTCAGTAAAAGCCGCATACCGAAACAATAGACCGGGTACGGCCATCAGAAGTGTAATTCTTCTTCATGAGAACGCTAGTCCTGAAACGTCGACTTTGGGAAGGGAAAAATTTGAGGAAATGCACTGGGAAACCATGGAACACCCTCCTTACTGTCCAGATTTGTCTAGCTGTGACTATTTTTTGTTTGCGCCCCTGAAAGAATCACTTGGAGGGGAAAGATTACAAAGCGATGTAGAAGTCGAGGAGTACGTGGGCAATTGGTTGATGACGCGCCTGCAAACTTTCTATAAACAAGGAATGTTTAAGCTTCCAAATTGATGGCAAAAGTGTGTTGAGTATAAAGGAGGGGCATGTACAAAAAAACTGAACGATTATCTTATGCATATTATCAATCAATAAATTTATATTAAAAAATTACCGTTTATGTTTGAATTACCCTCGTACATTCATTTGAACGACTTAGGGGAATCCCAAATGCCAACGCCTCGTACTTTTCCAACATTTCCAACCTTTCCAAGGTACTAACGAACTTTTCCAACTTCTAACTTTTTCCAACTTTTCATTCGTTTTTCCAACTTTTCGACCGAACTTTTCTTGGGTAGCGACTTAGGGGAATCCCAAATGCCAACATCTCCTACTTTTCCAAGGTACTAGCGAACTTTTCCAACTTTTCCACAAATTTTTGCAACTTTTCGACCGAACTTTTCTTGGGTTGCAATACTAGCAGAACACACGTTTCGGTGCTGCAAAGCGCCGTTTGGTTCAGGCGTTTGCATAGGATCGTGGGTCGTAGATGTATCCCTGCTAGCTGCGCGTTGAGCGTGAAGCCGCCGTGTGTGTAAACTGTCTTAGTGTCCGCCGCATGTTTTAAGGGTCCATCGGGGCTTTGGAGGCAGACGTCTTCGCGCGAGCAAATTACTTGCCGAAGAGAGATCTTAAGTTCAAGATATTTTGTTTCGTTAACTAACCAAGGGGTCGATTGCATCTTTATTACTTGGAATTGAGAGCGAGTAAGAGCAAATCGCAAAGTTGTTTAGGAATGTGGAAATCGGCGTATGCTTTATAATAAACGTTCTGCGGATTGCGTTATTTTATTATCGGAGGTGCGTTTGGAAGTAATTGGGTGTGCACTGTTAATAAACGGCGTTTTCGATCTCGATTACGGGCTAATGGGTCCTGCAGACGCAATTTGCATTTGCGCGCGCGCTGGTAATTGGATTCGGCGGCTCGGCGCGCGTACCAAATTGAAAAACGAGGCTACGGGCTCCGACGACGTCAATCATCAAAATCAATATGCCCGCGCCTGGAAACGGTAACATGTACAATTCCATAACCGCCGCTGCATTTCTGCACCCCGGGAGCGGGGCTCTCTCTTCCGCTCGTCATAATACATCAAGCGGGGGCCGCGCACAAACACACACACACACACGTGTGTGCACAAGCGGGGCGAATCAATAATCGGCTCATCCCACTTCTGAAGTGTGGCGCGCGTAAAAATGCGCGCACAAACCCGCGCGCGTTCGGCGCCCCCCGAAAAAACCGCGCCAAACATACATCAATACCGCCGCCGCCTATTTATACGCGCTCTATAAATACGTTAGAGCGGCTTTCATCGCAGAGTGGGAGACGTATGTGAGATAAATAAGGCGGATGATTCGTGTGTGTATGCGGCGTGCGTCCGTGCGTGCGCGCGCTAATTGCGGAGGAATGTCTTCCTGGTGCGCCCCCCGCCAGCAGACGTTTTCAGCACGCGCGGGGGTGTCACCGAGACAGCGCCGCAGCAAACCAGCCGCGGCTATTGATTGCGCGCCCCCAAACGGGCGCAGATTACGCTTGTCACCGAGCCTGGTGGGGGCGGACGGGCCCCCCGCTGAAGGGGTCGCGCCTGTTTTGACGGTGATCCCACGGCCACGCGCACCAAGTGGGGCCGCCACTGCGAGATATATGGATTAATTGTGGCGGCGCGCCGCCAGTCGGCGAACCCGCCGCAAAGCAAATGCCACAGATGCGCGCGAGGTGTGCCCCCGCATTACATCAAAAACTTCGGCGACGACGCCCACGGGATCGAAACTGCACAATTAGCGCGCGTCTCGGCCCAGAGATTTTACTTGATAATAAACCTAAATGTTTGGACCCCACCTTTTGAATCACCCTGTATGTCAGATTTAATAAAAAACTGCGGAAATCTGCCAATTTTATAATTATAGTTGTCAACATTATTAAGAACACCATCTTTTATCGCTAGTTTTTGCGATACGCTATTTGCAATGCGAGAATGAGTAAGACCCCTCTGTTCATTCGTAGGTATCTGGTCTATCTGTAGGTTAACTATAGGTGTGCAATTTATGCGGTATGGTGGTTGGGTGAAGTTAGGCCAATGGCCAAGTGCTTTAGTAGGGTCGTGCTTCGAGGGTTGTTAAGCATACGTCAAGAATGCACATGTGTCCATATACCTGGGCCGTTTTTCGAGGGTTGCGTACACGTAGGTGGTACTCCATACGGTTGTTGTTGATATTTTTGTGTGTGGTGTTCGATTATTGATGCATCATTCTGCTTGATGCCGAAACTAATGCGAGATGAGTGTTCTGCTCAAGGTCAAGAATGCAAATGTGTCCATATACCTGGGCCGTTTTTCGAGGGTTGCGTACACGTAGGTGGTACTCCATACGGTTGTTGTTGATATTTTTGTGTGTGGTGTTCGATTATTGATGCATCATTCTGTTTGATGCGGGAACTAATGCGAGATGAGTGTTCTGCTCAAGGTCAAGAATGCAAATGTGTCCATATACCTGGGCCGTTTTTCGAGGGTTGCGTACACGTAGGTGGTACTCCATACGGTTGTTGTTGATATTTTTGTGTGTGGTGTTCGATTATTGATCCATCATTCTGTTTGATGCGGGAACTAATGCGAGATGAGTGTTCTGCTCAAGGTCAAGAATGCAAATGTGTCCATATACCTGGGCCGTTTTTCGAGGGTTGCGTACACGTAGGTGGTACTCCATACGGTTGTTGTTGATATTTTTGTGTGTGGTGTTCGATTATTGATCCATCATTCTGTTTGATGCGGGAACTAATGCGAGATGAGTGTTCTGCTCAAGGTCAAGAATGCAAATGTGTCCATATACCTGGGCCGTTTTTCGAGGGCTGCGTACACGTAGGTGGTACTCCATACGGTTGTTGTTGATATTTTTGTGTGTGGTGTTCGATTATTGATCCATCATTCTGTTTGATGCGGGAACTAATGCGAGTGAGTGTTCTGCTCAAGGTCAAGAATGGAAATGTGTCCATATACCTGGGCCGTTTTTCGAGGGTTGCGTACACGTAGGTGGTACTCCATACTGTTGTTGTTGATATTTTTGTGTGTGGTGTTCGATTATTGATGCATCATTCTGCTTGATGCCGAAACTAATGCGAGATGAGTGTTCTGATCAAGGTCAAGAATGCAAATGTGTCCATATACCTGGGCCGTTTTTCGAGGGTTGCGTACACGTGGGTGGTACTCCATACTGTCGTTGTTGATATTTTTGTGTGTGGTGTTCGATTATTGATCCATCATTCTGTTTGATGCGGGAACTAATGCGAGAGAGTGTTCTGCTCAAGGTCAAGAATGCAAATGTGTCCATATACCTGGGCCGTTTTTCGAGGGTTGCGTACACGTGGGTGGTACTCCATACTGTCGTTGTTGATATTTTTGTGTGTGGTGTTCGATTATTGATGCATCATTCTGCTTGATGCCGAAACTAATGCGAGATGAGTGTTCTGATCAAGGTCAAGAATGCAAATGTGTCCATATACCTGGGCCGTTTTTCGAGGGTTGCGTACACGTAGGTGGTACTCCATACGGTTGTTGTTGATATTTTTGTGTGTGGTGTTCGATTATTGATCCATCATTCTGTTTGATGCGGGAACTAATGCGAGATGAGTGTTCTGCTCAAGGTCAAGAATGCAAATGTGTCCATATACCTGGGGCGTTTTTTGAGGGTTGCGTACACGTAGGTGGTACTCCATACGGTTGTTGTTGATATTTTTGTGTGGTGTTCGATTATTGATCCATCATTCTGTTTGATGCGGGAACTAATGCGAGCTGAGTGTTCTGCTTAAGGTCAAGAATGCAAATGTGTCCATATACCTGGGCCGTGTTTCGAGGGTTGCGTACACGTAGGTGGTACTCCATACGGTTGTTGTTGATATTTTTGTGTGTGGTGTTCGATTATTGATCCATCATTCTGTTTGATGCGGGAACTAATGCGAGATGAGTGTTCTGCTCAAGGTCAAGAATGCAAATGTGTCCATATACCTGGGCCGTTTTTCGAGGGTTGCGTACACGTAGGTGGTACTCCATACGGTTGTTGTTGATATTTTTGTGTGTGGTGTTCGATTATTGATGCATCATTCTGTTTGATGCGGGAACTAATGCGAGATGAGTGTTCTGCTCAAGGTCAAGAATGCAAATGTGTCCATATACCTGGGCCGTTTTTCGAGGGTTGCGTACACGTAGGTGGTACTCCATACGGTTGTTGTTGATATTTTTGTGTGTGGTGTTCGATTATTGATCCATCATTCTGTTTGATGCTGGAACTAATGCGAGATGAGTGTTCTGCTCAAGGTCAAGAATGCAAATGTGTCCATATACCTGGGCCGTTTTTCGAGGGTTGCGTACACGTAGGTGGTACTCCATACGGTTGTTGTTGATATTTTTGTGTGTGGTGTTCGATTATTGATCCATCATTCTGTTTGATGCGGGAACTAATGCGAGATGAGTGTTCTGCTCAAGGTCAAGAATGCAAATGTGTCCATATACCTGGGCCGTTTTTCAAGGGTTGCGTACACGTAGGTGGTACTCCATACGGTTGTTGTTGATATTTTTGTGTGTGGTGTTCGATTATTGATCCATCATTCTGTTTGATGCGGGAACTAATGCGAGATGAGTGTTCTGCTCAAGGTCAAGAATGCAAATGTGTCCATATACCTGGGCCGTTTTTCAAGGGTTGCGTACACGTAGGTGGTACTCCATACGGTTGTTGTTGATATTTTTGTGTGTGGTGTTCGATTATTGATCCATCATTCTGTTTGATGCGGGAACTAATGCGAGATGAGTGTTCTGCTCAAGGTCAAGAATGCAAATGTGTCCATATACCTGGGCCGTGTTTCGAGGGTTGCGTACACGTAGGTGGTACTCCATACGGTTGTTGTTGATATTTTTGTGTGTGGTGTTCGATTATTGATCTATCATTCTGTTTGATGCGGGAACTAATGCGAGATGAGTGTTCTGCTCAAGGTCAAGAATGCAAATGTGTCCATATACCTGGGCCGTTTTTCGAGGGTTGCGTACACGTAGGTGGTACTCCATACGGTTGTTGTTGATATTTTTGTGTGTGGTGTTCGATTATTGATCCATCATTCTGTTTGATGCGGGAACTAATGCGAGATGAGTGTTCTGCTCAAGGTCAAGAATGCAAATGTGTCCATATACCTGGGCCGTTTTTCGAGGGTTGCGTACACGTAGGTGGTACTCCATACGGTTGTTGTTGATATTTTTGTGTGTGGTGTTCGATTATTGATCCATCATTCTGTTTGATGCGGGAACTAATGCGAGCTGAGTGTTCTGCTTAAGGTCAAGAATGCAAATGTGTCCATATACCTGGGCCGTTTTTCGAGGGTTGCGTACACGTTAGGTGGTACTCCATACGGTTGTTGTTGATATTTTTGTGTGTGGTGTTCGATTATTGATGCATCATTCTGTTTGATGCGGGAACTAATGCGAGATGAGTGTTCTGCTCAAGGTCAAGAATGCAAATGTGTCCATATACCTGGGCCGTTTTTCGAGGGTTGCGTACACGTAGGTGGTACTCCATACGGTTGTTGTTGATATTTTTGTGTGTGGTGTTCGATTATTGATCCATCATTCTGTTTGATGCGGGAACTAATGCGAGATGAGTGTTCTGCTCAAGGTCAAGAATGCAAATGTGTCCATATACCTGGGCCGATTTTCGAGGGTTGCGTACACGTAGGTGGTACTCCATACTGTTGTTGTTGATATTTTTGTGTGTGGTGTTCGATTATTGATCCATCATTCTGTTTGATGCGGGAACTAATGCGAGATGAGTGTTCTGCTCAAGGTCAAGAATGCAAATGTGTCCATATACCTGGGCCGTTTTTCGAGGGTTGCGTACACGTGGGTGGTACTCCATACTGTCGTTGTTGATATTTTTGTGTGTGGTGTTCGATTATTGATGCATCATTCTGCTTGATGCCGGAACTAATGCGAGATGAGTGTTCTGCTCAAGGTCAAGAATGCAAATGTGTCCATATACCTGGGCCGTTTCTCGAGGGTTGCGTACACGTAGGTGGTACTCCATACGGTTGTTGTTGATATTTTTGTGTGTGGTGTTCGATTATTGATCCATCATTCTGTTTGATGCGGGAACTAATGCGAGATGAGTGTTCTGCTCAAGGTCAAGAATGCAAATGTGTCCATATACCTGGGCCGTGTTTCGAGGGTTGCGTACACGTAGGTGGTACTCCATACGGTTGTTGTTGATATTTTTGTGTGTGGTGTTCGATTATTGATCCATCATTCTGTTTGATGCGGGAACTAATGCGAGATGAGTGTTCTGCTCAAGGTCAAGAATGCAAATGTGTCCATATACCTGGGCCGTTTCTCGAGGGTTGCGTACACGTAGGTGGTACTCCATACGGTTGTTGTTGATATTTTTGTGTGTGGTGTTCGATTATTGATCCATCATTCTGTTTGATGCGGGAACTAATGCGAGATGAGTGTTCTGCTCAAGGTCAAGAATGCAAATGTGTCCATATACCTGGGCCGTTTCTCGAGGGTTGCGTACACGTAGGTGGTACTCCATACGGTTGTTGTTGATATTTTTGTGTGTGGTGTTCGATTATTGATCCATCATTCTGTTTGATGCGGGAACTAATGCGAGATGAGTGTTCTGCTCAAGGTCAAGAATGCAAATGTGTCCATATACCTGGGCCGTTTCTCGAGGGTTGCGTACACGTAGGTGGTACTCCATACGGTTGTTGTTGATATTTTTGTGTGTGGTGTTCGATTATTGATCCATCATTCTGTTTGATGCGGGAACTAATGCGAGATGAGTGTTCTGCTCAAGGTCAAGAATGCAAATGTGTCCATATACCTGGGCCGTTTTTCGAGGGTTGCGTACACGTGGGTGGTACTCCATACTGTCGTTGTTGATATTTTTGTGTGTGGTGTTCGATTATTGATGCATCATTCTGCTTGATGCCGGAACTAATGCGAGATGAGTGTTCTGCTCAAGGTCAAGAATGCAAATGTGTCCATATACCTGGGCCGTTTCTCGAGGGTTGCGTACACGTAGGTGGTACTCCATACGGTTGTTGTTGATATTTTTGTGTGTGGTGTTCGATTATTGATCCATCATTCTGTTTGATGCGGGAACTAATGCGAGATGAGTGTTCTGCTCAAGGTCAAGAATGCAAATGTGTCCATATACCTGGGCCGTGTTTCGAGGGTTGCGTACACGTAGGTGGTACTCCATACGGTTGTTGTTGATATTTTTGTGTGTGGTGTTCGATTATTGATCCATCATTCTGTTTGATGCGGGAACTAATGCGAGATGAGTGTTCTGCTCAAGGTCAAGAATGCAAATGTGTCCATATACCTGGGCCGTGTTTCGAGGGTTGCGTACACGTAGGTGGTACTCCATACGGTTGTTGTTGATATTTTTGTGTGTGGTGTTCGATTATTGATCCATCATTCTGTTTGATGCGGGAACTAATGCGAGATGAGTGTTCTGCTCAAGGTCAAGAATGCAAATGTGTCCATATACCTGGGCCGTTTCTCGAGGGTTGCGTACACGTAGGTGGTACTCCATACGGTTGTTGTTGATATTTTTGTGTGTGGTGTTCGATTATTGATCCATCATTCTGTTTGATGCGGGAACTAATGCGAGATGAGTGTTCTGCTCAAGGTCAAGAATGCAAATGTGTCCATATACCTGGGCCGTTTCTCGAGGGTTGCGTACACGTAGGTGGTACTCCATACGGTTGTTGTTGATATTTTTGTGTGTGGTGTTCGATTATTGATCCATCATTCTGTTTGATGCGGGAACTAATGCGAGATGAGTGTTCTGCTCAAGGCCAAGAATGAAAATGTGTCCATATACCTGGGCCGTTTTTCGAGGGTTGCGTACACGTAGGTGGTACTCCATACTGTTGTTGTTGATATTTTTGTGTGTGGTGTTCGATTATTGATCCATCATTCTGTTTGATGCGGGAACTAATGCGAGATGAGTGTTCTGCTCAAGGTCAAGAATGCAAATGTGTCCATATACCTGGGCCGTGTTTCGAGGGTTGCGTACACGTAGGTGGTACTCCATACGGTTGTTGTTGATATTTTTGTGTGTGGTGTTCGATTATTGATCCATCATTCTGTTTGATGCGGGAACTAATGCGAGATGAGTGTTCTGCTCAAGGTCAAGAATGCAAATGTGTCCATATACCTGGGCCGTTTTTCGAGGGTTGCGTACACGTGGGTGGTACTCCATACTGTCGTTGTTGATATTTTTGTGTGTGGTGTTCGATTATTGATGCATCATTCTGCTTGATGCCGGAACTAATGCGAGATGAGTGTTCTGCTCAAGGTCAAGAATGCAAATGTGTCCATATACCTGGGCCGTTTCTCGAGGGTTGCGTACACGTAGGTGGTACTCCATACGGTTGTTGTTGATATTTTTGTGTGGTGTTCGATTATTGATCCATCATTCTGTTTGATGCGGGAACTAATGCGAGATGAGTGTTCTGCTCAAGGTCAAGAATGCAAATGTGTCCATATACCTGGGCCGTGTTTCGAGGGTTGCGTACACGTAGGTGGTACTCCATACGGTTGTTGTTGATATTTTTGTGTGTGGTGTTCGATTATTGATCCATCATTCTGTTTGATGCGGGAACTAATGCGAGATGAGTGTTCTGCTCAAGGTCAAGAATGCAAATGTGTCCATATACCTGGGCCGTTTTTCGAGGGTTGCGTACACGTAGGTGGTACTCCATACGGTTGTTGTTGATATTTTTGTGTGTGGTGTTCGATTATTGATGCATCATTCTGTTTGATGCGGGAACTAATGCGAGATGAGTGTTCTGCTCAAGGTCAAGAATGCAAATGTGTCCCTATACCTGGGCCGTTTTTCGAGGGTTGCGTACACGTAGGTGGTACTCCATACGGTTGTTGTTGATATTTTTGTGTGTGGTGTTCGATTATTGATCCATCATTCTGTTTGATGCTGGAACTAATGCGAGATGAGTGTTCTGCTCAAGGTCAAGAATGCAAATGTGTCCATATACCTGGGCCGTTTTTCGAGGGTTGCGTACACGTAGGTGGTACTCCATACGGTTGTTGTTGATATTTTTGTGTGTGGTGTTCGATTATTGATCCATCATTCTGTTTGATGCGGGAACAAATGCGAGATGAGTGTTCTGCTCAAGGTCAAGAATGCAAATGTGTCCATATACCTGGGCCGTTTTTCGAGGGTTGCGTACACGTAGGTGGTACTCCATACTGTTGTTGTTGGTATTTTTGTGTGTGGTGTTCGGTTATTGTTGCATCATTCTGGCTGATGCGGGAACTAATGCGAGGTGCGTTTTCTGCTTTCAAAGAGGCCTTTTGGTCTTTAACACTTTCCCGGGCGGCAGCCCGCCAGGGCTTCTTGCGGAGGGGTTAAGTACCGACTCTGGCTGATCGTAAACCCTCTCTGAAAAGGAGGTAGTCAGCTATTACGAGAGAGTCAGGTATATACAGTGCTGTCGTTGGGAAAGTATTAGGATCGTTGGGTCAGCACTGGTCAGTAGTATGCGCGGGTTTCATTTGCACCGGCAAAGGTCGAGAATGCAAATGTGTCCATATACATGGGCCGTTTTTCGAGGGTTGCGTACACGTAGGTGGTACTCCATACGGTTGTTGTTGATATTTTTGTGTGTGGTGTTCGATTATTGATCCACCATTCTGTTTGATGCGGGAACTAATGCGAGATGAGTGTTCTGCTTTCAAAGAGGCCCTTTGGTCTTTAACACTTTCCCGGGCGGCAGCCCGCCAGGGCTTCTTGCGGAGGGGTTAAGTACCGGCTCTGGCTGATCGTAAACCCTCTCTGAAAAGGAGGTAGTCAGCTATTACGAGAGGGTCAGGTATATACAGTGCTGTCGTTGGGAAAGTATTAGGATCGATGGGTCAGCACTGGTCAGTAGTATGCGCGGGTTTCATTAGCACCTGCAAAGGTCAAGAATGCGAATGTGTCAATATATTTGGGCCGTTTTTCGAGGGTTGCGTACACGTAGGTGGTACTCCATACTGTTGTTGTTGGTATTTTTGTGTGTGGTGTTCGGTTATTGTTGCATCATTCTGGCTGATGCGGGAACTAATGCGAGGTGCGTTTTCTGCTTTCAAAGAGGCCCTTTGGTCTTTAACACCTTCCCGGGCGGCAGCCCGCCAGGGCTTCTTGCGGAGGGGTTAAGTACCGACTCTGGCTGATCGTAAACCCTCTCTGAAAAGGAGGTAGTCAGCTATTACGAGAGAGTCAGGTATATACAGTGCTGTCGTTGGGAAAGTATTAGGATCGATGGGTCAGCACTGGTCAGTAGTATGCGCGGGTTTCATTAGCACCTGCAAAGGTCAAGAATGCGAATGTGTCAATATATTTGGGCCGTTTTTCGAGGGTTGCGTACACGTAGGTGGTACTCCATACTGTTGTTGTTGGTATTTTTGTGTGTGGTGTTCGGTTATTGTTGCATCATTCTGGCTGATGCGGGAACTAATGAGAGGTGCGTTTGCTGCTTTCAAAGAGGCCCTTTGGTCTTTAACACTTTCCCGGGCGGCAGCCCGCCAGGGCTTCTTGCGGAGGGGTTAAGTACCGACTCTGGCTGATCGTAAACCCTCTCTGAAACGGAGGTAGTCAGCTATTACGAGAGGGTCAGGTATATACAGTGCTGTCGTTGGGAAAGTATTAGGATCGTTGGGTCAGCACTGGTCAGTAGTATGCGCGGGTTTCATTTGCACCGGCAAAGGTCGAGAATGCAAATGTGTCCATATACATGGGCCGTTTTTCGAGGGTTGCATACACGTAGGTGGTACTCCATACGGTTGTTGTTGATATTTTTGTGTGTGGTGTTCGATTATTGATCCATCATTCTGTTTGATGCGGGAACTAATGCGAGATGAGTGTTCTGCTCAAGGTCAAGAATGCAAATGTGTCCATATACCTGGGCCGTTTTTTCGAGGGTTGCGTACACGTAGGTGGTACTCCATACTGTCGTTGTTGATATTTTTGTGTGTGGTGTTCGATTATTGATCCATCATTCTGTTTGATGCGGGAACTAATGCGAGATGAGTGTTCTGCTCAAGGTGAAGAATGGAAATGTGTCCATATACCTGGGCCGTTTTTCGAGGGTTGCGTACACGTAGGTGGTACTCCATACGGTTGTTGTTGATATTTTTGTGTGTGGTGTTCGATTATTGATCCATCATTCTGTTTGATGCGGGAACTAATGCGAGATGAGTGTTCTGCTCAAGGTCAAGAATGCAAATGTGTCCATATACCTGGGCCGTTTTTCAAGGGTTGCGTACACGTAGGTGGTACTCCATACGGTTGTTGTTGATATTTTTGTGTGTGGTCTTTGACTATTGTTGCATCATTCTTGCTGTTGAGGGAGCTAATGCGAGGTGCGTTTTCTGCTTTCAAAGAGGCCCTTTGGTCTTTAACACTTTCCCGGGCGGCAGCCCGCCAGGGCTTCTTGCGGAGGGGTTAAGTACCGACTCTGGCTGATCGTAAACCCTCTCTGAAAAGGAGGTAGTCAGCTATTACGAGAGGGTCAGGTATATACAGTGCTGTCGTTGGGAAAGTATTAGGATCGATGGGTCAGCACTGGTCAGTAGTATGCGCGGGTTTCATTAGCACTTGCAAAGGTCAAGAATACACATGTGTCCATATACCTGGGCCGTTTTTTGAGGTTGCGTACACGTAATATAGATATTCTCAGTACGGCCTATCTGTAAGTTAACGCATAGGAACGCAGATTTATGCTCGGTGAGGTGGTTGGGAGGAAAAGTTAGGCCTATGGCCAATTGCTTCATGAGCTTAAGAAGCTTTCATGCTACTTAAGAACATAAAATCTTTTATCGTTAGTTTTTAGACATATAATTCATATGCTATTCTTGCTATTCGAAAATGGGCGAGTAAGACCACTCTGTTCATTCGTGTATCAGAGATCTTTTCAGTACGGCCTATCTGTAGGTTAACGCATAGGTACGCAGATTTATGCTCGGTGTGGTGGTTGGGAGGAAAAGTTAGGCCTATGGTCATTTGCTTCATGAGCTTAAGAAGCTTTCATGCTACTTAAGAACATAAAATCATTTATCGTTAGTTTTTAGACAAAGAATGCATATGCTTTTCTTGCAATGCGAAAATGAGTGAGTAAGACTACTCTGTTCATTCGTGTATCAGAGTTCTACTCAGTACGGCCTATTTGTAGGTTAACTATAGGTGTGCAGTTTTATGCGGTGTGGTGGTTGGGAGGAAAAGTCAGGCCAATGGCCAATTGCTTTAGTTGGGCCGTGCTTCGAGTGTTGTTTAAGCATACTTGGTACTCAAAACTGTTGTTGTTGGTATTAATGTGTGTGGTCTTTGACTATTGTTGCATCATTCTTGCTGTTGAGGGAGCTAATGCGAGGTGCGTTTTCTGCTTTCAAAGAGGCCCTTTGGTCTTTAACACTTTCCCGGGCGGCAGCCCGCCAGGGCTTCTTGCGGAGGGGTTAAGTACCGACTCTGGCTGATCGTAAACCCTCTCTGAAAAGGAGGTAGTCAGCTATTACGAGAGGGTCAGGTATATACAGTGCTGTCGTTGGGAAAGTATTAGGATCGATGGGTCAGCACTGGTCAGTAGTATGCGCGGGTTTCATTAGCACCTGCAAAGGTCAAGAATGCGCATGTGTCAAAATATTTGGGCCGTTTTTCGAGGGTTGCGTACACGTAGGTGGTACTCCATACTGTTGTTGTTGATATTTTTGTGTGTGGTGTTCGATTATTGATGCATCATTCTGGCTGATGCGGGAACTAATGCGAGGTGCGTTTTCTGCTTTCAAAGAGGCCCTTTGGTCTTTAACACTTTCCCGGGCGGCAGCCCGCCAGGGCTTCTTGCGGAGGGGTTAAGTACCGACTCTGGCTGATCGTAAACCCTCTCTGAAAAGGAGGTAGTCAGCTATTACGAGAGGGTCAGGTATATACAGTGCTGTCGTTGGGAAAGTATTAGGATCGAAGGGTCAGCACTGGTCAGTAGTATGCGCGGGTTTCATTTGCACTTGCAAAGGTCAAGAATGCGCATGTGTCCATATACTTGGGCCGTGCTTCGAGGGTTGTTTAGGTATACGTGGTACTTCATACTGTTGTTGTTGGTATTATTGTGTGTGGTCTTCGGTTATTCTTGCATCATTCTGGCTGATGCGGGAACTAATGCGAGGTGCGTTTTCTGCTTTCAAAGAGGCCCTTTGGTCTTTAACACCTTCCCGGGCGGCAGCGCGACAGGGCTTCTTGCGGAGGGGTTAAGTACCGACTCTGGCTGATCGTAAACCCTCTCTGAAAAGGAGGTAGTCAGCTATTACGAGAGGGTCAGGTATATACAGTGCTGTCGTTGGGAAAGTATTAGGATCGATGGGTCAACACTGGTCAGTAGTATGCGCGGGTTTCATTTGCACCTGCAAAGGTCAAGAATTCGCATGTGTCCATATAGCTGAGCCGTGCTTCGAGGGTTGTTTAGGCATACGTGGTACTTCATACTGTTGTTGTTGGTATTATTGTGTGTGGTGTTGGGCTACTGATGCACCATTCTTGCTGATGCAGGAATTATGGCTAGTTTTTAGACATAGAATGCATATGCTTTTCTTGCAATGCGAAAATGAGCCAGAAAGACCAGTGTGTTCATTCGTAGGTATCCGGTCTATTTGTAGGTTAACAATAGGTGCGCAGTTTTATGCTTGGTGAGGTGGTTGGGAGGAAAAATTAGGCTTATGGCCAATTGCTTCATGAGCTTAAGTAGCTATCATGCTACTTAAGAACATAAAATCTGTTACCGTCGGTGTTTAGACATAGAATGCATATGCTTTTCTTGCAATGCGAGAATGAGTGAGAAAGACCCCTCTGTTCATTCGTGTATCAGAGATCTTTTCAGTACGGCCTATCTGTAGGTTAACTATAGGTGCGCAGTTTAATGCTCGGTGTGGTGGTTGGGAGGAAAAATTAGGCCTATGGCCAATTGCTTTATGAGCTTAAGTAGCTTTCATGCTACTTAACAACTTTCTGAATGGGTACAATTCCCTACTGAGACATTCGAAATCTATAAAATTCAAAGCTTCTACAATGAAAATCTGTCAATTTTTCAATAGATACTGAGATATGTATTGAGATGCGATTTGCAACCTACTGTTGCGTACATTTATCCGTCGGATAACTTATTCTCAACTTTGGAAAGATTTTGCTGCTGTAAGATCCGCGTAGTAAAACTTTGTGAAGCTAACGTTCAACGCTGCGATCACTCATACGCCGCGCTGAAAGTGCAGATTAGATTTTCTAGCCTGAGCGTGCAATTACCGATTACATAATGCCCCCGCCGGAAGCGGAAGCGTCGTCGGCAGCGATCGTCGCCGTCCGCGGCTAAAATTAATTCCCGAACGATTTCGGTTAACCTGTGGGAACATTGTGGCCGTCCTGCTGTGCGCTCTTGTCCTCGTCATCCTGCAGGAATCCTGCGCGCAATTAAGTCCGCCGCGGAATCGATTGAGTGAGGGCCTCTTCGCTTATGCACCGCTCATTTATTAGAGTGCGGCGGTATCGATTGATCGGCGGCACCAATTGGTGATGGTAAATTAATAAGCTCGTAATGAACGCGAGGGGGCGAATTATATAAATTATTCACGGGGCGAGTGTGGGAGTTGCTTGCTAATATTTGTCCACGTAACGACGTCATATTTTGTCCACAAACAGGTCATACGAATATTATCGCGATGTTTGCATCGAAAAAATGTTGATACAAAAGTGTCATCCAAAATATTTTTATACAGTAAATTAAAACTTACAGTATAGCACAAAATATAACCAAAAGGTGAAAAGTGGCGAATGGGAGAAGACCAAAAAAGCCATAAAAATTATAATAATTAAAAAAAATATGCATGATATCAATTCAAATACATATTTGATAATTATTTGATATAATTTGAAAGCATACAAGATGATTTTCTATTTTGTGTTTTGTTTTAATGAATACTGAAAATTTGAAAATGTCAGTTATAGTTTCCAAATTAACACTACATATTTGATAATTTATATTATTGAACATTTTTATGAAATGTAATGTTTGCTGCTGAAACTTAATGTACAACTGAACCAACTTAAAAAAGCATACAAGATTACGGTCTTCATTTTAACTTCTTTTTCGTAAAGTAGTTCTTTTTTGTTTGAGCACGAATTTTCTTTGGTGTACTTTACTCACTACTTTACTCTACACTACACTCTACTTTACACTACTTTACGAACGTGTATCATAAATAACTATTGTAGCACTGCTTGAAATTAAACGAAATTTTCCAACCAATTTGCAAAAATTTCTATTCTATACACCGATAAACAGACATGACTCTTATACTTTACATATCAGTAGAAAAACGACAAACAGGTTAAAGTAACAGCAAAACTACAAACGTCCTTGCAAATGCCTCTATAAATTGTAATAAATTTAATGCATTGTCGTGGGTTTGTTCGCGAAAAAATCGATAAGCTGTAGGTAATCATATGAATTTATACGCCGGTTGCGTAAATATTTATTTTGCGCCGCTCATGTATGTAATAACTCCATCGGTGATAGCGAAAAGTGGGACACGTGGCCCACACAGTAAACAGAATTCTTCTGAAATGCCTCTGCTATCTGACTGCAGGAGGGTCGTCTTTCATAAACAGCTATGTTTTTGCGACTTGTTTATCAGTCTCATGGCTAGACTTTTACAAATTGTTTTTACGTTGCTGATATCACAAAAAAAAATCAATCCGATTGGAATTAAAAATAAAGATAATATATAAAATTCTTCAACGCTGAATTAAAACGAATTAAAAATATGCAATAACTCTTTTGAGTAGTGTAGAAGAACGAACTAATGAAGATACTGGACTAGGAGCTGCAATTGCAGATTTTTGTGAATTTTGTGGCACCACTGCAGGAGTTTTCCAAAAGTTTTTCCAATTTACGTTATGTTGCTATTATTAAAAAAAAAATCCATTCTGATTTGACTTTATGAATCGATTAAGATATTCAGTAAATATTTTGGCACTTCCTAGAATTTCCATCTACAGTGCTCCTAAAACTACTAAAATAATATTACAACCAATTATCTTATAAAAATTTTGTTCTTAAATTCCAAAAAGCGATATTTTTCTGTGATTTACTTTTCTTGTCAGAAACAACACGAAACTTGTTAGATTTTGGTTTTGAGTTTAAGCACTCTAAGCACTCAAGAGCATAAACCAAACTGCAAGAGTTTTCCAAAAGGGTTTCCAATTTTCGTTATATTGCTATTATTAAGAAAAATCCATTCTGATTTGACTTTATTAATCGATTAAGATATTCAGTAAAGCTTTTGGCACTTCCTAGAATTTCCATCTACAGTGCTACTAAAAGTACTAAAATAATATTACAACCAATTATCTTATAAAAAATTTGTTCTTAAATTCCAAAAAGCGATATTTTTCTGTGATTTACTTTTCTTGTCAGAAACAACACGAAACTTGTTAGATTTTGGCCTTGAGTTTAAGCACTCTCAGCACTCAAGAGCATAAACCAAACTGCAGGAGTTTTCCAAAAGTTTTTCCAATTTTCGTTATATTGTTATTATTCAAAAAATTCCATTCTGATTTGACTTTATGAATCCATTAAGATATTCAGTAAAGCTTTTGGCACTTCCTAGAATTTCCATCTACAGTGCTACTGAAACTACTAAAATAATATTACAACCAATTATCTTATGAAAATTTTGTTCTTAAATTCCAAAAAGCGATATTTTTCTGTGATTTACTTTTTTTTGTCAGAAACAACACGAAACTTGTTAGATTTTGGTTTTGAGTTTAAGCACTCTCGGCACTCAAGAGCATAAACCAAACTGCAGGAGTTTCCCAAAAGTTTTTCCAATTTTCGTTATATTGCTATTATTAAAAAAAATCCATTCTGATTTGACTTTATTAATCGATTAAGATATTCAGTAAAGCTTTTGGCACTTCCTAGAATTTCCATCTACAGTGCTACTAAAACTACTAAAATAATATTACAACCAATTATCTTATAAAAATTTTGTTCTTAAATTCCAAAAAGCGATATTTTTCTGTGATTTACTTTTCTTGTCAGAAACAACACGAAACTTGTTAGATTTTGGTTTTGAGTTTAAGCACTCTCAGCACTCAAGAGCATAAACCAAACTGCAGGAGTTTTCCAAAAGTTTTTCCAATTTTCGTTATATTGCTATTATTAAGAAAAATCCATTCTGATTTGACTTTATGAATCGATTAAGATATTCAGTAAAGCTTTTGGCACTTCCTAGAATTTCCATCTACAGTGCTACTGAAACTACTAAAATAATATTACAACCAATTATCTTATGAAAATTTTGTTCTTAAATTCCAAAAAGCGATATTTTTCTGTGATTTACTTTTTTTGTCAGAAACAACACGAAACTTGTTAGATTTTTGTTTTGAGTTTAAGCACTCTCAGCACTCAAGAGCATAAACCAAACTGCAGGAGTTTTCCAAAAGTTTTTCCAATTTTCGTTATATTGCTATTATTAAAAAAAATCCATTCTGATTGGACTTTATGAATCGATTAAGATATTCAGTAAAGCTTTTGGCACTTCCTAGAATTTCCATCTACAGTTCTACTAAAATAATATTACAACCAATTATCTCATAAAAATTTTGTTCTTAAATTCCAAAAAGCGTTATTTTTCTGTGATTTACTTTTCTTGTCAGAAACAACACGAAACTTGTTAAATTTTGGTTTTGAGTTTAAGCACTCTCAGCACTCAAGAGCATAAACCAAACTGCAGGAGTTTTCCAAAAGTTTTTCCAATTTTCGTTATATTGTTATTATTCAAAAAATTCCATTCTGATTTGACTTTATGAATCGATTAAGATATTCAGTAAAGATTTGGGCACTTCCTAGAATATCCATCTACAGTGCTACTAAAACTACTAAAATAATATTACAACCAATTATCTTAGGAAAATTTTGTTCTTAAATTCCAAAAAGCGATATTTTTCTGTGATTTACTTTTCTTGTCAGAAACAACACGAAACTTGTTAGATTTTGGTTTTGAGTTTAAGCACTCTCAGCACTCAAGAGCATAAACCAAACTGCAGGAGTTTTCCAAAAGTTTTTCCAATTTTCGTTATGTTGCTATTATTAAAAAAAAAAACATTCTGATTTGACTTTATGAATCGATTTAGATATTCAGTAAAGCTTTTGGCACTTCCTAGAATTTCCATCTACAGTGCTACTAAAACTACTAAAATAATATTACAACCAATTATCTTAGGAAAATTTTGTCCTTAAATTCCAAAAAGCGATATTTTTCTGTGATTTACTTTTCTTATCAGAAACAACACGAAACTTGTTAGATTTTGGTTTTGAGTTTAAGCAAGCACTCTCAGCACTCAAGAGCATAAACCAAACTGCAGGAGTTTTCCAAAAGTTTTTCCAATTTTCGTTATATTGCTATTATTAAAAAAAATCCATTCTGATTTTACTTTATGAATCGATTAAGATATTCAGTAAAGCTTTTGGCACTTCCTAGAATTTCCATCTACAGTGCTGCAAAAACTACTAAAATAATATTACAACCAATTATCTTACAAAAATTTTGTTCTTAAATTCCAAAAAACGATATTTTTCTGTTATTTACTTTTCTTGTCAGAAAGAACACGAAACTTGTTAGATTTTGGTTTTGAATTTAAGCACTCTCAGCACTCAAGAGCATAAACCAAACTGCATGAGTTTTCCGAAAGTTTTTCCAATTTTCGTTATATTGTTATTATTCAAAAAAATCCATTCTGATTTGACTTTATGAATCGATTAAGATATTCAGTAAAGCTTTTGGCACTTCCTAGAATTTCCATCTACAGTGCTACTAAAACTACTAAAATAATATTACAACCAATTATCTTAGGAAAATTTTGTTCTTAAATTCCAAAAAGCGATATTTTTCTGTGATTTACTTTTCTTGTCAGAAACAACACGAAACTTGTTAGATTTTGGTCTCGAGTTTAAGCACTCTCAGCACTCAAGAGCATAAACCAAACTGCAGGAGTTTTCCAAAAGTTTTTCCAATTTTCGTTATATTGCTATTATTAAAAAAATCCATTCTGATTTGACTTTATGAATCGATTAAGATATTCAGTAAAGCTTTTGGCACTTCCTAGAATTTCTATCTACAGTGCTACTAAAACTACTAAAATAATATTACAACCAATTATCTTATAAAAATTTTGTTCTTAAATTCCAAAAAGCGATATTTTTCTGTGATTTACTTTTCTTGTCAGAAACAACACGAAACTTGTTAGATTTTGGTTTTGAGTTTAAGCACTCTCAGCACTCAAGGGCATAAACCAAACTGCAGGAGTTTTCCAAAAGTTTTTCCAATTTTCGTTATATTGCTATTATTAAAAAAAATCCATTCTGATTTGACTTTATGAATCGATTAAAATATTCAGTAAAGCTTTTGGCACTTCCTAGAATTTCCATCTACAGTGCTACTAAAACTACTAAAATAATATTACAACCAATTATCTCATAAAAATTTTGTTCTTAAATTCCAAAAAGCGTTATTTTTCTGTGATTTACTTTTCTTGTCAGAAACAACACGAAACTTGTTAAATTTTGGTTTTGAGTTTAAGCACTCTCAGCACTCAAGAGCATCAACCAAACTGCAGGAGTTTTTTTTCTTAAATTCCAAAAAGTCTTGAGTTTAAGCAAAACGAAATTTTTTCAATCAAAAACCTACAATGCAAATGAATGTAATTGCTGCAGAAAACTTCGTATTGTGCTGCATTTCGTTACGTTTCTTGCCCACTGTTTGAGAATTCTATCGCTTGAATTCTAAGTCCAGAATACCAGACGTAAGTGGAGCTGGATTTGATTCGGCGCGCGAGTAAAAGCGTAGGTGAAAGTCGGAAAGAAATTTAATGATCGCGAGCGAATGGCCTCCTTCTCAGGTATTTGCTCGTCTAGCGTTGGGATTATTGTTTCCGCCAAGCTGCTCTCTCCCCGATGTCTCTACTTTACCGGATTATCCCTCGTTTGTCGTGTTCCAAGCATTAACGAGCGAAGAAACCGTCAACGAATGCCCACGCTTTCTCACGGGCACAACAGGGAAGACGGGCAAAGAACTGAAACGCCATCGCCACGAATCGATTCTTGCCCGGAGATATATTTAAATTTCTCAATTTCGTTCTGATCTAAAATTTTCAATGTTGCAACGCAGGAAAAGTTCAGTCGAAAATTTGGAAAAAATTATGGAAAAGTTGGAAATATTCGCAGAAGTTACAGAAGTGTTTTTAAATTTTCTACAGACATGCCTGTAAATCTGGAAAAACTTGGCGAACATCCAGTGAGGCCCAAGAAAACAGAAAACGAAAAAAATATGCAGAAAATTTAGTAGATATGCAAAATATGCAAAGAAATATGTAAGTTGCGCCAGATTTAATAAAGTTTTCAGAAATAGCCATAAAGTAGTGCGATAGTTAAATTTTCTGAAAATTTCTAGACATTAAAGAAAACAGAAAACGAAAAAAAAAATGCAGAAAATTTAGTAGATATGCAAAATATGCAAAAAAATATGTAAGTTACGCCAGATTTTATAAGGTTTTCAGAAATTGCCATAAAGTAGTGCGGAAGTTTAATTTTCTGAAAAGTTCTAGAAATTAACAGCCACATGCATGGTGAAGTAGCCTCTAAACCTTAGTATATACTAATAACGGTTAGAAAGTGAAATAATCACCTCACTGTTAGTCTGACAATTGTCAATGTCAGTCTGACAATAGACGTGGTATCTTTGAGCCAGAAGAAATAGAGGAAGTGATCGAGTAAAGTTGCCTAAAAAATCCAGCAATAAAAAAAAAACAATTCCCATATATTTGTTGTATAATGTAGCGCAAAGTAGAGTCTTGACTGTTTTTTTTTTAAATTTATTTAAATTTTTAATTGAATTCAATATACGTAAATCGACTTATTAAAAGCTTCAATATTCCAAATAGAATAATTTCACTATTGAATTACCTCAACAACAAAAATTAATGGCAGACCATCACACGTTCCCAAAGTTATAATAATAATAAAGAATATTTATTAGCAGAAAACCTACATAATATACAAAAGGGGAGACAGCCCAATAAAGATCGATTATATATACAAAAGGTAAATATATACATGACAACAAACAACACAACAAAACAGCAATAAGAACAATGCAAAAGCAAAGACACAAATAGTAAAGGCAGTTTTCATATTACAATATTTTACCAGTTAGTAGTTATACTATGGGGTTTCTACTCCACCCCCCGCGAAGATTTCGATTAATTTAATCCGCGTTTTAATCGAACTTTTTATTCGCGTTAATCGGCTGAATTTGCGGGGGGTGGAGTAGAAACCCCATAGTATAACTACTCCAGTTTCTATTTACAGATCTATTGAACAACGTATTCCCTCGCCTGATCTTTATACTGATGAATATTGGTCTCATTTTTTTTTAAGTTGAGCACGTTTTTTTAGTCAAGCAAATCTCATAGAATATTATTTGTAAATCCTGATGGAAAGTTGAAGTTTCATAGAAAATTCGAAAATCTTTTTCGAATCTTTCGAAAGCATAATTCGAAGAAATATTCGAGAAATTTTTCGAAAGCATAATTAAAAATTGTGAGCGGAAATCTCATTGAACAATTTTTACACATCTGACGGTAAAATAGCATTCCATACAATCGGTAGGAAGTTTCAAGAAAAAATTCTTGAAAACGTAAGCAAATCTCATAGAAAATTTCAACAGAAATTAGTGCAGAAATATTATTTCAAAATTGTGCCCTGAAATCTCATTGAGCAATTTTAAGAAATCTCACGGAAAAATGTCCTGGCATTTTATAGAAAATCGGCAGGAAACTTTTTTGAAAATGTAAAAAAATCTGAAGGAAATTATTGATAAATCTCTTGGAAACTAGTGCCTGGAATTGTCAATGAATATTGTCGAGAAATCTGATGGAAAATTGCAGATAAGTTCAACAGAAACAAGTCCAGAAATTTTATTGCAAATTGTGAAGAAATTTCATGGAAAATAGCCAGGAAATTCAACAGCAACAAGTTCAGATATTTCATTGAAAATTGTGCCCGAAATTGTGATTGTGCTCACTCAGTTTTTTAATAAATCTCATGGAAAATTGTCATGGCATTTAATAATAGAAAATCGGCAGGGAGGTTCATGAAAAATCATATCGTTGGAAACGTAAATAATTTAATCTGGTAGCGATTTTTGGGAGCCAAACATTACAAAACACAATATATTTTTTTATTATTTCATTTAATCTGGTAGCGATTTTTGTTCAAGGCAATGTATTTGCGTCCGACGTTTGAGCGAATTGATCATCACCGCTGCGTTTAATGCGCGTATTTTTACTGCTGGAGAGTAATTAAACTGAGGTCAGCATGAGTCACCAGTCTGTTCGAATGCGTATAGAGTTACAGAAGCTCGCGAGAAATGAAATTCATAAATCTGGATAAAATATTGCGAAAACTTGAAATTGGTGCCAATTTGAGAATTTGAAAAAGCACCAATTTGAGAATTTGAGAACAGCAACAATTCGAGAGTGTGCGTAGATATCGCATTCGGTGGTGAATGGAGGCTCCGATTATGTAGGCATAATCATTATTAGTTGTATCAAATCTACTACGATTTCTAAACATGCTATTGTGTTAAGAAAACTCATCATTCCATACAAAACGCAAAATCTTTTTTATTTCATTAAATTTTTATACAACAATTCAAAATCCCTTTTAATAGATCATTTTAGTCCAGATTTTCCAACCACTGATTAAGTTGTGAATATATGACTGAGTTAAAGCTTTGTGGCGACTTTCCAAGCTATCTCAATTAGGGTTAGGTTAGGTTAGGTTAGTGGGCAAGTCTTATCCAGAAGATAACGTATCCCCAACTTAAGAAACTGTTATGAACATCAGGAAGTCTTATCCAGAAGTCTTAAGCAATAGATATATGTGCATGTATAAATAAACTAAAATTGGGCAAATTTCGCAATGTTTTTTGCATATTTGTGATTGTTGCGTTGGTTTTCTAACGCTTTTTATCTCCAGGATTCCGACCTTTGTCATTTGAAGCGATATTTCGCGCAATTATCTGCACTTGCAACGTTAGAATCTCACGGTAGTAATTACAGCCATTGCACTAATGGCGCCTTGTTGCTATGCGCGCTGTGTTAAGGCGGCGGTCGTTATGCAAACAATAAAAGTTTACGCAACGTTCGGGCCGTTAAACCGCTTATTCAGGTACTTGTCGCGGGTATTTGCATTGGACATGACCTGTAAGTGGCTAGATTACATTTAAACGAAGAGCGAACGGAGCACAAGGTTTTAAGGTACGTCCACACAGGAAATTTAGCGCGGGCGTTCGAGTTCGAATGTGTTCGCATGTGCGTAAATGTGTGCCCTAGATCTTGAGATGTTTCTCTAAAGTAGTGATTTGGTGGAATCAAAGTGTTCAAAAATCATTACCATCAAAAATTTATACCAACCAAATTTAAAAACAAAATTTCGTCAAAAACTTGCGCGCCTCATGAAATTTGCTACGAACAGATTTTTGGGCAATTGTTATGTTAGGTTGGGATTACTATTTCCACATCAAAGCAGAAATTGAATTATTCCTAGACGATCGTGTTTCGCTTGTTTTGTCATTATGTGACCCGTAGCGATGCACCGGAACGTTCACGCCCAGATTGCCGCTGCAGGCGGAAACTTTTGTACACAAGCGAGATTCTGTCACGGATTTTTTGCGGCATGTCTACTGCAATTTAATCAAACTGGGACGACGCGCTTTGCGCTTATTCAGCGGCACGTCCCAACCTGCGACGACGTCTGGAGACGTGGGGGCCATTAGTCACAGATGCAGCAAACGAGTTTTAATAGGCCAGTTAAAAAAAATAATCGATTTGGTCGAAACGCAAGTTGCACACTGGAAAACTCCAGTGTCTAGGATGAGAACATTTCGAGGCCAAAAATATTTCCAGGAAAACTGCTAGATATCAAAACAAAACTCGACAGCAAATTGCTCGGTGTATAAGTTCCTCGAAAACACAATTACTTGATTACAAATTGCTCGAAATACCGAGTGATCAAGTTAAATTTCAGCTCTAGTTATCTATGGAAATTTTCACAACGAAGAAAGAAACTACGCTTTCTCTTTTCACAACAAAAGCGAAATTAGTAATCTCACCTTTCTTAGTGGCTGCGAAAATTTCCGTGGATAACTAGAGCTGAAATTTAAATGATCACTCGGTATAGTATTTCGAGCAATTTACATTTACATTGAATTTTAAATGATCACTGGGTATATAACCTAATCTGAGCAAAACAAACCTATCTAACCTAACCTTCTCAAGGAACTTGTATTCCATTGAAATTTGCATATTGTATTTGATTGGTGATTCATCTTGAATCACCTTAACTTTTCTACGAAACTTTAATTTCTGGAAAAACGCTGTAAATTTAACTTTTTTTTTCGAATTATAATGAATATTTTACAATTTATCCAAAATCATATTTTTAGCATAAGAATTATCAATTTTATCACGAAACTTCTAAAATCCGACTTGTATCTGCTCAAATTCTACAAATTTCAAAAATTTAGCAAGATTTTTCGAATATTGGAGGAATATTTATTTCAATGTGTCTTAAATCATGTATTTAGCATGTCATTTGCCAAGTTTGCCCAGAAACTTCTTAGATTAATCTTGGATCATTTTAACTTTTCTATGAAATTCTAATTTGTGGAAAAACGCCATAAATTTAACATGTTGTTTTGGAATTATAAAGAATCCTTTTCAATGTATCCAAAATCATGATTTTTAGCATAAGTATTACCAATTTTATCACGAAACTTCTAAAATCCGACTTGCTCAAATTTGCTCTGCTCAAATTTCCTAGGAATTTCAAAAATTTAGCAGGATTTTTCTAATATTGGAGGAATATTGTTCAATTTGTCCTAAATCATGATATTTAATATGACATTTACCAATTTTACCCAGAAACTTCTTTGATTAATCTTGAATAATTTCAACTTTCCTATGAAATTCAAATTTCTGGAAAAACGCAGTAAATTTAACATGTTGTTTTCGAATTATAAAGAATCTTTATCTAAGAATTTTTCCCAAAACATTTAGATTCATCTTGAATCATCTCAATTTTCTACGAAACTTCTGGAAACACGCAGTAAATTTAACATTGTTGTTTTGGAATTATAAAGAATCTTTTTCAATTTATACAAAATCATGATTTTTAGCATAAGTATTACCAATTTTATCACGAAACTTCTCAAATCCGACTTATATCTGATGAAATTTTCTACGTATTTCAAAAATTTAGCAAGATTTTTCTAATATTGGAGGAATATTTTTTTTCAATTTATCCTAAATCCTGTATTAGCATGTCATTTACCAAGTTTACCCAGAAACTTCTTAGATTAATCTTGAATCATTTCAACTTTTGAAAAACGTAAATTTAACATGTTGTTTTGGAATTATAAAGAATCTTTTTCAATTTATCCAAAAATCATGATTTTTAGCATAAGTATTACCAATTTTATCACGAAACTTCTCAAATCCAACACTGTATCTGCTCAAATTTTCTACACATTTGAAAAATTTATCATAATTTTTCGAATATTGGAGAATTATTTCTAAATTTGTCCTAAATCATGTATTTAGCATGTCAGTCACCAAGTTAAAGCAAGAAACTTTTTAGATTAATCTTGGAATCCTTTTAAGTTTTCTACGAATTTCGAATTTCTGGAAAAAAACGCCGTAAATTTAACATGTCTCTTTCCAATTATAAAGAATATTTTTCAATGTATCCAAAATCATGATATTTAGCATAAGTATTACCAATTTTATCATGAAATTTCTTAAATTTGACTTGTCATTTACAAAGTTTACCCAGAAACTTCTTAGATAAATCTTGAATCATCTCTACTTTTCTTCAAAATTCGAATTTCTGGAAAAACGCAGTAAATTTAACATCTTTGAGTTTTGGGGGATGTTTTGGCGTACTAAGAAACTTTATCCAGTATCCAGTACTTATCCATGGAAATTTGCACAGCCAATAAGAAAAGCGAAATTGGTGATCCCACTTTTCTTACTGGCTGCGAAAATTTCCATGGATAACCAGAACAGAAATTTAAAAGATCACTCGGTATTTCGAGCAATTTACATTTGCATTGGAATTTACATTATCACTCTGTATATAACCTAACCTGAGCAAAACACGCTTATCTAACCTAACCTAACCTTCTCAAGGAACTTGTATTTAATTGAAATTTGCATATTGTATTTAAATTTGGTATTGGAAAGTGTTATCAATTTTATTATGAAACTCTTAAATCCGACTTGCGTCTGTTCAAATTTATTATGAAACTCTTAAATCCGACTTGCGTCTGCTCTAAGTTTCTACGAATTTCGAAAATTTAGCAAGAGTTTTCTAATAATGATGAATATTTTTCAATTTGTCCAAAATCATGATATTTAGCGTGAGATTTGCCAAGTGTAACCCAGAAACGTCTTAGATTAATCTTGAATCATCTCAACCTTCTACGAAATTCGAATTTTTGGAAACACGCAGTAAATTTAACATGTTTTTTTTTTTCGAATTATAAAGATTTTTTTTTTCAATTTATCCTAAATCATGATATTTAGCATAAGTATTACCAATTTTATCATGAAACTTCTTAAATCTGACTTGTATCTGCTAAAATTTACTAAGATTTTCAAAAATTTCGCAAGATTTCTCTAATATTAGAGGAATATTGTTCAATTTGTCCTAAATCGTGATATTTAGTATGTAATTTACAAAGTTTACCCAGAAACTTCTTAGATTAATCTTGAATCATCTCAGCTTTCTACGAAATTCGAATTTTTGGAAACACGCAGTAAATTTAACGTGTTTTTTTTCGAATTATAAAGAATCTTTTCCAATTAATCCAAAATCTTAATATTTAGCATAAGTATTACCAATTTTATCATGAAATCCGACTTGTATCTGCTCAAATTTTCTAGGAATTTCAAAAATTATTTAGCATAATGTTTTCTAATATCGGAGGAATCTTTTCCAATTTATCCTTAACCATGATATTTAGCATAAGTATTACCATTAATTTTATCATCAAATTTTTTAAATCCGACTTGTATCTGCTCGAATTTTCTAGGAATTTCAAAAATTTTGCATGTTTTTTTTATAATATTGGAGGAATATTGTTTGTCCAGAATCATGTTAACGATGATAAATTTACGGCGTTTTTCCAGATATTAGAATTTCGTAGAAAAGTTGACAAGATTCAAGTAGAATCAATGAAGTTTCAGGGTAAAATTGGAAAATTTCATGCTATTTTCGAATTTTACCCAGAAACTTCTTTGATTAATCTTGATACATCTCAACCTTTCTTCGAAATTAGAGTTTTTGAAAAAAAATGCCGAAAATTTAACATGGTTTTCTCGAATTATAAAGAATCTTTTCCAATTTATCATAAATCATGTTATTTCCCACAAATATTGCCAATTTTACCAATGAAGTAGAGAGAGAGAATAAGAAATTTATTGCCAGGGCTACATTTCGTAATATTTATGTATATATTGGTATGGTATTAGATGTTTTGGTCCTGGCAAAGGGCTATCGACCGGAGTCCTTCCGCCCTTGATGGTCATTGTCCTTGGTTTAGTCCATTTCCAGGGAATACAGTATCTCTTTAATGGTGGCTTTGGGTTTTTTTCTTTTCCAGATGTCTGTGGTGGCTGGGGTGAATTGAGTGATGATGGTTTTATTTGAGTCTTTATTGATGAATCGCTGTGACAGATATTTTATTCTTTCTTGGATGGGTTGTATGCGGGTCTTGTTGTATAGTAATTGATTGGATGGATTGTGCACTGGGTTATGAGGGTGTCTCAGTTTAGTTATTTTACGTAGTGCAATAGTCTCTGCTCTTTTTAAGTTGGTGAGGACGCTCTTGTTGGAGTTGAGGTACGCTATGCAGCTGTAATCCAGAAGTGGTCTGCAGGTGACTTTGTAGATACGCGAAGCCGTTTTTATGTTTATGCCAGAGTTATTTAGCCTTAGGCTGTTGAAATATTTCGCTCGTTTTGTTATTTGTTTCTTGATGTAAGACGTGTGTTCTTGTAGTGTGGTGGCACTGTCTATGGTTATTCCCAGATACTTAACCGATGATTCAGGGAAGACGTCTTGATTTAAGAGGGTGATGTAAGGTGAATTAGTTTCGATTCGGTGGTGATGTAGTAGGAGGTGAGATTTTTCTGGGTTTGGTAGTAGTCGCCAATTAAGGAACCATTCTGTGGTGTTGTTGATAAGGCTTTGTAATTGATTTACTGCTTTGTCAATGGAGTTATGGTGTGATATTAACGCTGTGTCATCTGCGTATTGTAGGATGTAACAGTTGGGGTTGAAATATTCAGGGTTTGCATTATATATATCGTGACAGTACAAGTTGAATAATGTAGGCGATAGGGGCGAACCTTGTGGGACACCTTGTTCAATTCCAAACGGGTCGGAGAGATGATTATTTATTTTTATTTTGCTTTTGCGGTTTTTCAGCAATGAAGTAGAATATTTCGGTTTTGGGGTATGCTTGGCGTACTGAGAAACTTAATCCAGAATCCAGTACTTATCAATGGAAATTTTCACAGCCAATAAGAAAAGCGTAGTTGGTGATCTCGCCTTTCTTTTTATCTGCGAAAATTTCCATGGATAACCAGAACACAAATTTAAAAGATCACTCGGTATTTAGAGCAATTTACATTTGCATTGAAGTTTACATTATCACTCTGTATATAAACTAACCTAAGCAAAACTCGCCTATCTAACATAAAGATAATCTTCTCAAGGAACTTGTACTACACTGAAATTTGCATATTGTATTGAAATTTGGTATTGGAAAGTGTTATCAATTTCATCATGAAACTCTTAAATTTGACTTTTATCTTCTCAAATTATCTACAAATTTCAAAATTTAGCATGATTTTTCAAATATTGGAGGAATATTTTTCAATTCATCACAAATTATGATATTTAGCATGAAATGTACCAATGTTGCTCAACTTTTTAGATTTATCTTGAATCATGTCAACTTTTCTACGAAATTCTAATTTTATTATAAACGCCGAAAACATTGTTTTTCGAATTATAAAGAATCATTTCCAATTTATCCAAAATCATGATATTGCCGTAAATATTGCCAATTTTACCATTTAAGTAAGAAATTTTAATTTCCGCATATATTTTGTATGAAATTCCAATTTTTGGAAAGGACTTCTGGAAAGGACTAAGAGTAACTCTTTTCAATGTATCCTAAATCATGATATAATGACAATTTTAGCAAGGAACTTATAAAATCTTCAAAATAATTGCATAGAGATTCTAATTTCTAGAAGAAACTTCGCAAATTTGACATATTGGCTGATTCATTATAAATTTTGCTCAATTTATAATAATAATAAATCTACAAAACAATTGCATCGAGATTCTAATTTCTAGAAGAAACTTCGCAAATTTGACATATTGGTTGATTCATTATAAATTTAGCTCAATTTATAATAATAATAGTGTCTTTATTCCTACAAAAATATACAGGGTGTTTTATGGTAAGTGTAAAAAACTTTGCTATCTTTATTAATTATTAATTAATTAATTATTAATTTATTAATTAAAGAATATGACCTATGTTCATATGACATTTTTGTCTTAAAATTACTAAAGATAGCAAAGTTTTTTACACTTACTATAAAACTACTTTTATTATAATAGTAACTTAATTCCTACAAATATATGCAAAGTGTTTTATAATAAGTGTAAAAAACTGTGCCATCTTTAGTAATTTTAAGACAAAAATGTCAAATACAATATTTTTTTCTCTCAAAACGTGCGTTATTTACTCAGTCATAGACAGTCATTTTGGGCTCGGCGGTAAAACTTCAAACACCTCGTAGGTTGGGGGCTTATATTTCTATAGAAATTATTCGTGTTTCAGATAACTTCTATAGAATTATATCTACCTACATCTCAAAATACTTATGATATTGTACAGAATTCCATACCAGTTATGATAATTCAATTTAATTTCGATCACAGGATTCCATCAAATTTCGTTGGACTCCTGTGCTAAAGTGTATAGATTCTATCTTGATCTCTGAGAAATTTTTGTCCAAAATTATAGAAATTTATATAGACATTCTATAGCTTCTATAAAAGATATAGAAATTCAATGAAATCACAGAATCATATTGATATTAAATGAAAGACTCGATCACAGGATTCCATCAAATTTCGTAGGCCTCCTGCTAAAGTGTATAGATTCTATCTTGATCTCAGAACAATTTTTGTCCAAAATTATAGAATTTTATATAGACATTCTATAGCTTCTGTAAATGATATAGAAATTCAATGAAATCACAGAATTATATTGATATTAAATGAAAGACTCGATCACAGGATTTCATCAAATTTCGTTGGACTCCTGCTAAAGTGTATAGATTCTATCTTGATCTCAGAACAATGTTTGCCCAAAATTATAGAAATTTATATAGACATTCTATAGCTTCTATATAGAAATTTAATGAAATAACAGAATTATATTGATAGTACATGAAAAACTCGATCACAGGATTCCATCAAATTTCGTTCGACTCCTGCTGAAGTGTATAGATCTGTCTTGATCTGAGAACAATTTTTGTCCCAAATTATAGAAATTTATATAGACATTCTATAGCTTCCATAATCGATATAGAAATTCAATGATTTCACAGAATTATATTGATATTAAATGAAAGACTTGATCACAGGATTCCATCAAATTTCGTTGGACGCCTGCTAAAGTGTATAGATTATATCTTGATCTCGGAACAATTTTTGTCCAAAATTATAGAAATTTATATAGACTTTCTATAGCTTCTATAAATGATATAGAAATTCTATGAAATAGCAGAATTATATTGATATTAAATGAAAGACTCGATCACGGGATTCCATCAAATTTCGTTAGACTCCTGCTAAAGTGTATAGATTCTATCTCGATCTCAGAACAATTTTTGTCCCAAATTATAGAAATTTATATAGGCATTCTATAGCTTCTATAAATGATATAGAAATTCTATGAAATAGCAGAATTATATTGATATTAAATGAAAGACTCGATCACAGGAATTCATCAAATTTTGTTGGACACCGGCTAATGTGTATAGATTCTATCTTGATCTCAGAACAATTTTTGTCCCAAATTATAGAAATTTATATAGACATTCTATAGCTTCTATAAAAGATATAGAAATTCAATGAAATCACAGAATTATACCGATATTAAATGAAAGACTCGATCACAGGATTCCATCAAATTTCGTTGGATTCCTGCTAAAGTGTATAGATTCTATCTCGATCTCAGAACAATTTTTGTCCAAAATTATAGAAATTTATATAGACATTCTATAGCTTCCATGAAAGATATAGAAATTCAATGAAATCACAGAATTATATTGATATTAAATGAAAGACTCGATCACAGGATTCCATCAAATTTCGTTGGACTCCTGCTAAAGTGTATAGATTCTATCTTGATCTCAGAACAAGTTTTGTCCAAAATTATAGAAATTTATATAGGAATTCTATAGCTTCTATAAAAGATATAGAAATTCAATGAAATCACAGAATTATATTGATATTAAATGAAAGACTCGATCACAGGAATTCATCAAATTTTGTTGGACACCGGCTAAAGTGTATAGATTCTATCTTGATCTCAGAACAATTTTTGTCCAAAATGATAGAAATTTATATAGACATTCTATAGCTTCTATAAAAGATATAGAAATTTAATGAAATAACAGAATTATATTGATAGTAAATGAAAAACTCGATCACAGGATTCCATCAAATTTCGTTGGACTCCTGCTAAAGTGTATAGATTCTATCTCGATCTCAGAACAATTTTTGTCTAAAATTATAGAAATTTATATAAGCATTCTATAGCTTCTATAAAATATATAGAAATTCAATGAAATCACAGAAATATATTGACATTAAATGAAAGACTCGTCCTTTTTTGACTACTGATTATGTTCGTAGTTGCCAAATCAAATGCAGTTAAATCTGCAAAACGCAGAAAGGGTCAAAAACCCATTGGTGTCGCGCCAAATTTTTCAGAGATTCGCGCCAAATATATGGCAGCAGTGAAAGACTCGTCCTGTTTTGACTTCGGTTCCGAACTGTAGTAGGTTGAGGCATAAGTGAAAGAAAATGTAATTATTTGCTGTAGGTTGGGGCAGAAGTGAAATAAAATTGCTCTTGTAAGTTGAGACTAGTGCTAAATTCTCTGCTGCCCCCAAACTTTGTTACACGTTATACTAAAGGTTCGTGTTCGTGGTTGTTGAAGGTAATTAAGTTAGATCTGCAAACGCCGAATGGGTCAAAAACCCATTGTGCGGTGACATATTTTTCAGAGGTGATCTATCTGTTGTAGAATCATGTTCAGTTTTGGGGTAAGAAACGTTGTTTGGGTTCGTGGTTGTTATATAAAGTGCAGCTAAATCTGCAAACACCAAAAAGGTCAAAAACCTATTGGTGAATGATACGTTTTTCAGAGGTGATCTACAGGTTTCTGTTGTCGAATCTCCTTCAGTTTTGGGGTACGTATTGGCGTACTAAGGAACTTTGTGTTCGTGGTTGTTATATAAAGTGCAGCTAAATCTGCAGACACCAAGAAGGTTCAAGACCCATTGGTGAATGATAAAATATTCAGAGGTGATCTACAGGTATCTGTTCTAGGATCTCTTTCAGTTTTGGGGTACGTCTTGGTGTACTAGGAAAGTTTATGTTCGCGGTTTCTAAATCAAATGCAGTTAAATCTGCAAACGCCGAAAGGGCCAAAAACCCTTTGGTGTGGTAACATAGGTGATCTAATTTTTGTAGAATCTTGATAGTAGTATATATGTAGTATCGTAGTCTATATATTTTGGGGTATGTCTTGGGGTAGTAGGATATTTTATGTTCGTGGTTGTTAAACAAAGTGCAGTTAAATTTCAAACACAAAGAATGTTAAAACCCATTGGTGAATGATACATTTTTCAGAGGTGATCTACAGGTATCTGTTGTCGAATCCCTTTCAGTTTAGGGGTACGTATTGGCGTACTAAGAAACTTTGTGTTCGTGGTTATTACATAAGTGCAGCTAAATCTGCAGACACCAAGAAGGTTCAAGACCCATTGGTGAATGATAACATTTTCAGAGGTGATCTACAGATATCTGTTGTAGGATCTCTTTCAGTTTGGGGTACGTCTTGGCGTAATCGAATCTTAACCGGTTTTGGGGTATGTCTTGGGGTACTAAGATACTTTATGTTCGTGGTTGTTATACAAAGTGCAGCTAAGTTTCAAACACAAAGAAGGTTAAAACCCATCGATGAATGATACATTTTTCAGAGGTGATCTACAGAGGTATCTGTTGTAGAATCTCCTTCAGTTTTGGGGTACGCATTGGCGTACTAAGAAACTTTGTGTTCGTGGTTGTTATATAAAGTGCAGCTAAATATGCAAACACCAAAAAGGTCAAAAACCCATTGATGAATGATACGGTTTTCAGAGGTGATCTACAGAGGTATCTGTTGTAGAATCTCCTTCAGTTTTGGGGTACGTATTGGTGTAATAAGAAACTTTGTGTTCGTGGTTGTTATATAAAGTGCAGCTAAATCTGCAGACACCAACAAGGTTCAAGACCCATTGGTGAATGATAAAAGTTTCAGAGGTGAACTACAGATATCCCGGTTGGGGTACGTCTTGGCGTACTAGGATAGTTTATGTTCGCGGTTTCTAAATCAAATGCAGTTAAATCTGCAAATGCCGAAAGGGCCAAAAACCCATTGGTGTCGCGCAAAATCTTTCAGAGATTATCTAAGGTCTTGCAGAAGCTTCTGCAGTTTTGGGGTACGTCTTTGGCGCGTTTGGCGAAAGTTTGTAAAGGGCCAAAAACCCATTGGTGTCGCGCCAAATTTTTCAAAGACTACCTAAGGTGTTGCAGAATCTTTCGGGGTAAGATTCAGAACGTTTTGGCGCATTGGTCATGCGAGATGTGATGGAAAGTTTGTACATACCGGCAATGTTGTGCTGCTGGTAGTTGTACATTAGAGGTATCGAGTGCAGGGACCTGGCGGACCACCTCTTGTGCCTGCTCTCCTCGTCGTCGTCGCTGCCCCTGTCCGCCTCCTCGCCGAGAAAGTGCACTTTCTCCCATCTGTCCAGGTACCTGCGACAGAGAACAGAGTGACGCCGACCATAGAGCACCAAGCCAATAACACACACACAGAGACCGCAGGGTCACGACACTGACCTACACGACGGATCGTGGAGGAGGCCGCCGGAGCGGCAGCACGTGATCGGGCGCACCACGTGAGCGTCACTCGGCGCCGTTATTAGTGAATGGGCGCGCGGGAGGGCCACCGGGGGGGACTGCGGGGCGGCAGAATGGGAGAGTGGTGATACTCTCTGATACTATATACTATATACTACACTCCGCTCATTCAGACGGCGGGGTGCCTGCTGGTGTCAGTAGTCCCCGGGACCACGGTGCGGACGGGCGCGTCCAAGCCCGGCACACTCTCTCCCGCTCTCGCACTCTCCGGCCGCGCACATCCGCCGGCGGGACGCTCCCGGGCCTCCCGGCTCCACACTCTCGCACACCTACCTGAGATAGAGCTGCTTCAGGCAGATGCTCCCGTTGACGCAGTTCTCCGGGATCCGCAGGTCCCTGAACAGCTCCGGCCACGAGTTCCGAGAGTTCACCTGGAGCAGAAGAGAAAAACCTTTAGAAGCCAGACAACAACTTCTCATCAAAGATTGACAGATGGCGCTCACTACACCACCGGCGCAAAAACACAGCCGGCTGTGGAAAACAGAGCGTTTTCACCTATGTTACCCTAAATTCCGAAATCCGTTCTTTGATTACCCTAAATCCCGAAATCCGTTCTTTAACACTCATCAAATCTACCATAAGTGATACTGTGTAGTTTATCACCACATTTAGAGGAATCTAAAGTCAACAATACGACAATAGACCCAAGCTTCAGGTCAAAAGTATGCGTTTTGCCCTAGTCGCTGACTTTTGACCAGTCACATAAAGAACATAAAGATGTTCAGGGCATCTGAAGCAACCTAATACTAGAGCCGGCTATGGATACAGATTGTTAATCTAATTTCGGAAATCGCAACCTATTGATCAGATTATTTTGGCTGTAATCACATAGAGATGTCCAGGGCATCTGAACCAACACCTAATCTAATTTCGAAAATCGTTCCAAAATCGTACACATAACCCATTGATCAGAGTTTTGGCTCTAATCACATAGAGATGTCCAGAACATCCGAACCAACACCTAATCTAATTTCGAAAATCGTTCCTAAATCGTACACATAACCCATTGATCAGAGTTTTGGCTCTAATCGCATAGAGATGTCCAGAGTATCTGAACCAACAACTAATCTAATTTCGAAAATCGTTCCTAAATCGTACACATAACCCATTGATCAGAGTTTTGGCTCTAATCGCATAGAGATGTCCAGAACATCTGAACCAACACCTAATCTAATTTCGAAAATCGTTCCTAAATCGCACGCATAACCCATTGATCAGAGTTTTGGCTCTCATCACACTTTGCTGTTGTCTAAAGTCTTTGCTTTGCTTTGCTTTCCCCAACTCTTGTAAGTTGAGACAAGTGCTAGATTCTTTGCTGCCCCCAAACTTTCTTAAACGTTATGCTAAAGGTTCATGTTTGTGGTTGTTAAAGAGATGCCCAGGGCATCTGAAAAAACACCTAATAACAGTCGTCTGTGGAAGCAAAGCTTGCTTATCAAATTCCCAAAATCGTTCTTTAATACAAGTCAAATCTGACAACTGGCATGACACATAACCTACACTTTAAGAGACACATGGCGTTCCAATTCGAATTCTGACTGTAGTCATATAGAGATGCCTAGGGCATGTGAACCAGTACAAAATACTATGTATAAGCGGATGTGTAAATAAAGGTTGTAAGCCTAATTACCACAAATCGTCCTTTGACACCTGTCAAATCTGACAACTGACAATACTTATACATAACATTTAAATTTGACAGTTGTTTTATAGAACAAGTGACAAATGCTTACTATGATCCAAAACTTTTCACTGGACTTCGAAGTATTGATAACTTCAGAGCATGAACAAGTGACAAATGCTTACTACGATCTAAGCTTTTCACTGGACTTGGAAGTATTGATAACTTCAGAACATGAACAAGTGACAAATGCTTACTACGATCCAAGATAACTTCAGAGCATGAACAAGTGACAAATGCTTACTACGATCTAAGCTTTTCACTGGACTTGGAAGTATTGATAACTTCAGAGCATGAACAAGTGACAAATGCTTACTACGATCCAAGTTTTTCAGTAGACTTGGGAATATTGATAACTTCGTAGCATGCACACCTAACAATATAGTCGTCTGTGGAAGCAAAGCTTGCCGATATAATTCCCAAAATCGTTCTTTAATAAAAGTCAAATCTGACAACTGACAGTAGTGACAGCTTTAAATGACACATGGCGTTCCAATATGAATTCTGACTGTAGTCATATAGAGATGCCCAGGGCATGTGAACCAGTACCGAATAACATGCATAACCGGCTGTGCAAATAAAGCTAGTCAGCTTAATTACCACAAATCGTCCTTTGACACCTGTCAAATCTGACAACTGACAGTACTTATACATAACATTTAAATTTGACAGTTTTCTTATAGAACAAGTAACAAATGCTTACTACGATCCAAGATTTTCACTGGACTTGAAACTATTGATAACTTCAGAGCATTAACAAGTGACAAATGCTTATATTACGATCCAAGATTTTGACTAGACTTCTGGACTTGGAAGTATTGATAACTTCAGAGCATGAACAAGTGACAAATGCTTACTACGATCCAAGTTTTTCACTGGACCTGGAAGTATTGACAACTTAAGAGCATGAACACCAGCAAAAGCCTTCCTGTACAACTGAAAGTCATGACTGTTAACATTAGGCATTTCTTTGTAAATACATCCATATGACTGCCAAGTCATCCTCCAACAGTTCGATTTGTCCAGAAAAGTTTCAACTTATTTCCTAATATATTCCGAGTTTGCATATCATTTTGTTCGCTAAGAAATATAGGTGCCTGGTAGGCGTTTGTCACATGTTTGAACATGTCCCTACAGTGGAAATCACTTTTCCGTTTCATTGTTTTCCCTTTCAAATGATTTTCAAACTTGAAAAAATTAAAATAGAATAAAATTTAAAAAATATCCTAACTTGAAATTCACGACCTTTCATTCCCAAACATATCCCACTTCAAGAGTGGAAATAACCTAACAAATTAAAAAGACAACTTTTATCCATGTCTGACACGAGTTCTACGTTAGTACATAAAATCACAGTTCACAATCAATTCTCGCAAATGTCGTTATATTTTTTCAATCCATGCAAGTTGCTTGTAAGGATTTTGTGGACCTTGATTTTTGACTGTTAAGTCAAATTGAAAAGATTACCCTACTCTTGAAATAGCAATGACTATTGTAAATATCTTGACATTATCAATTATTTCCATTATTGTTTCATTCAATCTGTAAAAAATCATTAATTACTGTCAAAATTGCAATGTTTACAGTCATATTTTGAACAGTTTCCCCAAAAATTTCGATAATTTATCCAAATTTCATTAATTTGTGTTAAATTGTTGAAGATTACTGTCATATTCCTGTTTCCTTGGAAACTAATAGTCGATTAAACATAATTAGCAATAATTTATATGAAAACCAATAATTTAGACGTGTTACTGTTAACCTTATAATTGTTGACTGTTCAGTTAAATTTAAAAGATTACTCTTGAAATATCAATATTATTGCCAATGTCTTGAGATTATCAATTATTTCCATTATTCATTCATTATGTAAAAACTCGGTAATTACTGTCAAAATTGCAATGTTTACAGATATATTTTGAACCGTTTCCCTAAAAATTTCGATAATTCTACCAAAACTTCATTAATTTTTGTCAAATTGTTGAAGATTACTGTCAAATTCCTGTTTCCTTGAAAACTAATAGTCCATTAAACATAATTAGCAATAATTTATATGAAAACCAATAATTTAGACGTGTTACTGTTAACCTTTTAATTGTTGACTGTTCAGTTAAATTTAAAAGATTACTCTTGAAATATCAATATTATTGTCAATGTCTTGAGATTATCAATTATTTCCATTATTCATTCATTATGTAAAAACTCGGTAATTACTGTCAAAATTGCAATGTTTACAGATATATTTTGAACCGTTTCCCTAAAAATTTCGATAATTCTACCAAAACTTCATTAATTTTTGTCAAATTGTTGAAGATTACTGTCAAATTCCTGTTTCCTTGAAAACTAATAGTCCATTAAACATAATTAGCAATAATTTATATGAAAACCAATAATTTAGACGTGTTACTGTTAACCTTTTAATTGTTGACTGTTCAGTTAAATTTAAAAGATTACTCTTGAAATATCAATATTATTGTCAATGTCTTGAGATTATCAATTATTTCCATTATTGTTTCATTCATTCTGTAAAAAATCAGTAATTACTGGCAAAATTGCAATGTTTACAGTCATATTTTGAACAGTTTCCCCAAAAATTTCGATAATTTATCCAAATTTTAATTAATTTGTGTCAAATTGTTGAAGATTACTGTCAAATTCCTGTTTCATTGGAAACTAATACTCGATGAAACATAATTAGCAATAATTTTTATGAAAACCAATAATTTAGACGTGTTACTGTTAACCTTTTAATTGTTGACTGTTCAGTTAAATTTAAAAGATTACTCTTGAAATATCAATATTATTGTCATTACGATTACTGTCAAATTCCTATTTCCATGAAAACTAACAGTCGACTTAACATAATTGGCGATAATTTCTGTGAAAACTAATTAATTTAGACCTATTACTGTCAACCTTTTAATTGGTAACTGTTCAGGTAAATTTAAAAGATTACTCGTGCAATATCCATGATTATTGCCATGAAATATGAATGATTATTGTCAATGTCTCGACATTATCAACATTATCAATTATTTCCACCACTATTTTATTTAATCAGTAACATATCAGCAATTTCTGTCAACATTTGAATTATTCCTGTCATATTTTGAACTGTTTTCATAAACATTTCGATAATTCTGTAAAAATTTCAATAATTTGTGTCAAATTGTTAAACGAATAATGTCAAATTCCTATTTCCATGGAAACTAACAGTCGACTAAACATAATTGGCGATAATTTCTATGAAAACTAATTAATTTAGACTTATTACTGTCAAGCTTTTAATTATTAACTGTTGAGATAAATTTAAAAGATTATTCGTGCAATATCCATGATTATTGCCAATGTCTTGATATTATCAACGGTATTAATTATTTCCATCACTATTTCAATTATTCTATAAAAAATCAGAAATTTCTGACAACATTTCAATGTATTCTGCGTAATGTATACTGTGTGTGTGGTGTGTACAGTGTATACTTCAATGTATTACTGTCATATTTTGAACAGTTTCCATAAAAAAATCAATTAGTCTGTTAAATTTTCAATAATTTGTGTCAAATTCTTGAAGATTAATATCAAATTCCTTTTTACATGGACGATCAATCGATCAAACATAATTGGCGATAATATCTATGAAAACTAACTAATTTAGTCACATCAAGGAAACAGTGATGAAAATAATTGATAATGTTGATAATGTCAACAGATTGATAGTAATCATTGATATTTCAAGAGTAATCCTTTAATCTTGAAATATCAATGATTACTGTCAATCTGTAATCTTGAAATATCAATGATTATTGTCAATCTGTTGACATAATCAACAATATCAATTATTTTCATCACTATTTCCTTGATTCTGTAACAAAATCAGTCATTGCTATCAACATTTCAATGTTTGCTACTAGATTTTGAACAGTTTCCATAAAAACTTCGACAATGCTGTAAAAATTTCAATAATTTGTTTCGAATTGTATACTGCTAAATTCCTATGTCCATGGAAACTGACAGGATTAAACATAATTGGCGATAATTTCTATGAAAACTAACTAATTTAGTCAAATTTAAAAGATTACTCTTGAAATATCAAAGATTAGTGTTAATCGGTTGACATTATCGATTATTTCCATCACTACTGCATTGATTCTGTAAATAGATAGTCATTTCTATCAACAATTTAATGTTTGCTGTCATATTTTGAACAGTTTTCATAAAAACTTCGATAATTCTGTCAAAATTTCAATAATTTGTGTCCAATTGTTAAAGATTACTGTCAAATTCCTATTTCCATGAAAACTAACAGTCGACAAAACATAATTGGCGATAACTTCTATGAAAACTAATTAATTTAGACCTATTACTGTCAACCTTTTAATTGTTACCTGTTAATTGAAGATTTTTATGAAAACTATATCACCTTTAAAAGTTGAAACTTAAACTATATTAATGAGTTTTGCGTCTAAACCAACGATATAATTCCTCAACAATATAATTTCTCCAATGCAATTTGCTCGAAAATATAATTTCTCGGATGCAATTGCTCGTAAATACAATTCTTTGCATGTAATTGTGCCTGAAATTAAAGTTACTCGGAAAGGAACTTCCGACAGGAACTTAGTTTTCGGGAAATTCGCTTCGAGCAATTTGTTTTCGCGAAATTCACTTCGACCAATTAGTTTTGGGGAAATTCGCTTCGAGCAATCTGTTTTCGGAAAATTCGCCTCGAGCAATTGATTTTGAAAACTTTAACAAGATCCCATGAACTGCTGTTTCCTTTACCATAACCACTGGAATCATTGAAAGTTTCAATGATTCCTGTGGTTATTTCCCCAAAACTAATTGCTCGAAGTGAATTTCGCGAAAACAAATTGCTCGAAGCGAATTTCGTTTTACACTAATCATTGAAATTGTATAGTAGGCATTGCCATTGTACCAATAATTGAAAATTTTATAGCGTCCATCGAAACTTTTACAGAACAATTAAAAATTTGACAGAACTAATGGAAATTGTGGAAAAAAAAATGTTTAGAAATATAGTTTAAATTTGATAGTTTTAATTGAAATGCCAACGGTAATTGTTAAATATTCGGCAAAAATCATTGAAATTTTGACAGAAATGGTTGAAGACTATGACAAAAATCATTGAAAATTTGACGAAAATTGACGAAAAAAAGAATTGAAATGTTTATAATAATAATGATAAATCAATGAGTTTTTGTCAGAATCAATATTTTGTTTTGCAAAGTAGTTGAAAAAATTGGACTAGTCATTGAAATTTTGAGACAATGGTTGAAACTACACCATAAAAAGATGAAACTTGAGCAAAAACAATTAAAACCTGTTAGCAAAGTTTGAAATTTTCAAAATTTTGAGAGAATGGTTAAAACATTGCCATAAAACGATTAAACTTGAGCAAAAACAATTAAAACCTGTTAGCAAAGATTAACATTTTCGAAATAATCATTCAAATTTTAACAGAAAAATTGAAATTTGACGCAGTAAATTGAAATTTTGACAGCAATCATTATCATTATGATACAATAATTCCAAATTTTATAGCTATTATTGAAACTTTTACAGAACAATATAAATATTGACAGAAATTATGGAATTATGGTAAAAATTATTGATTTTTTTAAAGAAATATAATTGATTGGACTGTATTCAATGAAAATTCCAACAGTAGTCGTTAAATATTTGGCAGAAATCATTGAAATTTGTACATAATTGAAATTTTCACAATTATAATTTTGATAAATAAGTTATTGTGTCAAAATAAATAAAATTTTGGTGAAAGTATTTTTTATTTTGGCAGAGTGTTTAAAATTTGACAAGGGCTAATGCGATGCATTTAGACAAAGATGGCGATGCATTTAGACAACAAAAAATGGAGAGAAAGAAGAAAACAACAAAAAAACAACAAAAATTTGACTGCAATCATGAAAATTGATACGAAATGAATGCAATTTTGATAGAATATCCGAGATTATGCCTGAAATAATGAAATTTCATTCGCTATCTGTTACATCAGAGAAAGTTTAAACAATATTCGTGGCCCCTTGTATTATACGTCTGTGCCATAAAACTCTTCAAAACCAAATACGTAACAGGCACGAGTCTTATGGCATCTGGCGTTCTTGCCTGGGCGCCATAAAAATGTTTATAAGCACTCCACATGCGAACAGACCAGGCGAGTCAACGGTGGCCCCTTTCAAGTGCTACCGCAAGCATCCGGCCATCAAAGTTACAAAAATAATATTGCCAAGACCGATCCTTGGAGAGGCTCCCAGAGAAAAATATCTCAAACGAAATTTTTGTAGAAGACTATCTACAAACCAGCCGACAAGGCGTTAAATAATAATCATCAGTCCATTAGTCTTTATATGGGTATGTTGGGAATTCGATAAAGATCAAATTCTCAAGATTGTATCTTATCATTATTATTATTTTACGTAGGACATAATAATAATAATAATTTATTGGTTCTAAGAAACACGGGTCAAAATACATTTAAAAATTCAACATACTGTGCATACTTCCCCGTGAGATTCCGCCTAAAATTGATGATGTAATAAGATAAACTTATGGCGTGATTATATAGCACTTTGCACAATACCAAAGTGCACATTTACATCACCTATACAGTTTAAGATGCAGATCTGGATTGCAACGTTAACAGGCGCCGATCCAGTGCATTGTTGCTGCATGCATTGTTGCGTCTGCAGTCGGATCATTGTTTCTGGCGCAAATTGAACGTTTCCATGGGAAATACAGTCGGGCGAGAGGAGAGATGCATCTCGCCACGTGCACTGGCCGCTGCTGCAGCGCCAGCGCAGCGCTGGGAATGCTCTTCGACCTCCGCCAGAGGAACGTGCCATTGCGACCGCCAGCGGTCGGCAAAATGTGGGGGACGAGTCAATAGACTGACGAGGCACAGAAAAAAAACAACAATCAGAACGTACAATTACGGTGCCACAAACAAGGACAAGCGGAAGCAACAACAAAAAAATCGTTAGGAAGCAAGATGAAATGCAAGAAACAGTATTTGTATCTATCATACATATACCCCTAAAAAAATGTGGGGGACGAGTCAATAGACTGACGAGGCACAGAAAAAAAAACAATCAGAACGTACAATTCCGGTGCCACAAACTAGGACAAGCGGAAGCAACAACAAAAAAATCGTTAGGAAGGAAGATGAAATCCGAAACAGTTAGCAAGAAACAGTATTTGTATCTATCATACATATACCCCTAAAAAACAGATGCCTTTTGTATAATACTAAACTAGGCTTTCGGTGAAGGACGAACGCATGTACCTAAGGATTTTTTTTTGACCGGCCTTTCTAAACGTTAGAAACTTTTAGAAAAGGTATCTTCATCTTCAGAATCTAAAGATGACACTTTCTGTCAGACGGAAGGAAGCCTAAAAACTACCACTTTCTGCAGTGCATTTCTGTCTCTACGTGATACTAATAGTTTTCACTATTGATAGTTACTGTTGCAACTATTAACAATATTGAAAGTTCACTTTAAGTATGTGTAGAATATTTACTGATATTTATATTTGGTCAAAAATGACCACATAAAATTTATTGCAAACAAATATTTATTTTTATTCATGAGAAATTAATTAGAACTATAAGAAATTACTCGCGCCTCTAAGTGAGCGTCTGCTCGAGCAACCCTTATGGATCCGGAATTTAGCCGGGCGGAATCACAACAAAGACCGTTAAATCATCGCCGACACCCGCCGCGACCCCGGCTCAACGAGTCGTCCCCGTGACCGGGGGGCGGCATGCGCCCTGCCGCCCTCGGGCCGCAGACGCGTCCCGGAGCGCGCACCAACTACCCCCGCATTCCTGGGGCGGCCCCGGGGGCGAGAGACCCTTCCGTCAACGTCAGGGCGCCCCCTCCACGTATGCGCCGCCCCCGCGGCGTGTGTGTGTGCGGGGGCTGCGAGCCGGGCGCGCCGACGGGGGTGTAATATCATCAGCTATTGATTTTTCAACGGATTCCCGACCGCCACTGCCCCGGGATTTATCGCAAGTGGCCCAAGACGCGGCGGGCGACCCTTTTGATTAGTATCGGAGGCGGCGGCGCCGGAAGGGCCCTTGTTGCGGTCGGGGGCGACACCGCGGGCGGCGGTAAATTGCTATCGGGGCGCGTATTTGCAAAGGGAGGATTGGGTTCACCAAAGTTTTCACTTTAATTTTTTTACGCTCATACAGCCAACGTAACCAATTTAGCCACAGGTGGCAAAGTGATAGGGATTAGTATTACTATCAGTATTACTGGAATTATTAATATTACATTACCATGTACCACTTTCAAGTAGCAGTTTCGTGTTTTTCATGATAACTATTGTTTCGGCGCTATTGCACAGCGTCGAACCCCAAATCGGTTAAAGTGTAATCGCATAGTCGGCCTTTATTGCAGCCGATACATTTGTAGTATTAAGATTGTAAAGACAATTTATTGGGGTGGCTATTATTTAGCCATTATGTTCACCGAGAAGTGCTTAAGTAAAGTACGGTGCGCATGAAGATCAATAGGCACATTAAGCCGTTTATTGAGCAAGGATTGCCACTTCGGCAAATACAATTAGCGACCAGGAAATCACAAATATATTTATTGGACGGCATTAGGAATCCTCAGAAATGCCAGATAGAGGAATTAACCAAGGCTTGTGATAACCAAGTGTGGCAACATGGCTTACCGAAACGAAATGCCGCACCAATCAGGAATCATCTTCAAGCCACCCCTCGCGGTGCACAATTCAAATTGCACCCCACCCCAATAACTCAAAGATTTAATTGTAAGAATGCAGAGCAGACGACACTTCAATTCGTTACCTTCACCGGTGTATATCGCTGTGTATTAATTATTGTTATGCATTAAATTATAGTCCACATTATTTCCAAAACGACGAGTTTTAATTACCTTATCATTTAAATTGGCGAACACCCGCCTGGTCCTTCGATTACGTAACAACTATTGTTATTGAAGATAACGAGACAATTTATGACATTATTAGAACTCTTGAAGTGGCAGTTACTATATAATAGTTATTTATCGCCCACCGTCAATAGAGCCATGCATTACCATAGCGATTTTCGGAAGTAAACAAACACTTTATCTTACTGTAAAAATAAAACATTTTACCTGCCGCTAATATTTATCAACATGGCCAAAACAACTGTTTGACATTAATCAGATATCGTTTGTCGCTGTCACGGCCCCAACAGTAAAAGTTTTGTCGCGAATTATTTATAGAAAATAATGGAAGAAAATATGGGCGATAAAAGTTTGTATGCACCACGTCAGTAAAGTATCTTTACTGACTTGGTACATAAATAACTATTATCATACAAGTTCGTAAAGCACTACTTTACGAAAATGCATAATACAAAGTTTTTTCTACGACAGATATTATAAGAAAAGCCAAAATTTGATGCAAAATGCTATATATTTTCTAAATTGTAGAGTGAATGAAATGTAGGTCAAACTTATTTTACCCACTCGTGCTCAAAGTATCACTTTACGAACAGTGCGTCAAGTAAGTACGTACTATACGTAAAGCCTCGTTTACATTTGGAAAGTTTACTGGCGGAAAGTACTTACTGCCACTAAACTTACGATGTGTAAACCAGAAAAACGTCTATTAAGAAAGAAACTAAACAAGAAAGTAGGTTCGGATCACAAGACCTACCACAATTTTCAGACGAGTTTTCTATGTAGAAAAGATACGTTCGAAAATTATGGCATAATCGGGACCAGACTAACTTGGGTACGGTCCGTCGCAGTTATTTGTGTATGCTAACATGGCAAAACATTATGTTTCCCTCAGATTTTTTTTGAAGAAGAACACGAAAAACTTGTGCGTCTGCAATGCCAAGAGAAACACAATATTTGATCACACCGATAGTAAGAAAGTTGGCAATAGCTGACCCAATGTGCGGTGGTCAAATGGGAGAAATTCGATTCGGCGTTATTTTATTGTAAATTTTGCAAAATTTTGGTTTGATATTACCTTTGTTTATGTTGTAAAATTTCGATGGACCAGACTAACTTGGGTACAGTTATTACCAGTTATTTGTTTAACAAAAAACAAAAAATGTAATGGGCAATACGAGAGACATTTTGATAGACTGTGCAGTTTTACCTACAGTAGGTCATTCCTAAGTTCCAAAGTTCAAAGGTAGACTGTTCAATCTGACGGACAGGCGAAACATTTTGTTTCCTTCAAATTTTTTTTTCTGTACGCAGAAGACGAAAAACTCGTTCATCTGCAATTCCAAGACAAACAAACGCAATATTCGATCACATCGGTATTAAGAGATAGCTGGCAATAGCTGACCTAAGATGCGCCTGCTCAAGTGGGCGAAATTCGATTCGGCGTTGTTTTATTGTAAAGTTTGCAAAATTTTGGTTCGATGTAATATTTGTTTTGAAAATTTCGCAAAATTTCGATTCAATATTACTTCGCTTTGATAAGATTCCGAGATGAAAAGTAATGTGGTTGGTTTGTAACCCGCTTGATGGTATTTTTAGTTTTTGAAATGTCCGTCCTTCAGATAACTTTGGAAACACCTGCATTCTGTCCAATTCTCTATGCACGTTGCTAATAGTAAGCAAGATCATATGTTGCTGTTCTTAATATTTAGTGTTACTCAGCAATATTTTCTATATATCGTATACAGAATATATTGCTAACTAACACAAAATATTAAGAATAGCAAGATGAAGAATAGAATGCATAGAGAATTGGGCAGTCTATATGTTTTCTGGTCATTCCGAAGAAAGCTGACAATTACTCGTGTTTTTTCGAACAAAGAATCTCGTTGTTTCTATGCTCGTTTGCATGTTAAGGTAATGTAATAGAGTGAAATGAAAAATGAAGCGAAATAAATGAAAAGAAAAATAAGAAAAAGTATGTCGAATTCCAGCAAAATATGAGTCATTGTCAGCTTTCGACGGGTGACCATAAAACATGTACACTAGGTCTTTTTAAAGTTATCTGTTGGATGAACATTTCAACAAAAAATAAATGGACAATACTAGATATATTTTGATTAGACTGTTCAATTTTACGTAGAGTGGGTCTTTACAAAGTTACAAACAAAAAACAAAAAATGTAATGGGCAATACGAGAGACATTTTAATAGACTGTGCAATTTTACGTACAGTAGGTCATTGAAAAGTTCCAAAGTTCAAAGGTAGACTGTTCAATCTGATGGACAGACATTTCAACAAAAAATGTAGTGGACAATACCAGAGATATTTTGATTAGACTGTTCAATTTTACGTAGAGTGGGTCTTTACAAAGTTACAAACAAAAAACAAAAAATGTAATGGGCAATATAACAGATATTTTGTAAGACTGTTTAATTTGACGTAAAGTGTGTATTTCCAAAGTTACAAACAAAAAAATGTAATGGACAATACCAGAGGTATTTTGGTTAGACTGTTTAATTTTACGTAGAGTAGGTCTTTTAAAAGTTATGTGATGGATAGATATTTCAACAAAAAATTTAATGGACAATACTAGAGATATTTTGATAGACTGTTCAATTTTATGTAAGTAGGTCTTTAAAAAGTTATGTGATAGATAGATGGACATTTCAACAAAAAATGTAATGTACAATACCAGAGATATTTTGATTGTTCAGCTGTTCAACTTTACCTACAGTGTATCTTTCAAAAGTTACAAACAAAAACAAAAAATGTAATGGACAATACCAGAGATATTTTCATGGACTGTTCAATTTTACGTAGAGTAGGAAGTTACAAACAAAAAACAAAAAATGTAATGGACAATACCAGAGATATTTTCATAGACTGTTCAATTTTATGTAGAGTAGGTTGTTAAAAAGTTATCTGATGGACGGACATTTCAACAAAAAATGTAATGGACAAAACCAGATATATTTTGATTAGACTGTTCAATTTTACGTAGAGTAGATCTTTCCAAAGTTACAAACCAAAAACAAAAAATGTAATGGACAATGCCAGAGATATTTTGATAGACTTAGACTACACGTCCATCCGGTAGATAACTTATCTAACTTTGGAAAGACCTACTCTACACTACATTTTACGAGACGTCAAATTTCACGTTGAGGTACAACGTTAACGCCAAATGCTGCTGTATTCGGTTATTAAGATGTCATGTAAGAAGGGGAACCAATATTCACAAGCCCGGCTCATCGCACTTGCATGTTATCATTTAGTGTGCGCAATTATAAAAGTGACATTCAAATTATGTCTCGGGGCATATCGTGGTTGCCCAAATAATAAATAATAAGAAAAAAATCAAGATATTATATAAATAAGAGATCCAATACGTTTGTGGATAGATCTTTAGATAAATAGGATATTTCAAGAGTGTTAAAACATTTTCTTCCTGGGTTCTGTATTCAATTTTTAAGAGTGTTAAAACATTTTCTTTCCGAGTTCTGTATTCAATTTTTAAAAGACGAAGCCTCGAATATACAGTATGCTTGAGTTTACAAGAGGTTTTTTTTTTTTAATTTTTACTTTTAAATAAAAATGTTATAGGAATTAAAATTCCTGCTTGGTCTGTAACTAACATTTCAGTTATTAAAATGTTGATTTATTTATACAGGGTGTTGGCCAAATAAATAAAAATCTAATTTTGAAACTTTGTCAAATAATTATGAAAAATAACATCATTTAAACAATCCCCCACCATTTTATTTTCACACAGTTCAAGCCTAGTATGGAACTCCTGATGACTGTTTTAGATTTCTTCAATAGTTGTTGATGCAAATGCCTCTCGTAGGCGACTTTTTAAATTTTCAGTTTCATTTTCTGCATTTGGGGGATTGTTTGAATGATTTTATTTTTCTGTAATGCAGCTAAATGGCTCTACAGAAGGATATTAAGGACATTATGGAAATATCGTATTACCAATGCCGAAATACTAAGAAGAATGGACAAAACGACAGAAATCTTGACCACGATTAAAACCAGGAAACTACAATACCTGGAACACATCATGCGCAACTCTAGTCGATGCGGACTCCTTCAGTGCATACTACAAGGCAAAGTTGAAGGAAAAAGAAACATTGGGAGAAGAAATATCTCGTGGCTTAAAAACTTGAGGAGTTGGTTCTCCACGACAACGACAGGCCTCTTCCGGGCAGCTGTGAACAAAGTAGCCAATATGATAGCCAACATCCGGAACGGATAGGCACTTGCAGAAGACGAAGAAACTCCAGATTTTACATTTGTAACGTCTCGTTTCATGCGAACATTGTTCGTCGTCAGCTGGAATCTAAACCACAGAACTCCCCTACCTCGAACCTGAGGTACCTTTAGTTTTATCTTTAGTGGTTAACTTCTTATACAGAGGTGCCAATAATGAACGTGTTGTAGAAACTCCAGATTTCACATGTGTAACGTCTCGTTTCATGCGAACATTGTTCGTCGTCGGCTGGATTCTAATCCATAGGACTCCCCTACCTCGAACATGTACCTTTACTTTTATCTGTAGGTTACCTTCATATACAGAGGAGCCAATAGTAAACGTGTTGTAGAAACTCCAGATTTTACATGTGTAACGTCTCGTTTCATGCGAACATTGTTCGTCGTCGGCTGGATTCTAATCCATAGGACTCCCCTGCCTCGAACATGTACCTTTACTTTTATCTGTAGGTTACCTTCATATACAGAGGTGCTAATAGTGAACGGGTTGTAGAAACTCCAGTTTTTTTTTATTCCTCCTCCCCTACCTATTCCTGTCAGCTTGTCATTGCTGACATAAGGACTGCGAGAAACATTTCACAAGCTCAGACCCAAGGTAAAATTAGACGCCGCTGTAAGTTCTCCTGGGACGTTTAGCGGGAACTGTCCTAGCCCTGCTTGTAACTTGTTGATGCCAGCAGAAAGCGTTTTCTGGAGGTGGGACGAACATTTTGGGGGGGCAAGCGTCTTAGCCTTGAGGAAGGGCCCCTTTACAGGGTACCCACATATTGCGGGGGCGGATTCTAAAATCTGCCATTTCGGTCACGCAATGCGTCACACGGGCGTCAAAACTGCTCTTCCGGTTTGAGCTGGTGACTAACGTGACGGGCCCCACCCGGCGCGCAATAATAACCGCTCTTCGCCGTGTTTGTTCGATCGGTAATGGGCCAATTAGCCCCGCAATCGAATGTGCGTCCGCACGGCGCGCTCGATACTTCGCGCCCCCGCCTTCCGCCGTAATGACCCACTGACGGCGTCCGGACAAAAGACGCGCGGCAATTAATTTTTTTTCCGCGAAACAGGCGAGCATCGCTCGGCGGCCATTTTGTCCGGCAGTTGTTTTTAATTAATTCAGCCGGATTGCTCCACGGGATCGTTATTCCCGGCAAATAACGGTCGCTGAGAGGCACTTTTATATTCCCGACGGTCTGTTGCTCGTACGTGGGACGTGGGGGCCTGAGGGCCGTGGTCGTCCCCCTGCATGCGAAGGCATGCGGGGGCAGCGGCGTCCCTAATGGGGGCCGGTTGCAGTGTCCAGGGGGGGAGGGGGTCGCCGCTGCCCGCCGAAAGAATACAAATAGGCGATAAGCGCTGCGGCCTTGAGAGCTCGACGGAGCGCGAGGTTAGGCAACGCCGCGCGCCCAAGATCTGGCAACAAGGCCAGGTGGCGCGGGGCCGCTCGGATGCGGACCCGCTGCCGGTTAGCCGTACAGTGGCAGGGACGGCGCATATGCGAAGAGAGAGACGGCCAGAGCCAGCGCGGGCACGACGACGTCCATCCTCAGGGTTCACCGACCGACTGTGCTGTTGCGGGAGAGAAAACTCGTCCGAACACAATGCGGCCGGCGATCACAATGCCGCTTGTTGTTATTATTATCATCATCGTCATTACACTTCCTAAAGCGAGCGCCATTGATCAGCCGGGGCCCGAGGCGCTGCAGCTCTGTAGCTCTGCAGCTCGGCCCGCCTCGGGTTTTCCGCTTTCCAGCGCGAATTGCTGAGTGGATGCGGTGTCAGGTGTCGCCGTGTGAAACGCGACGCCGCGGCTCCAGTCATTAATTACTGGGCCTTCCTGACTGATGGAAATCGAGGCGGCTCTCTCGGCGAACATCTGTTTCAGCCGGCTCAGGTCACCGGAGGGCTAAAGGCCAAATCCGGAATCGGACGTTGCGAAACCGCCGAGGCGGTCTCGTTTTTTATTGCAGTCGATTGCATACAATTACACTAATACCATTAAATATTCAATGCGCGGAAAAAATCAATACAAGACTACATACAGACCGCATTTCGGTATCTGGTATTATCCCTGACCATCATCGAAGTCGCACAAGAAAGAAACAAACTTTAAAAGCGCACATCTCAAATACTTGAAACAATTAGTTGCGTATCAAAAACGTTTTTTCCGAAATCGTTACAAAAATATGCCATTGTTGTACGATTTTGTGATAACATTAAATAGATAATTAATCTGGCAAAGTTTTAAAAATACATACGAAATAAGAATTCATCTCCAAAACACGTCTCGAAAACTTGAAACAATCTGCGTATCAAAAACATTAACCATTATACAGTGTGCCTCAGTGACTACCAGACAAAATTAGCAAAATTAACATAAAAAAAAAACTGTGTTCGTCGCAAACGAGACAGTTGGATTAATCAAATTTACATTACTGTCAGATTGCTGTTATTTATAGAATTAATAATTCATATGAATCAATAATTTAATACGAAATTTTTTTGACAGAAGTAAATTTCGGTTTGTTCGAAATATTTTGTTTTTGCCAATCACTAGGAATAGATGACAATAGTTGATCCTTATACAGGGTGTCAAAAAAAATGGTGTACAAACTCAAAGCACGCCACTCAGGGATGGCCACATAGTCCCTAGAAAGTACTAAATTTTCATTTATAAATATCAAATAAAAAAATTTAAACTTTCAAAATACATAAATCGTAGACGACTTTATTATAAGTATTTTAATTGTGCAGCAGATTTTCAGACAATTTTCATTTTGAAATATTTAAACACGCTCTTAGAAATGAAAACAGCCAATAAGATTATTTGATTATACACACGTAACACATGATTTTCATTTAATTCCTTCTAAGAGCCCTTTTAAAATTTCAAAAAGTATAGCCCGAGGATTTTTTAAAGTATTTTTTAAGAACTCAGATGGCAAGTCCGAATGGCGTGCTGTTAAGCTGATCCACTATTTTTGGGATACCCTGTATGATTTCCCAATGTTATTATTTTCTAGTAGTTTAAAAAGATCAAAATTTCTGAATTTTCATAAAAAGTTCTTAAGATTTCGATTTCTTAATAAAATCATATTTCAAGGGCAGAAAGACTACGGTCGGTAGCCCATTTCATTAAAATATAAATTATTCTAACTGTCATGATATACATAAAATGTAGAAAATTGAAAAATGAAATAAATGTGTTATCTCTCTCTCTCTCTCATATTTCAACAAATTTTCTAATTGTTAGACAAATATAATATTTGTCAAAAATTTAAGCAAAATTTCACTACATTATTGAGATACCTAAGCTCACCTCATGTTATTATTATTAATTTATTAAGATATTTAGCAGCTATTTCTAAAGTTTCGAACGGCAAGGGGTACAAGCTTTTTTTGGCATTAAATTTTATAATGCATTGCCAGAACACGTCCGCCAGCTGGACACCAAAATGTTTAAATATTGTATAAAATCTCGCTTAGCACAATTATACCAATGACGGTGCATATTATACCTATGACGAATTTATGATAAATATTGTAAAAACCATTTAGTGTATATCACCTTTTCTTTATTTATTTGTGTTTCTCGGGCTGTACAAACTATGAATTGTTCAAGTGTTTTAAATACACTGGCGAGCAAAAAATAGAGGTCACTTTAAAATTATGACTTGTTTTTGGAATTTTTTTGTTTTTACTTTATGTTTGCAAATTGTAAACCAAAGTAGGCGTTTAATAATACATTTCCTGACAAATGTATTCTATAAAATTGCAGGAATGGAATAATATCTACCAAAATGTGATCGTTAATTTAATTCAAAGACTTCCTCGTCGACTTCAATCAGTAATGCAAGAGGGGGGTAATACTCGTTATTAGTGATAACTTTTTTTCATTATTTATTTTCTATATTAGTCCTAGAAACAAAAATTCGAACTTCGTCTGAACTGTAAATTTGTGATATTTCCAAAATAGGCAATAAAAACAAAAAATATGCTTTACGATTCAACATTGCTTTTTTTTTAAATTTAATGTGCAAAATACAGTACAATTGTTTACAATTTGCAAACGTAAAGTTAAAACAAAAAAAAATCCAAAAATAAGTCATAATTTTAAAGTGACCTCTATTTTTTGCTCGCCAGTGTATTAATGACCTGAGAAAAACTATTTTTGTTAAAGCATCAATAAAGTATTATTATTATTATTATAAAGTTTTAATTATTTTAATGGATTTATCGACCTTCAATGGAATTTTCAGAATTTTTATATGATTTGAACACCCAGATTTTCTAATTTCTAGAAATTTTAATAAAAATGTTACATGTAATAGAATGTGGCATATTCGGTGATTGCAGAAAAAATAGAATAATTGTAATGTATTTATCGACCTTTTCTTTGAATAGAACAAAATTTGTGATAAATTTTGAGCAATCAGAATTTCTAATTCTGAAATTCTGAAATTTTTATTGAAATTTTGAGAGTTTCGGTAAATTTTAACAGATGTTGATAGTTTTACCATTTACGACTAATATAATATGTGTTTTTTTTTACTAAACTTTGATATTGTTTTATTGTAATTTGATTCGATTTTAAATTTGCAGAAATGTACAGTTTTTTCGTGTTTTTTTTCTTCATTTTGTTTAATTTCCAAATTAAAATCTACAAATACGTGAAATCAAAATACATTTACGTGAATCAAAAAATGTATCAAATACATTTACGTGAAGCAATTGAAAATCGTTTTTGCAATTTCACCCACTGCAATTTTTCCAAATGCGTTAAATTTACAAATGAAAGTGTCAAATTTTGAAAATTTCTATTTTCTTATGGGAATTTTAAGTATTTTTGGTTTTTTTCTTTGCCATTTTGATGAATTTCCAGATCGAAAGAATGCCTCTACAGATATCGCTGAATTTGGACAGTACTAGAGGATCACTAAGCAAGTAAAATATGATAAAATGGAAAAGTATGTTGTAATTATTTATATAATTCTGTTACAAGTAGTTTAATTATGAATAATTATTTTTAAATAATTCACGGAAAATTGATGAGTTGTTTAATTATGTAGAATTATGTTGACGTAATTCTTAACTAATAATTTAAAAAAAATCGCGGAAAACTGATGAGTTGCTTATTTACGTAGAATTGTGTTAAATAAAACTAGGGGAAAAACATTTTTCACAAAAATTATTTATTACACTAAATATACATTACGATTGCAAAGCAATCATCATCAGTAGACAGACAAATACTGAATTTCATTTCATTTTAAAGACGATTGCTTTGCAAACGAAATGTACATTTAGTGTAATACATGTTTATTGTGAAAAAGGTTTTTCGCCTTGTGTTATTTAAAAATTTTCACAAGCTCCAATACTTTGATAGAATGATGTTGACGTAATTCTTAAAAAAAAATATTTCTTGGAAAACTAATTGGGTGTCGTTTTGAAATTATTAATTTTCTAAAATATTGGTAAGTACATTTTTTTCTAAAGTTTGTAATTATTATTAAATCATTTTGATTAATTTTTTTGTCGTGAAGGCGCCGGGTCAAGAAATGTGCCTTTAATTGTTACCTGCTCTTACGTGTAAGTTACGATACGTGTCTACACATCAGCATCTATTCAGTCCTATACATTTTGATTCTGCACACACTGGGAATTTAAAGTTACACAAAAATTTTCAAAATATTTAAAATTGAATGTTGTTACTAGTTGTATAATTATGTAAAATTATCTTAATTCGTCATAAACGTCTTGATTCTGCACAGATCTTGAATTTGAATATATACTAAATTTTACAAAATATTTAAAATAATTAAAATCTTGACTTAATTCTTTCAAAAACTCGTGGAAAGCTGATTTAAGTCAAGCAATTTTATTTTGTACAATTTTATATTATTATTAATTAATTTTTATCAATTTTCCGATGGTGGAGGCGCCGGGTCAAGAAATTTGCCTTTTATTAGTCTCGATCTTACGCGTAAGTCTACACATCCGCATCTATTCAGTCACAAACATCTTGATTCTGCACAGATTGGGAATTTGAAAATATACTAAATTTTACAAAATATTTAAAATTAATTTTATTACTAGTTGTTTAAATATATAGAATTATGTTGACTTGATTCTTAAAAAAAAATCATGGAAAACTGATTAGGCGTCCTTCTGATTTAATAAATTTGCTAAAATATTGGTGAGCAATTTTATTTTGTAAAATTTGAAATTATTATGAATTAATTTTAATCAATTTTCAGATGGTGGAGGCGCCGGGTCAAGAAATTTGCGTCTTAAATTTTAAATTTGGTCCTAATCTTACGTGTAAGTCTACATATTAGCATCTATGCATCTATTCAGTGATAAACATCTTGATTCTGCACAGATTGGGAATTTAAGTAAATTTTACAAAATATTTAAAATTTAATTTTGTTACTAGTTTGTTTAATTATGTAGATTTATGTTGACGTCATTCTTTTCAAACAATTCGCGGAAAACTAATGAGTTATAAACATTTTTATTTAGTCAGAAACATCTTGATTCTGCATAGATTTTGAATTTGAAAATATACTAAATTTTACAAAATATTTATAATGGAATGTAGTTACTAGTTGTTTTAATATGTACAATTATGTTGACGTAATACTTAAAAAAATTAAATAATTCGTGGAAAACTGATTGGGCGTCCTTCTTATTTAATAATATTGCTAAAATATTGGTGAGCATTTTTACTTTGTAAAATTTGAAATTATTATTAATTAATTTTAATCAATTTTCAGATGGTGGAGGCGCCGGGTCTAGAAATTTGCCTTTTATTGGTCCTGATCTTAGTATAAGTATACATATCAGAATCTATTCAGTCACAAACATGTTGATTATGCACAGATTGGGAATTTGAAAATATACTAAATTTTACAAAATATTTAAATTGAATTTTGTTACTAGTTCTTTAATTGTAAGTCTGTTTAATTGTAAGTTGTAGAATTATGTTGACGTAGTTCTTAAAAAAAAAAAAAAATCGTGGAATACTGATTTAATAAATATGCTAAAATATTGGTGAGCAATTTTATTTTGTAAAATTTGAAATGAATATTAATTAATGTTTATAAATTTTGCGATGGTGGAGGGTCAAAAATTTGCCTTTTATTGATCCAGCTGTTATGTTATTTAGTTTACATATCAGTATCTATTCAGTCACAAATATCTTGATTCTGCACAGATTGGGAATTTGAAACTGTACTAAATTTTACAAAATATTTAAAATTAAATTTTGTTACTATTTATTGAATTATGTAGAAATATCGAAATGTTGTTACTAGTTGTTTAATTATGTGAAATTATGTCGACGAAGTTCATAAAACAACTAAAATAAGTTGTGGAAAACCGATTGGGCGCCCTTTTGACCTAATTAATATGGTTAAATTGTAGGTGAGACATTTATTTTGTAAAATTTGAAATTATTATAAAATAATTTCTAATTGTTTATCGATGGTGGAGGCGCCGCACAGTGTAGTATTTTGCGAATCTAGCGGGCCAAAATACATAAAAACAGTATGCAATATATGCAATTATTATTCTCTCAAAATAGAGCTGACACACTAAATAAGACAATTACAAAATGTAACATCTGTTGGCAGCCACCCTTAGCGTCAATCTGCGGACAAAATAGGGTTTCTTCCTGCTCATTCCATAATCAGTCTCCTGTGGTTTGATACGCATTAAGTTCTACAGATCTTACTGCTATCGGATTAATTTGAGTTATCGTTTTCATCATGGATAATATACGTGAAGGTATGTAGTTTATATTTAGTGTATAAAAAAGCTTCTTTAACAATGAATATTTAAAGAATTACCGTTGAAATGGATTGGAAAAATTGTCTAAAATTAACTAGAAGTAGTGAATTCTTTAGACAGCCAAAATTTTTGTACACATTTGTACATCATGATTTGTTTTTTTAAATAATTTTAGAAGTCATACCAATTGTATACAACAAAATTTAAATGCAACAACATGCGTTTTTCCAAAATATCTGCATTTTTATAGGTATGCTACAAAGCGTATCAAGAAATGATTTTTTCGAAGTATTAAGAAATGAGGATAATAACAGCCGAAAATCTTCTGTTAAGCCGGAACATACACTTGTGAATTATCTGAAAATGAAATTCAACATGCACCACTGTTCTCAACGAATGTTTGAAGAATTGAACCGGGTTACCCATTCATTTATGATTGGGTTCAATAAAAGATGGAACACGTGCCATCGTAATAAGATTGTGTTCTTAAAAAAATATAATGATTGGTTGAATATCACGGTAACCATAAATGATCTCGATGCAACCAGTACAAGCGGTATACATAGTGTAAAAAAAGGTGGGCGGAGAAAATTAGATTTCAGCTCCAGTGGTTTGAAATCAAAAGCGAGAAAGGTGAAACCATTATTTACAGATCATACATTAAGCGAGTTAACTCTTGCTACAAATATGAAGCTGAGGCAATCTGGCAAAAGGGACGCTGCTTATATGCTGACGCAATTGGTTTCTAGTCCCAAAAGAGCAACTAAGGTCAAAAAAGCCTTTCACGGAGCAGCGCAACAAACACCCCAGTATTCATCTGATGAAGCGTTAGCTTTAATAACTGCAACAAAATTATCTTACCGGAAATATCAATTTATTAGAAAATCTGCAAATGGAAAAGGTCTGAAATTATACCCATCATATGAACAAATAAAAAGTGCCAAAATAAAGTGCTATCCACCTAACGCGGATTGCTTAATAAATGATTCATTGGCAGAAATTAAGTTGCAATCAATAGTTGATTTGACTATAAAACGACTTTGTATTGTGCAAGCCGAAGTTTTGAACAGTATTCTTGTTGAAAAAATGATAGTACCAATGACTTTGACAATGATATTCAAATGGGGATGCGATGGTAGTGGTGGACAAAGCCGGTACAAACAAAAGGCAAACTCAAATGAATTCGAAGATTCAAATATTTTAGCAACGTCATTGGTACCTTTGCAGTTATATGTTCTTGGAGAAACAAACCAAAAAAACATATTATGGCAAAATCCACGCCCGTCGTCAACTTCCTACTGTAGACCTATAAGATTTAGATTTGCCAAGGAGACTGAACAATTAGTTCTAGATGAATTTATTAACGTGAGAAGGCAAATTTCAGAAATTTTGCCAACTTTGGTAGAATGCAATGGAATTATTCTTGAAGTCAAACATAAATTTGAAGAGACGATGGTTGATGGGAAAATATGCAACATTTTAGCGTCTAACAGAGCCACTCAAAAGTGCTATATTTGTCAAGCAACATCCAAAGACATGAATAATTTAAAAATAATTCGACGACGTATAAGCGATCCGCAGACATTTTCTTGGGGCTTATCCACATTACATGCCCAAATAAGACTTATGGAATGTGTCTTACATATTGCGTATAGGTTAGATATACAGAAATGGCAATGCCGTACACCTGAAGACAAATTAAAGATAGCCAATAGAAAGAAACTCATTATAGAGAAATTTAGGTCGGAAACAGGACTATTGCTAGACACTCCGAAACAAGGTGGAGGCAATACGAATGATGGTAATAGTGCTAGAAGATTTTTTAAAAATCCTGCCCCGGCTGCTAAAATAACAGGAGTCGATCAGTCTCAAATTGACCGATTTAATGTAATATTACGCACATTGACTTGTGGATAGGAGATAAATATACCTGCATTTACAGAATACTGTGACGAGACCGCCACTTTATACATATCACTGTACAATTGGTATCCAATGCCCGTTACATTACACAAGATTTTGTTGCATGGGCCAGAAGTAATTCAGCACTTCATACTTCCTATCGGACAGATGTCTGAGGAGGAAAAGTGTCAAGGACGACCACCAATACGGACATACTGCACAATCTTTTAATTTCTTCAGATCCGGTAATTACGTCTCTTATGCCAAAAGAAAAGCACAATGTAGCAGATATACATCCTTCTGTTCAAAAACTCCTTCAGTCTCCAAATATCCATGAGCAAGCTAAAGAGGAGGCACAAGGAAATTGCAGTAATGCTTCTACTAGTGAAGCCAGTGATTCTGAAGATTCTGGTAGTGGTAGTGGTGGAGACACTGTGTGAATTTATATAATTATGTCTTTTTTTCCATATATGGGTAAATAAATTGATATAATAGATTGCTATTTTAGTGTCATAACTAATTTTGTCCCGCTAGATATGAAAAATACTACACTGTGCGCCGGGTCAAGAAATTTGGTTGCCAATTCGAACACTATAAAATTAGTTTTGAGTTTAGACACGTATAGTGGGGGTTAAGTAATACATTTTTACAAGTAATTGTAATTGTGTTAAGTAATACAAGGCCCACTTGTAAAAGTTATACCCCCCTGTTTATGGATTAGAACAGTGTTTCTCAATCTTTTTTGGCAGTGGCCCACACGGGCAAAAGAGGTTGAAAAACACTGTTCTAATACAATAACAGGGGGGTACAACGTTTCGCATGCCATTACGAATTTTACTGGTATACATTTGTTATGGTAGTACTAACATGTGATTCAAAAAAATCTTTCATCAAAGCGTGTCATAAAAAAATTACGTAGTCTGAATTACTTTTCTGCTGAATTTATCAATGTGAACGATCATTTCTGGAAAAGTTATTGGAAATCTTCAAATGCATTGCGTGTCGAATAAACCCACTGCCCATCAATTTTTACACCTGTCATCACCATAACGTAAGACCATAAGATCACTTTAACGATCTGATTTGATTTTAAGATCAATTAGTTTAAGATTTCACATTCACAAATTTGAACTCTGCAAAGTCTATCAGATTTGACAACTGGAAGCTAAGAAATATAGTTGGCATTTAATAAATCATTCACTTTCAGATCATTTTTGAAGATGTTCATGTGTAAAACTTTATACAATGAAACCACAGCCTTCTTAGTTAAAAAATAAAAGTGCAACAGAGTATATGTCTGAATTACGTTTCTGCTGAATTTATCAAAGTGAAAGATCATTTCTGGACAAGTTTTTTTCAGAATCTTCAAATGCATTGCGTGTCGATTAAATACACGTAAATTTTTACACCGGTCAACGTTAAGATCTATTTAATGATCTGATTTGATTTTAAGATCAATTAGTTTAAGATTTCACTTTTTTTTCATGGCAACTTCGATGAAAGTTTTTTTGAATCACTCGATATCATCAATGGTAGTATCATTCTTTGCAGTTCTTGTGGCCTGTTCCACAATTTCTGGTGGAGTTCAATTCCCAATTTCATCTCTTATCTCATCTGATTCTAATGTTTAGGTCTTTACGATTTTTGCGTTTAATACCAAGATGTGTGTTGTTGCGGGATTTTAAGAAAGTAGAAACCCATTCAATTCCCAGTTTCATCTCTTATCTCATCTGATTCTAATATTTAGGTCTTTCCGATTTTTGCGTTTAAGACCAAGATGTGTATTGTTGCGGGATTATAAGAAAGTAGAAACTTACAAAACCAACTAACGCGAGGTGAGGGGTTCGTTGCGTTCGCCGACTAAAAATAAAACGCAACCTCTTACAAATTGCGGCGTTCTTAATTGGCACAAAAGCGTATTTCCAACACAATCCACGCCGCTAATTAAGCCGGCATTGCAGAGCCGCCACGTCTAATTAGGCCCACACCTTCCTCCGGCAAGAACATTCCCGGCAGGCAACCGCGCCGGCCCCAAACCGTCCTGTTTGGGCAGACGCGCTTGTAAAACTGCACTTTTCGTGCTACTCTTTCGTTACAGGACGCCGTCTCCGAGGAGTGCGCGCCAACCCCGTCGTCGCCGGCGGTGCACTGCCGGCACGGCGGCCCCGGTACGTTGCGATACCGTACGTTGGACTAGGTCAGGGCAGGAGCCGTGTGCCACCCGTCCCCCTCCCCAGAGCGCGCCGTCACACACACCGTCACACACAGACACAAACTTACAGACAGACAGACGGAGAGCACGAGGTAGGTGCACGAAGAAGGCCTCGGTCACTACGTGTGTGCGAGGTGCACCGCCCCCGCGCGACGCTCACTAGGTCGACGGCGCGCCTCCGCCGGACGGGTATCCCACATGCTCGGAGTTAGTCACACTAGCGTGGAGGTTCCCCTCACGGACTGGGTTCGAAGTTCGCGCGCGACACACCAAACGCCGTCTGATCAGATGGCCAGAATCGCGATGATCGTGCGAGCGCCGGCGGTGTCCTGGAGGCGCGCGCGCCTTCTAAAAGTAAATTTGCGAAAAAGGAAAAAAAAATAACCGGTTGCGGTGTGTGGCGACACCGAGCCAGCGTTCGCACCTCGCGATTCCGCGAATAACGGGACACAAACTGCTCGCCAACAAAAGAAACATGTCCTCGCAGATCAAATTCAATGTCCCCAATTGGAAGTAAACAGGATTTTTAATTGAATGATGACCATGGCAACGATTATGAATTATCGGACGACGCTGTAAATATTCAAGTTCTGAAGAACGACAAACCAAAAATCAATAATAGAAAAGTGACTGTCTGGTCGGTGTTCATAAATATGACCAATGACACCAGACGCTCCAGTTCACGGTAAAGCTCACGTCTCAATGCGGAAGAAACTGAAGACAGTTTAGAAACAAACACTATCGTTACACCGATCATTGTTTCCGTTGTGGAAAGTAATAAACAAAAGTGCTACAAGTGTGTGTGCACGAACACATAAACAAACAATTTAAAAACTGTAATCATTTCGCATCCGATCAAATCTCCTCATCTGAGCGATAATTAGGGAAACCAAATTAAAAACAATTAGTTTTTATATTTGTTTCCATCAGTTAAATAGACCAAACAGTTAGTGAGAACATTTTTTTGCGTACGCGAAGGAATTAGATTCCGAATTAATTATTTGCAAATTTGATATTAGATTCGTGTGCAGTACACCTGAAACTAATTCTCCTGAAAATTTGACAAAGTTTCAGTATGAAATAAGGGAGAATATCAAACACATAACTTTCTGCATTGACAAGTATGGGTTAGCTATTACTGAAATTTCTGAATATTTATTATTTGCAAATTTGATATTAGATTCGTGTACAGTACACCTGAAACTAATTCTCCTGAAATTTTTACAAAGTTTCAGCATGAAATAGAGGAGAATATCAAACACACAACTTTCTGCATAGACAATTATGGGTTAGCTATTACTGAAATTTTTGAAAATTTATAATTTGCAAATTTGATATTAGATTCGTGTACAGTACACCTGAAACTAATTCTACTGAAAATTTGACAAAGTTGCAGCACGAAATAAGGGAGAAAATCAAACACATAACTTTCTGCATTAACAAGTATGGGTTAACTATTACTGAAATTTCTGAAAATTTATTATTTGCAAATTTGATATTAGACTCGTGTACAGTACACCTGAAACTAATTCTCCTGAAAATTTGACAACGTTTCAGTATGAAATAAGGGAGAAAATCAAACACATAACGTTCTGCATTGAAAAGTATGGGTTAGCTATTACTGAAATTTCTGAATATTTATTATTTGCAAATTTGATATTAGATTCGTGTACAGTACACCTGAAACTAATTCTCCTGAAAATTTGACAAAGTTTCAGTATGAAATAATGGAGAAAATCAAACACATAACTTTCTGCATTGGCAAGTATGGGTTAGCTATTACTGAAATTTCTGAAAATTTATTATTTGCAAATTTGATATTAGATTCGTGTACAGTACACCTGAAACTAATTCTCCTAAAAATTTGACAAAGTTTCAGTATGAAATAAGGGAGAAAATCAAACACATAACTTTCTGCATTGGCAAGTATGGGTTAGCTATTACTGAAATTTCTGAATATTTATTATTTGCAAATTTGATATTAGATTCGTGTACAGTACACCTGAAACTAATTCTCCTGAAAATTTGACAAAGTTTCAGTATGAAATAAGGGAGAATATCAAACACACAACTTTCTGCATTGACAAGTATGGGTTAGCTATTACTGAAATTTCTGAAAATTCATTATTTGCAAATTTGATATTAGATTCGTGTACAGTACACCTGAAACTAATTCTCCTGAAAATTTGACAAAGTTTCAGTATGAAATAAGGGAGAAAATCAAACACATAACTTGCTGCATTGACAAGTATAAGTTAGCTATTCTGAAATTTCTGAAAATTTATAATTTGCAAATTTGATATTAGATTCGTGTACAGTACACCTGAAACTAATTCTCCTGAAAATTTGACAAAGTTTCAGTATGAAATAAGGGAGAAAATCAAACACATAACTTTCTGCATTGACAAGTATGGGTTAGCTATTACTGAAATTTCTGAAAATTTATTATTTGCAAATTTGATATTAGATTCGTGTACACTACACCTGAAACTAATTCTCCTGAAAATTTGACAAAGTTTCAGTATGAAATACGGGAGAAAATCAAACACATAACTTTCTGCATTGACAAGTATGGGTTAGCTATTACTGAAATTTCTGAAAATTTATTAATTGCAAATTTGATATTAGATTCGTGTACAGTACACCTGAAACTAATTCTCCTGAAAATTTGACAAAGTTTCAGTATGAAATAAGGGAGAATATCAAACACATAACTTTCTGCATTGACAAGTATGGGTTAGCCATCACTGAAATTTCGGAAAATTTATTATTTGCAAATTTGATATTAAATTCGTGTACAGTACACCTGAAACTAATTCTCCTGAAAATTTGACAAAGTTTCAGTATGAAATAAGGGAGAATATCAAACACATAACTTGCTGCATTGACAAGTATGGGTTAGCTATTCAGAAATTTCTGAAAATTTATTATTTACAAATTTGATATTAGATTCGTGTACAGTACACCGGAAACTAATTCTCCTGAAAATTTGACAAAGTTTCAGTATGAAATAAGGGAGAATATCAAACACATAACTTGCTGCATTGACAAGTATGGGTTAGCTATTACTGAAATTTCTGAAAATTTATTATTTGCAAATTTGGTATTAGATTCGTGTACAGTACACCTGAAACTAATTCTCCTGAAAATTTGACAAAGTTTCAGTATGAAATAAGGGAGAGAATCAAACACATAACTTTCTGCATTGACAAGTATGGGTTAGCTATTACTGAAATTTCTGAAAATTTATTATTGGCAAATTTGATATTAGATTCGTGTACAGTACACCTGAAACTAATTCTCCTGAAAATTTGACAAAGTTTCAGTATGAAATAAGGGAGAATATCAAACACATAACTTGCTGCATTGACAAGTATGGGTTAGCTATTCAGAAATTTCTGAAAATTTATTATTTACAAATTTGATATTAGATTCGTGTACAGTACACCGGAAACTAATTCTCCTGAAAATTTGACAAAGTTTCAGTATGAAATAAGGGAGAATATCAAACACATAACTTGCTGCATTGACAAGTATGGGTTAGCTATTACTGAAATTTCTGAAAATTTATTATTTGCAAATTTGGTATTAGATTCGTGTACAGTACACCTGAAACTAATTCTCCTGAAAATTTGACAAAGTTTCAGTATGAAATAAGGGAGAGAATCAAACACACAACTTTCTGCATTGACAAGTATGGGTTAGCTATTACCGAAATTCCTGAAAAGTTATTATTTGCAAATTTGATATTAGATTCGTGTACAGTACACCTGAAACTAATTCTCCTGAAAATTTGACAAAGTTTCAGTATGAAATAAGGGAGAAAATCAAACACATAACTTTCTGCATTGACAAGTATGGGTTAGCTATTACTGAAATTTCTGAAAATTTATTAATTGCAAATTTGATATTAGATTCGTGTACAGTACACCTGAAACTAATTCTCCTGAAAATTTGACAAAGTTTCAGTATGAAATAAGGGAGAAAATCAAACACATAACTTTCTGCATTGACAAGTATGGGTTAGCTATTACCGAAATTCCTGAAAAGTTATTATTTGCAAATTTGATATTAGATTCGTGTACAGTACACCTGAAACTAATTCTCCTGAAAATTTGACAAAGTTTCAGTATGAAATAAGGGAGAAAATCAAACACATAACTTTCTGCATTGACAAGTATGGGTTAGCTATTACTGAAATTTCTGAAAATTTATTAATTGCAAATTTGATATTAGATTCGTGTACAGTACACCTGAAACTAATTCTCCTGAAAATTTGACAAAGTTTCAGTATGAAATAAGGGAGAATATCAAACACATAACTTGCTGCATTGACAAGTATGGGTTAGCTATTCAGAAATTTCTGAAAATTTATTATTTACAAATTTGATATTAGATTCGTGTACAGTACACCGGAAACTAATTCTCCTGAAAATTTGACAAAGTTTCAGTATGAAATAAGGGAGAATATCAAACACATAACTTGCTGCATTGACAAGTATGGGTTAGCTATTACTGAAATTTCTGAAAATTTATTATTTGCAAATTTGGTATTAGATTCGTGTACAGTACACCTGAAACTAATTCTCCTGAAAATTTGACAAAGTTTCAGTATGAAATAAGGGAGAGAATCAAACACATAACTTTCTGCATTGACAAGTATGGGTTAGCTATTACTGAAATTTCTGAAAATTTATTATTTGCAAATTTGATATTAGATGCGTGTACAGTAGAGAAACTAATTCTCCTGAAAATTTGACAAAGTTTCAGTATGAAATAAGGGAGAAAATCAAACACATAACTTTCTGCATTGACAAGTATGGGTTAGCTATTACTGAAATTTCTGAAAATTTATTATTTGCAAATTTGATATTAGATTCGTGTACAGTACACCTGAAACTAATTCTCCTGAAAATTTGACAACGTTTCAGTATGAAATAAGGGAGAAAATCAAACACATAACTTACTGCATTGACAAGTATGGGTTAGCTATTACTGATATTTCTGAAAATTTATTATTTGCAAATTTGATATTAGATTCGTGTACAGTACACCTGATACTAATTCTCCTGAAAAATTGACAAAGTTTCAGTATGAAATACGGGAGAAAATCAAACACATACCATTCTGCATTGACAAGTATGGGTTAGCTATTACAGAAATTTCTGAAAATTTATTATTGGCACATTTGATATTAGATTCGTGTACAGTACACCTGAAACTAATTCTCCTGAAAATTTGACAAAGTTTCAGTATGAAATAAGGGAGAAAAACAAACACATAACTTTCTGCATTGACAAGTATGGATTAGCTATTCTGAAATTTCTGAAAATTTATTATATGCAAATTTGATATTAGATTCGTGTACAGTACACCTGAACTAATTCTCCTGAAAATTTGACAAAGTTTCAGTATGAAATAAGGGAGAAAATCAAACACATAACTTTCTGCATTGACAAGTATGGGTTAACTATTACTGATATTTCTGAAAATTTATTATTTGCAAATTAGATATTAGATTCGTGTACAGTACACCTGAAACTAATTCTCTTGAAAATTTGACAAAGTTTCAGTACGAAATAAGGGAGAAAATCAAACACATAACTTTCTGCATTGACAAGTATGGGTTAGCTATTACTGAAATTTCTGAAAATTTATTATTTGCAAATTTGATATATGATTCGTGTACAGTACACCTGAAACTAATTCTCCTGAAAATTTGACAAAGTTTCAGTATGAAGTAAGGGAGAAAATCAAACATAACTTTCTGCATTGACAAGTATGGGTTGGCTATTACTGATATTTCGGAAAATTTATTATTTGCAAATTTGATATTATATTCGTGTACAGTACACCTGAAACTAATTCTCCTGAAAATTTGAGAAAGTTTCAGTATGAAATAAGGGAGAAAATCAAACACATAACTTTCTGCATTGACAAGTATGAGTTAGATATTATTGAAATTTCTGAAAATTTCTAATTTGCAAATTTGATATTAGATTCGTGTACAGTACACCTGAAACTAATTCTCATGAAAATTTGACAAAGTTTCCGTATGAAATAAGCGAGAACATTTGATAAAATCCTTAAAGAAAAAACATAAAAGCCAAAATTGCCTAAAAAGTATTCACCGAAAAATGTTAATTCCATTAACACACGTTACACAAAAATATAAAATTGATTGTGATAAAATTTAATTCAATTTTAATGTTCAATTAAGGCATTTTATAATTTAAAAAAATATATTGCCAAGTATTTGGCCCCGATTGTCTCACATTATCTCCATTTCGTGGAGATAATGCGAGGCATATTAATAGCGTCTCTTAGCTGATAAAAGGAGTCTGCTCTTTCTGGCGAGAATAAATAAACAAACCGTGCCGAAGCAGAGCCTGAGAATGTAAACAGCACCGGCGAGAGTTCGCCGCTTTCAACTCTGGCCGGCTGTTTACGTAATAATTCCGTGCGAGCATCATTAAAAGTTGCTATCGGAAATTGTAAATCATCCAGTCGAGCATTCAAGGATGGTGGGATGGATGGAAGGAAACGAAGGCGGAGAGGAGGAACGGGCAAATTTTCGGTGTAAAACTCGTTAATTATATCCGAGAGATAAAACAATGGAATGTTGGCGAATAAATTTATGGATATATTTATTAATAGCGAATTTTTCGGTGTATACTCTTTAGGCAATTTTGGCTTTTATGTTTCTTTAAGGATTTTATTTTTCATAATCCTCTTAGAGTTAAAATTTTCATTAGAATTTATAAAGGTCTCAAAAATTTAAAAAATGCAAAATTATAATTGAAAACATGATACATACATTTTTACCATGAAATCGAGATTACTTCATTGGAACTTACGAAAGATCACAGTAAGTTGTAAAATATCAATTACAGTTTACAAGAAATATAATAGAAATCATGAAATCTCCGTTATAAATAAGAAATATTGGTGGAAACTATTATAAAAAATTGCAAACTGCAATTTTTCTTCAGAACTACAAAATTGCTTTGGCAACATTTGCACAAATAACACATTTGTGCAAAAATTTGCATAAATTTGCACTACAAGTCTAATACAGATTGTTCTCTTTATAACAAAAATGATGAAATTCACGTTATAAATAAGAAAAAATACTGGAAATTTGCACTTTGAACTACCAAATTGCATAGGCAACAGCTAAAATTGCACTGGAAATTGCAAATCTTTCGTAAGAAATTACAAAGTTTCAGAGAAAATTGCAACGTTTTTATTCTAAATTATAAGACGAAATGTGAGTGAAAATTATAAATCTTTCAGTTACAAACCATCTATGACATACATTTTTCAAATTGTTTCATGTTCATTCAATGTTCATTGAAAATCAAGAAACTTTAATTGGAAAGTGTGTAATGACATCTTCTGTGACATGCGGATTTAAACATTTTAATTGGACTGCACACGAAACTTTTATAGGAAATAATCAAGTGGAACTTGCAAAATTTTAATTACAAATTAATGAAATACAATAGAATGCTATAAGTTCTAATGTAAATACATAAAATTCATGAATTAGTTAATCAAATTTGTGAACGAAAATTTTTAAATCCCACGAAACTCGAATTGGAAAGTATGTGATGATATGAACATAAAGCATTTTATAATGAAATCACGAAATATGCAATCAGTTTTACGAAATATCACAGTAAGATAGTAAATTTTCAGTATAAATAACAACATTTCCGAGAAAATAGAAACATTTTCTTTCTCATTTACAGAATGTTTGTGGAAATTATGAGGAGCTTATTTATGAAACATCTTAAGACAATAATTAAACATTGGCAGTGTAACTTGCAAAATGTTCACTCAAAATGCAATTTTTTTAATTGGAAATCATGTAATGATAATGAAAAATGGTACCTTTTCTTCACTATATTTATTTGTGACTAAATGTACATTTCGGCCACAACGTGACCATAATCATTCACGTGCTCAAGAAACATATATTATGTAATAATAATATGAAAACTGACATTTTATGATTAAATTACAAAATTTTCATTGGAATTTACAAAATATCGCTGGGAATTTAGCCATAAGTCCTCCTCATTGAACATTTTTTAAGGTGTTATATTTACGAGGGGAGATTTTTATGTTATCTATCTAAGTCATGAAGGAAACAAGTGATGATAGATAACATAAAAATCTCCCCTCGTATTTTAGAGCCACGATTGTCATTATAATTTGCAAAATGGAAATTATATATGTAACATTTACTTTTACTTGTACATTGCATTGTAGTTTGTATAAACTACAAAATGTGTACGGAATTTTATGATAAAATAACGAAATTTTCGAATTTCGCGAATATCACTGGAAGTTATCAAATTATGATAATAAAGGAAAAAACAAATGTGTTACAAACTAATGAAACTAATGAAATATTTAAAATCTGTTATTGTCGTTGCATTCTATAAGAAAAAGCGCTGAAGAATGGGATTTTTGTTTCTTCTAATTCAACGATTTACTAAGATACATCAACATATAGAAAAATTGAACTTCTTATTTAAACTCGAGAAGAAAAGTAAATGTGAAGTTGCAGGAAACTAGAATCCTCACTTTAGTGTATCGAAATATTGAAGTCGAACTTTTCATCACGACTTGAAAATAAAAGACGATAGCTAATTTTGCTTAAGTTTTCGTCAAACGGGCATTGAGCAAGTATAAGCCATTTTTCTATACCTATCTGTTATAGTGTAATAAAGTCACCGATTTCCCATAGAAAATGACCCACAGTTGTCCACCCTGTACATATCCCCCAACAAGTCTTGGTAACCATCCGTTTATTAGTCATACACAACATAAACATAACATAACTTGAAAACAAGACAGGTGTTTCATTTATTATTATGAAATTATTATTATTATTATTAAATTATTATTATTATTTCCTTAATTCATCATAGAATTTCACCAAGAATCATTAATCCAATATTCAGGTCTACTTGCACAATCTCGGATTATCATTGACTATGGTTCAGTTACTTGGAATAAAATTGATGACACAATTGTATCGATAAAAGCTAAACCATGATATTTTTAATTATTTCTATTAAAATTTCAATTACTTCTAACGATATTAGTGTTTTTTTTTTTATTTCTGCTCCCAGTTCAATTTTAAGTATTAAATTTTCATTTATGCATTTTCATTAAAAAAAAAATCAATTATTTTTACCTACATTTCAATTACGTCGGTGAAAATTTCAAAAATTGGTGTTAGAAATATTGAAATTTTGATAGTAATCATCGAAATTTTGAAAGAATTATTGATATTTTGACTGAACTTTAAACCTGTCATAATTTCAATAAATTTCCTCGAGATGCTTTAAAATTTCAATAATTTTTACACCAATAATTGAAATATTTGCAGTAATTATCGAAATTTTGAAAGAATCATTAATATTTTCAATTATTTCCATCAAAATTTCAATTATTTCTAACGATATTAGTGTCAAATTTGTAATTATTTCTGCTCATAGTTCAATTTTTAGTATCAAATTTTTATACTTGTATTGTACAAATTGTACAAAAGTATTTGTATTGCATGAATGTATTTTCATCAAAATTTCAATTATTTTTACCCACATTTCGATTACGTCTCTCAAAATTTCAGTAATTGGTGTAAAACTTATTGAAAATTTAAAGCATCTCAAGGAAATCTTTTGAGATTATGAGATATTTAAAATTCAGTGAAAATATCAAGTATTGATATTTTGACTGAACTTTAAACATGCCATAATTTCAATAAATTTTCCCGAGATGCTTTAAAATTTCAATAATTTTTACACCAATTATTGAAATATTTGCAGCAATTATCGAAATTTTAAAAGAATAATTAATATTTTCAATTATTACTATCAAAATTTCAATTATTACTGACGATAAGAGTGTAAATTGTTTTAATTATTTCTGCTCAATTTAAAGTTCAATTTCAAATATCAAATTTACATATATGTATTTTCATGAAAATTTCAATTGTTTTTACCCACATTTCGATTACACCATGTATCATTTACTGTCCTAGTTTGTCAATTGTTTCACAATTTGTCAATTGCTTCACAATTTGTCAATTGTTTCACAATTTGAATATATTTTCAAATTTCACAAATGACACTCTGTTCTGTTGCTTTTCCTATTTTGTCAATTGAGTCTTCTCAATATGGTAAAGGTATTTGATACGAAGTGAAGGTAATTTCACAAAAAATGAATTAATTTGACATTTAACCTCTGTTGATGAACTAGAAACTGATTTGACAAAAGAGAAATCTGACGGTTGATAAACTGGAAAATGTGAAACAATTGACAAACTGGGGAAATCAATAAACAAAGACCGTCTGTTACAGATTATAAATTTGTGAGGAAGGTTTTACCACGATTTTAATTTTTACGTTAATCTTTTCGTTTGCTTATCCTCTTTTGCCAATTGAGTCATATCAATATGGTAAAGGCATATGATACAAAATTAAACTAATTTCACAAAAGAGGAATGTAATTTGACATCTAAACTGTTAAGTATTGATAAACTGGAAAGACACTTGAGAAAAGAGGAATCTAATTTGACATATAATCTTTATAATCTTGACGGTTGATAAACTAATTGTCATTTGACAAATTGTGAAACAAATGACAAATTGTGAAGCAATTGACAAATTGGAAAAATCAATAAGGAAAATTTTGTAAGGAATGTTTGGGATTTTAATTGTTATGTTACAGCCTTTTATATTGATTTTCCTCTTTTGTCAATTTAGTCATATAAATATGGTAAAGTTAATTGATACAAAGTGAAGGTATTTTCACAGAAGAAGAATGTAATGTGATATACAAGCTCTTCACTCTTGACTGACTGGAAACTCATTTAACAAAAGAGGAATCTAATTTGACATATAACCCCTTGACTGTTGATAAACTGGAAAGTCACTTGACAAAAGAAGAATTTAATTTGACATATAACCTCTTGAGTGTTGATAAACTGGAAACTCTTTTGACAAAAGAGGAATCTAATGTGACATATATACCTCTTGACGGTTGATAAACCGAAAAGTCATTTGACAAATCGTGAAACAATTGACAAACTGAGTAAATCAATAAACAAAGACCGTATGTTACAGATTATAAGTTTATGAGGAACGTTTTTCCACAATTTTTAATTTTTACCTTACAGTCATTTATTTTGATTTCCTCTTTTGTCAAGTGAGTCATGTCAATATGGTAAAAGCATTTGATACGAAGAGAAGGTAATTTCACAAAAAAAAAATGTATTTTCACATACGACCTCTTAGACTATTGATAAACTGGAAAGTCATTTGGCAAAAGATGAATCTAATATGACATATAACCTGTCGACTGTTTATAAACTGGAAAGTTTAAAAACTGGGAATGTATATTGACATACAACCTCTTGACTGTTGATAAACTGAAAAGTCATTTAACAAAATAGGAACCTAATTTAACATATAACCTAATTGTTGACAAGTAATTTCGCAAAAGAAACATGTAATTACATTTAACCTCTTGATTGTTGATAAACTGAAGTCATTTGACAAGAGAATCTAATTTGACATATAACCTCTTGACTGTTGATAAACTGGAAAGTCATTTGACAAAAGAGGAATCTAATGTGACATATAATATCTTGACGGTTGATAAACTGAAAAGTCATTTGACAAATTGTAAGACAATTAACAAACTGGGAAAATCAATAAACAAAGACCATATGTTACAGATTATAAATTTGTGAGGTACGTTTTTTACGTTAGTCTTTTCTTTTGCTTTCTTCTTTTCCCAATTATAAGGTAAACGCATTTGCTACGAAGAGAAGGTAATTTCACAAAAGAGGAATGTAATTTGACATATAACCTCTTTGACTATTGATAAACTAGTAAGTCATTTTACAAAAGATGAATGTAATTTGACATATAATCTCTTGAGACTGTTTATAAACTGGAAAGTCATTTGACAAAAGAGGAATCTAATTTGACATATAACCTCTTGACAGTTGATAAACTGAAAAGTCGTTTGACAAAAGAGGAACCTGATGAGATATAACCTCTTGACGGTCGATAAACTGATAAGTCACTTGACAAAATGTGAAACAATTGACAAACTGGGAAAATCAATAAACAAAGGCCATGTGTTACAGATTATAAATATGTGGGGAACGTTTCTTCGCGATTTTAAGTTTTACCTTAGAGTCTTCTCTTTTATCAATTGAGTCATATCAATATGGTAAAGGCATTTGATACGAAGTGAAGGTAATTTCACAGAAGAAGAATGTAATTTGACATATAAGCTCTTGACTGTTGACAAATTGGAAACTTATTTGACAAAAGAGGAATCTAATTTCACATGTAACCTCTTGAGTGTTGATAAACTGGAAACTCATTTGACAAAGTACGATTCTAATGCGACATATAACTTCTTGACAGGTGATAAACTTTAAACTCATTTGACAAAAGAGGAATCTAATGTGAAATATAACAATATAACTTCTTTAACTCTCTACCTGTTAGAGTACGAAACATGTCTGAAAACACTTTCAAACAATATATGAAAACATTTTTAACAGACAACGCATTTTTCTCCTGGCAGGAGTTTCTTGCCAATACCAATGCGATACCACAACCAAATACTCCTCCAATTGATACCTGTTTTTAAAATGTATTGCAATTGTATTGTATTTTTCTCTCTATGTTAGTATCAAACTTTTATTGATGTATTGTGACTTTATGTTAATTGTGTCCACATTTTGTGTGTTCTAATTTGTATGACATGTGTAAACTTTATGTAATAGCACGTAAATAAATTATTCAATTCTATTCTATTCTCTTGACTGTTGATATACTGGAAAGTCATTTGACAAAAGAGGAATCTAATGTGACATATAACCCCTTGACTGTTGATATAGGACAGTATTATGACATGTGTAAACTTCATGTAATAGCACGTAAATAAATTATTCTTATTCTTACTCTATACTGGAAAGTCATTGGACAAAAGAGGAATCTAATACGACATAGAACCTCTTGACGGTTGATAAACTAATTGTCATTAGTTTGTCACCTCTTGACAGGTGATAAACTTTAAACTCATTTGACAAAAGAGGAATATAATGTGATATATAACCTCTTGACTGTTGATATACTGCCAAGTTATTTGACAAACGAGGAATCTAATTTGACGTATAACCTTTTGACTGTTGATATAGGACAGTATTATGACATGTGTTAACTTTATGTAATAGTGCACGTAAATAATTTATTCTTATTCTTACTCTATACTGGAAAGTCATTTGACAAAAGAGGAATCTAATGTGACATATAACCTCTTGACGGTTGATAAACTAATTGTCATTAGTTTGTTACCTCTTGACAGATGATAAACATTAAATTCATTTGACAAAAGAGGAATATAATGTGACATAATATAACCTCTTGACCGTTGATATACTGCCAAGTTATTTGACAAACGAGGAATCTAATTTGACATTTAACCTTTTGACTGTTGATATACGAGAGTATTATGACATGTGTAAACTTCATGCAATAGCACGTAAATAAATTATTCTTATTCTTACTCTATACTGGAAAGTCATTTGACGAAAGAGGAATATAATGTGACATATAACCCCTTGACTGTTGATAAACTGGAAAGTCATTTGACAAAAGAGGAACCTAATTTGACATATAACCTCTAGACTGTTGATATATGACAGTATTATGACATGTGTAAACTTTACGTAATAGCACGTAAATAAATTATTGTTACTCTATACTGGAAAGTCATTTGGCAAAAGAGGAATCTAATGTGACATATAACCTCTTGACGGTTGATAAACTAATTGTCATTAGTTTGTCACCTCTTGACAGGTGATATACTTTAAATTCATTTGACAAAAGAGGAATATAATGTGACATATATCCTCTTGACTGTTGATATACTCCCAAGTTATTTGACAAACGAGGAATCTAATTTGACATTTAACCTTTTGACTGTTGATATAGGACAGTATTATGACATTTGTTAACTTTATGTAATAGCACGTAAATAAATTATTCTTATTCTTACTCTATACTGGAAAGTCATTTGACAAAAGAGGAATCTAATGTGACATATAACCTCTTGACGGTTGATACACTAATTGTCATTAGTTTGTCACCTCGTGACAGGTGATAAACTTTAAACTCATTTGACAAAAGAGGAATATAATGTGACATATAACCTCTTGACTGTTGATATACTGCCAAGTTATTTGACAAACGAGGAATCTAATTTGACATATAACCTTTTGACTGTTGATATAGGACAGTATTATGACATGTGTGAACTTCATATTTTAGCACGTAAATAAATTATTCATATTCTTATTCTGTACTGGAAAGTCATTTGACACAAGAGGAATCTAATGTGACATATAACCTCTTGACAGGTGATATACTTTAAATTCATTTGACAAAAGAGGACTATAATGTGACATATAACCTCTTGACTGTTGATATACTGCCAAGTTATTTGACAAACGAGGAATCTAATTTGACATATAACCTTTTGACTGTTGATATAGGACAGTATTATGACATGTGTAAACTTCATGTAATAGCACGTAAATAAATTATTCTTATTCTTACTCTATACTGGAAAGTCATTTGACAAAAGAGGAATCTAATGTGACATATAATCTCTTGACTGTTGATAAACTGGAAAGTCATTTGATAAAAGAGGAATCTAATTTGACATATAATCTCTTGAGTGTTGATAAACTATGAAGTCATTTGACAAATTGTAACACAATTAACAAACTGGGAAAATCAATAACCGAAGACCATATGCTACAGATTATAAATTTATGAGGAACGTTTTTCCACGATTTTAATTTTTACGTTACAGTTTGCTGTTGTGCTTTTCATCTTTTGACAATTGAGTCATGTCAATATTGTAAAAGCATTTGATACTAAGTGAAGGTAATTTCACAAAAAATAAATGTATTTTGACACACGACCTCTTAGACTATTGATAAACTGGAAAGTCATTTGACAAAAGATGAATCTAATTTGACATATAACCTGTTGAGATTGTTTATAAACTGGATAGTCATTTGACAAAAGAGGAATCTAATGTGACATATAACCTCTTGACGGTTGATAAACTAATTCAGTAATGATCAACTCATTACGTATGCTGATGATACAAACATAGTCATCAAAGGTTACAGCACAGCTGATCTATGTCAAAAAGGGGCGGAAGCACTGCAATCAATTTTTAAGTGGTTTCAGGAAAACGGTTTAGTGATAAATCAAAATAAAACAAACTGTATCTTATTTAGAAAGAACAATTTAACTCATACTCCATCTAACTTACTTATGGGAGATTACAACTTCAAAGTAACCCACTCGGCGAAATTTCTCGGTCTGTACATGGATGATAAATTAAAATGGAATGATCATATACTTCATATATCCAAAAAACTAAGCAAATCAATCTTCATGCTACGTTCGTTAAAGGACAATGTACACCTTGAAATTTTAAAAATGTCATACTATGCTAACTTTGAGAGCATCATGAGATATGGCATAATTCACTGGGGCAGTTCCCCAAATATTAACAATATTTTTGTACTTCAAAAGCGTGCACTTAGGACTATGTTGGGCCTCAGACAATTTGCCTCCTGTAGGACGCTCTTTTCTGCAAACGGCTTACTTACGGTATTTGCTTTGTATATACTCGAAAGTTTGCTATTCGTTTGGAAACAGAATAACCTATTCTGTCATAATAAAATGTCGCACTGTCACAATACACGACATAAAGCCAATTATGTATACCCCATGCATAGATATACTCATACTGAAAAAAGTCCGGAATACAGATGTATAAATTTTTTTTACGCTTTGCCAAAAACGCTACAAATGGAAACTAATATTAACTGTTTCAAAAAGAAACTAATTTCAATGCTGCAGGAAATTGAACCATACAATCTAGAAGCATTTTTCACTTACAAAATGAAGTCGGTGTAATTAATTTTTGTTATATTTTAATTATTATACTTTTGTTTTGTATATATGACGCAATTCCTACATTAAGTATAAGTTTTATTTTATGTATTTTTGTTGGAATTAAAGACTGCATTATTATTATTATTATTATAATTGTCATTAGTTTGTCACGACTTGACAGGTGATAAACTTTAAACTCATTTGACAAAAGAGGAATATAATGTGACATATAACCCCTTGACGGTTGATAAACTGGAAAGTTATTTGACAAACGAGGAATCTAATTTGACATAAAACCTCTCGACTGTTGATGTAGGACAGTATTATGACATGTGTAAACTTTATGTAATAGCACGTAAATAAATTATTCTTATTCTTACTCTATACTGGAAAGTCATTTGACAAAAGAGGAATCTAATGTGACATAACCTCTTGACTGTTGATACATTCGAAAGTCACTAGACAAAAGAGGAATCTAATTTGACATATAACCTCTTGACTGTTGATATAGGACAGTATTATGGCATGTGTAAACTTCATGTAATAGCACGTAAATAAATTATTCTTATTCTTACTCTATACTGGAAAGTCATTTGACAAAAGAGGAATCTAATGTGACATATAACCCCTTGACTGTTGATATACTGGAAAGTCATTTGACAAAAGAGGAATCTAATGTGACATATAACCTCTTGACTGTTGATATAGGACAGTATTATGACATGTGTAAACTTTATGTAATAGCATGTAAATAAATTATTGTTACTCTATACTGGAAAGTCATTTGACAAAAGAGGAATCTAATGCGACATATAACCTCTTGACTGTTGATATAGGACAGTATTATGACATGTGTCATAATAGTTCATAGTAATAGCACGTAAATAAATTATTCTTATTCTTACTCTATACTGGAAAGTCATTTGACAAAAGAGGAATCTAATGTGACATAACCTCTTGACGGTTTAAGTTTATTATTAACATTATTATACAAGATATTGTACTTATGTACGTCAGGTTACGAGTATATATAATTGACAGTTGATAAACTAATTGTCATTTGACAAATTGTGAAACAATTGGCAAATTGTGAAACATTGGCTAATTGTGAAACAACTGACAAATTGTGAAACAACTGACAAATTGTGAAACAACTGACAAATTGTGAAACAACTGACAAATTGTGAAACAATTGGCTAATTGTGAATTGACTAACAAGGAAAAGCAAATGAAACGATCGTGTGTTATAGATTAAAAATTTAAACGACTGTGTGTTACAGATTAAAAATTTATACGAAATTAAAACTTGATTGCGTTTCAAAATGACTTTACAAAGTGGGACGGGATTTTGTACACCCGATGATCCCCTCAATTGGTACATACAAGTTTTATTGTCCAGTTTTTGTGTGCTGGGCATAGCGGTTGTAACTCTTTGTTGGCGCAATTAAGCCCTAGGTGCGGGCTGGCTCCGAGGGCCGAATCGAAGGGGGCGACGTGTGAGCGAGTACATTGGGGCCCCCTTCGAGGAGGTGTTGATGTTTGAATTAAAATTAATGCGTGCACGTACAAAATCGATCGAGCTGTTTGTGTGCGATTAAAAATTTGCGCGCCGACAAGGCCGGGGCGCGCTTTTTTCGGACACACACATAAGGGGGCCGCTCTGGCGAGGTGCACGTGCGGGAGGAGGAGGAGGCGGAGACCTAACCATGACCTTGCCTCGGCACCTTCCGCACGCACCCACACATGGGGGGGACACCGGGACGTGTGTGCACAATAGAGCGCCCGGACGTCTTCGCAAGATGTAAACAAACTGAAAAGGGGGCCCGCAAACAATGCGAGAAGTGCTGCCCTGGCACCGAGCAATCACCAAGGTCAGCGACTCGTGCCTAATGATCTGAAGAGCGCACCGGGAAGAACCGGGTGGTTATTGTGTTAATTTTGGGGGGGCTTACCCTGATCCATCCTCCTTGCGCCGTCACCAGGGTGTAGAGGAGGTAGAGGTCGACGTCGTGCCCGTTCAGCTTGGGTATCCGCTTGAATGGGGTCCTGCAAAAATAGGCGTCAAATCTGGCGGCCCGGTGGGGGCCGTGCCCTAGGGGGGGCGGCCGACGTGTCGCGAGGTACCCTTACCCTCTGACCTCGTGGAAGTGCTGCAGGTCCCTGAGGAAGCCGTCCCGCTCCTTCGGGTAGCTGTCCGGGTCCTTGTCGGGGTTCTTGGCCATGGTGGCGAGGAGGTGATGGGGTCCTTGTTTACGGCACCACACGTGACACTAGGGCGCACCGACGCTCGTCAGCATGACCGAGGCGGGGGCTCGGCACACGCCAGATAACCAGGCGGCCCCTGCGTCTCGGTATCGTTCACCTCCCTCGCCAGGGATGCTCAACAGTCACCTGGACGGGCAGTAGGCAGTAGACGACTCCCTGCGCTACCACGACGTTGCACACACTCTGACCGCAATAATGCGCAGAAACATCGCAGCCGCCGCCGCTAGCCGCTCGCACCTTAGCGCCGAGGAATTACCAAGTGATTGCCGCGATTAATACGCCCGAAATCGGGTTTATTCCCGCGATAGACATCAAAATGTACACAACGAACTTTACTGTGTTAACCCATGATGCCTGACAACTATTACAACATGGCTGCCGGCTTCACGATTTATTATAAACGCGCGAAAGCGGCGTTTTAACATTTGATCACACTCACTTGGCGGCCTTTCCGTAACTCCGCCACCGTAGAAATCAGTTTTATTTTCCGATGGGCACGGTTTGCCTTCCGCACGTCCCCTTGCACCCGCACAGGATCAATAATAAAAATTCACAAACTTTTGACAACACAAATAACAGTTTAAATGGCAACCTTCACGTCCGCGCCATCTATCCGCCAGCGGACGACAACAGCTCACAGAGGCCGGACAAACGCCCCTCCGACGCGCCCCCTACACGGGGCCACCTTCATCACTGGACGAATTTCCACACACAAGAGGCACCCAAATAAACACCAACAACAACAACAACAATAAACACCGCGATTGCGGCACTCACCAACGCGCCGACCCAACACCTCGCCTCGCACTCCGGCAGCAACGACCCGTGCGGCAATCCCCACCGCAGACAGCAAAGCCAACTTCACTCTGCACGCCAAACTCCCTAAACCCGCGAAAAACAAATGAATAATACTTGCACAACAAAAATTACATTCTTGGATCAATAATCCTTGCTCAAATTTCTAATAAACACAAATCTAATATCAAATATGCAATTAATGAAATATCAGAAATTTCAGTAATAGCTAACCCATACGTGCCAATGCTGAAAGTTATATGTTTGATTTTCTCCCTTATTTAATACTAAAACTTTATGAAATTTTCAGCAGAATTAGTTTCAGGTGTACTGTACACATATCTAATATCAAATTTGCAAATAATAAATTTTCCGAAATTTCAGTAATACCTAAAGCCATACGTATCAATGCAGAAAGTTATATATTAGATTTTCTCCCTTATTAAATACTGAAACCTTGTAAAATGTTCAGTAGTATTAGTTTCAGGTGTACTGTACACGAATCTAATATCGAATTTGCAAATAATAAATTTTCAGAAATATCAGTAATAGCTAACCAACACTTGTCAATGCAGAAAAATGTAAGTTTAATTTTCTCCCTTATTTAATGCAGAGACCATGTCAAATTTTCAGGAGAATTAGTTTCAGGTGTACTGTACACGAATCTAATATCAAATTTGCAAATAATAAATTTTCAGAAATTTCAGTAATAGCTAACCCATACTTGTCAATGCAGGCAGTTATATGTTTCATTTTCTCCCTTATTTAACATTGAAACTTTATCAAATTTTCAGCAGAATTAGTTTCAGGTGTACTGTACACAAATCTAATATCAAATTTGCAAATAATAAATTTTCAGAAGTTTCAGTAATAGCTAACCCACACTTGTCAATGCAGAAAGTTATGTGTATGATTTTCTCCCTTAGTAATTACTGAAACTTTGTCAAATTTTTAGGAGAATTAGTTTCAGGTGTACTGTACACTAATCCAATATCAAATTTGCAAATAATAAATTTTCAGAAATTTCAGTAATAGCTAACGCATACTTGTCAATGCAGAAAGTTATGTGTATGATTTTCTCCCTTAGTAATTACTGAAACTTTGTGAAATTTTCAGTAGTATTAGTTTCAGGTGTACTGTACACGAATCTAATATCAAATTTGCAAATAATAAATTTTCAGATATTTCAGTAATAGCTAACCCATACTTGTCAATGCAGAAAGTTATATGTTTGATTTTCTCCCTTATTAAATACTGAAACTTTCTAAAATTTTCAGAAGTATTAGTTTCAGGTGTACTGTACACGAATCTAATATCAAATTTGCAAATAATAAATTTTCAGAAAATTCAGCAATAGTTAACCCATACTTGTCTATGCAGAAAGTTATATGTTTGATTTTCTCCCTTATTAAATACTTAAACTTTGTAAAATTTTCAGTAGTATTAGTTTCAGGTGTACTGTACACAAATCTAATAACAAATTTGCAAATCATAAATTTTCAGAAATTTCAGTAATAGCTAACCCATACTTGTCAATGCAGAAAGTTATATGTTTGATTTTCTACCTTATTTAATACTGAAACTTTGTAAAATTTTCAGTAGTATTAGTTTCAGGTGTACTGTACACGAATCTAATATCAAATTTGCAAATAATAAATTTTCCGATATTTCAGTAATAGCTAACCCATACTTGTCAATACAGAAAGTTATATTCTTGATTTTCTCCCTTATTTAATATTGAAACTTTGTCAAATTTTCAGGAGAATTAGTTTCAGGTGTACTGTACACGTATCTAATATCAAATTTGCAAATAATAAATTTTCAGAAATATCAGTAATTGCTAACCCATACTTGTCAATGCAGAAAGTTATATGTTTCATTTTCTCCCTTATTTAATACTGAAACTTTGTCAAATTTTCAGTAGTATTAGTTTCAGGTGTACTGTACACGAATCTAATATCAAATTTGCAAATAATAAATTTTCAGAAATTTCAGTAATAGCTAACGCATACTTGTCAATGCAGAAAGTTATGTGTATGATTTTCTCCCTTAGTAATTACTGAAACTTTGTCAAATTTTCAGGAGAATTAGTTTCAGGTGTACTGTACACGAATCTAATATCAAATTTTCAAATATTAAATTTTCAGAAATTTCAGTAATAGCTAATCCATACTTATTAAGGCAGAATGTTGTGTTTGATTTTCTCCATTATTTCATACTGAAACATTGTCAAATTTTTAGGAGTATTAGTTTCAGATGTACTGTACACGAATCTAATATCAAATTTGCAAATAATAAATTTTCAGAAATTTCAGTAGTAGTTAACCCATACCCGTTACTTCAGAAAGTTACATGTTTGATTTTCTCCCTTATTTAATACTGAAACTTTGTAAAAAATTCAGTAGTATTAGTTTCAGGTGTACTGTACACGAAAATAATATCAAATATGCATATAATAAATTTTCAGAAATTTCAGTAATAGCTAACCCATACTTGTCAATGCAGAAAGTTATATGTTGATTTTCTGCCTTATTTAATACTGAAACTGTGTAAAATTTTCAGTATTAGTTTTAGGTGTACTGTACACGAATATAATATCAAATTTGCAAATAATAAATTTTCAGAAATATCAGTAATACCTAACCCATACTAATCAATGCAGAAAGTTATATGTTTGATTTTCTCCCTTATTTAATACTGAAACTTTGTCAAATTTTCAGTAGTATTAGTTTCAGGTGTACTGTACACGAATCTAATATCAAATTTGCAAATAATAAATTTTCAGAAATTTCAGTAATAGCTAACCCATACCTGTCAATGCAGAAAGTTATGTGTTTGATTTTCTCCCTTATTTCATACTGAAACTTTGTCAAATTTTCAGGAGAATTAGTTTCAGGTGTACTGTACACGAATCTAACATCAAATTTGCAAATAATAAATTTTCAGAAATTTCAGTAATAGCTAACCCATACTTGTCAATGCAGAAAGTTATGTGTTTGATTTTCCCCCTTATTTAATACTGAAACTATATCAAATTTTCAGGCGAATTAGTTTCAGGTGTACTGTACACGAATCTAATATCAAACTTACAAAAAATAAATTTTCAGAAATTTCAGTAATAGGTAAACCATACTTATCAATGTAGAAAGTTATATGTTTGATTTTCTCCCTTATTTATTACTGAAACTTTGGCAAATTTTCAGGAGAATTAGTTTCAGGTGTACTGTAGACGAATCTAATATCAAATTTGCAAATAATAAATTTTCAGAAATTTCAGTAATAGCTAACCCATACTTGTCAATGCTGAAAGTTATACTTTCGATTTTCTCACTTATTTTTTGCAAAAACGTTGTCAAATTTTCAGGAGAATTAGCTTCAGGTATACTAAATACCAATATAATATCAAATATGCGATTACTAAAGTTTCAGAAATTTTAATAATAACTATCCCATACATGTCAATGCTGAAAGTTATACTGACGATTTTCTTACTTATTTAATGCCGAAACTTTGTCAATTTTTCAGGAGAATTAACTTCAGGTATACTTAACACAAATCTAATATCAAATATGCAATTAATGAAGTTTCAAAAATTTCAGTAATAGTTAACCCATTCATGTCAATGCTGAAAGTTACACTTTCGATTTTCTCACTTATTTATTGCAAAAACGTTGTCAAATTTTCAGGAGAATTAGTTTTAGGTGTACTGTACACGAATCTATTATCAAATTTGCAAATAATAAATTTTCACAAATTTCAGTTGTAACAATTTTCAAGTTATACTATCGATTTTCTCACTTATTTAGTGCCAATTTTTTTTCAAATTTTCAGTAGAATTAACTTCAGGTATACTAAACACAAATCTAATATCAAATATGCGATAAATGAAGTTTCACAAATTCAGTAATAACTATCCCATGTCAATGCTGAAAGTTATATTTTCAATTTTCTCACTTATTGTAAAAACGTTGTCAAATTTTCAGGAGAATTAGCTTCAGGTACAGCTTCCACAGGTAATTCTCCTGAAAATGTTACAAAGAATCTGTTTTAAATAAGTAGGAATATCAAGTACATAACTATATGAATACACCAGTAGTTCATGCATGTAGTTAGTTTGAGAAACTAAAATCGGTGGGTAATCACAACTGGCAGACAAACTTATTGGCGCACCAGCAATTGTACATAATCAAACAACCGGTAAATAAACTTATTGGTAGGCACTAATAATTTAAACAAATTAACAGTATTACGATTTAATGCAAATATCTCTACGGAACATATTTTTGCAACGAATTACACAGCAAACTATTAATATTTACATTGTTCTCAATATTGCACGCCAGCAGCTTTTGCACGTTCAGCACATTACCGACGATAACCTTGGGAAACCGGCGCTCCTTTTTCTCGTTGTATGTGAAGAGCAACCGCTTGGACAAATAATCATCGCACACGGAGACATTACCAACCTCCACATACTCGCTCTTGCAATTGGAAAACATTTGCACCGACAGCCGCAGGCTTTCGTATTTACACAACTTGCTAGCTGGCAGCAGCGCCAACCGAAAATGAATGCCCAGGCCTTTATAAATCTCCCTAATTTCATCGACGATGGAATCAAACATTTGATCCATTTCCTCGCCGTTATTTGCGGTGGCAGCAAAAATTTCAATAGCCGATTGCTGCATTGAGTTGAACAAACTGGGCTCGTCAGTAACGAGGGGTTGATATTTACGGCCCGCCGCGAAGAATTTCAAAGGCAGCTGCGTACTCATCACGCTATACTTAGTCAGATATGCCATAAAAGCATAATAGCTCGCGCCGCCTGTTAGCAGTAAACGGTTGAGAGTGTGCTCGCCATTTTCCAAACCGATTACTTCGGCATCGTTTGAAAAATCGCCCCCACAACCTTCAACAACCACGCTCTTACTAAAATCGGCATTGGAAAACTGTATGAAACCCGAGCTTGCAAGTTTCTCGTTGAAATAATTAGTGACGGCTTGCTCGTACAACGCGGCGTCATTTAATAAAAATACAAAGGAGTTATTTGTGTATTCAATCAATTTCTTGGCAACCCCGATTTCTATGTGTGGTTTGGAAGTGTGTTCCGGCTTTTGCAAGTGCAAATACAATTCGGTTTCTTCCTCTAAGGGCGCTTTATGGTGGAGTACGTTGGGCAAATTGAGGGCACTCAAAGCGGCCGACTCCTCCACGCCGTACATGTAATTTCTAAGCACCCAGTACTCGTCTTTAATGACCCGCAATTGGTGCCTGATTTTCTCCAGCTCCCCCCTGTTCTTCTCCTCGTCGGCCATCAAACCGCTAATCTCCTTGCCGATGACATCCTTCGTCTCCGCCAGCACCATCTTCCTGTGCAACAAGTGCAAATAGAAAGACCACCTGGTCTCCAGTTTAGTAATGTCGACGGTCAGACCCCGGGCATTTAAATTACGCTCCAGAGCCTCGCGGTTCGCCAGCCGCTCGTCAATGTCCAAGTGAGGCGTTAGCACCGCAAAGTTATCGTGCGCCTTGTCGCCGGTCACGTAGAGCGCGGACGAGAACCGGCGCGCGGCAATGTGCCTGACGCAGCGTGCCAGCATGCTTACTGATCTACTTTCATCCGTTTACTCGACGACGCGCTGTCCTCCTTGGCCTGCTGCGTCTCGATCTTCCGCTTGACGGGCTCCTTGTACGAACCCTGGCTGGCTGCACGCTCGGACTCCTCGATGCTGTACGGGGTGACCTCGAGCGCCTTGAGCCGCCGCTTGTGCACCTTCGTCCGGAAGTGGTCCTCGATTGCCCGCTCGTTGATGAAGTACCTGGCGCAGTGGACGCAGTAGTGCTGGGCAGAGCCAGGCTTGTCTAGGTCGACCTCCTGGTTGATCAGCGAGTCTACCGCCTCGGGCCTGATATCCTCGTCAATCTGGGGGAAGGAGAGGATTTTATTGCTGCAGGAGTCGCAGGCAGTGCAGGGGGTACCTGGTCTAGGTCTCTGGTTCGGCGCTTTGTCGCCCACTTACGCCTCAGGTGGGTGTCCCCGTAGTGCATCTTCTTGCGCTTGTAGACCATGGTTGTGGTTTCAAATTAACAGAAGGGTGATAATTCTAGGGGGGCACACGTGCTGGGTAAACGTGGGAGAAGTTGGCCGCAAAACGTCAAAGTACTTTGAAAGAGTAATGCCAATGGCACGATAATAATTACTGCCAACTTAATACAGTTCTGGGGATATACGAGGGTTATTTCGAAAGAACGCGAACTGCAGCAAATTTGCAACTATTATCAAAAACTCATTCATTGGTAATTAAATAGCTCAGAGGTAAGACACAAGAATTAAATTAATTACAATGTTCCAACACACAGATTAACTTTGACTGAAAAACGGCTGCATTACAGCAGTATATCTTTTTATAATCGATTGCCTTTAGATAAAAAAGTCTGAACAAATGGATAATTGATAGTTTGAAAATTTTATGCCAGATCTGTATACAGTATACCTGAATACAAATCCTCTGAAAATTTGACCCCGATTATGTCTTAAATAAGTGAGAAAATCGAGCTCTTAACTTTCCAAGTTGACCAGAATAAGTTATCAGTCACTGAAATTTCTGAAAATTTATTTACTAGATATTTTGAAAATTTTATGCCAGATTTGTATACAGTATACCTAAATACAAATCCTCTGAGAATTTGACAACGAGTATGTCTTAAATAAGTGAGAAAATTGAGCTGTTAACTTTCAGAGTAGACCAGTATAAGTTATCAGTCACTGAAATTTCTGAAAATTTATCTACTGGATATTTTGAATATTTTATGCCAGATCTGTATTTGACCACCTCAATTTATTTAAAAAGGCCATGCATAGTTTTATATGTGTCTAAGAATTGTATAGCATAGGTGAATATTTAGTGTAGATCTTTATATGTGCCATTTGGATGTATTTTGGTTTATGTGACGCGTTTCTATTTAGTTTGGAGCTGTTTGTAACAAAATTTGTATATCAAACTTATTACAAATAAAATGCTTTCTATCTATCTATCTACAAAACTCAAAAGACCGCTAGTTTGGCTGACATGTTAGAACGCTTGCTTAGTATGCACGAAGAACTGACATTATTAACTCAAGATCAAGATCAAGAACAAGATCAAGATCAAGCAGTTGTTTGATTATTTACAATTGCTGGTGCGCACCACTAAGTTTATCTACCAGTTGTGATTAGATAGTACAGTATAAGTAGTACAGTATAGGTAGTACATTTGTACGGAGAAACTAGTGCCATTCGCCGTTGGGAGCTCATTAACGGCACTCTAAAGATCGGGGCGAATGTCTAGAGTAACAAGCCCTAACTCAAAACACACATTTACGCAAATCACAGGGCAGAAGGACCTCCGTTGGTCGATAGCCATAGTTTGGGATAATATCCCTAACAAATACAGTCATTACTACTACTACTAAAACTCTAGTTTTACCAGAACCACTAAAACTCTGGTAAAACTGGTAAAACTTTACCACACAATTGCGTGGTAAAAACATACTAGTATTTTATTCTGAATTGTATTATGGATTACAGTTCCAACCATCTTAATGATATTCTAAATATATCAGTATTGCAACTAGAAAGTTGTTCCCTAAAATCTGTATACAGTATACCTGAAGACAATTCTTCTAAAAGTTTGACGAAGAGTCTGTTTTAGATAAGTGAGAAAATCAAGATTTATATACAGTATGCCTGAAGACAATTTGAGGATCTCTCATACTGAATTTTGAGCGGGTAAATATTATGCGCCAAAAAACGAAAATCGGCGATCAAAACGTACAATTTTGTAACGAGAACAACGCAAAACTAATACTGTACACCTGAAGTCAAGTCTTCTAAAAGTTTGACCAAGAGTCTGTTTTAAATAAGTAAGAATATCAAGACTTATGCCTGAAGGCAATTTGACGATCTCACATACTGAATTTGGGCGTGGCAAATATTATGCGCCAAAAAACGAAAATCGGCGAACAAAACGTACAATTTTGTAACGAGAACAACGCAAAAAAATTCTTTTGAAAGCAAAAAGTTAGAACTTGTGGTTACGAAAGTTGCACATTCTATTTCCGTGAAGATACAGTAAAAAAAAAATATAATAAAATCTGAATTAACACTGACTTTTCTAGTAGTCGAGGGCACAGATCAGGGCGACTCCACGCTTGATCCAGTGGTTTTCCGACTTCTTGCTGGGCACTTCTATGGCCAAGACGTAGTTCGTCGAGTGTCCAGTGGTCGACAGTGTGCCGGCCCTCGTCAGGGTCTTGTAGACTGGACACTCGTAGACTCCGGTATCGCTCTTCTTGTGGTTCTCCTCCGGCACCAACCACACTGGAGGCATCTCTAAGAAATTTCCAGAACAGGCGTCAATTTACGGTTTTCTTGAACTATTTAACGAGTTATTGTTCTTTGGCAAACTTATTTTCTTTGCTAAGAAGCTTCCAGAACAGGTATCAATTTACGTTCTTTTTCTTTACTATTTAACGAGTTATTGTTATTGGCAAACTTACTTTCTTCTCTAAGAAGTTTTCAGAACAGGTATAAGTTTACGTTTTTCCTGAACTATTTAACAAGATATTGTTCATTGGCAAACTTACTTTCTTCTCTAAGAAGTTTCCAGAACAGGTATCAATTTGCGTTTTTTTGCTTAACTATTTAACGAGTTACTGTTCATTGGCAAACTTCCCGGTGTAAATTTACGTTTTTCCAGAACTATTTAACGAGTTATTGTTCTTTGGCAAACTTATTTTCTTTGCTAAGAAGTTTCCAGAACAGGTATAAATTTACGTTCTTTTTCTTTACTATTTAACGAGTTATTGTTATTGGCAAACTTACTTTCTTCTCTAAGAAGTTTTCAGAACAGGTATAAGTTTACGTTTTTCCTGAACTATTTAACAAGATATTGTTCATTGGCAAACTTACTTTCTTCTCTAAGAAGTTTCCAGAACAGGTATCAATTTACGTTTTTTTCTTTAACTATTTAACGAGTTACTGTTCATTGGCAAACTACCCAGTGTAAAATTACGTTTCTCCAGAACTATTTAACGAGTTATTGTTCTTTGGCAAACTTATTTTCTTTGCTAAGAAGTTTCCAGAACAGGTATCAATTTACGTTCTTTTTCTTTACTATTTAACGAGTTATTGTTATTGGCAAACTTACTTTCTTCTCTAAGAAGTTTCCAGAACAGGTATAAGTTTACATTTTTCCTGAACTATTTAACAAGATATTGTTCATTGGTAAACTTACTTTCTTCTCTAAGAAGTTTCCAGAACAGGTATCAATTTACGTTTTTTTCCTTAACTATTTAACGAGTTACTGTTCATTGGCAAACTTCCCAGTGTAAATTTACGTTTTTCCTGAACTATTTAACGAGTTATTGTTCTTTGGCAAACTTATTTTCTTTGCTAAGAAGTTTCCAGAACAGGTATCAATTTACGTTCTTTTTCTTTACTATTTAACGAGTTATTGTTATTGGCAAACTTACTTTCTTCTCTAAGAAGTTTCCAGAACAGGTATAAGTTTACGTTTTTCCTGAACTATTTAACAAGATATTGTTCATTGGCAAACTTACTTTCTTTTCTAAGAAGTTTCCAGAACAGGTATCAATTTATGTTTTTTTCCTTAACTATTTAACGAGTTACTGTTCACTGGCAAACTTCCCAGTGTAAACTTACGTTTTTCCAGAACTATTTAACGAGTTATTGTTCTTTGGCAAACTTATTTTCTTTGCTTAGAAGTTTCCAGAACAGGTATCAATTTACGTTCTTTTTCTTTACTATTTAACGAGTTATTGTTATTGGCAAAATTACTTTCTTCTCTAAGAAGTTTCCAGAATAGGTATATGTTTACATTTTTCCTGAACTATTTAACAAGATATGGTTCATTGGCAAACTTACTTTCTTCTCTAAGAAGTTTCCAGAACAGGTATCAATTTACGTTTTTTCCTTAACTATTTAACGAGTTACTGTTCATTGGCAAACTTCCCAGTGTAAATTTACGTTTTTCCAGAACTATTTAACGAGTTATTGTTCTTTGGCAAACTTATTTTCTTTGCTAAGAAGTTTCCAGAACAGGTATCAATTTACGTTCTTTTTCTTTACTATTTAACGAGTCATTGTTATTGGCAAACTTACTTTCTTCTCTAAGAAGTTTCCAGAACAGGTATAAGTTTACATTTTTCCTGAACTATTTAACAAGATATTGTTCATTGGTAAACTTACTTTCTTCTCTAAGAAGTTTCCAGAACAGGTATCAATTTACGTTTTCTTCCTTAACTATTTAACGAGTTACTGTTCATTGGCAAACTTCCCAGTGAAAATTTACGTTTCTCCGGAACTATTTAACGAGTTATTGTTCTTTGACAAACTTATTTTCTTTGCTAAGAAGTTTCCAGAACAGGTATCAATTTACGTTCTTTTTCTTTACTATTTAACGAGTTATTGTTATTGGCAAACTTACTTTCTTCTCTAAGAAGTTTCCAGAACAGGTATAAGTTTACATTTTTCCTGAACTATTTAACAAGATATTGTTCATTGGTAAACTTACTTTCTTCTCTAAGAAGTTTCCAGAACAGGTATCAATTTACGTTTTTTTCTTTAACTATTTAACCAGTTACTGTTCATTAGCAAACTTCCCAGTGTAAATTTACGTTTTTCCAAAACTATTTAACGAGTTATTGTTCTTTGACAAACTTATTTTCTTTGCTAAGAAGTTTCCAGAACAGGTATCAATTTAAGTTCTTTTTCTTTACTATTTAACGAGTTATTGTTATTGGCAAACTTACTTTCTTCTCTAAGAAATTTCCAGAACAGGTATAAGTTTACATTTTTCCTGAACTATTTAACAAGATATTGTTCATTGGCAAACTTTCTTTCTTCTCTAAGATGTTTCCAGAACAGGTATCAATTTGCGTTTTTTTCCTTAACTATTTAACGAGTTACTGTTCACTGGCAAACTTCCCAGTGTAAATTTACGTTTTTCCTTAACTATTTAACGAGTTATTGTTCTTAGGCGAACTTATTTTCTTTGCTAAGTAGTTTCCAGAACAGGTATCACTTTACGTTATTTTTCTTTACTATTTAACGAGTTATTGTTATTGGCAAACTTAGTTTCTTCTCTAAGAAGTTTTCAGAACAGGTATAAGTTTACATTTTTCCTGAACTTTTTAACAAGATATTGTTCATTGGTAAACTTACTTTCTTCTCTAAGAAGTTTCCAGAACAGGTATCAATTTACGTTTTTTTCCTTAACTATTTAACGAGTTATTGTTCATTGGCAAACTTCCAAGTGTAAATTTACGTTTATCCTTAACTATTTAACGAGTTATTGTTCTTAGGCGAACTTATTTTCTTTGCTAAGAAGTTTCCAGAACAGGTATCACTTTACGTTATTTTTCTTTACTATTTAACGAGTTATTGTTATTGGCAAACTTACTTTCTTCTCTAAGAAGTTTTCAGAACAGGTATAAGTTTACGTTTTTCCTGAACTATTTAACAAGATATTGTTCATTGGTAAACTTACTTTCTTCTCTAAGAAGTTTCCAGAACAGGTATCAATTTGCGTTTTTTTCCTTAACTATTTAACGAGTTACTGTTCATTGGCAAACTTCCCAGTGTAAACTTACGTTTTTCATAAACTATTTAACGAGTTATTGTTCTTTGGCAAACTTATTTTCTTTGCTAAGAAGTTTCCAGAACAGGTATCAATTTACGTTCTTTTTCTTTACTATTTAACGAGTTATTGTTATTGGCAAACTTACTTTCTTCTCTAAGAAGTTTTCAGAACAGGTATAAGTTTACGTTTTTCCTGAACTATTTAACAAGATATTGTTCATTGGCAAACTTTCTTTCTTCTCTAAGATGTTTCCAGAACAGGTATCAATTTGCGTTTTTTCCCTTAACTATTTAACGAGTTACTGTTCATTGGCAAACTTCCCAGTGTAAATTTACGTTTTTCCAGAACTATTTAACGAGTTATTGTTCATTGGCAAACTTATTTTCTTTGCTAAGAAGTTTCCAGAACAGGTATCAATTTACGTTCTTTTTCTTTACTATTTAACGAGTTATTGTTATTGGCAAACTTACTTTCTTCTCTAAGAAGTTTTCAGAACAGGTATAAGTTTACATTTTTTCTGAACTATTTAACAAGATATTGTTCATTGGTAAACTTACTTTCTTCTCTAAGAAGTTTCCAGAACAGGTATCAATTTGCGTTTTTTTGCTTAACTATTTAACGAGTTACTGTTCATTGGCAAACTTCCCAGTGTAAATTTACGTTTTTCCAGAACTATTTAACGAGTTATTGTTCTTTGGCAAACTTATTTTCTTTGCTAAGAAGTTTCCAGAACAGGTATCAATTTACGTTCTTTTTCTTTACTATTTAACGAGTTATTGTTATTGGCAAACTTACTTTCTTCTCTAAGAAGTTTCCAGAACAGTTATAAGTTTACGTTTTTCCTGAACTATTTAACAAGATATTGTTCATTGGCAAACTTACTTTCTTCTCTAAGAAGTTTCCAGAACAGGTATCAATTTACGTTTTTTTCCTTAACTATTTAACGAGTTACTGTTCATTGGCAAACTTCCCAGTGTAAACTTACGTTTTTCCTAAACTATTTAACGAGTTATTGTTCTTTGGCAAACTTATTTTTTTGCTAAGTAGTTTCCAGAACAGGTATCAATTTACGTTCTTTTTCTGTACTATTTAACGAGTTATTGTTATTGGCAAACTTACTTTCTTCTCTAAGAAGTTTCAAGAACAGGTATAAGTTTACGTTTTTCCTGAACTATTTAACAAGATATTGTTCATTGGCAAACTTACTTTCTTCTCTAAGAAGTTTCCAGAACAGGTATCAATTTGCGTTTTTTTTCCTTAACTATTTAACGAGTTACTGTTCATTGGCAAACTTCCCAGTGTAAACTTACGTTTTTCCTAAACTATTTAACGAGTTATTGTTCTTTGGCAAACTTATTTTATTTGCTAAGAAGTTTCCAGAACAGGTATCAATTTACGTTCTTTTTCTTTACTATTTAACGAGTTATTTTTATTGGCAAACTTACTTTCTTCTCTAAGAAGTTTTCAGAACAGGTATAAGTTTACGTTTTTCCTGAACTATTTAACAAGATATTGTTCATTGGCAAACTTACTTTCTTCTCTAAGAAGTTTCCAGAACAGGTATCAATTTACGTTTTTTCCTTAACTATTTAACGAGTTACTGTTCATTGGCAAACTTACCAGTGTACAGCTCCTTGGGATTCGACTCGCCCAGCATCCCTTTGTCCTTATTCCACCTGCACCCCTCCAGGAACAGGCCGTAGATGACGCAACCGTCTTCGGCCCTCTGCGTCGGATTGGCGTCTAACACCTGCGACAGGAATAGAACGGACGGTCAAGAGATCGTACAGGCGTCCACGTGGCGGACGCACCAAGGTTGATCGTGCCTAACCTAACCTAACCTGACCTGGCTTACGTTGGAGGCGAAGCTGATCGTGCTCCATGTGGCGGACGCACCAAAGCGAAGCTGATCGTGCCTAACTTAACCTGACCTGACCTGACCTACCTTGAAGGCGAAGCTGATCTTGCCTAACCTAAGCTGACCTGACATGACCTAGCTTGAAGGCGAAGCTGATCGTGTCTACCCTAACCTAACCTAACCTGACCTACCTTGAAGGCAAAGCTGAGCGTGCTTAACCTAAACTGACCTGACCTGACCTACCTTGAAGGCGAAGCTGATCGTGCCTAACCTAACCTGACCTGACCTGACCTACCTTGAAGGCAAAGCTGATCGTGTCTACCCTAACCTAACCTGACCTGGCCTACATTGAAGACGAACCTGATCGTGCCTAACATAACCTAACCTGACATGACCTACCTTGAAGGCGAAGTTGATCGTGTCGATCGACACGATGTACTTCCTGGCGAAGTTCTGGAGCGTCCCCGTCAGGAACGCCTGTGGGAAGTAGAACCCCGAGATCCAGAACGATGGGGGGATCCCGCGGGATACCCAGGTGTTCAGGAACCTGACCCGCGCGTTCAGGTCGTCAACCCAGGCCCCTGCAACGTCGGTTTCGTTTAAACTCGTAAACTAACATTGGAATTGCTGAATTTCGTACATTTAGGTCCATTTGCACGATCGTGGATCATCTTTGATCGTGGTTCAGATTCTAAGGATACCATTGCATTAACATTTGTATCCTGAGTAACTGAACCCTGATCAAAGATGATCCACGATCGTACATCTGAGCCTTAGGCCCAGTTGTGGTTTAATTTCTAAGGACACCATTGTATTAACAATTGTATCCTAGGTAATTGAACCCTGATCAAATATGATCCACGATCGTACATCTGAGCCTTAGGCCCAGTTGTACAATCGTGGATCACCCTTGACCACGGTTCGGTTACCTACGATACAATTGTTAATACAATGGTATCCTAAGGCCCAGTTGTACGATCGTGGATCACCTTGATCACGGTTCAATTACCTAGGATACAATTGTTAATACAAAATTTACCCGATGCTGAGGACATTATCCGTAAAGATAATTATCGATATAAAGAAGTTTGTAAGTTTAATAGCTTTTATTAAACGAAAGTCAGTGGGACATTATTCTAAGAAATCCAGTGCTTTTACAAAATTAGAAATAGAAAAATTCCTAAGAGAAGCAGATGATAGTACCTACCCAATGATGAAGGTAAAATTTTAAATTTGAAATTAATCAAAATATTACAATTTCAGGTAGTGTTGGCTGTTGGTGTTAGAGGAGCGTGTCGACGAGAAGAACTAACTTTTCTTCAAGTACAAAACATCAAGGACACGGGGTCATTTGTTTTGATTGATATCCCAACACAAAGACCTACGTGCGAAGAGAATTTACTATTTCCAGTGGGAACGTAGAAAATGTGGATATGTTTGAAATATTTCGCAAATATACTTCTCTTCGTCGCTCACAAATTGAAACTAATGTGGATATGTTTGAAATATTTCGCAAATATTCTTCTCTTCGTCGCTCACCAATTGAAACTTCAAGATTTTTCTTGGGATATAAGCGGAAAATGTATGAGGCAACCTGTTGGAATCAATAGTAATGGCTAAAAAAATTGCGGGGCTTTTGAAGTTACCGAATCCTTCCAATTATACATTGCTTTAGAAGAACGTCTGCCACGATACATGTTGATGCAGGAGGAGACATTATTAAGAGGCATGGTGGATGGATATCTTCAAATATGGCAGAAGGATGTATTGAGAGCTCAACTGAGCTCTCAATACATCCTTCTGCCTTCTGAAGTTTATATCCAACTGGATAAAAACTTCAAGTAGCAACAAAAATATTGGGCAATAAAGAAGAGATTAACGTAAATAATAACCCCATTTCTACTTCCACAAAGACTGAAACTGAACCACGATCAAAGATAATCCACGATCGTACAACAGGGCCTTAATCGTACAATAGACGAAAAGTGGTGGTGGGGTTAACCCCAGCTCATTTACGTAACTTACCCAGCGGCTTCAAAGATGGATAGGCCTTGCTGGCCCACAGACCGGGTACGACGTTGCTGAACAGGCTCAGCGACATCTTCTCCAGAGCCTCGGACATGACGACCAGCCCCTTCAGGGCCTTGAGCAGGTCCGTCAAGGTGCCGGCTATGGTCTTCAGCAGCCTGTTGTAGCGGATGGCCTCCTGCACGATGACGGTGTTCAAGGACTCGGAGTACGTTACGGGGTACCTGGAAGCGCTCCGACGTTAAGACATAATGGACATAGTAGACAATAATGGACAATATAAGACATAGTGGAGGCCTTACCGTTCCAGGATGGCCTCCTCGTTGAAGACCTTGGGTATCTGCCCGAGGATCGTGTTCGCCGCCTTGGCGGCTACGTCCTCCTGGCTGGCGGAAGAGCCGCCGATCTGCTTGGGCTGCAGCATCAGCAGGGTCGCCAGCCCTCTGGTGGTGAGCTGCTGGGCGCAGCTGATGTCCGCGTTGTTGTGGAGTCCGAAGAGCTCGGGGCTGTCGTTCAGCGGGTACGTTTTTATGTAGTCGACGTAGTCGATTAACGGGGTATCAGCTGGCAACTGTGAAATTCAACCAATTAGGCCAATTGGTAATTATAGCCCAACCCCAAGATAGAGCATGCGTAAAGAAGTTCGCGACAATATTCATAGCCTGTCTTCCTCAGGGTAGACAAAATCCACTTAGACCGTCTGCGTCTGCAGACTGCGGAACGACCAATGGTATGCTTGGGTTGAAGTGTGCACGTTCCGATAAGAAGTTTACGCGCGCTCTATCTTGTACTTGGGGAGACTATAAGTACCTGGTGGTAGATCCCGGCGTGGTCGTAATGGTAATCGCCGCTGAGGACCTCCTTCCTGTAGTAATCGTGCAGGATGCTCATCAGGCACCTCCTGTCCCAGTCGTCGGTGACCCTGCCGCCGTAGTTGATGTGCCCTGCTGTGTACCTCAACACCTTGAACGGCACGTCCGAGTACTCCATCAGGAACATGTACAGCTGCGAGAAGCAGATCTTCAGGTCGCCGTCGGTGAACTCGTAGGGGATGTTGAAGCCCAGCGGGCCGAACTTCCTGCGCTCGAGGAGGCACCCGTGGAACATGCTCAGGGCGAACGCCAGCCACCTGAAGGCCGCCGCCTTCGGGTGGTCCGAGCCGAAGAAGTCCGCCAGGTCGGCCAGCTGGTTGGTGTACGCGCGCAGCATGTTGGCCTTGAGGCCGCGCGGCGGCTCGACCGTCATCTTGCTGCCGCTCTGGAGGATCGCCACCGGGAAGTGCGGCGACGGAGTAGACGTCAGCCAGATGCGGAACTCCCGGTGCGCCTGCTCCGGCGAGATCTGCTCGATGACGCGCTCCAGGCGCGGCATCCAGCTCGGGGCCAGGTGGCAGTTCTGCAAAGGGGACACCCAGATCATACCCAAGAGCAAAATCCCAAGCTAACATCTGCACGCATTTGGGGCTCATCTCAATACTCCCCCATCCCAGGTCTCAAAGCTTGGGATGCTCCTTCAGCGCAAGCTTCCATGCATTTGGATCTCATCTCAACTTGGGTTGGAGTTGGACTTTATACGGGAAGCCAGAATACACCCTCCTCTAGGTCTCCCAGCTTGAGATGCTCCCAAATTCAGATGAGACCCAAATGCGCTAAAGCTTGCGCTGAAGGAGCATCCCAAGCTGAGAGACCTGGGGAGATGGGAGGGCTTCCCAGGCCTCCCAGCTTGGGATGCTCCTTCAGCACAAGCTTTAGCACATTTGGGTCTCATCTGAACCTGGGTTGGACCTGGACTTTACGTGGGAAGCCAGAACACACTCCCCTTTGGGTGTCCCAGCTTGAGATGCTCCCAAGTTCAGATGAAACCCAAATGCGCTAAAGCTTGCACTGAAGAAGCATCCCAATCTGGGAGACCTGGGGAGATGGGGAGCTTCCCAGGTCTCCCAGCTTGGGATGCTCTTTCAGCGCAAGCTTTAGCGCATTTGGGTCTCATCTCAACTTGGGTTGGCCTGGACTTTATGTGGTAAGCCAGAAGACACTCCCCTTCAGGTCTCCCAGCTTGAGATGCTCCTTCAGCGCAAGTTACCACGCATTTGAGGCTCATCCCAACTTAGGAGACTTTATGCGGTTCTTACAGAAAAGAATACACACCGGCTATATGTACTTTAAAAAAAAGGGCAACACCACGTCGATTGCACAACTTAAGCAAGGATTTAACATTGTTTGCTTACAATGGTTGATTGCACAGTTAACTTAAGAACGGATTTTACGTTGTTTGCTTAACTGAAGTCATCTGTACCTGGAAGAACACCCAGTTCCCGACGTCGACGGCCTCGCCGATCATCCGCTCGGCCCTCGGACCCTGGCCCTGGCCCAGCGATATCGAGAACATCCTCTTGGCCATCTTCATCTTGTCGGCGAACTTGTAGAGGTCCGCCGCAGGGTCAGTGCCCGTCGACAGGACGAATATTAGCGGCACCGTCGGCGACGACTCCTTGAACATCGCCGACAGGTCGGTCGTCTGTGGCTCGACGAAGCGCTGCCCCATGTGCGCCATCAGGAAGTCCTGCATGCCGTTGGTGACCTTGTCCGGGCGCAGAGTCTTGAGCACCATCAGCCGCTGGAAGTCGTCCAGGCTCGACTGCACCTTCTCCGGCAGGTCCTCCCTGGGGGGCATTCACCAGGTGTCACGAAAACGAGACGCCAAGAGGAAGAAGACGTTGAAAGACATTCAGGCAGGTCAAGCGGAAGAAGAGAGCCGTTGAAAGACATTCCGGCAGGTCAAGCGGAAGAAGAGAGACGTTGAAAGACATTCCGGCAGGTCAATCGGAAGAAGAGAATGATGAAAGAAATGTGCTAGGCTTCGAAGTTGAAAGATATTCTGGCAAGTCCAGAGGAAGATCAGAGATTGAAGAAGTCAACGGGCTCTTGCCTAAAAGACATTCTGGCAGCTTAAGAGGGTCAACCGGTAGGTCAAGCGAAGTTGAACGACATTCTGGCAAGTCAAGCGGAAGATCAGAGATTGAAGAAGAAGTATAACAGGCTCTCACATAAAAGACATTCTGGCAGCTCGAACACAAGAAGAGAGTAATGGAAGAAATAGATGAAATGGAAGGCGTTTATGTTGAAGGCTTCGAAGTTGAAAGACATTCTGGCAAGTCAAACAGAAGATCAGAGATGGAAGAAGTATAACAGGCTCTTATTTAAATTACTTTCTGGCAGCTTAAGTTGGCCAACCGGCAGGTCAAGCGAAGTTGAAAGACATTCTGGCAGGTCAAGCGGAAGAAAAGAGTGATGGAAGAAATCTAATAGCCTTCGAAGTTGAAAGACACTCTGGCAAGTCAAGTGGAAGATCAGAGATTGAAGAAGAAGTATAACAGGCTCTCACATAAAAGACATTCTGGCAGCTCGAACACAAGAAGAGGGTAATGGAAGAAATAGATGAAATGGAAGGCGTTTATGTTGAAGGCTTCAAAGTAAAAGACATTCATTCTAGCAAGTCAAGCGTAATATCAGAGATGGAAGAAGTATAACAGGCTTTCACATAAAAGACATTTTGGCAGCTCGAACACAAGAAGAGAGTAATGGAAGAAATAGATGAAATAGAAGGCGTTTATGTTGAATGCTTGGAAGTTGAAAGACATTCAGGCAAGTCAAGCAGAAGATCAAAGATGGAAGAAGTATAACAGGCTCTCACATAAAAGACATTTTGGCAGCTCGAACAGAAGAAGAGAGTATAGGAAGAAATAGATTAAATGGAAGGCGTTTATGTTGAAGGCTTCGAAGTTGAAAGATTTTCTGGCAAGTCAAGCGGAAGATCAGAGATGGAAGAAGTATAACCGGCTGTCACATAAAAGATATTCTGGCAGCTCGAACACAAGAAGAGAGTAATGGAAGAAATAGATGAAATGGAAGGCGTTTATGTTGAAGGCTTCGAAGTTGAAAGACATTCTGACAAGTCAAGTAGAAGATCAGAGATGGAAGAAATATAACAGACTCTCACATAAAAGACATTCTGGAAGCTTAAGCAGATCAACCGGTATTCATGCGAAGTTGAAAGACATTCTGGCAAGTCAAGCGGAAGATTAGAGATGGAAGAAGTATAACAGACTCTCACATAAAAGACATTTTTGCAAGTCAAGCGGAAGATCAGAGATGGAAGAAGTATAACAGACTCTCACATGAAAGACATTTTGGCAGCTCGAACACAAGAAGAGAGTAATGGAAGAAATAGATGAAATGGAAGGCGTTTATGTTGAAGGCTTCGAAGTTGAAAGACGTTCTGGCATTTAAATGCCAATTAAATTTGGAAAATGAGTGGATACCTGTGAGGTTCTTGTGATTCGAATATAGCCTTGTAACTGTCCTTGTGCTTTTTGAAGGTTTGCACAAATTCTGTGAACGCCGGCAGGGCTGACAGCGCCAACATCTCCTTCCAGGCCTTGTCGGAGAGCCAGTCTGGAGCAGGATTTAGGTACTCCTTAAAGACAAAGTTTCGAAAATTACTCGGATATGACAAACTATCAAGTTCGAAATAACAAATCATGACCATAGAAAGGCTGCTCTGGAGGAAACCGGTGTTCTGAGATATTCGATAGTTTTTAAATTTTTTTTACAGTTTTTGGTACTACCAAAAAGGATAGATAGATTTTATATCTTTTCAACTTCAATTTCAGAAAAAGGAAAATTCTCCTTCCAGGCCTTGTTGGAGAGCCAGTCTGGAGCAGGATTTAGATACTCCTTAAAGACGAAGTTTCGAAAATTACTCTGATATGACAAACTATTAAGTTCGAAATAACAAATCCTGACCATTAAAAGGCTGTTCAGGAGGAAGCCGGTGTTCTGATATATTCAATAGTTATTAATTTTGTTTTACAGTTTTTGGTACTACCAAAAAGGATAGATAGATTTTATATCTTTTCAACTTCAATTTCTGAAAAAGGAATATTCTCCTTCAAGGCCTTGTTGGAGAACCAGTCTGAAGCAGGTACTCCTTAAAGACAAAGTTTCAAAAATTACTCGGATATGACAAACTATCAAGTTCGAAATAACAAATCCTGACCATTGAAAGGCTGTTCAGGAGGAAGCCGGTGTTCTGACATATTCAATAGTTTTTAATATTTTTTACAGTTTTTGGTACTACCAAACTGGATAGATAGATAGATAGAACTTCAATTTCAGAAAAAAGGAAAAGTCAATTTCAGAAAAAGTATCATCGACTTCAGAAAAAGTAATTTCAATTTCAGTTTATGCAGCAGACTGTTAGGGTTTATTTCTTGAGACTACCATCATTACAGCCCTTAACGCAAAGTAACTATGTACCTTTTCAACTTCAATTTTAGAAAAAGTGAAGCCAATTTAAAAAAACAGTGACATCGCCTTCAGAAAAAGCAATTTCAGTTCCAGTTTATGCAACAGACTGTTGGGTGCATTTTTTTTTACTATCATCATTACAGCCCTTAACGCAAATTAACTCTATCAGCATTAATCTTTGCAGAGGCTAAACTCTTCGTCGACGCTCGAAATTTGTGTCCACTTACCTGTGCAGGAGACCCCCCGGCCAAGAAGTGGTGCCACTCCTGATGGTCGATCAGCGACTCGTCCATCATCATCCGGACGCACAGCAGGAATGCAAACAGCAGCTTATCCTTCTCAAAGAGGCTGCGGCACACGTTGCTGTAAAGGCTGAAGGTGAAGTAGTCGTTGATGATCGCCACCCTTTCCTCCAAGTTTTCTGAAGGATAACAGCAAGGATAACAACAACAAGAAGAAGAAGAATAAGAATAACCAGAAAATGAAAGAAGAATTGGAATAATGAGAAAATGAAAAAAGATTAAGAAGATGACGACAATGTAAAAGATTAAAAAGCAGGGGATGATCATGAAGAAGATTTGAGAAAAACTATAAAAATACACCACGAATAGGGCCAAGTTATCTGAAGAATAATAGCAAGAATAGTCTGCAAGACTAGTCTTTAGAAGATGACGACGAAGAAGAATAAGAAGTATAAGAAAATGACGTTGAAGGAGATCAAGAAGAAGATGACGGTGCGAAAGATTAAGAAACAGGGGATGATCATAAAGGAGATTAAGAACAATGATAAAAATACACCACAAATAGGGCCAAGTTCTCTAAAGAATAATAGCAAGAATAGTCAACAAGACTAGTCTTTAGAAGATGACTATGAGAAAGAATAAGAAGTATAAGAAAATGACGTTGAAGGAGATCAAGAAGAAGATGACAATGAGAAAGGTTAAGAAGCAGGGGATGATCACGAAGGAAATTATGAAAAATGATAAAAATACACCACAAATAGGGCCAAGTTCTCTAAAGAGTAATAGCAAGAATAGTCAGTAAGACTAGTCTGTAGAAGATGACAATGAAGAAGAATAAGAATTATAAGAAAATGACGATGAAGAAGATCTTCATCGAAGATAGAAGAAAAATGGATGCCAGATCTGTATATAGTATACCTCAATACTAATCCTCTGAGAATATGATCAGGAGTATGTCTTAAATAAGTGAAAAAAATCGAGTTATTAACTTTTCAAATTGACCAGTATAAGTTTCAGTCACTGAAATTTCTGAAAATTTATCTAATGGATTTTTTGAAAATTTTAAGCCAGATCTGTATACAGTATGCCTGAATAGAATCCCTCTGAAAAGTTAACAACGAGTATGTCTTAGAAGAAGATGACGATGAGTAAGAAGCAGGGGATGATCATGAAGGAGATTTAGAAAAATTAAAAAAATACACCACGAATAGGGCCAAGTGAAGAATAATAGCAAGAATAGTCAGCAAGACTAATCTATAGAAGATGACGACGAAGAAGAATAAGAATTATAAAAAAAATACGTTAAAGAGGATTAAGAAGAAGATGACGATGGGAAAGATTAAGAAGCAGGTTATGACCATGAAGGAGAGTAAGAAAAATGATAAAAATACACCACGATTAAGGCCAAGTTGTCTGAAGAATAATAACAAGAATAGTCTGTAAGACTAGTCTTTAGAAGATGACGATGATGAAGAATGATAATTATAAGAAAATCACGTTGAAGAAGATTAAGAAGAAGATGACGACGAGAAAGTAACTCAGCAGGACTATCTGCTTATTCCTGCTGAGATACTTCACAACACAATTAGTTCTATCAATAATCAAGGCTGCCAAAAGTTACATCAACAGCAGACATTCGTGCCTCTTATATCTAATCCGGAGACTCATCCTACCCATTGTTTTCTGTTCTTTGAAGGTAAATACCTATTAAATTTGGAAAATGAGTAGATACCTGTGAGGTTCTTGTGATTCGAATATGGCCTTGTAACTGTCCTTGTGCTTTTTAAAGGTTTTATTAAGGTTATTAAGAATATTAAGAAAATGACGATGCAGAAGATTAAGAAGAGGATGACAATAGAGAAGATTAAGAAAACGAAGACAATGATGAACAAGATTAAGAAAAATAATAGAAAAGATGATGAATACGGCTGAAAAAGTGTGATAAAAAAGACTTACCGCTCTTTTCAGTCTCTGCCATGCTCCCTACGAAAATTGCAATGAACCACTCCAAGGAGTACTGGTACATGGGGTCCACGTTGGCCAAATCCGACAAGCAGAAGAACAAAATTTGGCCCCTGTTCGCCACAGGGATGTACTGAGCTCGTGTATTATCTATATCGATTTGGGTGATTTCCGCAGCTTCGACTTTGCTCTGTAAGCAATTGGGCTCATTAACACCGACAGATCCCCAGGTGCTCCTAGGGCCCCACTCGGTGGGGCAAAACAACCTAAGATCCCGCTAGAACACTCACCTTGATGTCTTCGCTCTTCACCTTGGACGACTCCAGCGTGATGATGAAGTCGATGTCGTCCAGCGGCGAGCCCTCCGAGGTGCTCAGCTTGTACAGGATCCTGTCCTCGATCTCCTTCAGCTCCTGCTTCATCTGGGCGCTGCTGATGACCAGCTGGCTCCTCTGCTCCTCCAGGTCGGGCCGCTCCTGGAGGACCACCAGGGCCAACAGCTGGTCTTGCAATCCACTAATAAGAAATCAAATATCGAATACTTCAAAGTTCTTCACCGGGTTCTGCTCGGTTTGTGAACAGTATGTACGTTTGTCGGGATCGAACCCACAAATCCCGAGACAAATCGCACCCGAGATTATTGGTAGTATTAGAGATAATGATTGGGCTCTAATGAAGAGCCGAATCAGGTGCTGATTGGGCACCTGAAGAAGATGAGGTTTTTTGAAGTAGATCAGGCTGATTGGGCACCCGAAGAAGATGAGGTTTTTTGATGTAGATCAGGCTGATTGGACACCTGAAGAAGATGAGGTTTTTTGAAGTAGATCAGGCTGATTGGGCACCTGAAGAAGATGAGGTTTTTTGAAGTAGATGAGGCTGATTGGGCACCTGCAGAAGATGAGGTTTTTTGAAGTAGATCAGGCTGTTTGGGCACCTGAAGAAGATGAGTTTTTTTATGAAGATGAGGTAATGAGAATGTCCGAAAAACGCCCCAACATCCTCTTGGAGGACCACCAGGGCCAACAACTGGTCTTGCAATCCACTAATAAGAAACCAAATATCGAATACTTCAAAGTTCTTCACCGAGTTCTGCTCGGTTTGTGAACAGTATGTACGTTTATGGGGATCAAACCCACAAATTCGGAGACAAATCGCACCCGAGATTATTGGTACTATTAGAGACCATGATTGGGTTCTAATGAAGGGCCGAATCAGGTGCTGATTGGGGACCTGAAGAAGATGAGATTTTTTGAAGTAGATCAGGCTGATTGGACACCTGAAGAAGATGAGGTTTTTTGAAGTAGATCAGGCTGATTGGGCACCTGCAGAAGCTGAGGTTTTTTTAAGTAGATGAGGCTAATTGGGCACCTGAAGAAGATGAGTTTTTTAAGAAGATACATTTATCGGGAGAGATAAATTATGATTGGGCTCTAATGAAGAGCCGAATCAGATGCTGATTGGGCACCTGAAGAAGATGAGGTTTTTTGAAGTAGATCAGGCTGATTGGGCACCTGAAGATGAAGTTTTTTGAAGTAGATCAGGCTGATTGGGCACCTGAAGAAGATGAGCTTTTTTGAAGTAAATGAGGCTGATTAGGCACCTGAAGAAGATGAGTCTTTTTAAGAAGATGAGGTAATGAGAATGTCCGACTAACGCCCCAATTTCGTCCTAAGCTATTTTCACCTACCTTGGCACCAGCGTGAAGTTGACGAGCTGCACCTTGATGGAAACCTCGGGGGTGTAGTGCGGATTGGAGAGCTTCGTGGTGATGTAGAGCTTGAAGTCGTCGTTGTAGGGCACGATGGAGTCGCCCAGCTTCAGCATCCACGTGCCGCCCTGCTTGTAGACGGACCTCAGGAGCACCGGGTCCAGGGCTGGGTCCAGCTCGGTGCCGACGTTCTCGATCAGCACGGGCTTCCCGAAGCGTATGGCGAGCTCCAGCGTGCGGATCAGGTCTTTGTCTGCCAGCTTGCAGATGGCTATACCGTGAGCTTTGCCCTGCAAAAGTTGCGAGACGCAGAGGTTGTGGTTTTGGGTGTTGACCTACCAACGGAATCGTGTTGACCTACCATATTTTTGATCCATTTGTTGGCCTGCCCTTGGGGGTCTATGAAGAGCGGCCACCTCCTCGAGCAGGAGACCAGCACGGCGTTGGCAGTGGACAGGAAATCCCTGGGTAGCCCGTCGATCTGCCACTGCCTGATGACGACGGCGTCCCCCAGGACGCTGACGGGATCGCACTTCTCCGAATGGGGTACGCTGGAGCTCTCCATCACCTCCAGCCATCCGTCGAAGAGCTTCTTTCTGTACCTGTCGGTGAACGGCGTCAGGTAGGCGACAGCCCCTGAGCAGATCAGTATATCCCCCGTCACGTTGACGGTGCTGGCCTCGATGTTGGCGATGGTGTTGATCCACCTTATCCGCTCGTCTGCAAGCCCAGTGACCAGCCTGACTGCCCTGTTCATCCTGTCGTGGCAGAGGTTGATGCTCTTCTCCTTCTCCTCCTTGAACGCCATCCTCGCGGCGAGCTTCGAGTTCAGCACGTCCAGCCCGTCCAGGATGGCCTTCATCTGAGCCCTGGCCTTCGCCAGGGTGGCCTCCGTGGCGGCCAGCTCGGCCTTGGCCGTCGCCAGAGCGGCCTTCTTCGGCGCCACCGTCAGGTTGACGAAGTAGTACTTGTACATGGCGTGCACCCACATGCACAGCGAGGTGCACGCCTTCGACACCTTGATGATCTTGGCCGGCTGGAAGCCTGGGTCGTCCACGTAGGGCCGCAGCTTGACGATCATCTCCTCGGTGATGGAGTCCTTGTCGAAGTTCATCAGGGACGTGAGGAAGGCCCCCGGGTCACTCAGCATCCCCCTACCAGGCTCCCAGTAGTCGTTCAGCTTCTCGCCAGGCTTCAGGCCTGGAATCTAAAGATGTTACATTGAAAGCCTTGTACCATTCGAAAGACATTTGATGATGACCAAAAACTCGAATACAAGCATTGACGAAATGGAATGATAGACGAACAAGGATACAGGCGATAAGGAGGAATGGTAAGATGGCGAGGACAATGAAGAAAAGAAACGAGGACACTGAAGACCAGCAGAAGGACCAGAATCAGAATGAGCAGAAATACGTTGGAATTGCAAGGGAATCTAAAGATGTTACATTGTAGGCCTTGTACCATTCGAAAGGTATTTGATGATGACCAAAAACTCGAATACAAGCATTGACGAAATGGAGTGTTAGAAGAACAAGGATACAGGCGATAAGGAGGAATGGTAAGATGGTGAAGACACTGAAAAGAAGAAACGAGGTCACTGAAGACCGGCAGAAGGACCAGAATCAGAATGAGCAGAAATACGTTGGAATTGCAAGGGAATCTAAAGATGTTACATTGTAGGCCTTGTACCATTCGAAAGGCATTTGATGATGACCAGAAACTCGAATACAAGCATTGACGAAATGGAGTGATAGAAGAACAAGGATACAGGCGATAAAGAGGAATGGTAAGATGGTGAGGACAATGAAGAGAAGAAACGAGGACACTGAAGACCAGCAGAAGGACCAGAATCAGAATGAGCAGAAATACGTTGGAATTGCACGGGAATCTAAAGATATTACATTGTAGGCCTTGTACCATTCGAAAGGCATTTGATGATGACCACAAACTCGAATACAAGCATTGACGAAATTGAGTGATAGAAGAACAAGGATACAGGCGATAAGGAGGAATGGTAAGATGACGACGACACTGAAGAGAAGAACGAGGTCACTGAAGACCAGCAGAAGGACCAGAATCAGAATGAGTAAAAATTCGTTGGAATTGCAAGGGAATCTAAAGATGTTACATTGTAGTCCTTGTACCATTCGAAAGGTATTTGATGATGACCAGAAACTCGAATACAAGCATTGACGAAATGGAGTGATCGAAGAACAAGGATACATGCGATAAGGAGGAATGGTAAGATGGCGAGGACAATGAAGAAAATAAACGAGGATGCTGAAGAGCAGCAGAAGGACCAGCATCGGAATTAGTAGAAAGACGTGGGAATTGCACGGGAATCTAAAGATGTTACATTGTAGGCCTTGTACCATTCGAAAGGCATTTGATGATGACCAGAAACTCGAATACAAGCATTGACGAAATAGAGTGATAGAAAAACAAGGATACAGGCGATAAGGAGGAATTGCAAGATGGTGAAGACAATGAAGAGAATAAACGAGGTCACTAAAGAGTAGCAGTAGGACCAGAATCAGTAGGAGTAGAAAGACGTTGAAATTGCACTTTTTGAAGAGCGTTTGAAGCTAGAAACTCAAATACAAGCACTGGCGAAGTGTATACACAAAGAGCAAGTTATAGAAACTCAAATACAAGCACTCGCGAAGTGTATACACAAACGACCAGCAAATGATCCAGGAGTAGTGGTATGAGGGGGAGGATAAAGACGTTGGAATTGTACTTTTTGAAGAGCGTTTGAAGCTAGAAACTCAAATACAAGCACTGGTCAAGTGTATACACAAATGACCAGCAAACTAACGACCGGTAATCCAGCAAATGATCATTCTATAATTTTTTTGTATAATTACATTTTCACTTGTAATTATTCGAATCTGGCAAAGTTATAATAACAGCTGTAAACAAAATTTTCTACTCCAACTGTCGATCGCGCCAAATTCTCTTGGCATTCTCTAGCACATTCATAAAAAATTTGAACCACATGATCCGAATCTGTCAAATTTACAAATGCAACTACCCAAATCAGTGAAATTTTCAACTTCAATTGTCGATATTTTACCAAATTTTCCGAAACAACTCTTTAAATTAGTATTTTTGTGTCTTCTTGCTTTCAAGTCTTCTTATTCAGAAAAACTTGCTTGTATTACTTGTAAAATTTCGAGCTACAACAGTCAAGAACTTACAAATTCTCCACTTGACTGTAAATATCTATTTTCTACTCCAACTGTCGATCCTGCCAAATTGTCTAACGTGACTAGCACATTTATAAAAAAAATTGAACGAAATGTCCCGAATTTGTCAAATCTGAAAACGCAACTATCCAAATTTGCAAAACTTTCAATATAAATTATCAAAATTTGCCATATTTTTCTGTTAAACCCTTTAATTTACGAGTTTTTAATTGAAACTGTCCAAATTGATCAAAGTTTCAAAGTGTCAGATTTACAACTTCAACTGACTAAATGTATCAAGTTTTCAAAAGGTACTATGGAAATCTGACAAATTTTTAACTCCAGTTGTGAAATTAAAACAATAAATTCTATAAATTTGAGCACAATCAACTTATAAATTCCATATTTCAAATCTTTTAGTAGATACAGTACAAATTTGTAAAATTTTCAAATGCAATTGACCAAATTTGTTAAATCTCCAAACGGAACTATCCAGATCTGTCAAACTTTCAACTTACATTATCAAAATTTGCCATATTTTGTTATTAAACCTATTTTAATTTACGATTTTTAAATTTCAACTGTCCAAATTGATCAAAGTTTCAATTGTAACTACCAGAATATTAGATTTTCAATTTCAACTGACCAAATTTATCAAGTTTTCAAAAGGAACTATTGAAATCTGACATTTTTTTAACTCCACTTGCGAAATTAAAACAATAAATTCTATAAATTTTAGCACAATCAACTTATCAATTTCATTTCTCAAATTTTTCAGTAGATACAGTACAAATTTGTAAAATTTTCAAATGCAATTGTCCAAATTTGTTAAATCTCCAAACGGAACTATCCAGATCTGTCAAACTTTCAACTTAAATGTTCAAAATTTGCCATATTTTTCTATTTAACTCTTTATCTTACGAGTTTTTAATTGAAACTATCCAAATTTATCAAATTTTCAATTGTAACTACAAGAATCTGCCAAATTTTAACTAAAACTGTCATAGTCTGTCAAGTTTTGCAACTCAAATTATCAAACCTACAAAATACTTGGCGACAGAATGAATTTATGTTAAAAAAGTCAACTGCATGTTCCAAAATCTATTAAATTTTTAATTCAACTATCAAAATTTGACATAATTTCTAATTTATCAAGGTTTTAAAAGGAACTATTGAAATCTGATAAATTTTTAAATCTAGTTGTAAAATTAAAACAATAAATTCTATAAATTCTAGCACAATCAACTTATCAATTTCATTTTTAAAATCTTTCAGTAGATACAGTACAAATTTGTAACATTTTCAAATGCCATTATCCAAATTTGTTAAATCTCCAAACGGAACTATCCAGATCTGTCAAACTTTCAACTTAAATTATCAAAATTTGCCATATTTTCCTATTAAACCCTTTAATTTACGAGTTTTGAATTGCAACTGTCTAAATTGATCAAAGTTTCAATTGTAACTGCAAGCATGTCAGATTTTCAATTTCAACTGACCAAATTTATCAAGTTTTCAAGAGGAACTATTGAAATCTGACATTTTTTTAACTCCAGTTGCGAAATTAAAACAATAAATTCTATAAATTTTAGCACAATCAACTTATGATTTAATTTTTAAAATCTTTTAGTAGAAACAGTACAAATTTGTAAAATTTTCAAATGCAATTGTCCATATTTGCCAAACCTCCAAACGCAACTATACAAATCTGTCAATCTTTCAACTTAAATTATCAAAATTTGCCATATTTTCTATATAACTCTTTATCTTACGAATTGTTAATGGAAACTTTCCAAATTTTTCAAATTTTCAATTGTAACTACAAGAATCTGCCAAATTTTAACTAAAACTGTCATAGTCTGTCAAGTTTTGCAACTCAAATTATCAAACCTACAAAATACTTGGCGACAGAAGTGAATATATGTTAAATGTTCAACTGCATATTCCAAAATCTATTAAATTTTCAATTCAACTATCAAAATTTTACATATTTTCTAATTTATCAAGTTTTTAAAAGGAACTATTGAAATCTGATAAATTTTTAACTCCAGTTGCAAAATTAAAACAATAAATTCTATAAATTTGAGCACAATCAACTTATCAATTTCATTTTTCAAATCTTTCAGTAGATACAGTACAAATTTGTAAAATTTTCAAATGCAATTGTCCAAATTTGTTAAATCTCCAAACGGAACTATCCAGATCTGTCAAACTTTCAACTTACATTATCAAAATTTGCCATATTTTGCTATTAAACCTATTTTAATTTACGAGTTTTAAATTGCAACTGTCTAAATTGATCAAAGTTTCAATTGTAATTGCCAGAATGTCAGATTTTCAATTTCAACTGACCAAATTTATCAGGTTTTCAAAAGGAACTATTGAAATCTGTGAAATAAATTCTATAAATTTTAGCACAATCAACTTATCAATTTCATTATTCAAATCTTTTAGTAGATACAGTACAAATTTGTAAAATTTTCAAATGCAAGTGTCCAAATTTGTCAAATCTACAAACGGAACTATCCAAATCTGTCAAACTTTCAACTTAAATTATCAAAATTTGCCATATATTTCTATATAACTCTTTAACTTACGAGGTGTCAATTGAAACTATCCAAATTTATCAAATTTTCAATTGTAACTACAAGAATCTGCCAAATTTTAACTAAAACTGTCATAGTCTGTCAAGTTTTGCAACTCAAATTATCAAACCTACAAAATACTTGGCGACAGAAGTGAATATATGTTAAATGTTCAACTGCATGTTCCAAAATCTGTCAAATTTTCAACTCAACTGTCAAAATTTGGCATATTTTCTAATTTAACTTTTAAAATTTACATTATTTTTGTTTTACCAAGTCTGTTAAGTCATCAGTCATATTTTCAACTAAATCTGTCCCAAACTGCCAAGTTTCGACTGAAACTGTCATTGTCATTGTCATAAATATTTGGTAAAGTCAACTTTTCAGTTTAATTTTTCAAATCTGGTAAAGTTTTTATTGTGTGCTTTCCAAATCTATCATATTTTCAACTACATCTGTCCAAAACTGCCAAATATCGACTAAACTGTCATGATCATACATTTTTGGTATGAGAGTACAGAAAATTAATAATTTGGGTTGAGTTTTTTATTAATGTTTTTAAAATTATTTTGAGTTTCTTTGGGATTTATGATCTCCATTGATTTCATTTTGAAGAGCGTTTCAGGCCAGAAACTCAATTACAAAAAAAAATCATAAAACTTGTCCTGTAAGTTTCAAAGTTTCAGTTTATTCACTGTATTCCCCAGATTATTAATTTTCTTGAATAATTATGAGTTTCTTTATTATTATTTTAGAAATAATTTGAGTTTCTTTGGGATATTTTTATCTCCATTGATTTAATTTTGAAGAGCGTTTCAGGCCAGAAACTAAAATTAAAAAAAAAATCATGAAATTTGTCCTAACAATTTCAGTTTATTCACTGTATTCCCCAGATTATTTCCCAAGAGTTTTTTTTATTAATTTAAAAAAATAATTTTTAGGTTCTTTGGAATTATTTAATCTTCACTGATTTCATTTTGAAGTGCGTTTCGGGCCGGAAACTTAGATACAAAAAAAAATCATAAAACTTGCCCTATAAGTTTCAGAAATTTAGATTTTCTTTGGGAATTTTTATTCCCAAAAAAAGCCTGAATTTTGCTTCATATCAAGTGGCAGCCAGGAAAATACTGCAGTCAATAAAATTAAACCAAATTAAACCCAATATAACAAATAATATCAGTGTAAAATAGTATTTTATGTTATGAGGACGAAAAACGAAATATTTCGGACGATTTGCTGGAAATTGCTGGACGAGGCAAAGCCGAGTCCAGAAACAGCAATTAGTCAATGAGTTTATGAAAGCGCATATCAAAGATTTGAAACATACCGCCAAGAAAATAATATTCCAACTCTCTCCGAGAATGTTTCACTGGCATATTTCTCAAATTTGTCTCAACAAATGAAATTTTCGACTCTATGGCCTCACTATTCTATGGTAAGAGCCATGTTGAATTTACGACATAACATGAATATTGACTTTTTTATTTTTGCTGTCGAAAAATATTTTTCGACTTGGGACGAAAAAGACCGATACCTAGCAACCATGGTCTTTAACAAAATGATGGCGTTTTCGTCCAGATTTTCATACCGAATAATACTAACTTATCATGCAATCGAATAAAGACATCATTATTTCATACCCTATTTGGCTTGACCCCTTTGACGATGCAGATGGCTTCGATGACGAATATCACGCCCAGAGGAGGACGCTTCATAGCCCTGACCTCGGTGATGTCGTTCTTATTCAGTGCCTGAAGGCTCTTCTCCGCTGCTTGCAAGGCAGGCAGTGCCTCGTCTGGAACAAACCTTCATAGAAGAAAAAGGTTTTTGCCTTTTTTGAAATTTTTGTACCTAGATCTCTCTGGGCGTCTTCTGCTATGGTCTGGGTCTCGATTGCTTTCTTCGTGGCTACCTCCTCTTCTTGCTCAACTATCTCTTTGGTCGCCTCGGCGATTAACTGCGATTCGAAGGGAACAAGGCAAAATTGAATGAGTGAGTTGAAAAGGGGCATATTCCAAATGCCCCTTTAAGGGGCATATCCCAAAGGGGAATATGCCCCTTATTCCAAAATATTAAACATAATAAATTTAAAAAAAAGAAGGAATCAATATAAAATTGAAAATAACATTTGGCACTCTTTTCTTATCTTAACTGTCAGTTATATTAAAAAATGTATATTTTATCAATGAGTGTGATCAACTATAGTTTGCCCAAAACTTTGCACAAAAAACCCAAAATTCCCAAATTTTACTGTCGTTTATATTAAAAAAATGTACATTTTATCAATGAGTGTGATCAACTATAGTTAGCCCAAAACTTTTCTGTTTGCCCAAAAAACCCAAAATTCCCAAATTTTAACTGTCAGTTATATTAAAAATTGTACATTTTTTCAATGAGTGTGATCAAGTATAGTTTGCCCAAAACTTTTCTGTTTGCCCAAAAAACCCAATATTCCCAAATTTTGGGAATTTACTAGCAGTAGGGAATTAGTACAAAAGATCTACATAGGTCGCAGTACTGAAGGGCTATAAGTAGCCATTACGACCCCATCTAGTCTAATCTAATCTAGCTCAAATTTTCATTGTTTCATTGTATATCTTTACTAACTTTACATGAAAATTCTGGAAAAACTTGGGGAATTTTGGGAATTTACCAGCAGTAGGGAATTAGTACAAAATATCTACATAGATCGCAGTGCTGAAGGGCTATAAGTAGCCATTACGACCCCATCTAATCTAATCTAATCTAGCTCAAATTTTCATTGTTCCATTGTATATCTTTACTAACTTTACATGAAAATTCAGGAAAAACTGTGACTGGGGTTTTCGAAATTTTAAAATTTAAAACTTTGGGAAATTAAATTAGGAAAACTGTAGATATATTTAGAATTTTTCGAATTTTGGATAAACTGTGAATGGGGTTTTCAAAATTTTAAAATTTCAAAGTTTGGGAAATTAAATTAGGAAAACTGTGGATATATTTAGAATTTTTTGATTTTTCCAAAGTTTTAAAATAGAAGAGTAACTGTATTGCTTCTCAACAGTTAACTTTGACCTAAATTTGAATAGTTTTCAGTAAATTTTAATTGATCAGCAGTAATGCATTAGGCAATTGAATAGAGTAGTCTGTTGTCTAATGAAATCTACCCCAAAATAGAGGTTCGCAGGCCTTGTAAAACTATAGATGCCTTGCATTAGTGCAAAAATAGACACACACACACCAAATCAAACAGGCAAAGAGCTTACCGTATCTTCTGCGATTTGCTACCCCAAGCTACCCCAAAATAGAGGTTCGCAACCCTTGTGAAACTATAGATGCGTTGCATTAGTGTAAAGTTAGGCAACACACACCAAAGCAAGCAGGCAAAGAGCTTACCGTATCTTCTGCGATTTGCTACCCCAAGCTACCCCAAAATAGAGGTTCGCAGCCCTTATGAAACTATAGATGCCTTGCATTAGTGCAAAAATAGGCAACACACACCAAAGCAAGCCGGCTTATAACTTACCGTATCTTCTGCGATTTGCTTGATCATAACGTCGGCTTCAGCGGCGGCAATCTCCAGCGCGGGCTTCATCACCTCCAGGTTCTTCTGGAGCACCTTCACCTCCTCGGAGGTGATCTGCAGCTTGTCCAGGCCTGCACACATTCAGGGTGTCATCACCACTACTCACCAGGTGCACCTGGTGTTGTACCTGTCCTCAGCCGTCCTACGCCCATCATCAGGCCACCCTTCTTCTTGGTCATCAGGTCGGTGTAGCTAGCCAGCAGCTGCAGGTACGACGTCGGCGTCACGTAGTTGTTGCGCGACAACTCCTGGAGGAACTGCTCGCTAGCCTTGACCACGCTAGCGTGCATGTGCTGGCAGACGGCGACGATGCCGTGGAGGACCTCCTCGCTCACGTCCAGCCCGGGGATGTCGTTTAGGTACTGCAGGGCCACTGACTGGATAAGAAATGTTGATATGTAGGAGGCAAATTTTCCAAAGAGCGTGATAGCGTAGAAAACTTTATACGCTATCATTTAGTCAATTAGTGGCGGATGGTGGTATACCAATTAAAACGGGACCTCTGGCACGTCTGCACTATCAGGAAGGCAACTGGTTTCTGTCCTCATGACGGCGTTTCGCCGGCGATTTTAAAAATCACACACATATAGGAAACACGTCACCACAACAAAAAAAGTGTGAGTACGGTCGCCTACAGTGGAGGTCGGTGCGCCAAATTAATTACTAAAAGGCCGTTTTTGTCGGTGGCAAAACCAGACCGTTACATTGTATCACTATATTTTTACTTGGTTACTAATTACCTGAAGAGCAGAATCTGGCCAAGCACTGAACCAGTCGATGGTGCAGCAGTTAACCAGCGCTGGGAATTGGCGAAGACGTGCCCGGAAAACCTCCCCAATTGGGCTGAAGAATACGAAATTGAGAACATCTTCGGTTTGAAGCAGATACTCATTAAATGGCCAAAATTTTACAAGACACCCCAATAAAGACATATGTCTGGCCGATGAATGGCCAGTACTGGACCATTGCTCAGCCAAACATTTATACCTATTTCTTTGTAACTATTGAACCATTTGGTATTTATAAAATAAATATGCAATGTGACAGCACTCTCAGAAAAGATTTAAAAAAAAAGTCCTTTAAAGGAACATATCAAGGAACAGGTATATGCTTTTTTAATACCGACTTCGACCGTCTGATTGAAATTTAAATTTTTGCAGTATTTCAGAAAATTTCCTCGTCCAATTTTCACTGGTGAAGAAGTATTGGAACAGATTTTAGAAGTTCGCATTGAAAGTTTGATAAGGTAAGAAAAGTTTAGTCATGTTAATAACTAGTTACACCTATCGGATAATTTTTGCAGAATTTAACCATTTTAATCAAAATTTTTATGGATTTTGACACTCACAAATGAACATTATAAATATTTGCAGTTAAAATCTTGTCATACTATGACTGTTTCAGCAAAAACAGTGAAAAACATGCTTTTTCAATACCGATTTCGACCGTCTGATTGAAATTTAAATTTTTGCAGTATTTCAGAAATTTTTCTCGTCCAATTTTCACTGGTGAAGAAGTATTTGAACAGATTTTAGAAGTTCGCATTGAAAGTTTGATAAGGTAAGATAAGTTTAGCCATGTTAATAACTAGTTTTACACCTGTCGGATAATTTTGGCAGAATTTAACCGTTTTAATCAAAAATTTGATGGATTTTGACACTCACAAATGAGCATTATAAATATTTGCAGCTAAATTCTTGTTAGATTATGACTGTTTCAGTAAAACCAGTGACAAATGTGGACATTTCCAATTGTTTTTTTTTAATTTTTGGGCAGTTGAAATTCAAAATTTTAAAAATCTATTTCAAAATGTAACAGATTTCACATTTGCCAAGTATTTGACACATTTACTAGATTTGAGTAAAAAATTGATACATTATTACAATGCAAGTCTAAAATGTATGTTATTTGACAGTTGCAATTGAAATTTTTACAAGTGCAAATTAAACTCGGCCAGATTTCGAAAATTAATAAAATAATTAATATTAAAAAAAATGACAGATATATGTAGTTCATTTAGAAATTTTACATATTCAGGCAGTTTCAATTGAAAATATAATAAAGCCTGACTTCCATTTGGAAATTTTTGCATATTTCGACAGATGGAGTTAAACATTTTGCAGGTTCTTAGATTATATTGCAAATATTACGATTTTCATAGTTGCAGCGGAATTGTAGCTGATTATATGTAGTTCATTTAGAAATTTTACATATTCAGGCAGTTTCAATTGAAAATTTAATAAAGTCTGACGTCCATTTGGAAATGTTTGCATATTTCGACAAAATAGAGTTAAATATTTTGCAGGTTCTTAGATTATATTGGAAATATTACGATTTCCATAGTTGCAGCTGAAAGTAGTCCGAATTTAACTGTTTATAACTGATCTTCCTAGTTTCAGTAAAAATGTTGACGAATTTGGACATTTGCAATTAATTAATTTAATTAGAAAGTTATTATTTATAAAGTTGCAATTTAAAATTTGAGCAAGTCATTTCAAAAGATTTAAAGACTTCACATTTGCCAAGCATTTTGCAGATTTACTAAATTTCAGTTAAAACCTGAAACTGAAAATTCAAGTATAAAATTAACGGCATTGTACAGTCATGCTCACATAAATCTAGTACAAAAAATTAGGTTGTAAGAGATGTCACAATTTTATAGTTGGACCTAATAAAAATTGCAGATATTGGCAAACTCAAACTTGCAGTTGAAAATTTGGCAGATTTTGCTACATGCAGTTCACAATTATTTGGCAGATTTGATAAATTGCAGTTAAAAATAGACTCACTATGATAATTTAGGTCCAAAATTGATAAGTTTTGGACAGTTGCAATTAAAAATCTGACAAGTGCAATTAGAAGTTTGCCAGATTTCGAAAATTACAAATGAAAATTTGATTGAAAAAAATTAACAGAACATTTAATGTTTTAATTTTACAGCTGGAGTTAAAAGGTTGACATATGTTCATCAGTTTCATATGAAAATTTGACAAATTGACAGATTTCATAAAATGGAGTTGAAATTTAACACATTGTGATAATTTAAGTCCAAAATTGACGACTTTGGACAGGTGCTGTTAAAAAGTTTACAGGTGCACTTAATACTTTGCCAGATTTTGAAAATAACAATTGAAAATTTGATTGATAAACAAATGATGGAATTTAAAGTTCTAATTTTACAGCTGGACTAGTTTTTACTTGTTATATTTGATCAGTCACATATGAAAATTTGACAAATTTATAGTTTCCAGTAAAAAATACAAATTTAACTCAATAAAATTGAAAAGAATTGGCAAATTTCGACAGTAAAGTTGAAAATATCACAGATTTGAATAGTTACATTTGGAAATTTAAAAAAATTGAATCTAAAATTTAATAAATGTAGTAGTAATGTTGAAAAATTTAGTAGATTTCTGCAGTTGAAAGTAAATATTTCACTTGATAGTGAAACTTTCGTTTTGATAGTTAAATTGATATAATGGAAACTTTTCAGTTTCCAACAACATATTAAATGTATGCTGAGAATTTTATAATTGTCAGTGCTGTATTAATTTCCAATCAAAATGTAGGCGTTTTCAACGAATAATGCTAATTTTCAATTATAATAACATAATTTTCGATAAGTAGTATAAGACTTTCGAGGAAAATTCCAAATTTCCCAGTTCCATTTGAAAACAACTATTAGGAAATATACCTTAGATACGTATTGATGAACTCTTGCTTTGTAAATTTGGCTTTCTTTTAATTTGATTACCTATTTCAGGTAATCTGGTGATAGCCTTTGGTATAATTTTTCAAGTAATTATTAATGATTCTATTGTGATGTAACTCAGCAGCAATCATTCATCATTATTATTTATTTAGGACGGCGTATTTCTGTTGCTATGACTAATTGTAATTAGGGGGTGGAAGATGGGGTGGAAAGATGGAGTGGAAGATACCTGCTGAATAGTTGTAACTGTGAAGCAAGTATCATCCACCCCATTTTTAATTGAATTTATTGAATACAATTTTATTCTCTCGTCGTTCCCTATTAGTTTATTTTTGCTCACCTCATTGATATGACCGTGTGCAGGTTAGACCTCACCTGCCTCTGGTAGACGGAGAACAGGTTGGATTTGGTCGAGGCGAGACCCAGCTCGGTAAGGGCCCCCTTCATGCCCTGATAGATCTTGTCCAGCTCCTCCGGCTGGTACACGTTGGGCACGTCTCCAGAGTTCAGCATGTTGTTGAGGTCTTCCAGAAACGTCTCAGACTTTATCTAATGGATCACCAAGCTTAATTTTAGAGACCATCAGAATGAAAAAAATCTTCAGGACTGAGTTTGCAAGATTAGTGACTGATGTTCCAACAAAACCAAACAATCACCAGGAATTTCTTTCCCAAAGTTTTTGCTGTGTAGTTTTTTTAACTCTCAATATTTGTTTTTTAGAAGGAAATAATATTAAGAGCCGCATTAAAAATATTTTTTTAAATTCTAAACCGAAGCCTGTATTACTTCATACCATTTCAACTTCAGCTTGGCACTAATCACAGTCGAGTTGGCATTAATCATTATCAGTTTGGCATTTACCAAAACCATGTTGGCATTTAACAATGACGACATGAATTTGATTAATGCCAAATTGATATGATTAATGTCAAATTAATAATGATGAATGCCAACTTGAATGTGATTAGTGCCAAGTTGAAGCTGAAAAGGTATAGATTACGTATGTACCTGTGTATCAGAAAATAAAAAGACGGTCTCTTGCTTGAACAGGCCTGCCTTCAGCATAAGTTGCTTCACATCCTCTTTCCAATCAGTTAGACCATAAGCTTTGCTCAGCTCGATCTGGAAGCAGCTGAAGTCGCCGATGTGCGCAGCTAGTCTGGTCAAGCTTTGTCTACCTGCGAAGGACAATAACCGTCTAATGTGATGATTTACAATTGAAAAGGCATATACACAGGAATGGACTGTAAAAGGCTGCTGAAGAAAGGGAGGAAGAAGAGCAGAAGAACAAGGAGGATAAGAAGAGGAAGAAGTTGAAGAAGGAGGCGGAGCATGAGAAGGAGGAGGAGAAGGAGAAGAAGATGGAAAAGAATGAGAGGAAGAAGTTGAAGGAGGAGAAGCATGAGAAGGAGGAGAAGGAGAAGAAGATGGAAAAGAATGAGAGGAAGAAGCCAAAATAGTATAATTTCTAACTTGCAAAGAGGAGGATGAAAAGAAGGAGGAGGAACATGAGGAGGAGGGAGGAGGAGGAGGATGAGGAGAAGGGGAGGAGCAGAGGAAGGAGTAGGATAACGAGAACGGGAAGAAGATGAAAAAGAAGAAAAAGCACAATATGTATAGCGTAAGAATAAGAAGAGGAACACTATTCTTAGGAGGAGAAGGACGAGAAGGAGGAGGAGAAGAGGGAGGAGAAGGATAACGAGAACGAGAAGAAGGTGAAAAAGAAGAACAAGCACAAGATGTATAGCTTAAGAATCAAAAGAGAAATTCACTATTCTTAGGAGGAGGAGGATGAGGAGAAGGGGGAGGAGAAGAGGGAGGAGAAGGAGAACGAGAAGAAGATGAAAAAGAAGAAGAAGCAGTACCTACATCGTAAGAATTAAAAGAGAAACACTATTCTGTTCACAAATTGCCCATACGATTTTGGCCAAATTTGTTGGCCGATTTTGGCCAAATTTGTTGGCCGATTTTGGCCAAATTTGTTGGCCGATTTTGGCCAAATTTGTTGGCCGATTTTGGCAAAATTTGAAACATGTTCCTCACCTGATCCGCCCATTCCCAGGAGCAGCGCGTTCCCCATGGGCTGCCTGATGATGCGCGAGATCCTGCAGACGTGCGAAATTGCGTCCTGGAAGAGCACCAGCTTCATTGGGCAAGTGCTCTGCAGATTGTAGTCCTCGAGGAAGTGGTAAAGAGAGCTGGACAGCTATCGTGGGAGGGAAATTATTTTATTGGACTTGGATTTAGGATGCCCAAGAGTCGAAACAAAATTTGAAAACATCAAAATCATGCAAAAAATATCATTCTCAATATCAAAATATTTCGAATTTTTAATTTAATGAAATCAAATTTTTCTTCAAATCAAATCCTGGTTTATGAGTACACCACAGTTAACAATATTGTAACGTTTCTGATCAAATTATAATTCAGATATTTCTAAAGCTATGTCCACACCAAAATCAACACATAGGAACATTGTGTTCATGTTGCTTTGTTGCTGGAACTTTGTGTCTGAATGTTTCTGGAAGTTTTTTGATGTTCAGAAGAAACATTTAGAAACATCCAGGCACAAGTTCAACACACATGGCACAACATGCAACATTGTGTTCATGTGGCTTGATCCAGGAACTTTGTGTCTGAATGTTTCTGGAGGTTTCTTGATGTTCAGAAGAAACATTTAGAAACATTCAGGCACAAGTTTAACACACATGGCACAATAGGCAACATTGTGTTCATGTTGCTTGTTCCAGGAACTTTGTGTCTGAATGTTTCTGGAAGTTTCTTGATGTTCAGAAGAAACATTTAGAAACATTCAGGCACAAATTCAATACACATGACGCAACAGGCAACATTGTGTTTATGTTGCCTGTTCCTGGAACTTTGTGTCTGAATGCTTCTGGAAGTTTCTTGATGTTCAGAAGAAACATTTAGAAACATTCAGGCACAAGTTCAACACACATGGCACAACAGGCAACATTGTGTTCATGTTGCTTGTTCCTGGAACTATGTGTCTGAATATTTCTGGAAGTTTCTTGATGTTCAGAAGAAACATTTAGAAACATTCAGGCACAAGTTCAACACACATGACACAACAGGCAACATTGTGTTCATGTTGCTTGTTCCTGCAACTTTGTGTCTGAATGTTTCTGGAAGTTTCTTGATGTTCAGAAGAAACATTTAGAAACATTCAGGCACAAGTTCAACACACATGACACAACAGGCAACATTGTGTTCATGTTGCTTGTTCCTGCAACTTTGTGTCTGAATGTTTCTGGAAGTTTCTTGATGTTCAGAAGAAACATTTAGAAACATTCAGGCACAAGTTCAACACACATGACACAACAGGCAACATTGTGTTCATGTTGCTTGTTCCTGCAACTTTGTGTCTGAATGTTTCGGGAAGTTTCTTGATGTTCAGAAGAAACATTTAGAAACATTCAGGCACAAGTTCAACACACATGGCACAACAGACAACATTGTGTTCTTGTTGCTTGTTCTTGGAACTTTGTGTCTGAATGTTTCTGGAAGTTTCTTGATGTGCAGAAGAAACATTTAGAAACATTCAGGCACAAGTTCAACACACATGACACAACAGGCAACATTGTGTTCATGTTGCTTGTTCCTGCAACTTTGTGTCTGATTGTTTCTGGAAGTTTCTTAATGTTCAAAAGAAACATTTAGAAACATTCAGGCATAAGTTCAACACACATGACACGACAGGCAACATTGTGTTCTTGTTGCTTGTTCTTGGAACTTTGTGTCTGAATGTTTCTGGAAGTTTCTTGATGTGCAGAAGAAACATTTAGAAACATTCAGGCACAAGTTCCAGGAACAAGCAACATGAACACAATGTTCCTATGTGTTGATTTGCTTGTTCCTGGACCTTTGTGTCTGATTGTTTCTGGAAGTTTCTTGATGTTCAGAAGAAACATTTAGAAACATTCAGGCACAAGTTCAACACACATGGCACAACAGGCAACACTGTGTTCATGTTGCTTGTTCCTGCAACTTTGTGTTTGAATGTTTCTGGAAGTTTCTTGATGTTCAGAAGAAACATTTAGAAACATTCAGGCACAAGTTCCAGGAACAATCAACATAAATACAATATTCCTATGTATTGCTTTCGGTGTGGACGTAGCTTTAAGTATGAATCTATCTAGGAATGAAAATCTTCAAATTGACCATCACAGAAAATAGGAATCAGCAGATATAAACTGTGGCACCATAATTCTTACCTTGTCCATGTCACTGACATGCATGTAAATCCGCCCATCGGATGTATGGTCAATGAAGTCGCAGTAGAGGAGAACTGCCTCTCCCAGGCATTTCTTCACGTTAAAACCGAATCCTCGAATCTTCTCCTGCAGGAGCCTGGCGAACCAATTGCGATCCTGGTCGTCCACCAGGCGGTCCTGGAAGACCCTGCAGTTCTCGTGGTACCAGAGCCTTATGATCTCCTCTGGGCACTTGAAAAGATGAATGGCAAAGGAATTGGTAACGGAGTTACTAAGGAAATTGGTAATGGAGTTGCTAATAGAATTGGTAACAGAGTTACTAATGGAGATGGTAACGCATTTGGTAATGGTAATGGTAACTCTGGTATAAGCTCAAGTATAGAAGATGGAACAAGGACGAATAAAACAGTATAATTTCTAACTTGCAAAGAGGAGCTGGAGAAGAAGTAGGAGCAACATGAGGTCGAGGAGGAGAAGGACGAGTAGAAGATTGAGGAGAAGGAGAACGAGAAGAAGATGAAAAAGAAGAAGAATCAGAAGATGAAATTTGCAAATAATACATTTCCAGATATGGGAGAGGAGAGGCAGTTAAAAAGAAAGAAGTTAACAATTATTTTTTTAGTTTTCCTATCTTCTATGAGGAGGGCACAATGCAAAAGGCCGGAAAATATGCATGAAGGAAGAATAGTCGAAGGGGAAGTCGCTCTCTTCCTCTTTGAGGAAAAGGAAGAAGATAATGGGAGACTTCTTATTTGACTAGGCTCCCATTACCTTCTTCAAGGGAAAAATATGTAAAGCTTTTCCAGCTTTACGAGACCTTGGCGTTTCTTTTGTACGAGGCCAAAAAAATGAGAAACCACTGTGTATGCAAACATACAACGAAATGTATGTTCATTGTCCGAAACATAGCATTGTTTTTGATTTGTAGTAAATCTGCTCAAGTCAATTCTTATCTACATTATATAGCAAATCCGACTTACAGTAATGGTCTCTGGGTCGATCATAAGCATCCCCTGGAACACCTTGCTGAGGTCCCTCAGGTTGAAGGTGTAGTGGGTCTTGGCCGGCGTGGGCAGCAGCTCCCTCAGGATGACCGTGTAAACGTCCAGGGAGGCGTCCAGCACGGCCTGGAAGAACTTCGACTGGTTCGCAGTCCTGTTCAGCCAGAACTTGAGGATCTTCCCGAATATCTCGCGCTGAAGAAAATTTGTCATTTTTACACTTACAGCTTACTGATGATTGATCAATGATTATTGTCGATAACATTGTTGTAAGGGATAAGTTATCTGATGGATAGGTAAGAGTCACAAGGCTAGAAGTTACAAGTTATTTTTACACTTACAGCCCACTGATGATTGACCAATGATTATTGTCGACAACATTGTTGTTAGGGATAAGTTATCTGCTGGATAGGTAAGAGTCACAAGGCTAGAAGTTACAATTACCGACAAGAAGTTAAATATGCGTGTAAAAACTCTTAAAAAAAAGTAGAAAACGTTGTATATCGGTTGTAATCCATAAGAAGATAAGAAGACTTCATTTCTATATTTTCTTATTTCTCATTTTGCATCATCAACACCACCTTACTATTTAAAGCCTTACTATTAAAAGTTTTAAAGAGGATATCGTGAGGGGCGGAGGGGCTGCGGGGCTGAGGGGCAGAGGGTCAAAAGAGCATATCGTGAGTGGTGGAGGGGCTGCGGGGCTGAGGGGCAGAGAGGCAAAAGAGGATATCAAGAGGGCGGAGGGGCTGCGGGGCTGAGGGGCAGAGGGGCAAAAGGGGTTATCGTGAGGGGCAGAGGGGCAAAAGAGGATATCGTGAGGGGCGGAGGAGCTGCGGGGCAGAGAGGCAAAAGAGGATATCGTGAGGGGCGGAGGGGCTGCGGGGCTGAGGGCAGAGGGGCAAAAGAGGATATCGTGAGGGGCGGAGGGACTGAGGGGCTGAGGGGCAGAGGGGCAAAAGAGGATATCATGAGGGCGGAGGGGCTGCGGGGCTGAGGCGCAGAGGGGCAAAAGGGGTTATCGTGAGGGGCAGAGGGGCAAAAGAGGATATCGTGAGGGGCGGAGGAGCTGCGGTTCAGAGGGGCAAAAGAGGATATCGTGAGGGGCGGAGGGGCGGAGGGGCAGAGGGGCAAAAGGGGTTATCGTGAGGGGCAGAGGGGCAAAAGAGGATACCGTGAGGGGCAGACGGGCAAAAGAGGATATCGTGAGGGCCTGAGGGCCCCGCGCAAAATGCCGCCGAACTCCTATAGTCCCACTACTTACTCATCGATCCTCCACTTTATCAGTGGATCGAAAGACCGGTTACGGTGTAAACTTGGGTCTTCAATGTTAGTTCACTAACCTTACTGTCGTCTTCCATCTCGAGGAACGTGAGATAATGAAAGTGCCTCAGCAGGCGGGCGGTCACAGGATTCCTGCCGCCACCTGGAGGACCCATGGCGACGGCGAAGTTGACGTCTATTATGGTCCTGAACTCGCCAATGTTCTTCCTGTCGTACCATCCTGTCAACAAAGTACAACGTCTGCAAATGCCATGTTAAAATCAGAGATTTTCTAATGACCCTCCGCGTTTGAGGCCCAGTTGTACCATCTCGGATTATCTTTGATCGTGGTTTAGTTCCTGTGGATACCATTGTATCAACAATTGTATCCAAGGTAACTGAACCATGGTCAGAGATAATCCACGATTGTACAACTGGGCCTGAGAGGTAAAAACAGGTATTGGCCTATTTGGTCGTCGGAATTGAAAGAAAATTTCATAACATTTGAACGCGCATTAACCGGAGTTTCGTGAAAAATCGAACTCGCGGAATAAATTTAATCGGAATTTTAATTACGTCAATTGGGCCGGTACCCGCATAGTTTTTACTACTGTGGTGGGAATGGTAATCTTTCAGAGAACAATTTTGGAAATGTCGCTAAAACATCGTTTTTCCCCAATTGGCCCTGTTTCCGCTGCTGTGGCTAACACCCTAATAAGACATAGGGGTAAAATAGTTTTTACTACTGGGGTGGGAATGGTAATCTTTCAGCGAACAATTTTCGTAAGGGAATGTTCGCTAAAACATTGTTTTTCCCCAATTGGCCCTATTTCCGCTGCTATGGCTAACACCCTTATAAGACATAGGGTTAAAAAAGGGTTAAGACATAGGGTTAGGGTTAAAATCATACCTCCGAAATCCATCCACTGCCTGATGAGCTCAATTGGAGGTTGGGCGCCGTACACCTCCAGGGCGGGCATGTTGAAGTCGTCGATGAAGAATATCTGCCTCTTGAGTATTGGAGGCCCAAACACTCCTTTGCGCCTCCTGTCCAACTTACCGTCGATCAAGTCCTAAAACAATTTAGATGTTTAGCATTTAGCATTTAGATTGGTCATTGTTTTTGAAGGCAAAATTTGCAGGTGCTAAGTCCTAAACCAAATTTAGATGTTTAGCATTTAGCATATAGATTGGTCACTGTTTTTGAAGGCAAAATTTGCAGGTGGTATACCACAATACGACAGTACCACCTGCAAATTTTGCATCTGCAAATTTGCATTTTGAAAATTGGTACAAACAATTTGGAATAGGGATTAGTCATTGTTTTTGAAACACATAGTTTCAAAACACGGGCAATAACTCTTTATAAAACACCGCTAAATTACGCTAAACCACGGTTTAAATTTTTATGAATAACGCTAAAACAGTGATATTCATAAAAAATTTAGCCGCGGTTTAACGGTGGTTTAATTTTAGTAACTTTGATAACCATTTGTAACGGTAACACTTAACGGTAAAAATCGAATATCACGGAATTATTTAATCGGGATTTCAATTTTGTCAATTGGGCCGGTACCCGCATAGTTTTTACTACTCTGGTGGGAAAGGCAAGAAAATTTGTTATTTTTACACTTACAGCCCACTGATGATTGACCAATGATTATTGTTGAAAGCCATGGTTTATTTTTATTGAATAACGCTTAAGATGTCAATTTGGAAACTATAAAACTGAAATATTCAAAATTTCAAAATGAAGAAGTTTTGAATCAAAGAATTTGTATCCTAGAGTGAAAAAATAGCCCAACAATACTAACTTAAAACCTAACTTCTGAATTTCAAATATCCAAAAATTTCAAAGTCTTATTCATTAATTTTGAAACCCTTAAAGGACATTCTGCAAGTTTTGGGCTTAGTTGCTCGATTCTCGTCAAGCCCATTCTACTAACCTGGGTTTGGTTAGCCGATGTCCGTTCTACTAACCTGGGTTTGGTTAGCCGACGTCCTGGCCGAGAAATTGATGAAGTCGCAGATGAACTTCTTCTGCATATGCCTGCTCAGCTTCCCTACAACGGTGAGGGTCTTGCCGGTTCCGGTGGGACCCACACAGAGGACGTTCTTGTCGTTGTTGAGGATCATGCCGATGAGCTCTGCGTTCCTTTGGTTGTCTATTGTGGGCACCTCGATGTCTGTTGGCAGAAAATAGAAGATGAATGGAAGAGGAGTCAGATGAGGCGCTTCAAAGAGAGTCTTGAAGTTTTACAGTGTTACCCATAAAAATGTAAGTCACGGTTTAACAGTGGTTTAATCTTAGGCTCCGTTGTACGATCGTGGTTCAACATTGACCATGGTTCAGTTACCTAGGATAAAATTGTTAACACAATGGTATCCTTAGAAACTGAACCACGATCAAGGAAGATCCACGATCATACAACTGGGTCTAAGTAACTTTGGCAACCCTTTGTAAAACATCGCTAAACAGTTACCGTTTTGAGTAACCCTGTTAAATTCTGATAATAAAAAAAAAGTAATTATTATTGGCAAAGAATAACCTATTATTTTCTTTGCACTTTTGTTGTTTGCATTTTTCTTGTAGGTGTTTACCAGAGTATTTCATGTCGATGCCGATGGTGTACTCCCCCACGTTGTCCATCCAATTATGCCATGTGGGCGGCGCAGGCTCGCCGTTGTCTGTCGAATCGGTAAATCCGCCATCATGAAGCCTTTACGAAAAAAAAAATCTTTGCTTTCAAAAGAAAATTTCCAACTTTTAACATGTATCTAACATTTTAATGCGCATTAACGGATTTTCGTTAAAGAATCTCCTAAAATCAATTTATTCGGGATATCAATTGGGTGAATTGGGCCGGTACCCGCATAGTTTTTACTACTTTGGTGGGAAAGGCAATATTTCTGCCAACAATTTTCGTAAGGTTCCTGGAAGTTTCAAAGATCTTCTGACACCAGATAATTAAAAAAAAAAAAAAGCAGTTACAAGCACTGCACCAGTATTACCTATAATCGTATACAACTCCTGCAGACGGAAACGAAGGCTAATGCGCATTAACGGATTTTCGTTAAAGAATCTCACGGAATCAATTTATTCGGGATTCCAATTGGGTGAATTGGGCCGGTACCCGCATAGTTTTTACTACTTTGGTGGAAAAGGCAATATTTTTGCGAACAATTTTCGTAAGATTCCTGGGAGTTCCCAAGATATTCAGAGACCAGATGAAATTTTAAAAAAATATATAAACAAGTTACAAGCACTGCATCAGTATTACCTGTAATCGTATACAACTCCTGCAGACGGAAACGAAGGCTTGTGCCTCTTCTCCTTCATCCTGCTAACCAGCCAGCGGGAGAACAGCAGCCTGCCATCGTTATCACAGGTGCAGCCGACGCTCCAGGTGAGGGAGAACACCACCCAGGGTACCAGCAACCCCGCTGATATTGATCGAAAAAAATCAAAAAAATTGCAAAAATGATTGAATTTTTTTCAAAAAATATCAAAAATTTTGAAATATTATTGAAACCTTCCAGGAATTAACACCAAGGCGCTTACGCATGAGCTTGAGGAATTGCGGAGCTGGAGGAGGCTTGTTATCCTTCCCGACCAGAGGGCTCAGCCTGAAGTCCAGCATGTGCAAGAAGGACTGCACCAAGGCCGAGTCGACGGACGCCATGACCTCCTTCATCTGCGACCTCAGGAGGTCGAGCGCAGGGTAGAGGTACACGTTGAAGAGGTCGAGGAACGCGATTCCTAAATCAACAGCTGCCTAAATAATAGAACATTTAATAATTATCTTGTGTAATTGTCTATAGTGAGGCAGTTGCAGCTCTTTAACAGTAACATAGTTGCTGTGTATACTTAGGTTAGGTTAGGTTAGGTTAGGCTAGGTTATATAGACGTGGCAATAATTTCGTAAAATTCAAAAATTTTTAACTTTTCTAGACTGATGATTTTCGATGATTTAAAAAATGTAACTTGTTAACTTATCTGAGAAATTTTCATCAATGAGATTATGTACTCTAGACTATGATTTTGCATAATTGTAATAATTGTCACTCAATTAAAATCTTTGATGATTTGTAATTTCAAGGTTTTTTTTTATACATGACGATGATTTTGCCGAATTACAGGAATCGTCGATTACAGGGTATGTGCTGTTTATTGTATTTTCAAAATTTTGCGAAAAATCGTTAATATTTTCAATTTTCGCAAATTCATCACTTATTTGGTACTTTTGATGTCTTTTGATTTAAAAAAGCTGTAGACATAACCAGTTTTATAATTTGTCTTCAATCTAGAATGTACAATGACGTACTTTTTGGAAATTTTGCAAAATCATCGCTACGACTATAAATATTTGGAAAATGCAAATAATCAAACATTGCAAATACGTGAGCTCTACACAATTTTGATAAATCATCACTACATTTAGAAAAAAATACAAAGGAACTATAAAAAGAATAATTGCACATGGGTTTTGAATGCTGAAATTTTTAAAATCTTCGCCACATATATGAAATTAAAAAATATATGTTACAGATTAATATTTAATTGTGATATTTGCAAAATAATCACTTCATCAATAATTTTTTGAAAAATCCAAGTCATGAAATAATCCAAATAAACACGGAATGCTCAAATTTTGGAAAATCAACGCCACGTTTATAAAATTGCAATCATTAATGTAATGGAACATTCCACATAACTCATGAAATCTCAAATTTTCCAAGATAATCGCCTCGTTCATTTGGATTGTTTCATGACTTGTATTTTGCAAAAAAATATTGATGAAGTGATTATTTTGCAAATATCACAATTAAATATCAATTTGTCAAAATTTCAGCTTTTAAAACACATGTGCAATTATTATTTCTATTGTTCCTTTGTATTTATTTATAAATGTAGTGATGATTTATCAAAATTGAGTATAGCTCACGTATTTGCAATGTTTGCCAACTTGCATTTTCCAAATATTTATAGTTGTAGTGATGATTTTGCAAATTTCAAAATTAGGCACACATTAAGTATGATTTGTGACGTATATTTTCAAAGTTTTATGCACGGGACGATTATCTTGCAAAATTTGATATTTCATAAGTTAATGTTGATGATTTTATCAAAATTGAGTATAGCTCATGTATTTGCAATGCTTGATTTTTCAAAATCATCAGTTAATCTGATTCTACATTCTACACTTCTAAATGATGTTTTCTCCCCAATTCCCGAACTTACCTCTGGCAGCTGCTTGATCCAGCAGTTTAGGAACGGCTGCAGCCCCAGCACGCCCGGCTCCAGGTAGACCATGCCGCACCTGGACACCGTCGCCGGGGAGGCCACCGCCAGGTCGGCCACCTCGAACATCATCGTCTGCGTGTCGCGCAGCTTGATGATCTCGCCGCTGCTGAGGCACAGCTTCTTGTTGTCGTCCAGCACCGTGTTCATGTTCTCTATCCACACAGCGTCGACGGGCCCATCGAAGACATACCACCGCTTGTCCTTATCCTCGGCGGCCACTCCTATGCGTACCAGAGACGGCAGAATACCATCGGTCCTAAAGAGTACAGATTTTTTTGGAACATTTAGAAAATTGGTACAAAGAATTTTGGAATAGGTATTGATCATTGTTTTTGATACAAAATTTGCAGGTGGTACTGTGGTATTGTGATGTATAAACAATTTTGGAACTAGGATTGGTCATTGTTTTTGATGCAAAATTTGCAGGTGGTACAGTGGTATTCTGGTATACAAACAATTTTGGAACTAGGATTGGTCATTTTTTTTGATGCAAAATTTGCAGGTGGTACTGTGGTATTGTGGTATAGCACCTGCTAATTGAATGTGGTACAAAATTTGCACTTGGTACTGTGGTATTGTGGTATACCACCTGCTAATTTTGCATTAAAAACAATCACCAATCCGTTACTTACTGAAAATCACTTTGAAAATTGGTACAACAGTTATGGAACAGGGATTGGTCATTGTTTTTGATGCAAAATTTGCAGGTGGTACCGTGGTATTGTGGTATACAAACAATTTTGGAACAGGGATTGGTCATTGTTTTTGATGCATAATTTGCAAGTGGTTCTGTGGTATTGTGGTATTCCACCTGCAAATTTTGCATAAAAAACAATGACCAATTCCTCTTCCGAAATTGTTTGTACCAATTTTCTAAGTGGTTTTCAGTAAGTAGCGGATTGGTCATTGTTTTTGATGCAAAATTTGCAGATGTTATACCACAATACCACCCGCAGATTTTGCATCAGAAACGATGACCAATCCCTGTTCCAAAATTGTTTGTATACCACAATACCTCAGTACCACCTGCAAATTTTTCATCAAAAACAATGACCAATCCCTGTACCAAACTTGTTTGTACCAATTTTCTAAGTGGTTTTCAGTAAGTAAGGGATTGGTCATTGTTTTTGATGCAAAATTTGCAGGTGGTATACCACAATACCACAGTACCACCTGCCAATATTGCATCAAAAACAATGACCAATCCCTGTTCCACAATTGTTTGTATTAATTTTCTAAATGGTTTTTTTATGGATATACTTTTGAACAATTTCCTTAACCAAATTTTGCCCTTTGGAGCAAATCAATTAAGAAAAGTACAAAAGGAACAAAACAGTACTAAGTATACTGGATATACCATTCATGGGTTTGGGGGTCGAACTCGCCGTAGAGCTGCCCCATGGTGATCGACTTGGGGTTGAGGACGAAGGCCTGCACCTTCTGGAAGGGGTACCCGCTGGGCGAGGGGGTGCCACGCAGGGAGGTCATCGCCGCCCCCAGCACGTTGTAGCACTGCGAAGGTGTAAAATTGCGCATTAAAACGGGGCGCACGGCGATGTTTGCGCCCCAGTTTGCCGCCCCCAGAGGCAGACCTTGAGCCGCCACTATGCAGGCAAGCTGCTGCGACGGGACCGCCGAGAACGACACCCTCAACTACACCCTCAACTACACCCTCGGCTACGTGCAGAGCTGCGAGGAGTACGGCGACGTCATCTACTGCATCCACAACTACGTGATACCCCTGATAGTCTTCTTCGGGCTCATCGGCAACCTGCTGGCGGCGACGATCTTCCTCAACACCAAGCTGAAGAGCCGCAGCTCCAGCGTGTACCTGGGGGCCCTCTCCCTGGCCGACTTCGGCTACCTGGCGACGCTCACCGTGGTCAACCTGAGCTACGCGGACGTCGTCGACCTGTACAACGTGAACGTACTCTGCCAGGCCCTCGTGTACACCAGCTCGGTGTGCAGCATCCTCAGCGTCTGGCTGATCGTCGCCTTCACCGCCGAGCGCTTCGTCGCGGTCAAGTACCCGCTGCGCTGCCCCCAGGTGTGCACCGTGGCCAGGGCGAGGGCCATCACGCTGGCCATCGTCCTGGCCGCCTCCGTCACGCAGCTGTACACCTTCTGGACAGCTGGGGTCAACGTCGCCGGCGACGGCAGCCAGGAGTGCGAGATGAGGCCCGAGTACGCGGAGCACATGACCATCATCAACTACCTGGACACGCTCTTCGCGCTCATCCTGCCCCTGCTGGTCATCGTCGTGCTGAACGCGATGATCGTCAGAGCTCTGGTCGTCTTAAGAGGACGGCTATTTGCAGACGGTGAATGCTCCAGAAGTACATCGTACAACAGCGCTGATCGAGTGAGTACATTAATTCATCCCCTCAAGCTTCATGAGAAGTCTCAAAAGTTTCAGAATTAAACAAGGGAGAAAATCAAACATACAACTTTCTGGATTGATAAGTATGGGTTAGCTATTACTGAAATTTCTGAAAATTTATTATTTGCAAATTTGATATTAGATTCGTGTACAGTATACCTGAAACTAATTCTCCTGAAAATTTGACAAAGTTTCAGTATTGAACAAGTGAGAAAATCAAACATATATCTTTCTGCATTGACAAGTATGGGTTAGCTATTACTGAAATTTCTGAAAATTTATTATTTCCAAATTTGATATTAGATTCGTATACAGTACACCTGAAACTAATTTTCCTGAAAATTTGACGAAGTTTCAGTATTAAATAAGGGAGTAAATCAAACATTTAACTTTCTGCATTGACAAGTATGGGTTAGCTATTACTGAAATTTCTGAAAATTTATTATTTGCAAATTTGATATTAGATTCGTGTACAATACATCTGAAACTAATTCTCCTAAAAATTTGACAAAGTTTGAGTATTAAATAAGGCAGAAAATCAAGCATATAACTTTCTGCATTGAGAAGATGGGTTAGATAATACTGAAATTTCTGAAAATTTATTATTTCAAAATTTGATATTAGATTCGTGTACAGTACCTTAAACAAATTCTCCTGAAAATTTGACAAAGTTTCAGTATTAAATAAGAGAGAAAATCAAACATATAACTTTCTGCATTGACAAGTATAGGTTCGCTATTACTGAAATTTCTGAAAATTTATTATTTGCAAATTTGATATTAGATTCGTGTACAGTACACCTGAAACTAATTCTGCTGAAAATTTAACAAAGCTCCAGTATTAAATAAGAGAGAAAATCAAACATATAACTTTCTGCATTGACAAGTATGGGTTAGCTATTACTGAAATTTCTGAAACTTTATTATTTGCAAATTTGATATTAGATTCGTGTACAGTACATCTAAAACTAATTCTGCTGAAAATTTGGTAAAGTTTCAGTATTAAATAAAGGAGAAAATCTAACAAATAACGTTCTGCATTGACAAGTATGGGTTGGCTATTACTGAAATTTCTGAAAATATATTATTTGCAAATTTGATATTAGATTCGTGTACAGTACACCTGAAACTAATTCTCCTGAAAATTTGCTAAAGTTTCAGTATTAAATAAGGGAGAAAATCAAACACTTAACTTTCTACATTGACAAGTATAGGTTCGCTATTACTGAAATTTCTGAAAATTTATCATTTGCAAATTTGATATTAGATTCGTGTACAGTACACCTGAAACTAATTCTCCTGAAAATTTAACAAAGCTCCAGTATTAAATAAGAGAGAAAATCAAACATATAACTTTCTGCATTGACAAGTATGGGTTAGATATTACTGAAATTTCTGAAACTTTATTATTTGCAAATTTGATATTAGATTCGTGTACAGTACATCTAAAACTAAATCTGCTGAAAATTTGGTAAAGTTTCAGTATTAAATAAAGGAGAAAATCTAACAAATAACGTTCTGCATTGACAAGTATGGGTTGGCTATTACTGAAATTTCTGAAAATATATTATTTGCAAATTTGATATTAGATTCGTGTACAGTACACCTGAAACTAATTCTCCTGAAAATTTGCTAAAGTTTCAGTATTAAATAAGGGAGAAAATCAAACATACAACTTTCTGCAGTGACAAGTAAGGGTTAGCAATTCCTGAAATTTCTGAAAATTTATTATTTGCAAATTTGATTTTAGATTCGTGCACAGTACATCTGAAACTAATTCTGCTCAAAATTTGACAAATTTTCAGTATTAAATAACGGAGAAAATCAAACATATAACTTTCTGCATTGACAGGTATGGGATAGCTATTACTGAAATTTCTGAAAATTTATTATTTGCAAATTGGATATTAGATTCGTATACAGTACACTTGAAACTAATTTTCCTTAAAATTTTACAAAGTTTCAGTATTAAATAAGAGGGAAAATCAAACATATAACTTTCTGCATTGACAAGTATGGGTTAGCTATTACTGAAATTTCTGAAAATTTATTATTTGCAAATTTGATATTAGATTCGTGTACAGTACACCTGAAACTAATTCTCCTAAAAATTTGCTAAAGTTTCAGTATTAAATAAGGGAGAAAATCAAACATACAACTTTCTGCAGTGACAAGTAAGGGTTAGCTATTCCTGAAATTTCTGAAAATTTATTATTTGCAAACTTGATTTTAGATTCGTGCACAGTACATCTGAAACTAATTCTTCTGAAAATTTAACAAAGTTTCAGTATTAAATAAGGGAAAAAATCAAACACATAACTTTCTGCATTGACAAGTATGGGATGGCTATTACTGAAATTTCTGAAAATTTATTATTTGCAAATTCGATATTAGATTCGTATACGGTACACCTAAACTAATTCTCCTAAAAATTTGACAAAGTTTCAGTATTGAACAAGTGAGAAAATCAAAGATATATCTTTCTGCATAGACAAGTATGGGTCAGCTATTACCGAAATTTCTGAAAATTTATTATTTGCAAATTTGATATTAGATTCGTGTACAGTACACTTGAAACTAATTCTGCTGAAAATTTAACAAAGTTTCAGTGTTAAATAAGGGAGAAAATCAAACATATAACTTTTTGCATTGACATATATGGGTTAGCTATTTCTGAAATTTCTGAAAATTTATTAATCGCATATTTAATATTATATTTGCGTTTAGTATACCTGAAGGTAATTATCCTGAAAATTTTACAAAGTTTCTGCAATAAATAAGTGGGAAAATCAATAAGGTAACTTTCAGCATTGACACGTATGAAATAGCTATTACTGAAATTTCTGAAAATTTATTATTTGCAAATTTAATATTAGATTCGTGTACAGTATACCTGAAACTAATTCTTCTGAAAATTTGACAAAGTTTCAGTATTAAATAAAGGAGAAAATCAAACCCATAACTTACTGCATTGACAAGTATGGGTTACCTATTACTGAAATTTCTGAAAATTTATTATTTGCAAATTTAATATTAGATTCGTATACAGTACACCAGAAACTAATTATCCTGAAAATTTGACAATGTTTCCATATTAAATAAGGCAGAAAATCAAACATATAACTTTCTGCAGTGACAAGTGTGGATTAACTATTACTGAAATTTCTGAATATTTATTATTTGCAAATTTTATATTAGATTCGTGTACAGTACACCTGAAACTAATTCTCCTGAAAATTTGACAAAGTTTTAGTCTTTATTAAGGGAGAAAATCAAACATATAACTTTCTGCATTGACAAGTACGGGCCAACTATTACTGAAATATCTGAAAATTTATTATTAGCAAATTTGATACTAGATTCGTGTACAGTACACCTGAAACTAATTCTCCTGAAAATTTGACTAAGTTTCAGCATTAAATAAGGGAGAAAATCAAACACATAATTTTCTGCATTGACAAGTATGAATTAGCTATTACTGAAATTTCTGAAAATTTATTATTTGCAAATTTGATATTAGATTCGTTTACAGTACAGCTGAAACTAATTCTCCTGAAAATTTGACTAAGTTTGAGCATTAAATAACGGAGAAAATCAAACATATAACTTTCTGCATTGACAAGTATGGGTTAGCTATTACTGAAATTTCTGAAAATGTATTATTTGCAAATTTGATATTAGATTTGTGCATAGTACACCTGAAACTAATTCTCCTGAAAGTTTGACAAATTTTCAGTATTAAATAAGGGAAAAAATCAAACATATAACTTTCTACATTGACAAGTATGGGTTAGCTATTGCTGAAATTTCTGAAAATTTATTATTTGCAAATTTGATATTAGATTCGCGTACAGTACAGCTTAAACTAATTCTCCTGAAAATTTGATAAAGTTTCAGTACTAAATAAGGGAGATAATCAAACATATAACTTTCTGCATTGACAAGTACGGGCCAGCTATTACTGAAATTTCTGAAAATTTATTATTTGCAAATTTGATATTAGATTCGTGTACAGTACACCTGAAACTAATTCTCCTGAAAATTTGACAGAGTTTCAGTATTAAATAAGGGAGAAAACATATTAAAAATTGCTACTTAAATTATATTTGAAGCTATGAGAAGTTCAAAAACAAAAAAAGTAAACACAGAATCCTGATGGTCTAAAGAAGGAAAAGTCTTCTAATAAACATTTTAAAAAGTGCTACTTAAATTAGATTTCAAGTTATGAGAAGGTACAAAAACACAGTATAGTGTAAAAGTAACACAGACTTATGGTATTAAAGAAGGAAAAGTCTTCTAATAAACATGTTCGAATTTGCTATTAAAATTAGTTATTTAGATGGAATTGTAATGACTAGATACATCATTTCAGCTCTGCGACCTGTTAGCAGAGTTAGCATCTGTTAGCTGTTAGATCTTATAGCTCCACTAGAAGACTCCAAGAACTGCTTAAGATCTTTCATATCTACTAGGAGATTTGAAGAATCTATTTATGATCTTTTGGAAGATTAGATCTTCGAATCTTCTAAAATATCTTAGGTAGATCTTCGCATGTTTTGCCATAATACTACTGAAATATCATCGCCTCAAGCTTCATGAGAAGTTTAAAAAATATAAAAAGTAGAAACAAATTTCTAATAGTGCTAAAGCAGGAAGAGTATTGTAATAAACATCTTAAAAATTGCTATCTAAATTAGATTTCTAGTTATGAGAAGTTTCAAAAACAAAAAAAAAAGTAGACACGTAATACTGATGGTGCTAACGAAGAAAAGTCATCTAGTAAACATCTTAAAAGTTGCTACTTAAATTAGAATTCATGCGATGAGAAATTTCAAAAACATAAAAAGTAGACACATAATGGCGCTAATGAAGAAATAATCGTGTAATAAACATCTTAAAAATTGTTATATAGATTAGATTTAGATGAAATTGTAATGTCCACATACAGTTGATTGCAAAAAAAAGTAGACACAAACAGTTTCCTGTATTGGTTTTTTCTCAAAATGTTATTGTATAAGTGTGGTTTTGAATTACCCCAATTTTTTTGAAATTTGACAACCTTCAAAAATGACATTCAGTTTAAAACTTTTATAAGTTAAGTGTTAAAATGCCGCTTCTAGATGACGAAATCAAAACTATAAATGATAAATGACCATTAAATGACCATTTATTCTATGAATACAGTGAAACTTTAACCAAGTGTTTGATTTAACCTGATAAATGACCATTTCACCAAATACAAAATATGTCGCTAAAATTAGCTTTATAATTATAATTAATGACACTGACACTTACGTGATATTTCTAACATAAAGGTTGTTCAAGCAGCCGAAAATTTCTTGCCTACTTTTTTTTTGCAATCAACTGTACATATTTTCAGCACTGTGACCTTTTAGATCTTATAGCTCTACAAGAAGACTCGCAGATCTGCTTAAGATCTTTTATATCTACTAGAAGATTCGAAGATCTATTTAAGATCTTTTAGAAGATTCGAAGATATACTTAAGATCTGTTAGAAAAAGCTAAATGCTTAAGATCTTTTATATCTACTAGAAGATTCGAAGATCTATTTAAGATCTTTTAGAAGATTCGAAGATCTACTTAAGATCTTTTAGAAAAAGCTAAATGCTTAAGATCTTGTATATCTACTAGAAGATTCGAATATTTACTTAAGATCGTTTAAAACATTCGAAGATCTAATTAAATTATTTTAGAAGATTCGAAGATCTACTTAAGATCTTTTAGAAAAAGCAAAATGCTTAAGATCTTTTATATCTACTAGAAGATTAGAAGATTTACTTAAGATCGTTTAAAACATTCAAAGATCTAATTAAATTCTTTTAGAAGATTCGAAGATCTACTTAAGATCTTTTAGAAGAAGCTACTTAATGCTTGCCCGAAAACTGATTAATTGAATTGATTTTCAGGAAGGTTTGCACAATTCTAACTATTTGGACGACAGCAGTCGAAGTTATCGTAGTCGTAACATCAGTCTAGGTAAGTAAGTTGGAAAGTTATACCTAATTTCAAAAATGCGTACAATACTAAGCAAATGCAAAACAAACATTTTGCAAAATTGTAACGTGGTTAAAGTTAAAGTTTGATTATGGTGAGGTACATGGCCATCTTCTCCATGACGAAGAAAGCATTTTTGAAATTTTAGGATTTTAGAAATTTTAGAAATACATCAATTTCACGTAATATTATTTTGGCAGAACTGATTTCTACGTCTCGGTTATGCTCTCTGGAGAAGATGTCCTAATCTTAAAGATTGTATAGATTCTAATACTTGTAGGTGTGTTTCGTATTATATCATATATCAGTTAATCAGTTCGTATAGATTGTAATGCTTTTTGATTTGTTTCGCATTATATCAGTTTGTATAGATTCTAATACTTCTTGGTTTTTTAATTGTTTTCTTCCATCTTTATTGGAGTACTTACTGGTAGTTTATATATTTAGATATAAAGATTTGTTTTGTTTTTATTATTTTTATTATGTCTTCTTCACCTTATAATCGAAATAAGCACCGAAGGCTCATATTTTGAAAAATTATCGCTACATTTACAAAATTTCAAACACTAATGTAACAGAACATTTCACATAACTTATGAAATCTCAAATTTTGCAAGATAATCGCCTCGTCCATAAAACTTTGAAAATATACGTCACAAATCATACTTAATGTGTGCCTAATTTTGAAATTTGCAAAATCATCGCTACGACTATAAATATTTGGAAAATGCAAGTTATCAAACATTGCAACTACGTGAGCTATACTCAATTTTGATAAATCATCACTACATTTAGAAAAAAATACAAAGGAACAATAGAAAGAATAATTGCACATGTGTTTAGAATGCTGAAATTTTGAAAATTATCGCAACCTATATGAAATTTAAAAAATATGTTACAGATTGATATGTAATTGTCAAATTTGCAAAATAATTACTTCATCAATAAATTTTTGCAAAATCCAAGTCATGAAACAATCCAAATAAGCACCGAGGGCTAAAATTTGGCAAAATAATCGCTATGTTTATAAAATTGCTAACATTAATGAAATAGAACATTCCACGTAACTCATGAAAACTCAAATTTTGCAAGATAATCGCCTCGTCCATAAAATTTTGAAAATATACGTCACAAAACATTCTTAATGTGTTTCTAATTGTGAAATTTGCAAAATCATAGCTACGACTATAAATATTTGGAAAATGTCTGAAGATGGCTAATACTTCTTGGTTTTCGTATTATATCAGTTTGTATAGATTCTAATGCTTCTTGGTTATCAGTTAATATCAGTTAATCAGTTTGTATAGACTCTAATGCTTCTTAATTTGTTTAGAATTATATCAGTTTGTATAGATTTTAATTCTTCTCGGTTTATTTCGTATTCTATCAGTTTGTATAGATTCTAATACTTCTTGATTTGTTTCGTATTATATCAGTTAATCAGTTTGTATAGATTCTAATGTTTCTTGGTTTGTTTCATATTATACAAATTTGTATAGATTCTAATACTTCTTAGTTTGTTTCGTATTATGTCAGATTGTATATTTTCTAATACTTCTTGGTTTTTTTCGTATTACATCAGATTGTGGTGTACTTTCAGTGCATCATGAGCGGAGATTGTTGAGTTCGAAATGTCAGATGGGAATCACCAAAATGTTGCTGTTGATCTCTACTGTCTTCGTGATCCTCAATGTACCAAGGTAACTGCATTTAGTGTCTCTTTTTATTTAGTGAAAAAGATCGTAAAATTGTTAAAATTGTTAAACTTGTCTAAAAATAATTTCCAAATAACGATTAACGACTAGAAACAAATATTTATTTCGTGCAGATCCAGAAAGATTTTTAAATGGCCTACAACCCTATTTCCAAGGTAACGTTTAAAAAAATTGGAATTAATTGTCTGTCAAACTTATTTTCAATTTGAAATTGCACTATACTTTTCATATGGAAGAAATGTGAAAATAATGATTGTTTCAGAACAGTTATTTAACAACTTGAAAAAATATTCCCAAATTGAGAATATAGTATTGATATTTTTTAATCCTGCATATTTTCTTCTAAAATTCTAAAAAAATAACGTTACAAATTTTTGCAGTGGTGCAAAACACAAGTTTAATTTTTTGTTTGCATTAATCGTTTTTCGGTCTGTTTTCTGAACGGTTATAATAATAATAATAATTTATTGGTAGGAAATTGTATATAGCACAGTAAGTAGAGTGCAGATGTAAAAAAATATATTTTCAAGGTTATTCAAGAACTTAAAATAGAAACAATGGTTTCTGAAAATTGATCTCCAAAATGACCCGAAAAAAATGTTTTTTTCAACTAATATTCTCATTAAATTTATCATTTTTCCAAAAAACTAAAAAAAATATATTTTAGTTACGCTGTACGCCTCTACGTTTTCGCACTCCACTCCATCCTAGACGTGGAGCCACCAGCACAACTTCTCTGCATACAATGGATGCTGATGACCCTATTCTACATCAACTACAGCATCAACTTCCTACTCTACTCCATGTGTGCAGCCACTTTCAGGAAGGCACTCATCAACGTACTCCTGGCCAAGATCAAAAGACTGAAGGCCTTCGTCAAAGCATTAATGCGAAAGTTATATTGATAATTAAAAAATAAAACCTTTTTCCCGGAGAAGTTTAATGAATACTTTGGAATTTGCGAAATTTTCGTGTTTCTCCCAGAAACTTAGTTAAAATATTTTGGTATAAATTAATAAATTATATTTGATATAAAACCTTAACACCCTGCGGGTAGAATAAGGATCTGATTATGATAATAATATATATATATATATATATATATATATATATATATATATATGGTATATCGAGTATATTGGCATTTGCTTATATTTTCGTATTTTTCAAAAAAAAATTGTATATTTTGGTGTTTGCTGAAATTTGCGTATTTTCCCCACATATTTGCTAAAATATTTTGGTTTTTGCAGAAATTTTCGAGTTTTTCGGAGAAATGTAAAGAATATCTTGGCATTTCCTGAAATTTTCGTATTTCTCGGAGAAATTTAAAGGGCATATGCAGATATATTCGTATTTCAGAGAGCAATTTAATCAATACTTTGGCAGTTGATCAATTTTCGAATTTCTCAAAGAAATTAAAGAAATATTATTTTGATATTGCCTGAAATTTTTCGTTTTTCTAGGAGAAGTTTAACGAATATTTTGGAGCATTTGCTGAAATTTTCGTATTTCTCCCAGAAATTTAATAATCCCCGAAATTTTCGTATTTCTCCCAGAAGTTTAATGAACAGTTTGGCATTTGCTGAAATTTTCGTTGTTTGTCATACAATTTCTAAGAAATTATATAAATTTCAGTGTGAAATTTAATTTTATGTGCAAATAAATAATTGTATATTTTGGTGTTTGCTGAAATTTACGTATTTCCCCACATATTTGTTAAAATATTTTGGTGTTTGCTGAAATTTTCGAGTTTTTCGGAAAAAAGGAAAGAGTATCTTGGCATTTCCTGATTCCTGATTTTCTGATTTATTACGCGAAATTGTAATATAATATATATAGTCATTGTCCCTTTCTACCCTTTCTACCCATAAAATTGTAATAATTAAATTTAATTGTTTTGTTAAGTAACACTTTTAAAGGATCAATATAATTAGCGATTTTTTTGCGTGTGAACTGTTACATGCATAGCCCGTGTTTCCTGTGCAAATTTGCGGAAAATTTACGGTTATTTGCACGGGCTGTGGTAGTTTTCCGCTGGAGAACCGAGTCGCACCCTTTTCCCCCTTTAATTTACGACTGATCCATCTGGAAGCATTACACATCCCCTATCGACCGAAAAATTTCAATAACCAAGAATCCTACACAACGTGAATACTCAATAGATAATTAGCACGCGTAATAGCATTAAATCCCACTTAGGGCTTCGACTGTCTTAAAACTGGACTTGTAAGAAACGAAATTAAACATTAAAAAAGTTGTGAGAAATTCAAACTGAGAAGTATTATTTCAAACCACTTGACGCTCTGACTGTCTTAAAATCACTCTTTAAAGCCAAAACGCTTTGACCATCTTAAAATTAAACTTTAATGTCAAAAATTGTGAAATATAAAAAAGATAATTAGAAAAATTGAAATTTTGTATGAAACTGAAACTGAGAAGAAAATGTGTAAATATTATTTCAACAAACTTAACGGTTTGGCTGTCTTAAAATTAGACTTTAAAGTCAAAAATTGTGATATATAAAACAGACAATTAGAAAAATTGAAAAGTTGTATGAAACTGAAACTGAGAAGAAAATGTGTAAATATTATTTCAACTCACTTAACGATTTGGCTGTCTTAAAATTAGACTTTAAAGAAAAAAAATGTGATATATAAAACAGGCAGTTGGAAAAATTGAAAAGTTGTATGAAACTGAAAATGAGAAGAAAATGTGTAAATATTGTTTCAACAAACTTAACGGTTTGGCTGTCTTAAAATTAAACTTTAAAGCTAAAAATGGTGCAATGTAAAAAAAGACAATAAAACGTAGCACCTTTTTCACAAAAAACCTTTTTTTTTCTCTAAATGTACATTTCAGTCGTCAAGCGACCATCTTCAAAGATCTTCAAAGAAGATGGTCGCTTGGCGACTGAAATGTACATTTAGAAAAAATAAATGTTTTTTGTGAAAAAGGTGCTACGTTTAATTTCTAAACATACTTTCACAAGCTCCAACTCCCCGTTATAAAAAAAGACAGTTAGAAAATTTGTATGAAACTGAAACTGAGAAGGAAATGTGTAAAAATTATGTCAACTCTCTTGATGGTTTGACTGTCTTAAAATTAAACTTTAATTAGTAAACTTTAATAGTTAAAGCTAAAAATCGTGAAAAATAAAAAAAAGTGATAGCGAAAAGTTGAAGAAGTATAAAAAAGGTTGGCGCTTATTTTTTTGGGAATTTAGGATCCCAGGTAGGTAATTTAGGATCCCACTTCTGACATAAACCTTTTAGGAATTAATAAAATATGAATAACTTACCATGGTTTTTCCGGAACCTGTAGGTCCAACCAGCATCAAGCCGTGCCTCACCACTGTGGTCTCGTAGAGCTGAATGACCTTCCTTACATAATCTGGCAACAATATGATGGCACATGATGGCACAATATTATGGCAAACCCTTCGCTTAATCGCCAGGACTCACCGTCAACGTCCTCCAGGCCCTTGGCAAGGCAGGAGGAACGGATTGCCAGCTCAAGAGACCCATAGTCCACTGCCTCCTCCACCATTCTTGGAAAAAGGTCCGAAACGATTCCTGAAAAGGAAATGAAGAATAAGTCTACTGAAAGTTTGCTCAAGTTTATCTGAGATTGTTCTTTTAAATTTAAAAAAGAAATGATAGAAATAGAAATAGAAATATTTCATTTATGTGGTGCCGTGACATGACTTACATAAATCATCCAAGAGGAAGTAAAGGAAGAAAGAATAAAGAAGAAATAAAATGATAATGATGAAGATGAATATGATGAAGAAGAAGTTGTTGAAGAAGATGCTGAAGAAGAAGATGATGATGATGAAGGTAGTTACACGACCTACACAAGTCATCCAAAAATAAATAAACAATCGAACAATCACTGAAAAGGAAATGAAGAAGGAGTTTGCTGAATGTTTGCTCCAGTTTATAAGAGATATATTTTTTCATTTTCTCGAAAAACAAATAATAGAAATATAAATATATTATATTGTTAATGTGATGTCGTTACACGACTTACACAAGTCATCCAAGAAGTAAAGGAAGAAAAGATAGAAGAATAAATTAAATTATGATGATGATAAAGAAGATGATGAAGAAGAAGATGATGATGAAGAAGGTCGTAACACGACTTACACAAGTCATCCAAAAAGAAGTGAACAATCGAACAATCCCTGAAGGAAATGTAGAAGAACTTTACAAAAAGTTTGCTCGGGTTTATCAGAGATATATATTTTTTTATTTTCTCAAAAAAAAAATAGAAATAAAAATTGAAATATATTATTTATGTGATGTCATTACACGACTTACGCAAGTCATCCAAGAAAAAGTAAAGGAAGAAAAGAAAGAAGTAGAAATAAAATGATGATGATGAAGAAGAAGATGATGATGAAAAAGGTCGTTACACGACTTACACAATTCATCAAAAACAAGTAAACAATCGAACAATCCCTGAAAAGGAAATGAAGAAGGAGTTTACTGAATGTTTGCTCGAGCTTATCAGAGGTATATTTTTTTATTTTCTCAATAAGCAAATAATAGAACAAGAAATAGAAATATTTTATTTATGTGGTGTCGTTACACGACTTACACAAGTCATCCAAAAAGAAGAGAAAAATCGAATTATTCCTGAAAAGGAAATGAAGAAGGAGTTTACAGAAAGTTTGCACGAGTTTATCAGAGATATATTATTTTCATTTTCTCAGAAAACAAATAATAGAAATAGAAATAGAAATATATTATTTATGTGATGTCGTTACATGACTTACACAAGTCATCCAAGAAGAAGTAAAGGAAGAAAAGAAAGAAGAAGAAATAAAATGACGATGAAGAAGAAGATGATGATGAAAAAGGTCGTTACACGACTTACACAAGTCACCCAAAAAGAAGTAAAGAATCAAACAATCTCTGAAAATGAAATAAAGAAGGAGTTTACACAAAGTTTGCTCGAGTTTAGTAGAGATCGAGTTGCTAGAAATACCTTTTTCTATTTTCTCAAAAAAAAAAAAAAATAGAAATAGAAACATTTCATTTGTGTGGTGTCGTTACACGACTTACACAAGTCATCCAAAAAGAAGTAAAGAAAGAAAAGAAAGAAGAAAAAAAAACAAAATGATGATATGATGAAGAAGAAGATGGTGATGAAGAAGGTCGTTACACGACTTACACAAGTCATCCAAAAAGAAGTAAAAATACAAACATTTCAGGAAATACACCAAACTTCTCTGCAAATACAAAAAATTTCAGGCAATGCCAAAATAATAACTACATTTCTGTGATAGATACGAAAATGTTAGAAAATACCAAAATATTGAATACATTTCTCTCAGAAATACTAATTATTACGTATTTTCCCACAAGTTTTGTTAAACTTGTGTAATGACTTACATAAGTCATCCAAAAAGAAGTAAAGAAAGAAAAGAAAGAAGAACAAATAAATTGATGATTATGAAGAACGCCGTTACACGACTTACACAAGTTATCCAAATAGAATTAAAGAAACAAAAGAAGATAACAAAACATAAAATTATGATGATGATTGAAATGACCCACGACACATCATGTTTTATTTGGATAAACAACGGATAGGTGAGACAGGTGTTATTTGCTGAGAAAATCGTTCGTATTAATAATTAAATAAGTATCGCATAACGGCGTAGAATTGCATAAACAGACTCGTGTGGGACCGCAGCCCCTGAGCCAGGCCGGGAGAATTCTATCAACAATGGGGACAATAAAAGCCATTAACTTGAGGGTAACACGATTTTACTAGTCGGGCGGAAATATCAACAGTTCATGGAAGTATAAATTACTCGAAACCAGACAGGGGATGTGCCACTGGCCGACATTGACCAATGCCGGGGGGTTCCAAAACCGAAAGTATAATATTACCGTGCACTTATAACATCCCAAAAGCTAGCTCCCGGAGTGAGGGTCGATAGATTCATTAACTTAAGCACCATAAAACCAGCGCGAGCTACATGCACGCGTACTGGAATTCTTGGAACAGGGGACAGTTGGGAGGCATAACTCACACCACGAGGGGACATGATTTGTATTGCGAGTAAACGCAAATCCACCAACAAAATATCGAATGTCTTACACATGTGGGAGAAATTATTGCGCAGACGTCGAGCGAGAATACACTTAGAGAGAGAGCAAGAGAAGGGCACGGGATAACCAGAGTGTGTGGACCCAGAGGGCGCGGGGAAAAGGGGGAAGTAAAACATATAAGAATATGCGAAAGCAGGGGGAGAGGACACTTAGTTCTCGACGGCCGAGGGCACGAGAGAAATCGCGAGAGTGTAAACGGGGCGCAATTAGTATAAACAGTCAGGGAAATTGATAATTCACTTAGGGCAGTATTGAACCAGTTAGATATTTTCGGGGAGACCGCGAAGTAATTCAAACAACACAAAGCAGGGGCCACCAAGACATCGGTACGGCTATCCAATCGGCGAGAGATAGGAAGGGTTAATGAGTGAGTACTGACGCAATTGATAATCGAGTAACGCGAATCAAAACGCCAATTTCGAAGGGCACTGCGAAATATTCAGCAGAAAAGTCATTACGCGTGTAAAGTAAATTAATTCGGCAACCCGCCGGAAGAATATCCGGTGACAAAATTACGAAAGAACAAAACAACCCTAAAACAAACCACCATCAATTACCTCACCTAATTATCACTCTAGCAAGTCTTAGCGCCGAAGGCGTAGAGAAATGTGACTACCTTGAAAGCGATATACAGGTTTCGTGACGCCCTTTGAGGAGTTAATCTCCAAAAGAAGGGCGCATTTAGAAGCTCCTTCAACTGTATGTTAAATTCAGTCCCGTAATCTAATACCACAGCATGCATGGTTCTCTTCGTAATATTGTCACGTATGATAAGTTTGACAACCCCCAAACAAACCACCATCAATTACCTCACCTAATTATCACTCTAGCAAGTCTTAGCGCCGAAGGCGTAGAGAAATGTGACTACCTTGAAAGCGATATACAGGTTTCGTGACGCCCTTTGAGGAGTTAATCTCCAAAAGAAGGGCGCATTTAGAAGCTCCGTCAACTGTATGTTAATTTCGTCCTTGTAATCTAGTTACCATAACGGGACTATTTTACCAACCGCTTTCATTGCCACGAAACTTCAAACAAACGTGCGAAGTGATGAGATCCTTCCTCCGAATCAACATACTCGATTATCATGCGTTTTAATTATTATTTATATTTCATTAGCCAGGGATTCGGGAAAGAGATAGGTCAGGAAGGTATTTAAACAGATATAAACTCAAGGGATTTCCCAGGTAGCGATCGCAACGGGAACTAAAAACCGGTATCCGTGAAGGTCAATAATTATTACAAAAATCAGCAAATATCATCATGTCATACCAAATCACTAAATCCTTGTAATTAACGTTGCGTAGTTAATATCACTAATACATCAGACGAGTGAGTGATCGAACTAATAGGTCGTCATTGCATGACGGTAAAAATAAAACAGCCCTCAGCATCGATAATGCATGTGTTCAGTATTTGCATATTTGAATTCTTGAGCGATTGAGAAATGAATGAATGCGAGTCAGTATATTCCTGTAGCACGAGCATGTGAATATTATAGAAAAATCATTGAATGAATCAAACTCCTAAGTCATGATCGGGTAAGAAATAAATGAATGAATGCGAGTCAGTATATTCCTGTAGCACGAGCATGTGAATATTATAGAAAAATCATTGAATGAATCAAACTCCTAAGTCATGATCGGGTAAGAAATAAATGAATGAATGCAAGTCAGTATATTCCTGTAGCACGAGCATGTGAATATTATAGAAAAATCATTGAATGAATCAAACTCCTAAGTCATGATCGGACGAGAAATAAAGTTAATAAATACGAAACAGAACGGCAGCTAAGAATGAATGCGAATCAAGGGAATTCATGCATGAGCATGCGTAAGGAAGGTATATAAATCCGTGAATGAATCAAAATCAAAATTATGCAGAATCACATCCGCTAGGTGAATTCAATTATCACAAAAACCAAGTAAAAACAAACTAAAAATAAATGAAAATATTAAAAACAAAAGAAGACATAAAAAAAAAATATATATTAATTAAATAAAAATAAAAAGAGTCAAAAACAAATGAGGGGCTTATGTCTCATACACGTCAGACTAGTAGGGTTAGGGTATGAGACTCGCTATGAGATCAGATATATGTACTTTAGCCAGACACAACTGACCATCGTGCACAAATCACCGATCGTAATTTACCTCACAATTAGATGCATCTCAGACCAAATCAAAACAAAAACAAAAGAAAATAAAAATAAAAAGAGTCAAAAAGATGCACCTGAGACCAAATCAAAGCAAAAGAAAATATAAAAAAAAAAATAAATAAAAAGAGTCAAAAACAAACGAGGGGCTTATGTTTCATACACGTCAGACTAGTAGGGTTAGGGTATGAGACTCGCTATGAGATCCGATATATGTACTTTAGCCAGACACAACTGACCATCGTGCACAAATCACCGATCGTAATTTACCTCACAATTAGATGCATCTCAGACCAAATCAAAACAAAAACAAAAGAAAATAAAAATAAAAAGAGTCAAAAAGATGCATCTGAGACCAAATCAAAGCAAAAGAAAAGATAATGTAAACAATAAAAAGAGTTAATCACCAACAAAAGGGCTTATGTCTCATACACGTCAGACTAGTAGGGTTAGGGTATGAGACTCGCTATGAGATCAGATATATGTACTTTAGCCAGACACAACTGACCATCGTGCACAAATCACCGATCGAAATTTGCAATTTGGGTGTTATTGCTTGGTAAATGCATTGCGAAACTGTTATTAAGGGTAAATCGTCACCCTTGATACTGGCATGTTATTTGCTGGGAAATGCACTGCTAAACTTTATCTGAGGATAAATCAAATCAAATAAATAAAAGATAAAAATATGGATGAACGCACGCATGTGGAATGAATGACATAACTAAAACACGGTAATTAGCAGGGACAAATCGCATGTACTAGTAACCAGTAGAATTTGAATTATAACGTTAATTCACGCCAGAATACCACGAAATATAATCAGAAACCACGTAAAAATAGATAAATTCATTTCAAAACTATAATTCAAAATAAATCGTCATTCTTCATTATTTGTGTGTTATTACTTATTAAATAAACCCTTAGTCACCACATAAATGTAAAGCGTATTATTTTACCATAACCAAATGAAATAATCAGAAACCACGTAAAAAATCATTACTCATTTCAAAACTTTAATTGAGAATAAATCGTCATTCTTCATTATTTGTGTGTTATTACTTATTAAATAAACCCTTAGTCACCACATGAATGTAAAGCGTATTATTTACCATAACCAAATGAACCAAACCTTACTTGCTAAATTAAAATGTAAAACCATATGAATTACTGAATGAATAAATTACTGTATGATGATATTTGTGTATGCGTATAATTTGATATTTTCCCCGTAACAGACACAATACTTGAACAACGAACCATCGATCTTGTCACTATAACGATTCCATGAATCAAACACAGGTGAAGTACAGCCACTTAGATTACGAGCCACTCTACGTTTATAAATTAATTACAATTTATAATGATACCCCGGTATTGTACCGTTACATGATGAAGAAGAAGATGTTGATGAAGAAGGTCGTTACACGACTTACACAAGTCATCCAAAAAGAAGTAAAAATGCGAAAATTTAAGGAACTACACCAAACATTCATTAAACTTCTCTGAGAAATACAAAAAATTTCAGGCAATGCCAAAATAATAACAACATTTCTTTGATAAATATGAAAATTTTAGAAAATACCAAAATATTGAATACATTTCTTTCAGAAATCTGAATTATTATGTATTTTGTCACGAGTTTTGTTAAACTTGTGCAATGATTTACACAAGTTATCCAAAAAGACGTAAAGAAAGAAAAGATAGAAGAAACAATAAAATGATGATGATGAAGATGATTATGAAGAAGGTCGTTATACGACTTACCCAAGTCATCCAAAAATAAGTAAAGAAACAAAGGAAAATAAGAAAACATAAAATGATGATGATGAAGAAGATGATGATGAAGAAGATCGTTGCACGACCTACACAAGTCATCCAAAAAGAAGCAACATGCGAAAATTTCAGGAAATACACCAAACATTCATTAAACTTCTGTGAGAAATACCAAAAATTTCAAGCAATGCCAAAATAATAACTACATTTCTTTGATAAATACGAAAATTTTAGAAAATACCAAAATATTGAATACATTTCTCTCAGAAATACGAATTAATACGTATTTTCCCATAAGAGTTTTGTTAATGAGTTTTGTTAAACTTGTGCAATGACTTACACGAATCATCCAAATAGAAGTAAAGATAGAAAAGAAAGAAGAAAAACAAAATGATAATGATAAAGAAGGTCGTTATACGACTTACACAAGTCATCCAAAAAGAAGCAAAATGCGAAAATTTCATGAAATACACCAAACATTCATTAAGCTTCTCTGAGAAATACCAAAAATTTCAAGCAATACCAAAATCATAACTACATTTCTTTGAGAAATACGAAAATGTTAGAAAATACCAAAATATTGAATACATTTCTCTCAGAAATACAAATTATTACGTATTTTCCCACAAGTTTTGTTGTGGGATTGACTTACACAAGTCATCCAAAAAGAAGTAAAGAAACAAAAAGAAAATAAGAAAAATTAAATGATGATGATGACGTGGTGAAGATGATGCTGATGAAGAAGAAGGAGTAGTAGGAGAAGGAAGAGGACAAAGTGAAGGAGGAAGAAGACTATGACGAGGAGAGGGAGAAGGATGACGAGCAGGAGGAGAAATATAAATAGAAATATATTATATATGTGGTATCGATACACGACATACAGTCATCCAAGAAGAAGTAAAGAGAAGAAAATTAAGAAGAAGAAATAAAATTATAATGATGAAGAAGAAGGAGGAATGGGGGGAGATGGAAGAGGGTGAGGATGAGGAGAAGGAGGAGGAGAAATAGAAATAGAAATATAATATTTATGTGTTGTCGTTACATGACATTAACCAGTCATACAAATTAAGAATTATATTACAAAATAGAACATAGAATATAGAATATATTTGATGAATATCTAAACCAGTGCGACAGAAAGATTACACTTATTTAGTTGTTTATAAACTTTTCTGAAAACTATCCAAATTTTGTTTTTTACAGAAGTTAATAAATAACTAATTAAATGCAATTTTTGGGAAATTTAAATTTATAGATATGGTAAATTTGATCAAAATTTAAGCAAAATTTTAATTCAATTCAATTCATTATTTCACTGAGCCATGGTATTGAATTTTCTGAAATTTTACTCAATCCATATAAAACTGAGAACAATAAAAGAATCGTAAAACTATATAAAAAATTCTGAAATGTAGGACACTATTTTCTTTAAATTTATGAAATGTTGATTGCAGGTATTAACATTCCCGAAATTTTCAAAATTTTTGAAAGTTTTTATTGCTTTACAAAATTTGGCATTTCCTCCAAAGCTAGTTTTAGTTTTATATATTTTCTATTATACATTGTCTATAGGAGTAACTAATATGTTAGTATATTTAAGTCGCTATTTTCTTTAAATTTTTGAAATTTTACATGCAGTCATCAAATTTTTTGAAAATTTTAATGCAAAGAAGTTTATAAATAAGTAATTAAATGCATTTTTTTGGATAAATTTGAAATAATAGATCTGGTAAATTTCATCAAAACTTAAGCAAAATTTGAATTCAATTAAATTCATTAGTTCACTGAGCCATGGTATTGAATTTTCTGAAATTTTACTTAGTTTTATGTTATAAAACTGAAAACAATGAAAAAATTGTAAAACTAATAAAATTTTCTGAAATTCCTAAATTTAATAATAATAAATTTAATAATAAATAAAGAAAATAGTGTCCTAACACTATTTTCTTTAAATTTAAGAAATATTGATTGCAGATACAAACTTTTTTGAAATTTTTACTGCAATTATCAAAATGTTTAAAAGTTTTTATTGCTTTACAAAATTTAGCATTTCCTCCAAAGCTAGTTTTAGTTGTATATATTTTTTTAAATTATTATCTGTACTAGTAACTTATATGTTAGTAAATATAAGTCACTATTTTCTTTAAATTTTTGATATTTTACATGCAGTTATCAATTTCTTTCAAATTTTTAATGCATATATCAAAATTTAATAAATTTTCATTGCATTACAGAATTCGTTATTTTATCCAAATTGTATTTTCATTGTATATATTTTTTAAATCTTTAACGGTACTAGTAACTTATATCTTAATAAATTTAAGTGGTTATTTTCTTTAAATTTTTTAAATTTTGGTTGCCCTTATCAATTTTTTTTGAATTTTTATTGCAATTACCAAAATTGTTGAAATTTTTAATGCAGCTATCAAAATTTATGAAATTTTTATTGTAATGGTCAAATATTTTGAAATTTTTATTATATAGGTATTACCAAAATACATCATTTTATTGCAAAGCTAGTTTTAGTTGTATATTTTTTGTAAAATCTTGTCTATACAACTAATCAAAAATACTACTAGTTACTAGTACACAAATACTGCTAAATATGCTTGTTTTACTAGTAACTACTAGTTCCTAGTACTAATATTGTTTCTAAGGCCCAGTTGTATGAACGTAGATCAGTTTGACTATGGATCAGTTACCTAGGATACCATTATTCACACAATTGTATCCTAGGTGACTGAACCATGATCAAACTGATTTCTGTTCATACAACTGGGCCGTAGTAGTAGTGATAAGTTATCAAATGTCTACTCACCATTGAAAAGCTTCAGGTCGTCCTTGAGGAACTTGGGCACGTTCACGTCCCTGAGCGCCCTGAGGACGATCTGCCTCTCGTCCATCTGGGGCTTCTCGCGCTTCAGGTTACCAGCGACGGCGATGACCGTCTTCACGGCCCTCATGCCGAAGTCGTAGTGGTCCTGGGTGCTCAGCTGCTCCGAGCTCAGCTTGAACGTAGTGGTGATCTTGTTGGCCAGCTGCTTCGCGTTGCCGAAGCCGAAGGAGAAGAGCGAGATCTCGGCGATGAGCGTGTAGTTGGGCACCATCATCGCCACCGGACGGAAGAGAGCCTTCAGGTTATCCGGCAGCTCGGTCCTGCCGGCGTAGCCGGGGTTCATCGTGATGAAGACGGCGCAGGACTCCTTCAGGACGATGTCGCAGCCCTCGAACATTAGCCTAGACAAGGAGCAAGGGAATAACTCCAAGTTAACACCTTCAAATATTTTCCAGACATAAGAAACATCTTTAGCAGATCCCATGAAAACACTTTCAAATATTTTCCAAACATAAGAAAAATCTCTAGCAGATACCATGAAAACACCTTCAAATATTTTCCAAACATAAGAAAAATGAAAAATCTTTAGCAGATCCCATGACATCTTCAAATATTTTCCAAACATAAGAAAACTTCGTAGGCCCAGTTGTATGATCGTAGATCATCCTTGATCGTGGTTCAATTTCTAAGGATATCATTGTATTAACAATTGTATCCTAGGTAACTGTACCATGGTCAAGGATGATCCACGACCGTACAACTGGGCCTTAGCAGATCTCATGAAAATACCTTCAAATATTTTCCAAATATAAGAAAACTGAAAAATCTTTAGCAGATCCCATGACGTCTTCAAATATTTTCCAAACATAAGAAACATCTTTAGCAGGACCCAAGAAAACACTTTCAAATATTTTCCAAACATTAGAAAAATCTTTAGCAGATCCCATGAAAACACCTGCAAATATTTTCCAAACATAAGAAAGATGAAAAATCCTTAGCAGATCCCATGACATCTTCAAATATTTTCCAAACATAAGAAAACTTCGTAGGCCCAGTTGTACGATCGTGGATCATCCTTGATCGTGGTTCAATTTCCAAGGATATCATTGTATTAACAATTGTATCCTAGGTAACTGAACAATGGTCAAGGATGATCCACGATCGTACAACTGGGCCTTAGCAGATCTCATGAAAACACCTTCAAATATTTTCCAAATATAAGAAAAATGTAAAATCTTTAGCAGATCCCATGACATCTTCAAATACTTTCCAAACATAAGAAAACTTCTTAGCAGATCTCATGAAAACACCTTCAAAAATTTTCCAAACATAACAAAATCTTTAGCAGATCCCATGAAAACACCTTCAAATATTTTCCAAACGTAAGAAAAATGAAAAATCTTTAGCAGATCCCATGACATCTTCAAATATTTTCCAAACACAAGAAAACTTTATAGCAGATCTCATGAGAACACCTTTAATTATTTTCCAAACATAAGAAACATCTTTAGCAGATCTCATGAAAACACCTTCAAATATTTTCCAAACATAAGAAAAATGAAAAATCTTTAGCACATTACATGACATCTTCAAATATTTTCCAAACATAAGAACACTTCTTAGCAAATCTCATGAGAACACCTTCAAATATTTTCCAAACATAAGAAAAATTTTTGGCAGATCTCATGAAACCCCAGATCAAGTGAAATTCACATGCAAAATATCAACTGTTTCTGAAATCGTCGGCAAAGTAAAAGAAATCGGCAGTAAAGTGAGCGGAAATCGACACTAAAGCAATCCATAATTGTACAATGTTTCAACACCAAAGTTTTTTTTTTAAGTACACGTTAATACTTGCCGATCCTGCCGCGCCTGCTGGGCCTTTTGGATGGTCATAATTTGCTGGGCGACGACTGAGAGCACCTCGATGTCGATCCTGTTGAATTCGTCAAAGCAGGCCCAGGCTCCAGAACTAAGCAGAAGACAGTAATTGGGCATTGCTAAAAAAATATATCCAACTTCTTATTGATAGCATCTGCAGATGGAAAAGCTAGTGAAGGCTTGTAAATAGCTCCTGAATGGAGACTCTATAGAGAAAAGTTATTTGCGAGCTCTTTGTTAACCTCCTTGATAACAAACAGCTATTAACTCACTTACTTACGTCATACTTACGACTTACTAAAAATCATTTCTAAATGGAAAGTCAAAGCCTTTCAAGACTTGTTGCGTTTTGAGATACATTTAGCTCTACCAGTAAATTTTAGTTAGATCAATTCCTCATCTATCAAGTATTGAGTGACCCTTACCTTCTCGTTTCTTTGATGAGGGCCTTAATTAAAAAAAAATGACTCAGTAGCTGTCTCCCTTTGGAATTCAATCAAAAACTACTAACAGTGAGTACCTATCAAGTGTTGAGTGATTCTTGCCTTCATCACAAGAAGGCCTTAATTACAAACAAGAATGACGCTAGATAACAGTAATTGGGCTTTGATACAAAAATATACCCAACTTCTTATTGATAGCATCTGCAAAAGCAACTGCTCGTGAAGGCTTGCAAAGATCTCTTGAATGGAGACTCTATAGAGATAAGTTCTTTGCGAGGTCTTTGTTAACTTCCTTGATCCGTTTTGAGATACATTTAGCTCTACCAGTAAATTTTAGTTAGATCAATAGGTTCCTCATCTATCAAGTATTGAGTGACCTGCTCAGTTCTTTGATGAGGGCCTTAATTAGAAACAAGTATGACACCAGGTCTCTCCCTTTGGAATTAATCAAAAACTACTAAAAGTGAGTACCTATCAAGTGTTGAGTGATTCTTACCTTCATCTCAAGACGGCCTTAATTACAAACAAGTGACACTAAGTCTCTCCATTTGGAATTCAATCGAAAACCACTTACAGTGAGTACCTATCAAGTATTGAGTAATTCTTACTTTCACCACAAGAAGGCCTTAATTACAAACAAGTATGACATTAGGTTTCTCTCTTTGGTATTAATCAAAAACCACTAACAGTGAGTACCTATCAAGTGTTGAGTGATTCTTACCTTCATTACAAGAACGCCTTAGTTAGAAACAAGTATGACACTAGGTCTCTTCTAATCCCTTTGGAATTAACCAAAAACTACTAACAGTGAGTACCTATCAAGTATTGAGTGATCCTTACCTTCATCACAAGAAAGCATCAGTCAAATCTCTCGGTTTGCTTCGAACCCCCTTCAACAGTATTCATCCTTACCTCGCCAGTCCCTTCAAGAACTTCCCCATGGCCATGAAGTCCAGCTGGTCCGAGCAGTTGAAGACGACGCACTGGATGGCGAACGCCTTGGCCAGGTCCTTGGTGGTCTCGGTCTTTCCCGTGCCCGCCGGCCCTGCAGGGGCCCCGCCGAACTTCAGGTGTAGGGCCCCGGTCAGCGTCAGGTAGCAGCGGTCAGTCAGCGGCGTGATCACCAGCCTGCCGCTGTTCCCCAGGTACTCGTAGCCGTACTGGAACTCCGCGTTGACCGCGCGCACCTTCATCTGCTCCTCCACCCAGTAGTACCTGGAGAGGGAAGTGAACATCCAGGAAGAAGAAGAGAGACTGACTGAAAGGTCAGTTGCCAGATGAAATTTTTCCAAAATTTTCACATTTCTGAGAGATTTGTAAATGCACACAAGATATAAGTGCAGTAGGGTTTTCAGACGAGCCATTAATAAAGTTGGTAATAAGAGAGAAGAGGATGAAGATAAAGAAGAAGAAATACCATTATGATGATGATGATGATGATGATGAAGAAAATTAAGAAGAAGTTGATGACGAAGAAGAATAAGAAGAATACGGAGGATGAGGGGGAGGAGGAGGAGGAGTAGAAGGAAGAGTAGGAAGAGGAGGAGGAGAAGGAGGAGGATGAAAGGCAGTTGAAGTGGACGTGAACATCCAGGAAAAAGAAGAGGAAGGTAAGAGAGAAGAGGAAGAAAACAAAAAAGAAAAAGAAATACCATTATGATGACGATGAAGAAGAAGAAGAACGGAGGATGAGGAGGAGAAGGAGGAGTAGAAGAAAGAGTAGGAAGAGGAGGGGTAGGAGGAGGAGAAAAATGAGGTGGAAGAGAGGCAGGAGGAGAAGGAGGAGGTGAAAATGAGGTGGAGGAGAGGCAGGAGGAGAAGGAGGAGGTGAAAATGAGGTGGAGGAGAGGCAGGAGAAGAAGAAAATTACACGAAGAATAAGAAAAGACTATGAAGAAGAAAGCTAACACATCGCTTTAATTGAAGGGCTCGGGGTAAAAGAGGACTAAAGCCACATTCGAAGCCTTAACTCGTCTGCCGTTAACTCTGAACTTCTGACCAACAACCAAATACCTCAACTGACTGATCCACTCAAAGTCATTGACGCTGGTCACTGCTTCGTCCAGGATCTTCTGCGTGACGTCCCGCGCGTGGACCTCGATGACTATCAGCGCGGACAGCACGTCCCTCTGCAGATAGGTCAGGCTCCCCTTGACCAGCTCACGCAGGGAGTCCAGCTGGTGGTAAGAATTTAGTGGCGGACAATTGTAGTCTGCAGGTGCTGGCACTTACGTTGACCATGAGGACGTCGAAGAACGCGTGCAGCTGGTTGGTGAGCAGCCCGTTCTCCACGCCGGAGGTCCAGAAGGTCTGGCAGCCGGCGATGACCACCTGGCCTGGCCACTGCAGCACCCAAGAGGCGCGCGGCCTCAGCGCCATGTCCTCCAGGGAGTCACCAAGAGTCGTGCGAACTGAAAGGTCAGTTGCCAAATGAAATTTTTCCAAAATTCCCACATTTCTGAGAGATTTGTAAATGCAGATAAGATATAAGTACACTAGGGTCTTCAGACGAGCCATTAATAAAGTTGGTGATGATGGTTTTCATAACAGCGGAAATTGAAGAAGAAGAAAGAGAAGAAGGAACATATACAAACTTAGATCTGCATCAGGAAATTTACGCAACATTTTGTTTCCCTATAAAGAAAAATTAAATGACTACGTCTGTGACTACAAAACTATCTAGAAGTTCGAACCCATGACCTCTGGACCATGGAGCAAGCAAATTTCATGAGAGATGGCTCTTTTGACGAGCCATTAAAGAAGTTGGTGATCATAACAGTGAAACTCGAAGAAGGAGAAAAAGAAGAAGAAAAAAAAACAAACTTAAATTTGCATCTGGAAATTTCAGCCACACATTGTTTCCCTATAAAGAAAAATTAGATGACTACGTCTGTGACGACAACACTCTTCAGCAGAGTTCGAACCCATGACCTCTGGACCATGGTACGAGCACATTTCTGAGAGATGGCTCTTCTGACAGGCCATTACAAAAATTGGTGATGATGGTTTTCATAACAGTGGAACTTGAAGAAGAAGAAAGAGAAGAAGAAAACATTTCAAACTTAGATTTGCATCAGGAAATTTTTCCAACACATTGTTTCCCTATAAAGATAAATTAAATGACTACGTCTGTGACTACAACACTCTTCAGACACACTTCTTACACAATTGTAAGAAAATATCCTTGGAAGTTTCAATACAGAAATTGCTTATTGCAAATCGTGCAGAATCCTTCACAAAACATAGAATGTAAATCATATGGAATTTTGGTAGGTACTAAGATTATTAGTAGGTACCAATATTGCCTATCAAAGAAAAAAACAAACTTCAAATTTTGGTTTGTATTTTATAAGAATTCTTGAAAAATTCTTGAACAGCTAAACTAAGTCTGATTTTGAAGAAATCTTGACTACAGGAAAAAGCGGAGTCTGAGTTTGAAGAATTCTTGAAAACAGAGTCTGATTTTAATGAATTCTTGAAAACAGAGTCTGATTTTAAAGAATTCTTGAAAACAGAGTAAGATTTTAAAAATTTCCTGAAAACAGAGTCTGATTTTGAAGAATTCTCGAAAACAGAGTCTAATTTCTTAGAATCCTTCACAAGATATTCAATGCAAAAGATAAGGATTTTTGGTAGGTACTAAGATTATCAATAGGTACAAAAATTGCCTCTCAAAGAAAAAAAAATCGAATTGTAGTCTGTATTTTATATGAATTCTGATTTGGGTCTGATTTTGGAGTTTCATTAGAAAGGGGGTCTGTTTTTATAGATTTCTTAGAAACAAGGTCTGATCTTGAAGATTTCTTAGAAACAGCGTCTGATTTTGAAAACATCTTGACTACAGGAAAAAAACGGAGTCTGAGTTTGAATAATTCTTGAAAACAGAGTCTGATTTTGAAGAATTCTTGAAAACAGAGTAAGATTTTGATAATTTCCTGAAAACAGAGTCTGATTTTATAGAATTCTCAAAAATAGAGTCTAATTTCTTAGAATTCTTCACAAAATATTCAATGTGAAAGATAAGGATTTTTGGTAGGTACTAAGATTATTAGTAGGTACTAAAATTGCCTCTCAAAGGAAAAAAAAACTACACATTGTGGTCATTTCACAAGAATTCTGTTTTGGGTCTGATTTTGGAGATTCCTTAGAAAGAGGGTCTGTTTTTATAGATTTCTTGGAAACAGGGTCTGATCTTGAAGATTTCTTAGAAACAGAGTCTGATTTTGAAAACTTCTTGACTACAGGAAAAAACGGAGTCTGAGTTTGAAGTATTCTTAAAAACAGAGTTTGATTTTGACGAATTCTTGAAAACAGAGTAAGATTTTGAAAATTTCCTGAAAACAGAGTCTGATTTTGAAAAATTCTTGAAAACATAGTATAATTTTGAGGATTTCTTAGAATCCTTCACAAAATATCCAATGTGAAAGATATGGATTTTTGGTAGGTACTAAGATTATTAGTAGGTACTAAAATTGCCTCTCAAAGAAAAAAAACTTCAAATTGGTTTGTATTTTATAAGAATTCTTGAAAAATTCTTGAACAGCTAAACTGTTTGAAGATTGATCTTGAAGAAGTGTACCTGTTTGATTTTGAAAGATTCTTAAAAACAGAGTACGATTTTGAAAAATTCTTGAAAACAAGGTCTGATTTTGGAGATTTTTTAAAAACAGGGTCTGATTTTTAAGAATTCTTGACTACAGGAAAAAAGGAGTCTGAGTTTGAAGAATTCTTGAAAACAGAGTCTGATTTAGAAGATTTCTTAGATACAGAGTCTGACTTTGAAGAATTCTTGACTACAGAAAAAAGGAGTCTGAGTATGAAGAATTCTTGAAAACATAGTCTGATTTAGAAGATTTCTTAGAAACAGGATCTTATTTTAAAGATTTCTTAAAAACAGGGTCTGATTTTGAAGAATTCTTGAAAATGGAGTCTGATTTTGGAAAATTCGTGAAAACAAGGTCTGATTTAGAAGATTTCTTAGAACCAGGGTCTAATTTTGAAGATTTCTTAGGAACGGGATCTGATGTTAAAGATTTCTTAGAAACAGGGTCTGATTTTGGAGAATTCTTGGCAACATAGACAAACGAAGTCAGAGTCTGAAGAATTCTTGAAAACAGTGTCTGATTTTGAAGAATACTTGAAATCAGAGGACCTAATTGAAATGAGCACTACACCTTTCAATGATTTTTATCCAAAATTGCACCTCTTCCAGAATTCTTTTAACTTCCATCTAATTTAGTCTAAGATAGTTTCAATCAAATCTCTTACCTGTATTCTTCATACTCTTCTCGACCAGCAGGAGCCACTCCTCCACGTTGCCGGTGGGGTACAGCGTGGGGTTCAGGTTGACGCACTCGTCCTCGGCGGAGTGCATCTGGGTGATGCGGAGATCAGCTTCGAAGGTGAGCTGCAAAGAGCTCGAGGAATTGAGCTCGGAACTGGCAAAAGACTACGAAGAAGTACCCTGGCGATGTTCTCGAAGCACTTCCTGAGGTGCGGCTGCACGGCCAGCGGGTTCTTCGCCTGCGAGAGGATCTCCAGGAGCTCGTCGTCGCTGAGGAAGAACAGCCGCGGGAAGGTGGTGCGCTTCATCTCCAGGTAGTCGGCGAGGCCCTTCTGGACGATCTCCAGGATGTGGTTGGCCTCCTTCAGGCTCTCCAGAAGCTTCCGGTCGGGACAGTATTCGATGATCTAAGGGGCAAATGGGAAAAAATCCCTTAGTTTCAATAGAAGTATTACAACTTCTCGAAATTTTGGATCAGACCATAAAGATTCCAAATATTTAAGAAAAGTGATGAAAATATCTAAAAAATAAGTAGTAACTTAGTAACTAAAGAAAATAGTATAAAAGCTATTTTAATGGGCAGAAAATTTCGAACTTAAGACAGAAACATTTCCTTTTCCAAACCTTTGGATTCTCGTACGCTGCTCGCATAATCCTCTTCCACGTTCGTTCCATGGAGTTGTACTTCTTGCTCTCCAGCGGAAGCTGCTTGCTGATATCGTCGCTCGAGAAGATGGGCTCCAGGTACATCCACTGCCTGAAATTGTGCAATCGAGCATTGGTTGGTGCAAGGAGATGTAGCAAGGAAGAGCAAGAAGGGCCCAAACTTAAAATTCAATTTTGGATTTGGTCAAATTGGTATTTGGTATTGGTATAACTCAATTCCCAGGCATATTAAAATATTGCAAATGAAAACTCACTTTTTGAATTTTGGATATATGTAGTCAAATTGATGCCCTTAGATTTTCGCCTTCCTAATTCTCAGACATATATACTGTTATTAAAAACTCGCTTTTGGAATTTTGGATTTAGTCAAATTGATGCCCTTCATTTCTCCCCTTCCTAATTGTCAGACATTTTGAAATACTGTTACTAAAATCTTAGTCTTCCAATTTTGGATTTAGTCAAATAAATGCCCTTCAATTTTCCCCTTCCTAATTTTCAGATATATTGAAATACTGTTAATAAAATCTTACTTTTGGAATTTTGGACATGGTCAAATTGTGCCCGTTCGGAGCCCAAATTTGCTTTTCAATATGGTCAAATTGGTATCATTTTTCATTCTCAGATCGAAATGTTGCGAAAACTTACTTTTGGACATCCATCCATTTCTCGATCACTTCGGCTGCGACCGACATATTCTCAGACATATTGAAATACTGTTAATAAAATCTTACTTTTGGAATTTTGGACATAGTCAAATTGAGCCCGTTGGTGCCCAAATTTGCTTTGGAATATGGTCAAATTGGTATCATTTTGAATTCTCAGATCGAAATGTTGCGAAAACTTACTTTTGGACATCCATCCACTCCTCGATCACTTCGGCTATGACCTTCAGTTTTGCCTCCCACTCGTCGATCCTGCCCGACAGTGCGGCCTTGAACGGGCTGAATGACAGCTGCTGGGTCATGACGATGTGGTCGTCCAGCATCTGCTGGATGTCGTCGGAGACCTTCATGATGAACGTACCTGGGAAGGTACGCGATGACCAGAAGACCTAGATGTCCGCTAGGGTTTGCCTTCTCGCCAAGGAGGCAAGAAGGATTGCCGCCGTACCAAGGAGGTTTACCGCCTTACCAGGGAGGCAAGGATGTTTGCCCCCGTACCAAGAAGGCAGGAAGGTTTGCCCCCGTACCAAGGAGGCAAGGAGGTTTGCCCCGTACCAAGAAGGCAGGAAGGTTTGTCTTCTTATCAAGGAGGCAAGGAGGTTTGCCTCCTTACCAAGGAGGTTTGCCTTCTTACCAAGGACGCAAGGAGGTTTGCTCCCATACCAAGAAGGTTTGCCTTCTTACCAAGGAGGCAAGGAGGTTTGCCCCCGTACCAAGAAGGCAGGAAGGTTGGCCTCCTTACCAACGAGACAAGGAGGTTTGCCTTCTTACCAAGGAGGCAAGGAGGTTTGCATTCATCCTTGCCTCCTGCCTTGAAACCTTACCAGACTTCTTGTAGGCGGTCAGCTCCAGCAAGTTGACCTCCCATTCGGCTACCATCTTGTCCAGGCTCAGCTCAATGGCGTATTCCTTGCTGGCCGTCTCCGAGCTCTTCACGATGGTGTCCACGTGGTCACCGATGCCCACCTCGAGGCAGTCCGCGAAGGTTATCGCTGGGTTCCATGGAATTTCGATACCTGCGAGTGCACCAAAACATGGTTGAGGTTTCCGTTGAAACGAAGTAAAATTTATCAACACATGAAGAGGTCAGTGATCTGAGGCTCGCTGCACTGGTACCTCAGATCAATGACCTCTTCATTATCACGAAGAGGTCATTGAGATTCAATTCTTGAATTCTGAGGATCAATGACCTCTTCATGTTGTAGGTGATGAGATCCATCCTGATCTGAATTGATCAGGATCTGGCCCCTCAGATCAATGACCTCTTCATTATCATGAAGAGGTCATTGAGATTCAATTCTTCAATTCTGAGGATTCAATTCTTGATTCTGATCTGAATTGATCAGGATCAAGATCCTTTGGATTATTTTTGTAGTTTTGAAGAACCACTGTCAGATGGTTTTGATTTGTAATCAAAACATGTGTATATATTTCCGGTCCCATGTAAACACATGTTTTGATTACAAATCAAAACCACCTAACACTTCAAAATTTTAAAACCTCTTCAGGTGTTGAGAAATTTTACTTCAATGGAAACCATATCTTGTAATGTTTCATGTTACAACAAGTTCTCATATTTCATCATGTTCATCATTTTTCTTCCTACTACTGACTACTTCCCAATAAATAAAAACATCTGTACTATTTATTTTCTTCAATCTTCTCTAAATGGTTAGCTGGGATAATTATGAAATTAAGGATAAAGCACCGACTGGTGTTGTCCTTAACTGGTCCCTTCCCAATCCCAATAGATACAGATATCTGTACTCTTTGTCTTCTTCAATCTTCTCTAAATGGTTAGATGGGATAATTACGACATTAAGGATGAAGCTTGACCGGTTGTCCTTAAACTGGTCCCTTCCCAAAAAATGCAGATATCTGAACTTTGTCTTCTTCAATTTTCCCTAAATGGTTAGCTGGGAAAATTACGACATTAGGGACGAAGCACTGAGCAGTGTTGTCCTTAAACTCGTCCCTTCCCAAAAAATACAGATATCTGAACTCTATCTTCTTCAATTTTCCCTAAATGGTTAGCTGGGATAATTACGACGTTAAGGATTAAGCACTGACCTGTGTTATCCTTAAACTGGTCCCAGTGCCTCTGGCGCATTCCAGGATTCCTCAGGGACTGAATGAGTGGAATAAGGGGTTTGAATCCCTCGATTTTGTCCCTGATGTCCACTGCGACGGCCTGCACCCCCGGGTAGTCCGAGAAGGTCCTTATGGACTTGACCATCGTCTTGTACATCTCGGTCACGGTGCGATCTATGGCCTCCCCGTCGATGAACTGCAGAGGGTTGTCCATCCACATGTCGTAGGAATTCAGCCAGTCTAAACCAGATAGGGATTGTGCAAAGATTTATGCATAGATTGTAGAAAAATAGTAAATAGTCTCTTGGAAACCAATTGGTTGCTCATTGGAATGAATAGTAGCTAATTTATTGTATTGCATAGTACGAAGCAATTATTGACCTTTATATTTTTGGAAATATCATACCTGATGCAGTGACCCACAGGTTCTTGTAAGGCTCGAACTCCTTGATGAGTTTGCTCAGGGCATCAAAAGGCACTACCGGAAGGAAGAAGAGCTTCTGCCTGGAGTTGAGGAGCTGCCCCTGCTCCTGGGCCTCCTTGATCGCCTTCCAGACGCGCTTTATCTCTATGGCGATCTCATGGCACTGAACAATTTTGAAAAGAAACGATAATTATTTGGATTTTTGTTTTGAAACAATTATTTTTTATTTATTTGGTTGCAGGTAAAAGGTTATTGAAAATAATAAATCAATTGTTGTTTAGTTAATTCGCGAAAATTTGGTTGACTCTACTGACGAGAATTATTTTATTTTCGTCAGAATAAATTGTGCAAATTCGCGCTAAAATGTATGAAATAATGCTCAAAATTTGTCAAAATTGTCTAAAATTATCTAAAACAACACAGATTCTTTCATGGGTTTTTCGAGTTATAGTTTTCTCCATTCTTCATTGTGGGGATATGAAGTTGACATGTTCTTTGTAGAGATATGTAGAAAACTTGTTATTTTTAGTTTTTGGAAAATTAATCAGATTTTGGTAAATTAATCAGATTTTTGCATAATTAATCCAAACTGAACTTTCCAAAATCGTGTTAAAATTAAATTTGACCCTAGACCATGGGTCTCCAAACTTTTTAGCCTAAGGGCCACACTGGCTTCTCTACTATCGCAAATATTTTTGCCCGTATATCAACCTAATCGACTGCCCATTTGGTTTTCTGCCTAGTGGCATACCTGCATGCCTGCCTGCCTTCGTACCTGTCTATCTGCCTGCCTGATTACCTGTTTGATTGGCCTGCCTGCCTGCTTACCCACCTGATTTCCTGCCTACCTGCTTACTTGCCCATCTGCTTGCTTACCTTGGTGGCATCGTGCAGCTTGAACATGAGGTTCACCTGCACGGAGAGCGCCTCGATCTTCTCCTGCAGCTGCGCCTCGTCGACCAGCTGGATCTTGAGGAACTTTTCGGTCTCCTCCAGCAGGAACTCGTTGGTCTCCTCGACCTGCTTGAAGACCTTGTGCGGGCAGGCGATCACCTCCCACTTCTGCTCGAAGTCCTCCTGCGGCAGGTTGTACCAGAAATGGTCCAAAACCTCGTACTCCTAGACAAGATGAAGACTTATGAGCTACTCATCTTGAAGTGCATTCGACACCTATGAAGTAGTTAGTAACCCAAGCAATGATATCGCCAATATACGGGCATAGGAAGAAGAAGATACTCTTGGATCAGACATCTAAGAATATGGTTCAACAGATAATAAATCAATTATTCAGAGTTGTTTCAAGAGTACAAGTAGCTATGAAGTGTACAAGTGTTCAAGAATACAAGTAGCCATATGAAGAAAAATACACTCTTGGATGCGACATCTAAGAATATGGTTCAACAGATAATGAATCAGTTATTCAGAGATGTTTCAAGAGTACAAGTAGCCATGAAGTGTACAAGTGTTCAAGAGTACAAGTAGCCATAGGAAGAAAAAGACACTCTTTGATGAGACATGTAAGAATATGGTTCGACAGATAATGAACCAATTATTCAGAGTTGTTTCAAGAGTACAAGTGGCCATGAAGTGTATAAGTGGCCATGATGTGTACAAGTGTTCAAGATTACAAGTTGCCATAGGAAGAAAAATATACTCTTGGATGAGACATATAAGAATATGGTTCAACTGAATAATGAACCAATTATTCAGAGCTGTTTCATGGGTACGAGTACCCATGATGATTGCCGATCTCCGAAACGGTGGTGGCACCTAAAGAACAAGCAGAAGGAAAGTGAAAACTTACAAACATCAGCTTCTTGGCCTGCTCCTCCAGCCCTCGCACGACCATCGGTATCGTCTCTATCCACTCCTTGATCTCGTAGATCTGCTCGATGGAGTGCGGCTTGTCCAGAAGCCGCACCATCAGCGCCTGATACTCCTCGATCATCTGCGGTGTTACAGAGTTAAGCTACCTGGGGGGGGTTACCTTCAAGACTTGTTACCTCCGCGAACGTGGCCTTCATCCTCTCGGCGAACTGGTCGAGCAGCTTCTTCGCAATGTCTAGCCTCTTCTGTATGAGCCCCTGCTTCACGTTGTCCGTGTTCACGTGGAACGGCCCGATGACGATGGCCGAGGGCACCGTCGCCTCGAGGTTGTCCTTCATCTTGAGCTGGCGCGTCACCTCGTCCTTGACCTCGACTGCTGGGTGCTGCTCTTCCTTGTACGACCTATGAACAAAAACACGATCAAAGATAATCCTAATTGTACAACTGGGCCTATGAGGATTATTGATGAAAAGTCTCGGATCTCAGACGAGATCGTTTCAACTGGGCCTATGAGATTTATTGATGAAAAGTCTCGGATCTCCAATGAGATCGTTTCAATTGGACCCATGAGAATCAATTGGGCCTATGAGAATTTTTGTTGAAAAGTCTCGGATCTCAAATGAGATCGTTTCAATTGGGCCTATGAGAATCAATTAGACCTATGAGAATTAATTGGGCCTATGAGAATTATTGATGAAAAGTCTCGGATCTCAAATGAGATCGTTTCACATGTTTGAACCAGCAAATGCGACTAGGGTTCTTACTGGAGGTAATTGAAGATGTTCAGGTTGTAGAACTCCAGGTGCGCGTGGAACGCCCTGGCGTAGGCCCTCAGCGGGATGACGGCCTTCCTGTACCCCCGCAGGAAGCGCTCGCGGCACTCGCAGAGGTAGGCGTCCAGCAGGCCGACGGAGCTCAGGTAGAGGTCGTTGGGGAACTTGAGGTGCACCAGGAGCGACGGGTGCACCTGCTTGATGCTGTGCGTGCCGACGATGGCGGAGTCGTACATCCGCAGAAGGGTCCTCTCGAAGGCCTCCGGGTCCGTCGAGAAGAACACCGTCGTCTCGGACATGCGCAGCTGCATGCTGAAGATGGCGGCCGTCCGCGGCGCGAAGGGGCTGTCGATGTAGTCGCTCTCCCAGACGTAGTCGTCCTGCAGGTCCAGGCTCGGCTGGCAGGGGACCTCGATGAGGTTCGTGAACGTCGTCACGGAGGTCTCCACGAGGATGCGCAGGGCGTACTGGAAGTTGGGCAGGAAGATTTCAAGGTCAAAATCAGGATCAAAATCAGGATCAAAATCAGGATCAAAATCAGGATCAAAATCAGGATCAAAATCAAATTGATATCAGCACAGGTTTGAATTATGATAAAATGGGGAAGAAGATTAAGAAAGGTCTCGGCTCTCAAATGAGGCCGTCTCACAGGTTTGAATATTTTGTACAACGTCGTCAACGTTTCAACGTCGTCATAGACGTCTCCACGAGGATGCGTAGGATGTACTGGAAGTTGGGCAGGAAGATTTCAATGTCAAACTCAGGTTCGAAATCAAATTGATATCAGCACAGATTTTAATTATGATAAAATGTGGAAGAAGATTAACCTCAGCTCTCAAATGAGACCGTCTCACAGGTTTGAATATTTTGTTCAAGAAATTTGGATTAAGGTTTTCCTGCTCTTACTGCAGGTAATTGAAGACCTTGAGATTGAAGTCTGGGCTCTCAAATGTGCCGTTCTCACATGTCTGAATATTTGGTTCAAGTAATTTTCAAAATTACTGCAGTTAATCTTTCAAGAATTTCTTCTTCTTAACCGCTTGTCTCACAGTCGAAACAAGCGATTAAGAAGATTAGGCGATTAGGTCTATACACCATCACGATCAAATCTTTTGAATGTACAAAATAGGTTACAAGATTTCTTGAACCTCTTCACACTCAACTTCAGTAAGCTGGTGTCCCTGGAGGAGTTCGAGCTGAACTCATCCAAGGAGGAGAATGTGTTCTTCGTGAAGCCCTCAAAGTTAGTCTTTCAAGAATTTCTTCTTCTTAACAGCTTGTCTCAAGATATGAAGAATGGTTCTTCGTGAAAGCCCGTTCCTTAAGATTAGTACGTTTACCTGCATCCTGTACTTGACGCACTCGAAGAGGCGCAGCAGCTTGGCGAGGTCGAAAATCTCGTGATTCTTCACGTTGATGTTGAACCACCCCTTGCCTACGTCTCCGATGCACATCCTCAGATTGAAGGCGGTTGCGTCTATCCAAGAGTACTTCAGGTATTTCATTATCTGAAACGATGACGGCATATGTGCCGGTACCTTTCTATGTACCTTATGTTGGTATCTCATGTTGGTGTCTATGTCTCTATGTCTAGAGACATAGAAGTCTCTATATTGGTGTCTATGTCTCTATGTGTAGGACATAGAAGTCTCTATGTTGGTGTCTATGTCTCTATGTCTAGAGACATAGAAGTCTCTATGTTTGTGTCTATTTGGTTAACGACCTGGCGATACCAAAGACGTCGCGTGCGCGGGTAACTTACGTGCAGGGTGTACTTGTTCTGCGACAGCTCGAACTCCTCCAGGGATACCAGCTTGCCGAAGTTGAGGGTGAAGAGGTTCATCTGCATGACCTTCTGGCACTCGACGACCACCTGGGCCAGCGCGTTCAGCGCCTGCGGCAGCACGAATACGCTGCACCACCGGAAGTACTCGCGCTTCTCTTTGAACCGCTCGATGACGGTGACCACGCGGCCTGCAAACCGACCCGGTGGAGAGAAGGTACTCAACATTGAGGCACTCATCATTCAGGCACTCGTCATTCAGACAGTCATCATTCAGACAGTCGGTATTCAGACAATCGTCATTCAGACATTCATTATTCAGGCACTCATTATTCATCAAGTACTCATCATTCAGACACTCATCATTCAGATACTCAAAATTCAGGTCGTCTTCATTCAGGCACTCATCATTCAGTTACTCAATATTCAAGCACTCGTCATTCAGACACTTATCACACTCGTCATTCAGATAGTCGTCATTCAGACAGTCATCTCAGACAGTCGTCATTCAGACAGTCCTCATCATTCAGGCACTCATCATTCAGGTACTCCTCATTCCGTCACAAATCATTCAGGCACCCGTCAATCAGACAGTCATCATTCAGACAGTCGTCATTCAGATATTCATCATTCAGGCACTCATTATTCAAGTACTCATCATTCAGACACTCATGATTCAGATACTCAAAATTCAGGACGTCTTAATTCGAACACTCATCATTCAGTCACTCAACATTCAAGCACTCGTCATTCAGACACTCATCACACTCGTCAGACAGTCGTCATTCAGACAGTCATCATTCAGACAGTCGTTATTCTAACCATCATCATTCAGACAGTCACCATTCAGGCACCCGTTATTCAGACAGTCATCATTCAGACAGTTATCATTCAGACAGTCGTCGTTCAAACAGTCCTTATCATTCAGGCACTCATCATTCAAGTATTCATTATTCAGACACTCGTCATTCAGATACTCAAAATTCAGAGCGTCATCTTTCAGGCACTCATCATTCAAGTACTCATAATTCAGGTACTCCTCATTCAGTCACAAATCATTCACGCACCCGTCATTCAGACAGTCATAATTCAGACAGTCGTCATTCAGACATTCTTCATCATTTAGGCACTCATCATTCAAGTACTGATCATTCAGACACTCATCATTCAGATACCTACTCAAAATTCAGGGCGTCTTCATTCAGGCACTCATCATTCAGTCACTCAACATTCAAGCACTCGTCATTCAGACACTCATCACACTCGTCATTCAGACAGTCATCATTCAGACAATCGTTATTCTAACCATCATCATTCAGACAGTCACCATTCGGACAGTCATCATTCAGGCACTCATCATTCAAGTACTCTTCATTCAGACACTCATCGTTCATATACTCAAAATTCGGGGCGTCATCATTAGGCACCCATCATTCAGGTACTCATCATTCAGTCACTCAACATTCAGGCACTCGTAATTCAGACAGTCATCACTTAGGCACTCATCATTCAAGTACTCGTCATTCAATACTCCTCATTCATGCACTCATCATTCAGGTACTCATCATTCAGGTATTCCTCACTCAGACACTCATTATTCAGGCACTCACCTTTGTAGCTCTTCGTGCCGCACTCCTGCCTGGGAGGCAGCTTGATGAACTTGTAGACCTCCGGCTTCAGCGTGATGCTGCTGCGCAGCTGCATCTCGGCGAGGGCGCGCTTGTGGTTCAGCTCGAACTCTTTGTGCAGCTGCAAAGGAGGAGTGAAGATGGAGAAAGTAGATGCTGGAAAGGTGTTTGGTGTGGCAAAAGTTTTCGTATCAGAAAAAATTGTAAAAAACTGACGTTTGAGAAAACGTAAAATTAAGGACGACAAAATTGAACGACACAAACTATTACCTGCAAAAATTGTAAAAGTCTAAATGTCGGAGAAAATGTAAATCAATTTAAGGCGAAATTAATTTTGGATTTGTTTTGGGAAACAAATTTTATGTTTAAGTAGATATATCCCCACTTCAGACCGTTTTTCACGTTTTATGAGACGAGAAGTGGAAGCTCGAAAAATGTTTGGTATGGCAAAAGTTTTCGTGTCAGCAAAAGTTGTAAAAAACTGACGATGGAGAAAACGTAAAACTAAGGACGACAAAATTGAACGACACAAAGTAGTACCTGCAAAAATTGTAGAAGTTTGACGTTGGAGAAAACGTAAATGAAATTAAGGCGAAATTTCGAATTTTGGATTTGTTTTGGAAAACAAATTTTGTTTCAGTAGATATGTCTCCACTTTTCAGACCATTTTTCACGTTTTCTGAGACGTTGTTATCGTTTTCCAAAAACGTGATAACGTTTTCCAAAAACGTGATAAACATCTCAGAAAACGTGAAAGCCCCTCAAATGACGTTTATATGATTTTCCAGAAAACGTGAAAAGTATCAGAAAACGTGAAAAAAGTCTCAGAAAACATGTAAAACGTCTCAGAAAACGTGAAATACGTCCAGAAAATGTCATAAACGGTCTCAAGTAGGGGTATATCTACTTGTTTAGTCTTGGAGTTTTGGAATGACAATTTTTTTTTAAGCTACCAGGAAGGTTTTGGAAGACATCAGCAAACATTCTAAAAATCTGACGATGAAGAAAACCTAAATCAATTAATGACGACAAAATTGAACTACACAAACTAGTCCCTGCAAAAATTGTAAAAGTCTGACGTTGGAGAAAATATTTATCAATTTAAGGTGAAAATTATAATTTTGGATTGATTTTAGAAAACAAATTTTGTTTAAGTAGATATACCCAGACTTCAGACCATTTTTAACGTTTTCCAGTAAAGTGATAAAAGTCTCAGAAAACATGAAAACCCCTCAAACGACGTTCATATGATTTTCCGGAAAATTTGAAAAGTCTCAGAAACCGTGAAAAACGTCTCAGAAAACCTGAAAAACGTCTCAGAAAACGTCAAAAATGTTTCAGAAAACGTGGAAACCGCTCAAACGACGTTTATTTGGTTTTCCAGAAAATGCGAAAAACGTCTCGGAAAACGTGAAAAACGGCCTTAAGTGGGACGTATATCTACTTGTTTAGTTTCGGAGTTTTGGAATGATAAATTATTTGGAAGTTACCAGTAAGATTTTGGAAGAAATCAGCAAACACTGTAAATGTCTGATGTCGGGTAAAATGTAAATCAATTTAGGGCGAAATTTCTAACTTTGGATTTGTTTTGGAAAACAAACTTTTGTTTAAATAGATATACCCCCACTTCAGACAGGTTTTCACGTCTTCTGAGCGATTAAACGTTTTCCAGAAAACGTGATAAATGTCTCAGAAAACGTGAAAACCGATCAAACAACGACGTTTATATGATCTTACAAAAAACGTAATGAAGTTTTAGAAAACGCGAAAAACGTCTCAGAAAACGTGGAAACCCCTCAAACGGCGTTTACTTGGTTTTCCAGAAAATGCGAAAAACGTCTCGGAAAACGTGAAAAACGGGCTCAAGTGGCACGTATATCTACTTGTTTAGTTTCGGAGTTTTGGAATGACAAATTATTTGGAAGTTACCAGGAAGATTTTGGAAGAAATCAGCGAACACTGTAAATGTCGGATAAAATGTAAATCAATATTGGACAAAATTTCTAACTTCGGATTTGTTTGTTTGGACCATTTTGAACGTTTTCCAGAAAACGTGATAGACGTCTCATAAAACGTGAAACCCCTTAAACGACGTTAATATGATTTTCCAGAAAATGTGAAATGTTTCAGAAAACGTGAAAAACGTCTCTGAAATCGTGAAAAACGTCTCTGAAATTGTGAAAAGCGTCTCTTAAATCGTGAAAAACGTCTCACAAAACGTGAAAAACAGTTTCAAGTGTGGGTATATCTGCTTGTTAGGTTTTGGAGTTTTGGAATGACAATTTTTTTGGAAGTTACCAGGAAGGTTTTGGAAGATATCAGCAAACATTGTAAAAGTCTGACGTTGGAGAAAATGTAGATCAATTTAGGGCGAAATTTCGGAAAGTTACTAGGAAGATTTTGGAAGACATCAGCAAACATTCTATAAGTCTGACGCTGGAGAAAATGTAAATCAATTTAGGACGCAAGGGGTAGTACTTACGTTGGCCAAGGGCTGCACTTGGTACGGCTTGATGGGCGCCCCTCTCAGCGCTAGCCACTCGACGCGTACCACCCATTCTTCCGGTATATCCAGTGTCCCCTCGAGCAGCATGCAGTCGAGGAAAAACTCGTACCTGAAAGACACCGTCTCAAAAATGACCTCCCCAGGTGCTGAGCTGAATTACCTGATCACGTTTTCAGTGGAGTTCCTCATCCTGACGGCGGACTCGATGCGCCTGGCGCACTTCATCGGCTCCTCGGCCTTGAAGAGGACATAGATCTCCGGCAGGCAGAAGGTCCTCTTCAGCCCGTCCAGCGTCAGCAGCTTGTACTTCTGCGCGGCGGCGTCGAAGCCGAGGACCGCCACGTTGGTCCAGTCGTAGAGCCTGTTCATGCGGTCCTCCAGGAGTCGCTGGGGCCGCGCCACCGGCAGGAATGCCTGCGCCGGGATCGGGTGGCGCACACCCTCCATCAGGCCGTGGTCCAGCCATCCCTCTGGAGACCTAGGGGAATGTAAGAAGGGATGTGCACACGGCGGAATGTTAGTAGTTAAGCTAGGACAGTTCTGGACCAATTTACCATAAGGATTTACATGCGGGTCTAAATTTACTTTTTTCCGATTGTGCGACAGGTCTTTCAGAACTGTCTCATAGATGTCTCACATGTGTCTCACAGGTGCCTCATATGTATATATTCAATGCAAAACTGTCTCACAGGTGTCTCACACCTGTCTCACAACAGTCTCACAGGTGTCTCACACCTATCTCACAACAGTCTCACAGGTGCCTCACACATGTCTCACAGGTGTCTCACACATGCCTCACATCCCTGAATATATTCAATGCAAAACTGTGTCACAGATGTCTCACACCTGTCTCGCAACAGTCTTACAGGTACCTCACATGTGTCTCACAGGTGTCTCACACATGTCTCACATCCCTGTATATATTCAATGCAAAACTGTCTCACAGGTGTCTCACACCTATCTCACAGATGTCTCACATGTGCCTCACACCCTTCCCACAGATGACTCACACCTGTCGTATGACCGGAAAACAGTAAATTTAGACTCCTATGTAAATCCTTATGGGAAGCTGGCACAGAAATGTCCCAGCCTATCTACTGGTGTTAATTTTGGGTAATTTTGGTCGCTAATATCAGGTGCTAATCTCATCCGCGGAAGCACGTACCAAGGAAGAGATGGAGGTAAGACGTAATTGATGACCTTTGCACGATGAAGGTCAGAAGTTGGAAGGAGGTAGTCAAGAATAGAGTGTCCTGGAAGAAGTTGGTGGAGGAGGCCAAGAACCACAAAGGGTTGTTGTGCCATAGGATGAATAATGAATGATGAATGATGAATTGTGAATGATGACCGATCAACGATGAATGATGAAGGATCAACGATGAATGATGAACGATCAACGATGAATGATGAACGATCAACGATGAATGATGAACGATCAACGATGAATGATGAATGATGTACGATCAACGATGAATGATGAATGCTGAACGATGAACGATCAACGATTAATGATGAATGATGAATAGGATGAATCTCACCTATCAATCACAGAGAGTTGTCAATGATGAATTATGAATGATGAACGATGAACGATGAACGATCAACGATAAAAGGTGAACGATGAAGGATCAACGATGAATGATGAATAGGATGAATCTCACCTGTCAATCACAGAGGGTTGTCAATGATGAATAATGAATGATGAATGATGAACGATGAACGATCAACGATGAATGATGAACGATCAACGATGAATGTTGAGCGATGAACGATCAACAATCATCGATGAATGATGAATTGGATGAATCTCACCTGCTGCAGAACTCGTTATCATCAAACCATGCGAGCGGCAGCCAGTGGATCATCTCGAAGAGCCCGAACTTGTTCCCGGGCCATTCCCGCCTGATGACCTCCACTGGAAGAATGTCCTTATTCTGGATGTGCAGCTTCTGGAGGCATTCTTTGATGTCTTGGCGCTGGAAGGCATCAAGGGTTAATAAGCCATTGGAATGACCGCAGAAATTTGGTGGTGTACCTGATACTGGCGCATCTTTCTCTCAATCTGCACATTGCGGGGGATGGCAAATGGTATGACCAAGTGCTCGAGCTGGACCTTCGGCTTGAAGACATCCACAGGAAATGACTATAAATAACAAAAATATGTGCGAATTATATAAATAAATAAATCGTGGCTGCTCGTAATGTTACGTTTACAAGCCTACAAGAAGTCTTACAAATCTTCCAGCAATTGCGTACGTATAAGAAGGACTTTACCCCTGCTTTACCTAACCGCGTAAAGATACCCAAGAAGAAAATAAATAGTTGTTCATAGAAGTTACAAGCATCATGCAGAAAAGTCTGTTCTGTAAATTCAACATATTTTCAGTTGTGAACCACCCAAGAAGAAAATAAGTTGTTCATAGAAGTTACAAGCATCATACAGAAAAGTCTGTTCTGTAAATGCAACATTTTTTCAGTTGTGAACCACCTAAGAAGAAAATAAAAAGTGGTTCATAGAAGTTACAAGCATCATACAGAAAAGTATGTCCTGTAAATGCAACATTTTTTCAGTTGTTAATAAAGGTTACAAGCACCACAAAGAAATAGCACCATATATAAGAAACTGTTCAAACGCCAGAAGCTGTCAAAAATACCCTAAGAATTTGATTATTCCTGGGTCTTCTTCTAAACAGTTAGAAGCACCATAATAAAAGTCGTCCTGTAAACTCAACTTTGCCTATAAGAAGAGACTACTCAAACCCCAAAAACTGTTAAAAATACACCTAAAATTTGATCGTTTCTTGGGTCTTCTTCTAAAAAAATTGGAAACACCATAAAGAATGGTCTGTCTTGTCCTGTATATGCAACATTTTTTCAGTTGTGCATTTAGCAAAATGGTACAAGAAGTTGTGATACAAGAACCATAAAGAAAACTCTGTCTTGTAAATGCAACTTTGCATATAAGAACAGACTGTCCCTGCTTAAGCGCTAAAAACTGTTAGAAATACCCTTAAAATTTGATTGTTTCTTGGGTCTTCATCTAAAGAGTTACAAGCAACATATAGAAGAGTTTGTCATCTAAACGCAACTTTGCGTATAAGAAGAGACTACTAAAGTCTCAAAAACTGATAAAATACCCTTATAATTTTATTCTTCCTTGTGTCTTCTTCTAATAAGTTAGAAGCACCATAGAAGCACCATAAAAAAATCTGTCCTGAAAAACCAACTTTGCGTATATGAAGAGACTGATCAAGCCCTAAAAACTGTTAAAAATACCCTTAAAATTTGATTGTTTCTTGGGTTGAAAAAATAGTTATGCATAGAAGTTACAAGTATCTTACAGAAAAGTATATCCTGTAAACGCAACTTTGCGTGTAAGAAGAGAAAAGAAGAGAAAAGGGCCAAAACGGTTAAAAATTCCCATTAAATTAGATTCTTTCTGGGTTTTTCTAAAAATTTAGAAGCACCAAAAAATAGTCTGTCTTGTGCTGTAATGCAACTTTTTTTTCAGTTGTGTTACAAGCACCATAAAGAAAAGTCTGCTCTGTAAACGCAACTTTGCGTATAGGAAAAGATTCCTCAAGCGCTAAAACCTGTTAAAAATACCCTTAAAATTTGATTCTTCCTTGGGTCTTCTTCTAAAAAGTTAGAAGCACCATGGAAGCACCATAAAGAAGTCTGTCCTGTAAAAGCCACTTTTCGTATATGAAGAGACTGCTCAAGTCCTAAAAACTTAAAATCCTTAAAATTTGATTGTTTCTTGGGTTGAAAAACTAGTTGTGCATAGAAGTTACAAGCATCATACAGAGAAGTATATCCTGTAAACGTAACTTTGCGTGTGAGAAGAGAAAAGAATAAAAAAGCGCCAAAAACTGTTAAAAATACTCATAAAATTAGATCGTTTCTTGAGGTTCTTCTTAAAAGTTAGAAACACCATAAAGAATAGTCTGTCTTGTCCTGTAAATGCAACATTTTTTTCAGTTGTGCATACAAGTTACAAGCATCATAAAAAAAGTCTGTCTTATAAACGCTAAAAACTGTTAAAAAAAACCTTAAAATTTGATTCTTCCTTGGGTGATCTTCTAAAAAGTTAGAAGCACCATAGAAGCACCATAAAAAAAATCTGTTCTGTAAACGCAACTTTGCTTATATGAAGAGACTGCTCATGTCCAAAAAGTTTTAAAAATACCCTTAAAATTTGATTGTTTCTTGGGGTGAAAAAATAGTTGTGCATAGAAGTTACAAGTATCATACAGAAAAATATATCGGCAAACGCAACTTTACGTGTAAGAAGAGAAAAGAAGAGAAAAGCACCAAAAACTGTTAAAAATGCCCATACAATTAGATTATTTCTTGGGTTTCTTATAAAAAGTTAGAAGCACCATAAAGAAAGTCTGTCTTATCCTGTAACAAAACTTTGCATATAAGAAGAGACCGTTTTTGATTAAGTGCTAAAAACTCAAAATCTGATGGTTTCTTGGGTTTTCTTCTAAAGAGTTACAAGCAACATATAGAAAAGTCTGTTCTGTAAACGCAACTTTGCGTATAAGAAGAGACTCCTCAATCGCCAGAAACTGTTAAAAATACCCTTAAATTTTGATTCTTTCTTAGGTCTTTTTCTAAAAAGTTACAAGCACCATAGAAGCACCATAAAGAAATTCAGTCCTATAAACGCAACTTTGCGTATATGAAGAGACTGCTCAAGTCCTAAAAACTGTTAAAAATTCCCGTAAAATTTGATTTTTTTCGTGGGCCTTCTTCTAAAAAATTACAAGCAACATAGAGAAATAGTCTTGTAAACCCAACTTTGCATATAAGAAGAGACTGTCCCTGCTTAAGCGCCAAAAACTGTTAAATATACTCTCGAAATTTGATTGTTTCTTGCGTCTTCTTCTAGAGAGTTACAAGCAACATATAGAAAAGCCTGTCCTGTAAACGCAACTTTGCATATAAGAAGAGACTGTCCCTGCTTAGGCGCCAAAACCTATTAAAAATTCCCTTAAAATTTGATTTTTTTTTTGGGTCTTCTTCTTCAGTGTTACAAGCATCACAAGTCTGTACTGTAAACGTAACTTTGCGTTTAAGAAGTTACTGTCCCTGCTCGGGCGTCAAAAACTGTTAAGTCTACCCTCAAAATTTTCGCGTGTTTTAACTGTTTTAACACTCAAAAAAACTCACGATTGTCTTCTCCTCGTCGTAGCACATCCACCGTTCGGCTGGTGCCAGGTACCTGGGTCTCTTGATGGCCTTCAGGTGGCGCAGCACCGGGGTGTGCCTCTCGGTGGTGACCTCCCATATGCAGCAGGGCTCCCTCTTGCCGCTGGGCTCGGTCCTCCTGGACTTGAAGTCGGTGCTGGTGATGGGCTCCGAGTAGTAGACCCTCTTGGGCACGTATTTGCCGGAGGTCTCGTTGCGATCCATCACTCAAGTGAGTCAAAGAATATGTGACTCGAACACTCTTCGATGTAAAATCGAAGTGTAGTTTGAATTTTGAAAATAAACAACAGGCTACTGGGAATTTGGTGGCTGCCAACACGAAAAATACCACCAACACCAAATATACACCATAGAGGTGTCCTGTAAACGCAACTTTGCGTTTAAGAAGAGACTGTCTTAGAATATAATATAAAATATAATAGAATAAAATAGAATAGAAGAATAGAAGCTTAAAAATGAAATCAAATAGATACCATAAATAAATCGACCTAGAAAAAACAAAATTTTCGTACAATCTCCTGTCTGTAGATTGATGCTTGAAAATAGAAGCTTGAAAATGAAATCAAATAGATACTTATACCTAAATAATACGACCTAGAAAAACTGAAATTTAAACGGTATATCAGGTTACTGAGAATTGGGTTGCTGCCAACACAAAAATAGGTATTTTAGGGGCTTTTGGGACAAGTGGCAAGAATGGCCAATGAAAGAATATCAAAGAGGGCATAGGACTAGAGGAGGATGAAGATTGATGGGGATACCAACGAAAAGATGATGATGCATAATGGCAAAAAACAACCCAAATTAAGGCCCATAATAGCTCAAAGAAATAAGAAGAAAATAAAGTTACGAATGATGAAGATCAAAAGGAACAACATAGATTAAAAATAATAAGAAGAAAAGGGAAGATAGAAGAAGAACAAGAAAGAGAACTAGAAGATAAAGTTACGAATGGCAAGCTGTAGGTTGATCTATGAATCAGCCTTTACTAGCTCAAATAATTAAGAAGAAGATAAAGTTACGAATGATGAAGATCGAAGGAAAACAACATAGACTAAAAATAATAGGAAGAAAGAGGAAGAAATGAGAAGAACAAGAAAGAGAACCAGAAAATTAAGTTACGAATTAAAAATTTCCTAACATTTTTTTAATATATATTTTGTATATTTCATGCCACAATTGTACACAGTATACCTTAAGACAATCGTTCTGAAAATTTGGCAAAGAATCTGTTATAATACAAGTATCAAACACTGAAATTTCTCAAAATTGATGTACTGAAAACAACTGAAATTTCTGTCAATTGTGTGCTACGAAAACGTTTTAAAACGATGTTCCTAAGAAATTCCTTGTTGATGTGCGAATCAGCATGTACTAGCTCAAAGAAATAAGAAGAAGATTAAGTTACGAATGATGAATATCGAAGGGAAACAACGTAGATTAAATATAATATGAAGAAAAACAAAGAAATTTGAAGAACATGAAAGAGAACCAGAAGATAAAGTTACAAATGAAAAATTTATTAAAATAATTTAATGCATGTTTTGTATATTTCATGCCACATTTGTATACAATATATCTTAAGACAATCCTTCTGAAAAATTGGCAAAGAGTCGTTATAAATAACAGTATCAAACACTGAAAATTTTCAAAATTTATTTACTGAAAACAACTGAAATTTCTGTCATCTGTGTGCTGTATAAACGTTTTACAACAATTTTCGTAAGAAATTCCGTGTTGATCTATGAATCAGCATTTACCAGCTCAAGGAAATAAGAAGATAAAGTTACGAATGATGATTATCAAAGGAAAACAACGTAAATTAAAAATAATAGGAACAAAAAGGAAGAAAGAAGAAGAACAAAAAAAGAACCAGAAGATAAAGTTACGAATGAAAAATTTCTTAACATTTATTTAATGCAAATTTTGTATATTTCATGCCACATTTGAATACAGTATACCTGAAGACAATTTTTCTAAAAATTTCACAAAGAATCTGCAATAAATTCCAGTATCAAACACAGAAATTTCTCAAAAATTATTTACGGAAAACAACTGAAATTTATGTCATTTGCGTGCTACGAAAACGTTTTAGAACGATATTCGTAAGAAATTCCTTGTTGAACTATGAAAATCAGCATTTACTAGCTCAAGGAAATAAGAAGAAGATAAAGTTACGAATGATGATGATCAAAGGAAAACAACGTAGATAAAAAATAATAGGAAGAACAAGGAAGATATAAGAAGAACAAGAATGAGAACCAGAAGATAAAGTTACGAATGAAAAATTTCTTAACATTTATTTAATGCATATTTTGTATATTTCATGCCACATTTGTATGCAGTATACCTGAAGACAATTCTTCTGAAAATTTAACAATACGTCTGTTATAAATATCAGTATCAAACACTGAAATTTCTCAAAATTGATTTACTGAAAACAACTGAAATTTCTATCACTTGTGTGCTACGAAAACGTTTTAGAACGATGTTCGTAAGAAATTCCTTGTTGATCTATGAATCAGCATTTACTAGCTCAAGGAAATAAGAAGAAGATAAAGTTACGAATGGTAAAGATCAAAGGGAAACAACGTAGATTAAAAATAATAGGAAGAAAAAGGAACAAATGTGAAGAACATGAAAGAAAACCAGAAGATAAAGTTACGAATGAAAAATTTCTTAACATTTATTTAATGCATATTTTGTATATTTCATGCCACATTTGTATGCAGTATACCTGAAGACAATTCTTCTGAAAATTTAACAATACGTCTGTTATAAATATCAGTATCAAACACTGAAATTTCTCAAAATTTATTTACTGAAAACAACTGAAATTTCTTTCATTTGTGTGCTACGAAAACGTTTTACAACGGTTTTCGTAAGAAATTCCTTGTTGATCTATGAATCAGCATTTACTACCTCAAAGAAATAAGAAGAAGATAAAGTTACGAATGATGACGATCAAAGGAAAACAACGTAGATTAAAAATAATTCGAAGAAAAGGGAAGAAGAAAGAAGAACAAGAAAGAGAAAAATCAGCATTTACTAGCTCAATTAAATAAGAAGAAGATAAAGTGACGAATGATGACGATCAAAGGAAAACAACGTAGATAAAAAATAATAGGAAGAAAAACGAAGAAATAAGAAGAACACAAAAGAGAACCAGAAGATAAAGTTACGAATAAAAACTTTCTTAACATTTATTTAATGCATGTTTTGTATATTTCATGCCACATTTGTATACAGTATACCTGAAGACAATTCTTCTGAAAATTTGACAAAGAGTCTGTTATAAATACCAGTATCAAACACTGAAATTTCTCAAAATTTATTTACTGAAAACAACTGAAATTTCTCTTATTTGTGTGCTACGAAAACGTTTTTAAACGATTTCGTAAGAAATTTCTAGTTGATCTATGAATCAGCATTTACTAGCTCAAGGAAATAAGCAGAAGATAAAGTTACGAATGATGAAGATGAAAAGGAAACAACGTAAGTAAAAATAATAGAAAGAAAAAAGAAGAAATGAGAAGAACAAGAAAGAAAACCAGAAGGTAAAGTTAGGAATAAAAAATTTCTCAACATTTATCGTTATCATACCAACGAAAGACCTAGTAAACTGCAATATATACAGGGTGTCCTAATGCAGTACTGTAGGTCATACCACATACCATTAATTGTGTAAATGTGCCAACATATATGATATATTTGCGAATTTTTATACGATATATTTGCGAATTTTTAACTTCCTAGGCCACAAATTATGGAATTTCTTTCGAAAATCGTTCTAGAACGTTTTCCTAGCACACAAATGACAGAAATTTCAACTGTTTTAGGTAAATAAATTTTGAAAAATGTCAGTGTTTGATACTGGTATTTATAACAGACTCAAATTTTCAACAGAATTGTCTTCAGGTATACTGTATACAAATATGGCATGAAATATACAAAATATGCATTAAATTTAATGCATATTTTGTATACCAGTATCAATCACTGAAAATTTTCAAAATTTATTTACCTAAAACATTTGAGTCATTTGTGTGCTACGAAAACGTTCTAGAACAATTTTCGAAAGAAATTCCCTAATTTGTGGCCTGGCAAGTTAAAAATTCGCAAATATATCGTATATGTTGGCACATTTACACAATGAATGGTATGTGGTATGACAGATAGCACTGCATTGGGACACCCTGTATGTATCGCAGTTTACTAGGTCTTTGGTTGGTATGATAACGATATTTAAAGTTGGTTGTACTGAAAACTACTGTGACTCTGTCAACTGTGTTCTAAAGTTGGTAGCACTGAAAACAACCGAACTTGTGTGTTATAAAAACGTTTTAGAACGATTTTCGTAAGAAATTCCTTAATTAATGTTCCTAGGAAGTTAAAAATGCGCAAATATATTGTATATGTTGGCACATTTGCACAATGAATGGTATGATTGCATCGCATTGGGACGCCCTATATATATTGCAGTTTATTAGCTCTTGGATTGGTATAACATCATTTAGAGTTGGTAGTACTGAAAACAACTAAACTTGTGTGTTATACAAACGTTTCAGAACGATTTTCGTAAGAAATTCTTTAATTTGTGGACATAGAAACTTAAAAATGCGCAAATATATTGTATATGTGGCACATTTGCACAATGAATGGTATGATTGAACATCATTTATAGTTGGTAGTACTGAAAACAACTGAACTTGTGTGTTAAAAAAACGTTTTAGAACGATTTTTGTCAGAAATTCCTAAATTTGTGTTTCTAGAAAGTTAAAAATGTGCAAATATATCGTATATGTTGGCACATTTACACAATGAATGGTATGTGGTATGACAGATAGCTCTGCATTGGGACACCCTATATATATATATTGCAGTTTAATAGCTCTTGGGTTGGTATAACATCATTTAAAGTTGGTAGTACTGAAAACAACTGAACTTGTGTGTTATAAAAACGTTTTAGAACTATTTTCCTAAGAAATTCTTAAATTTGTGGACATAGAAACTTGAAAATGCGCAAATATATTGTATATGTGGCACATTTGCACAATGAATGGTATGATTGAACATAATTTATAGTTGGTAGTACTGAAAACAACTGAACTTCTGTGTTAAAAAAACGTTTTAGAACGATTTTTGTAAGAAATTCCTAAATTTGTGTTCCTAGGAAGTTAAAAATGTGCAAATATATCGTATATGTTCGCACATTTGCGCAATGAATGGTATGCTTGTATTGCATTGGGACACCCTGTATATATTGCAATTTAATTGGTCTTAGGTTGGTATGCAACATTATTTAAAGTTGGTTGCACTGAAAACAACTGAACCAAACTGAGGTTGTGTGCTACAACAACGTTCTAGAACGATTTTCGTAAGAAATTCCTTAATTTGAGGCCCCAGGAAGTTAAAAATCTGCCAATATGTCGTACATGTTGGCGCATTTGCACAATGGATGGCAGGTAGACCAGGCAATCCTCTCCGAAGAAGATAGGGTCGTTGTAAGTGAACTAACCTCAAAATTTGTTTACAATCTCAATATAAAGCCATATGAACAACCAATTCAACTTCAAACGTTCAACTAAACCTTCTGCAATATTTTATTTCGCAGGTGATCCGATTTGGCCACGATTGGGACCCTTCGTGCATGAAAATGGACGAGGTTGTATACAGCATCGCCGAGAAGGTGAAAAACTTTGCCGTGATATACCTGGTGGACATCACGGAGGTGCCTGATTTTAATAAGATGTAAGATCAATTGGGTGGCACACAAAATTATCGTTTGCTTGTGTGCGAGTGCATATATTAAATGTAATCGTAACCAACAAACGTGAAATATTAACAGTTATTATTAGTAATGCCAACACAGAGCCAATTAAGTTTTGCTAATCTGTGGTACACTAGATTATCATTTGTTTATTGTGATCGTAACTGACAGACTGCAAAATTGACAGTTATACCAACACGGAGTCAATTAAGTTTTGCTAACATGCAATACACAAGATTATCATTTGTTTAATGTAATTGTACATGATAGACAGCAAAATTGACAGTTATGCCAACATAGTCAATCAAAATTTGTAAAAACAACTGTCAGTCATGCCAACACACACAGCAAAATTGACAGTTATGCCAACATAGTCAATTAAATTTTGCAAAATTTGTAAAAACAATTGTCAGTCATGCCAACACAGTCAATTAGGTTTCTCTAATATGCCGCACACAAGATTTTCATTTGTTTAATGTGATTGTGACGCTCGGCAAAATTGAGTTATGCCAATACAGAGTAAATTAAGTTTTTCTTATATGCAATACACAAGATAATTATTTGTTTAATGTAGTGATGGGCAGCAAAATTTACAGTTATGCCAACATAGTCAATTGAATTTTGCAAAATTTGTAAAAAAAAATTGTTAGACATGCTAAAACAGTCAATTAAGTTTCTCTAATATGTCATTCACAAGATTATCATTTGTTTAATGTGATTGTACTTGGCGCTCAACAAAATTGACAATTATGCCAACATAGTCAGTTAAGTTTTGATAATTGCAATACACAACATTATCGTTTGTTTAATGTAATTGTAAGTGATAGACAGCAAAATTGACAGTTATGCCAACATAGTCAATTAAATTTTGCAAAATTTGTAAAAACAATTGTCAGTTATGCTAACACAGACAGCAAAATTGACAGTTATGCCAACATAGTCAATTAAATTTTGCAAAATTTGTAAAAACAATTGTGTCATGCCAACACAGTCAAATAAGTTTCTCTAATATGCCGTACACAAGATTATCATTTGTTTAATGTGATCGTACGTGACGCTCAACAAAATTGACAATTATGCCAACATAGTCAGTTAAGTTTTGATAATTGCAATACACAACATTATCATTTGTTTAATGTAATTTTAAGTGATAGGCAGCAAAATTGACAGTTATGCCAACATAGTCAATTAAATGTTGCAAAATTCGTTTAAAAAAAATTTGTTAGACATGCCAACACAGTCAATTAAGTTTCTCTAATATGTCGTACACAAGATTATCATTTGTTTAATGTGATCGTACGTGGCGCTCAGCAAAATTGACAATTATGCCAACACAGTCAGTTAAGTTAAGTTTTGATAATTGCAATGCACAAGATTATCATTTGTTTAATGTAATTTTAAGTGATAGACAGCAAAATTGACATTTATGCCAATACAGTTAATTAATAATAATAATAATAATGTCACTTTTATTCCGTAGGACCTTGCGTTATAGAATGAGTCAATAAAAGCATTACAAATCAATACAATTGACAAAAATTAATTGACACTTATGTCAACATAGTTAATTACGTTTTGCTAATATGCAATACACAAGATTATCATTTGTTTAATGTAATTGTAAGTGATGCGACATCAAAATTGACAGTTATGCCAACATAGTCTATTAAATTTCGCAAAATCAATTAATTGTCAAGTTAAGTTTCTCTAATATGCCGTACACAAAATTATCATTTATTTAATGTGATTGTAAGTGACAGTCGGCAAAATTTACAGTTATGCAACAGTCAATTTAGTTTTGCCAACACAGTTTTTCTAAATTTGGCGACAATCAAAAATTTGAATTGAATTATTATTTGGCACAGATTCATGGTTTATTAATTTTATGGGTTCCGTTGATTTAAAATTGAAAATACCTTTAATGCACTTCGGATTTTTTCAGGTACGAGCTCTACGATCCCTGCACAGTGATGTTCTTCTTCCGGAACAAGCACATAATGATAGATTTGGGCACGGGCAACAACAACAAGATCAACTGGCCGCTGGAGGACAAGCAGGAGATGATCGACATAATCGAGACGGTCTATCGGGGAGCGAGGAAGGGACGGGGTCTCGTGGTTTCCCCCAAGGACTACTCTACGAAGTACAGATATTAGGTTAAATTATTGAACGATTTGTATATAGATGTATTAATAATTGTTAAGCGTACGAATATATTTTTTTAAGAAAACGTTCCTATGTGGGATTTTTACCCTTCTAATATATTCGGATCTTGCTCAGCATAAAAATTAATACGACGCTCAAACAATTAATTAATGTAAAGAAATTATAACTAAGAAACTTCGGCACAAAAAATACCAAAGTTTAAATAGCTTGATATAGTTTCATAAAAATAATAATTGAAATATAAACTATTATAATTATTTGTACTAATATCTATGTGTATAATCTATACATCTATGTGTATAATTTGTATATCATTTAGATCGGAAATCTGAAATAATTTTTATTATTATTATCTTTTAAATCTCTTAGTACCCTTTCGGGTGTCGAGAAAATAAATTTGATACTTTATTAATATCTACCACATCAGAAAATAGAAAAATACAACTATATCAAGCTTGGGGACATTTTTTGTTAAACTTTTCTTTTATTGCCAACCTTGTGATTCCCATGTACCGGAACAATTGGATTAGGGATGGAGTAGGGAAAAACAGCAGAACACTGTCCATCTGAAGCTGTCAAAATGAATGACATCTCAATCTTCAAATGGGATGTGGTCAAAATCAATTTCTTGATGCCTATACATAAAAGATAATACTCTAATTATGACATATAATTAAAGGCGACATTTAATATCAGGACCGAACGTATAAATTTTAGGCTTCAGGTTCTCGTGTGTCAAACAATTAATTAAAGTAAAGAAATGATAACTAAGAAACTCCGGCACAAAAAATACCAAAGTTTAAATAGCTTGATATAGTTTTATAAAAATCATAATTGAAATATAAACTATTATAATTGTTTGTCCCAATCCATTGAGATCAGAAATATAATTTTTATACTTTTGTAATATCTACCTCAGCAGTAAATAGAAAAATACAACTATATCAAGCTTAGGGATATTTTATGTGTAACTTTTATTGCCAACCTTGTGATTCCCATATACCGGAACAATTGGATGGGGGATGGAGTAGGGAAAGACAGTAGAACACCGTCCGTCAGCTGTCAAAATCACTGACACGTCTTGATGCCTGTACAGACAAGACAGCTGTCAATCTTCAAACGGGAAGTGGTCAAAATCAATCTCTTGATGCCTATACATAAAATATACTCTAATTATGACAAATAATTAAAGGTGACATTTAATATCAGGACCGAGCGTATACATTTTAGGCTTCAGGTTCTCGTGTGTCGATGCGAGCTCTCCAAAAACGTCTGGCTGCGACAAAATCCCAGTTCTAAAATAACCTGTTATTTATTGCATTATATACAGAAACATTAGTTTCACTTCAGACCTAAGGATAGCATAATAATTTACACGAACCTAGTGGATTCATCTAGACGAGTTTGCTTGGTACATCTGGAAGTGTCTTGATTTACCTCATACTCCATCATTAATAGATAATATGTACACGCATGGATGTATTAGTGTAGGCCCATAGACTATATAAATGTGTGTGTGTGTATGTATAAATAATTTACAGTACGCTACACTAGTTGGGATTAAATTACCAAGTCCGGTTCATCAGTATATAATGTCTTAGTCCTTATATTATGTTCATATAAATAAACTTAAATCGGCTTGGCGCCGCTACACAGTATTTGTACAGAACTACAAAACTCCCTCGACTCCCCCCCAATACAGTCCTCTCAATCGTAATACTAAACATAAACAGAGCCTAGAAAAACTTAAAACTTCCAACGGATCCAATAAACCTCTAAGAACGAACTAAACACGGAAAGCACGTACTCCTCCTTTTGACACGAAACATCACAGTACGATAGTGTTGATTAACGTTTACATACGTATTTTATACATTTAAATTTACGTGGTATAAAAATTTTAAGCTTTTACCTCCTTGGTCACTTAAAGCTCTGGTTATAAATGTGAGCAAGTCGCCCGGTTCTTTTTTTATAAATACTTTTCTTTAAATAACGAAAAACTTAACATTTGACACATTAAATTCATTGGGGCACCGGCTCCACGTAGTTGGCGGGGTACAGCCCCACCCGCCCGTCTTTCCTGCCCTTGCACCAGCCCTGCTCGTCCTCGTCCTCCAGCTTCTCAAAAATGTCACCTGAAACAAACAATAACACTTCATTAGTCACACGAATAATAAAATCACCAACATTTATTTCCCAGCCGATGCACAATCATTTTTAAAGGCCTCTGTATAATATAAATCAATAAAATCCTTAGTTATCATCTTCCACCCACATTTTTGATACCACTGTATAAAATGAAAACTTCACATCAATTAAAATTTGGTATAAATATGAATGCATTTTAGTGTTGCAGAAAATGTGCAGAAATTGGAAATACATAGTGCAAATGTCAAGAGAAACTGGTTCATTTTGTATAAAAACATTGGCAACAATGACTAGTGACAAACCAAAAAAATCCTCTTCTGTTGGATTCTCGATTATTTTCTATATCTCTGTATACTTGAAAACTTTATGATTTTAATCCAATTCCTGTGTATTGGATTAACATGAAGTTTTCAATTATACAGTGACATCAAAAATGATGGAGAATCCGGGGGAAAACAAAATAAGAGCTGGCAATTTTATTCATTTGTCACAAGTCAATGTTGCCAATAACCTGTATAATTGTGAACTACGTGACGTCAATCCAATTCCTGGATTAACATCATACAGTTTTCAATTATACAGTGACATCAAAAATGATAAAGAATCTGGGGGAAAACAAAATAAAAGCTGGGGATTTTATTGGTTTGTCACTAGTCAGTGTTGCCAGTAACTTGTGTAATTGAGAATCATGACATTAATCCAATACCTGTGTATGGGTTAACAAGTTTTCAATTATACAGTGGCATCAAAAATGTTGGAGAATCTGGGGGAAAACAAAATAAAAGCTGGGGATTTTGTTAGTTTGTTAGTACTCAATGTTGCCAATGACCTGATACAAAAATGAATGACCATAACATCCTGCGAGAGAGTACCTTGTTTAAAAGTAAGTTCATCATTCTCGGCTCCTTCGTAATCATAAAGGGCTTTGACGGGCACTCCGGGCTCGCCATTGTCCACCAGTGCGTCGCTCTCATCCCATTCTTCTTCCTCGAACGGGTTCGCATCGCCTTTAGCTGTCGATCCATTTCTGCAATAATAATAATGGTAATAATAATAATATTGGTAATAGTAATAATAATAAGAGTAATAATAATATTTATTGATACCATTAACAATAACTTTTACACAAGTTATTATCTTGAATTGTGAAAATGTGAAAACTGTGAAATACAACTCGCAGTTTAATAATAATAATAAAAATAATAATGGTAATAGTAGTAATAATAAAAGTAATAATAATACTTCATTGATGCCATTAATAATAACTTTTACACGGGTCATTATTTTGAATTGTGAAAATGTGAATACTGTGAAATACAATTCACAGTTTAATAATAATAATAATAATGGTAATAGTAATAATAATAAAAGTAATAATAATATTTCATTGATGCCATTAATAATAACTGTTACACAGGTTATTATCTTGAATTGTGAAAATGTGAATACTGTGAAATACAATTCACAGTTTAATAATAATAATAATAATAATAATGGTAATAGTAATAATAATAAAAGTAATAATAATATTTCATTGATGCCATTAATAATAACTTTTACACAGGTCAATATTTTAAATTGTGAAAATGTGAATACTGTGAAATACAATTCACAGTTTAATAATAATAATAATAATAATGGTAATAGTAATAATAATAAAAGTACTAATAATATTTCATTGATGCCATTAATAATAACTGTTACACAGGTCATTATCTTGAATTGTGAAAATGTGAATACTGTGAAATACAATTCACAGTTTAATAATAATAATAAAAACAATAATGGTAATAGTAGTAATAATAAAAGTAATAATAATACTTCATTGATACCATTAATAATAACTATTACAAAGGTCATTACTTTTGAATTGTGAAAATGTGAAAACTGTGAAATACAACTCAGAGTTAAATAATAATAATAAAAATAATAATGGTAATAGTAATAATAATAAAAGTAATAATAATACTTCATTGATGCCATTAATAATAACTATTACACAGGTCATTATTTTGAATTGTGAAAATGTGAAAACTGTGAAATACAATTCACAGTTTAATAATAATAATAATAATGGTAATAGTAATAATAATAAAAGTACTAATAATATTTCATTGATGCCATTAATAATAACTTTTACACAGGTCATTATTTTGAATTGTGAAAATGTGGATACTGTGAAATACGATTCACAGTATACAGTGTGATTCATTACAACTGAGGTTAGTAACTTCGACCTAAGAATTTGTTGGGCAGCCAAAAATGCCATTCCATCCTCAAATTTTTAGGAGCACAACTTTTAGCAGCCAAAAATGCCATTCCATCCTCAAATTTTTAGGAGCACGCACAACTTTTAGCAGCCAAAAATGCCATTCCATCCTCAAATGTTTAGGAGCACAACTTTTAGCAGCCAAAAATGCCATTCCATCCTCAAATTTTTAGGAGCATGCACAACTTTTAGCAGCCAAAAATGCCATTCCATCCTCAAATTTTTAGGAGCACAACTTTTAGCAGCCAAAAATACCATTCCATCCTCAAATTTTTAGGAGCACAACTTTTAGCAGCCAAAAATGCCATTCCATCCTCAAATTTTTAGGAGCACGCACAACTTTTAGCAGCCAAAAATGCCATTCCATCCTCAAATTTTTAGGAGCACGCACAACTTTTAGCAGCCAAAAATGCCATTCCAACCTCAAATTTTTAGGAGCACAACTTTTAGCAGCCAAAAATGCCATTCCATCCTCAAATTTTTAGGAGCACAACTTTTAGCAGCCAAAAATGCCATTCCATCCTCAAATGTTTAGGAGCACAACTTTTAGCAGCCAAAAATGCCATTCCATCCTCAAATTTTTAGGAGCATGCACAACTTTTAGCAGCCAAAAATGCCATTCCATCCTCAAATTTTTAGGAGCATGCACAACTTTTAGCAGCCAAAAATGCCATTCCATCCACAAATTTTTAGGAGCTTAACTTAATCTTACATAATTTGCTTTATAAACTCTTACGTGATTGTCGAGGTTCTGTTCGAGGGGCTCTCCACCTTGGCCTGTGTCTTGGGCGGCGACGAGCTGTCGTTCTTCTCCTGGCTGCTGTCGTTGCTGTTGGTCTTCGCCGTCACCGGCTGCTTGACCTTGATGGACCTGTTCGTGACGGTGTTGTCCTGCGGGATAGACGACAGATAGAGAGGACGCTCCGTGTATCGGAATCGGGGGTGTGAAAGTAAATAAAATAAAATAAACCAAGCGTACATGCAAGTCTTCGCCGACGGGCCTCTGGTTGATGAGCATTATGCCAGACGGCACAGACTCCTTGGATTTACCTTTGGATATGTCCCGAAACTCCTCTGTATAATCCTAAACACAACATGCGGATCACTCAGAAATTGGTAATACGAAATAATAATAAAATAATAATCGGCAGCTGGGAGACTGGTTTTGGAGAGAGGGATGCGGCGAGACTGGTCAGGGGAGAGATACATGCCGGGCTAATTAAAATGGCCAAAAACTAGGTTATACAATTTACTAATTGACTGGATCTTGCCATTGATTCTTAAATCTATTGAAAGATATAGAATAGAATTTTTCTACGACAGTGCGTAAACTAAGTTTTTACGCACTGTTCACTAAGGTTATACAATTTACTAATTGACTGGATCTTGCCATTGATTCTTAAATCTATTGAAAATATATAGAATAGAATTTTTCTACAACAGTGCGTAAACCAAGTTTTTACGCACTGTTCACAGTGCGTAAACTAAGTTTTTACACACTGTTCACAGTGAGTAAACTAAGCCTTTACGTATTGAATTCTATTGCACACTGAAAATAAATTATTTAGTTCATAAAATCAATTGCAATGATTTAAAAATTCTATTGCATACTGAAAATTACTTAAAGGTTCTTAAAATCGATTGACATTATGTAAAAATGTTATTGTATACTGCAAATAAATTATTTGGTTCTTAAATCTATTGAAATTCTACAAAAATCTAATAAAATAAATTTTCAAAAATAGCTCTGTTCGTACTAAAGAATATTTTATAAAGTATTTATTTTTAATTGTTGAAATCGTACAGACGAAAAAGTTGGGCTTTGTTATTGACGCTAACACAAACTAAAAAAAAAATCTTGATTAATAAACTTGCAGCCGGAGCCTTGACTAAATAAAGGGGGCATCTTACCTCAAACTGGGGCCAGTTCATGGCCATATTGACCCCGTGGTTGTTCGACCACCACTTCAGGTCTTTCTTGTGGTCCGCGTTGTTAATTGTGTGGTACAGCTCCTCGTAAATCTGGGGCAACCTGCGTGAGAAGAATGTTGAAGTTTTTACGATTTAAGACATTATCTTAACAAAAATTTAAAAAAAAAATCAAAATTTTGGAAATTACAAAACCTTTGAAGATTTAAAGGATAATTAATAAATCAGTACTTTTTAATAAAAATTGTGGAATTTCGAATAATAAATATAAAATTAATCCAAACATAATAAAATATCTATAATATTGTAGTGTTTTTGGCGATTACGATTTAAAATATTATTTTAATAACAATATAAAAAAACGTTCAAAATTTGGAAATTACAATTTTGTTGTTTTGATTGTGGTATTTCTGATAAAAACTATGAATTAATCCAAACATAATAAAAAATGTAAATTTTGTAGGGTTTTTATTACGGTTACGGTACGCGATTACGGTTTTAAATATTATTTTAACAATTAAAAAACCATACAAAATTATGGAAATTACAATTTTGTTGTTTTGATTGTGGTATTTCCAATAAAAACTATGAAATTAATCCAAAAATAGTAAAAATAAATGTGCAATTTTGTAGTATTTGGCGATTACGATTTAAAGTATTATTGTAACAAAAATTAAAAAAAAAAAAAACTATTCGAAACTTTGAAATTTACAATTTTGATTGTCGTATTTTAGAATAAAAACTATGAAATTGTACGAAAAATAATTAAAAAAATTCAGTAACAAAACGTGTACTTCCTTAATTAAAAGGAATTTTTTTAATGTATAGTCTACATACCTTAATATGAGTAAAATACAAGAATTAAAAACAAATGCTAATTTTGTACACGTACGTCCCAAACAGAAATTGGAATTTCCAAATTCCTTCAAAAACAATATTTTTGACATAAATTAACTCCTAGGTGTTAATTCCTATGCCAAATTCTTTTGGCATAGGAATTAATTGTGAATTAATTCAGAATTGAAAATTTTGGAAATTGTAAAACCTGCACAGTATTAGAACCCTTTGAACACCTTGGAGTTAATTTATGTCAAACATATTGTTTTTGAGTGAATTTGGAAAATCCAATTTCTGTTTGGGACGTACGTCTACGAATAAAAATTGTAGAATTTCGAATGATAGCCATGAAAATCAAAACATAATAAAAAAAAGTGTAATTTTGTAGTTTTCTTTTAGCGATTATGATATAAAATATTATTTTAACAATTAAAAAAAAACATTAAAAAAATCTGCAGGGTTTTCGAACACTTGCAACACCTTTCAGTTAATTTATGTCAAAAATATTGTTTTTGAATGAATTTGGAAATTCCAAAATCTGTTTAGGACGTACGTCTACGAACAATTGTAGAATTTCGAATGGTAACTATGAATAATAATTAAAAAATATATCATTTTGTAGTTTTCTTTAAGCGATCACGATTTAAAATATTATAACAGAAAATTAAAAAAAAAACCTTCAAAATTTTGGAAATTACAATTTAGATTGCGGTATTTCGAAAAAAAAAAACTATGGAATAGGTCGAAAAATAATTTAAAAAATGCAGTAAAAAACGCGTACTTGCATAATTAAAAGGATTTTTTAATGAATAGTCTGAATACCTTAATATCAGATAAATTCAAGAATTAAAAAATGTATAAAATATTAGAAATTTAAAAAAATTAAAATATCCTGTTATTGAAAACCATAATTGGCAGAGATTTGCAAACATGCAGGTTTATTTGCAAAATTAGGGTAGTTTTGAATAATTTTTGTAGCAATTTTGAGAAGTTAAAATGTTTAATTATCAAAAATTATTTAAAAAAATGTGTAATTTTGTAACAGTTTGTTGGGTAATATGCATGAAATATAAGAAATTTTGAAAATATAAAATATCACGTAAATGAAAACCATAATTAGCGGAGATTTGCCCAACATGCAGGTTTATTTGCAAAATTAGGGTAGTTTTGAATATTTTTTTGTAGCAATTTTTAGAATTTAAAATGTTTAATTATCTAAAATTATTTAAAAAACTGTGTAATTTTGTAACGGTATTTTGGGTGATCTGCATAAAATATAAGAAATTTTGAAAATATAAAATATCACGTAAATGAAAACCATAATTGGCAGAGATTTGCCCAACATGCAGGTTTATTTGCATCACTAGTGTAGTTTTGAATAATTTTTGTAGCAATTTTGAGAATTTAAAATGTTTAACTATCTAAAATTATTTAAAAAATGTGTCATTTTGTAACAGTTTGTTGGGTAATCTGCATGAAATATAAGAAATTTTGAAAATATAAAATATCACGTGAATGAAAACCATAATTGGCAGAGATTTGCCCAACATGCAGGTTTATTTGCAAAACTAGTGTAGTTTTGAATAAATATTGTAGCAATTTTGAGAATTTAAAATGTTTAATTATTAAAAAAATGTGTAATTTTGTAATAGTTTGTTAGGTGATCTGCATGAAATATAAGAAATTTTGAAAATATAAAATATCACGTGAATGAAAACCATAATTGGTAGAGATTTGCCCAACATGCAGGTTTATTTGCAAAATTAGTGTAGTTTTGAATAATTTTTGCAGGAATTTTGAGAATTTAAAATGTTTAATTATCTAATATTATAAAAAAAGTGTAATTTTGTAACAATATTTTGGACTGTGACCTGCATGAAATATAAGAAATTTTGAAAATATAAAATATCATGTGATTGAAAACCATAATCGGCAGAGATTTGCCAAATATACAGGTTTATTTGCAAAACTTATGTAGTACAAACTTTTCACGAAAACTATAAAACTTGAATGGAAATTACAAAATTTAATGAAAATCTAGTTAAAAATGTTCCTGCGAATTTCAAAATCGAGATGGAAAGTACAAATTTCTAGTGGAAACTATAAAATAGGGAAGGAGATAACACTTTTCTATGAAAATTCCAGAACGAAATTGAAATTTCCACACTTTTTAATGAAAATTAGTTTGAATATTACAAAATTGAAATGCAAATTACGAAATTTTCATGGAAACTCGAACATTGGAGTAATTATTTATCATAAGTTATGGAAATAGTAACAAACATCTAACATTTTATTGAAATTGTAAACATTTAAAGAAAACTGAAAACTGTATTACCAATGTATCATCATCATTATCATCAATTATCAATGTATTATCATCAAATTTGTTTGTTGCTAATAATAAGATAAGTTGCCATAACTTAAGGTAGATTACTCCAATTTTATAGTTTCCATGGAAATTTCGAAATTTGCAAGTTTTGAATAATTTTTGCAGCAATTTTCAGAATTTAAAATGTTTAATTATCTATAAGATATTAAAACAATATTGAGGGGAAAGACTACAGATCGACAGCCATTAAAATGTCGTTACTACTGGGATAATTATTATAGTTCAAAAAATAGAATTTTCGGAACATTGAAAACGCAATTTTGAACAATTTCAAAAAAATTGAAAACACTTTGACCATCTTAATTTTAAATTATTAATTGTGTGACAGGTGAGAATAATTTTCAATGAAAATTCCAGAACGAGATTGACATTTCCACACTTTTTAATGAAAATTAGTGTGAATGTTACAAAATTCAAATGCAAATTACGAAATTTATATGGAAACTCTAACATTGGAGTAATTATTTATCATAAATTATGGAAATAGTTACAAACTTCTAACATTTTATTGAAATTGTAAAAAATTAAGTAAAACTGAAAATTGTTATTGTATTATCATCAAATTTGTTTGTTGCCAATAATAAGGTAAGTTGCCATAACTTATGATAGATGATTACTCCAATTTCATAGTTTCCATAAAAATTTAGTAATTTGCAAGTTTTGAATAATTTTTGTAGCAATTTTCAGAATTTAAAATGTTTAATTATCTAAAAGATATTAAAAAATATTGAGGGGAAAGACTACAGATCGACAGCCAATAAAATGTCGTTACTACTGGGAAAATTATTATAGTTAAAAAAAATAGAATTTTCCAAACATTGAGGACGCAATTTTGAACAATTTCCAAAAATTTCAAACCACTTGACCACCTTGGAATTAATTGTGTGTCACGTGGAAGCATGTTGCAAGTTTTTACGATTTATAATATTATTTCACCAAAAATTAAAAAAACTGGAAATTACAATTTTGATTGTGGTATTTCGAATTATAACTATGAAATGAATCGAAAAATTATTTAAAAATGTTGTGTAATTTTGTAACAGTTTCTTGGGTGATCTGTACGAAATATAAGAAATTTTGAAAATATAAAAATCATGTGATTGAAAACTAAATACTAAAACTAAAATATTATTTAAACAAATTTAAAAAAATCATTCGAAAAACTTCGAATGCAAAACTTGCACAGTTTTAGAAAATAATGAATACGCCAGTAATTTTGAATACCTTGGAACTAATTGTGAATTAATTAAGAATTGGAAATTTTGGAAATTGTAAAACCTGCGCAGTTTTCGAGCACTTTGAACACCTTGGAGTTAATTTATGTAAAAATATTGTATTTGAACGAATTTGGAAATTCTAATTTGTAATTTTTAATACCTTGGAATGAATTGTGAATTAATTGAGTATTGGAAATTTTGGAAATTGTAAAACCTGCGCAGTTTTCGAACACTTTGAACACTTTGGAGTTAATTTATGTAAAAAATATAGTTTTTGAACGAATTTGGAAATTACAATTTGTTTGGGACGTACGTCTACGAATAAAAATTGTAGAATTTTGAATGATAACTATGAAATTAATCAAAACATAATAAAAAAAATGTGTAATTCTGTTTTCTTTTAGCGATTACGATTTAAAATATTATTTTAACGAACATTAAAATATCATTCGTAATTTTGGAAATTGCAAAACCTGTGCAGTTTTAAAAAATAATTAATAAATCAGTAATATTGAATGCCTTGGAATGTATTGTGAATTAATTAAGCATTCGAAATTTTCGAAATTCTAAGACCGCAGTTATAAAAGATAAATTTGATCACTTTGGGGTTAATTTATGTATTATTCGAAATTTTGGGAAATGCAAAAATTGTGTACTTTGAAAAAATAATCAATAAACCAGTAATTCTAAACACCTTGGAATTAATTGTGGATTAATTGAGAATTCAAAATTTTGGAAATTGTTCCGTGCGGTAATAAACGAACATTTTGGATACATTGAACATCTTGGAGTAAATTGGGAAATGCAAAACCTATGCAGTTTAAAAAAAAAATAATAAGCCAGTAATTTTGAATACTTTAAACATCTTGGAGTAAATTGGGAAATGCAAGACCTGTGCAGTTTGAAAAAATAATTAATAAACCAGTAATTCTGAGTACCTTGGAATTAATTGTGAATTAATTAAGAATTCAAAATTTTGGAAATTGTTCTGCGCAATTATAAACGAAAATTTTGAATACTTTGAACATCTTCGAGTAAATTGGGAAATGCAAAACCTGTGCAGTTTCATAAAATAATTAATAAGCTACTAATTTTGAATACCTTGGAATTAACAGTGGTCTATTAAGAATTCAAAATTTTGGAAATTGTGAGCGCAGTTATAAACAAAAATTTTGAACATCTTGGAGTAAATTGGGAAATGAATAAACCTGTGCAGTTTTAAAACATAACTAATAAACCAGTAATTTTCAATACCCTGAAATTAACAGTGAATTAATTAGGAATTGAAAATTTTGCAAATTGTGAGCGCAGTTATAAACGAAAATTTTGAATACTTTGAACGTCTTGGAGTAAATTGGGAAATGCAAAACCTGTGCAGTTTTAAAAAATAATTAATAAACCAGTAATTTTGAATACCTTGGAAATAATTGTGAGTTTATTAAGAATTCAAAATTTTGGAAATTGTGAGCGCAGTTATGAACGAAAATTTTGAACATCTTGGAGTAAATTGGGAAATGCAAAACCTGTGCTGTTTCAAAAAAATAATTAATTAACCAGTAATTTTGAATACCTTGGAAATAATTGTAAGTCAATTAAGAATTCAAACTTTTGGAAATTGTTCTGCGCAGTTATAACCGAAAATTCCGAATACTTTGAACCTTTTGCAGTAAATTGGGAAATGCAAAACCTATGCAGTTTTAAAAAATAATTAATAAACAAGTAATTTTGAATACTTTGGAATGAACAGTGAGTTAATTAATAATTCAAAATTTTGGAAATTGTTCTGCGCCAAAATTTGGAATACTTTGAACATCATGGAGTAAATATATTATTTTTGAACGAATTTGGAATTTCAAATTTCTGTTTGGTACGTACGTCACGTCCTGGTAAATGTTTAAATGCTTGTGAATGTCGAAGAGCGAGTCCTTGATGAACTCGAGCCGCTGCCCCTCCATCTCCTGGCACTTCTCGAAGACCACGGTCATGTCCTCCATGTACTTGGGGTTGTAGTTGTTGATCTCCTGGAGGGCCAACTCGTACTTCTCCTTGCCCTTCTGCACCTCCTCCTTCGTCTTCTGCACCCTGTCCTGCATTTTCTTTATCTAGAATTCGTGAGCATCAAACCAAAGCCCACGAAACACGCTAAAGACGGATGCACAAGCTACTAAAAAAAACGCGCCAAAAGTGGATGCAAGAAAATCGATTGAAGGGAGCAAGCATTATTACAGCTCACAAGTTTACTTCAGAGTTAATTTATTAATAATCAAATCTATATTATACAGCGACATAAATGAATTATGTTGCTGGAATTTATTTTGAAATTGCTGTATTTACGGATTGACTTTTATTAGTTAATTAAAGTTGGTCAACAAAACCTTTTCTATTAAAAACGCAATAAATTTATCTGGCGCAGTCGGTAGGTTTGTCTGAAAATCTTCTAAAGCCAAAACTGCTGTAAAATCTCTCTCTCTCTCTCTCTCTCTCTCTATATATATATATATATATATATATATATATATATCTTGTCAAAGTGACAAGGTCGTATGTAATACACTTTTAAGATGTTAAGCACAGTATTACAGAACTAAAAAAATAACTGGCGCAGTCGGTAGGTTTGTCTGAAAGCCTCTAACGCGACTTATAGTGCAAAAACTCGTTAAAATCAAACACATCAGTTATCAATAACTGCAAAGAAAAACATATAACGGAGCAGGCAAAAACTATAAACCACTGCATTCGCAAACACTAAAGTATCGTTCACAGTCTTACCACAGCCGCTTTCTGAGCAGAGCGTTGGGGGACAAACAACAACGATTAGAATGTGAGCGATCGGGGGGCGATCCGGTGAGGCACTCACCTGGTCCTGGGAGAAGGAGCTGTCTCCCGACGCGTTCCTCTCCTGATTGGAGGCGGATTTTTCAGTCTTACAAGCCGTGTGGTAGTCGCTCTTCGCCTTGTCCACCTTCTGGAGGAGCTTCGACCACGGTTTCTGCGCCTTCTTGAACGCGTCCTCCATGTCCTTGCGCTCCTTTATGTGCATCATGGACTGAAAGAGAGCGAGAGCTGTAAAGTCCCGGTTTTCGCCAGGATTCGAGTTGATAATGTACGTGGCAGCATTTCCCTTTTATGCCATAAAAATGGGGCGACGTTTTTGATGGCGGGGCCAAAGTTTGGTTTGATGGGGGGAAATGAACAGGAAAGGACGACAATAGGCCGCAAATGCGTCTGCGTCCGCCTTGGGAATGGGGAAAAACAGAATCTATGCATAAGAATGGATATGGGACTCTTTGTAGTGGCATATCAATGCGACGATGATGGGGACAATGGGATATGTTTCCTTTCAGAAATACGCAGGCACAAGATTTCAGACTATATTTGACTGGGTATAATTAAAAATGAATTATTGTGTTACTTTATCGCATTCAAATAACAACAGTTATTTATGACAAAAGTTCGTAAAGCACTACTTTACGAAAACCTATCATACAAACTTTTTAATACGACAGCTATCATGAAAAACAGCTAAATTTTGATGCAAAATACTATATTTTTATAAATTGGTGAATGAATGGTCTGTGAATTGTGTGTAAAACTTATTTTACGCAACGGCAGGTAATCATTAAAATTTCGACAGAAAAATTGAAAATTTGGCAGAAATAATTGAAAATTTTATAGAATTTTTGTAATATACAATTAATATTCACACAAATACATTTTTTTTCTTTTTTTCTTCTATTAGTTCTCTAGTTAGTAAGGAAATTAATCCTTAGGATTAATAACATTATTCCCAAGGAAATAATAACCAAATTTTACAGCTAAAAAAATGAGTTAATAGTTTAGATTTTAGAATATATCTGTTATTGGAAATTATTCGCTGTATAATTTTCTAGCATATCACTCATATCTTATATAATTATCTAATAAAGCAACTGCTAACAGCTCTACTTGCTAGTCATCGGGATTATAAATAGCTTATGCGTGCTGTGTCTATTTACTTTTTGATATACTGTTGTGATAAGAAATGTTTCAATGCAATAAATTAATCCTTACTAAGCGAATTCTATTACGTTATCTACTTTTGTAGCAATGCAAGTTATATTAATATTTATTATTTTGGTATCAGCCAAATATATGGTCAATAAATCATAAAAATATCATGTAAATATGTTGCGCCAAAGTTGGCTGTTATAATATTTAAATGTAATATCAAAAATCAGTATTGCACAAGTGTTAACTCAAATGTTGACTAATTTTACTAGGTGCAGTAATTATCTAACTTTAAAACATATTTTAGTCACTATTATATATGCTAACAGTATCTTATAACTCATAACCATTAGTGTACTATAACTTATGAGTTTATAGTACACAGTGTTTTAAGACTCATAAAACACTAGTGTACTATAACGCATAAAACACTTACACACTTAGTCATTATCAAACTTTAAAACATATTGTAGTCACTATTATATACAACAGTATTTTATATCTTATAAAACACTAGTGTTTTATAACTCATAAAACACCAGTGTCTTATAACTCATAAAACATTAGAGATTATAACTATAACTTTAAAATATTTGGAGTAACTATTAGAAACTAACAGTGTCTTATAACTTATAAACATTAGTCTATTATAACTTATGAGTTTATAGTACACAGTGTCTTATAACTCATAAAACACTTACACACTCCGTCATTATCAAACTTTAAGACATATTGTACTCACTATTATATACTAACCGTGTCTTATAACTTAAAGTAGTTATAGTTATAGTACACTAGTGTTTTATAAGTTTTAAGACACTAGGGTTTTATGAGTTATAAGACACTGTTATAGATTTTTATATTTATTATAGATTTTATTGTCCATTTTTAAATCCTATTTCGTTGTTTCTAGTCCTGAAAATTTTACATGCGGTTTGATATCCTTATAATTAAAAACTTTCATCCACTTTTTCTTGTATACACTATTCACAGTGCGTAAAGTGATACTTTTTACCACAACTGTGTAAAAAATCACCTGAAAGTTTTCAATGTTTAGTGCCAACCTTTCAATTGTGCTGCCAAACTGTAATAAATACTGTCAACTATATTTCTATAAACTTCAATAATGCTGCCAAACTATTAATAAATACTTTCAAATAGAACTCTAAAATTTCAATTATAATGCCAAAGTTTCAATGAATACTGTCAAAGTTTCGAAGTTTAGATAAAAATTTCTATTGTTTCTACCAAAATTTCAATGAATACTGGGAATTTGTAAAATGTTGAATATAAATTGGAACATTGTAGTGAAAATTGCAAAATTTTCATTATAAATACAACCTTTCAATGAAAATTTGGAAACAATTATTAGGTAATTAATACGTAATACATCATTTCAATGAAAATAGAAAATAATTATTAGGTAATAAATACGCTTTATTCAAAATGTTACGGTTGCTTTCAAGTTATTAAAGAGTTCCAAAATTTCAATGATTACTGCCAAGTTTCAAATTTGTTTCTGTCAAAATTTCAATGATTACAGTCGAAATGTTATTCAATCAAATTTAAAATAATTTTGGTATAAAACTTTCAAGTACTATGTACTGTCAAAATTATTTCCGTAAATATTTCAGCTATGCTAAATTGCAAATAAAAAATCTGTAAAAATTTCAATATACCTACTAAATGTCAATGATTATTGTAAAAATTTCAATGATTACAGTCGAAATGTTATTCAATAAAATTTATAACAATTTCTACAAAAAAAAAAAATTATTATGGTATAAAACTTTCATGTACTATGTACTGTCAAAATTATTTCCGTAAATGTTTCATCTATGCTGTCAAAGGTGTATTAATTTCAATCAAAATTTCGATGTTTGATGAAAAATCAATTATTTCTGTCAAATTTTCAATTTTTCTGTCGAAATTTTAATGATTACCTACCGTAAAGTTTTCAATGTTTATTGCCAACCTTTCAATAATGCTGCCAAACTGTTAATAAATACTGTCAAATATATTTCTATAAACTTCAATAATGCTGCCGAACTATTAATAAATACTGTCAAGTATAACTCTATAAAACTCTATAAAATTTCAATTACAATGCCAAACTTTCAATGAATACTGTCAAAGTTTCGAAAATTAGATAAAATTTTCAATTGTTTCTATCAAAATTTCAATGTTTACTGCCAAGTTTCAAATTTTTTTCTGTAAAAATTTCAATATACCTACCAAATTTTCAATGATTAATGTCAAAATTTCAATGATTACAGTCGAAATGTTATTCAATCAAATTTAAAATAATTTCTACAAATATATATATATATATATATATATATATATATATATATATATATATATATGATTATGATATAAAACTTTCAAGTACTGTGTACTATTAAAATTATTTCCGTAAGTATTTCAGCTATGCTGTCAAAAGTGTATTAATTTCAATCAAAATTTCGATGTTTGATATAAAATTTTCATATTTTGAATGGTGGTGGCGTCTACTTCGTAATACATCTGTACATATACTCTGTTTGATAATGATTTCTTAAGTAGTCGAAACTAGTAACAAATCAATATATAATTGTATGTGATACTAACAAAGTAATGTGTTTAATTTATACGAAAATTTTCATTTATTTCTGTCAAATTTTATGATAATATAATAATAATAGTATAGAATATTTAGTAGCAGTAAAGCCACATAATAATTATTATTTTTAATTATTCTGTTGAAATTGTAATGATTACTGTCAATTTTTGAAAGATTACTGCCAACAATTCCATTAAACTCCAAAACTGTTAGTAACTTGTAACTGTTAGTTACTGTAAAATATAACTCTATACAATATCAATTACACTGCCAAACTTTTAATGAATACTGTCAAACTTACAAAAATTAATGTAACTGTTTCAATTATTTCTATCAAAATTTCAATAATTACCGCCAGTTTTCTTTTTTTTTTTCCGTTCAAAATTTCAATTACGGTGCCAAGTTTTCAATTATTAACTACAGTCAACATTTCAATATAGCTACCAAATTTTTAATGATTATTGTTAAAATATCTATCGTACAGTGGATATGTTAACATATCCAAATAATTTCAATTCCAATTTAAAATAATTTCTATACAAAAAATAATTATGATGTTAATCTTACAAGTACTAACTAAAGTAGTATGTACTGTCATAATTATTTCTGTAAATATTTCAGTTATGTTGTCAACATTGCATAATTTCTGTAAAAATTTCCACGTCTGATGGTTTTTTTTTTGTTTTTCTGTCATATATACCTACCAAATTTTCAATGATTATTGTCAAAATTCCAATGATTAAAGTCGAAATGTTATTCAATCAAATTTAAAATAATTTCTACAAAAAAAAATTATATAAAACTTTGAGGTACTATGTAAGGTCAAAATTATTTCTGTAAATGTTTGAGCTATGCAGTCCAAATTGCATTAATTTCAATCAAAATTTCGATGTTTCATATAAAATTTTCAATTATTTCTGTGAAATGTTCATATATTCTGTTGAAATTGTAATGGTTTCTGTCAAATTTTCAATTATTCTGTAGAATTTTTTATGTTTACTGTTAAATTTTCAATGATTACTGCCTACGTTTTAAATAACCTTTTAACCCCACCGAATTTTTGACCTACCTAAACAAAAAAACTCTGCGAATATGGGCTTTCTTTAATCAGATTACTTCGCCTTATGCCTGTAATATTCATTACCAATAGCTCACTCACGCTGTAATGTAATTACGCGAGTCCTACATACTTGTAATTGATTTATAATTAGGCGAGCGCACTCCGGATTTTCCTAATTGAATTCGGCTGCGTTGGGGACGACTCTTGAGCTAAAATTGCCTGTGCGCATGGCGCATGTAATAATGCGTGTGTAATTGAGCTCGTCCCTGAGGAGGCACTTGCATGGCGCTTAGCCGGTTGTTTTACTCGAGTTATTCAAATTAGCAGAGACTGAGGATGATGTTTAATGAGGGCTCGTTGATGGACGAGGCTCCCGCCCACTTGGGTTCACGTCGAAGGCCTTCAGCGACTGTTTTTGCTTTGATGGGGATGAATAATGAAAAAACGTTAACGTATTTGGCCTTGGCACTAAATCTTCGAAACGAAATATTTCAGGCATTTGTGTACGAAATATTCTTCAAAATTGTATTAGGTGCTTTGTTAGATCACTTAACATTGGTTTTCTCTCCATTGATTCATCAAATCAAATATTGTCGGATTATCTTGGGTTTATGTTATTTGTCGAAGCTTTTGGATCCTACCGACTGCGCCACAGATTGTCTTGAGTTTGTGTTTGACCTGTCAACTAGGAAAGTTATATGTTCGATTTTTTCACTTATTTACTTCATAACCTTCGTCAAATTTTCAGAGAATATATCTTCAGGCATACTGTAACTAAATCTGGCATAAAAATTTCAAAATATCCAATAGACAAATTTTCAGAAATTTCAATGACAGATATAACGATACCTGTCAACTGGGAAAGTTATATGTTCGATTTTCTCATGTATTGAAATGACTCTGTCATTATTTAGGTTCAATAAATAAGTCATGAAATATGTTTATATGAACAAATGTTTCTGTGAAAATGGGGAAAACCTGTTCTTGCTTATTAATATTACTCTGTTTCGTTTTAATGTGGGTGAATCATAAAGCGCCGCGATAATCGAGGCGGGTTTGAATAACACATTTAAATTGTGACACGATTTCGTAGCCATAATCTAATAATAATACACGGAACAATGCAGTTAACAATACAAATACCATTATGCGGTGTTTATATATCACGCAGAATTTAGCAATTACTGGAAACTGCCAGCAAACGCCGCCACGCATTCGTTTAGCGCTGATGTTTTTGCTAATATCGGTAGTTTCAGCCCCTTGGGGGCACAGTAAATATCTGCATTGCATTAGTTTCAACCCCTTCGCCGCAGTGTACAGTTTGTACACGACGTGCGGTTATGGGGCTGTTTTCATGGGGCTGTTTTCACTCGTACAGAAAACCCTGAAGGAGAGGAATTATTTGCAAAATTGTAATATTAGAACGTGAATTTTCCAAAATTGAGAAAAATCTGTATTGTGTATACTCTGGCAAAATAACGGAAACGTTTTAAAATTGATCTCATCCCCTACTTTTCAAATCTCCAATTATTAAAAAACATAGTAAGATTCCATTAATTTTTGTAATTCACGAAAATTTTGGCATTTATAATAAAAAAATCTAATCAAAATTTTGTAAGTTGCAATAGATATGCAACATTCATTGTAATTTACAATCGATATGAAATAATTTCAAAGATGATTTTTTTATTTCATGAGCTTTTTGCAATTTTTAATAAAATTTTGCAATTGTGAGTCTAATTTGCATATAAAATTTGTCGCTTGCAACGAAAATTTCATCATTTCTGTTGAAGTTTTCAATTTACAATCAATATTTTTTATTTTCCCTTAAAACTATTGAAAATTTCTATTCAAATATTAAGGAGTGATATGCTTTATGGATAACTCATTTCTAATTTCCGCTAAAAATTGCAGGTTTCAGATAAACTTTGATATTATAATTCAAATGTTGCTATTCGTAATAAAAAAATTCTAATTTCCAACTAAACTCATTTTCATTAAATGTTTTACAATTAACTATAAACATTTTAACAACATAAAATATAAATTTTACAAATGCCAATAATATTTTGCATTTTACAGTGAAGTTTTGGCACATTTTCGTAATCGCTGCCGAAATTATGTAATTTATATCACGAATTTTGGAATTGCCAATGATATTTTACTTTTATAGTGAAAATTTTCAATTTACAAATGTAATTTAGATACAAATTTTGCAAAAATTTCAATAAATATCGTTGTGACCAATATATATTGCAAATTTTTTATCTAAATTATATTTGTGAATTGAAATATTTCACTTTAAAAGTAAAATATCATTGGCAATTCCAAAATTCATAATATAAATTACTATTTATGTAGTTATGTATTTCCAATAAAGCGTATTTATTACCTAATAATTATTTTCTATTTTCATTGAAAGATGTATATATTACGTATTAAATACCTAATCATTGTTTCCAAATTTTCATTGAAAGGTTGTATTTATAATGAAATTTTTACAATTTTCACTACAATGTTCCAATTTATTTTCAACATTTTACAAATTCCTCTGAATTTTAGTAATATATAATTAATATTCCATAATTTCTATCGAAATATTGAAATCCATCATAATTTTTTTGCATTATTCATCGTAATGGTTTCACTTTTTATGATGTTTTCGAAGAAATTTTCCAAAATTGAGATAACTCTGTGAATTTGTAATAAAAAATCGCAAATTGTAATGAAAATGAGGAAAATTTCATAGTTTCTATTGATTTTCTTCAAATTTTTAATGAACTTGTTACACCTTCCATTATATTTGTTGCAATTTTTTTATAAAATCTTTAATAACTTGAAGGAAATCGTAACTGTTTGAATAAAGCGTATTTATTACCTAATAATTATTTTTTATTTTCATTGAAATGATGTATGTATTACGTATTAAATACCTAATAGTTGTTTCCAAATGTTCATTGAAAGGTTGCATTTATAATGAAAATTTTGCAATTTTCACTACAATGTTCCAATTTATTTTCAACATTTTACAAATTCCTGTGAATTTTTGTAATATATAATTAATATTCCATAATTTCTATCGAAATATTGGAATCCATCATCAAAATTTTGCATTATTCATCGTAATGTTATCACTTTTTATGAGGTTTTCGAAGAAATTTTCCAAAATTGAGATAAGTCTGTGAATTTGTAATGAAAAATCGCAAATTGTAATGAAAATGACGAAAATATCATAGTTTCTATTGATTTTTTTCAAATTTTTAATCATCCTTTTACACCTTCTATTATATTTTTTAATTATTTTTTATGAACTCTTTAATAACTTGAAGGAAAAATCGTAACATTTTGAATAAAGCGTATTTATTACCTAATAATTCTTTTCTATTTTCATTGAAATGATGTATGTATTACTTATTAAATACCTAATAGTTGTTTCCAAATTTTCATTGAAAGGTTGTATTTATAATAACATTTTTTGCAATTTCCACAACAATGTTCCAAATTATATTCAACATTTTACAAATTCCTTAGAATTTTTGTAATATACAATTAATATTCCATAATTTCTATCGAAATATTGAAATTCATTATCAAAATTTTGCATTATTCATCTTAATGTTATCACTTTTTATGAGGTTTTCGAAGAAATTTTCCAAAATTGTGATAAATCTGTGAATTTGTAATGAAAATGACGAAACTTTCATAGTTTCCATTCATTTTTTTCAAATTTTTAATCATCCTTTTACACCTATTATATTTTTTGCATTTTTTTATGAAATTTTGACAGTTTTCATTGAAGTTTGGCATTATAATTGAAATTTTAGAGCTATAATTGACAGTATTTATTAATAGTAATAATACTATTTATTAATAGTATTAATAATAATACAATAATTATATTATCAATCTGTATGTTATCCTTCTGTATATTTGTATGCTGTATGTACTTATGTATGTATGTACATACATACTATTTATATTGGACAGAAATCAATGAACTTTTTGACGCATGAATAAAATATTTATAGAAATAAATTTGACATAGCAAATGCTTGAAAGTTTTGAGGCATAATATTTTTTTTATACTTAGATATAATTTTCAAGTTATTTATTATAATTTCGATTGTATTAACTGAAATTTAATTAGAACTAATTTGAAAGTTGTATATTAATCATTGAAATTGGATAGTAATTATTGAAATGATAGATTTTTTCAAAAAATTGGCCGATTTTTTCTACAAAATGTGTACAAAATGTATTAATGATGACGTCCAAATTAATGGATTCTGCATTTGCATTAACTTTTTCTTGCAAAAATGTATAAAAAGAAAAATACAAATATCGTACATAAAGACCTTCTCTTTGTGAATAGCTATCTGTGACAAAAAAAATTCCACGCTTATAGATCCCCGCCTTAAGAACAAGACATTTTTGCAAGTAGATAACGCAAATAGAAGGACATTAAAGTACAAAAATCGAGAAAGAATTAAAATTATATAAATATACGAAATTCGTTAACAATTTAATAAGATATTAATCAAAACAAGCATTAAAAGTGCAGAAAAATTGAAAATTGAGAATTGAAATAAATATATGAAACTCTGCAGGGAGTTTTATAATTTTTGATCAACTACTTAAGAAATTTTCAGTGAATTCAATGAAAATTGCTTTAGTAGATCAAAAATTATATAAAAATGCAAAATTCCATGATAATCTCTAATGACATTAATCGAATATTATTCGAAAATTACAGAACTTTTCTTTCTTCTAAATCACAGAATTCACAAGATTCTAAATTACAATTTATGAATCTAAGCCCGCCGAAAAATACACACAAATTGATAATTATTTAAGTATACGAAATTCGATAACACTTTTATAAAATTTTAATCAAATCCAGCGTAAAAGTACAAATAATTGAAAATTATATAGTTTTTTAAACATCCTGTATAGAATTCAATGAAAACTGCTAGTAGATCGGAAATTTTGATAGAAATTATATTATCTTTCTGTATGTTACGTACGTTACGTACGTACGTACGTAGGAAAAAAATGTTACATTTTTAGGCTAACATTTAGAGAAAAAATTGTTACATTTTTAATCATTTTTGCTTTACTTTCTACCTAAATTTCGAATTCAATTCTCAACTCTAGAAATTTGTAGTTACTTTGGTGTTGCTGGATTACTGTATTATTTTTGTTTACAAAATGTGTCAATTGTATTATCATTCTGTATATTACGTACCTTAATGAAATTTCCTATGTTTTTAATATGAAAATTATAACAAAAGCTGAGGAAAAAATTGTTACATTTTTAGGTAAACATTTAGAGAGAAAAATGGTTACGTTTTTAAATATTTTTGCTTTACTTTCTAGCTACATTTCGAATTTAATTCTCAACTCAAGAAATTTGTAATTATTTTGGTATTGCTGGATTACTGGGGGTTTTCTACAAAATGTGTCAATTATATTATCATTCTGTATATTACGTACTTTAATGAAAATTTGTATGTTTATAATGTGAAAATTATAACAAAATTTGAGACAAAAATTATTACATTTTTAGGCTAACATTTAGAGAGGAAAATGGTTACATTTTTAAACATTTTTGCTTTACTTTCTAGCTAAATTTGGAATTCAATTCTCAACTCAAGAAATTTGTAGTTACTTTAGCATTGCTGGATAACTGGAATTTTTCTACAAAACGTGTCAAATATATTATCCTTCTGTATATTACGTACCATACAGAAAATTCCTGTTGATAATGTGAAAATTCTAACAAAATATGAAGAAAAAATTGTTACATTTTTAGGTAAACATTTAGAGAGAAAATGGTTACATTTTTAAACATTTTGCTTTACATTCTAGCTAAATTTCGAATTCAATTCTCAACTCAAGAAATTTGTAGTTACTTTGGAATTAATTATTTTTGTTTCAACAAAAAAAAAAACAATTATCCACCTTAACAAGGATATTAAATCTTTGTACAATTTTCACTTTTTGTGAAAACATGATGGTTAAAACTGTACATAATTTTTAAGTAAAGTCGATCGAGGAAGAAATTGAGAAGAACCAATTTTAGTCGCCGAATTTTCAAAATAAGTCTTTTTTTGGAGACATTAAGGCTCAAATTTTCTGATTCTTCTACGCAGGTAAGTGATGAAATTTGAAATTGATTTTACATGCATTGAAATCAATGCATTGAATGCAAGCGAATATATTGAATTGAACTGAATTGAAATTCACATGCATGTAAAACCATTCAAAATAGCAAAAAAATACCAATTCCAAGAGGATTATAAAACTTGTGTATTTCATAACTAACACAAGTTTTATAATCCTCTTGGAAATCAAAAATCAAGAAATGATCCATATTTTTGTATGTACAATCGTGGCCCTCCAAAAATAAACGTTTAAAAAAAACTAACGCCAATGAATAAATCCTTATCTAATCTAATGAAAAATACAGAAAATTTCAATTGAAATGAATTGAAATTTACATGCATGTCAAACCATGCAAAAATTTACTAATCCCAAGAGGACCTTAAAACTTGTGTTAGTTACGAAAATCTCAAGAAATATTCCATATTTTGTATGTATGTACATTCGTGGCCATCTAAAAGTAAACTTGAAAAAAAAGGACGCCAATGATTAAATCCTTATCTAATCTAATCAAAAATACAGAAAATTGCAATTGAAATGAATTGAAATTTACATGCATGCAAACCATGCAAAAAATTACTAGCTCCAAGAGGATTTTAAAACTTGTGTTAGTTATGAAAATCTCAAGAAATATTCCATATTTTCCATATTTTTGTATGTACAATCATGGCCATGCAAAAGAAAACGTTGAAAGAAAATAAAATTAACGCCAATGAATAAATCCTTCTTTAAACTGAAAAATGAAATATGAAAAATATGGAAAATTTCAGAAGGCATTGTTCACTTTTGGATTTCAGCGATTGTACATACTATACAGAGTGGTTGATTTTTGATTTTTCAGTGCCCAGCTGACCGTTTGTAAGACACCTCTAAACCACCGCTAAACCATGGTTTAAATTTTTATGAATACCGTTGTAAATCAAAAGGAAATTGCGAAATTGAGGGTACCCCATTATACAGGGTCATGATTTTTCAGTGTCCAGCTTATATCGGCGAAATAATCAAAGATTAAAAAAAAAAAAACAAACGAAACTTGTCATACGCAACCTGGCTATGAAAAAAAATCATAGCGCGCCATTTTGTAGAACTGTTTGCTTATAACAAGTTTATTATGAAACTTTTTTTGTCTCTTTGACAGTTTCGCAGGTTTAAGCTAGACACTGAAAAATCAACCACCCTGTATAATGGGGTACCCTCAATTTCGCAATTTCCTTTTGATTTACAACGTTATTCATAACAATTTGAACCATGATTTAGCGGTGTTTTACAATGGGTTGCCAAGGTTACTAAAATTAAACCACCGTTAAGCCGCGGCTTAAATTTTTGTGAATAACACTGTTAGTGTTTAATGGAAACGTTTTAGCATGTTCAAGTTGATAAACATTTTTATATTAAAAAAAAGCTCTAAATTTCTAATCGTGTTTATGACATTATGACTATTTTTCATGACCTTACAATCATGACCTTACTGTTTTGTATTAACAAAAAAGCTCTCACTTTAACTGGCGCAGTCGGTATGTTTGTCTGAAAGCTTCTAGATAAACATTTTTGTACTAAAAAAAGATCAATTTAAATGGCGCAGTCGGTAGGTTTGTCTAAAAGCTTCTAGAGAAAATCTAATCGTGTTTATGACATTGGGACTCTATTGCATACATGGCAATCATCACTTTACTTATTTGTATTGGAAAAAAGCTCTCACTTTAAATGGCGAAGTCGGTAGGTTTGTCTGAAAGCTTCTAGATAAACATTTTTGTATTAAAAACAAGCTTACAATTTTGTTACTGTTTTGTATTAACAAAAAGCTCTCACTTTAACTGGCGCAGTCGGTATGTTTGTCTGAAAGCTTCTAGATAAACATTTTTGTACTAAAAAAGCTCAATTTAATTGGCGCAGTCGGTAAGTTTGTCTGAAAGCTTCTAGAGAACATCTAATTGTGTTTATGACATTGGGACTCTATTGCATACATGAATTGAAATTTACATGCATGTCAAACGTTGCAAATATTTACTAATTCCAAGAGGATTTTAAAACTTGTGTTAGTTTCGACAATCGACTGAAATATTCCATATTTTTGTATGTATGTACAATCGTGACCATCAAAAGTAAACTATTGCACTTTACTTATTTGTATTGGAAAAAAGCTCTCACTTTAACTGGCGCAGTCGGTAGATTTGCCTGAAAGCTTCTAGAGAACATCTAATCGTGTCTATGACATTGGGACTCTATTGCATACATGGTAATCATGGCTTTACTTATTTGTATCAGAAAAAAGCTCTCACTTTAAATGGCGCCGTCGGTAGATATGTCTGAAAGCGTCTAGATAAACATTTTTGTATTAAAAACAAGCTCTAAATTTAACTGGCGCAGTCGGTAGGTTTGTCTAAAAGCTTCTAGAGAACATTTAATCGTGTTATGACATCAGGGCTCTGTTGTATACATGGCAATCATGGCATTACGTTTTTGTATTAAAAAAGCTCTCACTTTAACTGGCGCAGTCGGTAGGTTTGTCTGAAAGCTTCAAGATAAACATTATTGTATTAAAAACAAGCTCTGAATTTAACTGGCGCAGTCGGTAGGTTTGTCTGAAAGTTTTTAGAGGACATCTAATCGTGTTTATGACATTGGGACTCTATTGCATACATGGTAATCATGGCTTTACTTATTTGTATCAGAAAAAAGCTCTCACTTTAAATGGCGCAGTCGGTAGGTTTGTCTGAAATATTCTAAATAAACATTTTTGTATTAAAAACAAGCTCTAAATTTAACTGGCGCAGTCGGTAGGTTTGTCTGAAAGCTTCTAGAGAACATCTAATCGTGTTTATGACATTGGGACTCTATTGCATACATGGTAATCATGGCTTTACTTATTTGTATCAGAAAAAAGATCTCCCTTAAACTGGCGCAGTCGGTATGCTTGTCTGAAAGCTTCTAGAGAAAATGTGATCGTATTTATGACATTAGGACTCTGTTGCATTCATGGCAATCATGGCCTTACGTTTTTGTATTAAAAAAAGATCTCACTTTAACTCGCGCAGTCGGTAGGTTTGTCTGAACGCTTTTAGAGGACATCTAATCGTGTTTATGACATTGGGACTCTATTGCATACATGGTTATCATGGCTATACTTATTTGTATTAGAAAAGAGCTCTCACTTTAACTGGCGCAGTCGGTAGGTTTGTCTGAAAGCTTCTGGAGAAAATGTAACCGCATTTTATGACTCTGTTGAATACATGACAATCACGGCCTTAAGTGCTATAGAAAAGTCTGGAAAACGCTTCTTACCTTGTGATAAGTATCCTTCTGCCACTGTTTAATTGTAATAATAACTTCGTTCATTAAATTATCCCTAACTTTGTTGTGCACGTCGCACCGCCTGTCCGCCTCGACGAGGACGCCCTTCCACGCGGCCTCCGTCGTCCCGTACTCGGGGCCCTTCTCTATCAGGTCGTTCCACTTCTTGGAGAAGGCCTTCAGGCTCTTCGCGTAGTTCTTCTCGATCTCGGCGCGCTCCGAGACCAGGGCGATCAGGTCCGAGCACAGCTTGTACCCGTCGTCGACGCGCTTCGTCGTCTTCTTGTAGTTGCCCGGCTCCCAGAAGGAATCGCTCGTCGCTATGAGCATGTTGTCATCGCTGTGGTGCGACATCTCCGCGGCTTATTCAGTCTGCTCGTTTCTGAAACAGAAAGAAAAAAATACATCATCAGTACACCGTACGAAGTGAACAATAAAGTGTTTAAGGGCGCCACGTAATTAGGGAGCCTGCAGATTTGTGCGCTGCAAACGGCTTAAGTGGTTTGCAAACCCACAAGTCAGGTTAACGCCGTGACCAATAGAGGATTTAAGGGCGCCACGTAATTAGGGAGCCTGCAGATTTGTACGCTGCAAACGGCTTAAGTGGTTTGCAAACCCACAAGTCAGGTTAACGCCGTGACCAATAGAGGATTTAAGGGCGCCACGTAATTAGGGAGCCTGCAGATGAGTACGCTGCGTACGGCTTAAGTGGTTTGCAAACCCACAAATCAGGTTACCGCCGTGACCAATAAATGATTTAAGGGCGCCACGTAATTAGTGAGCCTGCAGATTTGTACGCTGCAAACGGCTTAAGTGGTTGGCAAACACACAAATCAGGTAAAAACTGTATTTTAAACCCTATAGACTCTATGATTAGACCCTATTAAAGGTGCTCTATAGTATAGAGGTACTTTAATGTCACTTCCGGTTTAAACGGATATTCCGGATAATGTATGAATATTTTCTTAGATGGTAAAAAAATTGAATATTATGAAAATTATGGGGAAAAAGTTGTAAAAGGAAAGTAGTAGACAAGTTGAATATTGAAGAATAAAAAACTTGTGCAATTCCAAAATTATAAACATTTCTACTACAGATGTTTCATTTAGCTAATTCACAAGATGTGAAACGCCATAAGGGCGAATTATTGTTGCGATTTGGGAATTAACTATTTCACATGTCGGGCGCCACACGTAGAGGCACCACACGTAGGGCGCCACACATAGGGGCGCCACACGTAGGGGCGCCACGTGTTTTTCGGGAAAGCGCTTGCAAAATTATTATTTTTCGCACGGCACAATCGCGTGCATTTACGTGCACTTTATCGCCGATAAACAATTCACCGCTAATTGCACCGCCGTGGGTCTCCAAGGCGGATATTTTCCCCGCAGGCGCCGCTTTCCGAATTCCGCGGCGAACGTTATGGGACTGCAATTACGGGGCTTTTCACGGCACTTTCTATCGCCGCGATACGCGCACGTCCTTGGGAAACGTCGGACGCGAACAACAATGGGCATATTTCACATTTGATCGCTTTATCCAACGCTCCATCGGCCGAGGCGATCAACATAACGGGGGGGAAACGTATGGAACGTTAATAGAGGACGCGGAAAGGATAAAAACGGCAGCGACTGCAGATGCCAGAAGCAAATAATGAATGTGTACGTATTTATTGAATTATATACGAAAAAAACAATTTTGTAGGTAAAATATATCAGTTACAGGCTTCATTACTCAACGATGTTCATAGGTAATGCTTCTATATTCAACAGTGAGTAATGCTTCATTATTCAATAGTGTGTAATTATTCATTATTCAATAGTCAACGTGCACTAAAATAAAATAAAAAAAAGTATGTCTGAATATAACCTACCGAAGTATTTGGCTGTTTCCTGACATATTTGTCAGATTAATCAACTGAAAGTTGATAGACATACATTTGACATACATTACTGAAAGACATACATTTCATATATCGCATGTCCTTTTTTTCATGGCAACTTTCATGAAAGTTTTGATGAAAGACTTTTGATGAAAGTTTTGATGAAAGACTTTTGATGAAAGACTTTTGATGAAAGAATCATTCGTTACAATGGCAGTGAATATTTCAAGACTTGCCTCACAAGTTCAAACAGGAGACACTTTCGCCATTTGCGATTTGTAGGAGGAAAGTTCGACGGTATTTCGGCTCGAGATTCCAGTAACTCCCGGAATGGCACGGGAGGAAATCCCGTCCCTTGGGCATACTTAGAAGGGCTTGCCGAGGTATTCGCTAGCGGTGAACTTTTATAATTGCAAAGAAATGCTCAAGAAAATGTCACACAATTGCACAAAAACTTTATACGGATATAAGGATTTTATGAGCACCCAAATAAATTGATTTCATCTTATAAATTAGAAAAGGTATCTCAAATGAGCACCTAAATAGATTGATTTAGCTTCCTAAATTCCAAACGGTATCTCGCTAACGTAAATCAAATGAACACCTAAATAGATTGAGGCCTCCTAAATTCCAAATAGATTCCTATAAAAACCTCCTCCTATAAAAAAACCTATAAAACATAACTCAAATGAGCACCTAAATAGGTTGATTTAGCTGCCTAAATTGCAAACGGCATCTCCTTAACATATATCAAATGGGCACAATAAAAAGTTTATAAAAACTGAAAACCATCCTATAAAATCTCCAAAGAAATTTATAAAATAAAGTTGATGAAGGAAGCCGTTACTATATGATAATTAATCATGATGATACAAAATTAAACACGTTACTACGTTTTTTATCACTTTATAACGAAAAAATAAAGTGATAAAAAACGTAGTAACGTGTTTAATTTTGTCGCCGTACAAAGGAAGCCGTTACTATATGATAATTAATCATGATGATACAAAATTAAACACGTTACGTTTTTTATCACTTTATAACGAAAAAATAAAGTAATAAAAAACGTAGTAACGTGTTTAATTTTGTATCATCATGATTTGTTTAAAAAAATTGATTCAAATTTATAAAAATTGTTTTTGAAACTAACGTCAATATCTTTATAAAACACTTGTGTTTTATTGCAGTTTGCCTCAGCTGTAACGTGGAGTAATTCTTTGCCTTATCTTAATGATATTTTGTGCTTTGTTGATTTTCGGATTGTCGCTTTGTTTTAGAAATAGAAGGCGATAAAGGTTTTTCAAGAATTGTAAAATAAGCCAAACAACGACCTTTTGGATTTTTCTCCCAAGTTTAGTAAAAACCGTGCATAGAAACGTGTAAAAATTGATGAACGTTCTATAAAGTTTTGAAAAAGTTTTGTGAAAATTGAAGCCCATTTTAGCATGGAAGAAAATCATATGAAAACTGAAGAATGTTCTATGAACGTGGAAGAAACCATTATAAAAACTGAAAACCGTGCTATAAAATCTCTAAAGAAATTTATAAAATAAAGTTAATGGAGGAAGCCGTTACTATATGATAATTAATCATGATGATACAAAATTAAACACGTTACTACGTTTTTTATAACTTTATAACGAAAAAATAAAGTGATAAAAAAACGTAGTAAGGTGTTAAATTTATAAAAAATGTTTTTGAAACTCAAGTCAATATCTTTATAAAACACTTGTGTTTTATTGCAGTTTGCCCCAGCTGTAATGTGGAGTAATTCTTTGGCTTATCTTAATGATATTTTGTCCTTTGATGATTTTCGGATTGTCGCTCTGTTTTAGAAATAGAAGGCGATAAAGGTTTTTCAAGATTCGTAAAATAAGCCAAACAACCTTTTGGATTTTTGTCCCAAGTTTAGTAAAAACCGTGCATAGAAACGTGTAAAAATTGATGAACGTTCTATAAAGTTTTCAAAAAGTTTAATGAAAATTGAAGCCTATTTTAGCATGGAAGAAAATCATATGAAAACTGAAGAATGTTCTATGAATGTGGAAGAAACATTTATAAAAACTGAAAACCGTGCTATAAAATCTCCAAAGAAACTAATAAAAATTGTTTTTGAAACTCACGTCAATATCTTCATAAAACACTTGTGTTTTACTGCAGTTTGCCCCAGCTGTAATGTGGAGCAATTCTTTGGCTTATCTTAATGATATTTTGTGCTTTGATGATTTTCGGATTGTCGCTTTGTTTTAGAAATAGAAGGCGATAAAGGTTCATCAAGATTTGTAAAATAAGCCAAACAACAACCTTTTGGATTTTTGTCCCAAGTTTAGTAAAAACCGTGCATAGAAACGTGTAAAAATTGATGAACGTTCTATAATGTTTTCAAAAAGTTTTATGAAAATTTAAGCCTATTTTAGCATGGAAGAAAATCATATGAAAACTGAAGAATGTTCTATGAACGTGGAAGAAACCATTATAAAAACTGAAAACCGTGCTATAAAATCTCTAAAGAAATTTATAAAATAAAGTTAATGGAGGAAGCCGTTACTATATGATAATGAATCATGATGATACAAAATTAAACACGTTACTACGTTTTTTATCACTTTATAACGAAAAAATAAAGATAAAAAATGTAGTAACGTGTTAAATTTATAAAAATTGTTTTTGAAACTCACGTCAATATCTTCATAAAACACTTGTGTTTTATTGCAGTTTGCCCCAGCTGTAATGTGGAGTAATTCTTTGGCTTATCTTAATGATATTTTGTCCTTTGATGATTTTCGGATTGTCGCTCTGTTTTAGAAATAGAAGGCGATAAAGGTTTTTCAAGATTCGTAAAATAAGCCAAACAACCTTTTGGATTTGTGTCCCATATTTAGTAAAAACCTTGCATAGAAACGTGAAAAAATTGATGAACGTTCTATAAAGTTTCCAGAAAGTTTTGTGACAATTGAAGCCCATTTTAGCATGGAAGAAAATCATATGAAAAGTGAAGAATGTTCCATGAACGTGGAAGAAACGTTTATAAAAACTGAAAACCGTGCTATAAAATCTCCAAAGAAACTAATAAAAATTGTTTTTGAACCTCACGTCAATATCTTTATAAAACACTTGTGTTTTATTGCAGTTTGCCTCAGTTGTAATGTGGAGTAATTCTTTGGCTTATATCTTAATGATATTTTGTCCTTTGATGATTTTCGGATTGTCGCTCTATTTTAGAAATAGAAGGCGATAAAGGTTTTTCAAGATTCGTAAAATAAGCCAAACAATAACCTTTTGGATTTTTGTCCCAAGTTTAGTAAAAACCGTGCATAGAAACGTGTAAAAATTGATGAACGTTCTATAAAGTTTTCAAAAAGTTTTATGAAAATTGAAGCCCATTTTAGCATGAAAGAAAATCATATGAAAACTGAAGAATGTTCTATGAACGTGGAAGAAAAAAAAAATTTTCTTCTAATATTATATGGTATAAAGCTTATTTATGTAATTTTGACGGTTTTCACGTCACCTACCAACTAAATATTATTATTATCTTCATTATTTCTCATAGTAAGAGCATTAAAAGATCATGGAATACCTATAAAAATTGTGTTACCTTATTATGCAAGTCCATTTAATAATAATAATATGTAAAACTCTTAAAAATGTACTCACTTCACATAACCCTCTAAATATTATTATTATCTTCATAATTTTTATTATTACGTTTTAATATTTTATTTTATTAAGCCCTTTTATGTAATTTTTACCTTTATTATTATTATAATTTTCAATATTATGTTATAAAACTTTTTTATGTAATTTTGAAGGTTTTCACGTGACCTAACCAACTAAATATTATTATTATCGCCATTATTTCTTATAGTAAGAGCACCAAAAGATCATGGAATGGCTATAAAAAATTTGTTACCTTATTTTGCAAGTCTATTTAATAATAATAATAATATGTAAAAGTCTTAGAAATGTATTTACTTCACATAACCCTCTAAATATTATTATTATCTTTATCATTTTTATTATTACTTTTTAATATTTTATATTATTAAGCCCCTTTGTGTAATTTTCACTTGCATTATTATTTTTTTTTTTAATATTATATGTTATAAAGCTTTTTTATGTAATTTTGACGGTTTTCACGTCACCTAACCAGCTAATTATGATTATTATCTTTATTATTTCTTATAGTAAGAGCACTAAAAGATCTATAAAATCTATAAATAAATTTATAAAATAAAGTTGATGGAGGAAGCCGTTACTATATGATAATTAATCATGATGATACAAAATCAAACACTTAACTACGTTTTTTATCACTTTATAACAAATAAATAAAGACAAAAAACGTAGTAACGTGTTAAATTTATAAAAATAAAACACTTGTGTTTTATTGTATTTTTTTTATTCACGCATTTAAGGAAACAAAAAATGGAATGGAATGTTGGGACTAATTAAGCTATTACGTTTGTAAATAACAATAATAATCTAATATCTAATATCTTCATCATTTTTACTATTACTTTTTAATATTTTATTTTATTAAGCCCTTTTATGTAATTTTCACTTTTATCATTATTATTATTTTTTTAATATTATATGTTATAAAGCTTTTTTATTAAATTTTGACGGTTTTCACGTCACCTAACCTAAACTAAAAGATCATGGAATGCCTATAAACGCAACCTAAAGGAATTACCTTAATTTTTATTAAGGTAATAAAGTTTTTTAAAGTAATTTAAAGTTTTATTATTTTGCTTGATTTAATTTAATATTCTTCATTAATAGTAAAATAGGCGCTTACTTGTATATTAAATTATTTCTGTCCATATTTCAAAGAATGCCGTTAAAATTTCAATTATTACTGTGTAATTTTCAATTATTTCTATCAATGTTAAATACTCTGATCAACATTTTAATGATTACTATCAAAATTTCAATAATCACTGCGAATTTGAACATTTTTATCATTACTATTATGTTAAATTATTTCCCTCAATATTCCAAATAATGCTGTAAAAATTTCATTTATTTTTGATATTTGTTTGCATATCGAAATTCGAAATTGCAACAATTAATGTAAAGATTTAAATTATAATGAAATTTTGCAGCCAGATTTTCAGTTATTACCGTCAATTTTTTAAGGATTGCATCACAATTTCGATTAGTATTGCTAAATTGCAGTAATTATTGCCAAATTTTGAATTCTACCAGAACTCCAAATATTACAAGATTTTTTTCAAAATTTCAAGGATTTCATTTCAAATTTCAGTTACAATTATATTGAAAGATAATTTGTTATTACCAAATTTCCAATGATTTCTTTCAAAATTTTATTAATCGGGTAATAATATTCATAGTAATGTACCATCAAATATTTATAGTTATGTACTATCATTACTCCTTTTTTTTAATATTGTTACAAAACTGGAAAAATTACTGTCTACGTTTCAATTCTATTTAAAATTTCAGAGATTGCTGAAAAGTGTTCATTCTTTGATATCAAAATATCAATTATTGCTGCCCAATTTTCAATTCTTTCTACCCATGTTTAATTACTCTGATCAACATTTTAATGATTACTATCAAAATTTCAATAATCACTGAGACTTTGAACATTTTTATCATTACTATTATGTTAAATTATTTCCGTCAATATTCCAAATAATGCTGTCAAAATTTCAATTATTTCTGATATTTGTTTGAATATCGAAATTCGAAATAGCAACAATTAATGTAAAGATTTGAATTATACTGAAATTTTGCAGCCAGATTTTCAGTTATTACCGTCAATTTTTTAAGGATTGCATCAAAATTTCAATTAGTATTGATAAATTGCAATAATGATTGCCAAATTTTGAATTCTACCAAACCTCAAATTACTACAAGATTTGTTTTTTCAAAAGTTCAAGGATTTCATTCAAATTTCAATTACAATAATATTGAAAGATTATTTGTTACTATCAAATCTCATACGATTTCTTTCAAAATTTTATTAATCGGGTAATAATATTTATAGTAATGTACTATCAAATATTCATAGTTATGTACTATCATTACTCTTTTTTTTTATAATATTGCTACAAAACTGGAAAAATTACTGTCTACGTTTCAATTCTATTTAAAATTTCAGAGATTGCTGAAAAGTGTTCATTCTTTGATATCAAAATATCAATTATTGCTGCCCAATTTACAATTCTTTCTACCCATGTTTAATTACTCTGATCAAAATTTTAATGATTACTATCAAAATTTCAATAATCACTGTGAATTTGAACATTTTTATGATTGCTATTATGTTAAATTATTTACGTCAATATTCCAAATAATGCTGTCAAAATTTCAATTATTTCTGATATTTGTTTGAATATCGAAATTCGAAATAGCAGCAATTAATGTAAAGATTTGAATTATACTGAAATTTTGCAGCCAGATTTTCAGTTATTACCGTCAATGTTTTAAGGACTGCATCAAAATTTCGATTAGTATTGCTAAATTGCAATAATGATTGCCAAATTTTGAATTCTACCAAACCTCAAATTACTACAAGATTTGTTTTTTCAAAAGTTCAAGGATTTCATTCAAATTTCAATTACAATAATATTGAAAGATTATTTGTTACTATCAAATCTCATACGATTTCTTTCAAAATTTTATTAATCGGGTAATAATATTTATAGTAATGTACTATCAAATATTTATAGTTATGTACTATCATTACTCTTTTTTTTTATAATATTGCTACAAAACTGGAAAAATTACTGTCTACGTTTCAATTCTATTTAAAATTTCAGAAATTGCTGCAAAGCGTTCATTCTTTGATATCAAAATTTCAATTATTACTGCCTAATTTTCAATTCTTTCTACCAATGTTTAATTACTCTGATCAACATTTTAATGATTACTATCAAAATTTCAATAATCACTGTGAATTTGAACATTTTTATCATTACTATTATGTTAAATTATTTCCGTCAATATTCCAAATAATGCTGTCAAAATTTCAATGATTTCTGATATTTGTTTGAATATCGAAATTCGAAATAGCAACAATTAATGTTAAGATTTGAATTATACTGAAATTTTGCAGCCAAATTTTCAGTTATTACCGTCAATTTTTTAAGGATTGCATCAAAATTTCAATTAGTATTGATAAATTGCAATAATAATTGCCAAATTTTGAATACTACCAAAACTCCAAATATTACACTTTTTGTTCTTCAAAATTTCAAAGATTTCATTCAATTTTCAATTACAATTATATTGAAAGATTATTTGTTGCTATCAAATATGCAGTGATGTCTAGAAATGCACTATCAAGTATTTATAGTTATGTACTTTCATTACTCATTTTTTTTATAATATTGCTACAAAACTGGAAAAATTACTGTCTACGTTTCAATTCTATTTAAAATTTCAGAGATTGCTGAAAAGTGTTCATTCTTTGGTATCAAAATTTCAATTATTACTGCCTAATTTTCAATTCTTTCTACCAATGTTTAATTATTCTGATCAACATTTTAATGATTACTATCAAAATTTCAATAATCACTGTGAATTTGAACATTTTTATGATTGCTATTATGTTAAATTATTTCCGTCAATATTCCAAATAATGCTGTCAAAATTTCAATTATTTCTGATATTTGTTTGAATATCGAAATTCGAAATAGCAACAATTAATGTTATGAATTATACTGAAATTTTGCAGCCAAATTTTCAGTTATTACCGTCAATGTTTTAAGAATTGCATGAAAATTTCGATTATCATTGCTAAATTGCAGTAATTATTGCCAAATTTTGAATTCTACCAGAACTCCAAATATTACAAGATTTTTTTCAAAATTTCAAGGACTTCATTCCAAATTTCAGTTACAATTATATTGAAAGATAATTTGTTATTACCAAATTTCCAATGATTTCTTTCAAAATTTTATTAATCGGGTAATAATATTCATAGTAATGTACCATCAAATATTTATAGTTATGTAGTATCATTACTCCTTTTTTTAATATTGTTACAAAACTGGAAAAATTACTGTCTACGTTTCACTTCTATTTAAAATTTCAGAAATTGCTGCAAAGCGTTCATTCTTTGATATCAAAATTTCAATTATTACTGCCTAATTTTCAATTCTTTCTACCTATGTTTAATTACTCTCATCAACATTTTAATGATTACTATCAAAATTTCAATAATCACTGCGAATTTGAACATTTTTATCATTACTATTATGTTAAATTATTTCCGTCAATATTCCAAATAATGCTGTCAAAATTTCAATTATTTCTGATATTTGTTTGAATATCGAAATTCGAAGTAGCAACAATTAATGTAAAGATTTGAATTACACTGAAATTTTGCAGCCAAATTTTTAGTTATTACCGTCAATTTTTTAAGGATTGCATAAAAATTTCGATTAGTATTGCTAAACTGCAATAATAATTGCCAAATTTTGAATTCTACCAAAACTCCAAATATTACAAGAATTTTTTTTCAAAATTTCAAAGATTTCTTTCAAATTTCAATTACAATAATATTGAAAGATTATTTGTTGCTATCAAATATCCAGAGATTTCTTTCAAAATTTTATTAATCATTACTCATTTTTGTATAATATGGCTAGAAAACTGGAAAAAATACTGTCTACGTTTCAATTCTATTTAAAATTTCAGAGATTGATGAAAAATGCTGAAAAATTGCTTCTTTGGTATCAAAATTTCTATCATCATTATTTTTATTATCATTGTTTCTAATATTATATTTTATAAAGCTTTTTTCTGTAATTTTGACGGTTTTCACGTCACCTATTATTAGGACTAACCATCTAACTAAATACTAAAGAACTAAATATTATTACCATCTTAACTATTTCTATTACAAAAAAGTCTGAGCCCTAACTGTTGCGGGGGCACTAACAAACAGCCCTAACGAAATCAGAAACGTTACCGTCGAGAGAAGCGACGTAAATTTAAACAATTCGCAAGGCACACAATTCGGGGTCCCCCGCATGAATTAAACATTTCATTAACGAGGAAAACTCGCGCCTTGAGCCCGCATCCGCGGCAAATATAATTAGCGGTGACTCAATGGAGCTCATCGCCGAGCGGAATTATCAACCAGACCGGACCTTGGCTCGCAAGTGTGTAATTAACAATTAGCATTCCGAAGATGCAGCTCGCAAGTCGACAACAAAACATTGCTAAGTGCAGAGAGGAAAAGTTTGTGCGATGAAGTCATCGGGAAAATTCTAATTTTTCCGATATAATCATTGATAAATATAATTATTATAATTTTAAGATTAAGAGGATATATGCAGTTGATAATGGCGAATCAGTTGGTGAAGTTATAGTGCGATGAAGTCTTCCGAAAATTACAATGTTTCCGATAATTCATAGCTATTTCGTTGACGCTGAATAGCGCTAATGTGGGAAAAATACTGAAATACGAAAAATACGAAAAATAGTAGCAATCTCGTACAGTTTGGAGAATCGTACACATATCCATTGAATTAGACTCTTATCGTATTCACCTATTTTGTAAAATGTACTTTAAAGCTTCAGCTTCAAACCACCACTTCTCCTCATCTGATTTTTGCTGGTGAAACAATTTTCTTCCGCAAATTACGTCCTTCATTCCCATTCATTACGCCTGGAATTCCCGGAGCAGCTCGCTGCAAGTGGCTGAAGTTGGAAGTACGTGCGACTTACAAACTTTTAACAACTCCGCTGGGAGTTCAGTCATAGAGCCCGGGAAATTATCGATTATCGAATGTGCGATTGAAGCCGTGGAAGTCGCGCCGGGAAATTTATTAGGAGCAAGGCTTCCCGGTGGTAATCCGCTTTGCATGCGAGTGCTCCAGAAACACGGAACTCTTGTTCCTAGTATTGTGTGGAGGATCGATGGGGTTGCATGAAATATTCATTGCGGTGCGTTCGCGTGGAAATTCGGGGTAATCTGGTGTTGTTTGCTGTACGTAATTTAACAGTTTCCCGGGAAAGTGAATGATAATTAGCTGCGCTCGTAATTTTATTATGACCCCCTTTTCCGAGTATAGTTTTATGCTAATGAAGATAACAACTTCGCAGGAATAGAGTGGGTTGGATATTGTTGGTATTTTCCGTGTATAGGGTGGGAAAATTTCGATGTTCGTAAAGGGAAACTATGCAACTATAAGAAATTCTTTTATTTTTAGCGAAACTCTATAGAGACTTTCTGTTAACTTGAGAAATGAGATGAAAAACATCGTTGGGAAAATTTCGTTTTCTTATAGGGAAACATGGCAACTATGAGAGACCCTTTTAGATCAAAGAGGAAAACCAACGTTGAGAAAATTTTATTAAATTTGGTTTTCTTATAGAGAAACTTGGCAACTATAAGAGAATCTCTTTTATTGTTAGATAAACACAAAGATGAAAACCAACGTTAGGGAACTTTGGTTTTCTTACAGTGAAACTTGTAAAGTCTATCCCTCTTTTTTTTCAATAAACTCAAAGGTGAATACTAAAGTTGGGGAAATTTAGTTTTCTTATAGAGAAACTTGGCAACTATAAGAGAGTCTCTTTTATTTTTAGACCAAGAGTAGATAAAAAAAATTGACGATTTTAGAAAATCTTCGTTGGGAAAACTTCGGTTGCACATAGGCAAACATGGCATAAGAGACCCCTTTTCTTAGATCAACGATAAAAACCAACGTTGGGGAAATTTGGGTTTCTTACAGGGAAACTTGTAAAGTATATCCCTTTTTTTTCTTCAAGAAATTCAAGGGGAATATCAAACTTGGGGATATTTTGTTTTCTTATTGAAAATCTTGGCAACTATCAGAGGGATCTCTTTTATTTTTAGATAAAAAGTAGATAAAAATAGATAAAATTAAAATAGATAATTTTAGAAAAAACTTCGTTGGGGAAATTTCATTTTCTCATAGGCAAACATGGCAACTATAAGAAACCCCTTTTCTTGGATCAAAGATGAAAACCAACGTTGGGGAAATTTGGATTTCTAACAGGGAAACTTGTAAAGTATATCTCTTTTTGTTTTTCAAGAAACTCAAAGGTGAATACCAAAGTTGGGGAAATATGGTTTTCTTATAGAGAAACTTGGCAACTATAAGAGAGATCTCTTTTATTGTTAGATAAACACAAAGATGAAAACCAACATTAGAGAACTTTAGTTTTCTTACAGGGTAATTGTAAAGTATATCTCTTTTTTTTTTCTTCAAGAAACTCAAAGGTGAATACTAAAGTTGGGGAAATTTGGTTTTCTTATAGAGAAACTTGGCAACTATAAGAGAGATCTCCTTTATTTTGAGGTAAAGAGTAGATAACAAAAAATAGATAATATTGGAAAAACTTCGTTGGGGAAATTTCGTTTTCTCATAGGCAAACATGGCAACTATAAGAGACCCTTTTTCTTAGATCAAAGATGAAAATAAACGTTGATGAAATTTGTATATCTTACAGGAAAACTTGTAAAGTATATCTTTTTTTTTTCAAGATACTCAAAGGTGGATACCAAAGTTGGGGAAATTTGGTTTTCTTACAGATAAACTTGGCAACTATAAGAGAGATCTCTTTTATTTTTAGATAAACACAAAGATGAAAACGAACATTGGGGAAATTTGGTTTTCTTACAGTGAAACTTCTAAAGTATATCTCTTTTTTTTTTTCAAGAAATTCATAGATGAATACCAAAGTTCGGGAAATTTGGTTTTCTCATAGGCAAACATGGCAAGTATAAGAGACCCTTTTTCTTACATCAAAACGTTGGGGAAATTTGGATTTCTTACAGGGAAACTTGTAAAGTATATCTCTTTTTTCTTCAAGAAATTCAAAGGTGAATACCAAACTTGGGGAAATTTGGTTTTCTTATAGAAAAACTGGCAGCTGTAACATACATCTCTTTTATTTTTAGAGCAACTCAAACATGAAAACCAACGCTAGGGAAATTTGATTTTCTTATAGGGAAACAGGCAACTATGAGAGACCCCTTTTCTTAGATCAAAGATGAAATCTAACGTTGGGGAAATTTGGATTTCTAACAGGGAAACTTGTAAAGTATATCTCTTTTTGTTTTCAAGAAACTCAAAGGTGATTACCAATGTTGGGGAAATTTGGTTTTCTTAAAGAGAAACTTGGCAACTATAAGAGATTCTCTTTTATTTTTAGATAAACACAAAGATGAAAACCATCGGTGGGGAAATTTCGTTTTTTTACAGGGAAACATGGCAAGTATGAGAGACCCTTTTTCTTAGCTCAAATTTAAAAACCAACATTGGGGAAATTTTGTTTTCTTATAGAAAAACTTGGCAACTATAAGAGAGATCTCCTATATCTTTAGATATAGAGTAGATAAAAAAAAGAAGATAATATTAGAAAAACTTCGTTGGGGAAATTTCGTTTTCTCATAAGCAAACATGGCAACTATAAGAGACCCTTTTTCATAGATCAAAGATGAAAATCAACGCTGGGGAAATTTGGTTTTCTTAGAGTGAAACTTGTAAAGTATATCTCTTTGTTTATTTTTCAAGAAACACAAAGATCAAAACCAACGTTAGGGAAATTTGATATTTCTAACAGGGAAACTTGTAAAGTATATCTCTTTTTATTTTACAAGAAACTTAAAAGTGAATACCAAAGTTGGGGAAATTTGGTTTTCTTACAGAGAAACTTGGCAACTATAAGAGATTCTCTTTTATTTTACATAAAAAGTTGATAAAAATAAACTAGATAATTTTAGAAAAACTTCGTTGGGGAAATTTCGTTTTCTGCAACTATAAGAGATTCTTTTATGTTTAGAAAAACGAGAAAGATGAAATCCATCGTTGCGGAAATTTCGTTTTCTTATAGGGAAACATGGCAACTATGAGAGACTCTTTTAGATCAAAGATAAAAACCAACGTTGGGGAAATTTGGTTTTCTTATAGGGAAACTTGACAACTATAAGAGAGTCTCTTTTATTTTTGGATAAAAAGTAGATACAAATAAAATAGAAAATTTTAGAAAAACTTCGTTGGGAATATTTCGTTTTCTCATAGGCAAACATGGCAACTATAAGAGATCCTTTTTCTTAGATCAAAGATGAAAATCAACGTTGGGGAAATTTGGATTTCTTACAGGGAAACTTGTAAAGTATATCTCTTTTTGTTTTCAAGAAACTCAAAGGTGAATACCAAAGTTGGGGAAATTTTGCTTTCTTATAGAGAAACTTGGCAACTATAAAAGAGATCTCTTTTATTTTTAGATAATCGCAAAGATGAAAACCAACATTAGGGAAATTTGGTCTTCTTACATTGAAATTTGTAAAGTTTTTTTTTCTTTCTCAAAAACTCAAAAGTGAATACTAAACTAGGGGAAGTATGGTTTTCTTATAGAGAAACTTGGCAACTATAAGAGATTCTCTTTTATTTTTAGATAAAAAGTAGATAAAAGTAAAACTGATAATGTAAGAAAAACTTCGTTGGGAAAATTTCGTTTCCTCATAGGCAAACATGGCAACTATAAGAGACCCTTTTTCATAGATCAAAGATGAAAATCAACGCTGGGGAAATTTTGTATTCTAACAGGGAAACTTGGAAAGCATATTTCTTTTTGTTTTCAAGAAACTCAAAGGTGAATACCAAACTTGGGGAAATTTGGTTTTCTTATAGAGAAACTTGGCAACTATAAAAGAGATCTATTTTAGTTTTAGATAAACACAAAGATGAAAACCAACCTTGGGGAAAAATTACAGTGAAACTTCTAAAGTATATCTCTTTTTTTTCCAAGAAACTCAAAGGTGAATACCAAAGTGGGGAAAATTTGTTTTATTTTTAGATAAAAAGTTGATAAAAATAAAATAAATAATTTTAGAAAAACTTTGTTGGGGAAATTTCGTTTTTTCATAGACAAACATGGCAATTATAAGAGACCCTTTTTCTTAGATCAAAGATGAAAATCAACGTTGGGGAAATTTGGATATCTAACAGGGAAACTTGTAAAGTATATCTCTTTTTTCCTTCAAGAAACACAAAGGTGAATAACAAAAAGTTGGGGAAATTTGGTTTTCTTAAGAGAAACTTGGCAACTATGAGAGACCCTTTTTCTTAGATCAAAGATGAAAACCAAGGTTGGGAAAATTTGGTTTTCTCATTGAAAAACTTGGCAACTGTAAAATAGATCACTTTTATTTTTAGAGCAACTCAAAGATGAAAACCAACGTCGGGGAAATTTGGTTTTCTTATAGGGATACTTGGCAACTATGAGATACCTTTTTTCTTAGATCAAAGATAAAAACCAACGATGAAGAAATTAGGTTTCTTACAGGGAAACTTGTCAAGTTTATCTCGTTTTTCTTCAAGAAATTCAAAGGTGAATACCAAACTTCGGGAAATTTGGTTTTCTTACAGAAAAACTTAGCAACTGAAAAATAGATCTCTTATGTTTAGAGCAACTCAAACATGAAAACCAACGTTGGGGAAATTTGATTTTCTTATAGGGAAACAAGCAAGTATGAGAGACCGTTTTTCTTAGATGAAAGATGAAAACCAACGTTGTGGAAATTTGGTTTTCTTACAGGGAAACTTGTAACGTTTTTTACTTTTTCTTCGAGACATTCAAAGGCGAATACCAAACTTGGGGAAATTTAGTTTTCTTATTGAATTACTTGGCAAGTATAAAATAGATCTTTTTTATTTTTAGAGCAACTCAAAGAAGAAAAACAACATTGTGGAAATTTGGTTTTCTTGTAGGGAAATTTATGAAGTATATCTTTTTTTAGAGAGAAACTCAAAGGTGAATACCAAAGTTGAGGGAACTTGATTTTCCCATATGAAAACTATAAGAGATCTTGGTACGAGATCTATAAGAGACCAACTTAGACGCTGAATAGCGCTGAAGTGAGAAAGACATGAAAATTTGTATAGTACGATGATGTCTTCCGAAAATTATAATGTTTTCGATAATTGATAGCTATCTCGTTAGACGCAAAAATACCAGAGCAGATAAACCTATCCTAGTACCATTCTCATATTGACGAGATTGATACTAATATTCATAGTTTTGATCTTTATGATCTAGTTAGGCGCTTAATAGCACTAATGGCAAAAATACTGGAGCAGACAATACATCCTGGTATCATTCTTGTATTGACGAGAATGATACTAATATTCATAGTTTTGATCTTTATGATCTTGTTAGACGCTGAATAGCGCTAATGGCAAAAATACTGGAGCAGACAACATATCCTAGTATCATTCTCATATTGACGAGAATGATACTAACATTCATAGTTTTGATCTTTATGATCTTGTTAGACGCTGAATAGCGCTAATGGCAAAAAAACTAGAGCATACAATCTACCCTAGTATCATTCTTGTATTGACTAGAATGATACTAACATTCATAGCTTTGATCTTTATGATCTTGTTAGACGCTGAATAGCGCCAATGGCAAAAATACTTGAGCAGACAATCCATCCTAGTATCATTCTTGTATTGACGAGAATGATACTAATATTCATGGTTTTGATCTTTATGATCTTGTTAGAGACTTAATAGCGCTAATGGAAAAAATACTAGAGCATACAATCTATCCTAGCATCATTCTTGTATTGACGAGAATTATACTAATATTCATAGTTTTGATCTTTATGTTCTTGTTAGACGCTGAATAGCGTTAATGGCAAAAATACTGGAGCAGACAATCCATCCTAATATCATTCTTGTATTGACGAGAATGATACTAACATTCATAGTTTTGATCTTTATGATCTTGTTAGACGCTGAATAGCTCTAATGGCAAAAATACTAGAGCATACAATTTATCCTAGTATCATTCTTGTATTGACTAGAATGATACTAACAGTCATAGTTTTGATCTTTATGATCTTGTATAGGCAAGAATGATACTAATATTTAGTTTTGATCTTTTTGATCATGTTAGACCGTAAATAGACTGAAGGTGAAGACAGGGTCAGGTATTTTTTTTAGTACCATTCTCGTACTGACCAGAGAAAGGTACTAATAATCCAAAGTTATTCTCTTTTGTTTCTAGTTATGACGACACATTTATACATTTGGGAGATATTTTTGTAGTAATGGAATGGAATGACCTTGGCATATGTGAAATATCTGAATTAGTTTTCTAATAATATTAATAACATACAGTCATACTTTTAAATGTAAATCAGCTGGCTGTGATTACATCTATACACGTTTTTTTCTCTATTCGTGAGATAAAAAACTGTAAAAAAAATTCATTTTACAAAATGGAATTATTGCAGTCTTTTATTTTATTATTATATCCTGATGTTGGAATTAAAAAAATGTCAAAACTAAAATTGTCCAAAGTGAAATGATTCCAAACTTTTATATTGTTATTATTCCCAGATGGTGGGATACAAAAATGATGTGGGCGTTAATTTTAGTTGTAACGAGATCAAAAGTTCTCGCCGAATCGCTATTCGATCGCATTGTTTCCATTGAGCTTGCGAATTAATTAGGAGCACAATTAACCGAAAATGTGTGTCCAGATTAAAATGCATGAGGCGAAGAAGAATCGGGGCCCAATGCCCGAGGCGATGGTATCGAGCCGGAGGAGCGTGTGAATTCCGCCTGGGGAACACGTTCCTAAAATATTTACAGAACGGTAAATTCGCACGCAAAGGCGTCAGCACTAGCCGAGAAAAGAGGTTCCCACATGCACTGAAAACTGTTACAGGCGAGCGGTCCGATTGAACTTTTCCACATGTTCATATGACAAACAATAAACATGCCCAAAATTCAACATGTTGATTGAACACAAGTATATTTATAACACTGCATTTGGAAATAATTTGGTATAAGTTTTTCCAGGACAATATTCTATCTAAATGCCACATTTTGACGTAGTTTTCATTTTTTTCAGGAATTTTCGTGGAAGCTTTAAATTCGCACTGGCTTCAAGAATCCAGAATCCAGAATGCACTGGCTTCAAGAATCCAGAATCCAGAATGCACTGGCTTCAAGAATCCAGAATCCAGAATGAACTGGCTTCCAGAAGAAAATTGTTTGAAAACTGCAAAAAGTGGCATTGAACAGATCCTTTGAAGATTTAGAGAAGCTATTTTTTTTAAACTTCAATACAATGGCATAAAATAGAATACTTTCAGGATTTAAAGAAGAAAATGTGTTTTTTATAAAGCTTTATAGGAAAAAAATCCATGGTGCACTAACTTCCAGAAAAGACCAAAATATTTGGAAAATATTCCAAAAAGTGGCATTGGACAGATCCTTTGAAGATTTAAAGAATAAAAAAGTTTTCCGAATTGATACATTACTCGAGAAGTAATGACATAAGTAAAGCAATGTTATCCAAAAATTCGCAAATTCAAAGATTTGCGACATACAAAAATATGGATTTTTTCAGAAGATTCTTGTGATTTTCGAAACTAACAAAGTTTCTAAAACCTCTTGGAATTACTAAATTTGTGCAAAATTATTATTATTATTATTATTTATTATTAAAATGTAGACTGTAGTTGACATATTTATTATTACTCCATTGAGTAATTGAGTATTACTCCATTCTCTCAGTGTTAGGGCTAACACCGCTGCCTCATGTACAGCGACTAGGCGACTATGTGTACGTGCAGCTTCCAAAAAAAGAAAGGCAAACACGGCCGGCCGTTATCAGCTCGATAACGGGCGCGTGCCGCCGTAAATAAAGCAAAAGTCCGAATATGCGCGACAAGTCCAAGCGGAAATATTAATAAACCTGACCGTTAGGGCGATTCTTTTCGATGTCGCGAAACGGTTTCCTCACAGTTTTCGCAGTTTAATGTGTATCATTCCTGCAGCGGCGCATTCCTCAGCGAGGCCCACTGCCGACCTAACGGACCACGCAGGAGGTACTGCTGCGGAGGCGCGCACGCGATTTTAGGCGCCTCCGCCGGGAGTAAAAATAGCAGGTTTTTACGCACGTAAAATCTAAATTCGCAACGAAATGGATCAATAACAAATCAAAAAGAAGAAACGCAAAGTTTTTACGTAGGAAAAATCTGAATTCGCAACGAAAATGGATCAATATCAGATATAAAAAGGAACGAAACGTGGGAAAAAATCAAACATTACTTTCTGAATTGGCAAGCATGGGTTAGCTATTACTGAAATTTCTGAAAATTTATTATTTGCAAATTTGATATTAATTTCGTATACAGTACACCTGAAACTAATTCCCCTGAAAATTTGACAAAGTTTCAGTATGAAATAAAGGAGAAAATCAACACATAACTTTCTGCATTGACAAGTATGGGTTAGCTATTACTGAAATTTCTGAAAATTTATTATTTGCAAATTTGATATTAGATTCGTGTACAGTACACCTGAAACTAATTCTCCTGAAAAGTTGACAAAGTTTCAGTATGAAATAAAGGAGAAAATCAACACATAACTTTCTGCATTGAAAAGTATGGGTTAGCTATTACTGAAATTTCTGAAAATTTATTATTTGCAAATTTGATATTAATTTCGTATACAGTACACCTGAAACTAATTCTCCTGAAAAGTTGACAAAGTTTCAGTATGAAATAAAGGAGAAAATCAACACATAACTTTCTGCATTGACAAGTATGGGTTAGCTATTACTGAAATTTCTGAAAATTTATTATTTGCAAATTTGATATTAGATTCGTGTACCTGAAACACCTGAAACTAATTCTCCTGAAAATTTGACAAAGTTTCAGTATGAAATAAAAGAGAAAATCAACACATAACTTTCTGCATTGACAAGTATGGGTTAGCCATTACTGAAATTTCTGAAAAATTATTATTTGCAAATTTGATATTAGATTCGTGTACAGTACACCTGAAACTAATTCTACTGAAAATTTGATAAAGTTTCAGTATGAAATAAAGGAGAAAATCAACACATAACTTTCTGCATTGACAAGTATGGGTTAGCTATTACTGAAATTTCTGAAAATTTATTATTTGCAAATTTGATATTAGTTTCGTGTACAGTACACCTGAAACTAATTCCCCTGAAAATTTGACAAAGTTTCAGTATGAAATAAAGGAGAAAATCAACACATAACTTTCTGCATTGACAAGTATGGGTTAGCTATTACTGAAATTTCTGAAAATTTATTATTTGCAAATTTGATATTAGATTCGTGTACAGTACACCTGAAACTAATTCTCCTGAAAATTTGACAAAGTTTCAGTATGAAATAAAGGAGAAAATCAACACATAACTTTCTGCATTGACAAGTATGGGTTAGCTATTACTGAAATTTCTGAAAATTTATTATTTGCAAATTTGATATTAATTTCGTGTACAGTACACCTGAAACTAATTCTCCTGAAAATTTGACAAAGTTTCAGTATGAAATAAAGGAGAAAATCAACACATAACTTTCTGCATTGACAAATATGGGTTAGCTATTACTGAAATTTCTGAAAATTTATTATTTGCAAATTTGATATTAATTTCGTATACAGTACACCTGAAACTAATTCCCCTGAAAATTTGACAAAGTTTCAGTATGAAATAAAGGAGAAAATCAACACATAACTTTCTGCATTGACAAGTATGGGTTAGCGATTACTAAAATTTCTGAAAATTTATTATTTGCAAATTTGATATTAATTTCGTATACAGTACACCTGAAACTAATTCTCCTGAAAATTTGACAAAGTTTCAGTATGAAATAAAGGAGAAAATCAACACATAACTTTCTGCATTGACAAGTATGGGTTAGCTATTACTGAAATTTCTGAAAATTTATTATTTGCAAATTTGATATTAGATTCGTGTACAGTACACCTGAAACTAATTCCCCTGAAAATTTGACAAATTTTCAGTATGAAATAAAGGAGAAAATCAACACATAACTTTCTGCATTGACAAGTATGGGTTAGCTATTACTGAAATTTCTGAAAATTTATTATTTGCAAATTTGATATTAGATTCGTATACAGTACACCTGAAACTAATTCCCCTGAAAATTTGACAAAGTTTCAGTATGAAATAAAGGAGAAAATCAACACATAACTTTCTGCATTGACAAGTATGGGTTAGCTATTACTGAAATTTCTGAAAATTTATTATTTGAAAATTTGATATTAGATTCGTGTACAGTACACCTGAAACTAATTCTCCTGAAAATTTGACAAAGTTTCAGTATGAAATAAAGGAGAAAATCAACACATAACTTTCTGCATTGACAAGTATGGGTTAGCTATTACTGAAATTTCTGAAAATTTATTATTTGCAAATTTGATATTAGATTCGTGTACAGTACACCTGAAACTAATTCTACTGAAAATTTGACAAAGTTTCAGTATGAAATAAAGGAGAAAATCAACACATAACTTTCTGCATTGACAAGTATGGGTTAGCTATTACTGAAATTTCTGAAAATTTATTATTTGCAAATTTGATATTATATTCGTGTACAGTACACCTGAAACTAATTCCCCTGAAAATTTGACAAAGTTTCAGTATGAAATAAGGGAAAAAATCAAACACATAACTTTCTGCATTGACAAGTATGGGTTAGCTATTACTGAAATTTCTGAAAATTTATTATTTGCAAATTTGATCTTAATTTCGTATACAGTACACCTGAAACTAATTCCCCTGAAAATTTGACAAAGTTTCAGTATGAAATAAGGGAGAAAATCAAACACATAACTTTCTGCATTGACAGGTATGGGTTAGCCATTTCTGAAATTTCTGAAAATTTATTATTTGCAAATATGATATTAGATTCGTGTACAGTACACCTGAAACTAATTCTACTGAAAATTTGACAAAGTTTCAATATTAAATAAGGGAGAAAATCAACACATAACTTTCTGCATTGACAAGTATGGGTTAGCTATTACTGAAACATCTGAAAATTTATTATTTGCAAATTTGATATTAGATTCGTGTACAGTACACCTGAAACTAATTCTCCTGAAAATTTGACAAAGTTTCAGTATGAAATAAAGGAGAAAATCAGTACATAACTTTCTGCATTGACAAGTATGGGTTAGCTATTACTGAAATTTCTGAAAATTCATTATTTGCAAATTTGATATTAGATTCGTGTACAGTACACCTGAAACTAATTCTCCTGAAAATTTGACAAAGTTTCAGTGCGAAATAAGGGAGAAAATCAGACACATAACTTTCTGCATTGGCAAGTATGGGTTAGCTATTACTGAAATTTCTGAAAATTTATTATTTGCAAATTTGATATTAGATTCGTGTACAGTACACCTGAAACTAATTCTCCTGAAAATTTGACAAAGTTTCAGTGCGAAATAAGGGAGAAAATCAGACACATAACTTTCTGCATTGACAAGTATGAGTTAGCTATTACTGAAATTTCTGAAAATTTATTATTTGCAAATTTGATATTAGATTCGTGTACAGTACACCTGAAACTAATTCTCCCGAAAATTTGACAAAGTTTCAGTATGAAATAAAGGAGAAAATCAACACATAACTTTCTGCATTGACAAGTATGGGTTAGCTATTACTGAAATTTCTGAAAATTTATTATTTGCAAATTTGATATTAGATTCGTGTACAGTACACCTGAAACTAATTCTACTGAAAATTTTACAAAGTTTCAGTATGAAATAAGGGAGTAAATCAAACATTTAGCTTTCTGCATTGACAAGTATGGGTTCGCTATTACTGAAATTTCTGAAAATTTATTATTTGCAAATTTGATATTAATTTCGTATACAGTACACCTGAAACTAATTCCCCTGAAAATTTGACAAAGTTTCAGTACAAAATAAGGGAGAAAATCAAACATATAACTTTCTGAATTGACAAATATGGGTTAGCAATTACTGAAATTTCTGAAAATTTATTATTTGCAAATTTGATATTAGATTCGTGTACAGTACACGAATTGACAAGTATGGATTATTTATTACTGGTTATTTATCTCAGATGTGCTAGATTTGTGTTGTAAGGTATTAATTATTTTACAGATTTTGACGGTTTTAATTGAGAATTCGACGTATGTGTTATTTTGGGTTTTAAAGGCGTATATTTACCTTTGTTATCAAAGTTTACAACTGATGCTTGAAAATAAACTTGTCATTAGATTCGAATCCGCAACTTTAAGAAAAACCAATTCGCTTCAATGTATCCACCCACACACACATTTCGCACTTTCCCAAAATATCCCGACCAATAAATCACGGCACAACAATGCCGTGGACACGTATTTCCATCCCACTTCTGAAGCGTTAATCCGCACGCCGTCGATCACGTCGCGCTCGGATCGGACGTTTTGTCCACTCGGAGCTGCCAAAGGAACTTTCGACTTTCCCGAGCTGACCAAACCCATCGGCCACATGCGGCATAATAATAATAATCGATAGCACCGACTATGGAGATTCCCGGGGACATTAATTATTCTATTTTCGGCGAGAGTGGCACTCCACTTGACCCGATTCGTCGGAATTTGGAGAGCCCTCGCGGCGGGAGGCTCGCATTTCTCAAGCGCGATGCACAGATCGATAAGCCTTCGCGTTTATGTGCCCAAAAATAACGCAACCTCCATAATAATAATAATAATAATAATGATAATAATAATAATAATAAAAATTGGGTTAAATCAAACACTTATTTAAAGTTTCACTATATTGACAATGTAGTGAAACTTTAACCAAGTGTTTGATTTAACGTAATCATCATGCTTCGCCAAGTTTCACGAGTCATTTAAGCCTGACAATAAACTTTATTATTATTAATTGGTCAATGTTGGAGTCATCTACTTCGTTAATGAACTTTAATAAAATAAACACATTTCTTTGTTTATATCACACTGTTTATTAAAATTAGTTACTATAGTTTCGATCACGTTCTGATCATTATCAAACTTAGAGTCTCTTTAATAAACAGTAATAAAGAAAAGTGTTTGTTTTATTTAATTTCATCATGTATCACGAAGTAGATGCCTCCAACATTGACCAATTAATAATAATAATGTTTGTTGTCAGGCTTAAATGACTCGTCATACGTAAAAAGGGCTAAATACATGTAAATGCAGTACATTTGTTATGATAAGTTAAGTTGTCATGATGTTAAAATTTCGACTATAATTGTTGAATGAAATGGAATTTAAAAAAAAAAATGTCGAGGCTATCATAAATTCACAAAAACATTGGAATACTCAACAATTGATGATGACTTCACAAATTAACAACAATTATAGTCAATATTATATATTTGAAAAAAATTGTAGATTGTTCAATATAAAATGTCGATTTTTCAACAAAAAAATAAAAATTGACGTAATAAACTGAGAAATTTGTGATCGACATAAAAAAAAGCAACAACCACAAACGTCTATTATTTAATATAAAAATAAATATAGATGAAGCTAATAAAAATACTAATAATAACTAATAATAAGAAAAACTTAATAAAAACATATCGATTTATCAACAAAAACTGAAAATAAAGTCTAATTTAAGAAAAATTGTGACTGGTATGAAAATATGCAAATGATATTCGACAATATTATTGATTCTACGAAATTGGTCGATCACACAATAAAAAAAGCAAATGATATTCGACGATATTATTGATTCTACGAAAATTGTTGATCACATCATAAAAAATGTAGATGACCTTATAAATTAAACAAACTTCTGTCGACAATATTAATTGATTCAATGAAAATTGTAGAACTTTCAACAAAAAATGCCTGTTATTAAAAAAAAGGTTGATTGCGTCGTAAAGTTTATATTTTTAAATAAATTCAATAAAAATGATTGATTGCATCTTAAATTTAACAAAAGTTTTCATTGATACGATAAATGGAATAAAAATTATAGATTGTTCAATTAAAAATGTTGCTTTTACAACAAAAGTTGAAAATTGAGATATAATTGAAGAAAATTGTAGTTGACATAAAAAAGAATCAAGAAATATTGTCTATTATTCAATAAAAAATATCGATCAACAAAAACGGAAAATTCTGTATAATTTAAAATAAACGTGACTGACATAAAAAATAAGCAAACTTCAGCTGAATTAAAAAAAGGGAAAATGTCAATAAAAATGAAACATTCCTTTTCCACTTTTGTTATAGTATGAAAATGGTTTTTAGAAATCGGTTAGAATTATATGACAGTAAGTCAGATAAAACAAATATGGAAACTAATATAATAAATCGATTTAAATTTATCTTTATCTCCAAATATATAATCCTTTCTATTTCAAACGGAGATACCGTTTGAAGTTTAGTAGTCTAAATCAATCAATGTAGGTGTTAACTTAATTGTTGGAACTAATCTACTATGAAAAAATTCTCAAAAGAATGAAATTAAAAAAAAAATTAAATTAATATTATATTAAATTATAAATAACTCGGTTAAATTTGAACAAATTATAGTTCTTAATACTCTGCAAGAAAACAAAGCAGAAACAGTAGGACCTATATAATACAATAATGGGTGATATTAACAATGATTACGTTTATTTTTTATTACTCATGTATCTAATTAAAAACGTTTTTGATTATATTTTATGATAGGTACTGTTAAGTAGACAATTAATTGACAAATATTTAAAACCAAATTTATGTTGGGAAAAGTTCATTTTCCTTTTTTTTTATTCAGCTGTATATTTAACGACATACCCACACGACATATCGATATTTAATCTTATCGATTCAACGAAAATTGTCGAAAATTCAACCAAAAAAACTGGTATATACAGGGTGAGTTTTTTCCCAATGTAATCGTCCCTCTATCTCCGCTAGTTTCCGAGATCCCCATACTAAACATCCGAAAAAACTCACCCTGTATATTAAAAAAAATGTCGTTTTTGTCCTTATTACAATTCATTATCATTTCAAGCTCGTAATTAATACATAAGTTACAAGATTATGAAAATGTTATCAAAATTTATGAAATTTTTGTAAATATTTTATTAAATATAGTATTCCAAACTCGTTAATTATAAATAAGTTAAATACACCGAAAATGTATTAAAATTTATGAAAGTTATATGTTATAGAGAAGTTATAGGTACTTCTCCTTTTTTATAATGAAACTTATTGAAAATACTGAAATTTTAAAGTTTGTAAATTATAAATAAGTTAGCAACCCTGAAAATGTTTCATTCATGAAAATTTTGTTTCATTTGATATTGACAATTTAGGGAGGGAAATGTGAGAAGTTTTAAATGAATGTTTTGAGGCTCTATAAAAAGTTATAATAAACTGAATACTGAGATCCGTTCAGAACTTTTTGTGATCATTATTTCAAATTTTCGTTGATTTTTTGGCAATTACATGGAACATGATATTGGTAAAAAGGCATTGGTGGTATTTAGCAAATCTTGAGAATTTTAACAATTTTAACGAAAGAAATGTTGAATCTTTGCTTATAGATTTGTTGAGTTTTCGAAAATTACATGGTATATGACATCTTGAAAAATTTCGAGCAGTAATGCATATTTTGAGACTCTATAAAGAGTAATAAGACAAATAAACTAATTACTGAGATTCGTAAAGAACATTTTGTGATCATTATTTCAAATTTTTGTTGAATTTTTGGCAATAGCATGGAAATTTTTGGCAATAGCATGGAAATTTTTGGAAAATAGCATGTAGTGTTCAGCGAATCTTGAGAATTTTTACAATTTTAACGAAAGAAATGTTGAATCTTTGCTTATAGATTAGTTAAATTTACGAAAATGACATGGTATATGACATTTTGAAAAATTGTGAGCAGTAATGCATATTTCAAGACTCTATAAAGAGTCATAATACGAATAAACTGAATCGTAAAGAACTTTTTGTGACCATTATTTCAAATTTTCGTTGAATTTTTGGCAATAGCATGGAAAATTTTGGAAAATAGCATGTGGTGTTCAGCAAATCTTGAGAACATTTACAATTTTAACAAAATAAATGTTGAACTCTTGCTTATAGATTAGTTAAATTTTCGAAAATTACATGGTATATCACATTTTGAAAAATTGTGAGTAATGCATATTTTGAGACTATAAAGAGTAATAATACGAATAAACTGAATACTGAGATTCGTACAGAACTTTTTGTGATCATTATTTCAAATATTCGTTGACTTTTTGGCAATTACATGGAAAATGGTATTTTGGAAAATAGCATGTGGTGTTCGGCAAACTTGAGAATTTTTACAATTTTAACGGAACAAATATTGAACATTTGCTTATAGATTAGTTAAATTTTCGAAAATTACATGGTATATGACATTTTGAAAGATTGTGAGCAGTTTTAATGCATATTTTGACTCGATAAAGAGTCATAATACGAATAAACTGAATACTGAGATTCGTAAAGAACTTTTTGTGCTCATTATTCCACATTTTCGTTGAATTTCTGGCAATAGCATGGAAATTTTTGGAAAATAGCGTGTGGTGTTCAGCGAATCTTGAGAATTATTACAATTTCAACAAAAGAAATGTTAAACCTTTGCTTATAGATTCGTTGAGTTTTCTAAAATTACATGGTATATGACATTTTGAAAAATTGTGAGCAGTAATGCATATTTCAAGCCTCTCTAAAGGGCCATAATACGAATAAACCGAATACTGAGATTCGTAAAGAACTTTTTGTGGTCATTATTTCAAATATTCGTTGAATTTTTACTATTTTAACGAAAGAAATGTTGAATCTTTGCTTATAGATTACTTAAATTTTCGAAAATCACATGATATATGACATTTTGAAAAATTGTTAGCAGTAATGCATATTTTGAGACTCTATAAAGAGTCATAATACGAATAAACTGAATACTGCAATACATGCAATAGCATGGACAATTTTGGAAAATAGCATGTGGTGTTCAGCGAATCTTGAGAATTTTTACAATTTTAACGAAAGAAATGTTGAATCTTTGCTGATAGATTAGTTAAATTTTCGAAAATTAGATGGTATATGACATTTTGAAAAATTGTGAGAAGTTTTAATGCCAATTTTTAGAATTGTGGACAAGTTTTAGCAAACGCGGATATTATTTATTAAATTTTCGTTGAATTTCTGCCAATTACATGTGAAATGACGGTTTGGAAATTCCAATTAGTGTTGGTGCAAATTTTGAGATAACTACACACTTTTTTTCATGGACTAGTGAATCATTATTTGATATTTCCGTTAAATTGTTGGCAATTTTATGAGATTTTTTATAATCATGTAAAGTTCATATGAAAAATAATAAAAACAGCTTCATATTTGTTTAAAACAAATTGTTGTTTAGTTACTTAAACAAAAAACAACTTATATTTGTTTGTAACTGTTGAGTTTTTTATTTAAAACAAAAACAGTTGATTGTTGTAGAACATAAAAATATATAGTACATATAGAATTATTTTTTCATTTCGTTGAATTTTTGCTCGTTTAATAGTGGAGTCAATCTGGGAAAATTTTAGGCGAGGTTGGGAAATTTTTGTAAATGCAACGAGACTCGGTAGAACTTATTTGTTATAGCAAAAGTAAGAGAACCTAGAGTTTTTGGATGGCTAAAAATCAACTGACTTTTTGAAAAAGCTATATTGCTGTATGAGATGAACAAAAGTAAATAAAATTACCCACATTTTGCTGCAGAGAAAATATCATGTTGAACATAATGCCGCAAAATTGACAATAAAAAGGTACAATTTTTGTACCTTATGTACTGATTTAAGTTGTCGAAAAAAATTAAAACAAAAAAAACCAATTTGCCCCTTTTTGGAAAAAAAAAACTTCATTGTAAAATTAAATTCCATTTCTCGTACTGTACTTAAAATCTCTTAGTGCAGCACACTTTATTCGACTTTGATGCAAATGCATCTAAATTTAGACTACCTGAACGTGATCTCAGTTACGCCTGCACTGATGACCGAGTAACTGAAACCGAAACCCATTAGTGGAATTTAATAAAGTTCGGCCTGATCAGGAAGTAATTGGGCGCAAACGATAGCAGCCAGACGAGCGTTTTTTAATGGTGTGCAACAATGAACCGCGTTTTTTAATAGTGTCCGTACAAGAGGAGCCCATCTACCGGAAACAATTAATAATTAAAGGAGCCGGCGCGCGCGAATTTGTTAGATTAATGAGCGCTCGGATAATTTACAATGCGCTCTCATAACGGTCCACTCAACTGTTCCAATGGACAAGTACATTATGAAGACGAAAAACAATAGAAATCTACGTAAAACGTAATTTAGGTATCTTTGATACGTTATTATCAAACATAACAAAAAAAATTGGATAGTAGGTTGTGGAATTATTATTTTGGATAACACTGAATGGATTACCACGTAGATTACTACGTTCAGACCGGTCCAGAGAGTACGGTCCAGACCATCTTGATGATTAGTGGATTGTAGATTATGGAATGATTATTGGATAGTTGGTCAAAGAATGATTATTGGAGTCACAACATGTCACAACAAATGACAAAGGCTTATTAATACCTTTTTTTTTTTTTCGAAAAAGTTGTATACAAATGGAGTTTGTGGCGAAACTCTTGTGGAATGAAGAATTTTGGAGTTTAAAGATATGAAGAATTTTGGAGTTTAAGGATATGAAGAATTTTGGAGTTTAAAGAAATGAAGAATTTTGGAGTTTAAAGATATGAAGAATTATGGAGTTTGAAGATACTTGAGATACTTGATACTAAGATAATTGTCTGAAAGAAATTGATGAATTCCGTTTAGCTTTCGCTTGCAGGCGACAGTCCACTATAATTGGAAGCTAAAATTAAGCGTTTAATAGCTTTTAACGAACCTTCGAGAAATTCCGTTTTATCCACGAAGCTGCACAAACAACTTTTCCTCAAACGAGTGCATAAACAACCACATAGTTCTTCGTTCACAGGTGAGATTAAAACCGATTACACACGCGCACCTGCCACAGCGTCGATCCTGGCACAACATCCACAGCTCTGGCGCACCGGAAGATCAAGGTCACCGCTCATTACGCCTGATTACGAAATTGAGCCCGAAGCACATCCTCTCGCCCACGCTGACCCTCAAACACCAAAACCGTTCACACGCAGGGCTCCACCAGATGCGAAGAGGACCACGAAGATGGTGAGCGTCCGGGCACATGGGTTCCGGAGGACTGGTCCGGGGTACCCGGAGCGCTGGGTCAGTCGGTGCCTGTCGGAGGAGAGATGACCCGAGACCGCATTCTTTGCCCACACTTGCCCAGGCAACGCCCATCTCCTCGCGCGAGAGAGAACCTGTGTGTGGTTCAAGACCTGGCCGAGGTAATCTCGCCTCTCCGACGAGGCTGATTATAAATAGACCGGGCGAGATGAGAGCCACTGGATGGCCACTGGTGGCGGACACTATTTTTAGGAGTGATGATGCGATGACCGCAGGTTACGTACCTACACGTATATTACCTGTTGTTGGTATTGCTACCAGAAGACCCACAAAAAAAAATTCAAAGACCCACAAAAAAAAACAATCGCGCAAATGCTCGTCACAGAAAGGAATATATTGTTATGTGCATTATGCAGGGGCGGATTAAGTAATGGCGAAAGTAGGCCATGGCCAAGGATCCCAAGGTTCTCGAAGCGCGTCGAGCACTTGTAATATGTTTGCCCACAGATACTGAAGCACCCCTTAAAAGCGTGCCAAGTTCGTCTTGTGTAATAATTTTATGGTGGTTTGGATATAGAAAAGAAGAACATAAAAACAAATTCGCTGAAAATGATAATAAATTATCGATTTTTTTAATTATCGATAATTCAATAAAAAAATAACAAAATTAGATAACAATTCAACAAAAGTTGTCGAATTTATAGAAAATTGTCGATTATTCCAGAAAAAAAAGTCAATACAGTACAAATTGCTGTGTTATCGATTTATATCGATGACATATCGATTATAAAAAAAAAAAAAAAACTTGGACATTACAGGTTCAACGAAAATTGTCGACGAGTCAATAAAAATTGTAGATGACATTATAAATACCACAAAAGTTGTTGAATTTAATGAAAATTGTCGATTATTCAACGAAAATTGTAAATGGCATTAAGCAAAATCTGCCAATAAATTCAACAGAAAATGTCAATTATATCATAAATTTAACAAAAATTGTACATTATATCAATTCTAAAATTCCTATTAAAATTAAGATTCTAAGATTTCTATTAAAATTAGAAGAGAATTGTCAATCTAAAAAATATGTATTCAAAAATTGCAACAGATAATGTCGAGGACATCTTAAATTTATCGATAATCAATTGATAATTACAAATTTAACTAAATCTATCGATGATCTCACAAATTTAACAAAAAATGTAAATTATTTTTAAAAAAAATTCGACGATTTCATAGGTTCGATAAAGATTGTTGAGTACATCCCAAACTCATCAACAAAATTGTCGACAACATTATAGGTTCAATGGATTCTATAATATAAAACAATGTCAGTCGGGTAAATTCGACCTTGTGATTTAAATATTTTTAATATGTTATCTGCACCCATTTATATTTAACTTTAGGAAATCAGCTTTTCAAATGTTATTTATTTTACTCGACGTATGTAAATCAATGTTCTAGCATGAATAAATTACTTACTAATGAAAATTGTCGATCATTCAATAATAATTGTAGATGACATCATAAATTCAACAAAAGTTGTCAAACTTGAAAAATTTGACTTTGAAAATTGTCAATTATTCAACAAAATGTCATCATAAATTAAGCAAATCGATAAATTCAATAAAAGTTGTCGATTATATCATAAATTTAACAAAGATTGTACAAGATACAAATTCAAAGAGAATTACCAATATTTTCAATGTAAAACAAAAATTGTGTATAGATTAAAAAATTACAACATAAAATATCGAGGTTATCTTAAATTTAACATAAAAAACAAATGTCGACGATAACATAAATTCAACAAAAAATACTGAGGTCATCACAAATTCAACAAAACAAGTCGATGGTAAAAAATGTTTTTTTTAATAAAAGTTATGAAAGCATAAATTTTGCCAGATTTAATCGATAATTTTTCTTGAATTTATTTTAAAATGTAACCTTTCAATCGATTTTTTTGTTGTTGAATAACCGACATTTTATGTTGAATTATCGACAATTTTCGTTGAATCGATTATATAATAATAAGACGAAAAATAATTTATTAGTGCCAGTACAGAAATAGTTTACACAGGTCAAAAGATACACGTTAACACATACAAAGTGTAAAATATAAAATATAAAATAAGGACACTTCTAATAAACATCAATATACAAATATCGAATATCATCGACAATTTTCGTTCAATTTATAACGTCATCTACAATTTTTACTTACTGAATGATCGACAATTTTCTATGAATCAATATTAATGTCGAAGACATCTGTGAATTTGTGATGACCTTGATATATTTTAAATAAATATAATAAATGTCCTCAAACTGCCCGACTATTGTAATGTTCTATGAATCGTAATACAATAACGATTTAATTTATTTATTTTGTTGAACTTATGAAGTGAAATGTTATCGTGAATAATTGAGTTTTTTTTAATAATAATTTCCACTTTGTATTAAATTTGTAATATCAGCATTGATAAATTTGATTGCTTTATTGATATTTCTTCATTTCATCAATAGACATTATTTTGTTGAATTATCGACAATTTTCGTTGAATCAATTATAGCATCGACAATTTTTCTCGAATTTATGATGTCATCTACAATGTTTACTGAATGATCAACAATTTTCTTTGAATCAATTATATCATCTACAATTTTTACTGAATTATCGAGAATTTTCGATGCATTATCAATAGAATTATCGACAATTTTCGTTGAATTAATTATATCATCGACAATATTTGTTGAATATATGATGTCATCTACAATTTTCGATGAGTCATAAATATTTATGCAGAAATCACAAATTTGTCAATTTGTGAAGTTATTAAGTGAAATGTTTGATTGAATAATCGACATTTTTCGACATAAAATTTGTAATATCATCATCGATGAATTTGATTTATTGATATTTTTTGCCAGTTATTTAAAAAAAACATAAGTAGATTATTTTATAATTTCAAGTGAAATGAATGAGGAAATCAGAAATTCAACAAAAGTACTCGACCATTCTATGAAACAAAAAAAAAAATGTAAATTTTTATATCATTTATAATAGAATCAATAATTTCTCTTGAAAATATGACATTAATTTATTGCCATTTTATTGATAAGCAATATTTTTTGTTGAATCACAACCGTCAGTTTTTACAGAATTTATAATTTATTATTTATAATAATAAATTGTAGTTTAAATTTATGTTGAACTGTTAACGTAATCAACAGATTGTGTTGAAATTATTATCTCATTGACAATTCTTGATGATTTTATTACGTAATTGACAAGTTATGTTGAATTTGTGATGACCTTGACATTTTATGTTGAATTTATGATGTCTTAGACAATTTTTGATTATTTTGTAACGTAATTGACAAGTTATGTTGAATCTGTAATGACTATGATATTTTATGTTGAATTTATGAAGTCCTAGACAATTTTGGATGATTTTGTGACGTAATTGACAAGTTTTGTTGTATCTGTATTGACTATGATATTTTATGTAGAATTTATGAAGTCCTAGACAATTTTGAATCATTTTGTGACGTAATTGACAAGTTTGTTGAATCTGTAATGACTATGATATTTTATGTTGAATTTATGATGTCCTAGACAATTTTTGATAATATTCTGACGAAATTGACAAGATTATTAGAGTTTGTTCACGAGCTTGACATATTTAGTTGAATTTGCGATATGTTTTGTGGAATAATCGATTTTTTTTTCAAGTAAATTACAATTTTCATTAAATTTGTATTATCATCTTCAATAAATTTTATAGATTTTTTGATTTGTATTGCCAATTATTAAAAAAACAAAGGTCGACGATTTCATAAATTCAACAAAAAAATTTAGGCCATTACAACAAATTCATCAAGTCAAATTCTATAAAAAAAAATGTAGGTTTTTATAGAATTTATAATAGCATTGACAATTTCTGTTGAGAATATGACACGAATGTATGATGTCATCTACCAATTTTTAATGCATGATCGACAATTTTCGATGAATCGATGTTTTTATAGAATTTATAATACCTATAATACGACCATTTCTCTTGAAAATATGACATGCATTTTTATAGAAATGGTCAATCATTTTAGTTGATTTATTACATAATCGCATTTTTTTTGGTAAAATTTATGTATTAATCTAAAATTCATGTTGAATCGATGAGGAAATCGACAGATTTTTGTTGAATTAATGATGTTATTAACAATTCTTGTTGATTTTTTGACGTAATTGACACGTTTTGTCGAATTTGTGATGACCTTGATGACTTTTATGGAATTTATGTTCAATTTTCGTCGAAACAATGATACCATCGACAATATTTGTTGAATTTATGATGTCATCTAAAATTTTAACTGAATGATCGACATTGTTTGGACGAATCGATGTTTTTATAGAATTTATAATACCATCGATAATTTCTCTTGAAAATATGACATGAATTTTTATTGGCCCAATAATTTTTGTTGAATTATTATATAATCGCAAGTTTTTGTGAAACTTATGATTTAATCTACAATTCATGTTGAATTGATGAAGAAATCGACAGATTTTGTTGAAGAAATGATTTATTCTTGATGATTTATTGACGTAATTGATACGTTTTGTTCAATTTGTGATGATATTAATTACTTTTATTGAATTTATGTCCAATTTTCGTTAAAACAATTATACTATCGGCAATATTTATTGAATTTATGATGTCATCTACATCTTTTACTGAACAATCGACGAATCGATGTTTTTATAGAATTTATAAAACCATCGACACTTTCTCTTGAAAATATGACATGAATTTTTTTGTTGAAATGCTCAATTATTTTTGTTAAATTATTAGACCATTGCAATTTTTTGTGAAATTTATGTTTTAATCTATAATTTATGTCGAATTTATGAAGAAATCGACAGATTTTGTTGAATTTATGATGTTATTAACAATCCTTGATGATTTTTTGACGTAATTGGCAAGTTATGTTGATATAGTGATGACCTTGATGACTTTTATGGAATTTATGTTCAATTTTCGTTGAAACAATTATACCATCGAAAATATTTATTGAATTTATGATGTCATCTACAATTTTTACTGAACGATCGATAATTTTCGACGAATCGATGTTTTAATAGAATTTATAAAACCATCGACAATTTCTCTTGAAAATAAGACATGATATTTTTGTTGTAATGCTCAATTATTTTTGTTGATTATTACACAATCGCAATTTTTTGTGCAATTTATGACTTAATTTATAATACATTTATTTATTTATTTATTTACGGGAAAACCCTGTTATATATATGTTGAATTGATGAGGAAATCGATAGTTTTTGTTGAACTTATGATGTTATTAACAATTCTTGATGATTTTTTTAACGTAATTGACACGTTATGTTGAATTCGTGATGACCTTGATGACTTTTATGGAATTTATGTTCAATTTTCGTCGAAACAATGATACCATCGACAATTTTTGTTGAATTTATAATGTCATCCACCAATTTTTACTGAATGATCGACAATTTTCAACGAATCGATGTTTTTTATAGAATTTATAATACCATCGACGCGTTCTCTTGAAAATATGACAAATTTTTATTGAAATGCTGAATCATTTTTGTTGAATTAATATATAATCGTAGTTTTTTGTGGAATTTATGTTTTAATCTACAATTCGTATTGAATCGATGAGGAAATCGATAGATTTTGTTGAATTTATTATGATGTTAACAATTCTTGATGATTTTTTGATGTAATTGATAAGTTTTGTTCAATTTGTGATGAAAAATGAAAAAATGAAACAATTATACCATCGACAATATTTCTTGAATTTTTGATGTCATCTACAATTTTTACTGAATGATCGACAATTTTCGACGAATCGATGTTTTTATAGAATTTATAAAACCATCGACCATTTCTCTTGAAAATATGACATTAATTTTTATTGGCTGAATCATTTTAGTTGAATTATTATATAATCGCAAGTATTTGTGAAACTCTTGATTTAATCTACAATTCATGTTGAATTGATGAAGAAACCGACAGATTTTTTTGAAGTTATTATTTATCCTTGATGATTTATTGACGTAATTGACAAACTTTTGTTGAATTTGTGATGACCTTGATGACATTTATTGAATATATGTCCAATTTTTGTTGAAACAATTATACCATCGACAATATTTGTTGAATTTATTATGTCATGTACAATTTTCACTGAATGATCGACAATTTTCGATGAATCGATGTTTTTATAAAACTTATAAAACCATCGACAATTTCTTTTGAAAATATGACATGATTTTTTATTGGCTCAATTATTTTTGTTGAATTATTATATATTCGCAAGTTTTTGTGAAACTTATGATTTAATCTACAATTCATGTTGAATTGATGAAGAAAACGACAGATTTTGTTGAAGTTATTATTTATCCTTGATGATTTATTGACGTAATCGACAAGTTTTGATGAATTTGTGATGACCTTGATGACTTTTATAGAATTTATGTTCAATTTTCGTCGAAACAATGATACCATCGACAATATTTGTTGAATATATGTTGTCATCTAAAATTTTTACTGAATGATCGACATTTTTTGGACGAATCGATGTTTTTAAAGAATTTATAATACCATCGACAATTTCTCTTGAAAATATAACATGAATTTTTATTGGCCCAATAATTTTTGTTGAATTATTATATAATCGCAAGTTTTTGTGAAACTTATGATTTAATCTACAATTCATGTTGAATTGATGAAGAAATCGACAGATTTTGTTGTAGTTATTATTTATCCTTGACGATTTATTGACGTAATTGATACGTTTTGTTCAATTTGTGATGACCTTGATGACTTTTATGGAATTTATGTCCAATTTTTGTTGAAACAATTATACCATCGATAATATTTGTTGAATTTATGTCATCTGCCAATTTTTACTTGTTGAATTTATGTCATCTTCCAATTTTTACTGAATGATCGACAATTTTCGACGAATCAATGTTTTTATAGAATTTATAAAACCATCGACAATCTCTTAAAAATATCACATGATTTTTTTGTTGAAATGCTCAATCATTTTTGTTGAATTATTACACAATGGCAATTTTTTGTGTAATTTATGACTTAATTTAAAATCCATGTTGAATTGATGAAGAAATCGATAGATTTTGTTGAATTTATTATGTTATTAACAATCTTTGATGAGTTTTTGACGTAATGACACGTTTTGTTGAATTTGTGATGACCTTGAGGACTTTTATTGAATTCATGTCCAATTTTCGTTGAAACAATTATACCATCGACAATATTTGTTGAGTTTATTATGTAATCTACAATTTTTATTGAATGATCGACGATTTTCGATGAATCTAAATATTTGTGTAGAAATTACACATTTGTGAGGACTTATTTTGATGAATTTATGAAGTTGTGTTGAATAATCGATTTTTTCTTTCTACTACTACGGTCAGATCATACTAACAAATGTAAGAAACACCAGCAAACGAATTATGGACGTAACTAAACGGAAGACATTAAGACTGCTCACCAAATTAAGACACAAGGACAATCATCTCCATAACATATCAAACATAAATTTATACAAGATCACCAAAATAATACCCATCCAACAAAGTGGACAAGTGGACAAGCGGACTAGTGGACAAACTACGAAATAAATTTCAACAAAAACAGCACAATAGGACAATACTCGACGAATTATGTATTAAAAGACAAGACAAACGAACTACAAAACTACATCCGACAAAAATGCTTCATGAATCATATTACACTTTATAACACTCTCTTATCAAAACAATCACTCATAAATCACATGTATGAAATGTAATATAATATAATATGTAATGTAATCTATAAGTAATGTAATGTTAGACAAGGCGGGAAGACCCCATGGGGTCGATAGCCCAATACAGATTGTTTATATATATATATATATATATATATATATATATATATATTAAAAATGGGCAATTTTTGTTTTTTTAAATTCAATTTATATATCATTCTTTTTAAATTTAATTTTGTGTTGTTAGATTATACTTTTTAAATAAACATAAATCAAAACTTATCAATATATTGTAATTTCTTCTCATTTCAATTCAATTCAATTCAATTTATTTCATGTTAATGGCTTTGCAGTCTTACAATCATAGATAAGTCTTATTAGATTTAAGTTAATTCTATGTAATTTAGTTTAACAACACCTTGGGGATGACCATCTCGCCTATAACTACCGCATTCAATGTACAAATTTGTAATTTAAATAACTAGTTGAGTAACTTTTGCGGTCCTTCGAACTGCCGTGATAACGCCACAAAACCTTATCCCTCGCGCCGAACAGAACGTGTTGGCTCATCTAGCCGAAAATTCACACGTGTCGCCGGACATTTAACAGTTGTAATTAAACAAAGTGATCAAATCAAAATTGCAAGAACGTTTTTTCGGCGCAATTAAAAATGATTTAGGTATCACTTTTAAATACTTAAAAGCTTGGTAATTTCTATGGCAAAATCACGTTCGTGTCCTAACTGGTGGCAAGCGAAATTGCACGGCAGCGAATGAGCGCCTAAGCACTACACACACTAATTATGCCCTCTCGTGGAAAGTGGCAGCGCAAATTTGCACAGCATCCACCCAAAATGCCGCTTTCGAACTCGCACAATAGAAAGCCGCAGACTCCACTCTCATTCAACAATCTCTAATGTGTGAGAATAAGAGTACCCCTTGTCCCGCGCAAAACCGGGCACCTCGTCTAGACTCTTTAATTCCTCCTAATGCGAAGCTGCACACACGAGAGCGCATCTGCATTGGATGACCAGGGGAGTTACCATGGTGTTGACAATTAAGACGTCGATGGCGCGGATTGGGGCCAGGCCCATTGTGTCGTGGCAACGACCGCTAAATATTTTATTATGGTAATTGGCCTCAACGGTCCGCCGCACTTGCACGCATATTCCGTAATAAACACACAAACGCCGGATTATGCGCTGCTCTCCGCATATATATATATATATATATATATATATATATATATATATATATATATATATATATATATATATATATATATATATATATATATATATATATATATATATATATATATATATATATATATATATATATATATATATATATATATATATATATATATATATGTCTGCACACATGACCGGCGCGGCATTTCGAGCTTGCCAGGTCCGGTACCCGTGGGCGACTCTATGGCGAGGTTCAAGGCGCCGAGAATTCCTGCAATCCCTGCAGAGACGTGATTCACTTTGCGCGGCGGTTCAAGGCTGCCTGGTACAATTACTCTGTGCACCGATAACCTCCTTGCACACACCCGCAATTTACTTGAAACCCGTGGTTATTAGTATTTATAGCGAGACTGGTGCACCGGTTAACTTGGTACAATCAAGCGAATTTCGGATGAGCGAATGCAAGCTCGAACTGATTTTCGTTAACCGCAGTCTGCGAGAACTTAGATCTGCGATAGACAGAGTTAGATGGGCTATGATAATTGCAGAATTATGAAGATCACAAGAACTTCATGGCTTGCGAGAATAAACGAAGACAGAACTATTTAAATCAGCGGTAGACAGAGTTAGATGGGAAATCGCCCCATAGGGCACGATACGAAAAATCATTGTGACGCAACGAACAACATCGCAGACTTCTATTTACCACCGCGTTATTGTGATGGTCGTCCGAGAGGAACGTTCGTTGGGTTTGCTTGTGCGCTCGCCGTAATCGGTCAATCGCTCCACAGATAACTGTGTTGATCGAAGGAAATGCACAGATACACACGAGGCCGTACACAGCCGAGGCACAATAGTGTGATTAATGGCTGCGGATCGTTTGTTCTCTAATCGGATCTGTGGCGAGCTCGGCACTGTTATTAGTCATAATTGGGTCCGCCGAACGGATTTTTTATGGTTTGGGAACGGCCTTTGAGCCGCTCGGTGGCCTATTAATTGTGCAAATAATTGGCCGCTTCATGACTAGTAGCCAAAAACACTCTACTTATTCTAACATCTTCTACAAGTTCATATAACATCTACTTCTGATGAAACAAATAAAATTATGAAATTAGTTAATTCTAATAATTTTGTTACTCTTTATTTTTGTTATACTTTGATCCATTTTGGATACCTGTTATTATGATATATTTGATTGTTCCATCTTTATTGGAGTACTTACTGATAGTTTACTGGTTAGTAGAACAATAAAAAATATAATAATAACTGATATCCAAAATGGATGAAACTATAACAAAAATGAACATGGCAAGTACACCTATTCTCATCCAAATATTCCACAAATAAAAAATATAATAATAACTGGTATCCAAAATGGATGAAACTATAACAAAAATGAACATGGCAAGTACACCTATTCTCATCCAAATATTCTACAAACTCAAAAAGTAAACATATAAACTACCAGTAAGTACTCCAATAAAGAAGGAACAATACAAAATATATTTCTTTTGTTGTACTTACTGGTGAAATAATTAGGTCTTTTAATTTTTTATGGTTTTTATTTGTCTATTTGTAAAATAATAGAAGCATTGGTGTTTGAGTTATTTGTGGCAGCAAAAATTATTATCTAATGAAATCATTACATTTTTACTATAGTTTCGCCCATTATACCAGTTGTATATATTTTATATTATATTTATTTTGTTGTACTTACTGGTGAAATAATTAGATGTTTTACTTTTTTATTGTCACTATTTATTTGCCTAACTAGATTCGGCCGATTATGGCCATCTATTGCTATTCTCTCTATCTATGGCTATTTCTACAATAAATTAATAGAATTAGAAAAGTTTTTAGTGTTGATGTCATATTTGTTTAAATGGTCTTAAAGTATTTTACTCAAAAGGATTTGTCAAAGGTTCAAAGAAACACATTAAAACTATATGAAAAAAAAAAATGTTTGGCTACAACTAATTTTTAACGTATTTAAAAAAAATCACTACCTCCACTGCCGATTATTCCATAAAATATCTAGATCTTTCAACAAAAATTTAAAATTGAGTCATAAATTGAAGAAAATGTATGATGAACTTGTGACAAAAACACATGTTTTCCTAAACCAGTCAAATCTTTACAATTCTGGAGGATTTTACTCAAAAGGATTTGTCAAAGGTTCAAAGAAACACATTAAAACTATATATAAAAAAAAAATGTTGGGCTTATTTTAAACGTATTTTAAAAAATCACTACCTCCACTGCCGATCATTCTATAAAATATCTAGATCTTTCAAGAAAAATTGAAAATTGAGTCATACATGGAAGAAAACATATGATGAACTTGTGACAAAAACACATGTTTTCCTTCCCAAAAAAGTCAAATCTTTACAATTCTGGAGGATTTTACTCAAAAGGATTTGTCAAAGGTTCAAAGAAACACATTAAAACTATATTAAAAAAAAATGTTTGGCTCCAACTAAATTTATACGTATTTAAAAAAAATCATTACCTCCACTGCCGATTATTCTATAAATTGTCCAGATCTTTCAACAGAAAATGAAAATTGAGTCATAAATTGAAGGAAACATATGATGAACTTATGACGAAAACACATGTTTTCCCAAACCAGTCAAATCTTTACAATTCTGGAGGATTTTGAACGAAAAAATACGTTTTTTCAACAATATTTAAATTTTATCTACTAGAAAAATACGGGAAAAATGATTTTTTTAGCTATTTGTAGCAGTAAAACTAATTAATAATTTAATGATGTTAGTCTGACAAACAAATGTTGTAATATAACTAAATTAACTAGATAAAATGTTGATTACGTCATTGATCCACTTCAAGATAGAACAAACACTGAAGATGCAATAAATTCAACGAAAATTGACGATTACTCTAGAAAAAAATGTAAAAAAAGTATAAATTGACGTATTAACATTTCAATTGTTAAACAAAACCTGTCAAAGATACAAAAAAATCAACGAAAACTGTGAACTGTGTAAAATGTCCATGACATAACAGGTTCACTGAAAATTGTTGATAATTAAAAAAAAAATTGTAAATGACAATTCAACAAATGTTATCGTCGAATTTACAGAAAATTGTAAATTATTCCAGAAAAAAAAATAACAAAGTACAAATCGATGTGTTTATATGTCGATTATTCAACAAAACTTGCCCAAAACTAAAAATAAAAGCGTCAATGACATTACAGGACTTTTTTTGATTAATTTGTGATGTCTTTACCAATTTTTGTTGAATTTGTGGTGTCTTCAACAATTTTTATTGAATTTGTGATGTGTTATTTGTAATTGAATTTCAGATTCCATGAGCAATTTTTGTTGAATTCGTCGACATTTGAATGAAAATTGTTGATATTTCAATAAAAATTGTAGATGACATCAGAAATTTAACGAAGGTTGTCTAATTTACAAAACTTGTCAATGATCTTACAAATTAAATTAAAAAATGCCAATTAGTACTATGCAATAACGACACAATTAAAAATTTAATGTTTTTGAGTTTTATAGCGGATTATGTAGCTTATAACATCTACGTGTATGTGTATCAAAGGTACATAGATTGATATTTTTTATCAACCAACAAAAATCAACATTTTTTATAGAATAATCGACTTTTTTTTTTGAATTTGTGATTTCTTTACCAATTTATGTTGAATTGGTGGTGTCTTCAACAATTTTTATTGAATTTGTGATGCCCAACAATTTTTGTTCAATTTGTGATGTGATATTTGTGATTGAATTTCAGATTCCATGAGCAATTTTTGTTGAATTCTTCGCCATTTAAATGAAAATTGTTGATATTTCAATAAAAATTGTAGACGACATCATAAATTCAACAAACATTGTCTAATTTAACATATCTTGTCGATGAAGTTACAAATTAAATTTAATTTACGTTTATGTGTATCAAAGGTACCTACATAAATTGATATTTATTGTAAACATCAACAAAAATCAACATTTTTTATAGAATAATCGACTTTTTTGTTGAATTTGTGATGCCTTTACCAATTTATCTTGAATTTGTGGTGTCTTCAACAATTTTTATTGAAATTGTGACGTCCAAAAATTTTTGTTCAATTTGTGATGTGATATTTGTGATTGAATTTCAGATTCCATGAGCAATTTTTGTTGAATTCGTCGACATTTGAATGAAAATTGTAGATATTTCAACAAAAATTGTAGATGACATCAGAAATTCAACGAAGGTTGTCTAATTTAACAAATCTTGTCGATGATCTTACAAATTTAATTAAAAAAATATCAATTATTAACAATAGTAGTTGTCGAATGTAACAAAACTTGTCGACGATCAAACAAATTCAACATAAATTGTTGAAGACATCACAAATTCAATAAAAATGGTTGAAGATCTCACAAATTCAACAAAAATTGGCAGACATCACAAATTCAACAAAAGAAGTCGATTATTAGCAACAAAAGTTGTCGAATTTAACAAAAGTTGTCGACGATCATACATATTCAACATAAATTGTTGAAGACAAGACATATTTAAAAAAAATGGTTGAAGACATCACAAACTCAATAAAAATTGTAAGGACATGACAAATTGAATAGGAATTGCTGAAGACATCATAAATTCAACAAAAATTGTTAAAGACATCACAAATTCAATAAAAAATGTTGAAGACACCAGAAATTCGATAAGAATTGTTGAAGATATCACAAATTTAACAAAAATTGTTAAATACATCACAAATTCAACAATAATTGTTAAATACATCACAAATTCAACAAAAGAAGTCGTTTAATAACAACAAAAGTTGTCGAATTTGACAACACTTTTTTTGTTACAAACAATTTATGTTGAATTTATGATGTCTTCCACAATTTTTATCCAATTCAAGACATTACAAACCAACATATCACCAAATATCACTGATAAATTCCATTAATATTGATACGCTAGTTTTTGAGATGCAAGAGAATGAATTTTGAATAAAAATTGTTAAAGACACCATAAATTCATTAAGAATTGTTGAAGATACAACAAATTCAACGAAAGTTGTTAAACACATCACAAATTCAACAAAAAATATTAAATACATTATAAATTCAACAATTCAACAAAAGAAGTCGATTAATAACAACAAACGTTGTCGAATTTAACAACACTTTTTTTGTTACAAACAATTTTTGTTGAATCTGTGATGTCTTCAAACAATTTTAATTGAATTTGCGATGTCTTCCCCAATTTATGTTGAATATGTATAATCGTCGACAAGTTGTGTTAAATTCGACAACTTTTGTTGATAATAATCGACTCATTTTGCTGAATTTGTGATGTCTTTAACCATATTTGTTGAATTTGTTATGTCTTTAACAAATTATGTTGAATTTGTGATGTCTTCAACAATTTGTATCCAATCAAGACATTACAAACCAACATATATTGTATATTGACGAATGTAAAACATGCTGCTGTTATAACATGAAATAAATTACTTACTACTAATTACTTACATATCACCAAATATCACTGATAAATTCCATTAATATTGATACGCTAGGTTTTGAGATGTAAGAGAATGAATTTTGAATAAAAATTGTTAAAGACACCATAAATTCAATAAGAATTGTTGAAGATACAACAAATTCAACGAAAGTTGTTAAATACATCACAAATTCAACAAAAATTGTTAAATACATCACAAATTCAACAAACATTGTTAAATACATTACAAATTCAACAATTCAACAAAAGAAGTCCATTAATAACAACAAAAGTTGTCGAATTTAACAATACTTTTTTTTGTTACAAACAATTTTTCTTAAATTTGTGATGTCTTCAAACAATTTTAATTGAATTTGTGATTTCTACACCAATTTATGTTAAAGTTGTATGATCGTCGACAAGTTTTGGAAAATTCGACAACTTTGTTGTTAATAATCGACTTGCTTTACTGAATTTGTGATGTCTTTAACAATTTTTGTTAAATTTGTTATGCCTTTAAGCAATTTATGTTGAATATGTGATGTCTTCAACAATTTATATCCAATTCAAGACATTACAAACCAACATATCGCCAAATATCACTGATAAATTCCATTAATATTGTACGCTAGTATTTGAGATGTAGAGAATGAATTTAGGAATTCATTAGTTATTTATGTTACAAGTACGCTAAATAGGTGTTTATGGACGCGGCCGGAAGATTAAATGGCGAGGCGTTAGCCGAGCCATTTAACCGGCCAAGTCCATAAAGACCATTTAGCGTACGTGTAACATACAACTTTTTTTTTAATTTGTACACATATTGATTTGAAAATAATATTGAAATATGTTATTTCCAACCATAACAACAGTGTTGTTGTTGACAAATTAAATTTGACAAAATGTCAGATATCGAAGATAATATCGAAGAAGATTATGATTTGCCACCAGAAGTTATCGAGCAAGCTGCACAAGCACAAAGTCGATTGATGCCCGTGAAGTCGGCTGCCATTTACGAAAAAACGTATAAGTTGTTTTGCGATTGGCGCAACAAAATGTCTGTTCGAAAAACTTCGGAACAAGTCCTTATGGCTTACTTAAATGAGAAATCGAAACAAGTCAAACCATCTAGTCTTTGGTCATATTTTTCAATGTTGAAGAAAGTGCTAAAAGTAAAGGAAAAAGTGGATATTAGTAAGTAAGTTCTAATATTGCTATGTATAAATTCAATACTAGATTTGTATAAATTGTTAGATATGCTAGTGCTCAAGAATTTTTGAAAAATATTTCCCGAGGTTACCGACCTAAAAAGTCAAAGGTATTATCTAAAGAAAATGTCATGGCATTTTTGAAAGAGGCTGATGATTTCCATTTTTTATTTGCAAAGGTAGGTAAACTGTATTTCTGCTAGACAAACTGATGTACCTATATCAAATCTTCTCAGCTTGTGGTTCTTTTTGGAGTTTTTGGTGCTTGTCGTCGCCAAGAACTTGTCAATTTGACGGTAAACGATGTGAAAGAGAATGGCTCATTTTTACGGGTGTTTCTTGGAGCGACAAAAACCGACAAAACAAGATCTTTCGTAATTACGAATGATGCTGATGGATTCAACGGTTATATGCTTTACAAAAAGTATTTGTCATTGCGGCCAGGTCATGTTAAAACTACAAGGTTATTTTTAACTTATCGCGGAGGAAAATGTACTGTACAGCCAGCTGGAATACACACAATAGCAAATATTCCCCAAAAAGTTGCCGAATATTTAAAACTTCCGGATTTTAAATTATACACCGGACACTGTTTTCGGAGAACATCGGCCACTTTGTTGGTAGAAGGTGGAGGTGATGTATTTGCGTTAAAAAGTCTTGGTGGATGGCGCTCAACGAGTGTAGCGGAAGGATATATTGAGGAATCGGAGTACCAGAAAATGGAAATTGCAAAGAAAATTACAAATTCGGCGAATAAAACTGCTGATGACATTCCATCTACATCATCTGGAATCGTCTCTAATAGCAATGAACAAACGATTATGAATGATATATGTGACGACGGAAGAATTACGCTTAGTGGACACTTTAATAAATGTACGTTTAATTTCAGTATTGTAAAGAAAGATAAATAATTTGTATGTGTTTAGATTATTATTATTAACTAAATAATAATTAATTCGCAATCTCGTTCTTCTAGTTATATCGTCCTCTCGTATCTCATTCTCTCTATCTCGTTAAACAGAAAAGTCCGCTGTGGCGGTTTTTAACGTCCGTTGCTATAAAACAAAAAATTTAACGTCCGTTGCTATAAAATATTGTAGCATTGCACATAAACGGTTGTTTAGATTGTTTGTTATAACGACGTTAATGACGTCTTTATGAATACAAATTAAAAAAAAAAGATTTTTGTAACATTTATTGGACATTTTGCCATTTCTAATCAATGGAAAAGCCATGCTCATAGTAAAAAAACAAATATCTCAAGAATGGCGCATTGGATATTAATACAATTCAAGATATTATATATCAACATATCACTGAATATTAGTGATAAATGCATTGATATTGGTCATCTACAATTTTTATTGAAATATCGACAATTTTCATTCAAATGTCGACGAATTCAACAAAAATTGTCGAGGGCATCTCAAATTCAACAAAAACTGTTAAGGGCATCTCAAATTAAACAAAAATTGAGCATGGAATCCAAAATTCAACAAAATACGTGGATTATTCTATAAAACACCCTAAGCACCTACCAGGGAAGTAATGCTAATTTAGACTCCCAATGTATCTCAAATAGGATTTTGGCCTAGAACCGGCATAGCCTTGACTACTTATGTCGCCTGTAATTTTTATGTTAAAATTGTAAATTTTTATGCGCATATCAACATTAATTGGAAAGATGAACATGTATGCGATCACAATATGAACACTAATCGTCGCCTAGTCATGCTAATTTAGACGCCCAAAGTAATCGTAATAGGTTTTTGGCCTAGAACCGGCCTAGCCTTACCTACTTATGTCGCCTGTAATTTTGATGTTAAATTTGTAAATTTGTATGCGCATATCAACATTAATTGGAAAGATGAACATGTATGCGATCACAATATGAACACTAATCGTCGCCTAGTCATGCTAATTTAGACGCCCAAAGTAATCGTAATAGGTTTTTGGCCTAGAACCGGCCTAGCCTTACCTACTTATGTCGCCTGTAATTTTGATGTTAAATTTGTAAATTTTTATGCGCATATCAACATTAATTGGGAAGATGAACAAGTATGCGATTACAATATGAACACTAATCGTCGCATATACGTGTCAGTGGGAATCCTCAAAAAACCGCAAGTGACGAAATCGCCGGCAAAACGAAACGGGTGTCATCACCGGGGGCATTGTTGCCCCCGTGGAGGTTCGCGTTTTCGCCATCCTCTGCTTTGGCGAAACAATGCCGCATTCTTTGCGTCGGCACGCTCGTGGATAGATGGGAAGTGCATGACGCCTTTAATTAAGGCCGGCAGAGCACGAAATAATTCCGCAAATTCCAATTTCCTGCCGCTGCGAATGATCGAAACGGCGCTCCCGGGACGTCCTTGACACGCATCCCGGGGGCACCGGAAGCGCAGCGGCGCCGAAACGATTTTAGGGCGCCGACTTCGCGCCGCTAATTAAATCAGATACGCAAATGCGCGAGCAGATAACACAGAAATTCGCTGCGAACGTTATCGCGGCTTGTATACGAGCACATAAAGATCGATTTTGCGATTGTACGGAGTAGATAAGTTGTTGGACTCAATTTATATTTTGTTGATACATTTCCGAAAACCCTGAAATGATTTCATATTTCATATTTGTATTGATTTGTATTGACCCATTCTATACCGCAAGGTCCTACAGAGTAAAAGTAACTTATTATTATTGTTTTTTGTTGATAGAATGACACTTTCCCACATGCAAACATGTTCTTTTTGTCGAGATTTCAAATGACCCCGTGGAAAGTAATACCGCGTGAAGTACACCTACCAGGGTGGTCATGTTAATTTATGACCCCCAATGTAAAAATTACGGGATTTTGGCATAGAACCTGCCTAGCGTTATCTACTTACATCGCCTGTAATTGTTTAATTTTAAATTTATAATTTTTATGTTAATATATTACGCCCAATGTAAATCTTACGGGGTTTGGCCCAGAACCGGCATAAATTACCTACTTATACCGCCTGTTTTTTGTTTTTGTTTTAAATTTATAAATTTTTAAGCAATATTTTCATAATGAATATCTGTATTTTTATAAATAATTAACCGCCCCATTTGTTTGAATCTGCAAAGTTTTCAATTATATACAAATTAGGGGTCTAGCACGGAAATAAAAACTCCCAGCACAAGCCCATTAAATATAAATTTTGAACTTTGCCCCTCGACGAGTGCCAAGTTACTAAATTTAGCCCTTAGGACTAGTGCCGGTCGTAAAGGTAAACGTTTATACCCGCCGCCCTTCAATAACGATGATTAATACATTGGGGGCTGCAATAACCTCCCCCGGAGCTTGTGAACAAGCGGCGTGAAAGTTTAATGCGCGCCCCGAATAAAATCCGACACACATCCCTTGATTCGACATCGATCTGCAGAAGGGCCGGTTAAACTGACCAGAAAATGTTAACTGTCCGAGCCAGCCCCCCATCCATCAACCCCATTGAATCCGGTGATCCAGTATGCAGATGCACCGGACGGGATATCGATTGCCCACCGTAAATCGTTCACCTTCCGGCGTTCCACCAATTACGTTGTGAATTATTAATTAGCCGCTCGGTAATTAAAAGCCAGCCACCCCATCAGAAGGTGGCCCAAATGGCGCGCGAGGATATGGTGCATGATAATGTGCGCTCGAGGTAACCATGTCGACGACCCGTGGACGAGTGGCAGATCCGATTCGGTAATAACTGTAGCAGGAGGGGTCCGGATTTTTGGAGAGGTCGTAACTCACTTCGGCGGAACGAAATGCGCGATAAGTTGTTACAAGTAAGTTAATTTTATGTATCCAAATCCTAAGCGTTTTTGATGGGTTTCCCACCCACACAATGAATGCCACATACAAAGCAGAACTTTTCATAACCTATACCCCTTTGTCGGGCCGACTTCAGACGTACCGACAAAAATAGCGCCATCCGCCACCAAATGCCACTTTAAGATTGTAACGGTCCGAAAACGGCTTTGGCAGAAACTGCATTTTAATAATTAATTGGCGCATGGACCTGCACTGTAGACAACCGTGCTCGCATTTTTTTGTTGTGGTGACGCGTTTCCCCTGTGGGCGATTTTTAAATTCGCCGGCGAGGAGCCGCCATGGGCATAACTCAGCTACCTCGTGTCCAGTACAGGCCGTGCCAGAAGAACCGTTGAGATAAGGTGTACCACCATCCGGTTTACGGGATAACCAACGGGGACTCAGTTAACCACCCTTGAGGGGATTGAGGCACCAAGTACAGGGCAAAGGACTAAAACGCTCATAACACCTGAGTAAGTAGTTAAGCCCGAGATTATTTTTTTTCCTTTTCGTGAAGCCACGTGTCCGGCCATTGTTACTAAGGCCATGTGCTTTGCAGGCGTTTTGTTACGGGCTAAGCAGCTCGGCCAAACCATTCTTGGCTGGAGGCCGCGATCATCCTGCGCTGAGGCCAGAATCGGGTGATCAGCGTCCACGACGCAAACCGCCGCCATTCAGGAGCTGTAGCCAGCCGCCAGCGACGACCACCAGAAAACACAGGCCAGATATCCAGACATAGATATAGATATTGATACATTTTTTTTGTGGTCTCAATTGAGCCAGACCTCCGTTTAATTCCTTATTGACATATTGGTTATTCTTTTGTGTAAGAGTTGCGTTTACGTGTTGCGTGCCGTACGTGCTTTGCGCTTGTGTAAGAGAAAGGTCGCTCCGTCGGCCCTTTAAATCGCGCGATTAGGAGCTTGCTATATTCGGCCGAATAGAGTGAACCCTGCGTGAAAGGGTTGCGTGCGGAGGTATTTATTTCAGGAGCGCAGACACGGTGTCCGTCGTTTGTGTGAATAAACGCCGATATTTTACATTACAAAACTCACACCTGTTATTTTTTGTTCCCCCCACGTTTTCTCGATCGGGCATTTATTTCAGTTTCAGTTTTCTATTCTCACTGCGAGATTTAAATCTGGTGGTGTTGGCGCCAAATGATCAGCGTTGTGACAGTTCGTGATTTCTGAACTTCGCTGCCTGTCTGCCGTCCACCCACGCAGGTAGGGTGGAGCCACCCTTTGCGACGAAGTAACAACGAGGTTAAAATTACGTGGAGCCTTTTTTTAACCCCCCCCCCCCCCCCCCCCCCACTCTCTGACACCGAGAGCCTGGCCCTCGTCACTACTTCGAAGGGACCCTCCACCCGCTCCACGGCCTAACGCGCTGATTGCCCTTCAGGTACGTCACAAGATTTACTTCTTTGTGAAAATAATAACCAAAAAGTGAAGTTATTCGAGACTTTCAATTTGACATCTAAGGTTGATCGCTCTGTATAATAGCCATATTTGTATGTTATATACCTTATGTTTTATACTATTCCATAATGAACGTGTAGATGAATTCGACCATTTTTTATTACATTTTGTCTTTTTACGAATCACCCTGTATATTGGTATTTACTATGAATTATTACTAAAGACAGTGAAAATAATTACTCAGCTGACTAACCCCGCTCATTACTTTTACCTCCGTTGAGCAGGCAAGGAACACACGGCGCTATAAAAAAAAACTCCACAATTACAGAAACCGTAATCGTGTTTATTGCATCGCCTCTGGGCGAGACTTTCTAATTCATCGGCGAATTGCCAGTCTGCCCGGGGCTCGATGAAATTTCTTCCGAAGGCGTGCAAAACCGAGGCGACACCGAGAATTTTAAATTTCTGCGGCAGTCTGTCGCCGAGGCGAATTTCCCTCGGCGGCGCTTTTAATTGAATAAAATTCATTAACACGTCCGATGCAGCGACGACTGTAGCAGATGTAGCAGGGGACTCCGCAGGGGAGCAGCAGGACAAAAAAAAAAATCTTACGTGTCCACCACACAACTTTACTGCACTAATAATCAAACTATTAAATATGCCGTTAATTCAAGAGATATGTAGAAAATGTGTCGATGATATATGAATATAGCAAAAATTGCCGATGAAGTCGAAAATTCAATAAAAATAAGATGTGGACGACATCATCTATTCAACAAAAAATGCCGATATACCAATAAAAATTGATAGTAAATTCCAAATCGATTATTATTCAACGAAAAAGTCGATAAATTGCCAAGTAAGAAAAGTAGAAATCTATAATTTCCTAAATTGCTGCTCTGTTTTCCGTACTGTCTTCACTTATTAATTTGTTGAATTTATTGAGAATGGTAATAAGATGTCTACGAGATAATCCATTCAACGTATGCCAATTACGTATTAAAATCAACAAAAATTGCCTTAACCTAAATAAATTCTACAAAAAACAAAATGTCGATAATTCAATCAAAATTGATGACATGGTAAATTCCACAAACATGATCGATTATTATTTAACGAAAAATGTCGATTTCGCCTTAAATTATCAATTAAAACAAAAGTAGAAATCTACAATTTCCTAATTCCCTGCTCTGTTATTTTCCAATTTTCTTACTGCTTTGACGTAGGAATTTGGGCACAGGAATTTATTGGGAATGGTAAGTGTCTGGTCAACGGTCATCCGTAACCTAGTTGAAGATATTTTAGAAAGCCGGACGACCATTGTTTGTGCATTTCTTAAATGTTCCTTCAATTGACGTTCTCGAGAGAAACCCGACGGTAAAGATAACATTATCGATTTTGCGGTGTCCAATAGGCGAGAAGGAGAAATCTACATAAAATCACAGGCGAGGTGTGAAAAATTTACGCCAGTTCCCATTTACAAATGGGAAACACAGCGGAATACGATGGGAAATAAAAATTGAAGGCAACGCTATAGTCAGGACCAGATAAACTTGGGTATGTAATCGCGATTGTTTATTAGTCCATGTGCGATGAGTGCCGTACCGTAAAGTTCGGTAAAATATGAACGGTTCCATTTACAAATTAAAATAGAAGACACAGCTGTAATCAGGACCAGATAAACTTGGGTACGAAAATCGCAAACGAGATAAAACTTTTTTGGATCAGATAAACTGGGGTACGTAATCGCAGTTATGTGTTAGTCCTTATGCAATGAGAAGATACATAATTTATAAACGGTTCCATTCACAGATGAAAATAGAAAAACAGAAAAAGACACTACTATAGTCAGGACCAGATAAACTTGGGTATGCAATAGCAATTATTTGTTAGTAATCTGCGATTAAAAGTACTGTAATTTATGAATGGTTTCATTTACGAATGACAGTAGAAGACCACCATAAAGTCAGGACCAGATAAACTTGGGTATGAAATCGCAATATATCCATAGTACATATGCATAAGAAGACAATTTATAAACGATTCCATTTAAAAATGAAATGAGTACAATAGAAAAAGACACAACTATAGTCAGGACCAAACAAACTTGGGTATGCAATAGCAATTATATGTTGGTAATCAGTAGAAGACCAGCATATAGTCATGGCCAGATAAACTTGGGTATGAAATCGCAATATATCCATGGTCCATATGTATGAGAAGGCAATTTATAAACGATTTCACTACAAATGAAAATAGCACAATAAAAAAACACAGATATAGTCAGGGCCATACAAACTTGGGTATGTAATAGCAATTATGTGTTAGTAATCTGCGATTAAAAATACTGTAACTTATAAGTGGTTTCATTTACAAATGTAACTAGAAGACCACGATATAGTCAGGACCAGATAACCTTGGGAATTAAATCGCAATTTTTAGTCAGTATCTACTACGAGATTAAACTTTTTTCATCACAAAATATTAATATTACGTTCTGCCTTATTTTTCATTATAATTCGAGCCACTATAATTTAAAAAAAAACCATTAACAAATTTAACTGGTAAATTAAATTTTCATTATTTAACATTTTTATTGCCTAGGTATTCTAAATTATCTAACATTAAATTATTATTTTTTATGAATAAACACCAAATAGAATAAAAAAAATAATACTATTAATTGAAAAAACGTGTAGAGGTTTTAGCAAGAAAAATTGCGGAGATTGTCAAAATATGTATCTTAGAAATTTTGAAAAACTGTAAAGAGATTGTCAAAATAAGGATGTTAGAAATTTTGAAAAACTAAAGTATTACAGTATTTTTACAGTATATACAGTATCTAGAGTATAAGTAGTATTACTATAAAAATAAATATTTTCGAATATTTTGGCGAATTTTGTCGTTTTTTGGTAGTTTTTATTTTAAGGAAAACTTAAATAACTATAATTTAAAAAAACTTTAAGGTTGAAAATAACGTCCAGATGATTGTGGAAAGTGGCTTTTTGTTTCAAAAAACAGAAGTTTTCAAAACACTGAAAAATTTCACGAAGTAGCAGATAAGATTATTAAAATAATTTTGTAGTATGTATTAGTATAAGTATATTTTCGAATATTGTGGCGAACTTTGTCGTTTTTTAGTAGTTTTTATTTAAAAAAAAACTTGTATGTATATGATTGAAATACTATATAAATAACTATAATTAAAAAAAAAAACTTAAGGTTGAAAAAAACATCTAGATGACTTTGGAAATGGCTCTTTGTTTCTAAAAACAGAAGTTTTCAGGACACTGAAAAATTTCACGAAGTAGCAGATATGATTATTAAAATAATTTTGTAGTATGTATTAGTATAAGTATATTTTCGAATATTGTGGCGAACTTTGTCGTTTTCTGGTAGTTTTTGTTTTAAGGAAAACTTGTAGGTATATTATTGAAATACTATACAAATAACTATAATTAAGAAAAAAACTTTAACGTTAAAAAAAACGTCCAGTTGATTTTGGAAATTAGCCTTTTGCTTCGAAAAACAGAAGTTTTCAAACCACTGAAAAATTTCACGAAGTAGCAGACATGATTATTAAAATAATTTTGTAGAATGTATTAGTTTAAGTATTTTTTCGAATATTGTGGAAAACTATGTCGTTTTCTTGTAGTTTTTGTTTTAAGCAAAAACTTGTACGAATATTACTGAAATACTATATAAATAACTATAATTTAAAAAAAAACTTAAAAGGTTGGAAAAAACGTCCAAATAATTTTGGATTTTTTTTTACAAATTCTAACGGTTTCTGAAGAAGCACACGTTTTCTACAATCCTGCAGACGTGTTTTAAAAACTTCTGTTTTTCGAAACAAAAAGCCATTTGTCAAAATCCTTCAGATGTGTTTCGAAAACTCCTACTGTTTTTCGGTAAATTTTTTTGAAGTATGTATGTAGCTTTCTGCTAATAAATATTATTATTATTATAAAAGGGGTTTTCCAAAATCGTCCAGATATATATTTTTTCTTCAACAAATTCTAATGCTCAAACTCAAGAAACACTAGATTTTTTTCTAGAATTCTTCAGATGTGTTTGAAAACAAGAGATTTTCGAAACAAGTAGCCACTTTCAAAAATTATCCAGACGTTTTTTCAACAAATTCTAATGGTTTTTCAAGAAGAACTCGATTGTTTTCTAAAATCCTTCACTTGTGTTTTAAGAACAGTTTCCAAATTCGTCGTGACCCTTTTTTCGATCCTAAAGTTATTTTATTTAAAGTTATTCCTCTGGAATAACAATCTGCATATTTTAATAATCTACAATTATTCCTTAACAGAAAAAGTACTAGAAATGACATAATATTTGGCAATTCCCCGCCTTTTTCTTTACATGTAAACGTTTTCTATACCGGCACACAATAAAATATTATATTATTATATTACATAAGGGGAAATTTGAGTCTCAAAATTTTATTATTTCAAAAACTTGTTTTTCAAAACAATCCAAAATCGTCTTAACATGTTTCCACCCAAAAGTTTTTTTTTTTTTAAATTACTCTAGTTATTTAAATAATATACAAGTTATTCTTTATAGAAAAACTACAAGGAAACAACAAAGTTCGGCAAAATGTTTGAAAAATCTCCCGACATTGTTTTCCACAAACGGGAAATTTTAAGTCTCAAATTTGTTGTCCGTTTTAAAAACTACTGTGTGTCAAAACAAAAAGTTTTCTTCAAAATCATCTGGACGTTTTTCAAGCTTAAAGTTTTTCAAAATTATTCTAGTTATGTATTTCAATAGTATACAAGTATTTGCTTAAAAAAAACTACTAAAAAATGATATAGTTCGCCACAAATATTCGAAAAAAAATACTTATATTAATACATACCACAAAATTATTTTAATAATCATGCTGCTACTTCGTGAAATTTTTCAGTGTTTTAAAAACTTCTGTTTTTCGAAAGAAAAAGCCACGTCTGGAAGATTTTGGAAAATGGCTTTTTATTTCGAAAAAAACAGTAGTTTTCAAACACATCTGAGGGATTTTAGACAAAAATCGAAAAAAATCTTCTTGATAAGCCATTATAATTTGTTGAAAGAAAGTCTACATGATTTTGGAAAATGGCTTCTTGTTTCGACAAACAGTAAGTTTTCAAACAAAACTGAAGGATTTTAGCAAAAATCGTATTCTTCAAGAGAAACCATTACAATTTGTTTAAAAAAAAATGTCTGGGCGATTTTTGAAAACCCCTTTTACCGAAAAACAGTAGGAGTTTTCGAAACTCCTCTGGAGGATTTTGAAAAATGGTTTTTTGTTTCGAAAAACAGTAGTTTTCAATACACGTTTGAAGGATTTTAGAAAGAGTGTAAGTGCTTCTTCAGAAACAGTTCTTTCTTTTTAGAAAATGGCTTTTTGTTTCGAAAAACGGTAGTTTTCAAACACATCTGAAGGATTTTAGAAAAAGTTTGAGTACTTCTTGAGAAATTATTAGAATTTGTTAGAACAAAAAAAATGTCAAGACGATTTTTGAAAAAACTTTGAGTACTTGTCAAAAACCACTAAATTTGCCTGAAGAAACATTTTTGAAAGACGTTCAAAGTCATTGCGATTGTTACACTCAAGTCATTATGGTCGTGACTACACATATGTCTTTGTTACAGTTTTAATACTACGTGGATCTGATCCTGATCCTCTGGGCATTCTTCTCAAATTGGCCTGCGCATTCTACTGAGTGTTACCGAAAAACCAATAGTAGTTTTACCCCCAAAGTTTTGTTTTAATTACTCTAGATATTTCATTAATCTAAGTTTTCCTTAAACGAAAAACTACCAGAAATATTCGGATCTTAAACGAAAAACTACTAGAAATATTCGGTATGTCGTCTTCTGATAGTTACCAAAACGTATTACCGTAACGTAGTTTTCGAAAAGTATCTGGTAGTTTTCGAAAGGTATCTAGTAGTTTTCGAAACGCATCTGGTAGTTTTCGAAACGCATCTGGATTATTTTGGAAATAATTTGAGTGCACTTTCAAAAACAGTTAAATTTGCTGAAAAAAATGTCCTGGGAATTGCGGTAAAAACGATTTGGTGATTTTTGAAAATCGTTTAAAGTCTTTGCGATTGTTACACCCAAGTCATTATGGTCCGGACTATACTTGCAGGTATTTGATACAGTTTTGCTGCTAAGTGGATCTCTAACTGCCCGTCCTCTGTGCATTCTTCTCAAATTGGCCAGTCGCGTTCTCTGGATGCTTCCTAGCGAGCGCCTAAGTGCCGGAAGTCGCGTAAAGTTCCATATCCTTTTTCGACGGCACGAATTATTGTGTTAAGTTAAATAATGGCGGATAATAAGGAGGCGCATACGTAATGTGGCTCCCATTGTATCGCTGCTTCTGCGATCATCCTTATTATTACCGGCTGCAGCCTGCCAGTTGTGCTCTATTAACGGGACAGCTGCGCAAGTCTACTAAATATACGCGCACATAAAGTGATATCGAGATTTAAATTAATCGGACATTATACATGCCTTCCTGTCAACAATGCAAATTGGCAACAAATGGACATTAAAATTTTGATAAGATAAAGTCGAGGATTAAATTTTAAACCAGGAAAATTTGAATAATATATAAAGTTAAGGATTAAAATTTCAACAAGGAAACTTTAAGTAATAGTTGGTGTTTTTTGGCACAGGTGATTTTTCTCCGCATTTGTGCTAAAAACTATCACTTTTCGCACTGTGTACGTAAAGTAAAGTAAAGTACAGTACGTAAAAACTTGGTTTACGCATTGATGAGAAAAAAAAAATTGGCTAGAGATTTAATATTTGTTGACATCTTATGTTTGGTCTTATAATCTCTCTCTTATAATCTTATAATTATCATCTCTTGCGAAAAAATATACTTTTGGGGACATTAATTCTATGAAACCTGACTTGAACTGATCACGTTAGGTTAGATGTACAGGCGGAATATTGTGTAAAATAACAAAAATCATAAAGCTATATTTGCCATGTGGAAGTTTTATAGAATTAATGTAACTGAAAAGTATATTTTTCACAAGAGATTTAAAAGCAGGAAAAAATATTCACTCAGTGCACCACATCAAGCCGAGCTCGCATTATTTCAATTGCAATCCGCTCCCCTGTAGTCTGAATTATTTACCCTCATGTACAAGAGCATAAGCGCACGTAATTATTTTCGGACGATTAAAAAAACGATAACGTGCCATTCCAGCGGACAAAACCGCCATGGCAAAAATTAATTCCCCTCGCATTCACGCGCTTGATGACCAATGCAAGATTGATGACCATGTCCCATTGCTGCCATCCAACCCTTCTCTTTGCCCTGCTCATGTTCCCCACAAATAGCACTAGTAGCTACACGAGTTTCCATCCAGTTTAAACCACGAAGGTTTGAATTTCTAGCGGTAATTAGTCATAGCAAAAAGACAGATTAGCGTTAAAATAATTGTAAGTATAAAAATTTTAATATACTTTTGGAAAAATATGCAGAGCTTTTGAATGGAAATTGTAGAGATTGCCGAAATCTTTAGAAATATCCATCTTTAGAGAAACTACGAAAAACTTTAAGGTATATGTTTACACTAGCGTTAAAATAATTATTGGAATGTGTGTGGATCCACTTTGAGTTATGAGGTAATGGAATTATGTTTATACACTCTCAGGTGTAGGCTAATAAAACCTTTTTGTTTTTATGACATAAGTCGAAACTAATTCGTAAAAAAAAAACAAGAAGGTTTTAATACCCTACGCCTAAGAGTGCATAAACATAACTTCCATTAAAATAATTGTAAGTATCAAAATTTTAATATACTTTAGGGAAAAAGTGCAGAGCTTCTGAATGGAAGTTGTAGAGATTGCTGAAATCTTTAGAGAAACTACGAAACACTTTAAGGTTTATAGCGCAAACTTTTAAAAGTTGAGAGAAGAATGGAAGTTGTAGAGATGCTGAAATTTTTACAAATATCCATGTTTAGAGAAACTACGAAAAACTTTAAGATTTATAGCGCAAACTTTTAAAATACTTTTGGTAAAACGAGTTTTTGAAAGAAAACTTTCACAGATAGCTGAAAGATCTTTAGAGAAGCTTCTACTTTAAGGATTGTATTATATTGGCTCTGCAACGTTCTTTCTGAATTTATATACAATACATGTTATTTTTATTATATCAGCCACTTGAAATAAAATAGCGTAAAATCAGCATTTTGTGAAGAGAAAATATGTTAAGTATCAAAATTTTGATAGTTTTTTTAGAAAAATGTGCAAAGCTTTTGAATGGAAGTTGTAGAGATTGCTGAAATCTTTAGAAATATCTATCTTCAGAGAAACTACGAAAAACTTTAAGATTTATAGCGAAAACTTTTAAAATACTTTTGGTAAATCGAGTTTTTGAAAGATACCTTGCACAGATAGCTGATATATCTTTAGAGGAGCTTCTACTGTAAGGATTGTATTATATTGGCTCTGCATCGTTCTTTCTGAATTTGGATACAATAAATGTTATTATTATTATATCAGCCACTTGAAATAAATAGAGCAAAATCAGCGTATTGTCAAAAAAAAAAGTTAATTATCAAAATTTTGAGAGATTTTTAGACAAATGTGCAGAGCTTTCGAATGGAAGTAGTAGAGATTGCTGAAATCTTTAGAAATATCTATCTTTAGAGAAACTACAAAAAACTTTAAGGTTTATAGCGCAAACTTTTAAAAGTTGAGAGAAGAATGGAAGTTGTAGAGATTGTCGAAATCTTTAGAAATATTTATCTTTAGAGAAACTACGAAAAACTTTAAGGTTCATATCTCAAACTTTTAAAAGATTTTTTTTAAAACGAGCTTTTGAAAGAAAACTTGCACCGACAACTGATATATCTTTAGAGAAGCTTCTACTTTAAGGATTGTATTATATTGGCTCTGCAACGTTCTTTCTTAATTTATATACAATACATGTTATTATTATTATATCAGCCACTTGAACTAAATTAGCGTAAAATCAGCGTCTTGTGAAACGAAAATAATGTTAAGTATCAAAATTTTGAAGATTTTTAGAAAAATGTGCAGAGCTTTCGATAGGAAGTTGTAGAGACTGCTGAAATCTTTAGAAATGTCCATCGTTAGAGTAACTACGAAAAACTTGAAGGTTTAAGTCTCAAACTTTTAAAATACTTTTGGAAAACACGAGTTTTTGAAAGAAAGCTTACACACATAGATAATATATCTTTAGAGAAGCTTCTACTTTGAGGATTGCATTATATTGGCTGTGCAAGGTTCTTCTGTTATTATTATTATTATATCAGCCACTTGAAATAAAATAGCGTAAAATCAGCGTCTTGTAAAGAAAAAAAAAGTTAAGTATCAAAATTTTGATAGATTTTAAAAAAATGTGCAGAGCATTTGAATGGAAGTTGTAGGGACTGCTGAAATCTTTAGAAATATCCAACGTTAGAGTAACTACGAAAAACTTGAAAGTTTATGTCTCAAACTTTTAAAATACTTTTGGAAAACACGAGTTTTTCAAAGAAAACTTGCACAGATAGATAATATATCTTTAGAGAAGCTTCTACTTTAGGGATTGTATTATATTGGTTGTGCAACGTTCTTCTGTTATTATTATTATTATATCAGCCACTTGAAACAAAATAGCGTAAAATCAGCGTCTTGTGAAAAAAAAGTTAAGTGTCAAAAAATTTATAGATTTAAAAAAAAATGTGCAAAGCTTTTGAATGGAAGTTGTAGAGATTGCTGAAATCTTTAGAAATATCTATGTTTAGAGAAACTACGAAAAATGTTAAGGTTTATATCGCAAACTTTTAAAGGTTGAGAGAAGAATGGAGGTTGTAGAGATTGCTGAAATTTTTAGAAATACTCATCGTTAGAGAAACTACGAAAAACTTGAAGGTTTATGTCTCAAACTTTTAAAATACTTTTAGAAAAAAAGAGTGTTTGAAAGAAAACTTTCACAGATAGATAATATATCTTTAGAGAAGCTTCTACTTTAAGGATTGTATTATATTGGCTGTGCAACGTTCTTCTGTTATTGTTATTATTATTATTATATCAGCCACTTAAAATAAAATAGCGTACAATCAGCGTCTTGTGAAAAAAAAAAGTTAAATATAATTTTTTTTATAGATTGTTAGAAAAATGTGCAGAGCTTTCGAATGGAAGTTGTAGAGACTGCTGAAATCTTTAGAAATATCCAACGTTAGAGAAACTACGAAAAACTTGAAGATTTATGTCTCAAACTTATAAAATACTTTTGGAAAAGACGAGTTTTTGAAAGAAAACTTGTATCTTTAGAGAATAATGTATCTTTAGAAAATATATCTTTAGAGAAGCTTCTACTTTAAGCATTGCATTATATTGGCTGTGCAACGTTCTTCTGTTATTATTATTATTATTATATCAGCCACTTGAAATAAAATAGCGTAAAATCAGCGTCTTGTGAAAAAAAAAAGTTAAGTATCAAAATTTTGTTAAATTTTTAGAAAAATGTGCAGAGCTTTTGAATTTGAATACAATGTTATTATTATTATATCAGCCACTTGAAATAAAATGGCGTAAAATCAGCGTCTTGTGAAACGAAAATAATGTTAAGTATCAAAATTTTGAAGATTTTTAGAAAAATGTGCAGAGCTTTCGATAGGAAGTTGTAGAGATTGCTGAAATCTTTAGAAATATCTATCTTTAGAGAAACTACGAAAAACTTGAAGGTTTATGTCTCAAACTTTTAAAATACTTTTGGAAAAAACGAGTTTTTGAAAGAAAGCTTACACAGATAGATAATATATCTTTAGAGAAGCTTCTACTTTAAGGATTATATTGGCTGTGTATTGGCATTATATTGGCTGTGCAACGTTCTTCTGTTATTGTTATTATTATTATTATTATATCAGCCACTTAAAATAAAATAGCGTAAAATCAACGTCTTGTGAAAAAAAAGGTTAAGTATCAAAATATTTACAGATTTAAAAAAAATGTGCAAAGCTTTTGAATGTAAGTTGTAGAGATTGCTGAAATCTTTAGAAGTATCTATTTTTAGAGATACTACGAAGAACTTTAAGGTTTATATCTCAAACTTTTAAAATACTTTTGGAAAAAAACGAGTTTTTGAGAGAAAACTTGCACAGATAGCTGAAATATCTTTATATAAGCTTCTACTTTAAGGATTGTATTATATTGGCTTTGCAACGTTCTTTCTGAATTTATATACAATACATGTTATTATTATTATTTTTATATCAGCCACTAGAAATAAAATAGCGCAAAATCAGCGTCTTGTGAAAAGAAAATAATGTTAAGTATCAAAATTTTGATACATTTTTAGAAAAATGTGCAGAGCCTTTGAATGTAAGTTGTAGAGATTGCTGAAATCTTTAGAAGTATCTATTTTAAGAGAAACTACGAAAAACTTGAAGGTTTATGTCTCAAACTTTTAAAATACTTTTGGAAAACACGAGTTTTTGAAATAAAACTTGCACAGATAGATAATATATCTTTAGAGAAGTTTCTACTTTAAGGATTGCATTATATTGGCTGTGCAACGTTCTTCGGTTATTATTATTATTATATCAGCCACTTGAAATAAAATAGCGTAAAATCAGCATCTTGTGAAAAAAAATGATAAGTATCAAAATATTTACAGATTTTTTAAAAAATGTGCAAATCTTTTGAATGGAAGTTGTAGAGATTGTTTAAATCTATAGAAATATCTATCTTGAGAGAAAGTACGAAAATTTTAAAAGGTTTATATCGCAAACGTTTGAAAGTTAAGAGAAGAATGGAGGATGTAGAGATTGCTAAAAAATTTAGAAATATCCATCGCTAGAGAAACTACGCAAAACTTGAAGGTTTATGTCTCAAAATTTTAAAATACTTTTGGAAAAAACGAGTTTTTGAAAGAAAACTTGCACAGATAGATAATATATCTTTAGAGAAGCTTCTACTTTAAGGATTGTATTATATTGGCTTTGCAAACGTTCTTCTATTATTATTATTATATCAGCCACTTGAAATAAAATGGCGTAAAATCAGCGTCTTGTGAAAAAAAAAAAGTTAAGTATCAAAATATTTACAGATTTAAAACAAAATGTGTAAAGCTTTTGAATGGAAGTTGTAGAGATTGCTGAAATCATTAGAAATATCTATCTTGAGAGAAAGTACGAAAATTTAAAAAGGTTTATATCGCAAACTTTTGAAAGTTGAGAGAAGAATGGAGGTCGTAGAGATTGCTGAAGTTTTAAAAAATATCCATCGTTAGAGAAACTACGAAAAACTTGAAGGTTTATGTCTCAAACTTTTAAAATACGTTTGGAAAAAACGAGTGTTTGAAGTTTGAAAGAAAACTTGCACAGATAGATAATATATATTTAGGGAAGCTTCTACTTTAAGGATTGTATTATATTGGCTGTGCAACGTTCTTCTGTTATTATTATTACTATTATATCAGCCACTTAAAATAAAATAGCGTACAATCAGCGTCTTGTGAAAAAAAAAGTTAAGTATCAAAATTTTGATAGATTTTTAGAAAAATGTGCAGAGCTTTCGAATGGAAGTTGTAGAGATTGCTGAAATCTTTAGAAATATCCATCGTTAGAGTAACTACGAAAAACTTGAAGGTTTATGTCTCAAACTTTTAAAATACACTACTCAAAACAATTATCGCATAATCCAAAGAAACATGACTTTTTAATTTATTTTTTATATTTTTCAATTTATTATGTTAGTGGTTCAAAGAATAACAAAATTTAAGATAATGTTGATAAAATTTAAAGAAAATTAGGAACAGATATTTGAAGTTAACAAAAAATACTCAAAATATCATAAAACAAATTTTTCAAAATTACTGGTATCTGTTTAGAATTATAGTTTTAATACTCGGTGTTCCCTCCTCTGGCTTTTATTACTGCCCTACAACGCCTTTCCATGCTGAGAATTTAATTTTCCACTAGCTGCTGAGGAATGTTATTCCATTCTTCCACAAGTGCTTCAGATAACTCGTTTAGAGTTTGTGGTACATTTAGCCTACTTCTTAGTCGTCTGCCAAGATTGTCCCACATGTGCTCTATAGGATTTAAGTCGGGTGATCTTGCTGGCCAGTCTATTGCTTCGATATTAACCCTCTGGAGATACTGTTGCACTATTTGTGCGGTGTGTGGGCGGGCATTGTCATGCATTAACAGAAAATCAGGGCCAATGAATGGAGCAAAATGCATGACATATTGTTGTAAAACATCTCGGATATACCTGTCTGCATTTAAAGTTTCGTTATGAAACACATGTAACTCTGTACGTGCTTGTGAGTTGATTGCTCCCCAAACCATGATACCGCCCCCACCAAAGGCATCCAATTGGCGGATATTGCATTGGGAAAATCGAGTCTCTGAAGTTCTCCACACTCTGTGACGTCGATCGTTGGATGAAAGAGTGAATCTCGACTCATCCGAGAACAAAATATTCGCCCATTGCTGGTGAGTCCAAACCACATGTTCTCTTGCAAAAGCAAGTCGCCGTACTCGATGTTCCCTGGTTAAACGAGGGCCCGTTGCTGGACATCTAGCATTTAAATGGATATCATGTAGTCGGTTTCTAACTGTTTGGTCTGAAATTCTTGTATTGTGCACTCAGTGTAATGAGTCTTGTAAGAATCTAGCGGCAACTGTTCTATTTCTGCAAGCAGAAAGTGTTATGAAACGGTCTTCTATTGGATTTGTGGCCCTTAGTCGTCCTTGTCCTCAACGTCTGGAATATCCATGAGTTTCTCGGAAACGTTGGTACACCCTACTAATGGAGGATTGGGCCACATTTAAAATTTGAGACACTCTCACTCGTGTCAGCCCTTCCCGGAGAAGAAGAACTGCAGATTGAGCTTCACCATCTGTTAAATGTCTTGTATTGCGTCTATTATTGTTTTCCATTATTTAAACGCAGTTTTAGAACACAGAACCGACGAAATTTCGAATTTAAAGTAGAACCGCATAGTTTGTTATTTGGACATTTAAAAGAAATTATTTTTCTAAACACTATCAAATTAAAGATTTTGATTATTAGTGCAACAATATTCTTAGACAGATAAATGCACAAACTTTGTTTCGTTTTTCTTTCAATCTAAGCTTACTTAAATCCATTTCCATCAATATGCGTTAATTGTTTTGAGTAGTGTACTTTTGGAAAAAACGAGTTTTTGAAAAAAAAAACTTGCACAGATAGATAATATATCTTTAGAGAAGCTTCTACTTTAGGGATTGTATTATATTGGTTGTGCAACGTTCTTCTGTTAAGTATCAAAATTTTTATAGATTTTTTATAAAAAATTGCAGAGCTTTTGAGTGGAATTTGTAGAGTTTTCTGAAATCTATAGAAATATCTGTAGTCCTGAGAATGTTCCAATATTGTTTCGAACTTTGTGGTTCTCAAGTAGAGATGTTTTTTGGAAGGAAACTTGGAGAAATTGTTGAAATATGTTCAGACAAATTTCAGAAAACTTATTTTTATTAAGAAAACTTTTAGATTATTGAATATATAAAGCAATTAAGGCTCAATTTTAAAAACATGGATTATCTTTGTTCGTTATCATTGTTATCATTGTTGATACAATTGTATCCTAGACAAATGAACCACGAACAAAGATAATCCACGATTGTAAAACTGGGCATCAAAGAAACGTCTTTTCAATGTACGCCGAAAAAAAGTAGGACACATGTAAGTGTAAAATCAGCATCTTGTGAAAACAAAATAATGTAAAGTATCAACATTTTGATAGATTTTTAGAAAAATGTGCACAGCTTTTGAATGAAAGTTGTAGAGATTGGTAAAATCTTTAGAAATATCTATAGTTCTGAGAATTTTCGAATATTGTTTCGAACTTTGTGGTTCTCAAGTAGAGAAGTTTTTTGGAAGGAAACCTGCAGAGATTGTTGAAATATTTTCAGACAAATTTCGGAAAACTTATTTTTTGGAAGAAAACTTGTAGATTATTGAATATATAGAGCAATTAAGGCTCAATTTTGCAATCGTGGATTATCTTTGTTCGTTATATTTGTTATCATTGTTGATACAAATTGTATCTTAGGCAAATGAACCACGAACAAAGACAGTCCAAGATTGTAAAACTGGGCATCAAAGAAACGTCTTTTAAAGGTACGCCGAAAAAAAGTAGGACACATGTAAGTGAAAAAAAAAGCGTCTGGTGAAAAAAAAAAAGTTAAGTATCAACATTTTGATAGATTTTTAAAAAAATGTGCAGAGCTTTTGAATGGAATTTGTAGATTGCTGAAATCTTTCGATTGTAAAACTGGGAATCAAAGAAACGTCTTTTAAATGTACGCCAAGAAAAGTATGACAAATGTAAGTGCAGCATTACATTGAAAAGTCTAATGCAATTATGACATAAATGCATGTGACATTTGAATGTGATGCTGCACTGGACACATGTGTCCTACTTTTTTTTCTGACGTCAACTGTACGTATTCTTGAGACAACTTAAGGATGATTCTGGATTTAATGTTTGTCGTTTTTTAAGAGTTTTAGAAATGTTGAGACTTAAAATAGCCCTCTTAGGAAATACACTAAAGTTTACAACATCTAGCATCACTAACTAACGTTAGCTAACGTTAATTAACATGTTTAGCTGCATGTTTGTATTATCATGGTTTTCGCCAAGTTTAAACCATGAAAAATTGAATTTCTAGGTCGTAACTTGCCATAGCAAAATTCGTCAAAATTACGAATGAAACGGTATCAACGTAATTATCATGTAATTACAGTAACTGTCGTCTGGGTCACAGCGTGGAATCCTTAAAAAGGTCCATGAAAAAGTGGGAAGGTCGCAAAAACACGCCTGCATTGCACGTAACAAAACGCTTACATAACGAAGTGTGATGTATGAATCATTGTTCACTTTTATCGTGTCAACAGCATAAAGCCGATAGAGTCCCATTGCTTGACGTGAACAATCCGCACTCACAATAACGAAGATCAATGTTTGATAGCTACTGCAGCATCAAAATGTACCAATATATTTTTAATATTGTTAAATTAAACCAAAGAAAATTCCTAACTCAAAGTTTAAACCAAAGTTTAATGTAAAAAAAAAATGTTATCTTTAAGTTTAAGCTTTGTGGACGATTTGGATAAACTATGTATGTTAATATGGAGCAATTTTTAACTGTGCAGCTTCAAAATGTATGTTCTTTTAAAGTTTGTTAAATTGAACGAAATTTAAATGTAGAAGATTTGTAATTCCAGGTTTAAACCAAAGTTTAATCTAGAAAATTCTTACCTCCTAGTTTAAACCAAAGTTTAGTGTAGAAAATTTGTAATTCCAAGTTTAAACTAACGTTTAATGTAGAAAATAACTAACTCCAAGTTTAAACCGAAGTTAAATGTAAAAAATGTCTTCTAACGTAAAGTTAAAACCAAAGTTTAGTGATGAAACTAACTTTCTAACTCTAAGTTTAAACCGAAGTTTTATGTAGAGAATTTCTAACTCCAAGTTTAAACCGAAGTTTACTAATGAAACCAACTTTCTAACTCCACGTTTAAACCGTGGATAATTTGGGTAAACTAAGTACTTTCAATATTTAGAAGTGTATCTAGATATTAACACTTCGATGTATAATCACGATTTGTGTTACTTTGTATGACTTTGTACTTGTACTTATTAAACTATTTTGTAGTAAGTACTGGCAGTCAACGTAACAGTCAGTCACTGACGTCACTGACTTATTTGTTTGGCGGCGACTAAATAAAAATTCTACTTCCGCATAACTTAATTCGTATAACTTACATTGTTACGATGTTTAGAAGTCGGGAAATGTCCGGGAAATGGTTTGAAAGCAGCTGATTACCTGGAAATAAAAACAACAATAAGATTTATGCCAGGACCTTTGTAATAATTATATATAAATAAATAAATCGAAAATTGACCAATTTTTATAAATAAAACCGACCAAAATTTGATAGTATTTGATTTTCATTTATCGTTATTGTTCCTAAAATTATAATTATAGACAAATGTTTTGGTTATTATTACTAATATAATAAGTATCAACACATGATTTGATTATTGATACTACTATAATAACTATGTCACATTAAGTACCTTTTTTTAAATTTTATAGTATTTGATTTTTGTTTATGGTCTATAGTTTGTTACTACAATAATAATTATAGACATATGAAACGTAATGAAACAAAATATAAAATTGATCAATTTTTATAAACAAAATAGTCTACAAGTTTGGTTCCCATTATAATAATTACGTTTTTTCTCTAAAAAATGTATAGTACTTGATTTTTGGGTATCGTTATTCTTCCTAAAATAATAGTTATAGACAAATGCTTTGATTATCGTTACTACTACAATTACAATAAGTATCAACACATGCTTTGATTTTTGATACTACTATAATAACTATGTCACATTAAGTACCAATGTTTTTTTTTTTAATTTTATAGTATTTGATTTTGGTTTATGGTCTATGGTTATTGTTACTACAATAATAATTATATACATATGTTTTGATTATTATTACTACTGTAATGAAACAAAATACAAAATTGATCATTTTTTATAAACAAAATAGTTTAAAAGTTTGCCTCCCACAATAAAAATTACGTTTTTTCTCCTAAAATTTTATAGTACTTGATTTTTGGGTATCGTTATTATTCCTAAAATAATAGTTATAGACAAATGCTTTGATTATTGTTACTACTACAATTACAATGAGTATCAACACATGATTTGATTATTGATACTACTATAATAACTATGTCACATTAAGTACCATTGTTTTATTTTTATTTTATAGTATTTGATTTTTTTTATGGTCTATGGTTTTTGTTACTACAATAATAATTATAGACATATGTTTTGATTATTATTACTACTGTAATGAAACAAAATACAAAAATTGATCAATTTTTATAAACAAAATAGTCTAAAAGTTTGCCTCCCACAATAAAAATTACGTTTTTTCTCCCAAAATTTTATAGTACTTGATTTTTGTTTATCGTTATTGTTCCTAAAATAATAATTATAGACAAATGCTTTGGATTTTATGACTACTATAATACGTATCAACACATGCTTTGATTATTGATACTACTATAATAACTATGTCACATTTTGTACCATTGTTTTTTTTAAATTTTATAGTATTTGATTTTTGTTTATGGTCTATGGTTATTGTTACTACAATAATAATTATAGACATATGTTTTGATTATTATTACTACTGTAATGAAACAAAATACAAAATTGATTATTTTTTATAAACAAAATAGTCTAAAAGTTTGCCTCCCACAATAAAAATTAGGTTTTTCTCCCAAAATTTTATAGTACTTGATTTTTGTTTATCGTTATTGTTCCTAAAATAATAATTATAGACAAATGCTTTGGTTATTGTTACTACTATAATAAGTATCAACACATGCTTTGATTATTGTTACTACTACAATAAGTATCAACACATACTTTGATTATTGATACTACTATATAACTATGCCACCATAAATAACTTTCTTTCTTCAAAATTCGATAGTATTTGATTTTTGTTATAGTATGGCACCATACACCATATAGTCATGTGTTGATCATCATACTATTAGTAGCAATAATCAAAGCATTTGCCTATAATTATTATTGTAGTAACAATAACGATAAACAATAACAAGATATTATTTGATTTTTGTTTATGGTTTATCGTTATTGTTACTACAATAATAATTATATGCAAATGATTTGATTATTGCTACTACCAGTATGATGATGAACACATGACTATATGGTGTATGGTGCCATACTATAATACGTATCGCACCACTTTCTTTTCAAAATTTTATAGGATACGATTTTTGTTTATGGTTTTTCGTTATTGTTACTACAATAATAATTATAATCAAATGATTTGATTATTGCTACTACTAGTATGATGATCAACACATGACTATATGGTCTACGGTGCCATACTATAATAAGTATCGCACCACAAGTACTTTGTTTTCAAAATTTTATAGGATTTGATTTTTGGATATTTATCGTTACTATTTATAGAAAAATGCTCAGCTTTGATTATTGTTACAACAGTAATAAGTATCGTACCATAAGTACCAATTTTCTTCTTCAAAATTTGATAGTAATTTTGATAGTACATTTTTGGATTGAAAAATCAAGGACGTTTATCGTTGTTGTTACTACAATAATAATAATGTTACAACATGTTAGACACATGCAAAGCTTTGATTATTGTTACTACTATAATAAGTATTGTACCATAAGAACAATACTTCTTTAAAATTTGATAGTATTTTATTATGGTTTATCGTTATTGGTACTAGAATAATAATTATAAGCAAATCATTTGATTATTGCTACTACTAGTATGATGATCAACACATGACTATATGGTATATGGTGCTATACTATAATAAGTATCGCACCACAAGGCCTTTTTTTTCAAAATTTTATAGGATATGATTTTTGGACGTTTATCGTTACTATTTACAGAAAAATTCTATGGTTTGATTATTGTTACCACTACAATAAGTATCGCACTCTAAGTACCATTTTGCTTCTTCCAAATTTGATAGTATTTTTGATAGTACATTTTTGGATTAAAAAATCAAGGACGTTTATCGTTGTTGTTACTACAATAATAATTATAGACACATGCAAAGCTTTGATTATTGTTACTACTATAATAAGTATTGCACCATAAGAACAATGATTCTTCAAAATTTGATAGTATTTTATTATGGTTTATCGTTATTGTTACTAGAATAATAATTATAAGCAAATCATTTGATTATTGCTACTACTAGTATGATGATCAACACATGACTATATGGTGTATGGTGCCATACTATAAAAAGTATAGCACCACAAGTACCTTTTTTTTTAATAATTTATAGGATATTATATTTTGACGTTTATCGTTACTATTTATAGAAAAATGCTATGCTTTGATTAGTGTTACCACTATAATAAGTATCGCACTATAAGTAACAATTTTCTTCTTCAAAATTTGATAGTATTTTTGATAGTACATTTTTGGATTGAAAAATCAAGGACGTTTATCGTTGTTGTTACTACAATAATAATTATAGACACATGCTAAGCTTTGATTATTGTTACTACTATAGAAAGTATTGCACCATAAGAACAATACTTCTTCAAAATTTGATAGTATTTTATTATGGTTTATCGTTATTGTTACTAGAATAATAATTATAAGCAAATCATTTGATTATTGCTACTACTAGTATGATGATCAACACATGACTATATGGTGTATGGTGCCATACTATAAAAAGTATAGCACCACAAGTACATTTTTTTTTTAATTTATAGGATATTATATTTTGACGTTTATCGTTACTATTTATAGAAAAATGCTATGCTTTGATTAGTGTTACCACTATAATAAGTATCGCACTATAAGTAACAATTTTCTTCTTCAAAATTTGATAGTATTTTTGATAGTACATTTTTGGATTGAAAAATCAAGGACATTTATCGTTGTTGTTACTACAATAATAATTATAGACACATGCTAAGCTTTGATTATTGTTACTACTATAATAAGTATTGCACCATAAGAACAATGCTTCTTCTACAAAATTTGATAGTATTTTATTACGGTTTTTCGATATTGTTACTACAATAATAATTATAGGCAAATGATTTGATTATTGCTACTACTAGTATGATGATCAACACATGACTATATGGTGTATGGTGCCATACTATAATAAGTATCCCACCACAAGTACTACTTTTCAAAATTTTATAGGATATGATTTTAGGACGTTTATCGTTACTGTTTATAGAAAAATGCTATGCTTTGATTATTGTTACCACTATAACAAGTACCACCAAAGGACTATTTTTCTTTTTCAAAACTTGATAGTATTTTTGTTAGAAAAATCAATGTCGTTTATCGTTATTGTTATTGTATTACTACAATAATAATTAAAGACAAATGCAAAGTTTTGATTATTGTTACTACTATAATAAGTATTGCACCACAAGTACAATTTTTCTTCTTCAAAATTTGATAGTATTTTTTGCTAGAAAAATCAACGACGTGTATCATTATTATTACTGCAATGATAATTATAGACAAATGCTATGCTTTGATTATTGTTTCTACTGTAATAAGTATCTTAGTCTAAGTATCTTGTGTAAAACTTATTGTTATGGCACCAATCAAATATTAATTATTGTTTCTACTGTAATAAGTATCTTAATCTAAGTATCTTGACCTGCGTAAAACATATTGTTATGGCACCAATAAAATATTATTATTGTGGTACCATAAGTATAAACAAATGCTTTGTTTAGTGTTACTACAATAATAATTGTAAACAAATTCTTTGATTATCATTACAATTTCCAGCATAATTAGGTTTCGTGTTTACCATCCGAAATTTCGCCACGTTAATACAATCCACTGTACCCAACATCCCATCATTAACGTAATCTGTTTTTCCAGCGGTCATTATGCGAGTCGCCGAGTGGAAAGTGTAATGAATAGCGGCTGCTTGTTCGGTTTTTGCGTCGGCTATGCGAAGAATCGGGCACAAAACAGACCGCACAAACCGCACAGTGCAGTATTAAGTCAACAACAGCTACACATAAAAGTATGAAAACCGGAGAGTAAATCTTACTAAGTAAAATTAATAAAACTGAAACAATAACCGCCAGATCGAGATTGTGCGTCCAGAAAATTTTGCGATAATCGAAATTTGAACTATAAAATTGCTCCCATTTCAATGTATTGCTGAAATTTCTGAAAATTTATTATTTGCAAATTTGATATTAGATTCGTGCACAGTACACCTGAAACTAATTCTCCTAAAAATTTGACAAAGTTTCAGTATGAAATAAGGGAGAAAATCAAACACATAACTTCCTGCATTGACAAGTATGGGTTAGCTATTACTGAAATTTCTGAAAATTTATTATTTGCAAATTTGATATTAGATTCGTGTACAGTACACCTGAAACCAATTCTCCTGAAAATTTGACAAAGTTTCAGTATGAAATAAGGGAGAAAATCAAACACATAACTTTCTGCATTGACAAGTATGGGTTAGCTATTACTGAAATTTCTGAAAATTTATTATTTGCAAATTTGATATTAGATTCGTGTACAGTACACCTGAAACTAATTCTCCTGAAAATTTGACAAGGTTTCAGTATGAAATAAGGGAGAAAATCAAACACATAACTTCGTGCATTGACAAGTATGGGTTAGCTATTACTGAAATTTCTGAAAATTTATTACTTGCAAATTTGATATTAGATTCGTGTACAGTACACCTGAAACTAATTCTCCTGAAAATTTGACAAGGTTTCAGCATGAAATAAGGGAGAAAATCAAACACATAACTTCCTGCATTGACAAGTATGGGTTAGCTATTACTGAAATTTCGGAAAATTTATTATTTGCAAATTTGATATTAGATTCGTGTACAGTACACCTCAAACTAATACTCCTGAAAATTTGACAAGGTTTCAGTATGAAATAAGGGAGAAAATCAAACACATAACTTCCTGCATTGACAAGTATGGGTGAGCTATTACTGAAATTTCTGAAAATTTATTATTTGCAAATTTGATACTAGATTCGTGTACAGTACACCTAAAACTAATACTCCTGAAAATTTGACAAAGTTTCAGTATGAAATAAGTGAGAAAATCAAACGCATAAATTCTTGCATTGACGAGTATGGGTTAGCTATTACTGAAATTTCTAAAAAATTATTATTTGCAAATTTGATATTAGATTCGTGTACAGTACACCTGAAACTAATTCTCCTGAAAATTTGACAAAGTTTCAGTATGAAATAAGGGAGAAAATCAAACACATAACTTCCTGCATTGACAAGTATGGGTTAGCTATTACTGAAATTTCTGAAAATTTATTATTTGCAAATTTGATATTAGATTCGTGTACAGTACACCTGAAACTAATTCTCCTGAAAATTTGACAAAGTTTCAGTATGAAATAAGGGAGAAAATCAAACACATAACTTCCTGCATTGACAAGTATGGGTTAGCTATTACTGAAATTTCTGAAAATTTATTATTTGCAAATTTGATATTAGATTCGTGTACAGTACACCTGAAACTAATTCTCCTGAAAATTTGACAAGGTTTCAGCATGAAATAAGGGAGAAAATCAAACACATAACTTCCTGCATTGACAAGTATGGGTTAGCTATTACTGAAATTTCGGAAAATTTATTATTTGCAAATTTGATATTAGATTCGTGTACAGTACACCTCAAACTAATACTCCTGAAAATTTGACAAAGTTTCAGTATGAAATAAGGGAGAAAATCAAACACATAACTTCCTGCATTGACAAGTATGGGTGAGCTATTACTGAAATTTCTGAAAATTTATTATTTGCAAATTTGATACTAGATTCGTGTACAGTACACCTAAAACTAATACTCCTGAAAATTTGACAAAGTTTCAGTATGAAATAAGTGAGAAAATCAAACGCATAAATTCTTGCATTGACGAGTATGGGTTAGCTATTACTGAAATTTCTAAAAAATTATTATTTGCAAATTTGATATTAGATTCGTGTGCAGTACACCTGAAACAAATTCTCCTGAAAATTTGACCAAGTTTCAGTATGAAATAAGGGAGAAAATCAAACATATAACTTTCGGCATTGATAAGTATGGGTTAGATATTACTGAAATTTCTGAACATTTATTATTTGCAAATTTCATATTAGATTCGTGTACAGTGCACCTGAATCCAATTCAATCTAATCATTTCGTAGTTCTGCTGTACAGGACAATCAAAATCATATTCAAGATCTTGCATTCGATTATCAAAGCACCTCTTGGAGGCACACGTGCTAAATTCTCATCTGATCTGACTGATGGTAGCCCTGAGGAGCCAATTATGGCTGGCGAAATATTAAAACACACAAATCCTGGCGATTCAATCTCGACAACATCGGTTATTTATTGCTGCCATTAAACGCACCGAAACTGTCCCGAGCAAAAAAACGAGTTGCCAAACCGATTGTGCAAAAAAAAAACTGCATGTCCTGGTGTCGCAAGCCGGGAAGGAGAAAGCAGCAACGTAACAAGTAATTGTCTTCCCATGTATATTCGCGAGTTGCTACATCCTCAGACTTGTTGTTGCTTGTTGATTGCGAAGTTTGGGCTTTGTGCAGACGAACAAGGAGATGGTGGAGTGTCCTGGGGGCGCGATAACGACGGCCGCATTTCCGATTCCGCGGAAATGCGGCCGATCGAACGGGAAACTAGTCTCGCATAACTAGTTTCGTTCGGACGAATATTTCGCGGCGGTCGATTAACCGGATAAAATGCTAATTGGTATCGAAGACTTCAATGGTTTTCTTGTAAGCGCGAGAGGTTGATGAGGAAGTGCGAAGGACGTGCCGCTGTAAGACGGGCACATTCCACTCTCTTTAATTAAACAGCATTATGAAAATACATCTTAATACATATTATAATTGCCAAACGGTTTATTCTAGCTGGAAAGTAGTTATTTCGCTTATATAATGGGGGGGCTGTGCTGTCTCAAGGAGGGCAATGTGTGTGGTTACCAGGCTATCAGTCAGTTTATTATTTACAGCATATAAGTATCAGAAAGTATACTGCCTATATACTTTACTGTACTGTCTACTGTAAACTGTCTATATACTTTTCAATATATGAGGATTTATAACAATCATTTTCTAAATCTTCATACAAAGATTACCAAGCCATCAGTCAGCTTATTATTTATAGCACAGGAGTATCGGAAAGAATACTGTTTATATACTTTACTGTACTGTCTACTGTAAACTATATATATATATATATATATATATATATATATATATATATATATATATATATATATATATATATATATATATATATATATATATATATATAACAATCATTTTAAAAATCTAACATTTTCTAAATTTTCGTATCAAGCCATCATCATATCAAGGTTGCCAAGCCATCGATCAGGTTATTATTTATAGCACAGTAGTATCGGAAAGTGTACTGGCTATATACTTTACTGTACTGTCTACTGTAAACTGTCTATATACTTTTCAATACGTAAGGATGTATTACAATGTAACAATGTAACTGATAATTATCTTACAGTTTTAAAAGCCCCTAACGAGGGCAAGAAAGGTACAATTCAGGTACTTTACAACAATGTAAAGATATGTAGGTATATCTAACAAGCAGATAACTAATTGACACTCCTTGTAAAGTGTTCAAAACACCTTCAAATCCCTACAAAATGCATCAAATTTTAATAATAAACGTCCAAATCTGTCAAATTCAAAGTTACAACTAAGAAAACCTGACAAATTTTCAGCAGTTTGTACCCTCTTTTGTTTTATATCAAATGTGAAAATGGGACAAATCTATCAAATTTCTGTCTGAAACCAATAGATCTGAATTTTTAACTTCAACTGCCCAAATATATCTAACAAGCAGATAACTAATTAGCACTCGTTGCAAAGTGTTCAAAAAATCTTCAAATCCCCACAAAATGCTTCAAATTTCAATAATATACGTCGAAATCTGTCAAATTCAAAGCTACAACTCAGAAAACCTGTCAAATTTTCAGCAGTTAGTAGCCGAATTCCTCATTTGTTTTATATCAAATGTGAAAATGGGAAAATCTATCAAATTTTGGTCTGAAACAAATAGATCTGAATTTTTAACTTCAACTGTCCAAATATATCTAACAAGCAGATAAAACTAATTGGCACTCATTGTAAAGTGTTAAAAAAACGTTCAAATCCCCACAAATTGCTTCAAATTTCAATGATATACGTCAAAATCTGTCAAATACAACTAAGAAAAGCTGTCAAATTTTCAGCAGTTAGTACCCTCATTTGTTATAAATCAAACCTGAAAATGGGAATCTATCAAATTTCTGTCTGAAAGAAATAGAATCTGAATTTTTAACTTCAACTATCCAAATCTGTCAAACTTACAACTGAAATAGTCCAAATCTGTAAAAAAATTAATTGCGATCTGTTTTGTTAAATTTTCTTGTTAATCTGTCTAAATCTATAAAATTTTCACTTGCAAACATCCAAATCTATAATTTTTTGAATTGCAGCTGTCATATTTTGTGAAATGTTCAATTGCAATTGTCAAAATATGTCAAATATTTCATCACAACTGCCCAAATCTATCAAACTTTCAATTGCAACTATCAAAATCTATCATATTTTCTATTTTAAATATTCAAATCTGTCAAATGTTTAATTGCAACTATACAAAAATGTCAAATTATCAAGTGGCTCCGTCAAAATCTGTCTAGTTAAGTCAGACTTCAATTGCTTATGTCAAAATTGTCATCTTTTTGACTGTAACTGCCAAAATCTGTGAAGTGTTTTTCGCCAGCTATGAAAACTCAGTACAATTTCTAACTGTAACTGCCAAAATCTGCCATTTTTTTACATTTACAATAGCGACTGTCATATTCTGTTAAATTGAAAGTTCCAGGTGTGAAAACTTGTCACATTTTCAACGGCTACTGTCAAAATCTGTATTCTTGTAGATCCAGGTGCTTGCGAATATGTGAAAATATGTCAAACTATGCAAATATCTTAAGTTTTCAATTGACACCGTCAAAATCTGACTAGTTTTCAATTGCTTATGTCAAAATTGTCATCTTTTTGGCTGAAACTGTAAACATCTGTGAAGTTTTTTCGCCAGCTATGAAAACTCCGTACGATTTCTAACTGTAACTGCTAAAATCTGCCATTTTTTTTACATTTACAATAGCGACTGTCATATTCTGTAAAATTGAAAGTTCCAGGTGTGCAAACTTGTCACATTGTCAACGACTACTGTCAGAATCTGCATTCTTTTAGACCCAGGTGCGTGCGAATATGAGAAAATATGTCAAACTATACAAATATCTCAAATCTATAATTTTTTGAATTGCAGCTGTCATATTTGGTGAAACGTTCAATTGCAACTGTAAAAATCTGTCAAATATTTAATCACAACTGCCCAAATCTATCAAACTTTCAATTGCAACTATCAAAATCTGTTATATTTTCAATATTAAATATTCAAATCTGTCAAATGTTTAATTGCAAGCATACAAATATCTCAAGTTTTGAACTGGCACCGTCAAAATCTGTCTAGTTAAGTCAGACTTCAATTGCTTATGTCAAAATTGTCATATTTTTGTAAAAAAAAATTATATTTACAATAGCGACTGTCATATTCTGTAAAATTCAAAGTTCCAGGTGTGAAAACTTGTCACATTTTCAACGGCTACTGTCAGAATCTGTATTCTTTTAGATCCACGTGTGTGCAAATATGTGAAAATATGTCACAATTCACACACAACTCACAATCAATATTTTTTATATTTGTTTATGTTACTATTGATCGTATTTCTATTTCGTAACACTATTTATCGTAACACTATTTATTGTTGAATCTACTTATACACATATGTTGTGATATTCAATTATTTATACATCACACTGTATACCTCTTTTTTCATTACTTGTGTAAACCTATTGGTAACATAAAATAAAGATGCCAAACTTCCTACAAAAACTGTCAAAATATGTCATTTTTAACCGCAACTGGTCAAATATGTCGAAAGAAAGCAAAAAATAAACAAAGAAATCGAAGAAAACTGCCAAAATCTGCCAATCTTTTTACATTTACAATAGCGACTGTCATATTCTGTAAAATTCAAAGTTCCAGATGTGAAAACTTTTCACATTTTCAACTGCTACTGTCAGAATCTGTATTCTTTAAGACCCAGGTGCGTGCGAATATGTCAAAATATGTCAAACTATACAAATATCTCAAGTTTTTAATTGGCACCGTCAAAATCTGACTAGTTTTCAATAGCTTATGTCAAGATTGTTATCAAAAATATTCAAACTTAAATAAATATGTCAAATATGTCATTTTTAACCGCAAGTGGTCAAATATGTCGAAAAAAGCAAAAAAAAAAAAAACAAAAATCGAAGAAAACTCAAACAAACATGGTTATGTTTCATATAAAATTTAACGCTATTATTCATAAAAATTTAAGTCGCGGTTTAACGGTGGTTTAATCTTAGTAACCTTGGTAACCCTTTGTAAAACACCGCTCTTGGAGATTTCATGACTGATAAAATCTCCATAGATTTTAGAAGTTACAGTTGAAAATGGAAGAAATATTGATAGCCACAGTTAAAAATATGAAAATTTTTAATAGCACAGTTGAAAATAATTTTGACAATTGCAATTGAAAATATGTGAAATATTGACAGCCACAGTTAAAAATATGGCAACTTTTAACAGTCACAGTTGAAAATATGACAAATTTTGATAATTATAGTTGAAAATATGTGAAATATTGACAGCCACACTAAAAAATATGACAACTTTTAATAGTGACAGTTAAAATATGACAAATTTTGACAATTACAGTTGAAAATGGAAGAAATATTGTCAGCCACAGTTAAAAATATGACAATTTTTAACAGTTACAGTTGAAAATATGACAAATTTTGACAATTGCAGTTGAAAATATGTGAAATATTGACAGCCACGGTTAAAAATATGACAAATTTTAACAGCCACAGTTAAAAATATGACCACTTTTCATAGTGACAGTTGAAAATATGACAAATGTTGACAATTACAGTTGAAAATAGAAGAAATAATGACAGCCTCAGTTAAAAATATCACAATTTTTAACAGTGACAATTGAAAATATGACAAATTTGGACAATTACAGTTGAAATATGTAAAATATTGACAGCCACAGTTAAAAATATGACAATTTTTAACAGTCACAATTGAAAATATGACAAATTTTGACAATTACAGTTGAAAATATGTGAAATGTAGGCAGTTACAGTTGAAAAGATGAGACAAATTGAATAACGTTGCAAATATGACAAATTTTGATAGTTACAGATGAAAATATAACGAATTTTGACAGTTATCATTGAAAATTCCACCAAATGTGTGTTCCAGAGAATTTCGGATTTAATAGCCTATTAGCTCATATCAGTTTTTCACATTGTTTGCAAAAATTTCATAATATAACTACCAAAAATTTAAACCGGTAAAAAGGACTTCAAATGCTCTACAAGAATACATTAAAAAAATTATACCGAACAATTAAATAAAAATAGTCGGTGCATCGTAACAAATTTTGTAGTTGTAATTGAAAATACCACCAATTGTTAGTTCCAGAGAATTTTGGATTTAATAGCCTATTAGCTCATATCAGTTTTTCACATTTTTTGCAAAAATTTCATAGTATAACCATACTAAACATCTTAACCGGTGAAAAGGACTTGAAATGCTCTACAAGAATACATGAAAAAAATTGTACCGAGCAATTTAAAAAAATAGTCTGTGCATCGCAACAAATAAATGAAGGTGTTTCAAAAAGATTTTTTTTTTCACTAACTTGTAGTGAAACCTGCCATTATAATAATACTATATATTTGTTGATGGTTACATAGCATTTGAAGTCGCTACAGTCTTGGGCGCTTTATATATAACACTCGAGGGTTTATATAGGTATCCACTGATGAGCATTAAATATTAAAAAATCTAGGAATAATAAAACACTTGGTTGACGTTTCACAGTATAGTTATACTGTGAAACGTCAACCAAGTGTTTTATTATTCCTATACTAATATGTTTCCACTCACACATCCAATTTAATTAAAAAAATCTGTTCTCTGTAAAAATTCTGTATTCATACGACCTCGAATCATTATACTTAGCGGCCCTTATCGATCTTTAGGTAAGATTTTTGACTCTATAAGAATACGTGAAAATCTGAATCTACCTGTTTCTAGTTTTTTTCTCACAATTTTCACCAAAACCATTATTTTGAGTATAATGAAGGGACCTAGCGTTTATTTTTCGACGCACCTTTCTCAGTGGCCTTGGCCAGTCCGCTGCAAATACATCTCCATAACTGACGAGTTTGTTGCACAAGCGAGTCACGTAATTACCGGAGTCAACTAGGAAATTGCCGTTTTCTTTTTTCATCGTTTAATCGCCGCAGAGGCGTTTATTAACGCCTAAATGCAAATCTTCACGGTTAAGCGTCGAGATTCGTAAATTGCGGCGAGGCAGTGTTTGTTTTCATTCAATTTGCTTGGTAATCGCCGGTTTCCTTCGCGCGTACAACTGTACAGTGCGTCGTTAAGTTTTGTATACGGAGTTGAATCGACGATTTGAACAGTTACGTGAAATTTGTAAATATTGAACGCGACGGGATTTCGCAACTCGCGTAATTATTAGCATAACAGCAGTTTAAGCGTCGCGGTTTGGCGGTTATCGCACTCGTGCAAGTCCCTTTCAACGCACACGCTCGCATTGTTTGATATTTTTTTACAAGGGTTTGCTGACGGTGTAAATTTTCTATGGCACTCAAACCCCCCATATGCGACCACTCCAGGATTTATGTAGGTATCCACTGATGAGCATTAAAAGATTTAAAAAATCTGCTTTTCTGTAAAAATTCTGTATTAATTACCGTCTCGAGTCATAATAATTAGCGGCCCTTATCGATCTTTAGGTAAGATTTGGCCATTTATTATGCTGATGGTGTAAATTTTCTAATCTTTGTATGCTAATCCATGATAAAAAAATTAAAATCGTTAAAAACAAACTTAATCCAACGTTTGTTTATAACGATTTTAATTTTCTTATACTATATACAATTTTTGACACTGACTGACTTTTCCATTACAGCACTAGTACAATAAAGTGCAATTTTATGGACTCTGAAGTACGTCGTAAACTGTGTAATTCTAATGCAGTCTAACGTAAAGTAATATAAATTAAAATTACTGGAAATTTAATTCCCTGCTAGAAGTTTCATGTGTAGGTAACATTAACTGTTCGTTGCCACGCATAATCTACTACGGACTCATTGTATGTTTTCCAGTGTTACTGTCCATTACGTTTATTGCTCAGCGCGTGGCAAATTTATTGTTAATTAAAGTCCATAGCTGTGTAGAATCTTGAGGAGGCGAGTTTAGTGCGCGCAGTTGGAATTTTAAGTGCGCCTCGTAATAAAATTTGGGCGTGAATTATGCTGTATAGAATCTGGTTTGTAATTTTTATGAGCACGCATGGCCCATTGGACATGGGCAATAGTAATCTTGTTAACTGCAGGCGAACAATTGTCGACCTTTGTGTTTCAATACTTATATCGTAAGAAATATTAACAAATGTTGTAATAGAAGTAGAAAGAGATTTTCTTGGGTTTGAAGACGAATAATCACAAGAAAGAGTTAATTTCTTGTGATATTCGTTCAAACCTAACAAAATCTCTTTGTACTTCCATTAGAACATTTGCCAGTGTTTCTTATGATATTCCTATTGAAACCCTAATGTCAACAATTTTCAACAACAAGTACAAATGTCTTCGTACTTCTATAAGAATTTCTCCCTTATTTAATACTGATCACCCCTGGGTTTATAGGGAATCCACTGATGAGCATTAAATATTGAAAAAAACTGTTTTTCTGTAAACATTCTGTATTAATTACGGTCTCGAGTCATTATACTTAGCGGCCCTTATCGATCTTTAGGTAAGATTTGACATTTTTTTATTCTCGTCAGTGGTACCTGGATTTATATGAAATCCACTGATGAAACTATGTCAACTTTTCAGGAGAATTAGTTTCAGGTGCACTGTACACGAATCTAATATCAAATTTGCAAATTTTTCGAAATTTCAGTAATAGCTGACCCATACTTGTCAATGAAGAAAGTTATATGTTAGATTTTCTCACTTGTCCAATAATGAAACTTTGTCAAATTTTCAGGAGAATTTATTTCAAGTGTACTGTACACCAGTGTACTGTACAAGTATACTGTACACGTCTACTGGGGTAGAATAAAGTCGTGTACTTTTCAACAAACTCCTCCACACTCACCAGCTCACTTTCAGAATATTACACAGCGTCATATTGTCTGACGAAGTTTCGTTTCCCAGAGAGCGAATTGCACGTATTTTTTTTCTTTTTTGTAGGTCTGCGAAAGAATGCCGCATTAGCAGATGCATTAAATAACGCAACATTCCGTCGCGAGCAAATTAATAGAAAGTGATCGCCGCATTCTACACGTTTTAATTAGAAAGCGACATGGGATATCATCGCGAGTTAGCCGTTCGCTCGGCGAGCTCATGGAACTGTAATTTGACATAATATTCGACTCGCACACGTACCATCAGATTAATCGCCGAGCGAATAATTAACGTGCCTCGCATGCAATACCCCGGCATCTTAGGGAACACTTGAGTTATGTAATAACTTAAGGAGGGACTATTGTGGTACGCGTAACGTAACAAAAAAAAATGAGATATCAGGCCTCGGATTCGCCTCGGTTATGAAACTTTTAAAAAAAGTTTAAAAAGTCAATGAGCATAAAAACGATTTTTATGCTCATTGACATTAAAAGTGCATGCATGACATCTGACACTCGCAAAAGTCTCAAGTCTGAAGTGTTTCTGCCTAGACACTCGCCAAAGTCTTTAGTGTAAAGTGTTCCTGCCTAGGCAGTAAACTGCAGAAGTAAGGTACTCAAACAGAAATGTTAAAAGTGAGGTACTACGCAGAAATTGGAGAAATCAGGCCTCGGCTTCGCCTCTGTGGTGAAATTTTTACCGTACTCAATCAGTATTGATTTTCATGCCTGTGTCATTAATTTTCAATGCTAAACTATTATTATTATATATATATATATATATATATATATATATAGAAACTAGCACTCCAGGCGTAACAGGCCCATGGCTTTGTTGACTTGACTTGACTTGACTTGACTTGACTTGGCTTGACTTGACTTTTACTATACTTGACTATTATTATACAAATATTAATATTAATAACTATTAATTTATTAATGAGTACGATTATATCAAAATTGATTATAAAAATATGTAATTAATAATCAGTACTCATTGTAATGAAAAAAATAAAGAAAATTATCAGTAACGAGTATTGCTCCAAAATTGATTATTTAAATATGCAATCCATTATCAGTACTGATTGTTTTAAAAATAATTAATTGCCGAGTGTTTTGCTTAAATTCCTGGTGCAATATCTAAGTGGTTCGTAATTACGATAAACATGCTAACGATTAAATAGGAACTTGTGAATCAAACAAAATATATAATTATTATGAGTGTTGCTTAAATTCCTGAACAGATCAATATCTAAGTATTTCATTTTTAAAGATAATCATCCATATGCATAGTCGATCCCAGTAGCCACCAAAGCTTATTTAAAATAGCTGCTAATGCTAAGCTAATAATACTAATACAAAGCTACTAATGCTAATGAGAATGTGTGCTAATTTATCTTGCAGAAATAACATCTGCATCCATATGTATAGTCGATCCCAGTAGCCACCAAAGCTTATTAAAAATAGCTACTAATGCTACTAATGCTAAGCTAATAATACTAATACAAAGCTACTAATGCTAATGAGAATGTGTGCTAATTTATCTTTCAGAAATAACATCTGCATCCATATGCATAGTCGATCCCAGTAGCCACCAAAGCTTATAAAAAATAGCTACTAATGCTACTAATGCTAAGCAAATAATACTAAAACAAAGCTACTAATGCTAATGAGAATGTGTGCTAATTTATCTTGCAGAAATAACATCTGCATCCATATGCATAGTCGATCCTAGTAGCCACTAAAGCTTATAAAAAATAGCTACTAATGCTACTAATGCTAAGCTAATAATACTAATACAAAGCTACTAATGCTAATGAGAATGTGTGCTAATTTATCTTGCAGAAATAACATCTGCATCCATATGCATAGTCGATCCCAGTAGCCACCAAAGCTTATCAAAAATAGCTACTAATGCTACTAATGCTAAGCTAATAATACTAATACAAAGCTACTAATGCTAATGAGAATGTGTGCTAATTTATCTTGCAGAAATAACATCTGCATCCATATGCATAGTAGATCCCAGTAGCCACCAAAGCTTATTAAAAATAGCTACTAATGCTACTAATGCTAAGCTAATAATACTAATACAAAGCTACTAATGCTAATGAGAATGTGTGCTAATTTATCTTGCAGAAATAACATCTGCATCCATATGCATAGTCGATCCCAGTAGCCACCAAAGCTTATAAAAAATAGCTACTAATGCTACTAATGCTAAGCTAATAATACTAATACAAAGCTACTAATGCTAATGAGAATGTGTGCTAATTTATCTTGCAGAAATAACATCTGCATCCATATGCATAGTCGATCCCAGTAGCCACCAAAGCTTATAAAAAATAGCTACTAATGCTACTAATGCTAAGCTAATAATACTAATACAAAGCTACTAATGCTAATGAGAATGTGTGCTAATTTATCTTGCAGAAATAACATCTGCATCCATAGGCATAGTCGATCCCAGTAGCCACCAAAGCTTATCAAAAATAGCTACTAATGCTACTAATGCTAAGCTAATAATACTAATACAAAGCTACTAATGCTAATGAGAATGTGTGCTAATTTATCTTGCAGAAATAACATCTGCATCCATATGCATAGTCGATCCCAGTAGCCACCAAAGCTTATAAAAAATAGCTACTAATGCTACTAATGCTAAGCTAATAATACTAATACAAAGCTACTAATGCTAATGAGAATGTGTGCTAATTTATCTTGCAGAAATAACATCTGCATCCATAGGCATAGTCGATCCCAGTAGCCACCAAAGCTTATCAAAAATAGCTACTAATGCTACTAATGCTAAGCTAATAATACTAATACAAAGCTACTAATGCTAATGAGAATGTGTGCTAATTTATCTTGCAGAAATAACATCTGCATCCATATGCATAGTAGATCCCAGTAGCCACCAAAGCTTATTAAAAATAGCTACTAATGCTACTAATGCTAAGCTAATAATACTAATACAAAGCTACTAATGCTAATCAGAATGTGTTCTAATTTATCTTGCAGAAATGACATTCAGTGATGTACTTTCTCACCGTTTTTTAGTATCTAATAAGGTTTAGACGTAACCAAGTTCAATATGCATATGGCTGTCAATTTGTACTCAAATATGTTGTGAATTAAAATATTGCACGATGGTATGACTAACCGAGCAGACGTAATCGAATGTACTAAAAATAGCCATCATCCATCACAACAACCAATTATGCATTGCACTTTAATGGCCGGGGAGTGTGCATTTGTATTTCAATCACGGTGGCATTCTTCTGTTAAACGCTCTTCTCGCATTGCAAAATGCTCGCTGCTTGAATGGTAACTGGCGAATTTTGCAAAATATATGTTGAGTATTTCGCCAAATTCGGCAGGAGATTTAAACAATTACAGCAGAATCTCATAGCACAAGATTAACAAACGCAATAAGATGTGTGGTAACATAAAAAAATCAGTGATTTCGCACAAAATTAGGAATACCAATTCGATTTTACATCTTTAAACATTTTATTTTATTTATTTAATCATATCCCTTTCTACCATTGTTGGTGTATGTTGTAGGGTTTATCTTTAAACATAAATATCCAATATGTCATAGCCTAATCATTTTTATAGAAAAATGTTGACAAATATTGTAATATTGCTTTCCCATAAATAAATTAATCCAATTTTCATATTTTAAAATACCCAAAATGTCAAACTTAAGAGTATGATTGTGAAAAAAAAATGTTGACATCATAGATTCAGTGATTTCTCACAAAACTCGCAATGAAACTAATTTGACTTTACAGTTTTAGACAAAAATTCAACAATAATTCCAAAATTTCATAGCCACATCATGTTTACAGAAAATTGTTGGCAAATGTAACTGGGTTTCCCGTAAATAAATAAATAAATTCAAATTTCATCTTTTAAAATATCCAAAACGTAATTTTAAACGTAATTTTAAACGTCATGATTATGAAAAAAAAATTGTTGACTAAAAGATTCAGAGATTTCTCACAAAATTCGCAATTATACTACTTCGGCTTTGCATCTGTGAACAAATTTTCATTGCTACGAAAAATTTCTCAACAATGTTATGTTTGTAGAAAATTTTTATTGGATTTTACATTTTTAAACAAAATTTCTAAAATATCATAGCCATTTCATGTTTATAGAAAATTGATGACAAATATTGTAATATTGGTTTGCCATAAATAAATTGATCCAATTTTCATCTTTTAAAATACCCAAAATGTCAAACCTAAGGGTCATGATTGTGAAAATAAAAAATAACGTTGACTCATAGATTCAGTGATTTCTCACAAAATTCGCAATAATACTAATTTGACTTTACAGTTTTAAACAATAATTAAACAATAATTCAAAAATTTCAAAGCCACATCATGTTTACAGAAAATTGTTGGCAAATGTAACTGGGTTTCCCGTAAATAAATAAATAAATTCAAATTTCATCTTTTAAAGTATCCAAAATTTGAAACGTAGGGTCATGATTATTAAAAAAAAAAAAAGTTGAGTAAAAGATTCAGTGATTTCTCACAAAATTCGCAATAATACTAATTCGGCTTTGCATATGTTAACAAATTTTCATTGCTATGAAAAATTTTATATCAATATTATGTTTATAGAAACATTTTATACAATTCTACATTTTTAAACAAAATTTCTAAAATATCATAGCCATATCATGTTTATAGAAAATTGATGACAAATATTGTAATATTGGTTTCCCATAAATAAATTGATCCAAATTTCATCTTTAAAAATACCAAAAAGGTCAAACATAAAGGTCACGATTGTAAAAAAAAAAAAATAATGTTGACATCATATATTCAGTGATTTCTCACAAAATTCGCAATAATACTAATTTGACTTTACAGTTTTAAACAAAAATTCAACAATTATTCCAAATTTTCATAGCCACATCAAGTTTACAAAAAAATTGTTGACATATGTAACTGGGTTTCCCGTAAATAAATAAATAAATAAATACAAATTTTATCTTTAAAAATTTCCAAAATTTGAAACGTAATGGTCATGATTATGAAAAAAAAAGTTGACTAAAAGATTCAGTGATTTCTCACAAAATTCGCAATAATACTAATTCGGCTTTGCATCTGCGAACAAATTTTCATTGCTAGGAAAAAATTCTCAACAATGTTAGGTTTATAGAAACATTTTATAGGATTTTACATTTTTAAACAAAATTTCTAAAATATCATAGCCATTTCATGTTTATAGAAAATTAATGACAAATATTGTAATATTGGTTTGCCATAAATAAATTGATCCAATTTTCATCTTTTAAAATACCCAAAATGTCAAACCTAAGGGTCATGATTGTGAAAATAAAAAATAACGTTGACTCATAGATTCAGTGATTTCTCACAAAATTCGCAATAATACTAATTTGACATTACAGTTTTAAACAAAAATTCAACAATAATTCCAAAATTTCATAGCCACATCATGTTTACAGAAAATTGTTGACAAATGTAACTGGATTTCCCGTAAATAAATAATAAATAAATTTCATATTTTAAAATATCCAAAATTTAAAACGTAAGGGACATGATTACGAAAAAAGAAAATGTTGATACAAAAGATTCAGTGATTTTCCACAAAATTCGCAATAATACTAATTCGGCTTTGCATCTGTGAACAAATTTTCATTGCTATGAAAAATTTCATAGGAATGCTATGTTTATAGAAACATTTTATTCGATTTTACATTTTTAAACAAAATTTCTAAAATATCGTAGCCATATCAGGTTTATAGAAAATTGATGACAAAGTAATTCGATTCTTATCTTTAAATATCCAAAAGTCTCATCTTTAAATATCTAAAATTTCTAACCTATGGATCATGTTTATGAACAACAAAAAAAGAGTTGATACTAAAGATTCAGTGATTTCTCACAAAAATCGCAATAATACGTATAGAACTTTACATCTTTAAACGAAAATTTAAAAAAAATCATAGAAATACCATTTTTAAAGAAAAATGTTTTTTTTAAATATCCAATTTCATACGTAAGTCTCATATTTATAAAAAAAAAATGAAATAAAAGATTCAGTGATTTCTCACAAAATTCGCAATATTACTAATTCTACTTTGCATCTATATACAAATATTCAAAATTTTCATAGCAATGTTATGTTTATAGAAAACAATTATTCGATTTTCATTTTAAACAAAAATTCTAAAATATCATAGCCATATCATGTTTATACAAAAATATTGATAAATTAATTCGATTTTCATCTTCAATTATCCAAAATTTTGTACCTAGGGGTCATGTTTATAAAAAGGAAAGATGATACAAAAGATTCAGTGATTTCTCACAAAATTCGCTATAATACTTATAGGACTTTAGATTTTTCTTTAAATATTCAAAAAATTCATATCAAGTTTAAAGAAAAATGTTAGCAAATTAAATCGATTTTCATCTTTTAACATATCCAAAATTTTACCTAAAAGTCAAGCTCATAAAAAAAAATTATAAAAGATTCAGTGATTTCTCACAAAACTCACAATATTCCTAATTCGACTTTGCATCTTTAAACAAAAATTCCAAAATTTCATAGCCATATCATGTTTATAGAAAAATGATGACATATACTGAGTATCAGACTTTCAATAATACTTATAGGACTTTACATCTTTAAACAAAAATTTCATAGCCATATCATGTTAAACAAAAAATCAAAAATTTCATAGCAGTGTCATGTTTATAGAAATTTTTTGTACGACTTTGACATCTTTAAACAAAAATTCCAAAATTTCGTAGCAGTGTTAGGTTTATAGAAAATTTTTATACAACTTTGATATCTTTAAACAAAAATTCCAATATTTCACAGATATCATGTTTATGGAACATTGTTGACAAATTAATTCGATTTTAATTTTTTTTAATAACAAAATTTCGTACTTAAAGGGTCATATTAATGAAAAAAAAAAGTTGGCACAAAAGACTCTGAGATTTCTCCCAAAATTCGCAATACTGCCTACTTATAGGACTTTACTTCTTTAAACAACAATTCCAAAATTTCATTACCATATCACGTTTGTTGAAAAATGTTTACAATTAATTCGCTTTTCAACTTTTAAAAAATCCAAAATGAAAATTTTTATGAAATAAAAATGCAGACATAAAAAAATCAGTGATTTCTCATAAAAAAATTGCAAAAATACCAATGCGACTTACATGTTTAAAGAAAAATTCAAAAATTTCATAGCAATGTCATGTCATATCGAACGTTTTTATTCGACTTTACATCTTTAAGCAAAATTTTAAAAATTAAACAAAAAATCAAAAATTTCATAGCAATGTCATGTCATATCGAACGTTTTTATTCGACTTTACATCTTGAAGCAAAATTTTAAAAATTTCATACTATCATGTTTATGAAACATGAAATTCGATTTTCAGCTTCTAAAATAACTAAAATTTCATACCTGAAGGGTCATATTTATGGAAACAAAAAATAATAATGTTGGCATAAAGGATTCAGTGATTTCTAATGAAATTCGCGATAATATTAATACGACTTTATCTAATACGATATGAAAACCAAAAATTCAAAAATTTCATAGCAATGTCATGTCATATCGAAAGTTTTTATTCGACTTTAAATCTTTAAGCAAAAATTTAAAAATTTCATACTATCATGTTTATGAAACATGTAAACAAATTAATTCGATTTTCAGCTTCTAAAATAACTAAAATTTCATACCTGAAGGGTCATATTTATGGGAAAAAAATGGTGGCATAATGGATTCAGTGATTTCTAACGAAATTCGCGATAATACTATCTAATCTAAGTAATTTATCTAATACGATCTGAAACTCAAAATTTCAAATATCATAGCAAATAGAATATAGATACATGTATATAGAAATTTTTGAAAATTATTCAATAAATTGAAAATTATTACGATTCTTCGCTTTAGCATCTATAAAAAATATACAAAATTTCCTGCCTAAGTGTCACGTGTACTATCATGCCATGTGTCCATCATGTCATGTGTCCGTCATGTAATGTGTCCTATCATGTCAGGTGTCCTATCATGTCATGTGTACTATCATGTTATGTGTCCTATCATGTCATGTGCGTGTTAATAAAAAAAAATCAAAGAAATGCGTTTAAGAAACAATAGTCTTTTTAAAGCGTTTAAAATTTTGTATGTCTCGGATGATTATACCCTCGTCTTCGGCTCGTGTATAAACTTCATCCTCATGAGTTGTAGCTTACATTACGTGCTTGTTAAATAATACACCACACTACTATTGTTATTATATTATTATTATATTATTATTATTGTTATTATATTATAATTAATGATATATATTGGATCAATATCCATGTACCAGTCCTTTCAAACTTTAGAATGAAGTCGTAAAGGCCTATTCATAGATTTCTTACGCGAAACAAACAAACAGCATCAATAAGCTGTTGAAAATGCCTATAGCGATAGCATTGCCATTGAGTCGCGTAACAAATCTATGAATCAGCTTAAATTCATTGCACTCGCTTTTGATTAACCGCCTTATCTAATCTCGCCTCCACCTTGCTGTTATCAGGCGAGCATTGTACAGTTCCAGTTAATAATTACGTTCAAGATGATAAAGGTTTACAACCTTGTCATTGAGCAACATTTGTATTGATTCCAAGGGAAACCAGTCACTGCCATGACTGACGCTAAAATGAAATAATCTAACCCATATTTTGTTACGCAGTGACTCAATCATTCAGTTTTCTCACTTATTATTTGAATAATTTTGCAAGAATTAACAATTCAGTTACTAAATTTTATGATACTTTATGACAACTGACAGTCGCTAAAGTCTTAAAAAATGAATTTATCTTTTTACCTTAAACAGGTACAAATGTCTTAAAAAACATAAATTGATACAAAGATGTGTAAAATGCAATAATATTCCCTGTTTTTTATAGATTACTGTCAAGAGAGATAACGATCTTTATTTGGCTATTGGCTATTGGCAATTTATTGATTTGTATTTTTCGAGATACTTACAGAATCTGTAATATGTTTTCTTTCATTTTTTATGTATTATAATTCATAAAAATATTCAAAAAAAAACTAGTAATTCTTAATTTCGGCCTTTGTGCAAGCTTTGTGTGGCCGCCTGATTACATGATTATGCCCTATAATTATAATAAAATTAATTTCCTCTGCAATGCCGAAAGAAGCGCAGGTTTGAAACTTTCACATACACATTTTAATTGCGCTGCTTTGTTTTAAAGCTGGTAATGAAAAATATGCGAAGGTTGGTGGCATTCAAAATAGCCAAGACTTGATTCATCCTCGGCATTTGCATACAATACCAAAGCGCGATTAGTGCACGTATACGCAGTAAACACGTAATTTTAAAAGTAATAAAAAGTGCTCATTACAACGTTTGTATTAATAGAAGTGCAATTTGCAGTGTAAGGGTAATTGCAGTGCTTGCATTGTTGAGTTTAATATTTGTGCAAATGATATAACACTTTAAATATTTTGTTCTGCATTATTACAATACTTATTCTTCCTTCTTGAAAATTAGACAAGGTTTCAGTATTAAATAAGGGAGAAAATCAAACATATAACTTTCTGCATTGACAAGTTTGGGTTAGCTATTACTGAAATTTCTGAAAATTTATTTTTCGCAAATTTGATATTAGATTCGTGTACAGTACACCGGAAACTAAGTCTCCTGAAAATTTGACAAAGTTTCATTATAAAATAAAGGAGAAAATCAAACACATAACTTTCTGCATTGACAAGTATGGGTTAGCTATTACTGATATTTCTGAAAATTTATTATTTGCAAATTTGATACTAGATTCGTGTACAGTACACCTGAAACTAATTCTCCTGAAAATTTGACAAAGTTTCAGTATGAAATAAGGGAGAAAATCAAACATATACCAGTCTGCATTGACTAGTATGGGTTAGCTATTACTGAAATTTCTGAAAATTTATTATTTGCAAATTTGATATTAGATTCGTGTACAGTACACCTGAAACTAATTCTCCTGAAAATTTGACAAAGTTTCAGTATGCAACAAGAAAGAAAATCATACACATAACTTTCTGCATTGACAACTATGGGTTAGCTATTATTGAAATTTCTGAATATTTATTATTTGCAAATTTGATATTAGATTCGTGTACAGTACACCTGAAACTAATGCTCCTGAAAATTTGACAAAGTTTCAGTATGAAATAAGGGAGAAAATCAAACACATAACTTTCTGCATTGACAACTATGGGTTAGCTATTACTGAAATTTCTGAAAATTTATTATTTGCAAATTTGATATTAGATTCGTGTACAGTACACCTGAAACTAAATCTCCTGAAAATTTGACAAAGTTTCAGAATGAAACAAGGGAGAAAATCAAAGACATAACTTTCTGCATTGACAAGTATGGGTTAGCTATTACTGAAATTTCTGAAAATTTATTATTTGCAAATTTGATATTAGATTCGTGTACAGTACAAATGAAACTAATTCTCCTGAAAATTTCACAAAGTTTCAGTATGAAATAAGGGAGAAAATCAAACACATAACTTTCAGCATTGACAAGTATGGGTTACGGATTACTGAAATTTCTGAAAATTTATTATTTGCAAATTTGATATTAGATTCGTGTACAGTACACCTGAAACTAATTCTCCCGAAAATTTGAGAAAGTTTCAGTATGAAATAAGGGAGAAAATCAAACACATAACTTTCTGCATTGACAAGTATGGGTTAGCTGTTACTGAAATTTCTGAAAATATATTATTTGCAAATTTGATATTAGATTCGTGTACAGTACACCTGAAACCAATTCTCCTGAAAATTTGAGAAAGTTTCAGTATAAAATAAGGAAGAAAATCAAACACATAACTTTCTGCATTGACAAGTATGGGTTAGCTATTACTGAAATTTCTGAAAATTTATTATTTGCAAATTTGATATTAGATTCGTGTACAGTACACCTGAAACTAATTCTCCTGAAAATTTGATAAAGTTTCAGTATGAAATAAGAGAGAAAATCAAACACATAACTTTCTGAATTGACAAGTATGGGTTAGCTATTACTGAAATTTCTGAATATTTATTATCGGCAAATTTGATATTAGATTCGTGTACGGCACAACTGAAACTAATTCTCCCGAAAATTTGACAAAGTTTCAGTATGAAATAAGGGAGAAAATCAAACACATAACTTTCTGCATTGACAAGTATGGGTTAGCTGTTACTGAAATTTCTGAAAATATATTATTTGCAAATTTGATATTAGATTCGTGTACAGTACACCTGAAACCAATTCTCCTGAAAATTTGAGAAAGTTTCAGTATAAAATAAGGAAGAAAATCAAACACATAACTTTCTGCATTGATAAGTATGGTGTGCTATTACTGAAAATTCTGAAAATTTATTAATTGCAAATTTGAGATTAGATTCGTGTACAGTACACCTGAAACTAATTCTCCTGAAAATTTGACAATGTTTCAGTATGAAATAAGGGAGAAAATCAAACACATAACTTTCTGCATTGATAAGTATGGGTTAGCTATTACTGAAATTTCTGAAAATTTATTATTTGCAAATTTGATATTAGATTCGTGTACAGTACACTTGAAACTAATTCTACTGAAAATTTTACAAAGTCTCAGTATGAAATAAGGGAGAAAATCAAACACATAACTTTGTGCATTGAAAAGTATGGGTTAATTATTACTGAAAGTTCTGAAAATTTATTATTTGCAAATTTCATATTAGATTCGTGTACAGTACACCTGAAACTAATTCTCCTGAAAATTTGACAAAGTTTCAGAATGAAATAAGGGAGCAAATCAAACACATAACTTTCTGCATTGACAAGTATGGGTTAGCTATTACTGAAATTTCTAAAAATTTGTTATTTGCAAATTTGATATTAGATTCGTGTACAGTACACCTAAAACTAATTCTACTGAAAATTTGACAAAGTTTCAGTATGAAATAAGCGAGAAAATCAAACACATAACTTTCTGCAGTGACAAGTATGGGGTAGCTATTACTGAAATTTCTAAAAATTTATTATTTGCAAATTTGATATTAGATTCGTGTACAGTACACCTGAAACTAATTCTCCTGAAAATTTGATGAGGTTTAGTATGAAATAAGGGAGAAAATCAAACACATAACTTTCTGCGTTGACAAGTATGGGTTAGCTATTACTGAAATTTTCTGAAAATTTATTATTTGCAAATTTGGTATTAGATTCGTGTACAGTACACCTGAAACTAATTCTCCTGAAAATTTGACAAAGCTTCAGTATGAAATAAGAGAGAAAATCAAACATATAGCTTTCTGCATAGACAAGTATGGGTTAGCTAATACTGAAATTTCTGAAAATTTATTATTTGCAAATTTGATATTAGATTCGTGTACAGTACACCTGAAACTAAATCTCCTGAAAATTTGACAAAGTTTTAGTATTAAATAAGGGAGAAAATCAAACACATAACTTTCTGCATTGACAAGTATGAGTTGGCTATTACTGAAATTTCTGAAGATCTATTATTTGCAAATTTGATATTAGATTCGTGTACAGTACACCTGAAACTAATTCTCCTGAAAATTTGATAAAGTTTCAGTATGAAATAAGAGAGAAAATCAAACACATAACTTTCTGAATTGACAAGTATGGGTTAGCTATTACTGAAATTTCTGAATATTTATTATCGGCAAATTTGATATTAGATTCGTGTACGGCACAACTGAAACTAATTCTCCCGAAAATTTGACAAAGTTTCAGTATGAAATAAGGGAGAAAATCAAACACATAACTTTCTGCATTGACAAGTATGGGTTAGCTGTTACTGAAATTTCTGAAAATATATTATTTGCAAATTTGATATTAGATTCGTGTACAGTACACCTGAAACCAATTCTCCTGAAAATTTGAGAAAGTTTCAGTATAAAATAAGGAAGAAAATCAAACACATAACTTTCTGCATTGATAAGTATGGTGTGCTATTACTGAAAATTCTGAAAATTTATTAATTGCAAATTTGAGATTAGATTCGTGTACAGTACACCTGAAACTAATTCTCCTGAAAATTTGACAATGTTTCAGTATGAAATAAGGGAGAAAATCAAACACATAACTTTCTGCATTGATAAGTATGGGTTAGCTATTACTGAAATTTCTGAAAATTTATTATTTGCAAATTTGATATTAGATTCGTGTACAGTACACTTGAAACTAATTCTACTGAAAATTTTACAAAGTCTCAGTATGAAATAAGGGAGAAAATCAAACACATAACTTTGTGCATTGAAAAGTATGGGTTAATTATTACTGAAAGTTCTGAAAATTTATTATTTGCAAATTTGATATTAGATTTGAGTACAGTACACCTGAAACTAATTCTACTGAAAATTTGACATAGTTTCAGGATTAAATAACGGAGAAAATCAAACACAACTTTCTGCATTGACAAGTATGGGTTAGCTATTACTGAAATTTCTGAAAATTTATTATTTGCAAATTTGATATTAGATTCGTGTACAGTACATCTGAAACTAATTCTCCTGAAAATTTGACAAAGTTTCAGTATGAAAGAAGGGAGAAAATCAAACACATAACTTTCTGCATTGACAAGTATGGGTTAGCTATTGCTGAAATTTCTGAAAAGTTATTATTTGCAAATATGATATTAGATTCGTGTACAGTACACCTAAAACAAATTCTACTGAAAATTTGACAAAGTTTTAGTATGAAATAAGGGAGAAAATGGATCAGATATCTTTCTGCATTGACAAGTATGGGTTAGCTATTACTGAAATTTCTGAAAATTTATTATTTGCAAATTTGATACTAGATTCGTGTACAGTACACCTGAAACTAATTCTCCTGAAAATTTGAACGTTGGCTCCACTGCGTTCAATAGTTTAAGGTTTAAAAATAATATACATTGTGGGTAATATTGTTCGTCTCGCAAATTTTATGTGCAACTGATATATTGGCAGACCTGCGTTGGATAGGTCTAGGCCCAAATATAATATACAGGGTGGGTATTGTTGTTAGTATCGCAACTTGTATGCGCAAGTAGAATATTGGCTGCCCTGATTTGGAAAGTTCTAGGCTCATATATAATGATTTGGATAGTTCTAGGCTCATATATAATGATTTGGATAGTTCTAGGCTCATATACGGGGTGGGTAATATTGTATAACAAGAACATTGGCTCCACTGCGTGCAATTGTATTAGGTTCAAATATTATATACAGGGTGGGTAATATTGTTCGTCTCGCAAATTTTATGTGCAACTGTAATATTGGCTGCCCTGCGTTGGATAGTTCTAGGCTCAAATATAATATACAGTGTCGGTAATGTTATTAGTATCGTAACTTGTATGCGCAATTAGAATATTGGCTGCCCTGATTTGGAAAGTTCTAGGCTCATATATAATGATTTGGCTAGTTCTAGGCTCATATACGGGGTGGGTAATATTGTATAACGAGAACATTGGCTCCACTGCGTGCAATTGTATTAGGTTCAAATATATATATATACAGGGTGGGTAGTATTGTTTGTCTCGCAAATTTTATATGCAACTGTAATATTGGCTGCCCTGCGTTGGATAGTTCTAGGCTCAAATATAATATACAGGGTGGGTAATGTTGTTAGTATCGCAACTTGTATGCGCAATTAGAATATTGGCTGCCCTGATTTGGAAAGTTCTAGGCTCATATATAATGATTTGGATAGTTCTAGGCTCATATATAATGATTTGGATAGTTCTAGGCTCATATACGGGGTGGGTAATATTGTATAACAAGAACATTGGCTACACTGCCTACAATTGTATTAGGTTCAAATATAATATACAGGGTGGGTAATATTGTTCGTCTCGCAAATTTTATGTGCAACTGTAATATTGGCTGCCCTGCGTTGGGTAGTTCTAGGCTCAAATATAATTCGGATGGTTCTATGCTTAAATATACCGAGTGATCATTTTAATTTTAGCACTAGTTATCTAGAGCTTTAATTAACTAGAGCTGAAATTTAAATGATCAGTCGGTACATAGGGGATGGTAATAATGTAATGTAATGTTTGCGCGCAAAGATAATGTTGGCACCACTGCTTTGGGTAGGTAGTTAGTCAGACAGTTCGGCGTACGCATAAACTTTTGAAAATTAACGCACACTTTGGGACGAGTTAAACCGCCATTAGTCCGCTTTGGTATTTAAATGTAATTAGCAATTATAATAGGCTAAAGTACGCAAACGCGCGCTCAGGGGCTTTGCCATCGCGGTGGCTCTGGAAAACAAAAACAAAAAGGCAACGAAAAAACAAAAAGGCAACGAAAAAACAAGATGGCAACGAAAAACAAAAAGCAACGAAAAAACAAAAAGGCAACGAAAGACAAAAAGTCAACGAAAAAACAAAAAGGCAACAAAAACAAAACGGCAAAAACAACACGCTAATTTGCAAAAGTTTCGCGACACGCGCGCTTGGCGCTCCTCGCGCAGCCTCACCTCTCGGCGATCATGAACTGTGTCGGGCCGCGCTAATTTGCATAATCCCGTGGGGGCCGCGCGGTGCTCCTACAGGTGCCCACGGGCACCGCCGCGGCCTTGGGACGGCAAACTTACCTACCCCATGGCAGTGGGCGCGCCGCCGGAAGGAGCCCCCTCGCGGGGGGAGGCGGCGGCTCGGGCGCACGGACGTGTGGGCCCCCTTACCTGTGAGTCTTTCCGGAGGAGACGGCCGCCTCTCTGCTCGCCGTTAATCCACAAAATTGCGTAACACTAGGTTATATGCGTCCACTAAACACGGCACACGTGCGTGCGGCCAGCGCTCGGCACTGCTGCTTCGGGATGGACAAGCACGGGGACTACGCGGCGGTCACCATTTCTCTCGAACCAAGAACCGGTGCTTCGGATGCGTTTAAAGAGCCCTAGGACTGCGGCCACCTGACTCCGTCTGTCTCCGCTCTGTCAATGAACAGGCGACGTCCCCAACCAGATCCGGACGCTAGTTCGCCCTCAACACACCGACTCAATTATTGACATGGCGCCACCTGCCATACCCAAACACGTACACACACGTGAACACAGCAACAATCGCAATAAAAAACCATCAAAAACGCGTTAAACGTATTATTATTACCATTAATAACAACGGTAATAACCACGCAATTGTTTAACAAGTATTACCACCCCTTATTTTAAACAGTTGGCAACGCGCGCACGAGACATAACCTCAACCAATTGGGCCGACCAAATCGCTGAATTATTCATTAAACATGACGCTGTACCATTTCGGCAACTGCATCGCCCTAATCTACGTCCCCTATTACCTCACGTACAAGTATTCAGGACTGTAAGTGCCAGGCCCCCCGCCTTTCAGCCACCGCCCCCCCCAGCTTAACCCCAATAACCCACGGCTACCTTTCAGATCGGAGTATGGGGCCTTCTGGAAGTGCATCCAGGCCGGCATGATCTACATGTTCACACAGCTCTCCAAGATGCTCGTCCTCGCCACCTTCTTCCCCGACAACGACTCAGACCTGGGCAGCGACGTCCTCGGAGTAAGAAACCATAACACCTTAAATAACCCCAAATGAATCACCTGGTATAAATCGGTACGCAAACTTAATTACCAAGCCTTTAAATTTCAGGAGTTCCTGAAGACGACCGTCGACATAGCGGACCTGATCGGCCTCTACTTCGTCCTCTCGGGCATCCCCGGCAAGGGCCACAGCAAGGTCCTGACGGCCGGCGTGGGCTGGGCGACGGCCGAGGTGATCCTCTCGCGGGCCCTGCTGCTGTGGGTGGGCGCCCGCGGCGCCGAGTTCGACTGGAAGTACATCCAGAAGTGCCTCGAGTCGAACGTGCTGCTCATCCAGCACATCTCGTCGGCGACGCTGATCTGGCTCTGGTCGCGGCACGACCTCAAGAAGAACCTGAAGCCCATCGTGACCGCACTGCTGGCGTTCACCGCCTACAAGGTGCTCATGCTGGAGGTCTTCTGCAGGCTGCTCACGCTCAGCCCCTGGGCCGCGCTGCTCATCAAGGCGGTCGTCACGCTGGCAGTCGGCGGCTTCACTCTGACGATATACGCCGGCCTGGCGCAGGCCATCGGCATCTTTTAAGTTCGGTTGTTGTTTCCTTGCATTGTTGCGTTTCAGCGGGTATCACTAAGTTATTGTTTCTAATTTTAATGTAAATATAACCCTGTAGTGGGCCCCATTTATTCAGCCTTATCGCCATTTCAGTCAAATCGGCAATTAAATCTAGATTCAGGACTCATAATTATGTGCAATATTTGCGCAGTAATTAAATTAGTAGCGAAATACTAAATTATTGCCGACTAATTAGTATAAATAATAGTATAAACTATAAGTTAAGTTTTAATACAACTTAATATAAATATAATTATAATATAAACTGGTTAATTTTCCCAAATTTTTATAGAAAAACTCTACAATTGTTTCAGTCTCACGACAAGTTTTGTAGAGTTTTGTAGAGTTTTTTTTATAAAAGTTTGCATTATCAACATCAACATTATCAAGAGACAAATAACACTTATTTCATCAGTCTTATTTGTCTCTTGATAATGGTCATGAGACCGAAACAATTGTAGAGTTTTTCTATAAAAAATTGCGAAACTAAACCAATTGCTTTATTTATACTAATTTGTTAAAGACATTGTGAGACGGAAATTACACTTGCGTCTGGGTCTGAATAAAATGTGCACATTACAGGTTTGCCGATACATCTGGTTTAATTGTTTAGTCCCCAGATTTGACTTTTTGCTGGCAATATTGTTTGTTTTCTTGTCATCAGTGGTTACGTTTCTAAACTACTTTTAGTAATTAAGAACAAAGTCATCATATTATCACTTAATAATTAACATTGTACTACTGTTCATATCGTTTTCTATAATAATTATTACAAAAAATTGTTTTGAGAGTTTTTACTTCCGCTACCGTTCAATCTTCATTCGTTTTGACATAATCTGCATTCGTTTTGACATTAGTTTTCGGTGTAACGAACATTAGCTTAATTAAAAATATAATTATCTCCGTTTTACAAAAACAACTTTATAAAAAACTAAAACTCCCGGTAAATTATAAATCCTACGGAAAACACTGGTATATACAGGGAGTTGTAGAAATAAGGTGTTTTCGAAAACCAAATATATAATTGTTAAAATAAAGACATATTTATTACTCCTACTTATAACTTAAGTAACTAACATCTGAAAATATATTTACCAAGAAACAATAAGTATTAACACAATATTTATTTGATAACATCAAGTAAATCATTTAATGCTCTCAATATGGTATAGACTAATGAGGCGGCGGTAATTTCGACAGTGCCGTCTTCACACCGGCGGGGCGAATATACAAAAACCGAACGGAGCCCGCACTGCCTGGTGGCGCTACACCGGGGAATATGTATACGTGTACGTTAACCTAATGCTTGATTCGGGTCGGGGGGTGTGGGGGGCTTGGGGAGGGGCGGCGGTGGCGGCTTACGAGGTCGTGCATCCGGCGGGGCCGTCGGAGTTCTCGTCGTCCGAGTCCATGTCCGAGTGGGACGAGTTATTTGAGCTACTCGAGGTGGCATTGTCTGAACTCAGATCTATATTAGAATTATCCATTGTAAAATGAAATACTCTCTAAAAAAACAACACCAAACAAAGTTATAGAAACACTGTAAGAGAAATAATAAGGGTGACTTAAAGGCGCCACAGAACACACAGAGGGTGCGAGGAATTTCGCATGTGAAACGTATTTTTTGTTTTCTGGATTCACTCCGATACCAACGCAGGTATGCCTACTGTAGATAATAAACAATTCGCCACGCTTATTCTTAATTACGATCCGACCTACGAAAACAATTTAAAGCACTAATAATAAAATCGTAAATAAAAACAATTGCTTCTAATAATGACAGTTGGAGGTTAAAACTTACATGCTGTTAAATTAAAACAAATGATCCGGATTTTTGTTTACCTTTTTAGGCATGCGAACTGTAAATAATTAAAAAATCACCAAGTAATAATATGTTCCGCTTGGTAATGCTTATACGTTCTCAGAAGAGCCAACTGTAACTAACCAAATCAGGGTTGCCGCACATTCTAAACGTTTATACTTTCTCAGAAAGCCAATGTAACTAACCAAATCAGTGGTACCACACATTAAAAGAAAATCAACAAGTAAAGAATGTGTTTGGTAATATTTAAACATTCGCAGAAAAACCAGCTGTAACTACCCAAATCAGTGTTGCCACAGATTAAAAAAAATGATCTAAACGTTTATACTTTCTCAGAATGCCAATGTAACTAACCAAATCAGTGTTGCCACACATTAAAAGAAAATCAACAAGTAATGAATGTGTTTGGTAATATTTAAACATTCTCAGAAAAGCCAGCTGTAACTACCCAAATCAGTGTTGCCACACATTAAAAAAAATGATCTAAACGTTTATACTTTCTCAGAATGCCAATGTAACTAACCAAATCAGTGTTGCCACACATTAAAAGAAAATCAACAAGTAATGAATGTGTTTGGTAATATTTAAACATTCTCAGAAAAGCCAGCTGTAAATAACCAAATCGGGGTTGCCACACATTAAAAAAAAATGGTCCGTTTGGTAATGTTTATACCTTCTCAGAAAAGCCAACTGAAACTAACCAAATCAGTGTTGCCACACATAAAAAAATGATCTAAACGTTTATACTTTCTCAGAAGGCCAACTGTAACTAACCAAGTCAGTGGTACCATACATACAAAACAAAAACTCAATTTATATGGCATGTAACTGTGGAGAAGTTCAGTGTTGCCGCAATTTTTTGTAGTACCCTTGTTCGATATGTGAAAATAAATGTCACTCTGACCGTTTCAGTTGTACCAACTACAGATAAACTCCACAAGCGGTTGCCGCATAAGTTTGTGCGAAAAAAATGTATTGCTCCGTGTAACTACAGTAGCGCAATTATATAAAAATCCGAGCAAATCCATTTACGGCTAATAATCCGAGCAAATCCATTTACAACTGAACTGCCGGTCAACCGGCGCTACATCGCCGGGCACACTCAATCCCTCGCTAATCAAACAACATGTTCCTTACTCTTATCTGGTCACTTCCCGTCAGCTGCCTCCACAACATCCACAGGATCTGGGTGTCGTCCATGTCGGGCGTGTAGGTCAGCTGGGAGCGGGCCTTTATGTTGTTCTTCACAGTCTTCGCCAGGCCGTTCATCTGGGGGGCCTGCTCGTACGACGGCACCCACACCTTCACGTCCCAGTCCAGGCCGCTCGTGCACAGGAATGGCAACTGCGGGTGCGGCTCCAAACAATTAACCTACAAAACAAATAATGAATGAAAAAGACTTAAACGACATAAAATTATTTTAAGTTGGCATGTAATATTTATTATGTTTAAAAGTTAAATTTTTCTATTGTTTTGGTAGCAATTTACCGCCTGATTAATTAGACTTTTATTTTAAGACACACTATTATAATTTTGTTCTTATATTAAGACTTATTTATCTTATTATTTGTTTTTTATTGTTACTTATATATTTGTATTTTATGTTTTATTTGTTACTTATATATTATTTATCTTATTTTAAGACTATATTTATAGGGCTTATTATAGGGCTACACTTATTTGTTTATGTCTGATATTTGGAAAAAGGCGATGGCAAATCGAACAAATTATTAAATTTTGTTAAAAAACTTTGATTAAATTTGTAATGGAGAATACAGAGTTTTTGCATTATCTATTAATTATGCAACTGGTGCCTAATATAATTAGAATATAGTTATAGGTATAAATAAGTTAGTTATAGGTATAAATATATTTACCACTCCACTGTCATCGGCGAGCAGCCACTGAACAATCGACTCGGTGTCCCTCTCCCAGAAGTAAATGTTCCCGCAGTCCGAGCCACTGACTATGAACTCCGACTTGGGCCCGAAGAAGTTGACACCTTTGATGGTGGCGCCGTTCCTGTGCCCCTCGTAGTGGTGGATGTACGTGCTGTGCGGCCCGTTCACGTCGAACAGGTAGATGTCCTCGTCGCTGTACGAGGCGAGGATCTCGGAGCCGTTGTGGTTGTAGAGGGCGCACGTCACGTGCAGCCCCGTGTAGTTCTGGTTCGACTTCTGGGGAATTCAGAGAGCTGTTCACTCAACAAAACGGTTGCGCGCATGCGTGCGTTTATTACCTTGAACGGGTGGTAGGTGCTCAGCGTGGCGTTCCCACTACACCTCCGCTGGTCATACGAGCGCACCATGTAGTCCCGGCCGGCCACGCAGAACTCGTTACCGTTCAGCGGGTGGCTGCTGATGCTGTACAGCGGGATCTCCTGATCGTCGTTTTTCACGTTTAGGATTCTAAGCGGTATCAAAAATTTAATTAGTTTCAGCAGGATTTAGTATTGTTCTCTTCCAAATAAAAAAAAAAATCATTCAAATCGATTAAATATAAGTTTTGATTCGTTCAAAATAAAGAAATAAGAAATTTGTTTGTAACAAACTAAACATTTTGTTCAAAAATTGAATTAGTTTCAACAGCTTTTAGTGGTTTTTTAAACCAAAACAACACAAAATCGTTCAAATCACAAACAAACAAAACAAAATCCCAGATAAAAATCGTTAAAAACAAATTTTGATTCGTTTGAAATTGACAAAAAAGATATATGTTCGAAACAAACGAAATGTTTAGTTCAAAAAGTCACTGTCTGATGGCGACTATTCAAGTTAGGAAAATTTTATAAATGTGCAAGACTCATTGTCACGTTTATAGTGATTTTAAAGACTTGATTTATCATAGTACTTGTATTAAAATTTGACTCGCTTTTCTGGCTTCGGGTTCCTGAGGTCGTGCCTCAGCACCAGGCCGTCCTCGCCGGCCGAAATGACCACCTGTGGCTGGTCGTACATCACGGACAGCTTGTGGCAGGCGCCCCGGTGAGAGCCGAGTTTGCGCACGCTGCGGAGGCCCTCCAGGGCGGACACTTGCGCCAAACGCACCTGAGGATTTTAAAATAAGTACATTAGAACAGAGAAATGGTACCCCCCTGAGGGAATTTCTATCTGGCAGATAACTTAACATCAAGTTTGAAAAGAATAAATAGTAATTTCTATGTGGCAAATAACTTAACATCAAGTTTGGAAAGAAAAATAGTACCCCTAGAGGGAATTTATATCTGGCAGATAACTTAACATTAAGTTTGGAAAGAAAAAAATAGTACCCCTAGAGGGAATTTCTATCTGGCAGATAACTTGTAGTTTAAAAAAAAAATAGTATCCACTGTGGGAATTTCTATCTAGCAAATAACTTAACATCAAGTTTGGAAAGAAAAATAGTACCCCTTGAGGGAATTTCTATCTGGCAGATAACTTAACATCAAGTTTGGAAAGAAAAATGGTACCCCTTGAGGGAATTTCTATCTGGCAGATAACTTAACATAAAGTTTGGAAAGAAAAAATAGTACGCTCTGTCCGAATTTCTATCTGGCAGATAACTTGACATCAAGTTTTTAAAGAAAAAATAGTATCCTCTGTGGGAATTTCTATGTGGAAAATAACTTCAACTTCAAATCTAACTTGGCAGATAACTTAACATTAAGTTTGGAAAGAAAAATTGTACCCCTAGAGGGGATTTCTATCTGGCAGATAACTTAACATCAAATTTGGAAAGAAAAAATAGTACCTTCTGTGGGAATTTCTATCTGGCAGATAACTTGACATCAAGTTTTTAAAGAAAAAATAGTATACTCTGTGGAAATTTCTATGTGGTAACTAACTTCAACTTCAAATCTTACTTGGCAGATAACTTAACATTAAGTTTGGAAAGAAAAATTGTACCCCTAGAGGGGATTTCTATCTGGCAGATAACTTAACATTAAGTTTGGAAAGAAAAAATAGTACCCCTAGATGGAATTTCTATCTAGCAGATAACTTTAACATCAAGTTTGGAAAGAAAACATAGTACCCCTAGAGGGAATTTCTATCAGGCAGATAACTTGACATCAAGTTTTTAAAGAAAAAATAATATCCTCTGTGTTAATTTCTATCTGGCAAATAACTTAACATAAAGTTTGGAAAGAAAAAATAGTACCCTCTGTCGGAATTTCTATCTGGCAGATAACTTAACATCAAGTTTTTAAAGAAAAAAAGTATCCTCTGTGGGAAATTCATCTGGCAAATAACTTAACAACAAGTTTGGAAAGAAAAAATAGTACCCTCTGTGGGAATTTCTATCTGGCAGATAACTTGACATCAAGTTTTTAAAGAAAAACATAGTATCCTCTGTGGGAATTTCTATCTGGCAAATAATTTAACATTAAGTTTGGAAAAACCAGCCTTTAAAAGACAATTTTTAATCCCCCCAGTGTGTTCTGTATTTGGTTGATAACTTATCCCAAGTTTATTTGCTATGACGATAGCATCTATTCCTTTTTTTTTTGCTTACCTGTCCATCTCTGCCGCAGGTGACGATGTGGAGGTCCCCACTGAGCGGCAGGAACTTGCTCTGGAACACGTTGCTGCGGTGCTTTGTGTCGTAGGAGAGCAGCGAGTTGCCGTTCTTCCAGTCCCAGATCACGACCTTCAGGTCGTCGGAGCCGCTGGCGAGCAGGTGCCCGTTGGGGTGGAAGTTGAGGCTGTTCACGCAGCCCTCGTGCTTCTCCAGCTTGTACATCAGCTCGAGCTTCTGGACGCAGTGCAGCGAGCCGTAGCACCGCCTCTGGAACAGCTCGGCGCCCTGCTTCTTAGAACTAGTACCTGCAATAAACGCCAATCACATTTTAGAAACGATAACTAAAATTGACGAGAAACTCACAAGTGTGTCACAAGAGACACAGCTTTATTATGTTTGAGTGGTTTTTTTGACGGGGGCTCACCTAATTGCCTATTGTTAATTTCGGGGATCACGAACCAGTTGTGCTTGGGTTTGGCCTTCCTGAGCACCGGGTGGTCGTCCTCGGACTCGGAGTCGCTGTCAGGTATCACAGTCGATGGGGAGTTTGACCTGTTCATGTCGCTGTACAGGGATGTGTTGTCGGACTCGTTCGCCTCCTCGACGGCCGAGCTGAGCGCCGAGTCCAGGCAGGTCTCCGGCGCCGGCTCCTCGGCATTTAAGCTGCAACAGGAGTCGAGTCAGTACACCCAGCGATAGCAATGGCAATGACTTTGAAATAACCAGCAATAATTATACTTGCTACGTAATTGATTACTGTAATATTTGACAGGTAACTGCTTTTATATTGGTTACTGTCATATTTGACAGGTAACTGCATTTGTAATTGGTTACGTTACTGTCATATTTGACAGCAGTTGGTAACTGCTTTTGTTTTAATGGTATTTCATTAAATCGTTAATTAGACAGAGCACAAGTAATACTTATTAAATAATGAAACGGAGAAATTTTGTGGTAATTAGCCAAAGCAAGAAAAATGAACTGGGCCGCATTAAAATAACCAGCAATAATAACCATCATACTTGTGAAGTAATTCATTACTGTCATATTTGACAGATAATTGCTTTTAAAGCAATTGAAATGAATATTTTAGCAATTTTAAAATGATAAATGTTTTAACAAATTTTCATTAAATCATTAATTAGCCAGAGCACAAGTGATACTAAGTATCACTTAAGTAAGTGAATTTTGTTTCATTATTTAATAATTAAATAATGAAACAAAATTCAACGAACAAAAATTGTACGGTAATTAGTCAAAGCAGGAAAAACGCCTGTAAACCATCGAGTTTATTTTGGTGCACAAATCGGAGTCTATTTCCTGTTGAGTCTATTACCAGATTTAATGTTACTATTTACTAGCTTATTCAACAGGCAGGAATTTGGCGGTGTGCCAAAACTAAATGAATAATATTTATTACCAACAAAGTATAAACCGGCTTTCAGTATTTGTCGGTACTTAAAATATTCTTAATAAAACGTTAATGGACAAAATTTTGTAACATTTCTGTAAGCAAGAATTGAAAATTTTAAACAAAATTGAACAAAGAATTGATATTCTTCTCTCTTCATAAATAATGGAATTGTTTAATAAACATATTCAATTGTTTGAATGTGTTTATAAACCATTATAACACATTTTTGTGGTGAAAAACGTGTAGCAACTGGGCGATAAACAAACTCAATTGTTTGCATGTGTTTATGAACCGTTGTTACTCGTGACATTTATAGTGAAAACCAGTTAAACAATTGTTTGAATGTGTTATTGAACCGTTGTAACTCTTCAGATTTCTAGTATATAAAAGTGATGCAACTGTTTGATAAACAAATTCAATTTCAGCGATCAAAAGTAGTGATCAAATTGTAACTTTTGAGATTTATAGTGAAAAAAGTGAAACAATTGTTGGAATATGTATATGAACTGTTCATAACTCTTCACATTTGTGTTGGAGAAAAAGTTATACAATTGTTTGAATGTGTTATTGAACCGTTGTAACTCTTCAGATTTCTAGTATATAAAAGTGATGCAACTGTTTGATAAACAAATTCAATTTCAGCGATCAAAAGTAGTGATCAAATTGTAACTTTTGAGATTTATAGTGCAAAAAATGAAACAATTGTTTGAATATGGATATGAACTGTTCAGAACTCTTCACATTTGTGTTGGAGAAAAAGTTATACAATTGTTTGAATGTGTTATTGAACCGTTGTAACTCTTCAGATTTCTAGTATATAAAAGTGATGCAACTGTTTGATAAACAAATTCAATTTCAGTGATCAAAAGTAGTGATCAAATTGTAACTTTTGAGATTTATAGCGAAAAAAGTGAAACAATTGTTTGAATGTGTTTATGAACTCCCGACATTTGTGGTGGAAAAAATGGATGCAATTGTTTGATAAACAAATTCAATTTCAGCGATCAAAAGTAGTGATCAAATTGTAACTTTCAAGATTTATAGTGAAAAAAGTGAAACAATTGTTTGAATATGTATATGAACTGTTCACAACTCTTCACATTTGTGTTCGAGAAAAAGTTATACAATTGTTCAATTATCAATTGTTTGAATATGTATATGAACTGTTCACAACTCTTCAAGTTTGTGTTGGAGAAAAAGTTATACAATTGTTCATTTATTCAATTGTTTGAATATGTATATGAACTGTTCACAACTCTTCACATTTGTATTGGAGAAAAAGTGTTACATTTGTTTGAATGTGTTTATAAACTGTTGGTTTTTGTTAAAGTGATTCATTTGTTTAGTGAAATAATGTGATTCAATTGTTTAGTGTTCAGTTTTAGCCTGCCATTTAATGGTATTAAAATGTTTACTGTAATTACTTTGCAATAAAATACATTTCAGTGATGGCTTTTGTAAATCCGCAGCTCTTACAATAAACACAAATGTCTGGAAGAGAATGCAGTCAGAACTGTGCATTGATAAGCCAAATATTTGTGTTGATTGGTAATTTATCAACAGAGTTACTCATGGATGATGACGGTATACCTTTCGTTGTTGCTCGACTCGTCGTCCTTGCGGAACTTCCGGTAGTTGCGCGCCTTGGAGCCGCGGGACCGGTGGAACCCGCTGTCGCTGGTGCTGCGGCTGGCCTCGCAGTTGCTGCTGCTGCTGGTGCTCGCCTCGCAGTTGGTCTCGGACTCCCTGCCCTCGTCAGAGCGCTCGGCTGGGTCCCCAGCGCCGCCGTCCGTCTTCAGGCGCTTGGCGTTCTCCTCGTGCAGCCGCTCGACGTCGGTGTGGTCTGCGCCCCTGTCGCTGCCGCCGTCCCCGCCGTCTGACACGTTGCCTCCTTCCTCCATGCTGCGCTCACTTTCTGCACACCGTGTGTGGGTCCCTGTGCTATTCTAAAAATATATTTTTTTTGCAAACGACGCAGTTGGTTAGGGAGGATGGTTGGGGGACTCAGCGCGCCCCCTGCGGCCCCATGGGGGCCCCCTGTGGTTTACTTACGTGATCTAAACATTCACTTCTGTATGGAGATTATCAGTTATGATTTTTTTAATATTATCGTAGGACTGTCTAATGTCATTTGTCAGCTGTTTCGGTTGGGACTGTTGCCAACTTTATGCCTTCACAGTTTGGATCATTTATACAGGGTATTAAAAAATTAGTTAACAAATTTACTCACTTATACCGAGTGATGCATTTAGAAATTGCATTTTTTTTGTTGGTAATACAATGAAGTTAACAATTTGTCAGCAATTGTTTAATAAATAAGTTCAATTGTTTGAATTTGTTTATGAATCGTTGTAAGTCTTGACATTTATAGCGAAATCAGTTAAACAATTGTTTGAATGTGCTTATGAACCATTATAACTCTTGACATTTATAGTGAAAATAGTTAAACAATTGTTTGAATGTGCTTATGAACCATTATAACTCTTGACATTTATAGTGAAAATAGTTAAACAATTGTTTGAATGTGCTTATGAACCATTATAACTCTTGACATTTATAGTGAAAATAGTTAAACAATTGTTTGAATGTGCTTATGAACCATTATAACTCTTGACATTTATAGTGAAAATAGTTAAACAATTGTTTGAATGTGCTTATGAACCATTATAACTCTTGACATTTATAGTGAAAATAGTTAAACAATTGTTTGAATGTGCTTATGAACCATTATAACTCTTGACATTTATAGTGAAAATAGTTAAACAATTGTTTGAATGTGCTTATGAACCATTATAACTCTTGACATTTATAGTGAAAATAGTTAAACAATTGTTTGAATCTGTTTGTGAACCGTTGTAACTCTTGGCATGTGTAATAAAAAAAACTGAACAATTGTTTGAATGTGTTTATGAACCCCTGACTTTTATACTGACATATATTGTGTCTCAAACATAAATTGATAGCCCATTCCATATATCATATCATATATCAAAATCATAAACTTCATCATCATCATAATTATGTAATAAATAATTCTACAAAAGCTATATGGAATAAATATTCGTTGTTAAAATATTCTTTTCCCATTTGTATACACACATTTTGTTTATACACATCCTTATTAGTAAAAAAAAAACGCAGCCCTTTTTCAAATGCCCTGATTTATACAAACAATATTAATAATAATAATAATAATAATAACCTGGTTATATAATCTGTACTAATAATAATAAATAATCTGGTTCCATATATCATATGATTCCAAATATCGTATCATACATTATTATGATAAACTTTATAATCATCATAATTATGTAATAAATATTGTACAAAAGTAATATGGAATAAATGTTCATTCTTCACATGTACTTCCCCTGTTTGTATACACATATTTGTATTTATACACATATTTCGCATTCAGTAAAAAAATTCTCTTTCATTATTTCCTGACTTATACGAACAGCCTTGTATATATGTTCTATCCCTTCAAGAAATTCGTTTAAATTATTCTAAGGGCTTGAATAAGCTATTAAATACCCCCAAATACAAATATCGAGTAGAGGATAAATGCGTAGTAACGTTTATTACTATAGTAATGTATATTTATTATTATTACAGTTTATTAAGTGGCCAATTAAAGGAAACAGTTAAAACACTACTTAATTGAAAGTTTTTCAATACAGTTGCACATTTAATAAAGACAAGAAGATACAAATAATAAAGCAGCAGTTAATTAAATTTAAATAATATAGATGCATATATTTGGTTGCATACAGTTTGAACACAAACTTGCCATAGTAGAAAGTTATATCTTCGATTTTCTCTTTTATTTAATACTGAAACTTTATCAAAATTTCAGGAGAATAAGTTTCAGGTGTACTGTACATGAGTCTAATATCAAATTTACTAATAATAAATTTTCAGAAATTTCAGTAATAGCTAACCCATACTTCTCAATGAAGAAAGTTATGTGTTTGATTTTCTCCCTTATTTCATACTGAAACTTTGTCAAATTTTTAGGAGAATTAGTTTCAGGTGTACTATACACGAATCTAATATCAAATTTGCAAATAATAAATTTTCTGAAATTTCAGTAATAGCAAACCCATACTTCTCAATGCAGAAAGTTATGAGTCCCTTATTTCATACTGAAACTTTGTCAAATTTTCAGGAGAATTAGTTTCAGATGTACTGTACACGAATCTAATATCAATTTCGCAAATAATAAATATTCAGAAATTTCAGTAATAGCTAACCCATACTTGTCAATGCAGAAAGTTATGTGTTTGATTTCTCCCTTATTTCATACTGAAACTTTGTCAAATTTTCAGTAGAATTAGTTTCAGGTATACTGTACACGAATCTAATATCAAATTTGCAAATAATAAATTTTCAGAAATTTCAGTAATAGCTAACCCATACTTGTCAATGCAGAAAGTTATGTGTTTGATTTCTCCCTTATTTCATACTGAAACTTTGTCAAATTTTCAGTAGAATTAGTTTCAGGTGTACTGTACACGAATCTAATATCAAATTTGCAAATAATAAATTTTCAGAAATTTCAGTAATAGCTAACCCACACTTGTCAATGCAGAAAGTTATGTGTTTGATTTTCTCCCTTCTTTCAAACTGAAACGTTATCAAATTTTCAGGAGAATTAGTTTCAGGTGTACTGTACACGAATCTAGTATCAAATTTGCAAATAATATATTTTCAGAAATTTCAGAAATAGCTAACCCATACTTGTCAATGCAGAAAGTTATGGGTTTGATTTTCGCCCTTACTTCATACTGAAACTTTGTCAAATTTTCAGGAGAATTAGTTTCAGGTGCACTGTACACGAATCTAATATCAAATTTGCAAATAATAAATTTTCAGAAATTTCAGTAATAGCTAACCCACACTTGTCAATGCTGAAAGTTATGTGTTTGTTTTCTCCCTTATTTAATACTGAAACTTTGTCAAATTTTCAGGAGAATTAGTTTCAGGCGTACTGTACACGACTCTAATATCAAATTTGCAAATAATAAATTTTCAGAAATTTCAGTAATAGCTAACCCATACTTGTCATTGCAGAAAGTTATGTATTTGATTTTCTCCCTTATTTCGTACTGAAACTCAATCAAATTTTCAGGAGAATTAGTTTCAGGCGTACTGTACACGAATCTAATATCAAATTTGCAAATAATAATTTTTCAGAAATTTCAGTAATAGCTAACCCATACTTGTCAATGCTGAAAGTTATGTGTTTGATTTTCTCCCTTATTTCATACTGAAACTTTGTCAAATTTTCAGTAGAATTAGTTTCAGGTGTACTGTACACGAATCTAATATCAAATTTGCAAATAATAAATTTTCAGAAATTTCAGAAATAGCTAACCCACCCTTGTCAATGCTGAAAGTTATGTGTTTGTTTTCACCCTTATTTAATACTGTAACTTTGTCAAATTTTCAGGAGAATTAGTTTCAGGTGTACTGTACTCGAATCTAATATCAAATTTGCAAATAATAAATTTTCAGAAATTTCAGTAATAGCTAACCCACCCTTGTCAATGCTGAAAGTTATGTGTTTGTTTTCACCCTTATTTAATACTGTAACTTTGTCAAATTTTCAGGAGAATTAGTTTCAGGTGTACTGTATACGAATCTAATATCAAATTTGCAAATAATAAATTTTTAGAAATTTCAGTAATAGCTAACCCATACTTGTCAATGCAGAAAGTTATGTGTTTTATTTTCTCCCTTATTTAATACTGAAACTTTGTCAAATTTTCAGGAGAATTAGTTTCAGGTGTACTGTACACGAATCTAATATCAAATTTGCAAATAATGAATTTTCAGAAATTTCAGTAATAGCTAACCCATACATGTCAATGCTGAAAGTTATGTGTTTGTTTTCTCCTTTATTTAATACTGAAACTTTGTCAAATTTTCAGGAGAATTAGCTATTAACATTACAGCATTTATATTGTATATCATTTGAGGAGTTAATGGATCTCATTAATTAATAATGTATGTTTGGTAATTTTATACTGATCTGTGTATACATTGCATTGTTTTGGCACTAATAAACTACCTATTTATTTATTTATTCATATAACCGGGGTATTGCGGATTAAAAAAATGTTAGCAGTTTCGTGTACGTTACTCGCAGCATCACATTATAATGTCATATGCAGTTATGTAATAAATGCATCTGACATTTGAATGTGATGCTACTGGTATCGGAATTTTTGATACGCTATACACCTGAATATATGCTATTAATTAAGTTTTAATACGGAATTCAATAATAAAACTTAATTAATAGCCACCATATTAATAATAGGGCACGAACCTTCGAACCAAGTCGGTTTTTTCGCGTAGCCGGCAATTGTTCATAGCGTCCTCCGGCCAAATATGGAAATCCATTTGCACTGATATAGATTCAACGTGACTCGGCCGACCCCAAAATTTTGTAGGGACACACTCAAAATATGTCATAGTATACGTTCTTCACTCGCTACGGCTTCAAACGGCCGATTTAGGTACAAAATTTCGGTATTTTTGGAAGCGCTTCCCAAAAACGCCGCCATTAAAACAAACTCGAGTGGACAATAACGTTGCTCGCTTCATTACGGACTACTCGCAGTGTGACCAACCACTAAATACCAAATAACATTGCAGTGAGCTTAGCCATATATGAATCACTTTCGATATTATTATATATTTTATTGTATATGTATATTAGTTATATATTAATATATATATATATATATATATATATATATATATATATATATATATATATATATATATTTATATATATATATATTTATATATATATATATATATATATATATATATATATATATATATATATATATATATATAAATATATATATATATATATATATATATATATATATATATATATATATATATATATATTATATACTGATAATAATAATAATAATAACACAAATAAAAATTAATCAATATGAAATTGTTATATTTTAAAATAATTATACATATTAATTAATAATTCATATTCATATTATTCATATTTATTATAAATTATTTATATTAATTATTCATTAATTATATTCAACTACTTCATTACAAGTAGCAGTGTAGTGATATAGCTCTAGATGCGTTACGTACTATTTTAATATTTAATGTAATTAATTAATTCTTCAATTAATTAATAATAAAGTTGGACCACCTCATTTTTCACACTCGCTTATTCGGAGAGAAAGATAGTTAAAATATTATTTAGTTACTTATTTAGTTATACATGCTGAGTGATTTGTGGATTATTTGAATGAAAGTAATAGAAAAACGAATAGAATGAATGAATGAAAACGAATTTAGGAATTTATATAACAGACTAATAAATATTGTACTACTACTACTAAAATCAAGTTACTATGTTTGCATAAAATATCAATAACTAGATTTATATTCACACAATATGATAGTTTTGCATGAAAAATTAGTAACTTTATTTGTATTCTCGAAAATCAATTTCGATTGTTAGATAAACTTAAGAAACAGTTAAAACACTACTTACTTAAAAGTTTTTCAATATAGTCGCACATTTAATGAAGTCATGCAGATACAAATAATTAATCAGCACATGATTAAATTTAAATAATATGTTTGCGTATATTTGGTTGCATACAGTTTGAACACATACTTGTCAATTTAGAAAGTTATATCTTCGTTTATCTCTCTTATTTAATACTGACATTTTGTCAAATTTTCAGAAGAATTAGTTTCAGGTGTACTGTATGCGAATTTAATATCAAATTTGCAAATAATAAATTTTCAGAAATTTCAGTAATAGCTAACCCATACATGTCAATGCAGAAAGTTATATCTACGATTTTCTCCCTTATTTAATACTAAAACATTGTCAAATTTTTAGAAGAATTAGTTGCAAGTGTACTGTACTTGAATCTAATATCAAATTTGCAAATAATAAATTTTCAGAAATTTCAGTAATAGCTAACCGATACTTGTCAATGCAGAAAGTTATGGGTTTGATTTTCGCCCGTATTTAATACTGAAACTTAGTCTAATTTTCAGGAGAATTACTTTCAGGTATACTATACACGAAAGTAGTACCAAATTTCCAAAAAATAAATTTTGAGATATTTCAGTAATAGCTAACCCATACTTGTCAATGCAGAAAGTTATGTGTTTGATTTTCTCCCTTATTTCTTACTGAAACTTTGTCAAATGTTTAGGAGATTTAGTTTCAGGTGTACTGTACACGAATCTAATATCAAATTTGCAAATAATAAATTTTCAGAAATTTCAGTAATAGCTAACCGATACTTGTCAATGCAGAAAGTTATGGGTTTGATTTTCGCCCGTATTTAATACTGAAACTTAGTCTAATTTTCAGGAGAATTACTTTCAGGTATACTATACACGAAAGTAGTACCAAATTTCCAAAAAATAAATTTTGAGATATTTCAGTAATAGCTAACCCATACTTGTCAATGCAGAAAGTTATGTGTTTGATTTTCTCCCTTATTTCTTACTGAAACTTTGTCAAATGTTTAGGAGATTTAGTTTCAGGTGTACTGTACACGAATCTAATATCAAATTTGCAAATAATAAATTTTCAGAAATTTCAGTAATAGCTAACCGATACTTGTCAATGCAGAAAGTTATGGGTTTGATTTTCGCCCGTATTTAATACTGAAACTTAGTCTAATTTTCAGGAGAATTACTTTCAGGTATACTATACACGAAAGTAGTACCAAATTTCCAAAAAATAAATTTTGAGATATTTCAGTAATAGCTAACCCATACTTGTCAATGCAGAAAGTTATGTGTTTGATTCTCTCCCTTATTTAATACTGAAACTTTGTTAAATTTTCAGGAGAATTAGTTTCAGGTGTATTGTACACGAATCTAATATCACATTTGCAAATAATAAATTTTCAAAAATTTCAGTAATAGCTAACCCACACTTGTCAATGCATGAAGTTATGTGTTTGATTCTCTCCCTTATTTAATACTGAAACTTTGTCAAATTTTCAGGAGAATTAGTTTCAGGTGTATTGTACACGAATCTAATATCACATTTGCAAATAATAAATTTTCAAAAATTTCAGTAATAGCTAACCCACACTTGTCAATGCATGAAGTTATGTGCTTGATTTTCTCCCTTATTTCATACTGAAACTTTGTCAAATTTTCAGTAGAATTAGTTTCAGGTGCACGAATCTAATATCAAATTTGCAAATAATAAATTTTCAGAAATTTCAGTAATAGCTAACCCATACTTGTCAATGCAGAAAGTTATGTGTTTGATTTCTCCCTTATTTAATACTGAAACTTTGTCAAATTTTCAGGAGAATTAGTTTCAGGTATAATATATACGAATCTAATATCAAATTTCCAAATAATGAATTTTCAGAAATTTCAGTAATAGCTAACCCATACTTCTCAATGCAGAAAGTTATGTGTTTGATTTTCTCCCTTATTTCATATTGAAACTTTGTCAAATTTTCAGGAGAATTTGTTTCAGGTATAAAGTACACAAATCTAATATCAAATTTGCAAATAATGAATTTTCAGAAATTTCAGTAATAGCTAACCCATACTTGTCAATGCAGAATGTTATGTGTTTGATTTTCTCCCTTATTTCATACTGAAACTTTGTCAAATTTTCAGTAGAATTAGTTTCAGGAGTACTGTATACGAATCTAATATCAAATTTGCAAATAATAAATTTTCTGAAATTTCAGTAATAGCTAACCCATACTTGTCAATGCAGAATGTTATGTGTTTGATTTTCTCCCTTATTTAATACTGACACTTTGTCAAATATTCAGAAGAATTAGTTTCAGGTGTACTGTACACGAATATTATATCAAATTTGCAAATAATAAATTTTCAGAAATTTCAGTAATAGCTAACCCATACTTGTCAATTCAGAAAGTGATATGTTTGATTTTCTCCCTTATTTCGTATTGAAACTTGGTCAAATTTTCAGGAGAATTAGTTTTAGGTGTACTGTACACGAATCTGATATCAAATTTGCAAATAATAAATTTTCAGAAATTTCAGTAATAGCTAACCCATACTTGTCAATGCAGAAAGTTATGTGTTTGTTTTCTCCCTTATTTAATACTGAAACTTTGTCAAATTTTCAGGAGAATTAGTTTCAGGCGTACTGTACACGACTCTAATATCAAATTTGCAAATAATAAATTTTCAGAAATTTCAGTAATAGCTAACCCACACTTGTCAATGCAGAAAGTTATGTGTTTGTTTTCTCCCTTATTTAATACTGAAACTATGTCAAATTTTCAGGAGAATTAGTTTAAAGTGTACTGTACGCGAATCTAATATCAAATTTGCAAATAATAAATTTTCAGAAATTTCAGTAATAGCTAACCCACACTTGTCAATGCTGAAAGTTATGTGTTTGTTTTCTCCCTTATTTAATACTGAAACTTTGCCAAATTTTCAGGAGAATTAGTTTCAGGTACACTATACACGAATCTAGTACCAAATATGAAAATAATAAATTTTCAGAAATTTCAGTAGTAGCTAATTCATGTTTGTTAATTCTGAAAGTTATGTGTCTGATTTTCTCCCTTATTTAATACTGAAACTTTGTCTAATTTCTAGGAGAATTAGTTTCAGGTGTACTGTACACGAATCCATTATCAAATTTACAAATAATAAATTTTCAGAAATTTCAGTAATAGCTAACACATACTTGGCAATTCAGGAAGTTATGTGTTTGATTTTCTTCCTTATTTAATACTAAAACTACATCAAATTTTTAGGAGAATTAGTTTTAGGTGTACTGTACACGAGTCCAATATCAAATTTGCAAATAATAAATTTTCAGAAATTTCAGTAATAGCTAACCCATACTTGGCAATGCAGAAAGTTATGTGTTTGATATTCTCCCTTATTTAATACTGAAAGTTTGGCAAATTTTCTTGTTTTTGTATTTTTGTTATGATGCTGCTATGATTTACGATGCTTAAGTAAGATGATTCATACCTAGGACCATACCACTTACCATGTTTTGTATTTTTGCGTGCAATTTTTTTCCTTTCCTGCGTTTTTTATTATTGCCTTTTTTGTATCATTTTTTTGCCTTTTAGGGTACTCTTTTTCCTCTTTGCCTGCCTTTTTAGACGTTTTTTATTTACCTAACTATCCTAACTGTAATTATTACAATCATTGTTGTTATAGTTGTGATTAGTGTCGTTGTAGTTTTACAATGATTATGGTTGCTGTTGTTGTTGTTGTTGTTGTCGCTGCTGCTGCTGCTGCTGCGGTTGTTGTTGTTATTGTTGTTGTAGTTGTTGTTGTTGTTGTTGTTGTTGTTGTTGTTATTGTTGTCGTTGTTTTTGTTGTTTTGATAATTCGTGTTTTGTTGTGTTGCTGCTGTGGTTTACGATCAAACGATCGTTTACGATGGTTTACGATCAAAGAAGGTGCGTTGGTGAAATAAAGGAGATGTTAAATATGAATCCATTTCTTTAATGAAAATAATGTACATGTTATTGCCTAGACCGCCAAATATATTACACTTCAGAATAGGGTCTTAATACATACTCAGATAGTTCCGCTAAAATTATTGAAACAGAGGGATTAGGCCTGCGAGGGCCTAATTCGTCGTCTTCGCCGCAGTTGTTCAGCTCGTTTTTTATTTTTTCACTTGACTTTTCTATAAAGACATTTACACTACACACATATACCTACGGAGACTACTCTAGTGGAAGTATTTCTCAGTTAACATTGAACATAAAAACATGTATGACTAAAAATCGTATCGTTTACAATCTCGCCGCCCCATCGGCGGCGGAAAATGATCGCTCGTTAATATTAAAAATCTAACTCTAAAGGTTTTCACATGATATGATGTAGATTGTTTAATAAACGTGTTCACAGTAAGATTAAAATAGGGAAAAATCTACAGACTGTACAGATATTTTAGTGATATAGGGATATGTATACAATATATATTATTTATATATAGCTCTCGTCTCAATTGAAATGTTACTGTGAACGGTCTCTCTCTGTACACTGTCGTTTCAACACAAAAAGAACGCAAATCTGTAATGTGTAAAAACGATGGGCATTAAAGAATGTTAATCGCTGGTTTGTTGCTTGTACACCTGAGTTGTGGGAGCGATTAGCATTGTTTAATGGGGGCAAATAAATAAATAAATATGTGCGCAACTCATGGAAATAACGGGGACCCTATTCCTCTATCCTAACATTTCTTCAGGTCTATAAACAAATATACATCAGTCTAGAAAGTAATAAGAACTGAAATTATATATATATATATATATATATATTTAAAAAAAATAATGACGAAATAAGGGATATATATATATTTGCTGCCTATGACTTCATAATATCAACAATTTTCAAATATATAATTAGGAACTTTTAAAGATTTCTAAATTGGTCCTCCTGCGTGAAACAGAACCGAACGAAAAGTCATAAATTCGATTATATACACTGAATACAGGACAACTAATAAAAATCCATTCAATATACTAAACGTACTAAACAAATACCTAGAAATCTAAATATTACTCATTTATAATATATTCCGTATAACATTTATGATATCTATCTACAATATGATATACAGTAATTTTCAAGTGACAGACATTCAAATATATTATTATGAGACCCTGCTTAACAAATGAATGTCACTTGGCAATTGTCAACAGTGTGTGTTTTGTTTTTGGTGCTGGAGGGGGCGGGCCGGGCTGCTGCCCCCGAAACAAAAGAAACGAAACAATCAACAAACAATTCGGGTGCTGCAGCACAGCAGCAAAAGTGAATATCCGCCACCCCAGGCCGCCTACTCTACACCAGATTTATATGAAGATGCATACAGTAAATATATGTACACGCGCGACATTACAGTTGTTATACAAAGAAAGAAAGAAAAATACCTCTAATAAAAACTATCCTTTATACATTATACATTGTAAATAAAAAAAAAACTATAAACAAAATATAATTTATACACGCTACTCACTTATCTAACGCAAATAAGTATATTTGGCATAATTATCAAATTTGATGGAACAGTCGAAATCTTCTTTTTCTTTTTTCAAACACACATCATATTATACAGCAATAGGAACTTTTACAAAGTGGAAGACTGTTTTCAATGCATCAATGCCGGGCGTAAAACCCAAAAGCAATATGCCACCTAATGAAAACAACGCGAAATTTGTGTTTCGACCGAGATCCGAATGTAAATCATCGAGAATACTGATTGAGATGCCATTTTAACCACGTTTTAAAGTCTAATATGTATATATTTATGCGGTAGTATAAAAAATTGGAATGGCCGTTTTCCAAAGAACAGTGATTGATCAATTGTGTTGATACCTCTTTGTACAGCTCTGCAATTTTAGTACACAAAAGAAAAACAAATATATAACCGGGAAAATCGTATTATCGAGTTCATTGCACACAACACTTACAACTAGTCCTTCTCCTTCCCTTCGTACATACTTATACCGTCGGGTTTAGTCAATGTAGTGATCGGCGAAGAAGTTGACGTGAGGTCATTCCTGCTTGACCATCATGCTGGGGTTGAAGTTGTGGCCGCTGGAGGTGACCAGGGATAAGGGGCTCGTCGCCAGCGAGTTTATGGCGAACATGGCACTGTTCGAGTTGCCCACCGACACCGGCGACCCCAGCGCCGCCGCCGGGGGGTTGATCCTCTTCTCCTTCTGCCGCCTGTTGCAGAACCACACGCGCACCACCTCCTTCTCCATGCAAAGCCCGTCCGCCAACATGGAGATCTCCTCGGACGTGGGCTTGGGGTTCTGGATGAACGCCTTCTCCAGGGCGACCCGCACGCTGGTCTCGATGGACGTCCGCTTCTTCCTGCGCCTGCCGATGGCCTCGGGCGTCGTCATCGGGTTGCTGAGGGCCCCCGGGTTCGTCAGCGTGCTGTCCGCATCCTCCAGCCACTTCTGCAGCAGCGGCTTCAGCTTGCACATGTTCTTGAAGCTCAGGTTCAGCGCCTCGAACCGCGATATTGTCGTCTGCGAGAAGTCGTTGCCGTAGAGCTTCCCCATGGCCAGACCGACATCGCCTTGCGTAAAACCTGCAACCAAAATTTGGGGATGATTTTTTGAAATAAAATCTGTTAAACATCTAAAATACTGCTTAAACATCTTCTTCTTGGATTGCCATACTCGATGTCGAGCGTCGGCTATTTCCCCTTAAACATCTAAATACTACTTAAACGTCCAAAATGTTAGTTTTGCCGTTTTAGTACAATTGTACTCAATATAGTACATTATTGCCTAATAGCCCCTAATTGTCCCAATTGTATACAAGTTGGGTAAATTTCACTTAAAATATAGGTAGTTATGGACTAAACAACTACCTATATTTTAAGTGAAATTTACCCAACTTGTATACAATTGTGAATTTTCAATTATATCCTGCATGAAGAGGTACTCAAAAATGTGAAAAATTTAGTATTGCACACTTCAACATTTTGCACATTTTGGCTTTTTTATTAATAGGTGTGAGAAAAATAAACATATAAATTTGTTATCAAAACTGTGAACATACAGAGATGTGTAACATTTCCACAAAAAACTAGGGCTTGTCTGTCATAAATTGTTAATAATATATTAAACATCAGGATGGTTTCAACCTTCAGTACGTGGTAGTCCATATTAAAGAACAGAAAAACAACTTGCTATGTTTTTTAATTTATTAAACTGATTTTTTTATTGAATAATAGAGATATCACCAACAATAATTGTTATCCACCTTCTCATAATAATAATAATAATAATAATAATCCGTACTACTCCTCCACCTATGGCGTAATTGGTTACTGTCATAATTTTTGACAGAGAATTCTGACCCAATTACATTTTATTTTATCATATCATAACCATCATAATAGAATGAGTCGTGTCATGTGACCATAAGTATAATCATCCCCTAAATTCTAAGTGTCAGCTTTCATTGTATATGTATTTAGAGCACAAATTTGAATCATCGAGTTTGATCATGCTTTCGTATCAATGATGTGATGATCCCTTTTGTTGCGGGATCATTTGAGGGGATGGTTATAGTGTGCCCACCCACCCACCCCCAATCCAAATGCCATGCAATGTAAAGCATTGGAACTACAATGTTCTGCAATGTAAAGCATTATAACTACAATGTTCTGCAATGTAAAGCATTATAACTACAATGTTCTGAAATGTAAAGCATTGGAACTACAATGTTCTGCAATGTAAAGTATTGGAACTACAACGTTCTGCAATGTAAAGCATTAGAACTACAATGTTCTGCAATGTAAAGTATAAGAACTACAATGTTCTGCAATGTAAAGCATTATAACTACAATGTTCTGCAATGTAAAACATTAGAACTAAAATTTCTTGCAATTTAAAGCATTAGAACTATAATTTCTTGCAATGTAAAGCATTGGAACTAGAATTTCCTGGAAGTATAATCATCCCTTAAATTCTAGGTGTCAGATTTCATTGTATATTTATTTAGTGCACAAATTTGAATCATCGAGTTTGATCATGCTTTCGTATCAATGATGTGATGATCACTTTTGTTGCGGGATCATTTGAGGGGATGGTTATAGTGTGCCCACCCACCCACCCCTAATCCAAATGCCATGCAATGTAAAGCATTGGAACTACAATGTTCTGCAATGTAAAGCATTATAACTACAATGTTCTGAAATGTAAAGCATTGGAACTACAATGTTCTGCAATGTAAAGCATTGGAACTACAATGTTCTGCAATGAAAAGCATTAGAACTACAATGTTCTGCAATGTAAAGCATTAGAACTACAATGTTCTGCAATGTAAAGCATTAGAACTACAATGTTTTGCAATGTAAAACATTAAAACTAAATTTTTTTGCAATCTAAAGCATTAGAACTATAATTTCCTGCAATGTAAAGTATTGGAACTAGAATTTCCTGGAAGTATAATCATGCTTTAAATTCTAGGTGTCAGCTTTCATTGTATATTTATTTAGTGCACAAATTTGAATAATCGAGTTTGATCATGCTTTCGTATCAATAATGTGATGATCCCTATTGTTGCGGGATAATTTGAGGGATGGTTACAGTGTGAACTAATCCACCCACCCCTAATCAAAATGTCATGCAATGTAAAGCATTAGAACTACAATGTTCTGCAATGAAAAGCATTAGAACTACAATGTTCTATAATGTAAAGCATTAGAACTACAATGTTCTGCAATGTAAAGCATTGGAACTAGAATTTCCTGGAAGTATAATCATCCCTTAAATTCCAGTTGTCAGCTTTCAATTATATATTTATTTAGAGCACAAATTTGAATCATCGAGTCTGATCATGCTTTCGTGTCAATGATGTGATCCTTTTGTTGCGGGATCATTTGAGGGGATGGTTATAGTGTGCCCACCCACCCACCCCTCAATCCAAATGTCATGCAATATAAAGCATTGGAACTACAATGTTCTGCAATGTAAAGTATTAGAACTACAATGTTCTGCAATGTAAAGCATTGGAACTACAATGTTCTGCAATGTAAAACATTGGAACTACAATGTTCTGCAATGTAAAGCATTAGAACTACAATGTTCTGGAATGAAAAGAATTAGAACTACAATGTTCTTCAATGTAAAGCATTAGAACTACAATGTTCTGCAATGTAAAGCAGTAGAACTAAAATTTCTTGCAATCTAAAGCATTAGAACTATAACTTCCTGCAATGAAAAGCATTGGAACTAGAATTTCCTGGAAGTATAATCATCCCTTAAATTCTAGGTGTCAGCTCTCATTGTATATTTCTTTAGAGCACAAATTTGAATCATCGAGTTTGATCATGCTTTCGTATCAATAATGTGATGATCCGTATTTTTGCGGGATCATTTGAGGGGATGGTTATAGTTTACCCACCCACCCACCCCCAATCCAAATGCCATGCAATGTACAGCATTGTAACTACAATGTTCTGCAATGTAAAGCATTACAACTACAATGTTCTGCAATGTAAAGCATTAGAACTACAATGTTCTGCAATGTAAAGCATTAGAACTACAATTTCCTGCAATGTACAGCATTAGAACGGCAGTTTCCTGCAATGTAAAGCATAAGAACTACCATATCCTGCGATGTAAATCATTAGAACTGCAATTTCTTGCAATTTCAAGCATTAGAACAACTTTAGATTAGTATTGCATTCATTTTTAATCTATTTTAACTATTTTAATCCGAGAGCATTCTAAATCATCATTTTCATTTATCAATAATCATCTGTATCTTAATGATTTTTAGAAACAAGTGCGGATCAAGTATTGATCATTATTCGTGTAAAATTAGTTGTATATTTTATTCATATAGATACGATGGTTTTTGAGATATCGTTATTTAAGTATGAGTCTTTTAGAAAAATGAGTAACTTCAGAATCTCTCAATTTCCTGCAATGTAAAGCTTTTGAACTAGAATTTCCTACAATGTGAAGTATTAAAAATACAATTTCTTGATATCTAAAGCATTAGAATTACAATTTCTTGCAATGTAAACATTATAACTACAATTTCCTGCACTGTAAAGCATTAAAACTACAATTTCTTGCAATGACAACAACTTCAGATTAGTATTGCATTCATTGTTAATCTATTTTATCTATTTTAATACGAGAGCAATATAAATAATCACTTTCATTTATTAAAAATCATCTGTATTTTAATGATGTTTAAAAACAAAAGCAGATCAAGTATTGATCATTATTCGTGTAAAATTAGTATTAAATTTTATTCATATTGATACGATGGTTTTGAGATATCGTTATTTAAGTATGAGCCTTTTGGAGAAATGAATAGCTCGAGAATCTCTCAATGTAAAGCATTAGAACTGTAATGTCCTGCAATGTAAAGGATTACATTTTTTTTGCTGATGATTTTTTTAAATATGTGTAGATTAAGTATTGATTAGTATTAGTGTAAAATTTGTATTAAATTTGATTCATATTGATAATGTGGTATTTGAGATATCGTTATTTAAGTATGAGCCCTTTGGAGAAATAAATAACTCCAGAATCTCTCATTGGATTGGAATTAAATTTCACAGGATAACTAGCCACATATCATTCAATATTAGCAATAAATTTTATTAATATTGATACGATGGTTTTTGAGATATCATTATTTTAATATGAGGTTAATTGGAGATATACTCACAATAGGACTAAAATATCGAATATTCAAGCAGAAATTGGAGTTCTTAAATCTCACATTGGATATTAATAAAATTTCACATACATATGCTTATGTAATACTTAATATCAGAAATAAATTGCATTTACATTGATACGCCAGTTCTTAAGATTTCGTTAATTACATATGAGAAAAATTGGAGAACTTGCCTTAAAAATCAATTGTTTGCACTAATAATAAGATATCTCCAGAATTACTCATTAACAATGAATTTAATTACACATGTTCAATATTGGGATATTACTCAATAGGGATATTAAATTTAATTCATATTGATACGATGGTTTTCGTGATATCGTTATTTAAGTATCATTCTTATTGACAAATACTTAAAAATCCGCAAATATTTAATATATCCAGAATCGCTCATTGCAATACAATTTCATTCAACATGATAACTAGAAATACATCACAAAATATTATCAATAAATTTGATTCATATTGATACGATGGTTTTTGAGATATCATTATTTTAATAAGAGGTTAATTGGAGATATACTCACAAATAGGCCTAAAATATCGAATATTCAGGCAGAAATTGGAGTTCTTAAATCTCACATTGGATATTAATAAAATCTCACATATCATATACTTATATATCACTTAAAATCAGAAATACATTACATTCATATTGATAAGAAAGTTTTTAAAATTTCGTTAATTTCATATGAGACAATTCGGAGAAATTTCCATAAAAATCAATTGTTTGCACTAACAATAAGATATCTCTAGAATTACTCATTAAAACTAAATTTAATTATACACGTTAAATACTAGGATATTAGTCAATAGGGATATTAAATTTAATTCATATTGATACGATGGATTTTGAGATATCGATATTTAAGTATGATCCTTAATGAAAAATACTAAAAAATCCACATTAATTGAATATATCCAGAATCCGTCATTGGAATACAAATAAATTCAACATGATTACTATCAATTTATCTTGAAATATCAGCAATAAATGTGATTTATATTGATACGATGGTTTTTGAAATATCATTATATTCATATGAGCTCAATTGGAGGCATACTTACAAAAGGCCTAAAATATCGAATATTCATGCAAAAATTGAAATTCTAAAATCTCTCATTGGATATTTATGAAATTTCACATATCATATACTTATATATTACTTAATATCAGAAATAAATTGCATTTATATTGATAAGTCAGTTTTTAAGATTTCGTTAATTAAATATGAGAAAAATCGGAGAAAATGCCTTAAAAGTCAATTGTTTGCACTACCAATAAGATATCTCCAAAATTACTCATTAAAAATAAATGTAATTATACATGTACAATATTGCGGTATTACTTAACAGGAATATTCAATTTAATTCATGGTGGCTTTCGTGATATCGTTATTTAAGTATGAGCCTTTTGGAGAAATGAATAACTCCAGAATCTATCATTAGATTAGAATTAAATTTCACATGATAGCTAACTGTATATCATGCAATATCAGCAATAAATTTGATTCGTATTGATACGATGGTTTTTGAGATATCATTATTTTAATATGAGTTTAATTGGAGGTATACTCAAAATAGGCCTAAAATATCGAATATTCAAGCAGAAATTGTAATTCTTAAATCTATCATTGGATATTAATAAAATTTCACATATCATATACTTATGTAATACTTAATATCAGAAATAAATTGCATTTACATTGATACGTCAGTTTTTAAGATTTCGTTAATTAAATATGAGAAAAATCGGAGAAAATGCCTTAAAATTGTTTGCACTACCAATAAGATATCTCCAGAATTACTCATTAAAAATAAATTTAATTCTACACATTAAATATTGCGGTATTACTCAATAGGGACATTAAATTTAATTCATATTAATACGGTGGTTTTCGTGATATCGTTATTTAAGTATGAGTCTTTTGGAGAAAAAAATAACTCCAGAATCTATCATTAGATTAGAATTAAATTTCACAGGAAAGCTAACTGTATATCATGCAATATCAGCAATAAATTTGATTCATATTGATACGATGGTATTTGAGATATCATTATTTTAATATGAGTTTAATTGGAGGTATACTCAAAATAGGCCTAAAAAAATCAAATATTCAAGAAAAATTGAAATTTTTAAATCTCACATTAGATATTAATAAAATTTCACATATCATATACCTTTATATCACATAATATCAGAAATAAATTGCATCATATTGATACGTCAGTTCTCGAGATTTCTTTATTTAAATATGAGAAATATAGCAGTAAAGGCAAAAATTTAAATTCTTAAATCTCTCATTGGATATTAATAAAATTTCACATATCATATACTTACACATCATTTAATATCAGAAATAAATTGCATTTACATTGATACGCCAGTTCTTAAGATTTCGTTAATTAAATATGAGAAAAATCGGAGAAAATGCCTTAAAAGTCAATTGTTTGCACTACCAATAAGATATCTCCAGAATTACTCATTAAAAATAAATTTAATTACACATGTTCAATATTGCGGTATTACTCAATAGGGATATTAAATTTAATTCATAATGATACCATGATTTTTGAGATATCGATATTTAAGTATGATCTTTATTTAAATATACTTAAAAATCCGCATACATTGAATATTTCCAGAATCCATCATTGGAATACAATTTACTTCAACATGATAACTACTAGTATATTATGTAATATCAAAAATAAATTTGATTCATATTGATACGATGGTTTTTGAGATATCATTATTTTAATATGAGCTCAATCAGAGGCATACTTTCAATAGGTCCAAACTATCCAATATTCAACCAAAAATTGAAATTCTTAAATCTCCCGTTGGATATTAACAAAATTACACATATCACTTATAAATATATCTCTTAATATCAGAAATAATTGGAATTTATATTGTTACGCCAGTTCTTGAGATTTCGTTAATATTATATGATTATTTAAATATGAGATTAATAGGAGGCATACTTTCAATAGGCCTAAAATATCGAATATTCAAACAAAAATTTAAATTCTTAATACTGTCATTGGATATTAATGAAATTGCACATATCATATACTGATATATCACTTAATATAAAAAATAAATTGCATTTATATTGATACGCCAGTTTTTAAGATTTCGTTAATTAAATATGAGATTTTTTTTTTTAAATTGACTTAAAATCAATTGTTTGCAATAAAAATAAAATATCTCAAGAATTACTCATTGAAAATAAATCTAATTGTACATATTTAATGCTATGATATTATGCAATAGGGTAATTAAATTTTATTGATATTGATACGCTGGTTTTTGAGATATCGTTCTCTAAATATGTGCCTTCTGGAGAAATACTTGAAATCTCCACAACATTGAATATCTATAGAATCACTCGTTGCCTTTGAATTAAATTCCACATCATAACTACTAGAACATCATGAAATATTAATAATAAATTTTATTCAAATTTATACGGTGGTTTTTGAGATATCGTTATATTAATATAAGCTAAATTAGGGGCATACTTTCAATTGGTCTAAACTATGCAATATTCAAGCAAAAATTGAAATTCTTAAATGTCTCATTGGATAGTAATAAAATTACACATATTATATACTAATATATCACTTAATTTGAGAAATAAATTATATTCATAATCATACGTCAGTTCTTGAGATTTCGCTAACTTAATGATCTTAATGAGGTTAATTTGAGGCAAACTTTCAAGAGGCCTAATTTTTCGAATATTCAAGCAACATTTTAAATTCTTACATCTGTCATTGAATATTAATGAACTTGCTCATATCATATACTGATTTGTCACTTAATATTTGAAATAAATTTTATTGACATTAATACGCCAGTTTTTAAGATATCGTTAATTAGATATGAGAAAAATCTGAGAAATTGCCTTAAAAACCAATTATTTGCACTAAAGATAAAATATCTCCAAAATTACTCATTGAAAATAAATGTAATTTTACGAAATCTATGTAAGGATATTACCTAATAAGGATATTAAATTTTATTCATATTGATACGCTGGTTTTTGAGATATCGTTGCTTAAGTATGTGCGTTCTGGAGAAATACTTAAAATCTCCACAACATTGAATATCTGTAGAATCTTTCGTGGCATTTGAATTAAATTCCACATCATAATTACTAGTATATTATGAAATATCAGTAATAAATTTGATACTAGCATATTATGTAATATCAGCAGTAAATGTGATTCATACTGATACGGTAATTTTTGAGATATCGTTATTTAAGTATGAGCCTCTTGGAGAAATACTTAAAATCTGCACAAAACTGAATATCTCCAGAATCTCTCATTGCATTAGAACTATATTCCACAGGATAACAATTAGTATATCATGCAATAGCAGCAATAAATTTGATTTGTATTGATACGTTGCAAGAATTTTTGCAAAATTTGAAAATTACTTCGAATTAGTGAATTTTCAAAATTTTATTATCGCCATGATGATTTTGCAAAATTAGAGAACTTGTCTCTCGTACAGAATTTTTGATAACTATAGTTTAATATATTTTGTTGTACGCCATGATCATTTTCCAAATTCAAGAAATATTTGCAAATCTAAAATATTCGAATCAGAGACTACGATTTTCTAGAATTGGAGACATGATCATGACTTTGCAAACTTGAACAATGCTCGATGACTTGAATTTTGAAAGTTTCTATACTTGTGGCAATTCCCAAACTCTTTTGACTCGCTTTTGACTCTTTTGAACTATCGTTTTCCCATGACACCCTTCCCTAATGCAAAACATGATGGATTAGAACGAATCTTTTAAGTATTCTGAGGCGTATACTTTGGGAACCCGTGTCCTAGATTTTTCTATCTTCTTCTTCATACAATTATTCTTAGCTTTATAGAAGAAGTAGAAGAAGAAAATATTCTCTTAGGATTCTTCTAATGAATGAAAACATGATTAATTTTAACGAATCTTTTCCTTCATACAATTATTCTTAGCTTTATAGAAGAAGAAGTATAAGAAGAAAATATTTTCCAAGATGCTTCTTTCTTCTTCTTCTTAGAATTCTTCCTAAGAAGAAGTAGATGAAGTAGAAGAAAAAAATATTTTCCTAGATTCTTCGTTCTTCTACTTGTTTTTAGAATTCTTCCTAAGGAAGAAGTAGAAGAAGAAAACATCGCAACCACACCAATCCCCCACGTACCTAACTTGATCCTCCTCTGCTTGAACGTCTTGGCGAACTGCTCGAGCTCCTCCAGGTCCGTCGTCTCCTCGGGGCTCGGCTCCAGCAGCCTGGACTGGGCCTTCAGGTGCTGGGGCGTCAGCCCCCCGGAGCTGGGGGTGCTCGGCGTCAGCAGGCTCGCAGGTATGTGCGCGTTGTTCGGGGGCGTCGTCTGCGTCTGGGGCATCTGCCCGTTCGAGCTGATGCTGTTGTTGTGCTGGTTGTGCTGGTTGTGCTGGTTGTGCTGGTTGATGTTCTGCTGCTGCTGCTGCTGTTGCTGCTGCTGCTGCTGCTGCGCCTTCTGCAGCTGCTGCAGCTGCTGGGCGGCCTGGGCGATCTGCTGGACCTGCGGAGCCGGTGATTACACGTATCGAAAACGAGGCAAAAAAACCCACGTGAAAACGTGAAGAAATCATAAGGCTATTACCATACACATGCGAACATGACATTAGAAACTAAACTCGAAAGTCTTGCACAATTACGTAATTGCGGTGCGCGTATACAAATGAAGCTCGTGTGCGGGGACGTAAACATACATACATATACACACATACAAAAAACGTGTATAAAAATGCGGCATATTTTTCGTGATGATGGGGGCAATTAGGTGTAAATTGGGCATGCGGATGCGGAATTCGGTGTTTAGTTTATGTAACTGCGGCACACACCTGCATGGAGTGGGGAGGCCTGGTCGGCATGGTTGGACGCGAAAAGTTTTGCAGAAACCCCTAAAGACCACCACCAGTGTTAGTAAGCAAGGTATTAACCCATGAGGATTTTGAACCAGGGGTGGCAAAAATTTTGCCAAAAGAAACCCGAAAAACCGAGGCCAACAAAATTCGATACTAATTTTGTATCCGTAGAAAGTTTTTCTATAAAAGTATAGACAGCCAATATGTATACTTTTATAAAAAAAATCTCAACGGTTCATTTATTACTCTTGCTCTATCGATGATCCAAAAAATCGATGCAAATTTTGCAACCGTAGAAAATTTTATAGATTTTGTTTAGATTTTTTTATAGAATTTTTATAGTTTTTTCTATAACAGTAAATACATACAGCCAATATGTACAACTAAAGAAATCTTAATGACTCCTTTATTAAACTTGCTCTATGTGATGGATGTGCCAATTTGGGCAAAAGTTAAACAAATATTGGCCACCCCTGGCTTATGCATTATCGCTTCAGCCACAAAAATTACCCAACGTGTTCACGAAATACTTTGAGAAATTTTACAAAATACATAACTGATCAAATTTTGCACAAATTTGTTTCATTAGAATTAAAAAAAAAAAATCAAAATAGAGAACTTCACAAATTTTAGAAAACTGTAGTTCATTAAACTTCTATAAAATTTTCAAAATACAGAAGTTAACAAATTTTACAAAACAATACTTTCATTTATAATGATTTTAGTTTTTTATATACTCTTGTATATTTTAAAACGATTGTTTGAGTTTCACATTTTTTTTAAATATTGTTTTTTTTTGTCCATCACAAATAAATAATAATAATAATATTTCTGAATAGTTTTAGAATTCATTTTTATTATATCACATCGGTTTTATTAAGTGTTTATCATATCGCTATTAGCTGTATTTAATATATTGCACGTATAACAATTAAATGAAAAATAATCACATATATATGTAGGTTTAATAATTAATTGAGTATGTTACGTGATAAAAGTAATCACAATTTGTTTCTATTAAGTGCAATTCGCAATATAAATGAATGCATTATTAAATTTTAACAAAGATTATAACCGTGGCGTTTCTTTAATTTGTACTATTGTTTATTATAAAAAATAAACAATAGTAATAAATGTGTTAAAATAAAGTTATGGCAGTTACAATTTACAATGCAAGTATTATATGTCTAAAAAGTAAATATCAATGATAATATACACTTATAAGTATAAGTATAAATTGTATAAGTGTATATGATTGAATAGACAATATTTAGCAGTAAATAAACTGCCATAATACTGGTAATTCCTGGTACTGGTACTGGTAAATTGATCACCAGAAAAATGATAACCAAAATATGTATCAGTTGAAAATTGATTACCAAAATATGTATCACCTGAAAACTGATCACCAGAAAACTGATTAACAAACTATGTACCTTCTCGAAACTGACTACCAGAAAACTAATAACGAAAATATCTATTACTTGAAAACTAATCATTAGAAAATTGATTACCAAAATATGTATCACCTAAAAATTGATCCCCAGAAAACTGATTAACAAACTAGGCATCACCTGAAAAGTGATTAACGAACTATGTATCTTGTGAAAACTGATCACCAGAAAACTGATTTAACTTCACAATGAAGTGAGAGATACTTGTAGTTCTAAAATTTATTTCTAAATATCGCTGATAAAGTTAAAAACGTGTTTTTTTTAATAATTTCCATATTTTGCGTACAATATATAATCGTAACAAATACAAAATAATATAATTATAAAAAATCGTAATTTTATAAACAATTTATCATAGTCATCGTTTAATCGTCATTAAAATCAAATACAATAGTTATTTCTATTAAAAAAATGTGAAACTTATACTAAGTGTTTCTTTAAATCTCCTTAATTATTGACAAAGTTTGAATTCTAATTATTGTTTTATTATTCTGAAAATTTCTACTTTACTGCTAAAATGTATATATGCATGTCAATTTTTCAATGACTACTATCAAAATTTCGACAGAATAATGCCATTTTAAGAATAATCATTGACATTATTCACAAACAATAAGCTTATTGTTAATATTTCAATGAATACTGCCAAACTTGAAAAACATAAAAACCTTCTCATAATTGAAATTTGTTTTTATGTTTTTCCCCAAAAATTCATTTTACTGTCAGAATTATTGATTACTCTTAAAATTTCTGTTAATTGTTAAAATTACAATTATTACTGCAAAAATTATGTAATATTGTGACAATATTTCAATATTATTATTCTGTCCAAATTTGATGAGCAATAATGGAAATTTGAATAGTAATGATTAAAATTTGGACAGTAATCGTTGCAAAGTTGACTCAATTAGTAATATTTATTTGAAAAATTTCTTTGTCAAAGTTTCAATGATAACTGTCAAAATTTCAATGATTATTGACAAATTTTCTATTGTAATAAATTTTTAATTATTCTGAAAATTCCTATATAGCTAAAATGTATACATTCTCCTCAATTTTTCAATGACTGCTATCAAAATTTCGACAGAATAATGCCATTTTAAGAATAATCATTGACATTATTCATAGACAATAAGTTTATCGTTAATATTACAATAATTACTGCAAAATTTGAAAAACATAAAAACCTTTTCACAATTGAAATTTGGTTTTTATGTTTTTCCCAAAATTTCATTTCTTTTCTGTCGGAATTATTGATTACTGTTAAAAATTCTGTTTGTTTGTTAAAATTACAATTATTACTGCCAAAATTATATTATATTGTCTCAATATTTCTATGATTATTGACAAATTTTCTATTGTAATAAATTTTTAATTATTCTGAATTTTTTTATTTATACTGCTAAAATGTACATTCATGTTAATTTTTCAATGACTTCTATCAAAATTTCGACAGAACAATGCCATTGTAGGAATAATCATTGACATTATTCACAGACAATAAGTTCATGTTAATATTGCAATAATTACTGCTAAACTTGAAAAACATAAAAACCTTCTCACAATTGAAATTTGGTGTTTATGTTTTCCTAAAATTTGTTGTCAAATGTCAAAATTTCAATGATTATTTACAAAATTTCAATGATTATTGACTAATTTTCTATATTTATTAATGTAATTTGTTATTCTGAAAATTTCTATTACCTATTACTGCCAACATTTCATATTCATGTGAATTTTACACACTACCAAAATTTTGACAAAATATTAATTAAGTTAATTAATAAAGAAAACAAAAAATGTAACGCAAATTAAATTGAATTCCACAATTAATGCCATTTTAAGACAAATCATTGACATTTTCATAGGATATGTAGAATTTTGACAAAATATTTCGAACTGTATTAATAATATTTATAACGTTTTTACGTTTCAAGAGTATCTTTTTTCTATTTGAAGATTTTACAGCCTGAGCTAAAAGTTTTTTCTTAAAAAATCGTACACTTAGCTGAACATACATTCTGCTATCATAACTCCACAAAATCTCTAAACTCCATGTTTTGAAGAGTTCTTTTTTTAAAGATTGGAGATGAAATGGCTTGAGGTCCAGAATCCATTTCGGTTTTCAAAATTCGTAAATTTAATGACATTGTTTAGAACTTTAGTGCCTTATTATTAATTTGGAGACTATTGGGTTTAACAAGAGTAGAATCTATTCTGTTTTTCAAAATTCGTACATTCAATGACATTTATTCGAAATTCAGTTCATTTTTTAGAAATTTTGAAAATATTCATAACACATTCTGACAATCAAAATATGTATTGCCTGAAAAGTGATTACCAAAATATCTATCACCAGAAAACAGATTAACAAACTATGTATCTTCTGTAAAATTATCACCAGAAAACTGATTAACAATCTATGTATCTTCTGAAAACTGACCACCAGAAAACTGATAATCAAAATATCTAGCACTTGAAAACTGATAACCAAAATATATATTGCCTGAAAACTGATCACCAGAAAACTGATAACCAAAATATCTATTCCCTGAAAACTGATCACCAGAAAACTAATTAACAAACTATGTATCTTCTAACTGCACAATGACTTGTACAACGACTGTACGACTGTATGACTGTACTGTACGACTACACAATGAACTGCACAATGACTTGTACAACGACTGTACGACTGTATGACTGTACTGTACGACTACACAATGAACTGCACAATGACTTGTACAACGACTGTACGACTGTATGACTGTACTGTACGACTACACAATGAACTGCACAATGACTTGTACAACGACTGTACGACTATATGACTGTACTGTACGACTACATAATGAACTGCACAATGACACTTGTAGTTCTAAAATTTATTTCTAATCGCTGATCAAGTAAAAAAACTGTAATTTCATTTAATAATTCCCATATTTTGCTTACATTGGTAAAGATTGAATGCATTTCCACAAATCAATATATTAAAATTGAGTTTTTGTTGAAGATACATTGCTTTTTGAAACAAATTTTCAGTAATTTTTTCTATACCTACACTAGCTCTTCAATTTTCGATAACAGATCATAAATTCTGCTATCATAACTCCACAAAACGTGTACACTCCTTGCTATCAAGAGTATTTCTTTCAAAGACTGAAGATGAATTAGCTTGAGGTCCAGTAGAATCCATTTTTGTTAGCAAAATTCGTACGTTTGATGAAATAGACTTAGAAATAGACTTATAGTTGAAGTTGGTTTTCACTCTTGTCTAAATTTTAGTTTTTACGTTTCAAAAGTTTTTTTTTTAAATTTGAAGATTTTTCGCATGAGCCCGTAGTATTTTTCTTAAAAAATTATACATTTAATCGAACTTACTAAATTCTGCTGTCATAACTCCATGAAATACCTACACTCCTTGCTTTTAAGAGTCTTTCTTTCAAAGATTGAAGATGAAATGGCTTGAGATCTAGTAGAATCCATTTTTATTTTCAAACTTCGTACTTTTGATGGCATTGGTTAGAACTTAAGTTTCAGCTTTTAAATCTAGGGACTTTTGGGTTTAGCGAGAGTAGAATCAATATATAGTTTTTGAAAATTCGTACATTCAATGACATTTATACGAATTTCAGTAAATTTTTTTGAAATTTAGAAAACTATTCATAAAATTTGATATACTTCATCGTTGAATCTTTACACACTTTTATACTATTTAGTTTAGTGAGAGTAGAATCTATTTTTATTGTCAAAGTTCGTACATTAAATGACATTTATTCGAATTTCAGTTAATATTATAGAAATTTGCAGAACTACTTTAACATTTTCTAAACTTCGAAATTTGGAGAACTATTGTAGCATTTTCTAAACTTATAAAAAAAACTTTGGTTCAAACTTTAGTTATTTTTTATCAATTTGGAGACTATTGGGTTTAACGAGAGTAGAATCAATTAATTAAATTCTTACATTCAATGACATTTATTCGAATTTCAGTTCATTTTTTAGAAATTTTGAGAACTATTCATAACATTTTCGGAACTTCTATAAAATCGTTATAACAACGTTATATAACATAGGTTTCCAAGTTTTGTTTTTACGTTTCAAGACTTTTAATGTTGAACTTCTTTTAATGTTGAAGATTTTTCGCATAAGCTCGTAGTTTTTTCTTCAAAATTCGTACATTTAATGAAACATAAATTCTGCTATCATAACTCCACAAAATTCCTACACTCATTGATTTCAAGAGTCTTTCTTTCAAAGATTGAAGATGAATTGACTTGAGGTGCAGTAGAATCCATTTTTGTATGCAAAATTCGTACTTTTGATGAAATAGCCTTAGAAATAGACTTATAGATCAAATTGGTTTTTACGTTTTAAGAGTTTCCTTTTTTGTCAATTTGAAGATTTTTAGCATGAGCTCGTAGTTTTTTCTTAAAAATTCATACATTTAATTAAACATAAATTCTGCTATCATAACTCCACAAAACGTCTACACTCCTTGCTTTCAAGAGTCTTTCTTTCAAAGATTGAAGATGAAATGGCTTGAGGTCCATTAGAAGATTTTTCGGATGAGCTAGTAGTTTTTTCTTTAAAATTCATACATTTAATCGAACATAAATTCTGCTATCATAACTACACAAAATGCCTACACTCCTTGCTTTTAATAGTCATTCTTTCAAAGATTGAAGATGAATTGGCTTGAGGTTCAGTAGAATCAATTTTTGTATTCAAAATTCGTACTTTTGATGAAATAGACTTAGAAATAGACTTATAGAAGAAATTGGTTTTTACTCTTGTCAAAATTTTAGTTTTTACGTTTCAAGAGTTTCTTTTATTTTAATTTGGAGATGAACTGGCGTCCAGGAAAATCCATATTTGTTGAAATTTTGTTTTGGTGGAGATGAATTGCCTTGAGGTCAACTAGAATCCATTCTTGTTTTCAAAATTTGTATTTTTAATGACATTGGTTAGAACTTCTTTTTTATTAATTTTGAGACTATTGGGTTTAACGAGAGCATAATCTATTTTTATTTTCAAAATTCGTACAGTCAATGACATTTATTCGAATTTCAGTTTATTTTTTTAGAAATTTGGAGAACTCTTCATAACATATTCTGAACTTCTATAAAATAGTTGAATAATTACACAGTATTACATAAGTTTCCAAGTTTAGTTTTTACGTTTCAAGACTTTTTTTTTTTTAAATTTGCAGACTTTTCGCATGAGCTTGTAGTTTTTTCTTCAAAATTCGTACATTTAATCGAACATAAATTCGGCTTCTTCCAAATTCGTACATTTAATCGAACATAACTTTTTCTATCATAACTCCACAAAAAGTCAATACTCCTTGCTTTCAAGAGCCTGTCTTTCAAGATTGAAGATGAATTGGCTTGAGGTACCGTAGAATCCATTTATGTTTTCAAAATTCGTACTTTTGATGCCATTGATTTGAACATCAGTTTATTAAAATTTGCAAAGTATTGGGTTTTAGTGAAAGTAGAATCTTTTTTGTTTTTAAATTTGGTACATTTAATGTTGTTTATGCGAATTTTAGTTTTTTGTTCTGAAATTTGGAAAACTACTAGGTTGAGTTCTAGTTAGAAGCTAATTTGTTTTCAAAATTGACTGTAATGTAACTGTAAAGTTGGTTACGTTTGTTGTAATTTTTGTGGCTGTCGTGGCATTTAGCTTAGGACTACGTAAAAAAGTGATGGTCAGTGTGAACATACCTGGTTCTGCAGGAAGAACTGGGGGTTGAGCTGGTTTCCATGTCCCTGCTGGAGCATCGCCAGCTGCTGGAGCTGCTGCAGGCTCGGCGGGTTGGGGAAGGCCTGCAGGCTGCCGAGCATGAGCGGGTTGCCGAGGAGACCGCCGAGGCCGCCGAGGGCGGCGAGGGCCGCCCCCACGCCGGGACTCGAACTGGTCACCTGCGAGTTGGGCGAGGACCTGTTCACCGACTCGTTCTCGCCCGTCACCTGCGAAGCGGAGGCGGCAATTAGCGAGGACGTCTTGCAGGAGAGCGCAATTACTGCTGCCTGTTTGCCGTCGCGAAGACGTGGGGCGTAATAGGGGAATTATTGCACGGGAAATTTTTATTAAACGCTTTCAAATATTTGCCGAGCGGACGGATCAAACAAGCGCCGCCGGTTTTAATCGAGACACGTCCCCCGGGGGCGGCCGGGGCGGATTGTTCTTTTGGAAAAACATTTGTTCTCCGATTTATATATAAGTATAAATCTGAAAGTTCGCCCCCGTGTCTGCAGGCCACCCCTCAAAAAGTTAAAATGTTTAAATTCTTAAGGGACGCGCCGTCCCCCTTGCAACGTCCGCAGTGATTTAATCGCACAATTACAAACGCAATACATCAATACTAGAGACAAGTCCATAGCTCACCAGGTTCAAGGCGCCGTCCCTGTCGGAGTCCATCGACTCCTCATCGTGCCTGGAGATCTGGTGGTCGCTGTTGATGCTCTGGTCGTCGCCGCTCAGGTCGCCGTTCAGGTCGCCGTCTGCAAAGGACATGATCGAATGTCAGCAAAAGGAACTGGGAAAATGCCGGACGTCGGGAGCTGAGCAATTAATAAATAATCGCCCGGCCGGGGCCGATAACATTGTTGCGAATATTGAATCCGCTCAGGTTTCTCTCCTCTCCTCCTCCTTTTTGTATTTTAATCGCGATTGTTTGCTCACCAGCTTGTGAACATGGCGCGTGCCGTTTCGGGGCCTCTCTGAAAGGCCTAGGATGGGGTGCCGGAATTATAATTTGATTGGCTCCAGGGGACGCTCCTCGACTAACCCTAAACAGATTGGGGTTGGGATCATCGATCATCGCGCGGCGGTTTTTAAGCGCGAAACGAGAGACGGCCCAAAATGGGTGCATTTTTTATCCGGATTTAAAACGCAACTGTCCATAAGCCGCGCCATTATAGGCAGTTAGGTGATGAGTTATGTCACACGAGCGAATAAAAAGGGGACAATGAAAACTGCAATGCTGATGATTTATGAACTAGCTTTTATAACATTTCTGTATTTATTTAATTTTATTTCACAACTACCTTTTTCTACTGCTATGGCCAACTACCGCCGCCAAGGAGCCACCACAGGAAGTAGAAATGCTGTGATAAAAGCAACATCATTTCTATGTTTCCCATCGCCAAGAAGCAATACACCACAGAAAGTAGCTTATATTGAACACGTTATAATCCATGCTAATGGTAATGGATAGGAGCGAAAATAGAGATAGAAGTAAAGGCAGCATTTCCAAATGTGGTGTAAATGTGGTAGGGACGGTAATTGGCCATAGCAGAGGAAATAGGGCATTGTTGAACAAACAGAAAGAAACCTCATTGAAATGTTTCTTTCTGTTTATTGAACAACGGCCTACTTCCTCTGCTATGGCCAATTACCGTCGCAACGGAGCGATCCACCTAATCCACCTCCCACCTAATACACCTTTAGCTAACCTAACATGACATAACCGAATCTAACCTATTAATAAACCTATTAGATTTCAAGGATTTTTCACATATCGAAGGTAATCTCGAAGGTAATCGAAGGTGGTTACACTTATTTTTAATTTATTACAAAATTAAGCCATGCTTCATCTTTTTCACAACATTTGAAAATGCGGTCTTTACTTCTATTTCTATTTTTGTTCCTATGTTTCTTTCTGTTTATTCAACAACGGCTATTTCCTCTGCGATGGTCAATTACCGTCGCCAAAGAGCGATCCACCACATTTGGAAATGCTGCCTTTACTTCTATTTCTATTTTTTCTCCTATCCATTTTTTAATTTTTTTGCATGGATTTTAACTTGTTCAACATAAGCTAACCTAACATGACATAACCGAATCTAACCTATTATTAAACCTATTAGATTTCAATGATTTTTCACATATCGAAGGTAATCTCGAAGATAATCGATGGTGGTTATACTTATTTTTAATTGGTTAGGAAATTAAGCCAAGCTTCAGCCTTTTCAGAATCATCAAGAGACTGTTGCGAAAATAATATCATTAGAGCGAAATCTAGATTTTTGGGGAAAAAACGACAACCGCAAGTGAGTTCATAAATTTTCGAAACCTATCAACAATTTCTAAAAAAGTTTCGAAATTGTTTTTGGAAAAACATGAAACAAAACACGTCTGCACGTGGATTCAGTTAACGATTCAAGACTTTTAGAGCGAATTCAAGACTTTTGGAAAACAAACGACAAACGTAGGTGGGTTCATAGATTTTCGAAATAAATGAACAATTTCTAAAATAGTTTCGAAAATGTTTTTGAAACAACGTAAAACATCTGAATTCAGTTAATGATTTAAGATTTTTAGAGCGATATCTAGATTTTGGGAAAAACAACAACCGCAACGGTAATTGACCATAGCAGAGAAAATAGGTCGTTGTTGAATAAACAGAAAGAAACATAGCAACAAAAATAGAAATAGAAGTAAAGGCCGCATTTTGTGTTTCCATAGTGTTTCCCGAAAGTGTTTCCCCAGTTTCGAAATCTATGAACAATTTCTAAAAAAGTTTCGGAAATGCTTTTGGTAAAACCTAAAACAAAACACGTCAGCATCTGGATTCAGTTAATGATTTAAGACTTTTAGAGCTGACTTCTAGATTCAGAAAATCTAGACTTTGGCAAAAAAACGTGTCGCATTTTCAAAATCTATGAATAATTTCTACAAAATTTTCGAAAATCATCAGTTATTATTATCAAACATACCATTTTTACACAGCTTTCCAAATTTATGAAAAATGTTTATTATCTTAAGAATTAAAAACAACTGAAATAATTTACAACATTAAACATATTCATATAAATTTCTAAGGTTGTATACAATCATTAAATCATTACACAGTATACATATCTTTATAAAATTAGCTTGAAATTTGAAATGTAATTATCATATTATGATTTCAAAATTTTAACATACCATATTTTTGGTTCTACACTGTATCATCTAATGACTCCATTTTTTATTTTTATTCAAGTCTATTATAATATTTTAAGTTAAGAGATTTGCAGGATGAGAATAGAAGAATTAATAAATTAAAAATATAATTGAGTTTAGCAAAATTCATCATCAATAGCAATTGCAATTGAAGCAATAAGCATTTCCATATGATTTTCTAAACTTGTATAAAACTGTTTAGTCCGAAATTATATGAAAAATATTTATTATCTTAAGATTTAAAAATTTAAAATTTTTTTGCAACATTAAACATATTCATGTAAATTTCTAAACTTGTATACAATCATTAAATCATTACACAGTATACATAGGTTTCCAAAATTAGCTTGAAATTATTTGAAATTTAATTATTATCTTGTGATTTCAAAATTTTAACGTACCACATTTTTAGTTCTACGCCCTTCTAATGACTCCATTTAAAAAAAAATCCAAATCTATTACAATATTTTGAGTTAAGAAATTTTCAGGATGAGACGAGTAAGAATTGATAAATAAAAAATAATTCAGTTTATCAAAATTCATCATTTTGAAGCAATAAGCATTTCCATATGATTTTCTAAACTTGTAGGAAACTGTTCAGCTCGAAATTATATAAAAAATATTTATTATTTTAAGATATAAAACTTTTGAAATATTTTACAACAGTAAACATATTCATATACACTTCCAAACTTGTATAAAATCATTAAATCATTATAAAGTATACATAGCTTTTCAAAATTAGCTTGAAATTATTTGAAGTTTATTTATCATATTTGATTTCAAAATTTTAACATACCACATTTTTCGTTCTACATTGTATCATCAAATGACTCTATTTTTTATTTTTATTTCAAGTCTATTATAATATTTTAAGTTAAGAGATTTGCAGGATGAGAAGATGAAGTTTAATAAATAGAAAAAAAAACAGTTTATCAAAATTCATCATTTTGAAGCAATAAGCATATCCATATGATATTCTAAACGTGTATAAAACTGTTTCATTTCCAAAATATTGTGAGTGCGATGTTTTTGAAATTAGATATACCCTAGATAAGACACTGGTTTTTAAATTATGAAAATTCATCATTTTGAAATAATCAGCATTTCCATATGATTTTCTGAATATGTATAAAACTGTTCAATTTCCAAAATATTGTAAAACGTGATTCCCAAAATATTGTGAGTGTGATGTTTTTGAAATTAGATATATCCTAGATAAATCAATGCTTTCCATGTTATGCAAATTTATGAATTTGAAACAATAAGCATTTCCATATGATTTTCTAAACTTGTTTAACGCTGCCTAAGTGTCTAATCAAAAATATTGTGATTGTGATTTTTTTGGAATTCGAAACACCCCATATATTCACAAAAATTACTAGTAAATCTCAAATTTTGAAAAATTATTACAACGTCTACGAAAAATGGAAAATCCAAGTTTTTTGAACGTTTCCTATGATTGATTAATTTTTGAATTCTGCAAATTCATCGCAAAATCTACAAAATGTACAAACTCAAAGTCATCAATCATCTCTAAATCGACAGAATCCTGAACATAAAAGTTCTCAATGATTCCATAAGTATTACTAAATCTCAAATTTTTAATAATTATGACTACGGCGATGAAAAATGGAAGATCCAAGTTTTTTAAATGTTTCTTGTGATTGATTAATTTTTAAATTCTGCAAAATTATTGTCACATGAAACAAAACACGTCTGCATGTGAATTCAGTTAACGATTTAAGACTTTTAGAGCGTAATCTAGATTTTTGGAAAAATCGACAACCTTAAGTGGGTGTTTTCCAATTTTCGAAATCTATGAACAATTTCTAAAGAAAGTTTCGACAATGCTCTTGGAAAAACATAAAACAAAACACGTCTGTATCTGATTTACGATTTAACGACTTAAGACTTTACAGCGAAATTTAGATTTTGGAAAAAACACGATCCACTTGCGGTTGTGTTTCCCCACTTTCGAAATCTATGAACAATTTCTAAAAAAGTTTCGAAAATGTGTTTGAAACAACATTAAACAAAGCACTTCTGCATCTGGATTCAGTTAACGATTTAAGATTTTTAGGGCGAAAACTAGATTTTGGAAAAAAAACACACTAGATAGTACGAGATAATACATTTTAATGATTAATACATAAAAACTCAAAGTCATCAATCCATATGAGTAACTAATTATCTAATTTCCTATAATCATCTCTAAACCGGCAGAATCATGAACATAAAAGTTTTCAATTGCTCCATAAGTATTACTAAACCTTAATTTTTTTATTAATTTTGACTACGGCCATGAAACAATTTTATTAAATATTTCTTATGATTGGTTTATTTTAGAATTCAGCAAAATTATTGCCAGATGCAACAAAAACATGAAACAAAACACATCGGCATGTGGACTCGGTTAATAATTTAAGACTTTTAAAGCGAAAACTAGATTTTTGGAAAATAAGACAACCGCGGGTATTTTCCAAATTTCGAAATCTATGAACAATGTCTTAAAAAGTTTTGACAATGCTTTTGGTAAAACAAAACACGTCTGTATCTGATTTACTATTTAACGACTTTAAGACTTTTACAGCGAAATTCAGATTTTGGAAAAAAAACACGACCCACTTACAATTGTATTTCCCCATTTTCGAAAATTATGAACAATTTCTAAAACAGTTTTAACAATGCTTTTGGAAAAACATAAAACAAAACACGTCTGCATCTGATTTGCGATTTAACGAGTTTAAGACTTGTAGAGTGAAATCTAGATTTAAAATAAAAACACGACAACCGCAAATGGGCGTTTCTCCATTTTCGAAATCTATGAACAATTTCTAAAAAAGTTTGGAAAAACTTGAAACGAGCCACGTCTGCATCTGGATTCAGTTAACGATTTAGGATTATTAGAGCGAAAACTAGATATTGAAAAAAAAACGACAATCGCAAGTGGGCAAGTGGGTGTTTCCCCACTTTCGAAATCTATGAACAGTTTCTAAAAAAGTTTCGACAATGCTTTTGGAAAAACATAAAACAAAACATGTCTGCATCTAGATTCAGTTAACGATTTAAGGCTTCTAGAGCGAAATCTAGATTTAGGAAAAAAAAGATAACCGCAAGTGTTTCCCCATTTTCGAAATCTATGAAAAATTTCCAAAGAAGTTTTGAAAATGTTTTTGAAAAAAACATATAACTAAACACGTCTGCATCTGGATTCAGTTAACGATTTAAGACTTTAGAGCGAAATCTAGATTTCGACATCTAAATGTGAAATTTTGAAAAAAATATTACTACGTCCACGAAAAATGAAAATCCAAGTTTTTGTAAACGTTTCCTATGATGGGGTATGGTATGACATGATATGATATCCTATGATTTGGTTACGTCTACGAAAATTGAAAAATCCAAGTTATTTAAACGTTTCCTATGATGGGGTATGGTATTATATGATATGATATCCTATGATATTGGGTACGTCTACGAAAATTGAAAAATCCAAGTATTTTAAACGTTTCCTATGATGGGATATGATATGATTTGATATGATATCCTATGATATTAGGTTAAGTAGTTAAGATATTGGATTTTTTTTGGATATAATTCGGTTTTTGTAAAAATCATAAAACTAAACACAGGGTTGAGTTTACAATTTCAGGCATTCAGATCATTTCAGAATCATGAAAACACAAGTTCTCAAAAATACCATAAGCACTACTAAATGTCATAGTTAAATTTTGAAAAAAATATGACTAAGTCCACGAAAAATGAAAATCCAAGCTTTTTAAACGATTCCTATAATGAGGTATGATATGATATGATATGATATCCTATAATATTGGGTGAAATAGTTAAGATTTTGGATTTTTTTGTATATAATTAGGTTTTTGAAAAAAAAACAAAACTAAACACAGGGTTGAGTTTACAAGTTCAGGCATTCAGAGCATTTCAGAATTATGAAAATACAAGTTCTCAAAAATACCATATATACTACTAAATGCCAAAATTTGCAAAAAAAATATGACTACGTTCACTAAAAATGAAAATCCAAGTTTTTAAACGTTTCCTATGATGAGGTATAATATGATATGATATGATATCCTATAATATTAGGTACGTCTACGAAAATTGAAAAATCCAAGTTTTTTAAACGTTTCCTATGATGGGGTATGGTATGATATGATATGATATCCTATAATATTGGGTGAAATAGTTAAGATTTTGGATTTTTTTTTTATATAATTAGGTTTTTGAAAAAAACATAAAACTAAACACAGGGTTGAGTTTACAAGTTCAGGCATTTAGAATTATGAAAATACAAGTTCTCAAAAACACCAAATGTACTACAAAATGTCAAAATTTGCAAAAAAATATGACCACGTCCACGAAAATTAAAAATCCAAGTTTTGAAACGTTTCCTATGATGAGGTATGATAAGATATGATTGCATATCATAGGATACAATGATATACTATGATATTAGGTACGTCTACGAAAATTGAAAAATCCAAGTTTTTTAAACGTTTCCTATGATGGGGGTATGGTATGATATAATATGATATCCTATAATATTAGGTGAAATAGTTAAGATTTTGCATTCCTTTTGGATATAATTAGGTTTTTGAAAAACATAAAACTAAACACAGGGCTGAGTTTACAAGTTCAGGCATTCAGAGAATTTCAGAATTATGAAAATACAAGTTCTCAAAAATACCATATGTACTACTAAATGCCAAAATTTGCAAAAAAATATGACTACGTCCACGAAAAATGAAAATCCAAGTTTTTGTAAACGTTTAGTACGATGGGGTATGGTATGTATGATATGATATCCTATGATATTGGGTACGTCTATGAAACATGAAAAATCCAAGTTTTTTAAACGTTTCCTATGATGGGGTATGGTATGATAAGACATGATATCTTATGATATTGGGTAAAGAAGTGAAGATTTTGGATTTTTAAAAAAATTAATTAGTTTTTGAAAAAAACATCAAACCAAACACAGGGTTGAGTTTACAAGTTCAGGCATTCAGAGCATTTCAGAATCATGAAAATACAAGTTCTCAAAAATACCATATGTACTACTAAATATCAAAATTTGCAAAAAAATATGACTACGTCCACGAAAAATGAAAATCCAAGTTTTTAAACGATTCCTATGATGAGATATGATATGATATGATATGATATCCTATGATATTAGGTACGTCTTCAAAAATTGAAAAATCCAAATTTTTTAAACGTTTCCTATGATGGGGTATGGTATAATATGACATGATATCCTATAATATTGGGTAAAGTAGTTAAGATTTTGGATTTTTTTTATATAATAAGGTGTTTCAAAAAAAGATAAGACTAAACACAGGGTTGAGTTTACAATTTCAGGCTTTCAGAGCATAATCTGGGTTTTGGAAAAAAACGACTACCGGAAGTGGATGTTTCTGTTAATAATATTTTCGTAATCTGTACAAAAATTCGAGAATTTGGCAGATATTTGTGTTTATTAGAAGCGGCTATTTAGTCTCATTAAATTTTTCTTTGAAAAACGTTCTTTAACAGAAAATTTAAGATAATTTTAAACTGACTACCTTTGTGGTACACAAAATCTTATTGATGCCTTCTTTCACGGTGAAAATTAAGTTAAAGTAGATGAATGGGTTGAACGGAACAAAATAAAATCACTTCTCGTTTACTAATTTTTATTTCACTGCATGTTAGGATGAATTTTTTCCAGCATTTATTTTATGGGGTATCCCATAAATTTTTAACGGACGGTTTATGTTGTGTATTCGAGTGTTGTATTTTTTTGGAAAATAATTGCACTGTACGATCTCTGCCTGCATTCGTCTCCGGATTTCAGTTAGCTCCTGTAAACTTGGCGTGAGCGTATTTTTATTCAGATCCAAATCCCGGCGGTCCGGAAACGAGCAGTGCTATACTTTTATTGGCGTCCGCGGGTTTTCCTATTCAAAACGCGCCATTTGAATAATGCGCGTGCTTCTCCCCGTGCAGTTTTTTCTTCTTCCTGCAGCGTGTCCAGTTCTGAATTATTCGCCGCGATCCCATCGATTGGCGGGCCCCCGATGGGTCGGTATTCGGGGCACGAGCGCGTAAAAAAATCAGACCCTATTTTACATATATTCAGAAGCAAATTCTTCATCCAGAACTATTTAAATGCTGCGAGGGAGTCCGATATCTGAATACGGCTGCTTTATATTCAATCTGGGTGCCGCGGCGGTTCGATTTTGCAAATACTGTAAAGTTGATCCAGAGGAAAATCCGGGGGGGCGCTTTGCATGTGAAAGCGCCCCCCCGGGGGCGCCGCCCCCGGCAGTAAAATATTTGTTAATACGCGCCGGGTGAATGCGGAATCCGTTAATTTTCCGGCACATTTGCGTGCTGGGTGTTAAGTCCTGCATACCGGGCGATAAGCGCTTTCCACGGTCGGTGCGCTCCGATGACCGCCGCTTTTCCCTGTGGGGGCGGCTGGCAGGAGCATCCCCGGAGTTGGTATAAGAAATTTCACACCAACTGAATTTTTATATTTAGGGATGCAGCGGTCACTTGAGTCGTGCCCACGTAGCGTGAAAATAGCCTTGCATCCCTTTACCCGGTCAATAACTGGAAATATCGGGTGGCGCGTGGAAAAAACATTAACGTAATTTTCCTCCTCCTCACAATTGCCGGGGAGCCAATCAATCATGGGGCGCGTTTCAGCGCGGAGGGGGCGCGCCTGGACGGGCCCGAAAGGGTGTAAAAGTGTAGTTAAAAGAATAAAATACGATGTTAATCCGTGAAATATGCCCTAATCGATTATGGGAGCCCCATATGCCGCGTCCCCCGTGATTTATTGGCGGCGGAAAAAATGCGACGACGGCGACGGGGGCAATTAACTTATTGCAGGAGAGCACCGAGTGCCGCCACGTGCGCGCACGTCAACCCCCGGGGCGGCACGCGCCCCTTTTGTCACACGCCGAGGCTCGAGACGAAGAAGGGTTAAACGCTCTTAGTGCCCTTTTTTATGTATGTATAATATTTCCTCGGGGGACGTTTTATTGCGGCGTCCTCCTTTCAATAAAGGACCTGTTAATCGGGTGGCTGCCTCACTCGGAGGGTGCCTGAAGACGTAAACACACACACACACTCACACACATACGTGTGAGTGGTCTGCGGTATTAAATTATTAAGTGTGATTTCGGTGTGAATCCTGAAATATCCAGCATTAACCGAAGTGGTCTGGGCCGGTAAAAAGTAACGAAATCGTCATTAACGAGAACAGTGGCTGGCTGGATTTTTTTCGCCATCGCGCTCGTAACCCTCTAATTTGAGAGTGTCCGCGGCGCCACCGCACAATTTCAACGGCCAGCAGGACACCGAGTCAGTCACTCTCGGTAATTCCATGTGGAGGTCGCCGCACTGAAATCCCCATCCCACACACAGCAAATTGCCCTCAAGAATCATCCAGAAATTATACATTTTTTTGGATTCACACACATCATCATTTAGGGACGATTTTGCAAATATTACGAAACTAATCACCAAACTAGCAAAAAAAATGATTCTCACACAACATTTTAGGGATGATTTTGCAATAGCATAAAATCAATCATTAAACAAGCAGTTTATTTTTATTATATCATTTTAGGGATGATTTTGCAAAACTAGAAAACTAGTGACTCTAATTTTAACAACAAATATAATTAGACTAAATACCCGCTTCTGGTTATCGAGTTTTTCCCATATATCTAGATTTTGCTCTAAGCACCTAAAATCGTAAACTCAATCTGTAAGAGTTTCACGTTTTTTCAAAAACAGTTTCGAAATATTTTTCCACATTATTCACAGACTTCGGAAATTTTATCAGAGGAAACACCCACTTCCGGTTGTCTTGTTTCCCAAAATCTAGATTTTGCTCTAAAAGCCTTAAATCGTAGACTGAATCCAGATGCAGAAGTGTTTGTGTTATGCAATTATTTTCTAAAAAATGTTCCGACTCGAACACACCCTGTATTAACACATATACTGTTCGTTAAATGTATATGGGGTGCCCTATAAACTATAGGTTTAAAAAAAATGCATCCTAACATGAAGTCAGCGAGATAAAAGTTAATCCCCTTGTCCAGTTTAACATAATTTTATGGAATATGACAACAATAAGATTGTGTTTACTACATCATATGTATCATATGTTGTTTTTTTCTACATCCTGATGGTCTCTTTGATTGTAAAACACTAAAACTTTCATTCTAAGGACTATACCAACATCAAAATTTAAGAAAATAGGTTTTTTGCAAACAACGACCCAATGACCCGTTTTTTGCATCTGAGTGTACAAGCGTAGGCAGTTTTAACTTTAGGTAAAAACTATTATTTTTAACTTTTTTAAACAAAACATCAATTAAACATCAGCTATCGACTAAATATGCGCTTCTGGTTGTCGATTTTTTCCTCACATATTTAGATTTTGCTCTGAACATTTTTTAAACAACAAATTTAATTTGACTAAATATCCGCTTCTAGTTGTTGATTTTTTTTTCATATGTGTACATTTCGCTCTAAGCGCTTTAAATCGTAAGCTTAATCCGTAATTTTGTTTCATGGTTTTTGCCTTCAAGAATCCTCCAGAAATTATACATTTTTTTGGATTCACATACATCATTTTAGGGACAATTTTGCAATATTATAAAATTAACAACAAACTAGGACAAATTTTTAGCTTATCATATATCATTTTAGTCAATCAATCAAATTACAAAATTTACATTAACCTAGCACATTTTTTTTTAATTCTCATATATTATTGTTCATTTAGTAATATTACACTAGGCACTAGGAAATCCCCATCCCACACACAACAAATTGCCCTCAAGAATCCTCCAGATATTATACAATTTTGTGGATGCAGCACATATCATTTTAGGGATGATTTTTCAATATTACAAAATGAATCATTAAACAAGCACAATTTTTTGAATTCTCAGATACCATTAAATAAAACACTTTTCTTTGTTTATATCACACTTTACTGTTCTATTACTGTTTATATCACTGTTGTGATATAAACAAAGAAAAATGTTTGTTTAATTTCATTTCATCATGTATCACGAAGTAGATGCCTCCAACATTGACCAATTTCTCATATATCATTTTAGGGATGATTTTGCAATATTTTAAAATAAACACTAAACTAGGACACATTTTTGGCTTCTCATATATCATTTCAGGGATAATTTTTCACATATCTAGATTTTGCTCTAAATATTTTTAAACAACAAATTTAATTAGACTAAATATTCGCTTCCGGTTTTGGTTTTTTTTCCATATGTCTACATTTTGCTATAAGCTCCTTAAATCGTAAGCTTAATCCGTAAGTATTTTGTTTCATGCTTTTTGCCCTCAAGAATCCTCCAGAAATTATACATTTTGTAGGATTCACATATCCATACATCATTTTAGGGACGAATTTTGCAATATTACAAAATTTACATTAACCTAGCACATCTTTTTTGGATTCTCGTATATCGTTTTAAGGTTCATTTAGTAATATTATACTACGCACTTAAATCCCCATTCCATACACACAACAAATTGCCCTCAAGAATCCTCTAGATATTATACAATTTTGTGGATGCAGCACATATCATTTTAGAGATGATTTTTCAATATTACAAAATGAATCATTAAACTAGCACAATTTTTTGAATTCTCATATACCATTAAATAAAACACTTTTCTTAGTTTATATCACACTGTTCCATTACTGTTTATATCACTGTTATGATATAAACAAGGAAATATGTTTGTTTTATTTAATTTCATCATGTATCACGAAGTAGATGCCTCCAACATTGACCAATTTCTCATATATCATTTAAGGAATGATTTTGCAATATTATAAAATTAACACTAAACTTGGACAAATTTTTAGCTTCTTATATATCATTTTGGGGATAGTTTTTTGCAATATTTCAAAATTAATAATTAAGCTAAGTACCTAGCACATTTTTTATGGATTCTATAGGTATAACTTTCTGCATTGACAAGTATGGGTTAGCTATTAAATTTCTGAAAATTTATTATTTGCAAATTTGTTATTACATTCGTGTACAGCATACCTTAAACTAATTTTCCTAAAAATTTGGCAAAGTTTTAGTACTAAATAAGAGAGAAAATCAAACATTTAACTTTCTGCATTGACAAGTATGGGTTAAATATTACTGAAATTTCTGAAAATTTATTATTTGCAAATTTGATATAAGATAAGTATAAAGTATACCTAAAACTAATTCTCCTAAAAATTTGACAAAGTTTCTGTATTAAATAAAGGAGGAAATCAAAAATATAACTTTCTGCATTACCAAGTATTGGTTAGCTATTATTGAAATTTCTGAAAAATTATTATTTGTAAATTTGATATCAGATTCGTATACAATACACCCGAAACTAATTCACTTGAAAATTTAACAAAGATTCAGTACTAAATAAGGGAAAAAATCAAACATATAACTTTCTGCATTGCCAAGTATGGGTTAGCTATTACTAAAATTACTGAAAAGTTATTATGTGCAAATTTGATATTAGATTCGTGTACAGTATACCTGAAACTAAATCTCCTGAAAATTTGACAAAGTTTCAGTTTTAAATAAATGAGGAAATAAAAAATATACCTTGCTGCATTACCAAGCATTGGTCAGCTACTACTGAAACTTGTGAAAAGTTATTACTTGCAAATTTGATATTAGATTCGTATACAATATACCTAAAACTAATTATCCTGAAAATTTGACAAAGTTTCAGTATTAAATAAGGGAGTAAATCAAACATATAACTTTCTTAATTGACATGTATTGGTTAGCTACTACTGAAATTTCTGAAAAGTTATTATGTGCAAATTTGATAATAGATTCGTATACAGTATATCTTAGACTAATTCTCCTGAAAATTTGACAAAGATTTAGTATCAAATAAAGGAGAAAATAAAAAATATAACTTTCTGCATTGCCAAGTATATGTTAGCTATTACTGAAAATTCTGAAAATTTATTATGTACAAATTTGTAATTAGATTCGTATACAGTACACCTTAGACTAAATCTTTTGAGAATTTGACAAAGTTTCAATATTAAATAAAGGAAAAAATCAAACATTTAACATTCTACATTGACAAGTATGGGTTAGCTATTACTGAAATTTCTGAAAAATTATTATTTGTAAGTTTAATACTAGACTCGTGTACAGTACACCTGAAACTAAATCTGCTGAAAATTTGACAACGTTTCAGTATGAAATAAGGGAAAAAAATCAAACATTTAACTTTCTGCATTGGCAAGCATGGGTTAGCTATTACTGAAATTACTGAAAATTTATTATTTGAAAATTTGAAATTAGGATCGTATACAGTACACCTGAAACTAATTCTCCTGAATATTTGACAAAGTTTCAGAATTAAATATGGGAGAAAATAAGACAGATAACTTTCTGCATTGACAAGTATGGGTTAGCTATTACTGAAAGTTTTGAAAAGTTATTTTGTACAAATTTCATATGAGATTCGTATACAGTACACCTTAAACTAAATCTCCTGAAAATTTGACAAAGTTTCAGTATTAAATAAGAGAGAAAATCAAACATATGACTTTCTGCATTGCCAAGTATAGATTAGCTCTTACTGAAACTTTTGAAAATTTATTATTTGCAAATTTGATATTAGATTCGTATACAGTACACCTGAAACTAATTCTCCTGAAAATGTGACAAAGTTATAGTAATAAATAAATGAGAAAATCAGACAGATAACTTTCTGCATATACAAGTATGGGTTAGCTATTACTGAAATTTCTGAAAATTTATTATTTGCAAATTTGTTATTAGATTTGTGTACAGTACACCTGAAACTAATTCTCCTGAAAATTTGACAAAGTTTCAGTATTAAATAAGGGAGAAAATCAAAGATATAACTTTCTGCATTTTCAAGTATTGGTTAGCTATTACTGAAATTTCTGAAAGTTTATGATTAGCAAATTTGATATTAGATTCGTGTACAGTATACCTGAAACTAATTGTCCTGAAAATTTAACAAAGATTCAGTATTAAATAACGGAGAAAATCAAAGATATAACTTTCTACATTGCCAGATATGGATTAGCTATTACTGATATATGTTTTGTGACTTCGGTTTTCAAGATTTCATACGTCTAGCGATGATTTAGCGAACTAGTAGTTGCAAATTTTTGAGTGTTTCTTGCTATGAATTAAGAAAATTTCGTAAACATGATAATGTTTATGCAAAATTGGAGAACTGGTCTCTCATATGAAGTGTCTAATGACATTAATTTACTATACTTTGTGGGATGTGATGAAAATTTCATATTATATCTAATATCATCTAATATCATCATATCATCTCTCTGGCTTTCCATCTTTTATGAGTAGGTTTTTTATGTACTCCACTCCTCAATTACTATTTCAAAGAATCCAATAATTAAGTCTCATTGTGAGTACTACATTTTTATGGAAAACATTTAATGTGTGTACACACAAAAAATTAAACTTCAAAAACGATTAATTTTACCTGTACGTTAAAAAAAAATGTGTGGAACTTACCATCATTTGAGGGTGGCGTCGAGGGGGTCTTGTCCATGCGATTCAGCGACCTCTGGTGATCGCCTATAAATAAAATAAGAAGCATTATCGAGTGCTGCAGGACTCCTCGGTCTGCTGGTCCCCCCGTGCTTTCCCGGTAAGCAGGATATATGCAAAAGCTCGGGGGGCGAAAAATAATAGCGAGGGGCCCGGCGTCCCGGGGGATCCATAGAGTCCGGTGCCGGGGGACCCCGGGGGAGCGGGGAATGGGGGTTAAAGTATCCGCGACGCCGGACGCCGACGCGCCGCAGACATAAATAATGCACCTGCGGCGACGTCCATCCCGAAAGTATCGATGACGCGGGACTCGCCTGGACCCCCATCCATACAATTAAAATCAACAGCAATATTGAAAGGAATGGTCAAGTATTGTATAGTGTATCAAATGCAACAGGATCACAATAGTAAATTACATTGTAAGTAAATACAATGGGATCAAAAATGTAAATTAGGTTATAAGTAAATACAACATGATCAAAAATGTAAATCGAGCTGTAAGTTGTCTGCCGAGGCGATAGCCGAGGCTCAAATAATAGCTTGAAACTGTACAATGTTAATTAAGTTGTAAGTAAATACAACAGGATAAAAAATGTAAATCAAGCTGAAAGTTGTGTGCCGAGGCGATAGCCGAGGCTCCAATAATCGCTTGAAAATTTACAACCTTACAGCCTGCTTCATCTAATAATCATTTATAATTCTTCCATTCGTGCAATCAAATTTTGTCAGCCACAAATTTGTATTGCAATAGTGCCAATACAGAAACTTGTTTCGCGGTCTACCGCAGTTTGGGGGGATCCGCACACTTTTGCCGCTTCCGTGGGCGCCGCTCCTGACATTTGCATGGACATTGGCGTCGTTCATATTTTATGGATCGCGTGCCGGGATCTGAATATGAATATGTCTACGTATGAATCTTTAAAACTCCATCTATTCCGTCCATGCATTCCCGATGGCGGATATTCACCGATTCAATATGCAATTACGAAAACGCCTCGGACCCCTCCGGAGCCGTGCATTCATTGACATTTGAGCGATGCACACACGCGGTTGCCAATTAAAAAAAAAAAGAAAAAAAATAGTTCCCCGTTTCCGGTTGGCGGTTTCCGCATAGAAGCCCCAAATCAATACGTTGAATCAGGTTTGAATCAGTTGAATCAGGGTATTGTACGATGAATTAAAGGAGATTCAAGTATAAAGAAATTTCCGGAAGAATGTTATAGGTCTTATATTAAATCTATTATAATTAAAAAAAAAATAAAAAAATTAAATCATGAGTGATTTCTTTGAAAACGTTATAATTTCCATTGAAAATATTGTAATTTCCATTGAAAATATTGTAATTTCCATTGAAAATATTGTAATATCCATTGAAAATATGGCAAATTTCAATGAAAATTGTATAATTACCTAAAAATTGCTATATGTTACTAAGAACATCTTTTAGTGCGGAATGTGTGGTATATACAGTGATGCTCACATAAATCTAATAATAAAGAGGTTTGTTACATGTAATTTTATACTCTTTTCTGCAAAAATTCGCCATTCTCTTCTATTTTAGGTCAGGTCCTTAGCTTCCTTCCAACTTATTCCCTTCTTCTTAAGTATATAAAATTGCCATTGTAATTTTGGTGATGATTGATGAATAAATGATGATTTTTGGTTAATTTTCAGCATTTTAAGTTTTGTAATTATTACAAATAATAATTTCACAATATTTACTTAAAATTTGTAATTTACATTAAATATTCATAATTTTCCACTTGCTAATAAAACTATGTAATCTGTAATTAAATAATCTCAACTAAAAAAGGCACTTTCACAAATTTACCATAAAAATTTTTTCGAAATTTTTTCGAAAAACAGTGTTTGTTGCTATGAATTTGTTGCAATTTGAATTGGAAGTTTCATAAAATCATGATTTCTAGCGATGCTTTTGCAATTTTCAATAAGAGTTCTGAACTCTTCAGTGATGTTTTATAAGTTACAAGAAAAGTGAACGAATTTTGTTATTTATAAACGATGTTTGCATAATTTATTGAAAATTTTGCAATTTTCAGTCAATGGAAGCATAATTTATTAAAAATTTTGCCATTTTCAGTCAACGGAAACATAATTTATTGAAAATTTTGCTATTTTCAGCGAATGGAAGCATAATTTATTAAAAATTTTGCCATTTTCAGTCAATGGAAGCATAATTTATTAAAAATTTTACGATTTTCAGTCAATGCAGTTTTCAATCATTGACTGAAACTGGCAAAATGATTGTAAAAAAAATATGTCAAGAATCATTCAATGGATATTAATCCAATTCAAGACATTATAAACCAACATATCACCAAATATCACTGATAAATTCCATCGATATTGATACGCTAGTTTTTGAGATATAAGAGAATGAATTTTGTAATTCGTGATAGATGTTTGTAATATTTATTGAAAATTTTGCCCTGCGTGATGACGGTTTGCAAAATTCTAGAATAATTCGCACATAGTGAACCTTTTGTGACTTCAGTTTTCAAGATTTTATATGGTGATGATTTTGCAAAATTGGAAAAGTAGTTGATAATTTGTGAGTGTTTCTTGCTATGAATTTTGAAAATTTTGCAATTTTCAGTCAATGGAAAACACATGCTGATTGTAAAAAACTAATATCTCAAGAATGATGCATTGGATATTAATCCAATTCAAGATATTATAAACCAATATATTACTAAATATTATTGATAAATTCCATTAATATTGATACGCTAGTTTTTGAGATATGAGAGAATGAATTTTGTAATTCGTAAAAGATGTTTGCAACATTTATTGCAAATTTTGCCATTTCTAGTCAATGGAAAACATATGCTCATAGTAAAAAACAAATATTTCAAGAATGACGCATTGGATTTTAATACAATTCAAGATATAATATACCTACATATCACCAAATATCACTGATAAATTCCGTTTATATTGATACGCTAGTTTTTGAGATATAAGAGAATGAATTTTGTAATTCATAAAAGATGTTTGCAACATTTATTGCAAATTTTGCCATTTCTAGTCAATGGAAAACATATGCTCATAAAAAAAAACAAATATCTGAAGAATGACGCGTTGGATTTTAATACAATTCAAGATATAATATACCAACATATCAACAAATATCCCTGATAAATTTCATCGATATTGATACGCTAGTTTTTGAGATATAAGAGAATGAATTTTGTAATTCATAAAAGATGTTTGTAACATTTATTGAAAATGTTGTCATTTCCAATCAATGGAAAACACATGCTCATGGTAAAACACAAATAAGTCAAGAATGACGCATTGGATTTTAATACACTTTAAGATATTATACACCAACATATCACTGAATATTAGTGATAAATTGCATTGATATTGATACGCTATTTTTTGAGATATAAGAAAATCAATTTTGTAATTCATAAAAGGTGTTTGTAACATTTATTGATCATTTTGCCATTTCTAGTTGATGGAAAACACATGCTCATAGTAAAAAACAAATATCTCAAGAATGACGCATTGGATAATAATACAATTTAATATATTATATACCAACATATCACTGAATATTAGTGATAAATTGCATTGATATTGATACGTCACATTTTGAGATATCACGAATAGAGTTATTAAGAATATTACTGAATAACAGTGAAAATGACTAAATAGCACTAAAAAATTAATATCTCAAAAATTACGCATTGGATATTCATATAATTCAATAAATTAGATACAAACTTATTACTCAATATCAATAATAAATTATATTACAATTGACACGCCAGTTTCTGGGATATCGCTAACAAAGTATAAGCAATAGTAACAATTATCACCTAAAACCGGATATTCAAGCATCGTCCATTGGATATTAATCCAATTCAATAATTTTGATACCAACATATCACTGAATGTCAGTGATAAATTGCATTGATATTTATACGCCAGTTTTTGATATATCGCTAATGAATTCATATAAATATTTTAAGATATCAATAGATAAGACATACTCACTGTAAAAAGCCAATATTTTAATAATTACGAATTCGATATTAATCCAATTCAATATATTATATACCAAAATATCACTGAATATCAATGATAAATTGCATTGATATTGACACGCTAGTTTTTGAGATACAAGAGACTGAATTTTGTAATTCATAAAAGGTGTTTCTAACATTTATTGAAAATTTTGCCATTTCTAGCCAATGGAAAACATATGCTCATAGTAAAAACCAACTATCTCAAGAATGACGCATTGGATTTTTATACAATTCAAGATACTATATACCAATATACAACTGAATATTTGTGATAAATTGCAATGATATTGATACGCTACTTTTTGAGATATTGCTAATGAATTAATATCAGTATTTAAAAATATTAATAGATAGAACACATGCTCACAGTAGAAAGCAAGTATTTCAAGTACTACGCATTGGATATTAATCCAATTTAAGACGTTATCACTGAATATGATTATTTAATTGCATGGATATTGATACGCTAGTTTTTGAGATGTAACGAATAAAGCTATTAACAATATCATTCAATGACAGTGACAATGAGGTAATTGTACTAAAAAAATAATATCTCAAAAACAATGCATTGGATATTCATATAATTCAATATATTAGAGGTCAACATATCACTCATTATCAATAATAAGTTATATTAATATTGATAAGCCAATATGTCGGGTTATCACTATTAAAGTATAAGTAGTAGTAACAAATAACACCTAAAACCAGATATATAAAGAATCGTTCATTGGATATTAATCCAATTCAATACATTTGATATCAACATATCATTAAATATCAATGATGATTTGCAAGGATATTGATACGCCAGTTATTGAGATAACGTTATTGTATTCATATTATTGTTTAAAAATATCAATACACAACATATGCTCACAGTAAAAAGAAAATATTTCAAGAATTACGCATTGAATATTAATCCAATTAAATATATTAGATACTAACATATCATTAAATATCAATGATAAAAATTGCATTTACATTGATACGCTAGTTTTTGAGGGATTGCTAATGAATTCATATCACTATTTTAAAATACCAATTGATACCATAGTTTCACAGTAAAAACCTAATATTTCAAGAATTACGCATTGGATATTAATCCAATTAAATATACTAGATACTAACATATCACTAAATATCAGTAATAAATTGAATTAATATTGATACGCCAGTTTTTGAGATATCGTTAATGATTTTTTATCAATATTTTCAAATATCAATAGATAACACATGCTCACAGTAAAATGGAAATATCTTAAGAATTACGCATTTGATATTAATCCAATTCATTGTATTACACACTAACATATCACTAAATATCAGTGATAAATTGCATTGACAATGATACGCTAATTTTTGAGATATCGGTAATGAATTTATATCAATATTTCAACATATCAATAGAAAAAACATGCTCATAGTAAAAAGCAAATATTTCAATGATTACGCATTGGATATTCATCCAATTCAAGACATTATATACCAACATATCACCGAATTTGAGTGATACATAGCATTGATATTGATACCCTAGTTTAAATTTTCTAACGAAAATTTGTCGATTTGGAGTGCAATCTCATGAATTGTCTAGAAATTATATGAGAGCTTAAAATAGAAATATCATTGTGTATTTTTTTTTATATTTAAAATTCAAAATTGTCCTTTAGAATATCTGGTTTGTACAAAACATGGTAATCAGTGAATATTTTTAAAAAGGGTAGTCTATAGTTATATAGAAAATCATCAGTTATATAATAAATTATAAATATTTAAAAAAGTTTTTCCTATAGAATAATAATAGGTTTAATAATAATAAGTTTATTGATGTCAGTACATACAAGTGTTTACATAAGTCAAAAAATGACCAAAGATACCTCATCAGTAATATCAGATATTATGAATATTAAAAAAAAAATGTATAGAATACTCATAGCCAATTAGTACCTAATAATAATAACCAGAAATTATGAATATTTTAAAACGTTTTTCGTATGGAATCTTGCAAATCATCAGTTATATGAGAAATTATGAATATTGTAAAATGTTTTTCTTATAGAATACTGATATTTACTGAATACTGATAGAATGCATATTTTAAGAAGTTTTGGTTATATGACATTTGATACGTCATCAGCAATATCAGAAATTATGAATATATATAAAAAAATCTTATAGATTACTAATACCAATCAGTAACTAATAATAATAATCAGAAATTATGAATATTTTAAAACATTTCTGTTATGGAATCCTGCAACTTATCAGTTATATGAGAAATTATGAATATTATAAAAAGTTTTTCTTATAGAATACAGATACCTCATCAGTAATGTTTATGAGGTTTTCGTTATATGACGTTTGATACGTCATCAGAAATATCAGAAATTATGCATATTTATTAAAAATCTTATAGAACACTAATACCCAATCAGTACCTAATAATAATAATCAAAAATTATGAATATTTTAAAAAGTTTTTCTTATAGAATGCTGATATATCATCAGTAACATTAGAAATTATGAATATTTAAAAAAAACTTGTAAAATACTGACACCTCATCAGTAATGTCACAAATGATGTATATTTTAAAAAGTTTTTCTTACATAATACTGAATACCTATCAATAATATCAGACAATATAAAAGTTTCAAATAGTTTGCTTATAGAAAACTGATACCTCATCAGAAATATCAGAAATTATCAATATTTAAAAAAAAACTTGTAGAATACTAATACGTCATCAGTAATATAAAAAATGATGAGAATTTAAAATAGTTTTTTTATAGAATACTGACAACTCATCAGTAATATCAGAAATTTTCGATATTTTAAAACGTTTTCCATATAGAATACTGATACCTCATAGGTAATACGAGAAGATACGAATATTTATTTAAAAAAATAGAATACTGATACCGATACCGATGCTACTGATACTGGTAATGCTTCATTGCTGATTAGTGATGATTTACTATAGCGTAATGTATGTGTATATTATGATAGCGTAAGTATACCTTAGTCAGGTAGAGTAAGTGTAATATTGTATTACTTTTCTAATGTGTACTTATTTTTGTTATAAATCTTGATTTGTGAAAACAACCTGTTGTATCATCAGCAATACATTATGATTGATTGTCATTATGATTATTATTACCTCATCAGTAATATCAGAATATTCAGAAACAATCTTATAGAATACTGATACTTCATCAGTAATAACAGAAATTATGAATATTTTAAAAAGTTTTTCTTACATAATACTAATAACTCATCAATAATATCAGACATTACGAAGATTTCAAAAAGTTTTCTTATAGAAAACTGATACCTCGTCAGTAATATTAGAAATGATGAGTATTTTAAAAAGTTTTTCTTATAGAATACTGATAACGCATCAGTAATATCAGACATTATGAAGATTTCAAATTGTTTACTTACAAAAAACTGATATCTTATCAGTAATGTCAGGAATTATGAATATTTAAAAAAAATGTTACAGAATACTGATACCATATAAATAATATCAGTCATTATAAAGATTTCAAAAAGGGTTTCTTATAGAAAACTGATACCTCATCAGTAATATCAGAAATTATGAATATTAAAAAAAATGTATTAGAATATTGATACCTCATCAGTAATATTAGAAATTATGAATATTATAATAAGTTTTTCTTATAGAATAATGATAACTCATTAGTAATATCAGACATTATGAAGATTTCAAATAGTTTACTTATAGAAAACTGATATCTCGTCAGTAATAAAGGAAATTATGAATATTTAAAAAAAATATATACATTACTATACCTCATCAGTAATATCAGAAATTATGGACATTTTTAATAGTTTTTATTGTAGAATACTGATAACTCATCAGTAATATCAGACATTATAAAGATTTCAAATAGTTTACTTATAAAAAACTGATATCTCATCAGTAATATAAGAAATTATGAATATTAAAAAAAAAATATAGATTACTAATACCTAATCAGTAATATCAGAAATTATGAAAAAAATAAGTTTTTATTGCAGAATACTGATAACTCATCAGTAATATAAGACTTTATGAAGATTTCAAATAGTCATTTTATAGGAAAATGATACCTCATCAGAAATATAAGAAAATATGAATATTTAAAAAAAAGTTATAGAATACTGATACCTCATCAATAATATCAGAATATATGAATATTTAAAAAAGTTTCTTGTATAATACTGACAACTCATCAGTAATATCAGAAATTATGAACCCTTTTAATAGTTTTGGTTATAGAATACTGATAACTCATCGGTAATATCAGAAATTATTAATATATGTTAAAAGGTTTTTCTTGATACCTCATTAGTAATATTAGAAATTTCTCGTACAAGTACGAAATGTAATTACTTAAGTGAGTCTGTATTGTTTTCAGGCCGAAAACATTTACTGCGCCTGGCGTTTCAATGTAAACACGTATTTGAGATACAAAAATTATTCGTAGATAAGTCGGATTAATTTTACCTTCACGATAATTTTTAACGCGGCCGATTAAACGTAGCGATTTTTGCGCCCAGCCAAAACATGTACGCACCACTTGAAGTCGAAGATGATAAACACCCAAACACTTATCGGGGCAATTAAAGCGCCGAAAAACCGGGCATTATTCCCGCTTTATTGCACGCGATTTTCACTCACGTCGGCCCCGGCAATTACACCGCAAGAAATTAATGTTGCCGAAACGCAATTATTCGGTAATTAGCGCGGCCCATTTGCCGCCGGTTTTCGAGTTCGAGGGCGAAAACCCATCGGCAGCACCCGACGACATAATTAATAATAATAATAAATACATGTGCATTCAATCGCGCGGCTAATGGCGCAGGCGAGGCCGTAAATCACCGGATCAAGTAATTAATTGCCCGCGCGAAGAAGAAAAAGACGAGTCGCATAGGTAATTGGACTTACTTGGGTACTTGTGCGCGGGGTTGCTCAGGTTTATGTACGGATCCATGTACGCTCTGCCGTTGTAAGAACTGGTTAATAGAGATGTCATGTTGTGTCAATTGATAGATATTGAATATTTAAAATGATGTGTTTACTAGGTATTTAAGATAATTATATAGGTAAGGCAGATATTTTTTACAGATAAGATAATTCTTTGAGGCGTATGTGTGTGCGCCTCGCGTGCTCATGTGTGAGCGATAATTGATATTCTGGATCATATTATGAACAATAGGCATTTAACGATCACGACGTAAATCACGGCGCTGACGAGGACCATCGGGACGAAGATGCCGAGGTAGCGGGCGTTCATCTCGGCCGCGGCGAGCCATCAAACGCGAACTTCTTCGCGAGCTCTTCGCGTGCTTCGCTCCATCACCAAAACCACCACCACGAGCTGCTGCTGCTGCTGCTGCTGCTGCCTCCGCCGTGGCCGAATGTCGACTGATCCCCCGTACGTGTCCGAGAGCGGGGTGGCCAGTGGTCAACATTTGATATACTCCTTAATATATTCACCCCATCCGCCCGCATGCTTGCATGAGTGTGTGGGGTGGGCGCAAGGGGGACGGGGTGGGCCGCCCCCCTACCACCGCCCCCCGGGGGGCTCACGCCGATATATTATAGATTCCCGCTTTGTATTGATACGCGCTTAAAAATTTACGCGGCCCATACGCTTCGATCGTGTGTGTATGCGGGGGCCGTTAATAAAGTCGGGGAACACGGAAGTGGTGGCCGCCCCCCGATGCCGCGGGCCGGTTTCGGAAATTGAAATAGAAATGTCAGACATCATCAGGTAATCATGAGCCGCCGGTGACGTGCGGCTTCTCCGAGAATTTCCGGAGAATATTGCTGGTTCACAAAAAAAAATACCTCAGGAGCTCATAATCAAAGAATTTTGTCTACAAAGAATTACATTTAATCTACTTTCAGGAGGTTTCAGGAGGAAGTGCAAATATTTTAGGAAGTTGTAGAATGGATGATTCTAAGTAAAAAATATGATAAATTTTGAAAAATTTACTATTTTGAACAAGATACAAAAAATACAATATGTAATACCCGATAAAAATGTTGAAAGTTCCACAGATCTTTAATCGCAATTAGCTCTTAAGTCATTCCATAATTAGACAAGTCCGTGTACTCTAAAATATTACAAAAGCGCTGCTCAAATAAAATATGACTCAAAATGTGTGCAATAATTTAATGTGCAATACACCTAAGGATAATGTTTTTAAAACTATGAAAACGTTTAAAAATCTTACTATTTTGAATAAGATACAAAAATACAGTATGTAATACCCGATAAAAAAATTGAAAATCCCACAGATCTTAAGACACAATTTGCTCTAAGATATTTTATGGTTAAACTGCCTGTGGACTACTAAAATGTTACTGCTGAAATCCTGAAAACTGAAATGCTGCTAAAACTTACAGATTTGTATAGATAGATAGATACCTTTATTCCCTATATGTTTACATAAATAATTACATAAATCCAGGAAATGGTGTCATGCATACAATTTAAAACATTTTGGGTACAAATTCCCAAAATGAAACGAAAAATGAAACGTATACACAGTATATAACGTAGTTTATGTGGATTAAGGACATTCTGATAGATTTTTCATATTTATCAGTATATACGAATTAAATCTACCCCATATGTTATAAAAAAAGAATTTAAAAAGCAGATTTAATGGTGCGTCAAATTTCTTTTTATATACATAAGTCTGTATTATAAAATAAATTATGAAAGTCAAAAATTTATAAAAAAAACTTGAAAACTTGATTGAAAATAATAACTCTGTCTGTTCAGTTGTGGCATTGGAAAGTTTAAAAGATTTTGTAGAGTAAAACTTAGTTAATTTAGCTGTAAACTGTTCCTGTAAACTGTTTTAAAGTATCTTATGTGTATTGTGGGCTTGTCCCGTAAATAAATAAATAAATAAATAAACTCAAAATGTATGCAATAATTTAATGTGCAATAAGAGTAAATAATTTAAAAACATGATATATTAAAACAAAATTAATATATCAAACCAGATTTATACAGTATGTATCATAAATCGAATAAAATTTTGAAAAAATCTACAGATTTTTAAACATAAATCGTTTATAGTTAGGCAGATCTGAAGACTAACATAACATACAATTTGAAAAAAAAAAATCTTCAAAACTCTGAACTTTTAAACATTATTTGCCCTTATTATCCTAACGTAGTATTTATATATGTTTATAAAATAAGGTATGCTGTTAAAATTATTAAAAATTGAACCAAAAATAATATAAATTAAAAATAAAATACAAAAATGAACAAAAACAAATATTTTGAACATGATACTACACAGCATATACCTGTAAAATTTTGAAAAATCCTCTCGCAATCTGAATGACAAAGTCTGTAGACTAGCAAATTTTGAAAATTATCACTTATTATAAAAATATTGAGAAATTGTAAGATTTTTAGTCATAATTTGACCTTAAGTCAAAGCCGTCTTAAGGTCAGATGGAGCCCTGGCCACAAATAAGTTTGGGAAATTAATTGAATAGAAATAATAGGTATTTCATTCAAATTTGACGTTTTACAAACGTCAAACAAGTTTGGCCCCCCCCGGAAATTTAGGCAAAAAAAGTACATATAATTTAAATTTAAAGGTATGTCATTCAATTATGACGTTTTATAAACGTCAAAAAAGTTTGGGGCAAAATATCGAAAATATTTGCCATGTAGAATACTGAATCACAGTAAAAAAGTACATATAACTAAAATTTAAAGGCATCTCATACAATTTTGATGTTTTACAAACGTCAAAAAAGTTTGGGGCCTCTGGAAATTTAGGCAATAGATAAAATACGATAGGAATTTATGAAAATATTGAAAATATTTGCCACGTAGAATACTGAATTACAGTAAACAAGTACGTTTAATTAAAATTTAAAGGTATTTCATACAATTTTGACGTTTTATAAACGTCAAAAAAGTTTGGGAGCCCCCGGAAATTTAGGCAATAGAAAAAATACGATAGGAATTTATGAAAATATTGAAAATATTTGTCATGTAGAATACTGAATCACAGTAAAAAAGTACATATATTTAAAATTTAAAGGCATCTCGTACAATTTTGATGTTTTACAAACGTCAAAAAAGTTTGGGGGTCCCTGGGAATTTAGGCAATAGAAAAAATACGATAGGAATTTATGAAAATATTGAAAATATTTGTCATGTAGAATACTGAATCACAGTAAAAAAGTACATATATTTAAAATTTATAGGCATCTCATACAATTTTGATGTTTTGCAAACGTCAAAAAAGTTTGGGGGTCCCCGGAAATTTAGGCAATAGAAAAAATACGATAGGAATTTATCAAAATATCGAAAATATTTGCCATGTAGAATAGTGAATCACAGTAAAAAAGTACATATAATTAAAATTTAAAGGTATTTCATTCAATTTTGACGTTTTATAAATGTCAAAAAAGTTTTGGGGCCCCGGGAAATTAGGCAATAGAAACAATACGATAGGAATTTATCAAAATATCGAAAATATTTGCTATGTAGAATACTGCATCAAAGTAAAAGAAATCATATATTTACGATCATACAATTTTGACGTTTTATAAACGTCAAAAAAGTTTGGAAGCCCCCGGAAATTTAGGCAATAGAAAAAATACGATAGGAATTTATCAAAATATCGAAAATATTTGCCATGTAGAATACTGAATCACAGTAAAAAAGTACATATAATTAAAATTTAAAGGCATTTCATTCAATTTTGACGTTTTGCAAACGTCAAAAAAGTTTGGGGGGGAAATTTAGGCAATAGAAAAAATAGGATAGGGATTTATCAAAATATCGAAAATATTTGCCATGTAGAATACTGAATCACAGTAAAAAAGGACATATATTTAAAATTTAAAGGTATTTCATTCAATTTTGACATTTTGCAAACATCAAAAAAGTTTGGGGGCCCCCGGAAATTTAGGCAATCGAAAAAGTACGATAGGAATTTATGAAAATATTGAAAATATTTGTCATGTAGAATACTGAATCACAGTAAAAAAGTACATATATTTAAAATTTATAGGCATCTCATACAATTTTGATGTTTTAGAAACGTCAAAAAAGTTTGGGGGTCCCCTGGAAATTAGGCAATAGAAAAAATACGACAAGAATTTATGAAAATATTGAAAATATTCGCTACGTAGAATACTGAATCACAGTAAAAAAGTACATATAATTAAAATTTAAAGGCATTTCATTCAATTTTGACGTTTTATAAACGTCAAAAAAGTTTGGGAGCCCCCGGAAATTTAGGCAATAGAAAAAATACGATAGGAATTTATCAAAATATCGAAAATATTTGCCACGTAGAATACTGAATCGTAGTAAATAAGTACATATAATTAAAATTTAAAGATATTTCATTCAATTTTGACGTTTTATAAACGTCAAAAAAGTTTGGGGGCGGGCCCCCGGAAATTTAGCCAATAGAAAAAATACGATAGGAATTTATCATAATATCGAAAATATTTGTCATGTAGAATACTGCATGAAAGTAAAAGAAATCATATAAATAAAATTTAAAGGTATTTCTTTCAATTGTGACGTTTTAGAAACTCCATTATTAACCTCAAAACAACCAAGGTAAATAAATGTTTATAAGTTAGTGAGTTAAAAAAAAATTTAATCACGAGTGAGTTAAAAAAAATAACTGACGCATTAACTCACTTGTGCTTTAAAAAAATAACTCACGATTGCGCGACTAGATTTTGTTATCGTATTTTGCATAAATTAATAATAATTCATAAAATGAAGCTTTTTTGCAAAATTAAGGTTTCTTGAAAAATTGAATAAACCGAAGAAGAAAACTCATTCTTCTCAAATAAACAATGGTTGTTATTCTGTTATAGAGGCATTTTTATAACTTTTAGCTTTTTCAGCATCGGCTCTTCAATGCGGGTATTTAGTACTTCAAGGCGAGGCCCCTGCTAGAATTATGTATAAATTTATTATTTATGTGATTTATAATGTGTGTTTACAAGTTGTATTGGTATTCAAGCGGCTTAATAAGTTACTTTGTGATTTCGGTTGTTCTGCTTGGATTTTGATCGGTGATGGAATTACGCGTCCGTGGGGAGCCCTGCGGTTCGAAATCATCCCCGATCCCGCCGCAGGAAGTCGCTCGAAAGTCTTCGGAGGGTGCGGGGCATTATATTCACAGTTATGGAACCGAGTGTTTAAACGCTCCCTCACCGCGCATCAATCAGTCCGGTGAGCACGGCGAAAACAAGGCAATCTGTTATCGGTGATCATGGGATGAATATGCGATCGCGCCACGAAGACACCCTCCTCGGGCCTTCATAAAGGGATGTAAATTAGGGTCCTCGTCCTGGGGGCGACCCGGAAGGAGCGGAATTTAAAGTATTCGCGTTTAGGGAGCACTCGTCGCTCCCCGAGCGGATTACCGACTTAACAGCGGTTTATGGACGGTTTGCACCCTCCCGAGTTTAAAGAGGTGAAACAGGTAGCCGGGGCGTCTCAATTTAAATGCACCCCTTTTTTTCGGAAGGGACGTTAATCGGCCGACGCACGCGAGAAACAGGTGTCCTGTTCTAAACTCCGTCGTCTGTCCGCGGGCGCGTCTCTATTTCGGCGGCCCCCCGGGGGTGGAGGGCTAAGGGGGCGCCGTCGCCGTTGCCGTTATTTATCTGCGGGGGCATATTGCTGTCGGCGTGTTTATATCCCGATGTTTTACATCCCGCCTCTTCGAATACGGGGGCCATCTCGTATATAACGCGGCCTTTAGGGGACTTTACTGGCAAATGACCACTGGGCAGCACCTTGCCATGATAGTCCCCCTTGATATACGGCGGCGCCGGGTTATACATTCTATAAAACATATATTGAAATGTCACCGGGGCACATGTACTAACTGAATATGAGCAGTGTGTAGCGACACATCAATAAATTTATAGTGAACGTGCTCGCCAGTTTTTTTCCTTCTCTCAACTTACATTATGACCACTTCGCCACGTACGCATAGCCAAACATATTCAACTTTCACAATAATTGACCCCAAACAACTAATCAATTATTAGCATAATTCGATTGCAAATTCACAAAACAAACCAGTATTATACTTGTCAATGCAGAAAGTTAAGTGTTTAATTTTCTCCCTTATTTAATGCTGAAACTTTGTCAAATTTTCAGCAGAATTAGTTTCAGGTGTACTAGGATGCTCCAAGAGATGCATTTGCATTTCTGTTGTCCAGTCCGACAAGACAGGGGAGGGACTTGGGTTTTATGTGAAAAGTGACAAATTATCTGGTATGGCCTATTTCGGATTACTATACATTTTTTTTAACAACTGCAGATGATTTTTTTATAAAAAAGAGAGACCAAGAGTATTTATTTATATTTATTAAACATGTCGGATGGACAGATAAAGCGGAAAAATCGGTTTTCTTGAGAGGGCTTAAGCTGTATAAGAAGATGCCCTATCAGATAAAAAATGATACCATTATTCATCAGTATAAAACTCAGGTGAGGGAATACGTTGTTCAAATTGATCTGTAAATAGAAATTGGTAAAATATGGTAATATGAAAACTGTATTTATTTTTTGTGTCTTTGCTTTGGCATTGTTCTTTTTGTCGTATTGTTGTGTTATTTGTTGTCATGTATATATTTACTTTTGTATATTATGTAAATTGCGGAAAATTTAATTAAAATTTGGCAGAATATATAAAAATATAAAAAATATAAATATAAAATATAACAGAAAATGTATGGAATAAACATCAGAAATTGCAATAGTATAGTATAGTATATTTATTTACTTCAACATAAAATGTGTGCAAATACAAAATTTCAGAAAATGTATGCAATTTGCAGAAAAATTATGTACCTAAATTTCGGAACATTTCATGAAAATTACGCAGAAAATGTAATGAAAATTTCGCAGAATATATAAAAATTTCGCAGAAAATTTAATAAAAACATCAGAAATTTCAGTAGTATAGTATAGTATATTTATTTACTTCAACATAAAATTTGTGCAAATACAAAATTTCAATATACATATAAAAAATATCATGCCAAGACTAGCAATTGTCTAAAACGTACACACATACATACATAAAATACAAAAATAGTTTATAACGAAGAACAAAATGTCATATTCCGGCAAAAGCTATTAGAGCAGTTAAAAGCTATATAAATAAAAATACTACAAGTGCAACTCTCAAACATGCAAGTAATAATATAATAGTTAATAATTAATAATAATATAAGCATATTTTAAGGAGCAGTAGAGATTATTAGTATTATTATTAAATCCAGAAAAATATAATGAACCACAGAAACAAAAAAAAAAAACGAGAATATTGCCAAATAAAATATTATTTCAAAATGAGTGTAGAAAAATAAATATGCAACTGCACAAAACTGACGAAAATTTATACAAAATGCAGAAAATGTATTCAGAATGCAGAAAATTTATGTAAATTAGATAAAATTTAATGAAAATATCAGAGAAAATATACAAATATAGCAGAAATTGTATGCAATTTGCAGAAAATTTATGTAAATGAGGAATATTTTATGAAAATTTCGCAGAAAATGTAAAAATATCGCAGAAAATGTATGCATTTTGCAGAAAAATTATGTAAATTACGGAAAATTTCGCAGAAACATTAAACATATCGTTGAAAATGTATGCAATTTGCAGGAAAATTAAAACATCCGAAATTGCAGTTAAAAACTGTATAAATGAAAATACTACACGTAATTTTTTGCAAGTAATAAGATAATAATAATATGAGCATAGGTAGAGGACCAGTAGGGATTATTATTATTATAAAATCCAGGAAAATGCAATGGACCTTAGAAGCCAAGTAACGAAAAAATTGACAAAAAACTAGAGGAAACATGCAAGTAATAAGATAATAATAATATGACCATAGGCGGAGGAGCAGTAGGGATTATTATTATTATTAAATCCAGAAAAATGCAATGAACCTTAGAAGCCAAATAACGAAAAAAAATTGACAAACAACTAGAGGAAACATGCAAGTAATAGGATAATAATAATATCAGCATAGGCGGAGGAATAGTAGGGATTATTATTGCAGAAAATTTATGTAAATTATGGAAAATTTTATGAAAATATCACAGAAAATATAAAAATATACCACAAAAAGTATGCAATTTGCAGAAAATTTATGTAAATAGTGGAACATTTAATTCAAATATGGCAGAATATATAAAAATATAGCAGAAAATGTAAGCAATTTGCAGAAAAATTATGTAAATTACGGAAAATTTGCCGAAAATTTCGTAGAAACGTTAAAAATATCGTCGAAAATGTATGCAATTTGCAGGAAAATTAATAAAAACATTAGAAATTGCAGTTAAAATTTGTATAAATAAAAATACTATAAGTTAATTTTTAAACGTGCAAGTAATAAGATAATAATAATAAGAGCATAGATAGAGGAAGAGTAGGGATTATTATTGCAGAAAATTTATGTAAATTATGGCAAATTTATGTAAATTATGGAAAATTTATGTAAATTACGGAAAATTTTATGAAAATATCACAGAAAATATAAAAACATAGCACAAAAAGTATGCAATTTGCAGAAAAATTATATAAATTACGGAAAATGTAATGACAATTTCACAGAAACAATAAAAATATCGTCGAAAATGTATGCAATATGCAGGAAAATTAATAAAAACATCAGAAATTGCAGCTAAAAACTGTATAAATAAAAATACTACCTGTAAATTTTTAAACATTCAAGTAATAAGATAATAATAATAAGAGCATAGATAGAGGACCAGTAGGGATTATTATTGTAGAAAATTTATGTAAATTATGGAATTTTTTTGTAAATTATGGAAAATTTTATGAAAATATCACCGAAAATATAAAAACATAGCACAAAAAGTATGCAATTTGCAGAAAAATTATGTAAATTACAGAAAATTTAATGACAATTTCACAGAAACAATAAAAATATCGTCGAAAATGTATGCAATTTGCAGGAAAATTAATAAAATCATCAGAAATTGCAGCTAAAAACTGTATAAATAAAAATACTACCTGTAAATTTTTAAACATTCAAGTAATAAGATAATAATAATATGAGCATAGGTAGAGGACCAGTAGGGATTATTATTATTATAAAATCCAGGAAAATGCAATGGACCTTAGAAGCCAAATAATAACGAGATTTAACAAAGATAATAATGAGAAATAATAAAGAGAAATATGCCGAAAAAATAATAATTTCCAAATAAGTATGGACAAATAAATATGCAACTGCACAAAACCAGCGAAAATTTATAATATATGCAGAAAATTTATGTAAATTACGGAAAATTTTCTGAAAATATTACAAAATATATAAAAATATAGCACAAAAAGTATGCAATTTGCAGAAAATTTATGTAAATAGTGGAACATTTAATTCAAATTTGGCAGAATATATATAAATATAGCAGAAAATGTATGCAGTTTGCAGAAAAAAATATGTAAATTACGAAAAATTTAATGAAAATTTCGCAGAAACATTAAAAATATCGTCGAAAATGTATGCAATTTGCAGGAAAATTAATAAAAACATCAAAAATTGCAGTTAAAAACTGTATAAATAAAAATACTACAAGTAAATTTTTAAACATGCAAGTAATAAGATAATAATAATATGAGCATAGGTAGAGGACCAGTAGAGATTATTATTACTATAAAATCCAGAAAGATGCAATGAACCTTACAAGCCAAATAACGAAAAAGTTGGCAATAAACTAGAGGAAACATACGAGTAATAAGATAATAATAATATGAGCATAGGCGGAGGAGTAGTAGGGATTATTATTGCAGAAAATTCATGTAAATTATGGAAAATTTATGTAAATTACGGATTTTTTAATAAAAATATCACAGAAAATATAAAAACATAGCAGCAAACGTATGCAATTTGCAGAAAATTTATGTAAATTATGGAAAATTTATGTAAATTATGGAAAATTTATGTAAATTATGGAAAATTTTATGAAAATATCACAGAAAATATAAAAGTATAGCACAAAAAGTATGCAATTTGCAGAAAATTTATGTAAGTAGTGGAACATTTAATTCAAATATGGCAGAATATATAAAAATATAGCAGAAAATGTATGCAATTTGCAGAAAAATTATGTAAATTGCGGAAGATTTAATGAAAATTTCGCAGAAACATTAAAAATATCGTCGAAAATGTACGCACTTTGCAGGAAAATTAATAAAAACATCAGAAATTGCAGCTAAAAACTGTATAAATAAAAATACTACAAGTAAAGTTTTAAACATGCAAGAAATAAGATAATAATATGAGCATAGGTAGAGGAAGAGTAGGGATTATTATTATTATAAAATCCAGGAAAATGCAATGGACCTTAGAAGCCAAATAATAACGAGATTTAACAAAGATAATAACGAGAAATAATAACGAGAAATATGCCGAAAATATAATAATTTCCAAATAAGTATGGAAAAATAAATATGCAACTGCACAAAACCAGCGAAAATTTATAATATATGCAGAAAATTTATGTAAATTATGGAAAATTTTCTGAAAATATCACAAAATATATAAAAATATAGCACAAAAAGTATGCAATTTGCAGAAAATTTATGTAAATAGTGGAAAATTTAATTCAAATTTGGCAGAAAATATAAAAATATAGCAGAAAATGTATGCAATTTGCAGAAAAAGTATGTAAATTACGGAAATTTTTATGAAAATATCACAGAAAATATAAAAATATAGCACAAAAAGTATGCAATTTGCAGAAAATTGATGTAAATAGTGGAAAATTCAATTCAAATTTGGCAGAAAATATAAAAATATAGCAGAAAATTTATGCAATTTGCAGAAAAAATATGTAAATTACGGAAAATGTAATGACAATTTCACAGAAACAATAAATATATCGTCGAAAATGTATGCAATTTGCAGGAAAATGACTGAAAACATCCGAAATTGTAGTTAAAAACTGTATAAATATAGATACTACAAGTAAATTTTTAAACATGCAAGTAATAAGATAATAATAATATGAGCATAGGTAGAGGACCAGTAGGGATTATTATTATTATAAAATCCAGAAAAATTCAATGAACCATAGAAGCCAAAAAACGAGAAATATGCCAAAAAAATAATAATTTCAAAATAAGTATGGAAAAAGAAATATGCAATTGCACAAAACCAGCGAAAATTTATAATATATGCAGAAAATGTATGTAAATTACGGAAAACTTTACGAAAATATCACAGAAAATATAAAAATATAGCACAAAAGTATGCAATTTGCAGAAAATTTATGTAAATAGTGGAACATTTAATTCAAATTTGTCAGAATATATAAAAAAAATATAGCAGAAAATGTATGCAATTTGCCAAAAAACGAGAAATATGCCAAAAAAATAATAATTTCAAAATAAGTATGGAAAAAGAAATATGCAATTGCACAAAACCAGCGAAAATTTATAATATATGCAGAAAAAATATGTAAATTGCGGAATATTTTATGAACATATCACAGAAAATATAAAAATATAGCACAAAAAGTATGCAATTTGCAGAAAATTGATGTAAATAGTGCAAAATTCAATTCAAATTTGGCAGAAATTTTGTTGAAATTTTGTATATTATGTAGCGTTTTTTGCTAATAAATATTCTTTATTATTATTATTATTATTATATAGAAAATATAAAAATATAGCAGAAAATGTATGCAATTTGCAGAAAAAATATGTAAATTACAGAAAATTTACTAAAAATTTCGCAGAAACATTAAAAATATTGTCAAAAATGTATGCAATTTGCAGGAAAATTAATAAAAACATCAGAAATTGCAGTTAAAAACTGTATAAATAAAAATACTACAAGTAAATTTTTAAATATGCAAGTAATAATATAGTAATAATATGAGCATAGGTAAATTTTAATATTACTCCAGCTAAAATTATCGAACCAGAAAGAGGAGCTTCAACATGAGCTTTATGGAAAATTTTATTAAACTTTTTTTTATAATTTCATTTATTTATGAATTATTGATCCATTTTTATGAATAAATTGCTTATTACTTTAACATGATAAAAAAGTGCCCCAATAATTTTAATTATATATAATATAAACTATGTAATATTTTTTTCTAGTACCAGTAGGGATTATTATTATTATAAAATCCAGGAAAATGCAATAAACCTTAGAAGCCAAATAACGAAAAAAATGACAAAAAACTAAAGGAAACATGCTAGTAATAAGATAATAATAATATGAGCATAGGCGGCTGAGCAGTAGGGATTATTATTATTAGTAAATCCAGAAAAATGCAATGAACCATAGAAGCCAAATAACGAGAAATATGCCAAAAAAATAATAATTTCAAAATAAGTATACAAATAAATATGCAAATAAAAACCTCAGAAATTGCCATAACGTTTTATGAAATTTTCAAGAATCTGCAATCAAAATATCTGAACAGTTAAAAGTCCAGAATTTTAATAAATATTTCGCAGAAACATTAAAAATATCGTCGAAAATGTATGAAATTTGAAGGAAAATTAATAAAAACATCAGAAATTGCAGTTAAAAACTGTATAAATAAAAATACTACAAGTAAATTTTTAAACATCCTTTCCAAATGTGTTAAATTTTCAATTTTCAATCCCCATAAAACTGTTTAATAATTTCTGAAATCTTTATGAAATGTTATGTAACTTGATTAATTATTTTATCAAAATTGCTGAAAGTTTAGTACCTATATTCATTTGAATATTTTCATATTTGTTGTCTCAAGTTTTCTGCAATTTCTTTTCAAAATTTCAAAGCTTTTTATTTCAAAATTTCAAAGCTTTTTATTTCAAAATTTCAAAGCAATTTCAAAAGCTCTTATAGATTGTTGTCTCAACTTTTCTGCAATTTTTATTCAAAATTTTAAAGCTTTTTATTTCAAAATTTCAAAGCAATTTCAAAAGCTCTTATAGAAATTGCCTAAAAGTTGAGACAACAAATATCTAAATAATCGAATGAATATAGGTACTAAACTTTCAGAAATTTTGATAAAATCATTAATCAAGTTACATAACATTTCATAAAGATTTCAGATATTCCAAAAAAGTGTTATGGGGATTGAAAATTGAAAATTTAATACATTTGGAAAGCATCACCACTCATTATTATAATAACTATAATGTTTGCAATTTCTGAGCAGTCTGGTACTGTTGCAATTTTTATTAAATTGCTGGACTTTTTAACTGTTCAGATTGTTTGATTGCAGATACTAGAAATTATCATAAAACTTTATGGCAATTTCTGAGGTTTTTATTTGCATATTTATTTGTATACTTATGTTGAAATTTTTTTTTTTGTGATTAAAACAATAACATATAAGAACATTACTGTGTCCACAATTAAATTGTAAATTTATGTATTAAATTTTTTTTTGTTTTAGTTATAAATTATACCTACGACCCCAAATGATTCTTTTTCCGTCTTTCATGGCGTAAGAATATTATGTGACAATAATAATAATAAATAATAATGAATATTTATTAGCAGAAAAGCTACATAATATACAAAAGGTAAATATATACATGACAACAACATATATACATGACAATAATTAGAAATATTTAAGAGAAAATGTTAGATTTTTGTAAAAATTTAAAGGTATTTCAAAAGCATAGTATTTCCCTCTTTCTTGGCTTATATTATGTGTCTCAAATAATGTTTCTAATAGTTACTGGTATTACATAAGCATTTTCAAGCAAATAATGCCAGTAACCAATTACGCCATAGGCAGAGGAGCAGGAGGAATTGTTATTATTATAAATTTAAAATTTTAATAATTGTAAATTTAAATAATGATGTGTAATCTTGCAAGCCTCAAGAAAACTGGAAAATTTGCTCCACGCACTCACATACACGACGTACTTATTCAAATAAGTTTCACAATGTTTGCATGCGTCCGATAGGAGCGTGTGTTTAACAGGTTTATATATGTATTAATATAAATATTACAAAATCAATAGATAATAACAGCGCTGTTTAAATAAGCAAATTAATCGGTGGATCTCGCCTCCATAATTCCATCTCCTCTGTGTGTGTGCGTAGATCTGCTCCGGATTGATAAACGCAGACTTGTTGACACACTGAGGACGGCGCCTTATCGGTCGAAAAAAGGCAATTCGACATCTTGTGTCTCTCGGTAATTATTTGTGCGCGAACGCGCTGGAATGATAATGATCCGACGGCGGCGGGAGGAAATTTTTTCGGGGCGCCCGAAGATTAGATTAGCAATTTAAATATTTGCGCGTTGTTTTCGCCGCTGAGCACTCGAGGAGCTAATCTAAGTTTTACGAAGGCAATCGATACGTATTGGTTTCCAAAAATCGAGAGAAACAGCGCAGGAAATCTTTACACTGCATCAGATATTGATGCTTCGAAAATCGGAGAAGAAGAATGCACTTGGAAGTAGTCCGAAATCATTTCTTGCACTTCCTTCCCTATTCAGTACAAGTTCTTGAAAAAGTTATAATTGTTGGTGATAATTGCTAGACCCACAGAAGTCCAATGTTGTAAATTTGAAAAATTATCGCCACTGCATTAAAATATTGAAACGACAAAAAGTTAATAATTCCATTATGATCATCGGCCTACAAAATTCTAGGAAATAAGTCATGAGGGCTAAAGTCTCATAACTTTCATTACTACGGCAAAAATATGACACAATATCAAACAAATGACACATGAAAATGACAAATGAAAGCGACAAATGACAAATGATAAAATGACACAAATGTCTACACGGTATGAAAAGTCCTACTGTCTTATTCATAAAAATGTAATCTACTAGTTTAACGGAGTTTTGCTATAATAATAATATTTAATGAAAAATAATAATAATAATTTTTAATATGTTTATGACTATACAGCATACAAATGTCAAAGTACATAGTAGAAATATGTACTAGTAATAGTGAGAAAAAATATAGCAGTATTGACATCAAAAAACACAACATAGTAGCATATGAAATTTTGTTTCATAGAAATTTTGTTTCTATGGTTAGGGTTGCTATGGTCACTAAGGGTTAAACCAAGACTCAAATGTTTATGAATAAGACTGATAGTCATCAAATAGTGGAGCGAGTAATTATGAAATTTTACAAAATAATCATCAAGGTTATTGAATTTTGAAAATTCAAATCACGAAACGTTTCAAATGAGTACTGAAGTACTTTATAATATTGCGAAATTTTCGCCATATGTATAAAATCTTGAAAATTCAGATGGCATAAGATTACAGATGAGTAAATAATTCTCGATTTATGTAAAATCATTTTCACGTGGCACAAAATATAATAAATTAGAATTTTCAAAAATTCCGTATGAGAGACTAGTTAAAGAGAACTAGTTACAAATTTTACAAAATCGTCACTACAAGTATAAAATCTAGAAAGTTTATCGGAAAAAGATTCCCGATAAGTAAATAATTCTCGATATTTGCAGTCATAATTTCACATAAAATATAGTAAATTAGAGTAATAAATCTTTCCTGATGGGAGATTAGTTCCCTAATTTTGAAAAAATATCGTCAACATTATATTTTGACAATTCAAATCACGAAACGCTCCAAAACGTGTAGCTACTTTCTAATTTTGCAAAAATCATCACCACACGTATAAAAAAAATGAATAAAGAATATTTATTAGCAGAAAAGTTACATAAATCCAGAAAATTCATGTAACGAAAGATTCCAGATGAGTAAATAATTATCGATTTATGCAAAATCGTCATCGCGTACAACAAAATATAATAAATTAGAATCATCAAACATTCTGTATGAGAGACTAGTTCTCTAATTTTGCTAAACCATCCCACACGTATAAAATCTAGAAATTTCAAGTAACACAAGGTTCTAATGTTCTAATATAAGGATTCCTAATTTTGCAAAATCATCGCCACACGTAAAAACAAAGAAAATTCACATGCCATAAGATTCCAGATAATAATAGTAATAATTGTAATAAGGCAATCCACACAAAAACTCACAATTTATTAATATTATGTATTTTATTTACTTAGCTATATACCTACAGATTTTATAAATCATTAAATGAGAAATTTATTCAACACAAGAATTTTGCTGATTCCCTTATGAAATCAGAATATATGCTCTTAGAAGTACTATCAATATTTTGTTACAGAATATTAATGTATTCTGTATCAATTTTTAATGTGTTTACTCAATGGCAATGTGATACCAGATAGGGCCTAAAACTGTAAATAAAGAATAGGGAATTGTACTTTTATGATCCCTAAAATAATCTTTCCAAAATATTGCACGAACCAAAACTACAGATAACTTATTTTCAGACCTAAATTGAAATTTTCAATTCAGAGTTTTCAATTCAAAAAAAGTTATAAATTTGATATTTCCTATTTTTGAATTGTTTTTCCTGCTTTTTTACGTATTTGTCTACACTAATCAAAATTAAATTCTACACAAATTTGCTCTCAGAACGTATTTTATTTAAAATTTTCTATAGACACTTCTATTAAAATCTGTCAAATTTTCTATTGTTTCTATCAAAATCTATTAAATATTCTACTGTATCTATAAAAATATGTCAAAACTTTCAATAGCAACTATCGAAATCAATTGAAACTTCAAGTGCCTCCAGTGCCAAAGCCTCCAGTGTTAACTAATTAAAATATACTGTTGTTAAAGCAAAATAAATGAGAAGTTTTATTAAAAATAAAATATTGAATTAGTTAAATTTTGTAATGTGTGTAATTTATGCTAGGTATCTATAGGTATAGGTATATTATGGTAGGTATAATTTTGTAATGTGGATCTAAAGTGGTATTGATTTTTCACGTGCATTAGTGTGATGCTGCCAATATTTTATAGGAACACTAGAAGTACTGATTTATGGTAGGTATCTATAGGTATATACGGTAGGTAAAGGTATATTATGGTAGGTATAATTTTGTAATGTAGATCTAAAGTAGTATTGATTTTTCACGTGCATTAGTGTGATGCAGCCAATATTTTATGGGAACACTAGAAGTACTGATTTATGGTAGGTATCTATTGGTATATACGGTAGGTATAAGTATATTATGGTAGGTACAATTTTGTAGTGTGGATCTAAAGTAGCATTGATTTTTCACGTGCATTAGTGTGATGCAGCCAATATTTTATGGGAACACTAGAAGTACTGATTTATGGTAGGTATCTATTGGTATATACGGTAGGTATAAGTATATTATGGTAGGTACAATTTTGTAGTGTGGATCTAAAGTAGCATTGATTTTTCACGTGCATTAGTGTGATGCAGCCAATATTTTATGGGAACACTAGAAGTAATGATTTATGGTAGGTATAGGTATATTATGGTAGGTATAATTTTGTAATGTGGATCTAAAGTAGTATTGATTTTTCATGTGCATTAGTGTGATGCAGCCAATATTTTATGGGAACACTCACGTGCATACACTAATGCACGTGAAAAATCAATACTACTTTAGATCCACATTACAAAATTATACCTACTAGAGTTACCTATACCTACCGTATATACCTATAGATACCTACCATAAATCACTACTTCGAGTGTTCCCATAAAATATTGGCTATTTTAGCCAATATTTTATGGCAGGGTTCTTCAACCTTTCAATACCTTTTTTATGTTAAATATTGAATTATATGTATAATGAAATAAAAGCCTCCAGTGTTAATTAATTCAAATATACTGTTATAAGCAAAATAAATGAGAAGTTTTATTAAAAATAAAATAATGAATTAGTTAAATTTTGTAAAGTGGATCAAAAATAGTATTGATTTTTCACGTGAATTAGTTTGATGCAGCCAATATTTTATGGCAGAGTTCTTCAACCTTTCATTGCCTTCGGAACCCTTATGACTAGTGGTATTTCTCAAGGAACCCTCGTAATTAAAATAAATAATTATTATGTTTACGGTTTTATCCATAAAATACCAATTATGTATTTAAGGTTGTTATATTATTATAATTATTATAGTACTTACTGGTAAATAATTATTTTTATTTTATTTTATTTCGCTCTATTTTTTAAAAAACTTCACGAGAGCCCAGTAAAATGTCTTATTATTTCTGTATTATTTTCAATTCTTGTTGATTTAATGATGACTGTAGACAATTAAATTATTTCTGTCAAAATTGCAATGATCAATCGCCAAATAATTAATTATAAGTTCAAAGATGGCAAATTTTATTTTTTAGTAAAATTTGAGTTATTACTCTTAAAATGTCAAAGACTATATTCAAGTTTTAAGGTTAAATGTCTTTTAATGTTTCACCAAGTAGTATACACACATAGTTTCAATTTAATTCAAGTTTTAAGGTCAAAATTTCAATTATTACTGTAAAAGCTTTACAAAATTGTAAATATTACTGCCAAAATTGCAGTGATTACTGCCAAAATTGCAGTGAATACTGCCAAAATTGCAATGATTACTGTTTAAATTACAATGATCATTTTTTGTATCATTCCAGTAATTCCTGTTAAAATTTCAAAAATTATCGTCAGCATTTCGATAGAATTAAAGCATTGAAGCAGTTTAAATAATAAGTTTAAGAGTTTAAGAGTTTAAGAAGCAGTTTAAATAATAAATGTTTGTTTTTTGATCAAAAATCGTTGATCAAATCATATCTAAAAAAATCAAATAAATCATGATTTATTTGATTTATTTGATTTTTTTAATATGTTTGATCAGTTTTTTGTCAGGGTAGATGCTTACTCGTCAAAGCATTAATTGCAAATTCAAAGAGTATTGGTAAATAGTAATTTTTGATAAAATTTGAGATTTGATTTGATAATCTTTTAAAATTAAAATAAACAATTTTTAAAGATAAAATTTCAATTATAACCTCAAAGATAAACGTGTTATTATCACAATAGCATTTGTTACAGTCAAAATAGCAATTATTATTGTTATCCTTATTCACGGATTATTGTAAACAATTAAAATATTTCTGTTATATATATATATTATATATATATATATATATATATATTATAAATTCTTACTCCTCAAAGTTTTAATTGCAAATTCGAAGAATACAGCCAAATTTTTGATGAAATTTGAGTTATTTCTTCTTAAATTTCAAAACCAATTTTAAATGTTTAATGATAAAATTTAAATTGTTACCATCAAATGTACACTTATAACTTTCAAAATAGGAATTATTGTCCTAATCCCTATTCTGATTACTGACAAATTTTAACTTTTGGCAAAGTTTTAGTTATTATTTTCTCTTAAAATTTATTATTATTTTATTATTTATTTATTTATTAATTCTATTTTCAATTTTTAATGACATAATGTCAATTATAACCTCAAAGCTATATGTATTACTGTGAAAAAAAACAAACAATAAAAATAACAATTATTGCTGTAATTTAAATTCAAAACAGAATATAATATGAACACCAGGCTTGGGATGTTATTTTAATTAACTTAGATGTAATATAACAATAAAGTAACAAATACTAATGTATTGTTACTTTAAATATAAAATAAAAAATAAATATTAAATTAAATCACATTAATGACTAGGTTGGGCCTGATTTTTATTGCAAATCATATTTATGTCTGAAACAATTTGAGAAATGTGTAACCTCATGTAATCTTCTGCATTATGTTTTTGTTGCAGTGTACAGAGAAAATGATCTCTCGCAGACATAAGTTGAGACCAAAAGACACCAAGTGCTTTTGCGGCTCTTTTAGCAATCTCGGGATATTCATGCAAAATTTGAAGCAAAAAATGCATAATATCAACTTTGTTAAATTCTATTTCTTGCTGAGAGTGTTACACTTATTGCTTATGTAACAATTTCGACAGCAGTAACGAAAATTTTGACAAATAATTGAAAATTTTACAAAACGTTCGAAATGTCGTTACAGTTGTTGAAATTTGGCAGTAATCTTTGCAATTTTGATGAACTAATAAAATAATTCAGTTGTCACCGAAATTTTGACAGTTATCATAAATTATTTAACAATATAATGGAAATTTTGACAGGCACACTCAAAGTTTTGACAAAATATTTAAAAAAACATAACATTTTTTATTAAAATTTTGACAGTATTGCATACCATGAAAGACTCAGTTCAAATTCCTTTATTAAATACAATAATTTTATTAACTTCAGGATTTTTATATAGTGCTCATTTGAAACATTTATGGCGTTATAAAACTAATAAAGTTCGACAATTCGTTAAAATCTTGTTGTCAAAGAAATTTTAGCAGTAATTACTAAAATTGACAGAAGTACGTCAAATTTTGATAGTTTTTTATTGAAATTTTGATAAAAATAATAGTAAACTTTACATTTTTGTACGAAATGTCGTCAAAATCGGTGAAATGTTGTCAATAATTATAAAAATATTGACAACATAATCAAAAATTTTACGATAATTATTGGTATTTTACAAAACAGTATTGACAGTTCTAATTGAAGTTAAGACACTTACAGTTTTTTTTAGAAATTTTGATAGTATTCCATACTACTGCTTAAAATAGTGGTTATTTGCAAATTTGATATTAGATTCGTGTACAGTACACCTGAAACTAATTCTCCTGAAAATTTGACAACGTTTCAGAATGAAATAAGGAAGAAAAACAAACACATAACTTTCTGCATTGACAAGTATGGGTTAGCTATTACTGAAATTTCTGAATATTTATCATTTCCAAATTTGATATTAGATTCGTTTACAGTACACCAGAAACTAATTCTCCTGAAAATTTTACAAAGTTTCAGTATGAAATAAGGGAGAAAATCAAACACATAACTTTCTGCATTGACAACTATGGGTTAGCTATTACTGAAATTTCTGAAAATTTATTATTTGCAAGTTTGATATTAGATTCGTATACAGTACACCTGAAACTAATTCTCCTGAAAATTTGACAAAGTTTCAGTATGAAATGAGGGAGAAAATCAAACACTTAACTTTCTACATTGACAAGTATGGGTTAGCTATTACTGAAATTTCTGATAAGTTATTATTTGCAAATTTGATATTAGATTGGTGTACAGTACACCTGAAACTAATTCTCCTCAAAATTTGACAAAGTTGCAGTATGAAATAAGGGAGAAAATCAAACACATAACTTTCTGCATTGACGAGTAAGGGACGAGTCACTATTACTGAAATTTCTGAAAATTTATTATTTACAAATTTGATATTAGATTCGTGTACAGTACACCTAAAACTAATTCTCCTGAAAATTTGACAAAGTGTCAGTATGAAATAAGGGAGAAAATCAAACACATAACTTTCTGCATTGACAAGTGTGGGTTAGTTATTACTAAAATTTCTGAAAATTTCTTATTTGCAAATTTGATATTATATTAGTGTACAGTACACCTGAAACTAATTCTTCTAAAAATTTGACAAAGTTTCAGGATGAAATAAGGGAGAAAATCAAACACATAACTTTCTGCATTGACGAGTTTGGTTAGCTATTACTGAACTTTCTGAAAGTTTCTGATTTACAAATGTGATATTAGATTCGTGTACAGTACACCTGAAACTAATTCTCCTGAAAATTTGACAAAGTTTCAGTATGAAATAAGGGCGAAAATCAAACACATAACTTTCTGCATTGACAACTATGGGTTAGCTATTACTGAAATTTCTGAAAATTTATTATTTGCAAGTTTGATATTAGATTCGTATACAGTACACCTGAAACTAATTCTCCTGAAAATTTGACAAAGTTTCAGTATGAAATGAGGGAGAAAATCAAACACTTAACTTTCTACATTGACAAGTATGGGTTAGCTATTACTGAAATTTTAGAAAATTTATTATTTGAAAATTTGATATTAGATTCGTGTACAGTACACTTGAAACTATTTCTTCTGAAAATTTAACAAAGTTTTAGTATGAAATAAGGGAGAAAATCAAACACATAACTTTCTGCGATGACAAGTATGTGTTAGCTATTACTGAAATTTATGAAAATTTATTATTTGCAAATTTGATATTAGATTGGTGTACAGTGCACCTGAAACTAATTCTCCTGAAAATTTGACAAAGTTTCAGTATGAAATAATGGAGAAAATCAAACACATAACTTTCTGCATTGACAAGTATGTGTTAGCTATTACAGAAATTTCTGAAAATTTATTATTTGCTAATTTTATATTAGATTCGTATACAGTACACCTGAAACTATTTCTTATGAAAATTTGATAAAGTTTCAGTATAAAATAAGGAAGAAAATCAAACACATAACTTTCTGCATTGACAAGTATGTGTTAGCTATTACTGAAATTTCTGAAAATTTATTATTTGCAAATTTGATATTAGATTCGTGTACAGTACACCTGAAACTAATTCTCCTGAAAATTTAACAAAGTTTCAGTATGAAATAAGGGAGAAAATTAAACACTTAACTTTCTGCATTGACAAGTATGGGTAAGCTGTTACTGAAATGTCTGAAAATTCATTATTTGCAAATATGATATTAAATTCGTGTAGAGTACTTCTGAAACTAATTCTCCTGAAAATTTGATAAAGTTTCAGTATGAAGCAAGGGTGAAATCAAACACATAACTTTCTGCATTGACAAGTATGGGTTAGCTATTACTGAAATTTCTGAAAATTTATTATTCACAAATTTGATATTAGATTCGTCTACAGTATACTTGAAACTAATTCTCCTAAAAATTTGATAAAGTATCAGTATGAAATAAGGGAGAAAATCAAACACATTACTTTATGCATTGACAAGTATGGGTTAGCTATTACTGAAATTTCTGAAAATTTATTATTTGCAAATTTCATATTAGATTCGTATACAGTACATCTGAAACTAATTCTCCTAAAAATTTGATAAAGTATCAGTATGAAATAAGGGAGAAAATCAAACACATTACTTTATGCATTGACAAGTATGGGTTAGGTATTACTGAAATTTCTGAAAATTTATTATTTGCGAATTTGATAGTAGATTCGTGTACAGTACACCTGAAACTAATTCTGCTGAAAATTTGACAAATAAGGGAGATAATCAAACATATAACTTTCTGCATTGACAAGTATGGGTTAGCTATTACTGAAATTTCTGAAAATTTTATATTTGCAAATTAGATATTAGATTCGTTTACAGTACACCTGAAACTAATTCTGCTGAAAATTTGACAAAGTTTTAGTATGAAATAAAGGAGAAAATCAAACACATAATTTTCTGCATTGACAAGTATGAGTTAGCTATTACTGAAATTTCTGAAAATTTATTATTTGCAAATTTGATATTAGATTCGTGTATAGTACACCTGAAACTAATTCTCCTGAAAATTTGACAAAGTTTCAGTATGAAATAAGGGAGAAAATCAAACACATAACTTTCTGCATTGACAAGTATGGGTTAGCTATTACTGAAATTTCTGAAAATTTATTATTTGCAAATTTGATATTAGATTCGTGTACAGTACACCTGAAACTAATTCTCCTGAAAATTTGACAAAGTTTCAGTATGAAATAAGGGAGAAAATCAAACACATAACTTTCTGCATTGACAAGTATGGGTTAGCTATTACTGAAATTTCTGAAAATTTATTATTTGCAAATTTGATATTAGATTCGTGTATAGTACACCTGAAACTAATTCTCCTGAAAATTTGATAAAGTTTCAGCATTAAGTAAGGGGGAAAATCAAACATATAACTTTCTACATAGACAAGTATGGGTTAGCTATTACTGAAATATCTGAAAATTTATTATTTGCAAATTTGATATTAGATTCGTGTACAGTACGCCTGAAACTAATTCGCCTGAAAATTTGACAAAGTTTCAGTATTAAATAAGGGAGAAAACAAACACATAACTTTCAGCATTGACAAGTATGGGTTAGCTATTACTGAAATTTCTGAAAATTTATTATTTGCAAATTTGATATTAGATTCGTGTATAGTACACCCGAAACTAATTCTCCTGAAAATTTGATAAAGTTTCAGTATGAAATAAGGGAGAAAATCAAACACATAACCTTCTGTATCTGTATTGACATCTGTATTGACAACTAAGGGTTAGCTATTACTGAAATTACTGAAAATTTATTATTTGCAAATTTGATATTAGATTCCTGTACAGTACACCTGAAACTAATTCTCCTGAAAATTTGACAAAGTTGTATAAAATAAGGGAGAAAATCAAACACATAACTTTCTGCATTGACAAGTATGTGTTAGCTATTACTGAAATTTATGAAAATTTATTATTTGCAAATTTTATATTACATTCTAGTACAGTACAACTGAAACTAATTCTCCTGAAAATTTGACAAAGTTTTAGTATGAAATAAGAGAGAAAATCAAACACATAACTTTCTGCATTGTCAAGTATGGGTTAGCTATTACTGAAATTTCTAACAATTTATTATTTGCAAATTTGATATTAGATTCGTGTACAGTACACCTGAAACTAATTCTCCTAAAAATTTGACAAAGTTTTGGTATGAAATAAGGGAGAAAATCAACAACATAACTTTCTGCATTGACACGTATGGGTTAGCTAGTACTGAAATTTCTGAAAATTTATTATTTGCAAATTTAATATTAGATTCGTATACAGTACACCTGAAACTAATTCTCCTGAAATTTTGATAAATTTTCAGTATGAAATAAGGAAAAAAATCAAACACATAACTTTCTGCATTGACAACTATGGGTTAGGTATTACTGAAATTTCTGAAAATTTATTATTTGCAAAGTTAATATTAGATTCGTATACAGTACCCCTGAAACTAATTTTCCTGAAAATTTGATAAATTTTCAGTATGAAATAAGGGAGAAAATCAAACACATAACTTTCTGCATTGACAAGTATGGTTTACCTATTACTGAAATTTCTGAAAATTCATTATTCGCAAATTTGATATTAGATTCGTGTGCAGTACACCTGAAACTAATTCTCCTGAAAATTTGATAGAGTTTCAGTATGAAATAAAGGAGAAAATCAAACACATAACTTTCTGCATTGACAAGTATGGGTTAGCTATTACTGAAATTTCTGAAAATTTATTATTTGCAAATTTTATATTAGATTCGTGTGCAGTACACCTAAAACTAAATCTCCTGAAAATTTGACAAAGTTTCAGTACAAAATAAGGGAGAAAATCAAACACATAACTTTCTGCATTGACAAGTATGGGTTAGCTATTATTGAAATTTCTGAAAATTTATTATTTGCAAAATTGATTATAGATTCATGTACAGTACGCCTGAAACTAAATCTCCTGAAAATTTGAGAAAGTTTCAGTATGAAATAAGGGAGAAAATCACACACATAACTTTCTGCATTGACAAGTATGGGTTAGCTATTACTGAAATTACTGAAAATTTATTATTTGCAAATTTGATATTAGATTCGTGTACAGTACACCTGAAACTAATTCTCCTGAAAATTTCGCAAAGTTTCAGTATGAAATAAGGGAGAAAATCAAACACATAACTTTCTGCATTGACAAGTATGGGTTAGCTGTTACTGAAATTTCTGAAAGATTAAGATTTGCAAATTTGATATTACATTCGTATACAGTACACATGAAACTAATTCTCCTGAAAATTTGACAAAGTTTCAGTATTAAATAAGAGAGAAAATCAAACACATAACTTTCTGCATAGACAAGTATGGGTTAGCTATTACTGAAATTTCTGAAAATTTATTATTTGCAAATTTGATATTAGATTCGTATACAGTACACCTGAAACTAATTCTTCTGAAAATTTGACAAAGTTTCAGTATGAAATAAGGGAGAAAATCAAACACATAACTTTCTGCATTGACAACTATGGGTTAGCTATTACTGAAATTTCTGAAAATTTATGATTTGCAAATTTGATTATAGATTCGTGTACAGTGCTCTTGAAACTAATTCTCCTGAAAATTTGACAAAGTTTCAGTATGAAATAAGGGAGAAAATCAAACACATAACTTTCTGCATTGACAAGTATGGGTTAGCCATTACTGAAATTTCTGAAAACTTATTATTTGCAAATTTGATATTAGATTCGTATACGGTACACCTGAAACTAATTCTCCTGAAAGTTTGATAAAGTTTCAGTATGAAATAAGGGAGAAAATTAAACACATAACTTTCTGCGATGACAAGTATGGGTTAGCTATTACTGAAATTTCTGAAAATTTATTATTTGCAAATTTGATATTAGATTCGTGTACAATACACCTAAAACAAAGTTTCAGTATGAAGTAAGGAAGAAAATCAAACACATAACTTTCTGCATTGACGAGTATGGGTTATCTATTACTGAAATTTCTGAAAATTTATTATTTGCAAATTTGATATTATATTCGTGTACAGTACACCTGAAACTAATTATCCTGAAAATTTGACAAAGTTTCAGTAAGAAATAAGGCAGAAAATCAAACACATAACTTTCTGCATTGACAAGTATGGGTTAGCTATTACTGAAATTTCTGAAAATTTATTATTAGCAAATTTGATATCAGATTCGTGTACAATATACCTAAAACAAAGTTTCAGTATGAAGTACGGAAGAAAATCAAACACATAACTTTCTGCATTGACAAGTATGGGTTCGCTATTACTGAAATTTCTGAAAATATATTATTTGCAAATTCGATATTATATTCGTGTACAATACACCAAAAACTAATTCTCCTGAAAATTTGACAAAGTTTCAGTATGAAATAAAGGAGAAAATCAAACATATAACTTTCTGCGTTGACAAGTATGGGTTAGCGATTACTGAAATTTCTGAAAATTTATTATTTGCAAATTTGATATTAGATTCGTGTACAGTACTCCTGAAACTAATTCTCCTGAAAATTTGACAAAGTTTCAGTATGAAGCAAGGTAGAAAATCAAACACATAACTTTCTGCATTGACAAGTATGGGTTAGCTATTACTGAAATTTCTGAAAATTTATTATTTGGAAATTTGATATTAGATTCGTGTACAATACACCTAAAACAAAGTTGCAGTATGAAATAAGGAAGAAAATCAAACACATAACTTCTGAATTGACAAGTATGGGTTAGGTATTACTGACATTCCTGAAAATTTATTATTAGCAAATTTGGTATTAGATTCGTGTACAGTACACCTAAAACTAATTCTCCTGAAAATTTGACAAAGTTTGAGTAAGAAATAAGGGAGAAAATCAAACACATAACTTTCTGCGATGACAAGTATGGGTTAGCTATTACTGAAATTTCTGAAAATTTATTATTTGCAAATTTGATATTAGATTCGTGTACAGTACATCTGAAACTAATTTTCCTGAAAATTTGACAAAGATTTAGTTTGAAATAAGGGAGAAAATCAAACACATAACTCTCTGCGTTACAAGTATGGGTCAGCTATTGATGAAATTTCAGAAAATTTATTATTTGCAAATTTGATATTAGATTCGTTTACAGTACACCTGAAACTAATTTTTCAGAAAATTTGACAAAGTTTCAGTATGAAATAAGGGAGAAAATCAAACACTTAAATTTACGCAATGACAAGTATGGGTTAGCTATTACTGAAATTTCTGAAAATTTATTATTTGCAAATTTGATTATAGATTCGTGTACAGTGCTCCTGAAGCTAATTCTCCTGAAAATTTGACAAAGTTTTAGTATGAAATACAGGAGAAAATCAACACATAACTTTCTGCACTGACGAGTATGGGTTAGCTATTACTGAAATTTCGTAGCGTTATTCCAGGATGCATAGTTTTGAATGGAACTTATAGGTGTAGTGTTTTTCCGTGCAAGGCTTAAATGTTATCTGCAGTTCTGGGAAATACTACAAACGCATATTTGAAAGGGCCACGAGATACGCTGGGGAAAACACCAGCATTACCTAAAAGCGCATTAACGGTTGTTATCAGGCGATATATTTTTATGAATTCGTCGGAAATATTTGCGGGATAAGGGCTGGATAAGGGTAATAGATTAATTTATTGGGGGACGGGTGTGTGTGTGTGCGTGTGTGTGTGTGTGTATGTGAAGGTGGGGGAGTAGTTAATGCAAAATGCATCCGCGTGTTTCGGCAGCAAATTTCAATGTGAAAGGGCCGTCCGGCTCAAAGGGCATTACCGATATAGTATGCATTGGTGGAAATAAATTCGATGCTCGGCCGGCGGAAGGCGCAGTGGGAGCAATGCGTGGGTGTATTCTATACTTAAATCCAGTGGAAAGGAGGGAATATATTTTGCAATTCCACAGGGCCCCGGTGGTGGCGGTGGTCAGCTGCCCTTTTGCGACCCCTTATTGATATACTGTGTAAATACGGGCAAATGCCCGGCTCTCTCTGTACGCTCCTGCATCCTCCGCTGTGCAAAGCCAGGAATGTATAATACATAAATTTCCTTACCGAATAATGACCCTACAGGGCGTCCAATTTGTCCACGGCATTGAGTTATGTGAGCCCACTTTTTTTTATACCGGAGCGCTCCGGGCGTTATTAGAAAAGTATAATTTAATATTATCAGCTGTAAATAACAAAGAAATGCCCAGTAAATGTCCGAAACTTTGCTAATGAAATTAATTAATGTTTGCCAAGTTTCATATTTTGCAGCCCCTTATATGAAAGGTTTAATGTCTTTTTGATAAATTGACAGTTATTAATACTGATACCCTCCATTTTCTAATATGAGAGCCCAGAACAGCCCCCGGATATATATAGAGTTACGGCGCTGAAATTTCATTCCCGGCGGCCGCTATAATTAATACACCCACCGACGGACGCACAGACGCACTCACCCCTAGGACTCACCCCCAGGACTCACCCACAGGACCGCATAAGGAAGTTTTAAGCAAACAATGCGCTCCTCCAGCGGAACGGACCTCCTCACCGTCGAGGGTGGATGCCCTTAGCATTTAAAGTGATTTTAAATCAAATCATTTACATTTCCAAGACGGGCCTGGGCTCCCTTTTAAATATCCTCCCTTTGACCGCCGATCAAAGACTCTCTTAGCGAAATGACACTTTCACGGCGAATAATTATTTCCGTGCATTTCAAAGACTCAAAGGGAACATCAACAATCAACCAAAAAAAGACAAGAATGTAAAACTTCCGCACAAAACAAATCTAATTATTAGTAACAACGTTTAAATAAGTAAATAAATTACACTAAAATCTTACATTTTACATAAGAAGAAATTTTTAAATAAATTACACTAGAATGTAACATAATCAAACATTCTAACAACTATGTGAATCGTGGACAATTACGGAAAGAAACAAAAGCAAAATTAACTCAATGGAAATGAGATTCCTAAGGAAGGTAGAGGGAATTACAAAAAACAAAAGAGATAAATTTGAAAAACAAAAAAGAATCTTGAAAAACAAGAAAGAATTTTAAAAAACAAGAAAAATGTTTAAATAACAGTCAGAGCACTTTTTTCAGAAAAAGCTTGCTTTTTACTTAAAGTAAATTAAAAGTAGAGTTAAACTGGCTCATATTTAAAGATTCTTGCAAAAGCTTTAAAACATTTGTGTAACAAAGAATATTTATCTTTAAAAACAAGAAATATTCTTGAAAAACAGGAAAGAAAAACTAGAAAGTATCTTTAAATAAAAGTCAGAACACTTTTTTCTCAAAAAAAACTGGCCTTTTTTACGTAAAGTAAAAGTAAAGTAAAAGTAATAGTAGAGTTACTAGGTCATATTTAAAGATACTCTCAAAAGCTCCAAAACATTTGTATACCAAAGAATTCAACAAGAATCTTTAAATAAAAGTCAGAACACTTTTTCCACAAAAAACTTGTTTTTTTTACTTAAAGTAAAAGCAACGTAGAAGTAAACGTACACTTAAACTAGCTCATATTTACAGATTTAATTAAAAAAAATCAATATGAGCCAGTACACTTTTTTTACAAAAAACAAGAGAGAAACTTGAAAAACAAAATTTTTTACTTAAAGTAAAAGCAAAGTAGATGTAAACGTACACTTAAACTAGCTCATATTTACAGATTTAATTAAAAAAAATCAATATGAGCCAGTACACTTGTTTTACAAAAAACAAGAGAGAAACTTGAAAAACAAAATTTTTTACTTAAAGTAAAAGCAAAGTAGAAGTAAACGTACACTTAAACTAGCTCATATTTAAAGATTTAATTAAAAAAAATCAATATGAGCCAGTACACTTTTTTTACAAAAAACAAGAGAGAAACTTGAAAAACAAAATTTTTTACTTAAAGTAAAAGCAAAGTAGAAGTAAACGTACAGTTAAACTAGCTCATATTTAAAGATTTAATTAAAAAAAATCAATATGAGCTAGTACACTTTTTTTTACAAAAAACAAGAGAGAAACTTGAAAAACAAAATAGAGTCTCGAAAAACAAGAAAGAATCTTAAAAAGCAAGACAGAATTTTTAAAGATTCTTTCTTGCAGACCCATAATTAGAGACACAACTGAAATGGCTCCAAAAATCATGTAGTCGCGAATAAAAATTACAATATCTTAATAATCGCTCATTGGATCAAAATTAAATTACACATATTAAATGCCAGTATAATGCTTAATATGAGTAATACATTACATTAATATTGATAGGGTAGTTTTCGAGATATCATTCTTTGAATATGAGAATAATTTTAGAATGACATAAAAATTTCAAATATTCTCACTAAAATAAAAATTTCTCATGAATCGCTCATTAGATCTCCATTGAATTACTCTCAATAAATAATACTATATCACATAATTGCATCAATAAATTACATTCATATTGATACGGTAGTTTTTGAGATATAGTAATTTAAATATTAGTATAATTAGAAACACAACTGAAATGGCCACAAAAATCATATAGTCGCGAATAAAAATTGCAATATCTCAATAATCGCTCATTGGATCTAAACGAAATTACACTTATTTAATGCCAGTATGTTGCTTAATATGAGTAATACATTACATTAATATTGATAGAGTAGTTTTCGAGATATCATTCTTTGAATGTGAGAATAGTTTTAGAATGACATAAAAAATTCAAATATTCTCACTAATATAAAAATTTCTCATGAATCGCTCATTAGATCTCCATTGAATTACTCTCAATAAATAATACTATATCACATAATGGCATCAATAAATTACATTCATATTGATAGGGTAGTTTTTAAGATATAGTAATTTAAATATTAGTATAATTAGAAACACAACTGAAATGGCCACAAAAATCATATAGTCGCGAATAAAAATTGCAATATCTCAATAATCGCTCATTGGATCTAAACGAAATTACACTTATTTAATGCCAGTATGTTGCTTAATATGAGTAATATATTACATTAATATTGATAGGGTAGTTTTCGAGATATCATTCTTTGAATATGAGAATAATTTTAGAATGACATAAAAATTTCAAATATTCTCACTAAAATAAAAATTTCTCATGAATCGCTCATTAGATCTCCATTGAATTACTCTCAATAAATAATACTATATCACATAATTGCGTCAATAAATTACATTCATATTGATACGGTAGTTTTTGAGATATAGTAATTTAAATATTAGTATAATTAGAAACACAACTGAAATGGCCACAAAAATCATATAGTCGCGAATAAAAATTGCAATATCTCAATAATCGCTCATTGGATCTAAACGAAATTACACTTATTTAATGCCAGTATGTTGCTTAATATGAGTAATACATTACATTAATATTGATAGAGTAGTTTTCGAGATATCATTCTTTGAATGTGAGAATAGTTTTAGAATGACATGAAAAATTCAAATATTCTCACTAATATAAAAATTTCTCATGAATCGCTCATTAGATCTCCATTGAATTACTCTCAATAAATAATACTATATCACATAATGGCATCAATAAATTACATTCATATTGATACGGTAGTTTTTGTGATATAGTAATTTAAATATTAGTATAATTAGAAACACAACTGAAATGGCCACAAAAATCATATAGTCGCGAATAAAAATTGCAATATCGCAATAATCGCTCATTGGATCTAAACGAAATTACACCTATTTAATGCCAGTATGTTGCTTAATATGAGTAATATATTACATTAATATTGATAGAGTAGTTTTTGAGATATCATGCTTTGAATGTGAGAATAGTTTTAGAATGACATAAAAAATTCAAATATTCTCACTAATATAAAAATTTCTCATGAACCGCTCATTAGATCTCCATTGAATTACTCTCAATAAATAATACTATATCACATAATGGCATCAATAAATTACATTCATATTGATAGGGTAGTTTTTGAGATATAGTAATTTAAATATTAGTATATTTAGAGACACAACTGAATGGCCCCAAAAATCATATAGTCTCAAGTAAAAATTGCAATATCTCAATAATCGCTCATTGGATCTAAATTAAATTTAACTTATTTAATGCCAGTATATTGCTTAATATGAGTCAGAACCCTTTTTCACAAAAATTTGCTTTTTTTACTTAAAGTAAAAGTTAAGTAAAAGTAAAAGTAGAGTTAAACTAGCTCATATTTAAAGATTCTCTCAATAGCTAAAAAAACATTTGTGTAACAAAAACTTCTAATCTTGAAAAATAATAAAGCATCTTGAAAAACAAGAAATAATCATGATCTTGAAAAATAAGAAAGAATCTAGAAAAACAAGAAATAATTTTGAAATACAATAAGTCACGAACACTTTTTCCATAAAAAACGCAAAAGTAAAGTATAAGTGAATGTATAGTTAAACAGGCTTATATTTAAAAATTCTTTCAAACGATCCAAAACATTTGCGAAACAAAGAATTTAATACTCATTTTCGATGGAATCTTTCGAAAAAGAAGTAGGTATTTAATTTTTTTACAAAAATATTTTTGAACTGTAGATTCAAAGAAATCTATTTTTTTTTCACAAAAAAATTGGTTTTAAATTGGGTGTTAAATTGGCTCATATTTTAAGATTCTTTCAAAAGCACCAAAACATTTGTGTAACAAATAATTCTGATCTTGAAAAACAAGAAAGAATCTTGAAGAATTATTATTAAGAATTAATAAAGGGATTATTAAGAACAAGAAATAATTTTTAAATAAGAGTCAGAATACTTGTTCCACAAAAAACTTTTTTACTTAAAGTAAAAATAAAGTAAAAGTGAAAGTAGAGTTAATCTGGCTCATATTTAAAGATTCTTTCGAAAGCTCGAAAACATTTGTGCATCAAAGAATTTAATACTCATTTTCGATAGATTCCTGCGATTCCTAGAACCTTTCGAAAAATAAGTAGGTATTTAATTTTTTTACAAAAATATTTTGGAACTTGTGAAAAATCTTTAAATATGAGCCAGTTTAACACGTTTTTCAAATAAAATTTTGAATGGTGGCGTTTACTTCGTGATACAGTTTATTAATTATAAATAAAACATATTACTTTGTTAGTATCACATACATTTTATGTGATACTAGCAGAGTATTGTGTTTTATTTACAAAAAACAAGTATTTTGTGACAAAAATTGTTCTCACTTTTCAGTAGTGTTATGGCAAAACATGCTATCTGCCGTTTGTTTTCAAAATGCATTTTTTAGCATTAAATGGCCACAAATAAAGTATACTTTAAGTATGAATGAACGAAGTAACATTATTGTACCTTTGCATTATATATAACTATGGCAATGATACATGATAATCATAATAGCCAATAACAACAATAATAGAGGAAAGACAGCTAGGTTGGCTAGGACATATACACAGGCTAGAAGAGAATAGAATAACAAAAAGAATACATGAAGTGAAAATACAAGGCAAAAATAAAGTAGGAAGACCGAGGAAGGGATGGAATGAACAAACGCTCCAAGCATCGGAAAGAAGAGGAATAGAACGGAATGAAATAAGAAAATTGGCACAAGACCACTGGAAAAGAAGTGGAATTAATTAGCGAAGACATGTGATTGTAAAGTGTTGTTTTACCCGAAAGGGTAAAAGGGCGCAGGATACATAAATAAAATAAAAATTCTAACTAGACAAAACAGAATTTAAGGCATATATATATGAAATATTTATGAATGTCTACAGAATATTTTTAATGAATATTTCGTATATTTTTAAAAGTTACACAAACTATAAAGTAATTTGGACACTGCTCATTATTATGTAGATTATTGAATCCAGTTGCATTATCTCAAAATTTTCTACAAATTCTGGCATATTTTCGAAATAATTTGGGGTACAGGGTGTCCTAAATAGAGTAGGATTGCATGGGTATCTTTGTTATTTTGAAAGCTGGATATCTGATTTTAAATGAGCAATGTCATGCAGTTTTGTTTAGATTATGTTGAAACATTTTCAAAAGTCCGAGCAGTTTAGAAACAAATCTAAAAAAACTAAAAACTGCGATTTTCTAAAAACTACGACATTTCCATAATTATTAAAGATGCGGAAATATGTTTAAAATAAAAGTTACTTGGTTCGATCGCACCAACTTTTTTGCACAAGATTTTTTGTATCACATATTGTTGTGATTCCTAGAAAACTAGCAAAAATCGATCTGGAAATCGACTAGATTTGTTGGTTTTCAAGGTTTTGAAAATAATTCCAAACATTTTATGAAAACTGTAGGAAGTCCTGGGAGAAATTTTAGAGTTTTGAGTTTTTACACGATTTCAAAGTAATTCAATAGCTTTCCTAATAAATTTCGTACAGCTTTTAAAGTTTCTCCTGAAGATTCTCTTAAAATGATAAGAAATAAAGTTACGGATTCCAAATATATCTCAAAACAACAGGAAATTCAGTACTGGACTTCTAAGTTTTTAAAGTATTCACAAAAATTTAAAATATTTCTCAAAACTGTACGAAGTCCTGAGAGTAATTTAAGGTTTCGAATTTTTTTACATGAACTCAAAAATAACTCAAAATAATTGACAAAATAAAAGCAAAAATTGGAATAATTAATATTTCCTATATTTTTCATTTTGACATAGGATGTATAACAAATCGTTGAAAGAGGAAAATAAAGTCTATTTAAGTCTGGGGGAAATTTTAGAGTTTTGAATTTTTTTACACGATTTCAAAGTAATTCAACAGCGATCCTAATAAATTTCGTACAGCTTTTAAAGTTTCTCCTGAAGATTCTCTTAAAATGATAAGAAATAAAGTTACGGATTCCAAATATATCTCAAAACAACAGGAAATTCAGCACTGGACTTTTAAGTTTTAAAAGCATTCACAAAAATTTAAAATATTTCTCAAAACTGTACGAAGTCCTGAGAGTAATTTAAGGTTTTGAATTTTTTTAGATGAACTCAAAAATAACTCAAAATAATTAACAAAATAAAAACAAAAATTAATATTTGCCATATTTTTTATAAAAATCAAATATGGCGGCCATTTAAAATAAGAGAGTTAATAATAATAATAATAATCCGTACTACTCCTCCACCTATGGCGTAATTGGTTACTGTCTTAATTTTTGACAGAGAATTCTGACCCAATTACATTTTATTTTACCATATGCCCCTGAACTAGTTGATATTAATATCTCAGAAACCGCCATCTTTACTTTTGTTTTGACTTGATTCTCAAGTTTCATTTTAAACATTTTTCCGCATCTTTAATAATTATGAATATATCGTAGTTTTTAGAAAATCGCTTTTTTCGTTTATTCAGATAACTTCCACACTGCTCCAACTTTTGAAAATTTTTCATCATAATCTGAACCAGAATATAATACTGCACAATATTGCCCATCTAACCAGATCTCTAGCTTTAAGAATAATAAAGATACCCATGCAATCCCACTCTATTTAGGACACCATGTATATGCAATTTTCTGGAATTATTACGAAACCCTATTTAAAAATAAAAACTATGGCAAAGTACAAACTTCAATTTTATTTTATAAAACAAATTATATGAAATTTCTAAAATACTTTTTAAATTATGAGACTATAGTTTTATCTTATAAAATAAATCATGTGAAATATCTGCAATACTTATCAAATAATGAGACTAGTTTTATCGATATTTTATTGAGACTTTGCTATCTCAAACGTTTCTAAAAATTCTGGCATATTATTGAAAAAAATTGGGTATAGTATATGCAATTTTCTGGAATTATTGCGAAACATTCCTTAATTAAAAAAAAAATCTATGGAAAAGTACAAACTTCAATTTTGTTTCATAAAACAAATAATGTGAAATATCTGAAATACCTTTGAAATAATGACAACAAAAATCAGTAATGTAACCTAACTCTAAAAAGTAATTACGACCAACAACTTCAAATTTAAACATTTTCACGCCGCAATTTTGTTTCCAAAACTAATTTCTGTGTTCGCCCCTCGAGCTCTCTAGGCTTCGATTTATATTCGTGCGGAAAATTCGAATTATTGCATTATAAAGCCCGGCGGTGTTCCACGGGTGGGGGCCGGAAAATTTATCGTTTCCGGTAGGAAAATCTCGGCTGCAGCGACAACTGCTGCCGGCCCCGTATTGTAAATACGCGCACCGAAGGGAAGGAAGGTCAATTTGGTAACATCATTGATTCCGAAAACACCCCATTGACAGATTATTACAGAACAGAGGCACGAAACGCGCTGACTCACCCCTTCTCGTTAATGTCACATGTTGATCCCGCTCGTTATTTCGCAATGAAACGTAAAAAAAATACATATCACGGGCGTTGTTGTAGGCGAGAGAGGAAATCGCAATGTTGAAAGGATGAAAGGATAGCAGACAATTAAAATACACGAAATACCAGACAAGTAGAATATTAATTGTATATATACTATTTCTGTATCTATGTTTGATTGAATGTATTAATTCGAGTTAGAGTAAGAGTAAGAGTAAAATTGATGAGATCATAATAAATTAATAATAAGATAATATGATAATAAAAAAATATGAGAAAAACATTACAACAAGTTTACAACTTGTTGATTTTGCATATATACTATTTCTGTATCTATGTTTGATTGATTGTATGAATTAGAGTTAGAGTTAAAGTAAGAGTAAAAGTAAGAGTAATTGATGAGATCATAATAAGTTAATAATAAGATAATATGATAATAAAATAATATGAGATAAAAACATAACAACAAGTTTACAACATAACAAGTTTTTTCTCTAACAGTTAATAATAAATAATAATTATAAATAGTATATAACAACAAACACAACAGAAATAGGGTATCTTTTCTGTAAAGAAAAAAATCATCCAGCTCGTATTCCTTATCAACCAAAAGTGTTTTCAATCTTTTTTACGTTTTTGAAATTTTGCTATCAGTCCAATTTCAGTTGTTTTTCCGATGTTTTCAGTTGTCCGCAATTGTTTTTTTGTTCTCAGTTACCTTCAGTTGTTTTTCAAACGTTTTTAAAATAACTGGAAGAATAAAAAATTTCATGAGAATTTATGAGATATCTAGAAATTTTCATGTAAATATTTAGCAAATTAAATAATCTGGATATTTATCCAGTTTGTATGCTTCCTTGCCGACAAAAAATGTTTTCATTCTTTAAAATTCGTTCTCAGTCTAGTTTTAGTTCTTTAGTTTTAGAAGTTTTCAGTGGTCTGCAGTTGTTTTTGGTTGTTTTCAATTGTTTTATTTGTTTCTAGTTACATTTAGTTATATTCCAAACGTTTTCAGTTGTTTTCAGTCTAGTTTAAGTTGTATTTCCAATGTTTTCAGTTGTCTGCAATTGTCTTTAGTTCTTTTCAGTTGTTTTCAAACGTTTTCAGTTGTTTTGTATAAGTTTTCAATTGTTTTCAGTTGTTAAAAATAAAGTATAGAATTGACATTTCTATACTTGGTACAAGGTTTCAAATATTCAAGACTACTGTCATAAAATAAATCAAATTTTCGATAATAAACAATTGTTTTGTATATGTTTTTAGTTGTTTTCTGTTGTTAAAAACATTTGGAAAGTATAAAATGGCCATTTCTATACTTTTATGGTTTAAAATTTTCAGCACCGCTAGCATTCTAGTTTCTAATCTTCAAAACTACTATCATAACATAAATCAAATTTTCGATCATCAAAACAAGTTTTGTATATGTTTTTGGCTGTTTTCAGTTTTTAATAATATCTGGAAAGTATATAATGGCCATTTCCTATATTGTTCCTATGTTTTCAGTTGTCTGCAATTGTTTTTAGTTGTTCTCAATTACCTTCGGTTATTTTTCGAACGTTTTCAGTTATTTTCAGTTGTTATAAATACAGTATAGAATGGACTTTTGTATACTTTCATGGTTTCAAATTTTTAAGACTACTGTCATAAAATAAATCAAATTTTCGATCATACAAAAATGTTTTGTATATGTTTTTAGTTGTTTTCTGTTGTTAAAAATAATTGGAAAGTATAAAATGGTCATTTCTATACTTTTATAGTTCAAAATTTCAACGCTGCCATCATAATAAACTTTAAATTGTCGATCGTAGAAAAATTCATGAAAATCTATAAGAAATCTAGACATTTTCATGAAAATATGTAAGAAATCAAATATTCTGGATATTTACACAGTTTGTATGGTTCCTAGCCAACCAAAAGTGTTTTCATTCTTTTTCTGTTGTTTTAAAACTCGTTTGTAGTCTAGTTTCAATTGTTTTTACGAAGTTTTCAGTGGTCTGCAGTTGTTTTTGGTTGTTTTCAGTTGTTTTATTTGTTTTTAGTTACATTTAGTTGTTTTTCAAACATTTCCAGTTATTTTTAGTCTAGTCTCAGTTGTCTTTCCGATATTTTCAATTGTCTGCAATTGTTTTCAGTTACCTTTAGTTGTTGTTCAAACGTTTTCAGTTGTTTTGTATAAGTTTTCAGGTGTTTTGTATAAGTTTTCAGTTGTTTTTAGTTGTTAGAAATACAGTATAGAATCGACCTTTTTATACTTTCATAGTTTCAAATTTTCAACACTGCCATCATAAATGTTTTCTTTCGAGTTATCAATCATAAAAAAATCATGAGAATTTTCAAGAAATCTAGAAATGTCTATGAAAATACTTAGGAAATCTATAAATGTTAACGAAAATATTTTTTAAATCTAGAAATTTTCATGAAAATTTTTATGAAATATAATTGTTCATGAAAACTTTTACGAAATTTATAATTTTCCACGAATATCCCGTTAATTTCCTTTACAATATTTAAGGTATCTCCACGTTTTATTGAACAAATCTCACATAAACACCAAATCATTAATTAAATTATCCATATCTTGCATGATTACTGAAACCATTAGATATATGGCATACACTGAAAACTACTAAAAACAACGGAAAAAATCTTAAAATAACTGAAAACAGCGGAAAACAAGTAAAAAATTGCTGGAAACTCTTTTGATGACATGGCACCACAAACATCGGATTGGGTATTTTAATTTTTTTCAGTCTACATTAACTGAAAACAATTAAAAATCAAAAAATCAAGCGAAACATATGAAAACAATCAGGAACACCTAAAATACAAAGGAAAAAAGCTGAAAGCAACCTAAAATATAACTGAACACTTTTTAGGTTGACAATGAAGGGCACACTGGATAGTTTTCCAAAATATCTTGCACAATATTCCAAAATTTTGGAAAAATTAATGAGATTTTATGAAGTATCTGTGAAAAATGTATGAAAATTTCAATGATAGTGTACATAATCATACGACGTATTTTACATGACATCTTTTGATTTTTTTTTAATATCCTACAAAATTTAATGCAATTTTTGAATGGATTCAAAATATTCAGGAATAAGCAAGACATTTTCCAGAATGTTTACCCGTTTACAGGTTGACACTTTTTATGTTGACAAGGAACCACACAAACTGGATGAATATTTTGATTATATTTAGCGGAGGTTCTATGAAATACTGAGAACAACTAAAACTAAATGAAAACAACTAAATACAACTAAAAAATAACAACACAGACTGGATGCATATTCTTCAATTCTTTTTAAATTCTTTTAGTGGAGGACTGAAAACACAACTAAAATAACTGAAAAACAACATAACATGAATGTTATGATTATATTTAGTGCAGATTCTCTGTATTTACTGAAATTCTGAGAACAACTCAGAAAAACAACTCAAAACTAACTGAAAGCAACCAAAAACAATTGAAAAACTGCTTAAAACATCTGAAAATTATTAAAAACAAACCAAAATAACTGTAACCGTTGAAAATAATTGAAAAACTGACTGATAACTCATTTTTGTTCGACAAGGAATCACTCAAACGGAATCTGTATTTTAATTCTATTTATTAGAGAGTACTGAAAACACTGAAACTGTACTGAAACTCTTTGAATGACACAAAACCACATACATTCGTTTGGCTGTTTTCATTTTTATCAGTCTATACTTACTGAAAACAACTAAAACCAACTGAAAACAAATGAAACGAAACATCTGAAAATAACTAAAAACTAATCAAAACAACTGAAATTAGTTGAAAATAATTGAAAACTTGATAACTGGTGATTTAAAAAACCTGAAAAACAAAGGAAAAAAGCTGAAATCATCCTTTACTTTTTATTTTTAGTTTTGATCGAATTTCATTAAAAATTTTGTTATGTGTCAATATAAAAAATAATCAGTAATTTTGTTTTTAAATTATGATTTTGGATAAATTAGCTCTGTTTATGAAGATGATTCATCATTATGTTTCTGCAAGGTGAATTTTTATTGTGACCTTATGGTGGTCGAAATTTCCATTGTTCGTGAGTGGCCGTCGGGTCCGTGTGAAGAACAGGGCGCGTTATAAGCCCCCGGACACCCTTAATGACGTATCGATTAGCCTCAGTTCGAATCCTGGCGAGCCCGTGAAGAGCCACGTATCGCCGATACATAATACAGCGTAGGGCTTAAGCCCGTCCCTTAAAACAGTGAATCTTTATCGGATCCTCACGTCCGGTCCGGTCCATTTGTCCCCCGGCCGTCGCCGTCCAGATTGCCCCTCGACCTCTCCCCCACAGACGCACACTCTTCACTCGCACACACACACACCACCCACCCACACATCTGGAACTTTCTCTTATTTAAATTGAATTATACTCCAGTTGAAAGGTGCTTTCTTCCCAGGCGCGTCCCACAAGTGAGCCAATGGTCGCGCCAAATCCACTTATCTTCGGCTAAATGTCTTTTCAATCAACTTATTCGTACTTATTCTTACTTCCGACGGTTAAAATACCCGACCGGATGCGTTTTTTTTCTACGTTATAACTATATATCCTTAGCACTGCGTTTAGTTTGAGGCAAGATCAAAATTAACATTAAAACCCCTATAAATATATGTACACATACAGTAACTCCAAAAATAGTCATATAGCAAATATGGGCAACCCTAGGTTATGGATTTATGAGGCTAAAATACATAAAAATGAAAAAGAAAGTCTTGAACCAACCAACAGAAATGTCGTATGATTATAATTCAGATATAATGAATACTTTCAGGATTAAAACAAAGACTACAAAAATAATAAATATTCAAAAATAATACCAGATTTAAGAAGTCGAGTAATGTAATGGAATGTAATATAAATCAAAATTTTTCAAGGTATAAAAAAATTGAAATATTTTTATTACAGTTATACTGCAATAATGAACAAATAAAAATTGGTGTCAAAATTATCTGCTCTGAAATTCTCAGTCATCTCATCTCATCATTTTTGGAAACAGAAGAGCTATAACAATGTTAGAAGAACATGTACTTTTTGGAGCTGTTGAAAAATTACCTCCTGAAAACAAAATAATTAAAATAATCATCCACTTTGTGGGTCAAAAAATGATTGTCAAACAAAAACGAGTTAATCAGAAATGAATCAGTACTTTTTTCTATAACTATGACAATGTTAGAAAAACATGTATTAAAAGTACTTTTTGAAGCTGTTGAAAAATTACCTCCAGAAAACAAAATAATTAAAATATTCATCCACTTTGTGGGACAAAAAATGGTTGTCAAACAAAAACGAGTTAATCAGAAATGAATCAGTACTTTTTTCAATTGTTTTCAGTTGCTTTAAGTTAGTTTTATTGGTTATTGGTTATTTTCAGATGTTTTAAGTTGTTTTTCAGTTATTTTAGTTGTGTTTTCAGTCCTACACTAAAAATAATTAAAATATTCATCTAGTTTCTGTGGTTAATCTTTTAAGTTATTTTTCAGTTGTTTTTAGCTGTTTTCACTTAGTTCTGTCATCTCATCTAATCTTTTTTGGAAACAGAAGAGCTATAACAATATTAGAAGAACGTGTATTAACAGTACTTTTTGGAGCTGTTGAAAAATTACTTCCAGAAAACAAAATAATTAAAATATTCATCCACTTTGTGTGTCACAAAATGGTTGTCAAACAAGAACAAGTTAAACAGTCAAACAAGAACGAATTCAGAAATGATTCAGTATTTTTTTCAATTGTTTTCAGTTGCTTTAAGTTAGTTTTATTGGTTGTCAGTTATTTTCAGATGTTTTAAGCTGTTTTTCAGTTATTTTAGTTATGTTTTTAGTCCTCCACTAAAAATAATTAAAATATTCGTCCAGTTTGTGTGGTTGATCTATTAAGTTATTTTTCAGTTGTTTTTAGTTGTTTTCACTTAGCTTTAGTTGTTCTCAGCATTTCAGAGAACCTTCACTACATATAATCAAAATATTCATCCAGTTTGTGTGGTTCCTTGTCAACCTAAAAAGGTTTCGGTTCATTCAGTTTTTTTTAGTTGTTTTCAGTAAATATAGACTAATAAAAATGAAAATAGCCAAACGAATGTATGTGGTTTTGTGTCATTCAAAGAGTTTCAGTATAGTTTCAGTATTTTCAGTACTCTCTAATAAATAGAATTAAAACGTAGATTCCGTTTGAGCGATTCCTTGTCAAACAAAAATGAGTTATCAGTCAGTTTTTCAATTATTTTCAACGGCTTTCAGTTGTATTGGTTTGTTTTTAATAATTTTCAGATGTTTTAAGTAGTTTTTTAATTATTTTTGATTGTTTTCAGTTAGTTTAAAGTTGTTTTTCTAAGTTGTTCTCAGAATTTCAGTAAATACAGAGAATCTGCACTAAATATAATCAAAACATTCATCAGTTTGTGTGGCTCCTTGTCAACCTATAAACGGGTACACATTCTGGAAAATGTCTTGCTCATTCCTGAATATTTTGAATCATTCAAAAAATTGCATTAAATTTTGTAGGATATTAAAAAAAATCAATTGATTGACTGTCGTGTGATTATGTAGACTATCATTGAAATTTACATAAATTTTCCACAGATACTTCAGAAAATCTCATTAATTTTTCCAAAATTTTGGAATATAGTGCAAGATATGTTGGTAAACTATTCAGTGTGTGCTTCATTGTCAACCTAAAAAGTGTTCAGTTATTTTTTCGGTTGCTTTGAGCCTTTTTCCTTTGTTTTTAGGTTAGGTAACTGAAAACAATTAAACAGTTGTTTTCAGTGAATTTAGATTGAAAACTATGAAAACAGCCAATTGAATGTATGTGGATTCGTGTCATTAATAGTTTCCAGTTGTTTTTTTACTTGTTTTCAGCTGTTTTCAATTATTTTCGTTGATTTCAGATGTTTAGGGTTGTTTTCAGATTTTTTCCGTTGATTTTTGTTATTTTCAGTACTGTCTAATAAATAGAATTAAAATATCGGTTCCGTTTGAGTGATTCCTTGTCAAACAAATATAAGTTTTCAGTCAGTTTTTCAATAATTTTCAACTGCTTTCACTTATTTTAGTTAGATTTTAGTTTTTTTCAGATGTTTTAAGTTGATTTTCAGTTGTTTTAACTTAGTTTCAGTTGTTCTCAGTATTTCAGAGAACCTTCACTAAATATAATCAACCTATTCCAAGTTTGTGTGGAACTTCCTTGTCAACCTAAAAAGTCAGTTATTTTTTGGGTTGCTTTCAGCTATTGCCTTTGTTTTTCAGGTTTTTTTAATTACCAGTTATCAAGTTTTCAATTATTTGCAACTGATTTCAGCTATTTCGATCAGTGTTTCGTTATTTACAGATGTTTTAGTTGATTTTAATTGTTTTCAGTTGGTTTTAGTTGTTTTCAGTAAATATAGACTGATAAAAATGAAAACAGACAAACTAACGGATGTGGTTTTGTGTCATTCAAAGAGTTTCAGTACAGTTTCAGTGTTTTCAGTACTCTCTAATAAATATAATTAAAATATTAATTCCGTTTGAGTAACTCCTTGTCAAACAAAAATGAGTTATCAGTTAGTTTTTTAATTATTTTCAACTGCTTTCAATTGTTTTGGTTAGTTTTTTGCTAAGATTGTGTGGTTCCTTGTCAACTTATAAAGTATCAACCTATAAACGGGTAAACATTCTGGAAAATGTCTTGCTTATTCCTGAATATTTTGAATCCATTCCAAAAATTGCATTAAATTTTGTAGAATATTAAAAAAAATCAATTGATGTCATGTAGACTGTCGTATGATTATGTAGACTATCATTGAAATTTTCATATATTTTCCACAGATACTTGTTATTTTTAGTTACTTCATTTTTAGTTTTTAGTTAGTTTTATGTTTTAAGTTGTGTTTCGGTCGTTTTTGGTTGTTTTCACTTAGTTTTAGTTGTTCTCAGTATTTCAGAGAACCTCCACTAAATATAATGAAAATATTCATCCAGTTTGTGTGGTTCCTTGTCATTCTAAAACGTCAATTATGTTATCGATTGCTTTCAGCTTGTTTCCTTTGATTTTTAGGTTTAATAATCATCAGTTATAAAGTTATCAATAATATGCAATTGCTTTCAGAGCTGAAAGCAACCGAAGAAATAACTGAACACTTCTTAGGTTGACAAGGAAAAAACCTGAAAACATACCAAAATACCGGAAAACCAACGAAAATATTTGAAAACAGTTGAAAAGAAGTAAAAAACAAACTGGAAAAAATCACATATATCGGATTGACAAGGAAAACATCTGAAAACATCCCAAGCCACCTGAAAACCAACTAAAATAACTGAAAACAACTGAAAAACAACTTAAAACATCTGAAAATAACAAAAAACTAACCAAAACACCTGTTTTTCATTGAATTTCAGATGTTTTTAATTGTTTTCAGATGTTTCAAATCAAATACATCAAATAAATCATGATTTATTTGTATAGCAGTAAATAATAATAACAGTAAAGTAGTATAGTAAGTAGTAACAGTATAGTAATGTATAATTTTTGTTATAGTTTCATCAATTTTGAATACCAGTTATTATTATATTTTTTATTGTTTTCTTTCTTCTTTATTAGGAGTACTTACTAGTAGTATTACTGACGAACTAGTCATGTGAAGAACAAATAATAAAAATAATAAAAACAACATAAACTAAGAAACATCTTTATATTTAAGTACTACCAGTAAGTACTCCTAATAAAGAAGAAAGAAAATAATAAAAAATATAATAAATAATTAGTAAATAAGAGTCAAAATAATGAAGTATTGTAATCATCATGAATATTTTGGAAATGAAGATATTTTCGGAAATATTCCGCTGTTTTTGATGATTTTTTTAAACTGTTTTGTGCATTCTGGGCATGCCCATTTAAATTCAGCTCTAACACGTTCGAAAATAATACTCCTATTACTTTCAATTGAAAATTTAACAAATGGTGAGTGTTTAGTTGAAAAAAATATATCAGTTTTTACAACTAGAGTTACAAACTTCGCAGAATTTGAAATTTCATTTGAAAAATGACAACTTTTGACAGTTGCAGTTGCAAGATGATAAATCTTGACAGATGCAGTTGATAAATATACAATTTTGACAGTTGCAGTTGAAAAATGAGAAAAGTTGACAGTTAAAGTTAAATAAAAATAATAGTAAATAATAATTCATTTACATAATAGAATCACAATGTGATATACTTATATTATAATGACAACTTTTGACAGTTGCAGTTAAAATAAGATAAATCTTGACAGTTGCAGTTGGTAAATAACCAATTTTGACAGTTGCAGTTGAAAAATGAGAAAATGTGATAGTTAAAGTTAAATAAAAATAATAGTAAATAATAATTCATTTACATAATAGACTCACAATGTGATATATTTATATTATTTAAGAAAATTAAAAATGTCAAAAGTTGGTGTCACAAACTTGAAAAAAATTTAACAACTGAAGCATAAAATTTGACAATCTGCGATAGTTGGTATTGAAAATACTGATTACTATTGTAAATTTGCCAAATTTTTACAACAAGATCTAAAAATTTGGCAATTTTTTATAGTTATACCCGAGATTTCGAAAAATGCATAGATATTGGGTTTACTTTAGAAAATTTGACAGATTTCAACAGCTGAGTTTCACAGATTTTGAACTAGAGCTAACAACTTTAGAGTATTTGACAGTTGCCAATATATGTAACAAATTTTGACAGTAATTTGATAATTTTGACAATTTATTTCTATTTATACTCGAGATTTCTAAAAATGCACAGATTTTGAGTTTACTTTAGAAAATTTTACAGATTTCGGCTGCTGAATTTCACACATTTTACAACTAGAGCTAACAACTTTCCAGTATTTGACAGTTGCCAATATAACAAATTTTGACGTTATTTGACAAATTTGACCATTTATTTCTAGTTATACTCGAGATTTCTAAAAATGCACAGATTTTGAGTTTACTTTAGAAAATTTTACAGATTTCGGCAGCTGAATTTCAGAGACTTTACAACTAGAGCTAACAAGTTTCCAGTATTTGACAGTTGCCAATATAACAAATTTTGACGTTATTTGACAAATTTGACCATTTATTTCTAGTTATACTCGAGATTTCTAAAAATGCACAGATTTTGAGTTTACTTTAGAAAAATTTACAGATTTCGGCAGCTGAATTTCACAGATTTTACAACTAGAGCTAACAACTTTCCAGTATTTGACAGTTGCCAATATATGTAACAAATTTTACAGTTATTTGACAAATTTGACAATTTATTTCTAGTTATACTCGATATTTCGAAAAATGCACAGGTTTTGAGTTTACTTTAGATAATTTAACATATTTCGGCAGCTGAATTTCACAGATTTTACAACTAGAGCTAACAACTTTCCTGCATTTGACAGTTGCCAATATAACAAATTTTGACGTTATTTGACAAATTTGACAATTTATTTCTAGTTATACTCGATATTTCGAAAAATGCACAGGTTTTGAGTTTACTTTAGATAATTTAACATATTTCGGCAGCTGAATTTCACAGATTTTACAACTAGAGCTAACAACTTTCCTGCATTTGACAGTTGCCAATATAACAAATTTTAACGTTATTTGACAAATTTGACAATTTATTTCAAGTTATACACAAGATTTTGAAAAATGCACATATTTAGACTAGTTTCACTGACTAGTTTCCTTAGGCGAAGAACAAATAATAAAACTAATAAAAACAACTTAAACTAACAAACATCTTTATATTTAAATACTAACAGTAAGTACTCCTAATAAAGAAGAAAGAAAATAATAAAAATTATAATAGATAATTAGCAAATAATAGTAAAAATACCTAAGTATTGCAATCATGCAAGGTTTTTTCGGAAATATCTGCTGTTTTTGATGTTTTTTAATACTTTTTTGTGTGTTCTGGGCATGTCCACTTAAATTCAACTCTATAACGTTCGAAAATAGTACTCCTATTAGTTTAAATTGAAAATTTAATAAATTGTGAGTGTTTAGTTGACGAAAATGTCAGCTTTTACAACTAGAGTTAAAAACTTCGCAGAATTTGACAATTACAGTTAAAAAATTACAACTTTTGACAGTGGCAGTTGAAAGATGATATATCTTGACAGTTGCAGTTGATAAATGACAAATTTTTACAGTTTCAGTTGAAATGTGACAAATTTTTGACGAAGAAAGAAAATAATAAAAAATATAATGAATAGTTAGTAAATAATAGTAAAAATAATAAAGTGTTGCAATCATCATGAACATTTTGGATATGAAGAGAGGAAATATCCGCTGTTTTCGATACTTTTTTTTAACTCTTTTGTGTGTTCTGGGCATGTCTATTTAAATTCAACTCTATCACGTTCGAAAATAATACTCCTATTAGTTTCAATTGAAAAATTAATTAAATTGTGAGTGTTTAGTTGACGAAAATATCAGTTTTTACAACTAGAGTTACAAACTGCGCAGAATTTGACAATTACAGTTGCAAAATTACAACTTTTGATAGTTGCAGTTGAAAGATGATATATCTTGACAGTTGCAGTTGATAAATGACAAATTTTGACAGATTCAGTTGAGAAATGACAAATTTTTGACGAAGAAAGAAAATAATAAAAAATATAATGAATAGTTGGTAAATAATAGTAAAAATAATAAAGTGTTGCAATCATCATGAAAATTTTGGATATGAAGTGAGAAAATATCCGCTGTTTTTGATACTTTTTTGTGTGTTCTGGGAATGTCTATTCCCACTTTATTAACTTTACTATTATTTACTAATTATTTATTATATTTTTTATTGTTTTCTTTCTTCGTCAAAAGATTTGTCATTTTTCAACTGCAACTGTCAAAATTTGTAATACTCATAATATTAATTTATTTAATTGCGACTCAACGCCGTAATCCAATTCAAACTTATCAATACGACAATTATCATATTACGTGTTTTGTGTATACATGATACGATCTAAAATACATCAATACATCGCGAGAAATTCCATTACGATTTCAGCATGAATCATCGAGAAGCCATCATAAACTTATCACAGTACGGAGAATTGAATTAACCGGTAATACCGACAATTTTGATCTGTAAATTGATTTTTCCATAAATTATTAATAATTAAAAATTGCAATCAATAATTAGAATTGATTACAAGTATTTACAAATAATCGGCATTGTAAGTGCCCAAAGTATTTATAGGTAATTTAATTAAATAAAAAATATAGCTATAATTAGAGCTGATTAGAAGTTTTTAAGAATAACACTGGCCAACACATTTTTTGTCGCTTAGACGTAAATAGGCGATTCCGATAGATTTTTTTTGCGGATTTCAGAAACGTCGACTAAAGTTTTCTAGGGCGTCAGGTTTTTGTCATATTTCAATTTTAATAATAATAGTAATATTTATTGGTGCTATTGACAAATACGTCTTACACTGGTCATAAAGTATAAAAAAGTATAAAATATATATATATATAAACAATCTTTATTAGGCTATCGACCCCATAGGGTCTTTCCGCCTTATAAAATATAAAAGTATAAAATACGAAATACGAAATCCAATATATATTTAAAACACAAAGTCACAAAATCACATCCAATGATTTTTGCAAAACGTGTAACTTTTTTTCAGGATGCAAGACCAATTCCGATCATGTTTTATGGCAATACTGGATTCAAATTTCAGTTTGACTGTTACCGGTATCACTTTTCTAACCTAACTTTAATTGAGAACGTGTGTTTGTAAGCAAATAGTGGAAAAACTATGTAAAAAAATAAATGTGTAAAATAAAAAATTACCTCCAACAATTTTTTTTTAACCTGATTATGTTGTTTCTTGATAATTTGCTATAGCATGATAAATAGGCTGCCGTTAAGTGATCATTGATATGTTGTCATATGTTGTCATTGATCATTGATATATCATTTGTTGACGATTAGCCATGGCAGCATAAGTGGTGAATTTCAGTGAGGCGGTATAGGTTGCTGCAATTATCCGTTGAAGTGCGTGTTTGCGCAATTAGGTGCGATAAGCGCCGGAGGACTTCACTTACTTGGTGAGAGCCCCAGCCTGGCCTGGAGGGCCAATTTGGACTCTTCCGCCGAGGGCAGCTGCAGGTCCGTCCGCCAGTTCACCTCCGGCTCGTTCATCCATAGTTTACCTGCAAGCAAAGAACGGAGGACGTAAGTGCCGTTGGCCTGATGGGGGCGGTGGGGGCGTGCGACTGTGGGCGGCGCGGGCCGGGGGGGGGGGGGCGGCGTGGGGGGTAGTTTATGCGCACGGGGATGGTGGAGGCGACGGGCGCTAACTAGGGTCACACTAATCAATAGCAACCCCCTGGTCTCGCTCTAGCACACGCAGCCTCCATCCACCCTCCAGTTGCGCCCCGGCACAACAAACTTTCGGACCAGGACCAGTCCTAACGAACCCAAACAGGCGCTCTCCTCCACGTATCTGGAGGCCTTCGTCTGCGAGTTTAACGCGTCTTAGCGCTCGATTATGGCAAAAAACTGCCACAAAACACGTCGTTTCTGTTACTCCTCGTGTGTGGTGAGGTCTTTGACTCGCCGGGAATCAACGCTAATATGTAGATTTCTTAACGTGCAATTATAATAAATCATGCTCATAATAGATTCCCCGCAATGGACGCGCTTTTTTCGCTATTAACGCTCCGACCGTTTTCGTCAAGGCTGCGCCTGATTTCGTTTTAAATACGTTTTGGTGGAAAGACAAATAATATAATTGGCTTCGACGAAACGAGCGCGGCAAAAAGGTAATGACCAACAAACAGCTCTCCGCATACATGTATATACATACATACATACATACATACATACATGCACTGGCTGTATTCACCAACCAACCGTGTGTGCTATGTGTCCGATTTATTACAAAGACGCGCACTGAAAAACAGTCATCAACCCAAATGCAATCTACAGAATTATTACAACAGTTTGTGCTACAATTTACTGCTTTTAAATATTTCTTCACGTATCCCATACACAAATAACGTACAGAAAACCTAACTGCACGAAAAACTATTATTTCATATAGCCCTACAATATGTATTTATCACTTTAACATCAAATATTGTATTGAAACGAACGAAACTATAGATGGATAAAATTTCATGTGTATTTGGATATTTGTGCATATGTGAATGTGAATAAAATTGGAGGTCGTGTACTCTTTCAGTTACCAAAATCTCAAGCTCATTAATATTTTGTACAACTAATTGTTTAATATTGTACTATTGTCTTTAAACGTTCTCCAACTTGTCTCTCGCAACGCGATGCTGCTTTTTTGGATGGAGGTTTACGAGCTAATAATGCAATTTCTATACGGAAATGGGACACAGGTGTAAAAGAATTTGATTAATGATGGTGATAAATTCGCCAGATTATAAGGTTCGCCAATTAGAGTCGCCAGATTTTACTGGCGACCTGCTAAAAGAGGACAAAATACTCGTGTAAACTAGCAATGAGACCAAATAACAGTGAGCCCAAATTCATTTTTATTCTTTGTTGATCAGTTCCTCAGAAAAATGAGGTATACTACTAAACTACTATACTACTATAATAAGTAGATAGTTTGCGAAATTATATTTTTTGATTGTGAGAATTATAGAATTTAGAAGTGCAATTTCTCCAAACTGTAAAAACAAAACGTAAACTAAACGAAATATTAGAAAAATCAAGGCGGAAAGACCACATAGGTCGAAGCCTAATAAAGATTGTCTACTACTACTATTAGAAAAATCATACTTTCAGTGCTACACTGTTACACACTTGATGGAACATAATAATAAACTGTAAATTTCAGTCTACAATAAACATTCCATAATTTACATTCATTTACATTTACATACATGAATTATGACATTCATCACAAGTAATGCAATTTCTAATCAACATCGTTAATTTTGAATTACAATTTTGTAATTTTAGACGAATACTTGAACAAAAATATTGAAATATAAAAGGCAAAAAGCATTTAATGATAATATAGAAAATTCATCTATTTATAATATAAAAAATTATCCTCTGAAGATGGTTTAACACAGCCGAAACTAGTTTGGAATAAATAAAATATAATAAAGATGAAATCAAAATATTCTATTGAATATACCAGTGGAATAGAATAGAATAGATCTTTATTAATGTCATTACATTCTAGATGTCATTACATCCTAGATGTTTACATAAGTCAAATACAATACATTACATACAATTTTAAAAATATCGAATAATTGAATTGAATTGAATAATAATAATAATAAAGAGTAATTATTAGCAAAAAGCGCTACATAATATACAAAATTTCAACAAATTTCGAATTACATACAAATTATATTTCATTAATATATTTCAAATTTTGAATTACAAAAATAAGTGATAAAGCATACGTCATCAGTTATTAATCATCAATAATTAGTTAGTACAAAAAATATAGTATAATATACAAAATTTCAACAAATTTCGAATTACATTCAAATTATATTTCATTAATATATTTCAAATTTTGAATTACAAAAATAAGTGATAAAGCATACGTCATCAGTTATTAATCATCAATAATTAGTTAGTACAAAAAATATAGTATAATATACAAAATTTCAACAAATTTCGAATTACATTCAAATTATATTTCATTAATATATTTCAAATTTTGAATTACAAAAATAAGTCATAAAGCATACGTCATCAGTTATTAATCATCAAAAATTAGTTAGTACAAAAAATATAGTACAATATACAAAATTTCAACAAATTTCGAATTACATTCAAATTATATTTCATTAATATATTTCAAATTTTGAATTACAAAAATAAGTCATAAAGTATGCGTCATCAGTTATTAATCATCAATAATCAGTTAGTGGTAAGTTTAGATTTAGATATCGTTAATACTATAGCATAAGCTATAGCACTAATGCTATAGCATTACGTAAGTAGGTACTACGTACGTATAAAATAAAATAAGAAGACTCAATAGAATACTTCTAAGTTCCAAGGAAAATTTCACAATTTTCACCATAATGTATAATTATAAAATAATTATAATTTTACAGTTTTTGATTAATACTTTTTAAGTTTTAATGAATGACATTATTTTGTCTAAATATTTTGCAATTGCTAGAAAAATTTGAAATTTGTGCTGTAATTTTTATATCTTTCGACAAAATGACAAAATCCACATGCAATTTCCAATCAAAATTTGTAATTTTGAAGCAATTAGCATATTTTAAAGTATATTTTATGTTTCAAAGAAAATTTCATCACATCCAGTAAACATTTCGCTAGTGCCGGTAAGATTTTAAATTCATACTGAAAATTGTATAATTTTCACTGCATTGTTTGATTTAAAATAAAAATGTCGTACTTTTCTATCACATTTATCATTTTCATTTACAATTTCATAATTTTCGACGTATATTTTATAACTTTTAAAGAAAATGTCGAGGAAACATTCGTCAAAAGTGTAAGTGTCAAAAAAATTGAAATTCATGGTGAAAATTTCATAATATTCGCTAAAGTGTTTAATTTCCAATCAATATTCCGCAATTTCTGATACAATTCAATTTTTTTTAGGTGAGATTCAACACACAGTGCAAGAAACACGAAATAAAACAGAAAATGATAAATTTTCAATTATAATTTCATTAAAAATTAATAAACACTTTATTTAAATTGATAAAAACATAAAACATAAAATATAAACACTTTGGAATTGCTCGTATTTTTCTTTATTTGTGCTGTCAATTTTATAATTTTCACTACAGTGTTTAATTTACAATCTAATATTTCATAATTTGCAAGAAAAATTTATTTCAAGTTCAAGTAAACAAGCTTCAAGTACAATTTCAAAATTTTCCATGAATATTTTTTTAAGTTCCAATGAAAATTTCTCGATTTCCAGTGAAAGTTGGAAAGTTTTGCGTTTGCTAATGAAATTTTAAATTCGTGTTGAAAAGTTTCACTGCAATATTTAATTTCCAATCAAAATTTTGCAATTTTCAATAAAAAGATTGAATTTTTTTTAAAATTGTAATTTACAATTACAATTTAATAATATTGGATGAAAATTCCCTGCAAGTATTCAGTATTAATTAAGTGTTATTAATTCAGTATTAAGGTTCAAGTTTCAATGAAAATTTAATCAATGTAAGCAAATATTTTGCAATTTTTAGTGAAACTCTAAATTCATTTTAACTTTTTTAAATATTTTCATGCAATGTTTACTTTACAATAAAAATTAGTCTCTAGGATATTTTTTTGCTATTGATAGCAAAATTTTGCATTCATGGTGAAAATTTTACAATTTTCATGGCAATGTTTAATTTACAATCAAAATTTTATAATTTTCGTTTAGAATTGTTTTATTGTTGATGTGTATTCTAGAGAAACTCTAAATTCATTCTGATTGTTGTTGTATATTTTCACTGCAATGTTTACCTTGCAAAAATTTCAAGTATAATTTTATCATTTTCAATGAAGATTTTCCAAAAGAAGCTCCAACGAAAATTTGATAGTTCCAGAATTTCTTTTTGCAATTGGCAGTAAAATTTTACATTCATTGTGAAAATTTTACAATTTTCGTGGCTGTGTTGAATTTATAATCAAAATTGCATAATTTTCATTTAGAATGTCATAATTTTTAATGTATATTTTATAACTTTCAATGAAAATTTCGCCTTTAGTACAGTAAAATGTTTAATTTACAATAAAATTTCATAATTTTCACTTAGAATTTCATATATTTTTATGTATATTTAAAAGTTTAATGAAAATTTCGCCTTTTAGTACAGCCAAATTGTCGGAAAAATCACCTTGGAAAAATTCTAAGACCACATTTTTTTAGTAATTTCGGTGGTTGTTGCCAATCGAAATATCAACAATACAGTATCGCCCTAAGGGCAAAAAATGTGTAAAATTTTATGTGCAATATTTCTTGTTTAGAAACATTTTGTCTACAACCAAACGAAAACAAGATAAATCGACTATTACAAAGAAAATAAATAATATTAATAAATTTATTGGGGCTATTCGTTACATTTTTTAAATAATTTTAGTTATGGGTTCATCCATTTTGGATACCAGTTATTATTATATTTTTTATTGTTTTCTTCCTTCTTTATTGGAGAAAACAAGAGAAAACCAAAAGAAAACAAGATAAATCGACTTTCTAAGTTCCGACGAAAATTTTATAGTTTCCAGGAAAAATTTTGCAATTGCCATCAAAAGTTTACATTCATGGTGAACATTTTGCAATTGCCAGCAAAATTTTACATTCATGGTGAAAATTTTACAATTTTAATGGCAATGTTTAATTTACAATCAAAATTTGATAATTTTCATTTAGAATTTTGTAATTTTTGATGTGTACTTAATAAGTTCAATGAAAATTTTGCCGTTTAGTACAGTCAAATTGTGGGAAAAATCATGTCACCTTGGAAAAATTCTAAGACTATTGTTTTAGTAATTTCGATGGTTGTTAACGTTCGAAATATTAACAATACAATATGAACAATACAGTTTTATTGTAAGACAGCGTAGTTCTTGTATCGTATATATGTATTAATAATGATATTATCTCACTTGTAATGTAAGTGTGTATTATACTTTCAATGAATTAATGCTGTGGATTGGATGCAAACATTTTTAGTACAATTTTATCATTTTCAATAAAGATTTTCGACGAAAATTTTATAGTTTCCAGGAAGAATTTTGCAATTGAGATCAACATTTTACATTCATGTGAAAATTTTGCAATTGCCAGCAAAATTTTACATTAATGATGAAAATTTTACAATTTTCATGGCTATGTTTAATTTACAATCAAAATTTGAAAATTTTCATTTAGAATTTTGTAATTTTTGATGTGTACTTTATAAGTTCAATAAAAATTTCGCCGTATACTATAGTGAAATTTTCGGAATAATCCTGTCACCTTGGAAAAATTCTAAGACCATTGTTTTAGTAATTTTTGTGGTTGCTACCGTTCGAAATATCAACAATACAGTATTAACAATACAGTTTTATTGCAAGACAGCATAGTTCTTGTATCTTATATATGTATTAATAAAGGTATTATCTCAATTGTAATGCAAATGTGTATTATATTTTCAATGAATTAATGCTGTGGATTGAATACAAAATTTAATCATTTTCAATGAAGATTTTCTAAGTTCCAACGAAAATTTTATAGTTTCCAGGAAACATTTTGCAATTACCATCAAGATTTTACATTCATGGTGAAAATTTTGCAATTGCCAGCACAATTTTACATTCATGGTGAAAATTTTACAATTTTCATGGTAATGTTTAATTTACAATAAAAATTTGATAATATTTATTTAGAATTTTATAATTTTTGATGTGTACTTTGTAAGTTCAATGAAAATTTCGCCTTTTAGTACAGTAAAATTATCGGAAAATTCCTGTCACTTTGGAAAAATTCTAAGACCATTGTTTTAGTAATTTCGGTGGTTGTTACCGTTCGAAATATCAACAATACAGTTTTATTGCAAGACAGCCTCATTCTTGTATCGTATATATGTATCATATTATCTCACTTGTAATGTAAATGTGTATCATACTTTTAATGAATTAATGCTGTGGATTGGATGCAAACAATTTTAGTACAAATTTATCACTTCAATGAAGATTTTCTAAGTTCCCATGAAAATTTTATAGTTTGCAGGAAAAAATGTTGTAATTGCCATAAAAATTTTACATTCATGGTGTACATTTTGCAATTGCCAGCAATTTTTTACATTTATGGTGGAAATTTCACAATTTTCATGGCAATGTTTAATTTACAATCAAAATTTGATAACTTTCATTTAGAATTATCTAATTTTTGATATGTACTTTATAAGTTCAATGAAAATTTCGCCGTTTTGTACAGTAAAATTGTCGGAAAAATCCTGTCATCTTGGAAGAATTCAATGACCATTGTTTTAGTAAGTTTGCTGGTTGTTGCCATTCGAAATATCAACAATACGGTATCAACAATACAGTTTTATTGCAAGACAGCAATTTTTGATGTGTATTTTATAAGTTCAATGAAAATTTCCCGTTTTAGTACAGTAAAATTGTCGGAAAAATCATGTCACCTTCGAAAAATTCTAAGACCATTGTTTTAGTAATTTTTGTGGTTGTTACCGTTCGAAATATCAACAATACAGTTTTATTGCAAGATAGCCTAGGTCTTGTATCGTATATGTATTAATAATGATATTATCTCACTAGTAATGTAAATAAATTTTATATATGAAATACTTAATTATACTTTTGTTTTGACACATCCACTACACTGTTATGCTGTTTTATGGGAATACATTATTATTATTATTATTATTATTATTATTATAAATGTGTATTATATTTGTATTATATTGTATTTCGATGCATTCATGCTGTGGATTTTGTACGTTTATTTTGATTATATTTTTTTCGTTTCATAAGTTGTGTGGAACCGTTTTTATGTTAGCGTCATGTGATTATGCGAAATGTGAAAGTTGCTTCGGTAAGTTACCTGAAACGCATGTAAATACCAGATGACTGAAGCACGTTTATTTCTTGCAAATTTTGTACGGATGATGGTACATCTTTTTGTGCAAGATTTTTTCGTGTCCTTTGTGCCTGCGTACAAATTGCATTAAGCTCTCGCGTCCGGGTCCATTTATCGGATACACGTGCAGGAAGTGCAGCGGAGCAAGTGCCCGTCCCTTGGAAAGGCAAACACACGCGGAGGACGAAGGACGAAGGACGAAGGACGAAGGCTCCTGGTCCGTCCGAAGGACCCTGATTTGTGTCCTGTCCCGGCACCGTCGTGAAAGCGCCCGCCGCCGCAATTTACTTAGGGCCCCCCCAACCCCGAATCAAATTGCGAATCTTCAAAAGAATCGACCACCCCTCGAACGCACACACGCGTACAAAGACACAGGGGGTGGTTTCGCTTAACCCGCTTCCTGCGTTAAATCGCGGGAATATTAAATTCTGCGACGGGGTTGTGATTCGCCCCCGGTTTCGATTTGCATCCCTCACGGGATTCGCCGCGCGCGGCTCGGTTCGTATGCAGATGCGGAGAGGGATGCTTTTGCAGGGGCGCAGGCCCAACCCGTCCCACATATCGACATTATGTAAAACGCTTGCGCGATCTCCCTCATATACATGCACGCGCGCGGTTTTTTTACCCTTCACACCCGACACACGTATAAGATTTCAACCCTTATTCAAAAAGGGTAGCCAATGGCAACGCGCGCCCGCCGACATTCGATCCCGGCCGGAGTGGAGTTTGCCTTTCTTATTTGTCGGGTGTATGGCGTGTGTGTGTGTATATATATTTTTTGTATCCCGAAAGGAGCGCACTTCCTCCCCATCCCCAACCCCCAGGAACGTCGTTATACGGTGACGCACGGGGTGCGTTTGCCCATTAACCACCCCCGGGCGCTAATTGATCCTGGATGCCGGTATATGTGCCTAGAAATGCCACGCACAAGCCGTCCGGATTGCAAAAGCCGCATTCGCCACATGTTGATACAATGGTATTATTTACACACTCTTTTTCTGGGGTCCATTGTGCGAGGAGCGCGTGTGTTTGTGGGTACGGCAGCGTACCTGGGGACGCAACCCTTAAATGGTCCGCGCGCGGCGCGACCCCTCCGAAATGCGCAAAAAAAAGCCCTTTCAGCTGGGCCTCCGCGTGTGTGTACGGGTGGAACGTTAAAAAATAACCGCCTTCGGCTTCTTCCCGGCTCCTTAGAGCTGGCTGCAATAACAGATACACAGAAACGTCGCCCCATTCATCGCCGGATCCAGAAATCCGCGTGAAATTCGCCCCCACAGTAAAGAAGAAAACGATCAATTGTGGCACAGACAAGGTGATTTATAACCGGAGGCCGAATTTTTTGCCGTTATATGCAAGAGAGAATTATAAGCAAAAACCGAAAAATGACGTTTTCTGCTTGCACCCTTCGTTTGCGAGATACTCGGGTTCGAAAACGATTTCAGATGGTATCCAATACCTTAATACACGAAAACCTAATTATCCAGGGATAATTATAAAGGGATAGGCGGAAAGACCACATAGGTCGAAGCCTAATAAAGATTGTCTACTACTACTACTACTACTACTACTACTAATTATCCATTTGCTACAGAAATGCCCATCAAATAAGCCAACATTTAGCGTAAAAAATATTAAATAATTTAAAAAAATGCAGTTAAGATACAAACTTTTACTAATAAAGATGCAAAGATGAGGGAGTATGTTTGTCAAATGAACCTGTAAATAGCGCTAAAGATCGTAGGGTGAAAAATGTTTTTGCTATTTGTGTTTTATTTTTATTCTTTGTTGTTATTTATTTGATTTGTATTTATTTTTGGAATATGTATGTAGCTTTCTGCTAATAAATATTATTATTATTATAAAGAAGTGGAAGCTACTAAAAATTAGACTATAATATTACAAGAAAGTGTAAATATCGGAATATCCCTAGTTTTTCTTTCAATTTTCTTTTATCCTGAAATCAGAGGAACTATATTTTATAATGTTTCACTTTACGCATTGTTTTTTTTAACACATTTTGCGGCAATAAACAAAGTGTAAATTTCACACAGTAATTAACTCCCCTTAATACCGGGTGCAAAAAAGTGCAAAAAATTAGATATACCCCGTCCTTAGTTTTTCCGTAATTTTTATCTAATGTCCGAGTACAATAATGTATAAAACCCTACATTGAATATTTTGTATAAATATTTTTAGAGACATTTTGAGTCTTATGATTTCTAATCATCCCGCCAATTTCAATTAACTTCAAAGACATTTATAAAATTTCAAAGATTAATGTCAATATTTCAAAAACCTCCAAAAATCTCCAAAAACTTTATTTATTAACAAATGTTCAATTGCCTCGTTAAAAATTCAAACATTACCGTAAAAATTTGAAAGATTCTGAAAACATTTTCAAGATTCTCTAAATTAAAATTAAGAATTCTCTAAATACTAACCTTTTCAAGATTACCCTCAAAATTTTAAACATTACCGTCAAAATTTCAAAGATACTGATAACATTTTCAAGATTACCCTCAAAATTTCAAATAATTCTCTAAATACTTCATTATCATTACCAAATTTTTAATAATCCCGTCAAAATTTCAAATATTACTGTCAAAATTTCAAAGATACTGATAACATTTTTAAGATTACCGTCAAAATTTCAAACATTACCGTCAACATTTCAAAGATACTGATAACATTTTCAAGATCACCCTCAACATTTTAAATAATTCTCTAAATACTTCATTATCATTACCAAATTTTTAATAATCCCGTCAAAATTTCAAACATTACTGCCAAAATTTCAAAGATTCTGATAAAAAAAATTAAGATTGCTGTCAAAATTTCCAACAATTTTCTAAAAACTTTATTATTATTATCAATTTTTTAAAGGAAAGGCAAATTAAACACTTGGTATAAGTTTTACCTTTTTTATATGATATTTATACGCAGCAATTGTTTCGGTTGTTACACCATTCTCATGAGTTACAATTGTTGAGTATTATTACATTAAAAAAATATGTGAAACTTATACCAAATGTCTTATTTTCCTTCATTTAATAGGTTTCATCAAGTGGTTACCAAATATACTTTCAACTTAATATAAACGTTTTAATTATTCCGCAAAATTTCATAGATATTGATAAAAATTCCAAGATAAATGTCAATATTTCAAAGAAATCTCCAAAAACTTTATTATTATTGAGAAATGTGCAATTGGCTTGTTAAAATTTCAAACATTACCGTCAAAATTTCAAAGATACTGATAAGATTTTCAAGAATTTCAAATAATTCTCTAAATACTTCATTATCATTACCAAATTTTTAATAATCCCGTCAAATTTTCAAACAGTACTGTTATAATTTCCAAGAATCTGATTAAATTTTCAAGATTTCTATCAAAATGTCACATAATTTCTATAAACTTTATTATTATTATCAATTTTTTTAAGGAAAGGGAAATAAAACACTTGGTATAAGTTTCACTTTTTTATATTATATTGATACACAACAATTGTTTCGGTTATTACACCATTATCATAAGGTACAATTGAATTATCAAATGTTTAACTATCTCGTCAAAATTTCAAACAGTACTGTAGAAAATTAGAAGATTCTGATAACAATTTTAATATTACGGTCAAAATTTGAAATAATTCTCTAAAAACTTCATTATTATTATAAAATTTTTGATTATACCGTCAAAATTTCACAGATTGTGATAACACTTTTAATATACCGTAGAAATTTCGAATCATTCTCTAAAAACTTCATTATTATTATCAAATTTTTTATTATATCGTCAATTTTTTAAATATTACTGTCAAAATTTCAAAGATACTGATAACATTTTCAAGATTACCCTCAAAATTTCAAATAATTCTCTAAATACTTCATTATTACTGTCAATTTTTTAAAGGAAAGGGAAATGAAACACTATGTATAAGTTTCACCTTTTTTATATTATATTGATACGCAAGAATTGTTTTCATTGTTACACCATTCTCATGAGTTACAATTGTTGAGTATTATATATATATATATATATATATATAAAAATGTGAAAGTTATACCAAGTGTTTCATTTTCCTTCATTTAATATGTTTCATCAAGTGGTTACCAAATATACTTTCAACTTAATATAAACTTTTTAATTATACCGCCAATATTTCAAAGATATTGATAAAATTTCCAAGATTACTGTCAATATTTCAAAGAAATCTCCTAAACTTTATTATTATTGACAAATGTTCAATTGCCACGTCAAAATCTCAAATATTACTGGCAAAATATCAAAGATTCTGATTAAATTTTCAAGATTACTATCAACATTTCAAATAATTTTCTAAAAATTTTATTATTATTATAATTTTTTTAAAGGAAAGGGAAATAAATCCCTCGGTATACGTTTCACCTTTTTTTATATTATATTGATACGCAACAATTGTTTCGGTTGTTACACCATTCTCATGAGTTACAATTGTTGAGTATTATTATATAAAAAATAATTGTTAAACTTATACCAAGTGTCTTATTTTCCCTTCCTTTAAAAAAAATGATAATAATATTGAAGTTTTTAGAAAATTGTTTGAAATATTGACAGCAATCTTGAAAATTTCATCAGATTCTTAGAAATTTTGACAGAAATGTTGAAATTTTGACGGGATTATTAAAAATTTGGTAATGATAATGAAGTATTAAGAGAATTATTTGAAATTTTGAGGGTAATCTTGAAAATGTTATCAGTTATGTTTCATCAAGTGGTTAACAAATGTACGTTCAACTTAATATAAACGTTTTAATTATTGCTCTAAAATTTCAAAGATATTGATAAAATTTCCAAGATTAATGTCAATATTTCAAATAAATCTCCATAAACTTTATTATTATTGACAAATGTTTTATTGCCTCGTCAAAATTTCAAACATTACCGTTAGAATTTCAAAGATACTGATAAAATTTTCAAGATTACAGTCAAAATTTCAAATTATTCTCTAAATGCTTCATTATTATTACTGAAGTTTTAATAATCCCGTCAAAATTTCAAACATTACTGTAGAAATTTCAAAAATTATGATAACATTTTTAATATGTACTATGTAATATGTATTTACTATGTACCTACTTTGACTTGTGTATGCTGTACAGTTCAAAACACTATAAATATTATTATTATTATTATTATAATATTACTGTCAAAATTTCAAATAATTCTCTAAAAACATATATATATCTTTATATATATATATATCTTTATTGGTGCTATTAACAGTAAGTTTTACACAAGTCATAAACTCCAATATTATAATGAAATGTTTAATTATCTCGTCAAAATTTCAAACATTACCGTCAAAATTTCAAAGATTCCGTTCAAATTTACAAGATTACTATAAAAATTTCAAATAAATTTCTTAAAACTACATTATTATTATCAATATTTTAAATAAAACACTTGGTTTAAGTTTCACTACTTTTAAATATTATATTGATCCGCAACAATTGTTTTGGTTATTACAGCATTCTCACGAGTTACTATTGTTGAGTATCATTATATAAAAACACATGTGAAACTTTTCAAGTGTCTTATTTTCCTTTATTTAATATGTTTCATGAAATGGTAAACAAACTTTCAAATGAATATCAAATTTTTAATTATCCCATCAAAATTTCAAAGATATTGTTAATATTTCCAAGATTAATGTCAATATTTCAAATAAATCTTCAAAAACTTTATTATGTTATTAACAATTGTTTAATTAGCTCCTCAAAATTTCATATATACTGTTATAATTTCAAAGATACTGATAATATTTTCAATATTATTGTCAAAATTTTAAACGATTCTTCGATTCTTCGATTGAAGTAAAAACTTCAATATTAATATCAGAGTTGTTATTATTAGTATTATAGAGAATAAAGATTGTAACTAACTAACTATTATTAGATTTTTGATAATACCGTCAAAATTTCAAGTATTTTTGTCAAAATTTCAAAGATTGAATACTTTCTCAAGATTACTGTTAAATTTTCAAATAGTTCTTTAAAAATTCCCTTATTATTATCAAATGATCAACTATCTCGTTAAAATTTCAAACATTACTGTTAAAATTTCAGAGATACTAATAAAATTTTCAACGTTACTATCAATATTTCAAATATGTTTCTAAAAGCTTCATTATTATTATTAATATTTTAAAGGAAATAGAAATAAAACACTTGGTACAAGTTTCACATTTTTTTCTTATATTATATTACACGCAACAATAGTTTCTGTTGTACAACATAACATACAACCAAATATACAACATCAGTTTTTAGTATCAATATATAAAAAAAATTGTTCAACTTATACCAAGTGTATATATTTAATATGTTTTATGAAGTGGTTACCAAACAAACTGTTAACTTGATATCATTTTTTTAATTATCACGCCATAATTTCAAAGATATTTATAAAATTTCCAAGAGTACTGTCAAAATTTCAGATAAATCCCTAAAAACGTTATAATTATTAACAAATGTTCAATTAGATCCTCAAAATTTCAAGCATACTATCATAATTTTAAAGATACTGATAATATTTTCTAGATAACTGTCGAAATTTTAAATGATTCTGTAAAAACTTAATTATTATTATCAGAGTTTTTATTATTAGTATGAGTAGTATAGCGAATAAAGATTGTAACTAACTATTATCAGATTTTCAATTATTCTATAAAACTTTCAATTACTTCGACAAAATTTCAATATTTTATGTCATATTTTCAATGATTTCTGTCCACATTTCCATTATTTCTAACAAAATGCAAACCATTTTTATCAGAATTTTAGGTACTATATCAAAATTTCAAGTATTCTGTCATTTCATTACTAGAAAATTTATCCAAATTTCAGTTACTCTGCCAAACTTACTAATTATATTGTTAAAATTTTAGTACCTACTATCATTTTGTGTAAATATCATTGATGCAGCAATGTAGCAAATAAGAAGATATGATAGATATACTTACTAATAAATAATACAGTACTAACAAGTGACAGATGTCCTTAATTCAGAATTGTACATACTTATGTAGTCGTTTGCAGTTTTTTTCTGATTATGTGTATTTGATTATTATGATTTTTTTTTTATTGTTGCGATCTGGAATAATTAAGACAATTCCTATAACTATGAAAGTACGAGTATATGCTCTTTAATCGAGTTTCATTAATTTTGCCGACATTTTATGATTGCCCAAATTTACAGGGTATCCAAGATAAGGACGATTAAGAAAAACATAAAAACTATATCGCAAAATTTCTGATTTTGTCGGATAGCTCTGGAAGTAAACGATTTTTTTTTGTTTTTTCGACAGAATAATACTGACCACTAAATTGGGCAACTTTTTGCTAATTTAACCGCGTTTGTAGAGATCCCCATGCTGTTGATCCTTATGTTGGACACCCTGTATAAAATTATTTTCTCTATAAATCTCTTTTTCAAAGTAACGAATTTGCGCTATTTTGACATTACGCAAATATTCATTAAATATCGATGAATATCTGTAGGAATTTGCGTGGAATTTACCAAACTGGCAACGAATTTACAATATTTTGATATCAAGTAAAATCTTCATTAAATATCGATGAATATCTGCACTAATAATAATAGTAATAATAATATCATTTATTGATTTTGGATTTACAGAGAACATTACAGACTCAAAATATACAAGCACAGTATACAAAAATATTACCCTCTACAGGAATTTGTATAGAATTTGTCAAAACAAAATTACAGGATCATTATAGTTACAGTATTAGTAATAATCCATTTATTATATCTTCATCAAACAAGTTCAAATAATCCTTTAGGAACCAATAGTAATATTGATAAAATTCCTTTTCATCCATATTTTTCTTATAAATATTTATTCGGTTTTATAATTATAACACCATTATAATTTATAATTATAGTTATATCTTATAACGATTATAATTATATACATATTATAATACTTAGATTAACTATTTTAACAAGTTACAAAAGTTTCGGTGGTGCCTGGAAAATGTAATTAAAAAAAAAATAATATATTATTAATTAAAAAATTAATTAACATTTTCATTAATAATCTACCAATATCGATTGGATTTTGTCTGAGAATTGGGCAATTTTTGACATATTGAGTGTATTTTCTAAAATATTCAATGATTACCTCACATCCACACACCCCATAAAAGTTTTAAAAATTGGATAATTTTATGAAATTTCACAGTTTTGCATTACTATGTCACAGAATCATTCACGATACTCATACTACATACATACTACTCATACTAAATACCCATACAGGTTTTCTTTTTGTTTTGCAAATTGCATTTTCATTTGCATTTGCATTGCATTTGGCGAATTTCATTTTCTGGTAAATGGAAATTCCAAAATGTTGATAATAATCAATGTAATCATACACAATGATGTATAATCGAAAATAATCAAAAAAATAAATATACTATTAAGATATCGCACTCCAATAATGAAAAAATTAAGTAAACTATTTAGAAATCCAACTTCTCTACACCCAATTTTGTTTTTCTTAAATTTCATAATTCTAGCAAAATTCTGTACTGTACTCATAGAATCACGTAGAATGCTCTGTTTTTTTGCAAAGTTTATATATAAAATTGATGATTATTAATGAATGGATGATTATTAATGAATGGATGATTATTTATAAATGGATGATTATTAATGAATGGATGATTATTAATGAATGGATAATTATTAATAAATGGATGATTATTAATGAATGGATAATTATTAATAAATGGATGATTATTAATGAATGGATAATTATTAATAACTGGATGATTATTAATGAATGGATGATAGGAATGGATGAAAATCTATAGGAAAAGAATTATTTTTTCTGTTTGACTTTTGTTTTTGAGATATCGAGCAAAGTCTTCTCATTTATTAAAATAAAATCGTTTATCTCATAAACGAAGAACGTTGTGAAAAATCGTTATTTCGTGACTTCATTATTTGTGAAGAGATTTCTTTTAAGTCAAATATCTCGTAAACGAAGGGCGGCTGGAAAAAAAGTTGCTCCTTAATTTCTGCTCTAAATTCGATGTTGCATACTATGGCATCAAAAATTTTCGCCTCAACTCCATCCATTCATAAATCATCTAATACGTAACATGGAGAAAGCATAAAAAAGCGATCAATTGTGATACATGTAAAGTTCGAGGATTGGCCCGCCGCCTGCGCCAATGCCCCCGGTGCAACAAAAGTTATTTGAACGCGGGATTTGAAAGGGGTCCCCCTCACACAATGGGGCCCGAATGAAAAATATCCACGGCTGCCACGACACGAGCCGCACACACGTCGCGGCGTTTGTCATGGTGATTTTTTTCTGCACGAGTCAGCCCACGCCGTCACCACCGAGAACTTTCTAAAATCATAACGATTCCAAAACGGTCTAATCACCCGATTATTCATGAACCGACCCGCTTAAGCAAGGCAGTTAACACTAAAGTAAGAGCTCAGGAATTTCCGCCGCGCGAATCGATCTCCAGAGACGCGCCCCACTAAAAAACTGAAAAATAAACCGCGACTGGCGAGGGGTGCGATCCGCAACCGAAACTCTCACCGCCTTTGTGGCCCACAAAAAGCGTTATTTTTACGCGATTCGCCGAAAAAAGCCCTGCACAATAGCCGTCGAAAAAATTATAAAGTCTGAAAAGGCGAGGGGACGCGTTTTCTGGAAACCCGCGTGAGAACCCCCGTTTTTTACCCCTTATGCAGAAAATTCACGCTGGGGTCGGGCGCAGAGGAGCGCCTTTTTTGGGTGGAAAGCTGCGAACGCACGGTTTAAGGACAATGGGCGCCTCCTGGAGATACAAATGGGTTGCTACGTGAGACCTCAGCTTTCTGCAGAAATACGTTAAACTTGGTAGGGCGGAACAAAAGTTTTCGCCTTGTAAATGTCTAACTGAAAAAATAAGGGTTGATTGCAAACGAGGCATTGATTGGGTTTGAAATTGTACACCTTTTGGGTAATAAAGGAATTTTCGACGTTACTTTACGTTTTCATATGATGTAAAGATACGTCATATGAAGAAAACGTACAAATTTGTAACGAACTTATAACGGTTTTTGTACAAAGTACAAAGGGTGATGTAATAATCTCACAAACAACTTTAGAATTCAACGTTTCATAAAAAAATAGGCTAGTAAACGAATATCTGACGATAAATTCGTTACAAGTCTTTACGGTTTCATATGTCGTAAAGACACGTCATATGGAAATGTAAAGATTTCTAACGAACTTATAACGGTTTTTGTACAAAATACGAAGGGTGATATAATAATGACACAAACAACTTTAGATTTCAATATTTCATCAAATATGGGATAACAAAGGAATTTCTGACGATAAATTCGTTGTAAGTCTTTACCTCTTCATATGTCGTAAAGATACGTCATATGGAAATGTAAAGATTTGTAACGAACTTATAACGGTTTTTGTACAAAGTGCAAAGGGTGATATAATAACCACACAAACAATTTTAGATTTCAATATTTCATTAAAAATGGGATAACATAAGAATCTGACGATAAATTCGTTGAAAAGTTTTTACGTTTTCATATTACATAAAGATACTTCTTATGAAAATGTAAAGTAACGAGTTTTGTACAAAGTACAAAGGGTGATATATTAATCCCACAAACAACTTTAGATTTCAATATTTCATTAAAAATGGCATAATAAAGGAATTTCTGACGATAAATTTCGTTACAAATCTTTACATATTCATACAGAAAGACACGTCATATAAAATATTAAAGGATTCATATTTGAAAGTATTTGTAACGAATTTATAACGATTTTTGTACAAAGAATAAGGAATACAAAGACATAATAATAGAAAGACATAAGAATGATGCAAACAACTTTGTAAATTCAATGATTCATTAAATACGAAAAAAAAAATCACAACGTCTTTCTGTAGTGCCTATGCATTTTGATATATTTAAATTATCAATTATGATAGGTATTATCATACATATAATATATGATTAACTTATGAATTCATAATATTATTAATTTATGAATATATGACGTTTGTGATATTTCATTTTTAAAGCCCAAATGTATAATAATATAATAATGCAGTAATTTTTATTACTGCAACTTTTGTTTTTGAATTTTCGATTTTAATGCCCTACTGTATAATATCATGCAGTAATTTGAATTGCAAAATAGTTTAAACAAGTGTAGCAAAAATGTTCGTTTTGAAGCCAAAACGTATTGTAATACGTTTCAATTTCTGCAGTTCTACAACTTTTGTTTTTGATTTTTCGATTTTAACGCACTTTTGTTTTTGATTTTTCGATTTTAACGCCTAAGTGTATACTAATGCAGTAATTTAATTCAAAAATAGTTTGAATCAAGTGAAGCATATATGTTCGTTTTAAAGCCCAAAGGTTTTATAGTGCAGTTTCTGCAATTCTGCAAATTTTGTGTTAAATATTTCGATTTTAACGCCCAAGTGTATAATAATGCAGTCATTTTAATTACAAAATAGTTTCAATGAAGTGTAACAAAAATGTTGGTTTTAAAGCCAAAAACGTAATATTCTGCAATTTAGCAACTTTAGTTTTTGAATTTTCGATTTTAATGCCCTATTGTATAATATAATGGAGTATTTTGAATTACAAAATAGTTTGAACAAGTGTAGCAAAAATGTTCGTTATAATGCCAAAACGTATTTAATGCAATATCTGCAATTCTGCAACTTTTGTTTTTAATCTTTCAATTTTAACGCCCAATTGCATAATAATGCGGTAATTTGAATTACAAAAGAGTTTGAATCAAGTGTAGTAAACATGTTCGTTTTATAGCCAAAAACGTATTATTCTGCAATTTTGGAAGTTTAGTTTTTTAATTTTCGATTTTGGCCAACTATAATGCAATAATTTGAATTACAAAATAGTTTGAACAAAAGTAGCAAAAATGTTACTTTTAAAGCCAAAACGTAATAGAATGCAGGTTCTCCAATTCTGCAACTTTTGTTTTTGACAATAACGCAGTAATTTTAATTACAAAATGATTTGAATCAAGTCTAGCCAATTTTTTGTTTGTTTTTAAAGCCGAACTGTATAGTAATACAGTTTCTCCAATTCTGCAACTTTGTTTTTGATTTTTCGTTTTTAAAGCCCAACTGTATGATAATGCAGAAATTTGAATTACAAAATCGTTTGTATCAAAGCTAGCCAAAATTTTGGTCTGAAGCCCAAATGTATTATAATACAGTGATTTTTATTGCAGAATTGTTTGTACTTATCAATTTTGAAAAAAATGTACAGCTCAAAAGCAAAAATGTTGCTATTAAAGCCAAAACGTAATATAATGCAGGTTCTGCAATTCTAAAACTTTTGTTTTTGATAATAATGCAGTAATTTTAATTACAAAATGGTTTGAATCAAGTCTAGCAAAAACATTGTTTTGTTTTTAAAGCTGAAATGTTTTTTAAAGCAATTTATTCATTTCTTCAACATTAAATTTTGATTTTTCAATTTTAAAACCCATCTGTATAATAATTTGTAATTTTAATTGCACAACCGTTTATATCAATCCTAGCAAAAATGTACATTTTAAAACCCAAATGAATTATAATGCAGCGAGTTTTATTGCAGAATTGTTTGTACTTATCAAGTCGTGCAAAAATATTCAAGCTCAATTTTCGAATATTTAAAAGAACGAAATATATTTAAAATTTAATTTAAAATAAGTGTTTTTTGTAAATCTGTAGTACACTTCATTTTATAAGGCAGCATGCTTTTGGACTTGCCGTAGTAAAGTTAGTGTTATTGATGAACAAAAATGTTTATATTTTATATTAAACTTCAAATGTAACTTATTTTATATTTCACATATACAACTGCCGTATATATACTGCCGTATCCTTTTAATACGACAAATCTAGAAATAGTTTTCGAAATGATTCCCAAAAAGCAAAAAACCTAAGGAGGTTTATTGAAAATTTAATTTAAAAGACTCGAGTTCTTTTGTAAATTTGATAGTTTCCGAAATAATTGATTTCCTAACATAATTTATTGATAATTTAATTTAAAACACTCGTGTTTTTGGTAAACCTGATATTTTTGCCATAATTGCAAAAAGAAGAAAGCCTGTTCAATGAACTGTCATTTTTGAGTAGTCTGATTTCGACGAAATCATTGGATTTTTTTAATTGTTCTTAAAACCGAAAATATGAACTTATATAAAACAAGGAGAATAACTTTTTTCACAATGCACATATATTTATACTAAATGTACATTTCAACTGCAAGGCAGTCATCTTCAGTAGACTTACAAGTAATGAATTTTCATTCAATCATTCATTCATTCATTCATTCATTCGTTCATTCATTCATTCATTCATTCATTCATTTATTCATTCATTCATGCATTCATTCATTCATTCATTCATTCATTCATTCATTCATTCATTCATTCATTCATTCATTCATTCATTCATTCATTCATTCATTCATTCATTCATTCATTCATTCATTCTTTAATTCATTCATTCATTCATTCATTCATTCATTCATTCATTCATTCATTCATTACTTGTAAGTTTACTGAAGATGACTGTCTTGCAGTTGAAATGTACATTTAGTATAAATAAATGTGTATTGTGAAAAAGGTTATTCTCCTTGTTTTATTTAAAAACTTTCAGAAGCTCCAATACTTTGATGTACTTATATGTCATCCGTTAAACCGTCCGGGCTGTAGAATTGTCCCAAACATAAATAGACATACAGATATACAGCCAGACAGACAAATGGACAGAAAAACAAAATAAGAAAACCCGAAAATAGATATGTCCACAAAAATCTCGAAAGTTTTCACTGTTCCTTACAATACTTTAATTTTACTACGTAAATTAAATACAATGCAAAATACAGACAGACAGATATACACACAGGCAGACAAAAGGGTTATACAGACATACATACAGTTATTTTTTTTAAATGTGTCGTTATAGTTTCGGAAATCTGAAAATTTCGCGCGACATTACTATACCCATAAACGTATTTTACTACTACTGCAGAGTTCGAACCCAGGACCTTTCTGTCATTGAGCGAGAGGTAATGAAATACAATACAAAATACAGACAGACAAACAGATGGGTGGGCAGACATACAGACGGTTATTTTTGAAGATTTGTCTGAATAGTGTGGGAAAACTAAGCTGATATTTTACAGAAATCTGAAAATTTTCGCGTCACATTCCCTATAAAAATATTTTTCTCGAACCCAGGACCTTTGCGTCATGGAGCGAGCGCTTTCAGTAATGGACGACCGAAACAGACATTGCAATGGTTAATAATAATAATAATAATAATATAATAATAATAATAATAGTTGATCGATTATCTTGAAATTAGTAAATTTGCGGTTGGGTTCCTCGCTTGACCTAGCAATACAGGCATAGGGTCTCCAGCGCCATCTTACATAATGCCATGTCATTTCCGTCAGGGTCAAATTTTTTTGAATCAGTTTCCGGAATTTGGAAGCCAGATAGTTTTTTGGTATGCTGTCAAAAATTTGTTAGATTATATTGTTTAATTACGGAGTTATTTGTATGTAAACTCAAAATATTGCTTTATAAAATATTACATCAAATTGATTTCATTATTTAGGAAAATTAATTTTTTATTATCAATTAAGTAGAAATGTTTAGTAATTTTATAGAATTTTGTGATTATGTGATTACATATTACAAAATCTTGTGAAAAATTGAAAAATACTGAACATTAATAACAAAAGATAAAAAGCATAAAATAACAGATAAATTGGAATTACCAATTAAAATTATATCTTTACATTTTCAAGAAAAAATAATTACAAGTAGAAAAACAAAAGATATTTCATAAACTATTTATGATTTTTTTCTACACTAACAAAATTTTAATTATTTCTGGAATCTGTAAAAACTTCTAAGTGTCTAACATCAATTCTTTATTTCGGTTTTTAAAAATTATTTACAAAAAATAAAAAGCATAAAATGATTGGAATTACCAGTTAAAATCATGTCTTTACATTTTCTAGAAAAATCATTAGAAGTAGAAAACAATAAATATTTCTTATACTCTTTATGATTATTCCTACAAATAACAATAACGAGCCAGATTTTAATTGTTTTTGGAATCAGTAAAAACTTCGAAGTGTCTCTAATATATTTGTTTTAATTCGGAGTTTTAAAAAAATTAGAAAACGTGAACATGTACCTGTCTATGTATTTATCCACAAATCAATTTATCTATCTATGATTATTTTCAAAATTTTAGAGTTTAAATCAAATAAGCACCTAAGTTGATTTATTTAAACTACTAAACTTAAAAACGGTTACAAAAATTTTGAAAAATATTAACGTCAAGTCAAGTACTTAATTATTGGAAAATTACTATATCAAATTTTGAATCCCTTCCCCGTGCAGGTATCAACGTACAAGAGCAAAAAGGGCACATGATAGTTTGGCAATCAAAGCCCTTGCACCTGTAAGATTGCGAGGGTTTTTGTGATTTTCTACCCTCAGATGCATCTGCCAAATATAACGATATCCAGGCGACGGTTAACCATTTTCTAGGAAGCGTTCTTTAAGGGCACAGGTGGGTACGAGGGCAACAATGAAACCTATTCGCAACCATTAGAATGATATGAGAGATTATTACGTCTCTGGTTCGAACCCCAATTCGTTTCCAATTATTTTTATACGCCAGTCGTGAAAATTATATAAACAAATGAAGACCACAGAAGAAAAACAATAAGTCGTAGATGAAGAAATATAATCAGATAACGTTGAAGAAGAAATAGAATACAATGTGCCAGAAAATTATTGCAAATTTGGATCGTGCACGAGACAAAAATTAAAAATTTACAATTTTTACCAGATTTCTAAATTATATAAACAAATGAAGAAGAAGAAAAAGAAGGAGAAATAAAAGCAGAAGACGTTGAAGAAGAAATAGAAGACAATGTGCCAGAAATTTATTGTAAATTAGGATTGAGCTCGAGGTAAAATTTAAAAACTTACAATTTTTAGCAGATTTGTAAATTATATAAACAAATAAAGACGTAGAAAAAGAAGGAGAAATAGAAGCAGAAGACGTTGAAGAAGAAATAGAAGACAATGTGCCAGAAAATTACTGTAAATTTGGATTGATCTCAAGGTAAAATTTAAAAAAAATCAATTTTTAGCAGATTTGTAAATTATATAAACAAATGAAGAAAAAGAAAAATAAGGAGAAATAAAAGCAGAAGACGTTGAAGTAGAAATAGAAGACAATGTACTAGAAAATAGTTGTAAATTCGGATCGAGATCGGATTGCTGTGCAAAAAAGGCAGAAATGCCTGAGGCAATAGGCTGATTCAGATTGTTCTTTATCTCTAAGATTGCACTCAAAATTATTTTTTTCAGAAGTATTATTTTTATTTTTGTTGTTATTTAGTTGATTTGTATTTATTTTTGGAATATGTATGTAGCTTTCTGCTAATAAATATTATTATTATTATTATTATAGTATTTCGAGACATTTATTTGGCATTCTAGAAATCTCCAAATTACTTATATTATTTTGTCGATTCTGATTTTTTCGACAGTAACTATAGACATTCCCAAACAATTACAATATTATTATAGACAATCTCGAATTGCTCGAAAATTTTAAGACATTTAAGACACTAAATAAAAAAAATTGTAGTCGAGAAATTAGCTAATAATTAATAAATTATAATAATAATATTAACAATAATACATATCTTTATTCGATTATACAGCACCCATGTACATAAAATATTAGAACAACAGGCGGACAGGCTAAAATTTAAATAATATAATTTATATAGGCGGAAAGACCCCATATGGGGTCGATAGCCCAATAAAGATCGATTATATATATATAATTTATATTATTATAATTTCTCATTGCAATCAAAAAAGTAATTTTATGATTGCACCGAGAACTGGAATTTTTCTGAAGAATATCGAAAAATTTATGTAATTTTGGATTTTGAAATCTCGAGACTTGTTATTTTTTATTTGTCGATTCTGATTTTTTCGAGAATTTTTCCCACACAATACAAAAATTATTACAGATATTCTGGAGAAATTCGAGAATTATTATCGACATTCTCCAACATTTCGAAAATTACTGATTTATTCCGATTTACTATTTCGCCAGAATGTTTCAATGCTACATAACCGTTAAGGTATTTTGAATTACTGATGTTTTCGAGATATGTTCCCAAACAATACAAATATTATTACAGACATTCTGGAGAAATTCGAGAATTATTATCGGCATTCTCGAATATTTCGAAAATTACTGATTTATTCCGATTTACTATTTCGTTAGAATGTTTCAATGCTATCGCCATTAAGGTATTTTTTGAAAATTTTGGTCAAGTCTCTTCGAGCAAATAATTCTGCACTGCTTACAGAAATAAAATCACGAAGAAGAAGGACCAATCAATATTTTCATTGTTAAAATATCTGCAAATTGTTGGAAGACCATATTGAAGTTAATTAAACAAAAATCAAAATTATCGCCGGAGATCTCGAGAAAATTTTGTCAATTTCGATTTCTTGAGAATTGTTTATCTTCGATTCTCGAGAATGAAAAGACGTTGAAACGAGGAACTATTACAGCTGATTAAATACTGACACTATAATCTCTGTAATTGTTAAAATATCTGCAAATTGTTGGAGGACCATATTGAAGTTACTTAAACAAAAATCAAAACGTATTATCGCCGGAGATCTCGAGAAAATTTTGTCAATTTCGATTTCTTGAGAATTATTTATCTTCTATTCTCGAGAATGAAAAAGACGTTGAAACGAGGAACTATTACAGCTGATTAAATACTGATACTGTAATCAGCAGTAAATATTTCAGCTGATCAGCATACTAATTAAATTTGAAAGAAAATGAAATATCCTTGAGAAAACAAAAAAAATGGGAATCAATTCAACGACTATCCGACTAACATTCGGAGCAATTAAATATTTCATATGTAATTGTTTTCTATATAGCAAATGTTTTTGCTTACGGATTCAAGTTTGCAAAAATCGTAATTTCTCTACATTTTTTGTGTCGTAGATTTTCGCATGGAATCCTTTTGCGGGGGGGACATTTGGGCATAACGACCTCGTAAACGAAATTAACGGGCCGCTGCGTGCGTCCGCATTTCCCTACCGAAACGTAATAGACGTTATTACCGCGATTCCTACGTATCAAATGACGGACATTTGCGGTCCACGCGTTTACTTATTATCATTACCGTTCGCTCTTCTGCTACCAGGAAGCGGGGCGCCGCCCCCAATTAACGTCGCGACGCTCCGCAACTCCACACGAATTAACAACCTCTCGCAGTATTATTACCAAAGTAATAATAATAATAACAAATTAACAGCCTTCCACCCATTTGAAGGTATTATTACCAAAATAATAACAGTAACGTGGCAATAACGAGCCTCGAGCAAACATTAAGATAACTATTTGTGGAGTTATCAGTGGATGGAAATATTGGTGGTACCACTTGCAAAGTTCACCACTCCACCACGATATATAATTATCATTTTGCCGTATTATTACTAAAATAATAACAGCAACGTACCAATAACGAGTCTCAAGCAAACATTAAGATAACTATTTGTGGAGTTATTAGTGGATGGAAAGATTTACGCCACCACTTGCCGAGTTCACCACCCTACCACGATATCTAATTATCGCGGTGAAGTGGTGAAGACGGCAAATTTTGGTGCCATTTTTGCCAAAAACGTCGAAATTCGGTTATAATTTCTAATTATATCCGTACAAAGGAATTTGGGAACCGCCGGTTGATTAATTGAGGAAACATTCAAATTCTTGAGGGCGGCGGGCCGTGAAACCTGCGCGATTACAACGGATCGGGGGGCCGTTAATTAGGCGGAGGAGATGCCTTAATTCGATTTCTTTTAATTGTGGATTCGTGGGGCGCATTTGCATTTTACTCGTCGCTGGTTTCGTACGATTTTTTCGTTGCCTTACCGCATAATTAGGATCAAAATCGTACACACGGACACACGGTGGCGGCTGCACGCGAGCTAAGATCCCTATCGCGTATGTGTGTAGACCTCTGGCGTGTAGAATCATGCGAGCAAGAAGTATATACAGTTAATTATTCCAGAATTCGAAGCGAGAACCGCGAGAATTGATTCAGAAGCGACACACGATTAAAATAGGAAATTTCGGGATACTAAAGTTACATCAATTTCTCGAGATTTTTGAAAGAAATTGTAATCTACAAATTTATAAGATTCTTGTAGATTATTAAATTTGATCTTCTAATATTCCTGATGTTGACGCGAGAATTGATTCAGAATCGAAACACGATAAAAATAGGAAATTTCTAAATTTCGGGATTCTAAAGTTACATAAATTTATCGAGATTTTTTAAAGGAATTCTAATCTACAAATGTACAAGATTCTTGCAGGCTATTAAATTTGATCTTCTTATATTCCTCATTTTGCCGCGAGAATTGTTTCAGAATCGACACACGATAAAAATAGGAAATATCGAAATTTCGGGATACTAAAGTTACATAAATTTCTCGAGATTTTTTAAAGAAATTGTAATCTACATATTTAAAAGATTCTTGTAGATTATTAAATTTGATCGTCTAATATTGTTCTTCAAAGATATTCTATTTTAGATTGAAGATCTCCCAATAAGTTTTTTCCTAATTTTTTATAGTCCCAAATTAATTCTCTAATATTGTTTTTCAAAGATATTCTATTTGAGACTGAAGATCTCCCAATACGTTTTTCCCCATAAGAGTTTTTGTCCCAATGCAATATTCTAATAGTTTGAATTAAGTCTCCCAAAAATGTTCGTTTCACAGCCCAAATGTATTATAATAACGTTTCTGCAATTCTGCAACTTTTGCCTTTTTAATTTTTCGATTTTAACGCCCAAGTGTATAATAAAGCTGCAATTTTAATTACAAAGTAGTTTAAATCAAGTCTAGCAACATTTTTCGTCTTCAATAGAAGAAAACATTTGTCAAAAATTTGTTAAATTATCTTTTGGAATTACGTATTTATTTGTGGTTATACTCCAAATATTGCTTTTTTAAATATTATTACAAAATTTATTTCATAATTTATGAAAATTAAATTTTTATTATCAATTCGGTAGAAATTCTTACTAGTTTTTATAGAATTTTGGGATTATATGATTCCATATTACAAATTCTCGAAAAAAGTCAAAAAATACTGAACTGTATTTACAGAAAATAAAAAGCATGAAAAGACAGTTAAATGGGAATTATCAATTAACATCATATCAAAAATACAGACAGACTAACAAGAAGATGGATAGACAGACATAAGTTCCCATAAAAATTACAATACATTTTCAAAATATTGATGAAAATTCTCGTAATTATAGAAAAAATTGAAACTGTCTTTGTTTTAAATTTTCAATTATAAAAAAACACATTAAAGAATCAATTGCAAATAGTAAACTTTCTGTGTGGTTCTTAAATAGTTGTATTCATTATACTATGACGGCACATTTTTTTTTATAATGTGCCATCATTTAGTTCTTCAAATATCATAAACATTTTAAATATTAATAAAAATTCAACCAAGCAAAAAAAATTTCAAAAAAGGTCATAATAATTGCATGATTTCTCATTACACACAGACGGGATTTTTTTTTATACCTATAGAGTTCCTGAAATCTCACATTATAAATATTAATGAAAATTTGACTAAGATAAAGGTATTGTTAAAAAACTGGTAACAATTTCATGATTTTTCATTACAATTATAGAAAGTAATCAAATTGTTAGAAATTGCCCATTTCAATGCCTCAATGCCCAAATCTCAATAAACTTCGAAAATAATGATGAAAATCTTTAAAATTTCACAGCTATACAAAAAATTGACACTGTCTTTCCACATTCTTAACTTTTAAAAAAGATAATTCTTGAAATATCATCATAAACTTGATAGTGTCATACTTCCAAATTCTTAACTTTTAAAAGAGATTAAAAAAATCAATAAAAATAGGAAGCTTTCTGTGTACTTTCAGATAATTTTACCGATTTGCACACAAACGGGTTTTTTTATACCTGAGTTCCTGAAATATCACATTATAAATATTAATGAAAATTTAACTAAGATAAAGGAATTGTTAGAAAAATCGTAACATGTTCATGATTTTTCATTGCAAATATAGAGAGTAATCGAATTGTTGGAAAATGCCCATTTCAATGCCTCAATGCCTAAATCTTAATAAACTTCCAAAATAATGACGAACATCTTTAAAATATCACAGTTATACAAAAAATTTACACTGTCATTCCAAATTCTTTACTTTTAAAACAGAATATTATTGAAATATCATTAAAAAAATGATAGTGTCATGCTTCCAAATTCTGAACTTTTAAAAGAGATTAAAAAAAATCAATCAAAAATAGTAAAATTTCTGTGTACTTTCAGATAATTTTACCGATTTACACACAGACTGATTTTTTTTTATAGCTATAGAGTTCCTGTAATATCACGTTATAATTATTAATAAAAAATTAACAACGATAAAGTAATTCTTAAAAGAATCGTAACAATTTTATGAGTTTTCATTAAAAATATAGAGAGTAATAAAAATTTTAGAAAATTTTAGAATGCTGGGGAGATACTGTTTGAAGTTTAATTAACTTGATTTCAAAAACATTGAATTGACTGTTACATAATTCATATAAATGAAGCAATGTTTTCTAATTATCGTCGTTAGATGTTGATAATCGTATTGTAGTACCTTACAATTCCCAATGACAATTTCAATGCCCAAATTTCAATAAACCTCCAAAATAATGATAAAAATCTTTGAAATACTGAAATACTAATTGACACTGTCATTAAATTTTTTTAACTTTTAAAAGAGATTAAAATAAAAACAATTGAAAATCAAAAATACAGACAAACTGGCAAGCAGATGGATAGACGGATATTCATACAGTTGTTTTTGGAAAATTGTCTGAATAGTTTCGGATAACCAAGCCGATATGTTACAGCTGAAAAATTCGCGACGCATTACTTTCCCCTTAAACATATGTTTTTACTACGTCTGCTACTACTTCTGCAGAGCTCGAACCCAGGACCTTTGGGTCATGGACCGTGGGTCATGAGCATTTAGCGATGGACAACCGAAACGGGCATTGCAATAGTTGAATATCTTGGAATTAGTAAATTCACGGCTGGGTTCGTCGCTTGACCTAGCAATACGGGCATAGGGTCTCCAGCGCCATGTTAGATAATGGCATGTCATTTTCGTCAGGGTTCAAATTTTTTGAATCCGTTTCCGGAATTTGGAAGCCAGATAGTTCTTTGATATGCTATCAAAAATTTCTTAGATTATCTTTTGTAATTACGTAGTTATTCGTATGTAAACTCGAAATATTTGCATTTATATCGAAACTGTATTTTTTATTCGGTCACTTTTTCTTGCAAACTTGCAACATATCCAAAGTAGGTTGTTTTAGGTGTTTTCAGCTTTCGTAAGTACCTAAAAGTTTGTTTAAATTTGAAGGAAATTACGCTAGAGATGATAAATCCAATAACTAAAAAAATGCCTTAATTTGATATAAACGCGTTGGAGACGATAAATCTTTGGCATTGCCTAGCAATTCGGCCATCTTAAACTTTCGGTGTACGATATTTTTCCTCGTTCTCCGCCTGCCCCTAGTCATCCCGCCCATCAACGACTCATTGTCTGCACGTCTCCCTTTTCTTCGTAATGATACGTTTATAGGTCGCAAAATATCATAATTATCGCGCTCCACGGTAGCATGAGAACGACGGAGTGCGTACAAAGATGCACAGCATTTCGTATTGGTTTTGAGAAAAGCCATGGAGGAGCGCGGCATTTTTTCATGGAATCATTAAAATCGTAGTGAGCTCGGCGTACGGTTGCATGACCGTTTTATTATTCAAAGGAATACGCGAGAAACTGCGAGCGAGAGGAGCGGGCAAGGAAGGAATATAAGGATGTGTGTGTGGAAGGAGGCAGCATATGGTGCCCCCTTACGGTGGTTAATTGCGGGGATACGCCGATCGGTTTCGCGAAATTTCACCATGCGAATTGCAAACGAGGCGGGTCACACACAGACGACAATTAGGTGCGTATGGCGGAGGGTTGAGATGTTTTGTTGGGAGAGTTCTTCAGGTGGATTGTTCGCTGGGCAAATTTCGCCAAGGAGGAGTCGCCCGGGGCGAATTGTTCGCCAAATTATAGCTTTGGTGCCATGCTGCTTTCTATTATTAATCCACTTCATGGTCACAAGAAAAGTCAGTTCGGAAATAATTCACTTAAATGGCACAATAAAAGTTAACGAAGAATTAAGTTTCGTGGAATATGGAAGATAAATTATTTCATGTGGTTGATTTGAAGCGTTAATTCACCAGCCTCATTTTCGCAAATTTTGCAAAATTTTGAAAAAATACCTATAAAGATACATATTTGGATATAAAATTTCATAATTTGCAATTTTAAGATTGGGAGAAATTTAAATATCTCGAGAAATTTACGTAATTTTGAATTCTTGAAAGTTTTCAGGAAACGATTCTGGAGAGATTTTCGCAAATTTTTTCAAAAATGCCAATGAAGACACCTATTTGGAGATATAATTTAATAATTTGTAAGTTTATATATATAAACAATCTTTAACGGGCTATCGATCTCATGGGGTCTTCCGCCTTTTAAGTTTAATATTGAGAGAAATTCAAATATTTCGGGAAACTTAATTATATAAAACAACTACTTGCTTTATATCACCCATTTTATTAATAGGTGACTATAGTTTCGACCACTCAGCTGGTCATTGTCAAACAAGATACATTATCAAACAAGATAAATGTATCACAAAGTAACCGTCATCACTATTCAACAAATCGAGAAATTTATGTCTATTCTCGAGTGATATTCGCAAAATTTTCAGAAATGCCAATAATGATACATATTTGGAGATAAAATTTAATGATTTTCCAGTTTAAGATTCAAAGAAATTCAAATATATCGAGAAATGTATGTCAATTTACATGTTACATGTTACATGTTTGGAGATAACATTTAATGATTTGCAAGGTTAGGATTGACAGAAACTTAAATATCTCGGGAAACTTTGGTAATTTTTCAAAAATGAAAATAAGGATACATATTTGGAGATAAAATTTAATAATTTGTAAGTTTAAGATAGAGCGAAATTCAAATATCTCGAGAAATTAATGTCAAAAATGCCAATAAAGATACATATTTGAATATAAAACTTCATAATTTGTGTCCATAAAAAATGCAATAATGTACCAAAATATTGATGAAAAATCTGGAAATTTTGAATGTCATAATTCTAAATTATACATTTTAAAAGGGATGAAAACAAAAATGGAAAATAGTAAACTTTTTATGTAGTTTTCAGATTATTCTGTTGATTATACCGTGGTAGGACATTTTTTTATATAAATATCCTAAAATATCACAAAGGTTTAAATGTTAATGAAAATTCGACTGATTTAAGAGGCATTTTTAAGAAATTGGTAATAATTTAATGATTTCCAGCATTATTAATGTATCGACAGAGAGAAACTGTATTAATTCGGTGGTTTTAGATTGTAATTTCGTGGATTTTTATATTTTTTTGTTTTAATTGTTACAGAATTATAAGTTTAAATGACTTTTTAACACATTACTCAATTATGATTATTTCGTAAACCAATTTTGGGTCACTTCGTCTGAATTTTACAAAATTAATATTATTTTTTGTTTTAATTGTTAAAGAATTATAAGTTTAAATTACTTTTTAACACATTTCTCAATTATGATTATTTCGTAAACCAATTTTGGGTCACTTCGTCTGAATTTTACAAAAACAAGCAATTTAAAAAAAATTATAATCAAATTGCATCTTAAAGAGACATTTTAAGGCACATTTGTAAAATTCAGGATGCCGTTATTGACGCTGCTCAATTAATTTTTCATTTTCAATCAATTTTTCATAAATAATTCTGAATTTTGTAATTTATGTGCTATTTGAATTTATTTTTTAAATAATTATTTCAAGTTTCATATGATTTCATAGTTGTTTTTGTCATATATTCAATGTTGGATATTTAATTTTGCAGGACATCTTCAGAATTTTACTTAAACTTAAAAAATGTCCTGATATTTTAATAATTTTTATAGACATTTTGCAGATTTTTAGAATTTTTTATTTTGATTTCTGAAGAATTATAAATGCTTTAATGTTTTCATGATTTTTTTAACACATTTCTCATTTATGACAAAATTTTCTAATTATATGAGGCTATTTGAATTACATTGTTAAAGTATTCGAATTTTAAATCACATTTATTTATAATATATAATAATTATCACCAATTTTGAATCTCCTTTTCAAAATTTGACTAAAACCTCAAAAATGTTGCAACAGTTTCATTAATTTTGTTGATACTGGAAACTGAAGCGAAACCGCTGTACATTGTATCTAAAATTATGCTTTCTTAAAATATTTTATTAAAAATATTCAGAATTCTTCAGTAATATTGTCGCAATTACAGAACTTGATTAAACCCTCCAAATATTTCCGAAATTTTTGAACAGAAACGTTGAGGTAGATCTATAAATTACTGTTTTTTATTGTATGTCCAGAAGTATTAATATTCTTGAATTATTTTTAATGTATTAGTCTTTGTAGTTATTTTGGGTATTTTTGATAATATATTTTACTTAATTTCTAATATCGATGGGTAAAAGCACAATCATTGCATGTTTGTCTGATACATAACACTTGGTTTTGAGTACTAGCTTTATAAAGTTTAAAAGCTTTAAAAAAATTTGTAGTATGAAGTCCCTAATCAGGATTGGTATGATTTAAATCAATTGATTTAAAAAATGATTTAAATCAACTGATTTTTTTAAAATAAATCATTGATTTAAATCATGATTTAAATCAACTGATTTTTTTTAATAAATCATTGTTATAAATATTTTTTTTAACGAATCATTGTTTTTGGACTTGCATTCAAATAGATGAACAAGTAAAAATATAATGTAACTATAGAGTTAGCATGCTTTAAAGTAGACGATGAATTAGAAGAAAAAGTTTGGGGTTTGATAAATACTGAATTATAAGTAAAATAATTTTTTTTCTTCCTTTTTTGGATGGTACAGATTCACAAAAAATGTTTTATTCATCAATTCTTGTTCAAAATCAAGACTTTATAAAAAAGAAATCATATTAATTAAATCGTGATGTAAATCAATTGGTATGAATCACATTTGAACTGGCAAAAACTGAAAGATAAAAAAATCAAATATACCAAATAAATCATGATTTATTTGATTTTGTTAAAAAAATCATAGATATTTGTTTTTTTTAATCATGTATTATTCCAACCCTGTTTTTTTAAAATCATCATTTTTTTTATTAAAAAAAATCATGGTTTATTCGAACGCTGTCCCTAATTCACAGATTTGAATTCTACATTAAGGCTTTCACTACACATTTGGACATACACTTTTTGTACAACAACTAGCTTACCTCTATGGCAACACTTCATGCTGCAGAGGTGAAACTAATAAAACATGGACATACAATGGTGATGCTTTTACCCATTGATATTTTCATCAGCCTTGTTTGGTATACCTTTCTAAGTATGATTATTTTTAAGGGAAATTTTAGGAACTTTTGCTGAAATAATTTTTCATTAATTTGCGTAATTTTCAAAAAAGTTGAATGCAGTTGAAGTGTAAATTTCTGGATTTTTTTTTCACATGGCATTTATTTATGGCAAGTTTGTATCAGTGTTCTTCAATTTTGTTATAAACATCTTTAATTGTTACATAGGTAAATTAATTGGGAATTAAAGTAGTATGAACATTTATTCCATATACAGGTACATATGTAAAAATAATATATATTGATGATAGATAGATATATAGATGGGAAAATGTTATGTGATGCCCATATCAGTTTTTTGTGGGTATTGTCTTAGTTGGACTTCTTGTAGATTTTTGTGGGCTTGGGCATTGGATTCGTTTCGCTGGCGTGTAATTATTGCTGTGAGGGAGTACCGGTGTATGTGGCCTGGGCCGGAGAGCGGTATGCTAATTGTGGCCGGAGTTACAGTGTTCTTGGCTTGAATACTACGGTCGAACATGCGATATGATTAATCAGACATCATCCCGATTCCTTTGTTGGTACCGCTGCACGGGGAAACTGGCCGATCGCCGCTTACGCTTCAATCCACGTACTTTATTGTTACTATCAAAGGAATCCCGAGCGGAGACGGCGGGCGGGCGAGCCCGGTGAGTGGGGGGGGGATTAAGTTAATTAATTAATTTGCCTACGGAGAGCCCAATTTCCGAGGCTCCCATAGAGGCGACTGTTATTAATTGTTTACGCATTGTTTATGCGTTACCGCGTAATTAATTGTGCGCGCGGTTCTAAAAGGCGGTCATTAGCGTTGGGAGAGCGCTGCGCATTTGTTTCAATATAAAATCAATTTAATTTTTTCCCGGGCGTATTAATGCGCTCCCATATCGGCCCTGACGTATTAATACGGCCGGAGAGCAGCCCAGCGCGCCTCGGGAAAAAATCCGGAACGAATTCCGATGATTCCACGCTTTTCGACGTAATAAATAACACGGAATCGTATCTAGTAGTGACCATAAGTTAGCGAAATACGTTAAGTGGAGTTAGTAAATTACCGATACATGATTAAATGTCGGACGTTGATAAATAATCGGCCGGTTTTATGGGGCGGACGCACGGCACCGAAAAGCCGCATGCAGATTTCAGATTTACAGCCTTCTCTTGCGCGCCATCACGCTGCTATATCTGCGGAGGAATCGATGGTCTTCGAGGGACGGCAATTAATGCCATGGAAATTGGGAAAAGCCGGGGCGCGCGCCTTTGTGGCGGAATCGATTCGCGCCACAAAGCGGGCCAATCTTGGGAATTTTTCAAATTTCAATTCGAAAATGGAATGGAATCTATTGGGAGAGGGCCGCGCGTTATCGGCCCTTTATAACTAGCCAATCATTTTAACCCCGCGCCCCTGGACTGCCGAAGAGATAATATCACGCATCGTCCTCCCGTCCACTACACACGATATCATCTGCAAACACACCCACACACACACACGCACACATATAAATGCGGGTCCATCCGGTGCGTAATTAAATCACCCCATTTATTGGGAGCCGATAAATCCCAAGTTTCCATTTCCGAGTACTACCAATATTCTGCCGTGGGGCATAACCGTGGGCTCTCTCCTTTCTTCATCTCCCCAGCCTCCGCCTGTACCTGGACGGACGAGATATACGATGAAACTCGCCGACCTAATGATTGGCCACCCCCAGCCGCGCTCGCTGCGCCGGCCTCATAATAAAATCATCTCCGCATATAAATATTAGTTTACGATTATAAATACATATGTTTTATCACGTTACTTTCGTTTCTATTACAAACGGATGCCGCTCTTCTCATACACACTAACACACATGCACACCGACGCAAACGTGCACACGATCCTTCGACCAGTGCTGATCGAATCTTATCTCACACAAATTAATTTGCAATAATCATGCATTGACAATAAATTAAGTAAACGCCATTTATGTTAGGATAAGAAAACATTTTTTCAATATTTGGATCTCAAATGCGAAACGAAATGATCGTATCATAAATGCATTTTGGCAAATTTTAGGTAAACGCCATTAACGTTAGGATGAGTGAACGTTTTTTCAACATTCGGATCTCAAATGCGAAACGAAATGATCGTGTCATAAATGCATTTTGGCAAATATTAAGTAAACGCCATTAACGCTAGGATAAGTGAACGTTTTTTCAACATTTGGATCTCAAATGCCAGTTAATGCAATCATAAATGCATTTTGGCAAAATTTTTACATTTCGGGAACAAAAATATTAAAAATTTCAGGTTTAATGGTAAAATTTTCAGGTTTAATGATTACAATTAATAAGATCTTCAGCAATATCAGGATATTTCCTTTTTGTAAAATTATCGTGTGTACCTAAATACCATTTGAATTTTGCCAAAATTTCGATATTTCAAGAATACAAAAAAAGTTTTATCAACATTCGGATCTCAAATGCTAAACGAAATGATCGTGTCATAAATGCATTTTGGCAAATTTTAGGTAAACGCCATTAACGTTAGGATAAGTGAACGTTTTTTCAACATTTGGATCTCAAATGCCAGTTAATGCAATCATAAATGCATTTTGGCAAAATTTTTACATTTCGGGAACCAAAATATTAAAAATTTCAGGTTTAATGGTCCTAATTAATAAGATCTTCAGCAATATCAGGATATTTCCTTTTTGTAAAATTATCGTGTGTACCTAAATACCATTTGAATTTTGCCAAAATTTCGATATTTCAGGAATGATCCATATGAATGTTTAGTATTTATACAGGGTGTTAAAAAAATAGTGTAAAATATTTTAGCTGGTAGTAGTAAGAACCACAATAAAAAATGTCTTGATAAACATGGGTCCTTAAAATATCAGTTTCGGAGATATTATTTCGTATCGGAAAATTCGGAAGATCGGAAGATTCTTGTTGTTTGAAACAGTTATTTGCCTATTTGCAATTATTTATTACTTTTTTATTAATTATTACTTTTGTATTTTTACCTCCTTTTTAATTTTGCTAAAACTAGCATTTTCTTATCATAGCTGGCTGATGTTTTGTGAAATAACATTCAGTATTCGACAGTTGTTGTTGGTGCACAAGTTTTCATTGCTGTGGCTGTTTACTGTAATGCAGAATTAGGCGACATGCATTTCATGTATGGTCGTGCTCCAGCTCATTTTTGATTGCCGTTAGAGAGCATTTAGACCAAAGTTTTCCACGTAAATAGGCAGGAAGAGATGTTATATGGCCTGCAAGATCGCCTAATTTAAACCCTCTAGATGCATTTCTTTGGGGATATTTGAAAACATTAGTCTATGATACTCCTGTAAATAGTCTCGAGGAGCTGCATCAAAAAATTAATGAAAAGCGCCAACAAATCCGAGCCAATGAGGGTGTTTTAGAAAGAGTTAGAATATTTATCAGGCAAAGATGTCATGCCTACTTGTACAATAAAATTATATATATATATATATATATATATATATATATATATATATATATATATATATATATATATATATAAACAATCGTTATTAGGCTATCAACCCCATGGGGTCTTTCCACCTTAAAATTATAATTTTTCAAAATTTGAGATTTCATGAGTTATTTGGATGTTTGATGACTTGCATTTTCCAAAAATTTATATACTAAGCGATTATTTTGCAAATTTCACAATTGGTTAACAATCTAATAAATTATATTATGTGGGGATGCTTTTCAAAAACTCAGCATCAAAAACACATGTGACATTATTCTTTTTATAGTTTCGTTGCATTTAATTTTAAATGTAGCGATGATTTATCAAAATTGAGTACAGCTCGTTTATTTGCAATGTTTGGTGGCTTGCATTTTCCAAATATTTATAGTGGTAAAGATGATTTTGCAAATTTCACTATTCGACACATATTAACAATGTTTTGTTGCATATATTTTCAAAATTTTATGGACGAGGCGATTATCTTGCAAAATTTGAGATTTCATAAGTTGTGTGGAATGATCTGTTACATGAGTGTTTGAAATTTTGTAAACATAACGATGATTTTTCAAAATTTGAGCCTTTTGTGTATATTTGGATTATTTCATGACTGAATTTTTCAAATATTTATTGATGGAGCGATTATTTTCCAAATTTCACAATTAAATATAAATTTATAACATGTATTTTTTTAATTTCAAAGGTATGGCGATGATTTTCAAAATTTCAGCATTCAAAACACATGATTTTATTCGTTCTATTGTTTCTTTGTAATTATGTTAAATATAGCGATGATTTATCAAAATGAGTAATGCACACTCACGTTGATCACGATGATTTTTCAAAATTTGAGCCTTCGGTACTTCTTTAAATTATTTCATGACTTGGATTTTGAAAAAAAAATACTGATGAAGCGATTATTTTGCAAATTACACAATTAAACGTTAATCTGAAATATATATTTAAAAAATATTATATATGTGGCGATGATTTTCAAAATTTCAGCATCGAAGCACATATGAAATTATTCTTTCTATTGTTTCGTTGTATTTATTTTTAAATGTAAGGATGATTTATCAAAATTGAGTACAGCTCACTTATTTGCAATGTCTGATGACTTTCATTTTCCAGGTATTTACAGTGGTAGCGATGATTTTACAGATTTCATAATGAGACACACATTTACAATGTTTTGTGAGGTAAATTTTCAAATTCTTATGGACGAGGTCATTATCTTGCAAAATTTGGGATTACATAAGTTATGTGCGATGTTCTATTACATTAGTGTTTGAAATTGTGTACACATAGTGATGATTTTTGAAAATATGAGCCTTCGGTGCTTATTTGGATTGTTTCGTGACTTAGATTTTTCAAATATTTATAGATGAAGCGATTATTTTGCAAATTTCACAATTAAATATCAATATGTAACATATATTTTTAAAATTTCATATCTGTAGCGATGATTTTCAAAATTTCAGGATTCAAAACACATGTGGAATTATTCTTTCTATTGTTCCTTTGTATTCTTTTTAAATGTAGTGATAATTTATCAAAATTGAGTATAGCTCACTCATATGCAAAGTTTAACTACTTGCATTTTCAAAATATTTATAGTCGTAGGGATGATTTTGCAAATTTCTCAATTAGACACACATTAAGTATATTTTGTGATGTATATTTACAAAATTTTATTGACGAGGCGATTATCTTGCAAAATTTGAGATTACATAAGTTGTGTGGAATGTTCTATTATATAAGTGTTTGAAATTTTGTAAACATAACGATGATTTTTCAAAATTTGAGTCTTCGGTACTTCTTTAAATTATTTAATGACTTGGATTTCGATAATAAATACTGATGAAGCGATTATTTTGCAAATTACACAATTAAACATCAATCTGAAATATATATTTTAAAAATATTATATATGTGGCGATGATTTTCAAAATTTCAGCATCGAAGCACATATGAAATTATTCTTTCTATTGTTTCGTTGTATTTATTTTTAAATGTAGCGATCATTTATCAAAATTGAGTACAGCTCACTTATTTGCAATGTCTGCTGATTTATATTTTCAAAGTATTTATAGTCGTTGCCATGATTTTGTAAATTTCACAATTAGATACACATTAAGTATGTTTTGTGATGTATATTTTCAAAATTTCGTGAACGAGGCGATTATCTTGCAAAATTTGAGATTACGTAAGTTATGTGGAATGTTCTATTACATTAATGTTTGAAATTTTGTAAACATAGCGATGATTTTTCAAAATATTAGCCTTCGATGCTCCTTTGGATTATTTCATGACTTGGATTTTGAAAAAAATTACTGATGAAGCGATTATTTTGCAAATTACACAATTAAACATCAATCTGAAATTTATATTTTAAAAATATTATATATGTGGCGATGATTTTCAAAATTTCAGCATCGAAGCACATGTGAAATTATTCTTTCTATTGTTTCGTTGTATTTATTTTTAATGTAGCATTGATTTATCAAAATTAAGTACAGCTTACTTATTTGCAATGTTTGATGACTTACATTTTCTAAATATTTATAGTCGTAGCGATGATTTAGCAAATTTCTCAATTAGACACACATTAAGAATGTGTTGTGACGTATAATTGCTAAAAATTTTGAACGACGCGATTACCTTGCAAAATTTGAGATTTCATAAGTTATGTGCAATGTTCTATTACATTAGTGTTTGAAATTTTGTACACATAGCAATGATTTTTCAAAATTTAAGCCTTCGGTGTATATTTGGATTGTTTTGTGACTTAGATTTTTCAAATATTTATTGATGAAGCGATTATTTTGCAAATTTCACAATTGAATATCAATATGTAACATATATTTTTAAAATTTCATATCTGTAGCGATGAATTTCAAAATTTCAGGATTCAAAACACATGTGGAATTATTCTTTCTGTTATTCCTTTGTATTCTTTTTAAATGTAGCGATGATTTATCAAAATTGAGTATTGCTCACTTATGTGCAAAGTTTGATGACTTACATTTTCAAAATATTTATAGCCGTAGCGATGATTTTGCAAATTTCTCAATTAGACACACATTAAGTATGTTTTGTGATGTAAATTTACAAAATTTTATGAACGAGGCGATTATCTTGCAAAATTTAAGATTACATAAGTTGTGTGGAATGTTCTATTATATAAGCGTTTGAAATTTTGTAAACACAACGATGATTTTTCAAAATTTGAGCCTTTGGTACTTCTTTAAATTATTTCATGACTTGAATTTTGAAAAAAATTGCTGATGAAGCGATTATTTTGCAAATTACACAATTAAACATCAATCTGAAATATATATTTTAAAAATATTATATATGTGGCGTTGATTTTCAAAATTTCAGCATCGAAGCACATATGAAATTATTCTTTCTATTATTTCGTTGTATTTATATTTAAATGTAGCGATGATTTATCAAAATTAAGTACAGCTTACTTATTTGCAATGTTTGATGACTTACATTTTCTAAATATTTATAGTCGTAGCGATGATTTAGCAAATTTCTCAATTAGACACACATTAAGAATGTGTTGTGACGTATAATTGCTAAAAATTTTGAACGATGCGATTACCTTGCAAAATTTGAGATTTCATAAGTTATGTGCAATGTTCTATTACATTAGTGTTTGAAATTTTGTACACATAGCAATGATTTTTCAAAATTTAAGCCTTCGGTGTATATTTGGATTGTTTCTTGACTTGGATTTTTCAAATATTTATTGATGAAGCGATTATTTTGTAAATTTCACAATTAAATATCAATATGTAACATATATTTTTAAAATTTCATATCTGTAGCGATGATTTTCAAAATTTCAGGATTCAAAACACATGTGGAATTATTCTCTCTGTTGTTCCTTTGTATTCTTTTTAAATGTAGCAATAATTTATCAAAATTGAGTATAGCTCACTCATGTGCAAGTTTGATGACTTACATTTTCAAAATATTTATAATCGTTGCGATGATTTTGCAAATTTCTCAATTAGACACACATTAAGTATGTTTTGTGATGTAAATTTACAAAATTTTATGAACGAGGCGATTATCTTGCAAAATTTGAGATTACATAAGTTATGTGGAATGTTCTGTTACATTAGTGTTTGAAATTTTGTAAACATAACGAAGATTTTTCAAAATTTCAGCTTTCGGTGCTTATTTAGATAGTTTCTTAATTTGGATTTTTCAAAAGTTTACTGATGAAGCGATTATTTTGCAAATTTTACAATTGAACATCAATCTGTTATATATATTTTTAAAACTTTATATATGCTACGATAATTTTCAAAATTTTAACATCGAAACACATGTGAAATTATTCTTTCCACTGTTTCGTTGTATTTATTTTTAAATGTAGCAATCATTTATCAAAATTTGAGATTTCATAAGTTGTGTGGAATGTTCTATTACATTAGTGTTTAAAATTTTGTAAACATAACGATGATTTTTCAAAATTTGAGTCTTCGGTGTATATTTGGATTGTTTCATGACTAGGATTTTTCAAAAATTTAGTGATGAAGCAACTATTTTGCAAATTTCACAATTAAACATCAATCAGTAATATGTATTTTTTTTAATCTCATATGTGGTGATGATTTTAAAAATTTCAACATTCAAAACATGTGTGGAATTATTCTTCCTATTGTTCTTTTTTTAATTTTTTTATCTAACTATGATTTATCACAATTCAGTGTAGCTCACTTATGTGCAAAGTTTGATGACTTACATTTTCAAAATATTTATAGCCGTAGCGATGTTTTTGCAAATTTCTCAATTAGACAAACATGAAGTATATTTTGTGATGTATATTTACAAAATTGTATTGACGAGGCGATTATCTTGCAAAATTTGACATTACATAAGTTGTGTGGAATGTTCTATTATATAAGCGTTTGAAATTTTGTAAACACAACGATGATTTTTCAAAATTTGAGCCTTTGGTACTTCTTTAAATTATTTCATGACTTGAATTTTGAAAAAAATTGCTGATGATGCGATTATTTTGCAAATTACACAATTAAACATCAATCTGAAATATATATTTTAAAAATATTATATATGTGGCGATGATTTTCAAAATTTCAGCATCGAAGCACATATGACATTATTCTTTCTATTATTTCGTTGTACTTATATTTAAATGTAGCGATGATTTATCAAAATTGAGTACAGCCGTACAGTTGCAATATCTCATGACTTTCATTTTCCAGGTATTTATAGTGGTAGCGATGATTTTGCAAATTTCACTATTAGACATACATTAACAATGTTTTGTGATGTATATTTTCAAAATTTTATGAACGTGGCGATTATCTTGCAAAATTTTAGATTCCATAAGTTATTTGCGATGTTCTATTACATTAGTGTTTGAAATTTTGTAAACGTAACGATGATTTTTCAAAATTTGAGCCTTCGGTGTATATTTGGATTGTTTCATGACTTGGATTTTTCAAAAATTTATTGATGAAGCAACTATTTTGCAAATTTCACAATTAAACATTAATCTGTAACATGTATTTTTTTAAATTTCATGTTTGTGGCGATGATTTAAAAAAAATCAGCATCGAAACACATGTGAAATTATTCTTACTATTGTTTCTTTGTATTTTTTTTAAATCTAGCGATGATTTATTAAAATTGAGTACAGTTCACTAATTTGCAATGTTTGATGACTTGCATTTACAAATATTTATGGTTGTAGCGTTGATTTTGCAAATTTCACAATTAGACACATGTTAAGAATGTTTTCTGATGTATTTTTTCAAAAATTTATGGACGAGGCGAGTATCTTGCAAAATTTGAGATTTCATAAGTTATGTGGAATGTACTATTATATTGATTTTCGAAAATTCGTAGATGCAGTGATAATTTTTCAAATCTAAACCTTCTGTGCTTATGGGGAACGTTTCATAACTTGAATTTTTGAACAATTTATATACGTGGCAGTATGTTGACAAAATTTGATCACTCACTACATACATTGAACGTTCGATAACACGTATTTTTACAGTTTTGCAAAAATAGCGATGATTTTTAAAAAAATATCTTTTTTTTTTAAATTCTTGTAATCTGTGCCAAATTGTTAATAGATTTTTGTGTGCTTTCTTGTTTTTGACTTGTCGTCTGAGTTCTTTTGATCGTGGCTGCCAGAAAACTTCTGCACGGAGCTAATGAGGGTCCGGGATCCTCTGGACAACGGGTCCACGGGGCTCGGGTCCATCGCCAAAGTGGGAATTAGTGGCGAAACTTCTCAACAGGAAATAAAACTCCTCGCTAATAGCCGACGACCGCATTAACCTTACTAAGGTCGAACTCGGCGATTGCACCTTGATTTAAGTCTGGCTCGCTTATAACTCACGCCGACGTCCGCACATATGTATGTGTGAGTGTGTATGTGTGTGTCTGTGTGTGTGGGTGGTGGTAGTTCGGGTTGCCCGCCGCAGAAATAAAGCTAGTAATTGAATTGTCTTGTTGGCTAGAAGTGGCGAGCACGCCCACGATTTAACTGCTCGACCCCCGATACTTATACAAGTTGGTAATTGAATTCCACCCCTATATCTATATATATGCCGCAGCCGAATAAATTCCGGGGGCCGCCGTAATAAGCGGCGGGCCTCCTAAAAATTGATAATTAAATCTGGGTATCTTGTTACGCAAGAAAGGCCCCACTTATGAAATCCAATAATTCCTCCGGTTATTATATTATCTATTAACACGTCAATCACGCGCCCCCGATTCCATTCAGCGGTGGTTCCTTACCTGATTCTCGAGAGATTTTTGGCAACCACCGGACGTGCATAGAAATTAATCGGTAGAGGGAGCCATTGTGCCGGGCCCATTATTGCCGCTTTGTTGGCCTCTGCGTGATTTCTTTCCAAGGCGACAATGGAATCCGGGAGTCATCCGGAATCCAGTTAAAATCGTATTTGCCTAATTATCCGCCTATCTGGACGAGTCTCGTAATTTTTCATGCGCCGTGACAGACGATAGCCATCCATTACATTACCGCTCGCGATAGCCATTAATGCGCGAGACACATTCGTGTTGTCTGCAATCCTACAACGACGGACTAATTTCCATCCGATGCACATTTTCATCAGCAGCCACAATTTATTTCATCGCCAGACATTCAGCCACACAGCAAAAGCAAATCATTGACACGGCGGATTCGAACCCAGAGACATTTATTCCAACAAATATGCAACGATCAATAATTTCATGATGAATTTTATAATTTTATCGATCTACAACTTTTTATCATTAGCCATTCAACATCAATTGCGAAAATTGGTCAAAATATATAACATATACAGTGCGTTCTATAAAAAGCGGCCGAGACTATAGCAACTTCAATTGTTATGTAACCATCAATAAACATATATTATTAAATTGGACAGTCTTAGCTACAACTTTTTTTTAATACTTTAGTTTATTTGTGGTCACATCACCGACATTTTTTCAAAATTCCTCGGTATAAATTCTTGTATGTTCTCTTGTAGAACATTTTAAATACTTTTCACAGGTTCAGATTTTTAGTAGGGCCATAACACGAAATTTTTGCAAAACAATGTAAAAACTAATTTGAGCCAACAGGCTGTTAAATCCGAAATTCTCCGGAACAGACAATTGGTGATAATTTCAATTACAACTGTCAGAATTAGTTATATTTCCAACTGCCATAGTCAAAATTTTTCATATTTTCAACGTGGCTCAATTTTTCTCACGTTTGTACTGCAACTGTCAATATTTCACGTATTTCCAACTGTCAAAATTTGCCATATTTCCAACGTGACTCAATTTTTCTCACTTTTGTACTGTAACTGTTAATATTTCACATATATCCAACTGTAATTGTCGAAATTTGTCATATTTTCAACTGTGACTGTTATAAGTTGCCATATTTCTTCTGTTTTCAACTGTAATTATCAAAATCTATGGAGATTTTATCATCAGTTATGATAACCTCTAAAATTTTTAACTGTAATTATCGAATTCTACGAAATATAACATTTGAACTCGTGGAATCTTTTGCAACGTTATTCATAAAAATTTAAACCGTAGTTTAGCCGTAGTTAACCGTAGTTATATTTCCAACTAATAGTCAAAAATTTTCATATATTCAACGTGACTCAATTTTTCTCACGTTTGTACTGCAACTGTCAATATTTAACATATTTCCAACTGTAATTGTCAAAATTTGTCATATTTTCAACTGTGACTGTTAAAAGTGCCATATTTCTTCTGTTTTCAACTGTAATTGTCAAAATCCATGGAAATTTTATCATCAGTCGTGATAACCTCTAAAATTTTAAACAGTAATTATCGAATTCCACGAAATATGACATTTGAACTCGTCGAATCTCTTACAATATTATTCATAAAAATTTAAACCATAGTTTAGCGGTGTTTTACAGAGGGTTACAAAAGATTAAACCATCATTAAACCGCTGCTTAATTTTTTTATGAATAGCACTGTTACATTTTATATGAAACATAACCATATTTGAAGTAGAACGATTTATACACCTATCTCAGGTAATAGGGTTTATATTCACTAATGTGAATTCATAAACTGTAAAGTTATTTGAAATGTACATCTATTGTGTATTGTAAATGTGTCATTTTTAACCGCAACTGGTCAAATATGTCAAAAAAAAGCAAAAAAGAAACAAAAAAATCGAGAAAACCCAAACAAATATGGTTATTTAATAATTGTATAACCATATTTGTTTGGGTTTTCTCGTTTTTTTTTTTTTTTTTTGCTTTTTTGACAAATTTGACCAGTTGCGGTTAAAAATGACATATTTTGACAGTTTTTGTAGGAAGTTTGACATATTCTCACATATTCGAACGCACGTGGATCTAAAACATTTTTAACCGCAACTGGTCAAATATGTCAAAAAAAAGCAAAAAAGAAACAAAAAAATCGATAAAACAAAAACATATATGGTTATTTAATAATTGTATAACTATATATGTTTGAGTTTTCTCGATTTTTTTGTTTCTTTTTGCTTTTTTGACATATTTCACCAGGTGCGGTTAAAAATGACATATTTTGACAGTTTTTGTAGGAAGTTTGACATATTCTCACATATTCGAACGCACGTGGATCAAAAATAACAGATTCTGCCACAAACCATTGAAAATGTGACGAAAATTTATAAAATAACACTACCAGAATTTGGACATTCTATTGTGTATTGTAAATGTGTCATTTAATAATTGTATAACCATATTTGTTTGGGTTTTCTCGATTTTTTGTTTCTTTTCTGCTTTTTTTGACATATTTGACCAGGTGTGCTTAAAAATGACATATTTTGACAATTTTTGTAGGAAGATTGACATATTCTCACATATTCGCACGCACGTGGATCTAAAAGAAAACAGATTCTGCCACAAACCTTTGAAAATGTGACGAAAATTTATAAAATAACACTACCAGAATTTGCACATTCTATTGTGTATTGTAAATGTGTCATTTAATAATTGTATAACAATATTTGTTTGGGTTTTCTCAACCTTTTTTGTTTCTTTTTTGCTTTGTTTTGACATATTTGACCAGTTGCGGTTAAAAATGACATATTTTGACAATTTTTGTAGGAAGTTTGACATATTTTCACATATTCGAACGCACGTGGTCCTAAAAGAAAACAGATTCTGCCACAAACCGTTGAAAATGTGACGAAAATTTATAAAATTTCACAACCAGAATTTGCACATTAGCTACACACAATACTGAAATTTTGCAAAATCGTCGCTACATTTGCAAAGTCATAAGACATTCTCGATTGAACACAAATTACAAAACTTGTTATGTTTACACCTGTTATTAAATCAAAGGCATCAAACCTACCAAATAAGTGTTGAATACGCGAAAAAATGAACGAATTTTCGCAACATTTTGAAAATACATGTGAGAGCACATACCCTTTGATCGGCAATTCCTGTAATTCGGCAAAATCATCGTCAATTATAAAAAACCTTGAAATTACAATCCACAAAGATTTCAATTGAGTGACAATTATTCCAAATATGCAAAATCATAAGTCTAGAGTACATAATTTCAATAATGAAAATTACTCAGATAAGTTACCAAGTTACATTTTTTAAGTCATCGAAAATCATCAGTCAAGCAAAGTTACAAATTCTCGAATTTTACAAAATTCTGCCACGCCTATATAACCTAACCTTATCTAACCATACCTAACCTAACCTAACGTAACCTAAAATAACCTAACCTAACCTAGCCTAACTTAACCTATGTATGCATAGCGTATGTAGCATATGCGTATGTAGCAACTATTTTGTTGTCAAAGAGCTGCAACTCCCTCACTTTAGACAATTACAAAAGGTAATTATTATTTTTATTATTGTTTTATTATTTAAAAAAATATATCAATAAGTGCTTGAAAATACAAAAAACATAAGATTATATTTAATATTAATAGCTGTAGGTTAATGACTTGGTGAAAGTTACCAATTTACAATTTTTAAATCATCGAAGAACATCCACCATTCTAGAAAAGTTACAAATTCTCGAATTTTACAAATTATTGCCACGCCTATATAACCTAACCTAACCTTATCTTACCTAATCTAACCAAACCTAAACTGACCTATGTATATACAGCAACTATGTTGCTGACAAAGAGCTTCAACTCCGTCACTTGAGACAATTACAAATGAGAATTATTATTTTTATTATTGTTTCATTATTTAAATAAAAAATACTAGTAAGTACTTGAAAATACAAAAAAACATAAGATTATAGTTATTATTAATAACTATAGATTGGTGACTTGGTAATAGTTATGAAGTTACATTTTTTTTTTTAAAGTTACAAATTCTCTAATTTTACGAAATTATTGCCACGTCTATATACCCTGACCTTACCTTACCTAACCTAACCTGACCTGACCTGACCTGACCTGACCTGACCTAACCTATGTATATACAGCAACTATGTTGCTGACAAAGAGCTTCAACTCCCTCACTTGAGACAAGTACAAAAGATAATTATTATTTTTATTATTGTTTAATTATTTAAAAAGAAATACTAGTAAGTACTTGAAAATACAAAAAAACATTAGATTATAGTTATTATTAATGACTATAGATTGGTGACTTGGTAATAGTTACCAAGTTATATTTTTTAATTCATCGAAAATCATCATTCTAGAAAAGTTACAAATTCTCGAATTTTACGAAATTATTGATATGCCTATATAACCTGACCTTACGTTACCTAACCTAACATGACCTGACCTGACCTGACCTAACCTAACCTATGTATATACAGCAACTATGTTGTTGTCAAAGAGCTTCAACTCCCCCACTTTAGACAATTACTAAAGATAACTATTATTTTTATTATTTTTTTATTATTTTAAAAAGGAATACCAGTAAGTACTTGAAAATACAAAAAAAAACATAAGATTATATTTAGTATTATTAACTATAGGTTTTTAACTTGGTTTCTGGTTGGTAATTTTTTGAATCATCGAAAATCTCATTTTAGAAAAGTTACAAATTCTCGAATTTTATGAAATTTTTGCCACGCACATAACCTGACCTTACTCAACTTAACCTAACCTAACCTAACTTAACCTAACCTAACCTAACCTGACCTAACCTGATCTAACCTAACCTATGTAGATACAGAAAGTATGTTACTAACAAAAAGCTACACTTTAACAATTACAAAAGATATTTATTATTTTTATAATTGTTTTATTATTAAAAAAAAAATACCTCTAAGTACTTGAAAATACAAAAAAAACATAATATTATATTTATGATTAATAACTATAGGTTGGTCACTTGGCAATAGTTACCAAGTTACATTCTTTACAGTCTAGAAAAGTTCCCAATTGTCGAATTTTACGAAATTTTTGTCATGCCTGTATAACCTAACCTAACCTTATACTACCCATAACCTAACCTAACCTAACCTGACCTAACCTATGTATATACTATGTTACTGACTATGTTAATATATAACTATGTTACTGACAAAGAGCTTCAACTCCCTCAATTTAGACAATTACAAAAGATAATGATGATAAGAAAACAAAACACGTTACTATGTTTTTCATCATTTTATATTGTCGTTAAACACCAGTGCTTAACGAAAAAATTAAGTGATAAAAACGTAGTAACATGTTTTGTTTTTGTATCATCATGATAAATTATCACATAGTAACGGCTTCATCCATCAACTTTATTACAAAAGATAATTATTGTTTTTATATTTTTATTATAGTTTCATTATTAAAAAAAAATACGAGCAAGTACTTGAAAATACAAAAAACGTAAGCTTTTAATTATTATTGTATTGAAAAACAAGTTTTTGTTTCTATTACTCATTAAAACAAAAATGATTTGGATGAGAACTATTATCGATTCGTACAAAAAAAGGTGTACATGTTTTTTTAAAATCTCATTGATTATTTAACGTACGGCAAATCATTTGATTAAATATTTGGTTATCGAAACTGTTTATTAATAGAATGTGCACGCATTAAGTAATTACTTTGATAAGGTGATGAATCCAATTCAAATGTGCTCTTAATCAGCCTTGAGTTATGTGAAAACTGTACACCTATTTTTTACTTTATTTTTTTTGAGTACTAATCGACGAGATAACGATTGACCTACAAACGGTATTAAGATAACAACAACAGATAATTACAATTATGTGTAGTCAATAAAATAATTTATCTGTTTATAATACACATCAACTTTAATTCAAGTGATGTATTTGTACACCTATTTAAGTGGAATTTAAAAAACTTTAAAGATCGATTATTAGGTCTATGTGTATTTGAAAAATCATGACCTCTCGGGTCATGATTTGTCGATTTTTTTGTCAATAAGATTGAAATCAAATTCGAGATTTAGAGATCCATTATTAGATCGTTGGCATAATTATGATATTGATTATTTTACATAGTTTAACGTTTTTTTTGAAAATATCTTTGATTCAATGGCCAATATTTTGTATGATGCGGAAAATTTTCTATTGTTGCATGATTTGTCGAATTATTTGGCAATAAGATTGAAATGAAATAATACTTGACTGTTTTGGGTACCCAAGGTTCAAAAGTATTTGGTTAACCATGGCTTAAAAGTTTTTGGGTACCAAAGACTCAAAGGACCCAAAGGCCTTTGAGCCTTGGGTACCCAAAAGCTTTTAGCCATGAGTACCTAAGGTTCAAAAGTCTTTGGTTACTCATGTCTTAAATGTGTTTGGGCACCCAACGCTCAAAGGACCCAAAGGCCCTTTGGGCCTTGGGTACTCATGGCTTAAACGTTTTTAGGTACCAAGGCTCAAACGTCTTTGGGTTTACCGATTATTTTACTCAAAACTTTTAAGCCATTAGTACCCAAGGTTCAATAGTCTTTGGTTACTAATGGCTTCTTAAAAGTTTTTGGGTATCCAAGGCTCAAAGGTCTTTGGGTGCCAAGGGTTAAAAAGTTTTTTGGGAACCCAGGTTTCAAAAGTTTTTGCTCACGGTCAAACAGTGTTTTGAGAACCCAGGGTTCAAAAGTTTTTGCCCAAGGTGATAAACTTTTTTGGGAATCCAGGCAAGTTTTTGGCGCTCTCTAACAATGAGTAAACAAATGTCTAAAATAATATATTTACCCCAATACAATGATTACTAATTGTTACTGAGATTTATGTTTGTAAGTAATAAGTAAAAACAGTGAAGTAATAAATAATCCTTGAACACCAGCTTAAGAGAAACTGTTGAGTTCGCCTCGTCTTCTGCTCGCATGCTGGAAAGTAACCGCAGTCGAGCGCTCTGGCGATTTGCATGCGAGATAAAAGAATACGTGGATATGTAAATATTAATTTATTATTTTTGTACGTGTACGTGCTCGGAATGAGTATTTGTTCACGCCGTGGAAAGACGAGTAGTTGAGTTCGCGTTAATGGACATGAGCATTAGTCCGGCCGGCCGATTATGAAAATTAGTCGGCAGCCATTTGCATACCGTCAGAATCGTGAGATTAATTAGGACCGTTTGTAATTGCGAGCGTTGAAAGAGTCGAGCAGATACCAAGAAACCTGATGGTTATAATGAGAACGGAATGTGTGAAGCTTATGAGCAATTTTGAATCCCAAAAGCCGTAATAAGTGCCATTTGCATGCATTACAAATTTTGGAATTTTCGAAAATGTTGAGAACAAAAATTGATTGGAATTTTGGAAAATTTTGAGAACAAAATTTTATTGGAATTTTGGAAAATTTTGAGAACAAAAATTCATTGGAATTTTGGAAAAATTTGAGAACAAAAATTCATTGGAATTTTTGGAAAAGTTAAGTCAACATTATTGTTAAGCTAATAAAGAAATGGCATGCAAATCTTATGCAATATAAGTGTATTAATTAACATTGGCTCATTGGCTCATGATCAAAAAACAAAATTTTAAATGTTCACTGACAACTGGCGCAATATTTAAGATAAGATAAATTATCTTAACTTATTAGATTAAATTAAGTTATTATTAGATTTTATACGTCCATACTATATGTGCTATCACCAGCAAACAAGTATATTTGGTTGCATTCATTTATAAGATAACAGAGCGTTTTCTAGTTTTACACCATATATGTTATCAGCACCAAACACGTTTATTTGGTTATCTAGTAGATACTTTGTTACAAGCCAACATTTTCCAAAACAATTTGTATGGATATTTTTGCAAAAAAGCCAATATTTTTTGAGCTGTGCTTTAATTCAAATGCTATTAACATTCCTTCATTGATGGGTTTGTTTTTGCCATTACTCTATGGATGAGTTTGATTTTATGGTAAAAATCTATCGATGAGTTTGTGTTACATTACTTATTTAGTAAGTAGTACTAAAGTACTAAGTACTAAAGTGCTAAAGTAGTACTAAAGTACTACTTAAAGTAAGTAGTAGTAGTAAGTTTTTGTATTACTACATTAAATTGGATACATTTCTGACATTGATAAGTTTGATTTTTGACAATTGTCTGGTTTGATTCTTTTTGGCATTAATCTATTCATGATTTTGAATATTTGGTATTCCTCCATCAATAGGAATAATTTTTTGATAGTTCCCATTGATGAGTTTTTTTTTATGGATTTAGGTTTATTTAAACTTTTGATATTGCTACTGTATTAATTGGCTTGAGTTTTTGACAACTCTTCAGTAGTGTGTTTTTTTTGACATTACTCTATTGATTTTATGGTAAAAATCTGTAGATGAGTTTGACCTTTTGGCATTACCCATTAAAAAGTACAATTTTATGACAGTCCTTCATTCATTAGTTTCTTTTTCGCATTACCATATTGATATGTTTAAACATTGTACTTAGTGAATTGTGATGACTTTTCCATGATAATTTGCATGATAATCCATCTATAGGGATGATTATTTGACTTGCCTCATTGATAAGTTTGATTTTATAGCACTAGCCATTTGATGAATTTCAACTTTCGCCATCACTTCAATGTTTGAACATTGTACTTAATGAATTGTGATGATTTTTTAATGATGATCTTCTCCATCTATAGGGATGATTATTTGTCTTGCCTCAATGATAAGTTTGATTTTATAGCACTAGTCATTTGATGAATTTCAACTTTCGGCATCACCATTAATGGGGATGTTTCTTGATTTTCCTTTATGGATTTTATGGCTATATTAATGAACGATTTTAAACTTTTGATACCACTGCATCAACAATGATGATTATATGACATTCCTTCAGTGATGAGTTTGGTTTATGGAATTAATCTATTAATGCGTTTGAACTTCAATGATTACTCCAGCAATAATGTATTTTGATGACTCTCTTGATGAGATTGAGCTTTCAGTAGTTCTTCATCTATATGGATGATTATTTGACTTGCCTCAATGATAAGTTTGATTTTATCGCACTAGTCATTTGATGAATTTGCAACTTTCGGCATCACTTCATTAATGGGAATGTTTCTTGACTTTCCTTTATTGATAAGTTTGATTTTATGCCATTATTAACGAATGAATTTAAACTTTTGAGACTACTCTATCAACAGTGATGATTATATGACATTCCTTCAGTGATAAGTTTGGTTTATAGAATTAATCTATTGATGCGTTTGAACTTCAATGATTACTCCAGCAATAAGGATGATCTCTTGATGACTCTCTTGATGAGATTGAGCTTTTAGTAGTTCTCCATCTATAGGGATGATTATTTGAGTTGCCTCATTGATAAGTTTGATTGTATAGCAGTAGTCATTTGATGAATGTCAACTTTCGGCATCACTTCATTAATGGGGATGTTTCTTGACTTTCTTTTATTGATAAGTTTGATTTTATGGCATTATTAATAAATGAATTTAAACTTTTGATACCACTGCATCAACAATGATGATTATATGACATTCCTTCAGTGATGAGTTTGGTTTTTGGAATTAATCTATTGATGCGTCAGAACTTCAATGATTACTCCAGCAATAAGGATGGTCTCTTGATGACTCTTTCAATGAGATTGAGCATCGACAGGGATGATTATTTGACTTGCCTCATTGATAAGTTTGATTTTATAGCAGTAGTCATTTGATGAATTTCAACTTTCGGCATCACTTCATTAATGGGGATGTTTCTTGACTTTCATTTATTGATAAGTTTGATTTTATGGCATAATTAATGAATGAATTTAAAATTTTGATACCATTGCATCAACAATGATGATTATATGACATTCCTTCAGTGATGAGTTTGGTTTATGGAATTCATCTATTGATGCGTTTGAACTTCAATGATTCCTCCAGCAATAAGGAAGGTCTCTTGATGACTTTCTTGATGAGATTGAGCTTTCAGTAGTTCTCCATCTATAGGGATGATTATTTGACTTGCCTCATTGATAAGTTTGATTTTATAGCACTAGTCATTTGACGAATTTCAACTTTCGACATCACTTCATTAATGGGGAAGTTTCTTGACTTTCTTTTATTGATAAGTTTGATGGTATGGCATTATTAACGAATGAATTTAAAGTTTTGATACCACTGCATTAACAATGATGATTATATGACATTCCTTTAGTGATGAGTTTGGTTTATGGAATTAATCTATTGATGCGTTTGAACTTCAATGATTACTCCAGCAATAAGGATGGTCTCTTGATGACTTTCTTGATGAGATTGAGCTTTCAGTAGTTCTCCATCTATAGGGATGATTATTTGTCTTGCCTCATTGATAAGTTTGATTTTAGAGCAGTAGTCATTTGATGAATTTCAACTTTCGGCATCATCATTAATGGGGATGTTCCTCGACTTTCCATTATTGATAAGTTTGATTTTATGGCATAATTAACGAATGAATTTAAACTTTTGATACCATTGCATCAACAATGATGATTATATGACATTCCTTCAGTGATGAGTTTGGTTTTTGGAATTAATCTATTGATGCGTCTGAACTTCAATGATTACTCCAGCAATATGGTCTCTTGATGACTCTTTTAATGAGATTGAGCATCGACAGGAATGATTATTTGACTTGCCTCATTGATAAGTTTGATTTTATAGTAGTAGTCATTTGATGAATTTCAACTTTCGGCATTACTTCATTAATAGGGATGTGTCTTGACTTTCCTTTTTTGCTAAGTTTGATTTTATGGCATTATTACGAATGAATGTCAACTTTTGATACCACTGTACTAACAAGGATGATTATATGACATTCCTTCAGTGATGAGTTTGGTTTATGGAATTAATCTATTGATGCGTTTGAACTTCAATGATTACTCCAGCAATAAGGGTGGTCTCTTGATGACTCTCTTGATAAGATTGAGCTTTCAGTAGTTCTCCATCTATAGGGATGATTATTTGACTTGCCTCATTGATAAGTTTGATTTTATAGCACTAGTCATTTGATGAATTTCAACTTTCGGCATCACTTCATTAATAGGGATATTTCTAGACTTTCCATTATTGATAAGTTTCATTTTATGGCATTATTAACGAATGAATTTAAACTTTTGATACCACTGCATCAACAATGATGATTATATGATATTGCTTCAGTGATGAGTTTGGTTTATGGAATTAATCTATTTATGCGTTTCAACTTCAATGATTACCCCAGCAATAAGGATGGTCTCTTGATGACTTTCTTGATGAGATTGAGCTTTCAGTAGTTCTCCATCTATAGGGATGATTATTTGAGTTGCCTCATTGATAAGGTTGATTTTATAGCAGTAGTCATTTGATGGATTTAAACTTTCGGCATCACTTTATTAATGGGGATGTTTCTTGGCTTTCCTTTGTTGATAAGTTTGATTTTAAGGCATTATTAACGAATGAATTTAAACTTTTGATACCACTGCATTATAAAGGATGATTATACGGCATTTCTTCAGTGATGACTTTGACCATTTCCTCATACAATTTAATTATTAAATTGATGATATATTTTTTGGGCGTACTCCTTGATGGGTAATTTGTGGTAATACGCAATAATGAGGAGTATGTAGTTTTTTTGGCATTACTCCTTGATGGGTGAGTTTGTGGTAATACTGTATTATGGTGGGTTATTTCTGGGCATAACTGAATAACCAATGTACTCCTAACCTAACCTAACCAATCAGTTTATGAGATGAATTTTTGGGCATTATGTTTTTGATTGATGATGATATTTTTTTCGAACGCGGATACATTTTAGGAGCGATGATCGATGCGAGCTGGTGAATGCAAAAATACTCATTACGCTCCTTTAATGCGGCCGCGATTAATCTCCGCTCCTCTTAACATATGTACAATTTAATTATATGTAGCACTTTATACCGTTTGATAATTATCTCCCATATATTACGTGTGCGGAGACGGAGAGCGCTCCATCGCAATTATTATTAATAATAGTAACAATGCGGATTGATACACGGCCGGCCATCGGTAATTGCTTTAATTGCGCGCGCGGGGGGAGGGGGCAATTAACGCGGGGATAATTAGCCCCCCCGAAAAGGCCGCAAAAGTGTGTAATTACGATTTTCACGAAACTGACCTGGCCACGGCGGTCTGGTTTTTTTTATTTTTCTTAATTACGGTCGGAAAAAACGGGGGCCCCGCTTAATCATCGGCCGTTTAATTAGGGGACCGCTCATATCTTCAAGGGGGCTTCAGGGGCTACGCGAAGGCCGCAGAAAAGGAGCGTTTCCTGGGAAGAGGCGCCTCTGCCGGGGCACGGTCACGAAGAGTCGCGCACGGCCAACGGGGAGGTAATTGGGTAATTGCCGCTTAACACCACTAATTGGCCGCGGTTAATTACAATCGAATTTGCATGTGATCTCAGACGTGGAGAGCCTAGCGTTAAAATGATGCTTGGTAATGAGAAAATTACGTTCACAATTTTATACTACTTCAAATATCATTGCTGCTACAATGACAACTACCAAGGCCACATTTCTGCAGTATTTTAACAGTATTTAGTAAATCTAACTAGCACTGCTCCTATTTGTAGGATTTGTAAATCAAAAACATCAAATTCATCAAATTGATTAGAAAATAAAGCCCAAAAAAATACCTATTTTTACCCCAAAATAAAATCATTAATTTAATAATGCTAAACAGTCGTCCTCATTATTTTAGCCAAAAATAATCATTCAAAATTAAATATATCACTACAGTAAAGTATGCCAAATACAAATTCATCAATGAAGAAATTTCAGTCAAATCATCTGGAGTAATGAAGGAATATCACAAGTTCACGCTCATCAATAGTTAATGCCATAACATGAAACATATCATCAACTCATCATCAATAGATAAATTTCATAAATCAAACTCATCACTGCAGGAATCACATGGAATCATCCTTGTTAATGAAGTGATATCAAAAGTTCAAATTCATTAATTGACTAGTGCTATAAAATTAAACTTATCAATGAAGATTGTTAAAAAATCATCTTTATTGATGAAGGAGTACCAAAAGCTGAAACACCAATAGAGTAATGCTAAAAAACAAACTCATTTATAAAAGTCAAGAATCATCACTAATAGAGAGTATTAGAGTTCAATGTTTTCGATAGACTAATGCCTCATCAATAGTTAATGCCATAAACTGAAACATGTCGTCAACATTTAATCTCATCATCAATAGATAAATTTAATAAATTAAACTCATCACTGCAGAAATGACATGAAATATCCATGTTAATGAAGTAATATCACAAGTTCAAATTCATTAATTGACTAGTGCTATAAAATTAAACTTATCAATGAGGATTATCAAAAACTTATCTTTATTGATGAAGGAGTACTAAAAGCTGAAACATCAATAGAGTAGTAATAAAAAACATACTCATTTATAAAGTATATTCAAGAATCATCACTAATAGAGAATATCAGAGTTCAAAATTTTCAGTAGACTAATGCTAAAAAGAAACTCATGAGTGAGGTACTGTAAAAAATCGCTCAATTTAATGAGTACAATACCAAAAACTCAAACTCTTTTACCACATGATTTTGATCACAGAATTGATTTTTACCACAAAATCAAACTCGCCCATAGATTTTTGCCATAAAACCAAACTCATCATTAACATCAATATAAAAAGAACAGAACTCATTAGTGAAGGTATGTCAAAAAATCTCCACTGTTTATAGTAACAAAAGTTGTTAATTAAATTTATCAAAAAACATCCGTGTTGATGGAGGAATACCAAAGGTTCAAACTAGTCAATAGATTAATGCCCACAAGAGCAAACTACACTTAAAAATTCTCATTAACGACTCATTAATGAAGGAAATGTCAAAAAATTGTCCTGTTTAAAGGAGTAATCCAAAAAGTTCAAAGTTATCGATAGATATTAACCATACAATCAAACTCTTAAATGCCAAATGCTAAAAAAACAACTCATTACTGAAGGAATCTCAATAAATCATCACTGTTAAAAACGCAATACCAAAAGTTCAAATTCATTTATTTTCAGCTTAATGCTATGAAGAAAAAAAACTCACCAGTGACGAATGTCAATAAATTATTTCTGTCAATGCCCAATGTCATAAAACAAAACTCATCAACACAGGAAGTTTAAAAAAAAATCATCCCTATTGACCAAATGTTCAAAATCATCAACAGACTAATGCCATAAAATCAGACTGAAGCATTACCAAAAAACAATCTCAGCAATTAAGGAATTTCAATAAATCATCGTCAGAAATCAAGATATTTCAATAAATCATCGCCAATAAAGAAGGAATTTTAATAAATCATCGACAGTAACGAAGGAATATCAATAGTTCTAGCTCATTAATAGTTAATGCTAATCATGTTCAATAATTGATCAGTCGATAATCATCGCGAGTAATGAAGGAATTTCAATAAATCATCGCCAGTAATGGAGGGATATCAGAAGTTCTAGCTCATCAATAGTGGATAATGTCAAAAAATCATCCCTGGTGATGGTGGAATATCAAATGTTCAAAAATCATCAAAATACTAATACTATAAACTCAAACTAGAGTATTGGTAAAACACAAACTCATTAAAAAAGGAATGTCAATAAAATCATCTATATTAATAGATAATAGACATTGAATCAGAAAATGGTTTTTTACTAATTTAAAAAAATGTAATTGTTTTGATAGGTACAACTTAAAAAATGAAAACTTCTATAACAGAACTTTTATTTTTTTTAAATATTGTAATACAAACATAGAATGGTATATTTTGAAAATTTTAGCTGCATGTATTCCAGTATAATGATTTCTAATTTTCAAATTTGAAAATGTTTTTGTGTAATACAAGTAAAGAATGATATCCGTTGAACAAATATGGTTTTACGAAAATGTATGTACTCCAGTATGTTGACAATTAATCAGAAACAGATTTCATTAATTTCCAAAAAATAAGTAGATTTTTTCAGACAAGTACTTATTTAATTATATTTTGACAATATTTTCGTTCATATATCAAAATATATGATGATCTGGAAGCAGTGTCATGCATTTTCAAGAAATGGAATTGAAAAATATATTGTTCTGTTACTTAAGTAAATAAAATTAAACGCTTTTGTTTCCAAAATTTCATATCAAAACGTAGATATGTATTTCAGTTTCTACGTGCGCCTGCAAAATATGAACCTCTTCAGCAACAATAACCCAATTAAGCCAGGAAGCTGCAATCCTAACAGGTATTACTACCTACAGTGAATCTAAAAACTGATTTTCACTAATTTTCAGGAATGTTTTCATGCAAGTATTGAATGACGTTTTTTCATAGACTCAATGCAACGATTTTGTTTTGAATTTCGCAAAAATGAAACACAAAATGATTGGTTTTTTTATTCAAAATGTTTTGTCATATGTATATCAAATCCTACTTATACTGAATCTGAAACTGATATATTCTCATATATCAAAATGTATGATGATCTGGCAGCAGAGTGTCACACATTTTCAAGAAATCGAATTGGAAAATATGTTTTTCTGTTACCTAAGTAATTAAAATTAAACGTTATTGTTTCCAAAATTTCATATCAAAACGTAGATATGTATTTCAGTTTGTACGTGCGCCTGTAAAATATGAAACTTATCTGCCAAAATAAACCAATTAAGCCCGGAAGCTGCAATCCTAATATGTCTATTCAATGTCTATTATCTATTAATATAGATGATTTTATCGACATTCCTTTTTTAATGAGTTTATTTTTTACCAATACTCTAGTTCGAGTTTATAGCATTAGTCTTTTGATGATTTTGAACATTTGATATTCCTCCACCAATAGGGATGATTTTTTGACATTATTACCTACAGTGAATCTAAAAACTGATTTTCACTAATTTTCAGGAATGTTTTCAAGCAAGTATTGAATGACGTTTTTTCATAGACTCAATGCAAGCATTTTGTATTGAATTTTGGAAAAATTAAATTCAAAATGATTTGTTTTTATTCAAAATATTTTATCATAAGTATATCAAAACCTACTAATAGTGAATCTGAAACTGATATATTCTCATATATCAAAATGTATGATGATCTGAAAGCAGAGTGTCATAAATTTTCAAGAAATCGAATTGAAAAATATGTTTTTCTGTTACATAAGTAATTATAATTAAACGCTATTATTTCCAAAATTTTATATCAAAACGTAGATATATATTTCAGTTTCTACGTGCGCCTGTAAAATATGAAACTCTTCTGCAAAAATAAACCAATTAAGCCCGAAAGCTGCAATACTAACATGTTTTATTACCTTGAGTGAATCTAAAAACTGATTATCACTAATTATCAGGAATGTTTTCAAGCAAGTATTGAATGACGTTTTTTTCATAGACCCAATGCAACGAATTTGTTTTGAATTTCGCAAAAATGAAACTCAAAATGATTGGTTTTTTTATTCAAAATGTTTTGTCATATGTATATCATCAAAAACCTACTAATACTGAATTTGAAAATCGACTTTCACTAATTTTCATGAATTCCAACTCGTTTTATTTTCAGGCAAGTAAGGAATGACATATAACACAGCTTAATGCAAGGATTTTGTTTTGTATTTCACAAAAATGAAACTCAAAATGATTTGTTTTTTATTAAAAATGTGTTGTCTTATGTATATCATCAAAACCTACTGATACTGAATCTGAAAATCGACTTTCACTAATTTTCAGGAATTCCAATTCATTTTATTTTCAGGCAAATAACGAATGGTATATATATATATATATAAACAATCTTTATTGGGCTATCGACCCCATGGGGTCTTTCCGCCTTCGAATGGTATATTTTCGTAGATTTGCTATAATGATTTTTTTAATTTAAAAAAAGTTGAAGTACAAAATAATTGTTGTTCAATATGTTTTGCCACCTATAAAAACATTGCATCATCAAAACCTACTAATATCTGAAAATCGACTTTCACTAATTTTCATGAATTCCAATTCGCTTTATTTTTAGGCAAATAACGAATGGCATATTTTCGTAGATTTGCTATAATGATTTATTTAATTTCCAAAAAGTTGAATACGTTTTGCCAATATGAAAACATTGCACTCCAATATAAGAACTACTATACATTCACGACCTTTTTGCAACTGAGTTGGCTTGTTTCTTTTTGTCATGTTGGACAAACTGATTCAATAATGCAACGGAAGTTAATTATTTTTTTTGTGTCGATGTCTATTAGATATTTGCTTTGTACCACATTGTCAGATTTATAATATTCTGCCGATCCATTTGCATCTCTAAGGGCCGGTTTTACAATCGTGGAACATCCTTGTTCCTGGTACAATTACCTAGGATACAATTGTGTCAACAATTGTATCCTAGGTAATTGAACCAGGAACAAAGATGTTCCATGATTGTAAAACCGGCCCTAATAATTTAAACTTTACAAGCAATCTAGCAATTTTGTTGGTAGTGTTTCGGAAATAACTGAATTCCCCTATGGAACTTGTCATTTTTTTTAGGTTAAGTTGTTGTCAATTTGAGGTTATAGTTTGTAATAATAACCTCAAATTGAAAACAACTTAACCTAAAAAAAATGACAAGTTCCATTGGGGAATTCAGTTATTTTGAAAACGCTACCAACAAGATTACTAGATATTCATAGACGCAAAAACATCGTGAATGGATAGTAACAACGTATTTCCCTAGTTTACTGAGTATTGCTGCGATCGCAATGGAAACTAATTTATGCTGCAGTTTAATACCTAATTAATTAATTAGTGTAGTTTAAATAATCTTCCGTTTCGTAACGCGGCCGGGGCAGGCGCAACCATAATTTAGATACAGCCGTAAATTCGGTTGGGACATTGCGATTTTAAATATGCGGAGAAAACGCCTGCCATAATAATAATTCGCGACGTGCCACGAGTTGAACATGCAACGGGCATTGAATGGGATTACTGTAATAACGATCCGCAGATTCGTGTGTGATATGCGTTTTACACTGAACTGTGTACACAATCGTTTGCCACGTGTCTGTCACTCACACAAGTACCTAGAAGTTGAAATATGCACGAACTGGCGATCGAAAAGTTTATTGCGAACGCTGTTAATTATGTAATTTTTATTGCAGCATAGATTTTTTTATGGTTTTTCTTACATAATTAATGCCCTTATTCTGTTGTGCGTGTTTTAATAGCGATGTTAGCTAACATAATTCACGATTCCTACCGAAATTCAAAAACTAATATTGTTCTCACAATATTCACAAAAATTAAAACTGTGAAAACTAGAAGACTGCAAAGAAAACTATGAAAACTAGAAGACTGATCACAAGTATGAAACTAGAAAGCTAGAAGAAAACTAGAAGACTCATAGTCTGAAAGAAGACTCATACTGTGAAAACTAGAAGACTGAAAAGAAAACTATGAAAACTAAAAGACTGAGATCACAAGTATGAAACTAGAAAGCTTGAAGAAAACTAGAAGACTATGAATACTGTGAAAACTAGAAGACTGAAAAGACAACTATGAAAACTAAAAGACTGATCACGAGCATGAAACTAGAAAACTAGAAGAAAACTTGAAGACTATGAATACTGTGAAAACTAGAAGACTGAAAAGAAAACTATGAAAACTAAAAGACTGATCACGAGCATGAAACTAGAAAACTAGAAGAAAACTAGAAGACTATGAATACTGTGAAAACTAGAAGACTGAAAAGAAAACTATGAAAACTAAAAGACTGATCACGAGCATGAAACTAGAAAACTAGAAGACTATGAATACTGTGAAAACTAGAAGACTGAAAAAAAACAATGAAAACTAGAAGACTGATCACAAGCATGAAACTAAGAAGCTTGAAGAAAACTAGAAGACTGAAAAGAAAATTGAAAATTATTGCACTTTTTTTATAATTAGTATAAAAAAATATATAGCTGAAATTTTTGAATTTTCTTTGATTTTTCGTCAGAAGGTATCTCATCAAATTCAATCATATTGACATTATGACAAAATTTAAAGAAAACAATGCAGATTTTTTTAAATTAATTATACAAAATTGCACCAATTTTCAGTATTTTTTTTTTTGCTTTGGCTCTTCCTTGCTCAAACAATGAGGCGGATCGAGACGTGTCGCCACATTAAGCGGAAATCGGGGCATTAACGAAGCCAATTAAGGAATCCCCCGGCGCAATTAAATCGTACCTTTCGATCCGTTCATTTTGCATGTGTAATCGCGGCGCGCCTGTGTACTACACGGGGGGGTCAAGAAAGCGTGACAGTCTTGTGTGTGTTTTCGAACGTGCTTATGTAAAAAACGTAAAAACGGACGAGCATAATGCACGTATAAATAAACAGCGAGGCAATAATGAAACCGGCGGCGAGTTTTAATGAACGGAATCACAATTTGTAAAATATCCACATCCGCATGGTAATAATAAGTATGCATGACATTTCGGATCCACAGTCCGGCAAATATGTGTCCGTTTTAATTACCGCGATGGAATAATAATAAAATTAACGAATCACAGGTGCACTTCCTCTCTGTTCCCACCGTCATGCGATCCGTCCGTTCCCTCGGCATGAGAGAGAGAGCTCGTGGCTGAACGAGCATAGAGGATTTGGAGAGAACTCAATTTAAAAAGTATTTTTTGTGTTACGAAAATTATCATATTATAAGTAACATATTTGAATCATCAGGCTACAGTTACTAGGTACGTGAAAATCCGCACTAAAACCTTTACAACAATTGCTTTTTAAAATTTGCTTAATCTGGTTATTTGCAAAACTTTATACAGGTAAAACTCATTGAACAACATTTTAAGCTAAATGAATGAAACATGTTTACATATGTTTAATTTTTTCTCTTTTTGATAAACATACAAATAAGACATAAATAAATAACATTCACATTTTAATGTTCGTGTAAAAATGTAATTTTTTCTCTTTTTGATAAACATACAAATAAGACATAAATAAATAACATTCACATTTTAATGTTTGTGTAATAAAAACTTCTTAAGCAATTTAATTTGTTTTATACCAAGTTATTATTAATATATCTTGCATATCTCAGAAATATACAAATGTTGCTTAATGAGTTTTACCTCCAAACCAACGACATTAAACTCATTTTCGCTTAAAATCTAACCTTACCTATACAACATTTGTTTTTCTTAATTTCCTTAATCTGGTCATTTGTAAGACATTATATTTCGCGGATTACTGAGTCACTTGCAGACGTGTTGTCTGCTTAGCCTGTTCGTGTCGGCTTCTTTTTTTGTTGGTTTTCGCTTGAGGCTGACCATTGGCAGGTGACGTGCACGTCGCGGAATATTCCGCGTCCTGCTGAAGCCCGTTAAGGTGTTCGTTGCGCGATTACGCCGAGTCCTCAGGGGATTCCCCCGTTTAATTGCTCGGCTGACCAAAATTAGTGTGCCTAATGGGTGGGAAGCTGATGTCGATGGTCGCTCTCGCATGTGGTGGCCGAAAGGGCATTAGCTGTTCCACAAACGAAGAAAACGACCCAATTGTTCTGCAAAATTGCAGTCTGAAGAAGGTGCACCAGCAAGAAGATTTGCTATTATTTGCTGCCCCACAAACGAAAAGAACCAATCCACCCAATTGCCCTTAAAAATTGCAGTTTGTAAAAGTTGCAGCAGCAAGAAGATTTGCTGTTACGTGCCCAAGTTTATCTGGTCCTGACTATAGCTGTGGCTTTTTCTGTTTTCATTTGTAAACCATTTATAAATCATACTGTATGTATTTCATAATCTCATCGCATATGGACTCAGACAAATAATTGAAGGGTCTAGAAGTAAAATGGTTTAAGTGCTTTTTTGGTAGTTCTGAGATAAATGGCTTTAAAGTAACTTGAATTTCAAAATTACAGGAATAAGTTTAGAAAACTGTGTTAACATTTTAGACTAAAATATTAACACAGTTTCTAAACGTATTTCTAAAATTTTGAAATTCAAATTAACTTTAAAACCATTAGTTGCTATTTTATGCTAAGTCAGTTTGTAACTTCTTGAAAATTTGTTCACTACAATCGTTAAATGATTATGATAGATTTGTACATATTTTCCCAAGATTTAAGAACCAGTAGAAAATTGGGATTTTTTTGTGTCTATAGTAATATAATAATAAAAATTATTAAAGTCAAAAATTGCAACATCAAAATATGAACGTTTCAGTTATTAGCTTCGATTAATTTTTGAATTACCGATAAAAAAATTTTAGTAACATGCAAACTGGCAAGTATATTCCCATTCTTATTCAATTTTTAACGGATACAAAATCACATTCTTCAGCAAAAGTCGTGTATAGGTAGTTACACAGTCTGACAGGACAACAACTCAACCTTTGGGTTATAGAGCATACGCCCAATCGAACTGGGTAACCCGATATTGAAAAGTTTCTAAATTATTTAAAAAAAAATAGTAAAGGCAAAAATTAGATATTGTGAGTATATTTCAAAGTTTTCCGTTTTCATTATTTTTTACCAAATACAACGTTACATTCTTCGGCAAGAGTCGAACCCAGGACCTTTGGGATATAGAACATATGCCCAAACGAACTGGACAATCCAATATTTAAACATTTCTTAATAAGTTAAAAAACTAGTAAAGCCAAATATTGTTTAACAGCTTCGATTAATTTTTGAAAACCCGACTAAAATTTTGATGCACGCATGCAAATGTTCAAGTATATTTTAAAAATACATGCACAAAACTTAATAAAAACACCAAAACTGATTTTTTTAAATGAAATATATGCAAATTAGTAAATTGCTCTTGGGTTCGTCGCTTGACCTAGCACTACGGGCATAGGATCTCCAGCGCCATGTTATATAATAGCGTGTAATTTTTTTCAAACTCATTTTTTCTTTATACTGATTCAGGAAATTGAAAGCCAGATAGTTTATTATTATATTATCAAAATATGATAATAGTATCTTATCAAATAATGTAGTTATTTGTATGTGTATTCAAATTATCGCTTTATGTAATGTTAGAAGCAAAATTTTGGCTTCATAACTTGTAGACTAAATAACATATTACTTTGTTTACAGCTGTTGAATAACAAAAACAAATACATATCACAAATGAAAAGAAAAATTGGCTCTGATAAAAATGTGCCCATGTTGCCATAACTTTTGATGGTGAATTCGATTCTGTTGTCATGAAAATTTCGTTATATGCATTTTTTCATGATTTATTTCTTAAATTATTCGTAAACTTGTACTGCCCAAAGTCATATAAGTAACTGTAAGTTGACTGTAAATCCTGCAGTAACCCTTGGAGGAAAAATTTAAATCCTAAATTTGGATTTAAAATATTTGAAAAAATAATTGTTCATGTTTGTCTGTTTGTGTATTTGTATACTTGTATTACCAAAAGTTCTATAGATTTAGATTTCTTACATTTATTAATAGTGTCAAATACTATAAATACATATAAATATAAATAAAATACAGCAAATACACAAATACATAAGTATATACTTCACACATACAGAGTTTTTTTGTGACAACTACAAGAAACAATGTTAAATTTTTACCAAAATCTCTTCAAATTTAGATTTTAGCATAATTTTCAGCTATTACTGACATATGTATTTATGTGAATTGTCACACAATTGTCATTATTATATGAATATACGAAAGTTTTTTTATCGTGTAACATAGGGTTAATCATGTTTATACTTATAAAAGTCCGTCTGTCTGTCGGTGGGTTTGTCAATCTGCATGATTTTTCTTTGTTGTAATATCTCGCGAGTTTCTTTCAAAATTGTCTGTTTTCTTTCTGCATGTAAGTGAGTTTTCAAAAATTAGTCAGCCTGTCTGTCGGTGGGTTTGTCAATCTGCATAACTTTTTTTTTAGTAATATCTCGCAAGATTCTTTCAAAATTGTCTGTCATGTCTTATGTCTTATTCTATCTTATTACTTACTGCATGTAGGTAAGTGATTTTTTGAAAAAAAAATAGTCTGCCTGTAAACCTGTGGGTTTCTATGCTACTTTTTTGCCAATATCTTGCGAGTTTCTTACAAAATTGTCTGCCTTATTTCTGCATGTAGGTAAGTGAATTTTTGAAAAAAATAGTCTGCTTGTAAAAATCTGTGGGTTTGAAAGCTACTTTTTTGCCAATATCTCGCGAGTTTCTTACAAAATTGTCTGTCTTCTTTCTGCATGTAAGTGAATGTTTGAAAAAATACTCTGTCTCTCTGTCTGTGGGTTTGTGAATTAGCATGCTACTTTTTCGTCCATATCTGGTGAGTTTCTTTCAAAATGTTCTGTCTGCTTCGGGCACGTAAGTGACTTTTCAAAAACTAGCCCGTCTGTCTGTCGGTGGGTTTGCAATGTGCATGAACTATTTTTTAGGTAATATCTCGCGAGATTCTTTCAAAATTATCTATCTGCTTTCTGTATGTGTTTATAAATCGGGTGGGTTTAAATGGACTGTATATTAATTTTAACTATGATGATAAATTTCTTGCTGTGAGCGCGGCGTGGGCGTTAAAGTGGCCGGCGAAATGGGGTTCTGACTTACCCTCTGGTAGGCTGCTCAGGGGATGACGGCACGGGTTCCGTGGCACGGTTTTCGAACGACTCTGGCGTGTCCACTCTTTTCGAGCAGGCTTAAGATCGGGCCTGCGCTCTCGTCAGTTCCCAACAATTGGCCGACCATAGGCGCAAAAAAAGGCGGAATTTATCCGAACAAACAATATGCAAATAATAAATAAACCACCCAACCAAAGTACTAAACAGTATGTAAGTGACTTTTCAAAAACTTGTTCGTCTGTTTGTCGATGGGTTTGTCAATCCGCATGAACTTTTTTGGGAAATAGCTCGCGAGTTTCTTTCAAACTTGTCTATCTGCTTTCTACATGTAAGTGACTTTTCAAACACTAGTCCGTCTGTCTGCCGGTGGGTTTTTCAATCTGCATAACTTTTTTTTGTTATATCTCGCGAGTTTCTTTCAAAATTGTCTGCCTTCTTCTTATGTCTTATTCTATCTTATTTCTGCTATTTCTTTATGTAGATAACTGACTTTTTTTTAACTGTGACTTTTTGAAAAAAATAGTCCACCTGTCAATCGGTGGGCTTGTATGCTACTTTTTTGCTAATATCTCACAAATTTCTTACAAAATTGTCTGTCTTCTTTCTGCATGTAAGCGAATTTTTGCAAAAATATCGTGTCTGTCGATGGCTTTAAGAATTTGCACGCAATTTCTATGCCAATATCTCCAGAATTCAAAATAAAAAAAAATTGTCTAGGAATTATGTAATCGACGATAATACATGAAGATATATATACACATATATATATATATATATATATATATATATATATATATATATATATATATAATGATAATAGTGCCTGCTAACAATCTATTAATAATAATTATATTATTAATTATAACAATATCAAGTAGATTAGGCACTCTCAGGTGCCGAGTAATTAAAATACTTAACACCGAATCAACTTTCTTAACCTCATAACTTAGGATGAATCCACATGCATATCAATATAATAACAATAATATTAATTCCGTGTTTGCACAATACGTTTTCACAAGTCAGATTACACTTGAATATTTATACCATGAGTAGAAGTATATAAATTATAAAGAGAGAAGAAGAACATGTAGTAATCATTGGGGGGAAGTGTTAAATACTTCCAAATATTAGTAATTAAAAAAATCCTCGAACGTGAAGAAAGATTTTGTGGCAAGGAAATGATTAAATGTAAACAAGGTGTACATCTTGAACACCTTCAAGTAAAGCGCTATAAGATTCCACTTTTACAATAATAATAATTTATTTTTATTAGGATTTTTTATTACTATAATAATTATATATCAATGGTGACGAGATATCACTCGAGAAGGAACTTTTCAAGGCTTAGATCGATGATAGATAAATTTGTTTATTGTATAGTAATACAGTCATAATACAGATAATATGACTGTACATACATACTTACTTACATACTTATACATTTACAATAGGATTACGATGAGGGATGAATTAAAAGACGAGTACAATTTCTGGCATTCTGGCAATTAAAAGAATTAAAAGAAGATTTGACCTATGTAAACATTTTTTTTTTGTGTAACATTAATAAATTTGAATTTGAATTTGAATTTGAACCAACAAATTTCTGGCATTCTGGCAATTAAAAGAATAGTACACCAGTATTTCTATTAACACTAGAAACCAACTAATAGATAATAGAACCAACAAATTTCTGGCATTCTGGCAATTAAAAGAAGAGTACACCAGTATTTCTATTAATAATAGAAACCAACTAATAGATAATAGATAATGGTGTAAAACTGTACAATAAGCTTTCTGCTGAAACAAAGAGTCTAACTTTTATTGCTTATATTAAAGCTATCAAAAAGTTCCTGGCTGCACATGCCTTTAACTCTGTGGACGATTTTCTCAACTGCGGAACTATCTTTTAGAATTATTACGATTTTATGGCTTGATATTGTACAGCCGTGTGAATATTTTTTACAAATTGTTGTACGTTTGTACGTTAGCTTGTAGCTATGTAGCATATGTAGCTTTTAATTATTGCATATTATTGCATGCGATAAGATAGTGGTTTTTATATATTTTTTTTTTGTGCGACATTATTGAAGTATCTGAAGGCGATATTTTTTTCCTGATGTTTCATAATTTTACACTTTTGACGTCTAATTATTATGACTTCTCTGTTGCAACATGGACCTTTTGGTTCGTCTTTTGGCCGTTTTCAGGTTTTTGTATTTTTGCTTCTCTGCACTGTCATGTACCTGTTTCTATTTTAGATTGTTTTGACCTATGTAAACATTTTTTTTTTGTGTAACATTAATAAATTTGAATTTGAATTTGAATTTGAACCAACAAATTTCTGGCATTCTGGCAATTAAAAGAATAGTACACCAGTATTTCTATTAACACTAGAAACCAACTAATAGATAATAGAACCAACAAATTTCTGGCATTCTGGCAATTAAAAGAAGAGTACACCAGTATTTCTATTAATAATAGAACCAACTAATAGATAATAGATAATGGTATAAAAATGTACAATAAGCTTTCTGCTGAAACAAAGAGTCTAACTTTTACTGCTTATATTAAGACTATCAAAAAGTTCCTGGCTGCACATGCCTTTAACTCTGTGGACGATTTTCTCAACTGCGGAACTATCTTTTAGAATTATTACGATTTTATGGCTTGACATTGTACAGCCGTGTGAATATTTTTTACAAATTGTTGTACGTTTGTACGTTGGCTATGTAGCTATGTAGCATATGTAGCTTTTAATTATTGCATATTATTGCATGCGATAAGATAGTGGTTTTTCTATATATTTTTTTTTTGTGCGACATTATTGAAGTATCTGAAGGCGATATTTTTTTCCTGATGTTTCATAATTTTACACTTTTGACGTCTAATTATTATGACTTCTCTGTTGCAACATGGACCTTTTGGTTCGTCTTTTGACCGTTTTCAGGTTTTTGTATTTTTGCTTCTCTGCACTGTCATGTACCTGTTTCTATTTTAGATTGTTTTGACCTATGTAAACATTTTTTTTTGTGTAACATTAATAAATTTGAATTTGAATTTGAATTTGAACCAACAAATTTCTGGCATTCTGGCAATTAAAAGAATAGTACACCAGTATATCTATTAACACTAGAAACCAACTAATAGATAATAGAACCAACAAATTTCTGGCATTCTGGCAATTAAAAGAAGAGTACACCAGTATTTCTATTAATAATAGAAACTAACTAATAGATAATAGATAATGGTGTAAAACTGTACAATAAGCTTTCTGCTGAAACAAAGAGTCTAACTTTTACTGCTTATATTAAGGCTATCAAAAAGTTCCTGGCTGCACATGCCTTTAACTCTGTGGACGATTTTCTCAACTGCTTAACTATCTTTTAGAATTATTACGATTTTATGGCTTGATATTGTACAGCCGTGTGAATATTTTTTACAAATTGTTGTACGTTTGTACGTTGCATTGTCTTTATAACATGTGCGGTTTTTTTTAAATATTATATGTAGCTTTTAATTATTGCATGCGATAAGATAGTGGTTTTTATATTTCTTTTTAATATTTTTTTTGTGCGACATTATTGATGTATCTGAAGGCGATATTTTTTTCCTGATGTTTCATAATTTTATACTTTTGACGTCTAATTATTATGACTGATCTGTTGCAACATGGACCTTTTGGTTCGTCTTTTGACCGTTTTCAGGTTTTTGTATTTTTGCTTCTCTGCACTGTCATGTACCTGTTTCTATTTTAGATTGTTTTGACCTATGTAAACATTTTTTTTTGTGTAACATCAATAAATTTGAATTTGAATTTGAATTTGAACCAACAAATTTCTGGCATTCTGGCAATTAAAATAAGAGTACACCAGTATTTCTATTAACAATAGAAACCGACTAATTGATAATAGAACCAACAAATTTCTGGCATTCTGGCAATTAAAATAAGAGTACACCAGTATTTCTATTAACAATAGAAACCGACTAATAGATAATAGAAACAACAAATTTCTGGTATTTGGGATTAATATGAGATCTGGTGAGTTGATTCATTGCAGTGGTATGGAATTGATATTTCTTGTGTTAAATTGCACGTGCTTAAAAATTGGCTGGGGCCGGCCCTGGGCCGGGCTGACCTTGACGGCGCTCCTCGAGGATGAGGCTGCGGTTCGGTTAGTCATGAGATCCTCCAGTTTTCGGAATGATTCTGTAGGAATCGCCGGCGCCAGGGTTTCGCCCAGGTAACTTTTTTTCTCATTAGAACCGCAGGTAGAGACGGCCTCTGGGGGCGGTGGGGTGGGCGCGCGTTTTACGAGCCGAAAATTAATTTTTATAATCGATAACGAAGCCGGATTGCGGCCGTAAAAGCGCCACCACACATTGTAGCCGCCGCTTAATTGCGCGCTTGCGTGAAATTCGCGCGTTGATTGTTGCAGAGACGCACACAAGTCGCTCTCTTCTTTGTGGCCGCCGTTTGGTGAGCGAAATTGGCCGTGCAGCGCTCGAATCCGCCAGGTGAGCGTAACCTGTCGCAAGAAGCGGCTCAATACAAACACACGAATTATTAAATTAAAATGTTATGCTCCTAGGTGTTACGGCACCATTGTCACGGCCGGGTATTAAAAACAAATTAGCTTAATTCCCGGCTCTTTTTCTGGGCCCCGCAGAGATGAGCGCGGATACGCAAATTAAGCCCGCCGCGCAAACAAAAAGATTGTCGTAAAAAATGCGGCACCGTAATTTTGTACAATCACCGTCTCGCTTAATGTTTCATTATTCCACCTGACAAATTATGAAAACGCGCCCAGCTCGTTGTTGTTTTTTATTATTATTTTACCGGTCGCATCCATCATCCTCAAATCCTCGGCCGCAATTAATTGCGCTCGCTAATTGCCTTGGATGAATGGGCGCGTATGCAGATGCGCCCCCTCGCACTGTTGCCCGCCGAAAATATGAATGGACGTGAAATTGCCCCAATTAAAACGCGTTATTTCCTGCACGGTCCTCGCTTTGTGGAAGGTCAGTTGCGGCCAGTTGTAAAACAGTTTACCATAAATTTATTCAGGTAGTCGCCTCGCTCCGCGTTTTTCTCACGCCGAGTCACACACACACACCGCAACCACCGTCCAGAAGAAGGGGATGACCGAGACACGATAATTTGTGCACTCATGAATGGGCCGCTCGCCCATCGAGCCGTCGATATTGTCTTGTAATTTTTAATACATCTGGGGCCCCCCCCGTTCATGAGCATGTGTTTTATAATTTAAATTGGATGTATATTAGGGTACAGTTATCTGATTTCGTTACGATCCGCCCCCGGCGTGCACCGTTACCACCGGCTCAGGTGGAAAGGCGACAGGTACACGCCGAGAGAGCCGGATCCTCCTACTCCTCCTCCTCGAGTAGGTGTACCCGGCGTGAATGCACCGTGCAAGATCGTTCCCAAGACGGGAGATCGGAGATGGTAGGAAGCTGCGTCTTTTACCAGCATTTTCCAAACGCGTTTGACGGAAAATATTTGTGATTTTTCACGAAAATTGCTCCAAGTGATCACTGCACCAACAATTCCCAAAAACAAAACAACAAAATAAAAAGCGTTTAATTTTGAAAGCAAGACATGCAGACTTTTTTTCTCCTGGGTAGATTCCCTAAAGCCCCTCAGCACTTTGGCTCTGTAGTCCTTTTGTGCTTTCCCCTGTGGACTCAGCAGACATGCAGACTTATAAGTATACTATAAAAATTGCACGCACAAAACTTGAAAACACCAAAACTGAATTTGTTTAATGAAATATATGCAAATTAGTAAATTGCTGCTTGGACTTCCCTTTTCCCCATAAACAAAACATTTAAAATCACGCCTACAACTACCACACCCTTCAACAGTATTCGAACTACAGACCTGTGGGTCGTAGGGTGACTGCTCAACGACGGACGAACGAAACCGGCAGCGGAATAATGAAATATCTTGGAATTGCCAAATTTGCGGTTGGGTTCGTCGCTTGACCTAGCAATACAGGCATAGGGTCTCCGGCGCCATGTTACATAATGGCATGTCATTTCCTTCGCGGTTCGAACTTTTTCAATCCGTTTCCGGAATTTGGAAGCCAGATAGTTCTTTGTCATGCTACTAAAAATTTGTTAGGCTATCTTATGTGCTTATGTAGTTATGTGTATTTAAATTCATAATATTGGTTTATGAAATATTACTTTACAACTGAAAGTATAATTCAGGAAACAAACATAGTACGTGCAATTTTTCCATCAAACAAATAAAGAATTATTGGCTTGACAATTCTTCCTGTATTTCGCAAACCACTGAAATTCCCGATTTGCATATAAAGTAAACACGCACATTACAACTAAAGTGTATAAAACTATATTTTTTTTGCAGACAAAATTTTGCAAATAGCTAAAAGCATTTCACAAAGTCACAAGCATTTTCTCTTATATTTCGTTGCATGCAATTTCATTCAGACTCAAAATTTTTCAAAACTGTTTATGGATACTGCAAACCAGATAGTTTATTGTCATGCTATCAAAATTTGATTATGATGCCTTATCAAATGACATAGTTATTTGTATGTAAATTCAAAATATTGCAACGAAGTAATAGTCTCCAGCGCCATGTATATAACGGCATGCAATTTCTTTCAAATGCAAAATTTTTCAAAACTGTTTCAGGATGGCGAATTCATATAGTTTATTGTTATATCAACAAAATTTGATTGCGGTATCTTATCAAATAATGAAGTTATTAGTATGTAAATTCAAAATGTTGCGACCTAGTATAAGTGACCAGCGCCAAGTTATATACAGGGTGTCTCTAAATTATGTGAAGATGGCTTAACAACAGATTAGAGGGATCAAAAGAAGACGATTTAACAAAACTTTTCTATATACAAATGCGTTTGGTTTAGCCAGTATTCAGCATCGAAATTTGAAAAAAAACAAAATTTCCTTATAAAAAAAGAACGTTTACATTGATTTGGATGTTGTTTGGTATGACACTTAATACGGGTATAACTCATATTTTGACATAATATTGTTACTATCAGTAGACCGGTTGTATATACAACAAGTGAGGCCCAACATTAATGCATTCATATTTTTTAATGACAAAAACAAATAAATTTAAATAAATCAAATCGGACACAGGCATTCATTATTAGTTTTTTTTTATATATTTATAGTTTTTTATATCTGTTACAGTTTCGACACAAAAAAATAAAATATGAGTGACTGCCCTACACTCGTTTGGATACACAAAACACAAATACAAATACAAATCACAAAATGATTTTTACTGTTTTTTGTGTTCACTTTGTTTTCCATGGCACACTTGATAAACTTACAAAAAACAACTTTATGTTAACAAACATAACTTTTCTGTAACGAATATTCCATCAAAGCCAACTTGTTATACATCTTTGGATTCAGAAAAATAATCTCTACCAGAAAAAAAAAATTAGTACATATATGTAACCATTTGAAATTAAAAAAAATGACTATCGCTGAAATGAAAGTTGATAAAGTATTCAAAATATTGTGAGCCAGATAGTTTATTGTCGTGTTATCAAAATTTGATTATGATACATTTTAGCGATATCTCAAATACTGGCGAATCAATTTTACTAAAATTTGGCACCGATATTTAGTGATATATTGGTATATCATATATACATAACTTAGTGTTTTTGGATGATTTTCTCAAACACCACTCATACTTTTTTAGCGATATCTCAAAAACTGGCGTATCAATTTTAAGTCAATTTGGTACCAATATTTATTGATATATTAATATATCATATATGAAACTGATTTATTATCCAGTGGCTGGTTGTTGATATATTTGCATGTTAGTGTTTTTCGATGAAATTCTCAAATACTACTGATACTTTTTTTAGCGATATCTAAAATTCTGGCAAATCAATTTTAATAAAATTTGGCACTAATATTTAATGATATATTGGTATATCACATATATATAAATGACTTAATGTCCAATGGCCAGTTATGTAGATATTTGCATTTGAGTGTTTTTGGATGATATTCTCAAAAATCTTGATACTTTTTTTAGCGAAATCTCAAAAACTGTTGTATTAATTATAAATAAATTTTGTACTGATATTTAGTGATATATTGATATATCATACATGAAACTGATTTATTATCCAGTCGCCGGTTGTTGATATATTTGCATGTTAGTGTTTTTGGATGATTTTCTCAAATACAACTGATACTTTTTTAGCGATATCTCAAAAACTGGCGTATCAATTTTAAGCAAATTTGGCACCGATATTAAGTGATATATTGGTAAATCATACATGTAACTAGTTTATTGTCCAATGGCTAGTTGTTGAGATATTTGCAATTTAATAATTTGGGATGATATTCTCAAATACCACTGATACTTTTTTAGCGATATCTGAAAAACTGGCGTATCAAGTTTACTCAAATTTGGCGCCGATATTTAGTGATATGTAGGTATATCATATACTTAAATGACTTCATGTTCAATGGCTAGTTGTGTAGATATTTGCATTTTAGTGTTTTTGGATGATATTCTCGAAGTATGAGACAATAAATTCAAATATTTTAAATGCGGTCATAGCAATACTTTGAATTTACGTAAACATAACTCCCTCATTTGATAAAGTACTATAATTAAATTTTGATAATATTGTAATAAACTACCGGGCTTTCAATTCCCTGAAATAGTTTTTTTTTATTGAGTTTGGCGCTAGAGATCGTAATACTTTTTCGGTTTTGTCAATCTTATTCTCCACCTCATCGAGTATTATATCAATAAATTTTGATATACCTACTATAGATGTCCACGAAAATTTTACACATGAAATTGAAATTGGGATTGAATTTCCACAAAATAACATCCAAATTACTTTGGACTTCTTCAGAATAGTTTTACATAATAGCAATAGTTTTACATAATCGCAATAGTTTTATATACCTAAATCATTAAATTTTTGCGATCCATCGCTTTCACCATAAACAAAACGTTAAAAACCATGTCTTCGACTAGCATACCCTTCATCAGGATACGAACCATGGACCTTTGGGTCTTAGATTGACTACTTCAGAATAGTTTTACATAATACCAATAGTTTTACATACCTAAATCATTAAATTTTGGCGATCCATCGCTTTCACCATAAACAAAACGTTAAAAACTACGTCTGCAACTAGCATACCCTTCAGCAGGATACGAACCATGGATATTTGGGTCTTAGGTTGATTGCTTAACGACGGACGAGTGAAACCGGCAGCGGAATAATGAAATATCTTGGAATTGCCAAATTTGCGGTTGGGTTCGTCGCTTGATCTAGCAATACAGGCATAGGGTCTCCGGCGCCATGTTACATAATTGCATGTCATTTCCTTCGGGGTTCGAATTTTTTCAATCCGTTTCCGGAATTAGGAAGCCAGATAGTTTTATGTCATGCTACCAAAAATTTGTTAGACAATCTTATGTGATTATGCAGTTATGTGTATGTAAATTCAAAATATCGCTTTATGAAATATGACTTCACAATTGATATTATTATTCAGGAAAAAAACGTAGTACGTGAGATTTTTTGAAACAAATAAAGATTGATTGTCTTCACAATTATTACTGTATTTCGAAAACCACTGAAATTCCCGATTTTCATATAAAGTAAATACGTACAGTCATGCTCACATAAATCTGGTACAAATAAATTAACATTGCTATATAAAATTGCTATTGTAATTTCATTTCTTGTACTAGATTTATGTGAGCATGACTGTACATTACAACTAAAGTTTATAAAACTATATCTGTATCTTTTTTGCAGACTTACATTGTAATTCTGTGCGTTCTAGCCATTTTTTTTTACTAAATCCGATCTATATTTAATACTTGTTTGAAAATTCCAATAATTTTGTAATTTTGCAGACTTCCATAGCAATTCTTAGTTTTCTATCCATTTTCTATGAAATTTCATTTATACTTATTTGAAAATTCCAATTTTTTTGTAAATTTGCAGACTTCCATACCAATTCTTAGTTTTCTATCCATTTTCTATGAAATTTCATTTATATTTATTTGAAAATTCCAATTTTTTTGTAAATTTGCAGACTTCCATACCAATTCTTAGTTTTCTATCCATTTTCTATGAAATTTCATTTATATTTATTTGAAAATTCCAATAATTTTGTAAATTTACAGACTTCCATATCAATTCTTAGCTTTCTATCCATTTTCTATGAAATTTCATTTATACTTATTTGAAAATTCCAATAATTTTGTAAATTTGCAGACTTCCATACCAATTCTTAGCGTTCTATCCATTTTCTATGAAATTTCATTTATACTTATTTGAAACTTCCAATAATTTTGTAAATTTGCAGACTTGCATACCAATTATTAGCTTTTTAGCCATTTTCTATGAAATTTCATTTATATTTATTTGAAAATTCTAATAATTTTGTAATTTTGCAGACTTTCATAGCAATTCTTAGTATTCCCGCCATTTTCTATGATATTTCATTTATACTTATCTATTTGAAAATTCCAATAATATTGTTTTGCTATTATCTTACTCTATACCTCTATACCTCTATACCTCTACTCCTTACTCTATACCTCTATATATGGTATAATTACCACTGTCAGTAATACAAATGTCCACCTTATTTCTAAATCCCTTTTATATATTTCTTAAAATTTGAAGATAAATTTCTCCGTCAACTTCATAATTACTTAGTTAATGATTAAGGAAGCACCTAATTTTCGAGGAAATGGTAATGAAAAGTGTTTTTCTAGTTGTAAGTTACAAGAATGTTGTATGGCTTTGTGTTCAAGGCCTTGATTTGTGCTGGTTCCCCCAAGGTCGTATCAATTTTGACACTTGTTGTGGCTTTAAACCCCACGCTGACGGATTGCACTGTGTAAATCTCCTCCGACACTTGTTCTTGTGGCGCTAAAAAGCGGTTATAAGTGGGCAGGCAGCGTCGTAAACGCCGCAGTCCCCACGGAAGATAAAATTTCATATTCAATGCCCCTCGCCGAGAAGGGGGCGCACACGCCTTGGGGTGGCCAACAGGTTAAAATGTGTTTTTTATAACCCCTCGGGAGGGGAGCGCGATGCAGAAGAATCGCTGCTGCTCTTCTCGTCGGGCACGTCTTCTTTTAATCAGCGCCGCCAATTTTCGCCATATAGAGAGAAGCGTATTTTTTTGCAAATTTCTTCGCCGCGATTACGTGGAAAGCCGGTGGTCGGCCGTGTGCAGGCCTGCCTACAGATGCGGCCCTAATTAGCGCGTCGCAAGGCGAGGGGGCCGGATATGCGGAGTTGGGCTTTTCGGGGGCCTGTAATTACCCGAAAATGACAGATTGAAATATTTTCCGTCTGGTGTCAGCTGCGCGGACTTAATGCATTTTAAAATATCCGCACTTTCGCAGGTATATTCCGGGGGCCCCGGCATTAGCTGGCAGGTAGATCTACGGCGCGCAAAAAACTCGGGGGGGCCCCAGCGAAAAAGAGGCGCTCGGCTACCAAGTTACGAAATAATGCCTCTCCTTAATGCATATCACAATTACATGCCTGGGCATCTGCACACAGACAGACAAGCGGTTGCACAAAGCGGCGATCGGTGAAAGTTTTTGTTTTTCATTTTTCCTGTTGCCGTCGCCTATTATTTCGGGGATCACACGAAGACGGTCTAACGTAGGTAACGAAGAAGCGATACGCGGAGGACGCACTTCAATTTTTTTAATACTATGCTTTCAAAATTTGATGTTATAATTTGAGAGTCAGCTTATGAAAAATATACAAAGAAATTTTACAGAAATCTACTGAATTTTGATTATCTCTTCCAAGATAATCATTATTTAATTGTCTGATGAAAATATTGCACGTAGTATGTTTTTTTCCTGAATTATTATATCAATTGTGAAGTAATATTTCATAAAGCGATATTTTGAATTTAAATACACATAACTGCATAATCACATAAGATAGCCTAACAAATTTTTGGTATCATGACAAAGAACTATCTGGCTTCCAAATTCCGGAAACAGATTGAAAAAATTCGAACCGCGAAGGAAATGACATGCCATTATGTAACATGGCGCCGGAGACCCTATGCCTGTATTGCTAGGTCAGGCGACGAACCCAACCGCAAATTTGCCAATTCCGAGATATTTGATTATTGCGCTGCCGGTTTCGCTCATCCGTCGTTAAGCAATCAACCTAAGACCCAAATATCCATGGTTCGTATCCTGCTGAAGGGCATGCTAGTTGCAGACCTGGTTTATAATGATTTGTTTATGGGCAAAGTCATGGATAAAGTAAAAGTCTGGGTGTGATAACAAGTTTTAAAAGTAGATTAATTATATTGTAGGTACTTTTGAGCTTTGGCAAGGCCTAATAATAAAATCTGGCGAATTATATTTCCGTAAAACTGCCTGTTTCCGCATCTGCAATCATCCAAACTGCGCCCCAATATACTCGGAATGCTGCCCGTAAAACCATCTTTATTGGACGTTTTTTTTTTACGGCCGTATAATTAACCGTCCCCCGCTCGAAAATGGCAAATTTGCCTGCTCCCCATGGAAAAAAACGAAGTTCTGTAAACGCCTTTTTACTTATTACTATGCACGGGTGTGTCTTCTGAGAACCATCTAAGGAAAGCGCACAAAACGGGTGCCCTTAAAGTGAAAGTCGGCCGTAAAAAAGTGCGGAGTACAAAACGCCAGTTGCAATAAACGCATAAAAACGTAAAATCTCACTCACCGTACGGCTTATCACCAGCAATTGGAGACGCTGTGTTCTCTGAAAACATAAATAGAGGCATTTGAAAACGTTGTATTGTATGGGAATGGTAAATTTAATGGGCAAATATTGGGGGTTTACTTTTTTCAAGAGACGAACATTGGTTTTGGTGATATGGATACAAATGTTTATTTTAAAAATTTCAGTGTCAAAGTTTCTTGACACTGATATCTGACACTGTTTCTTAACATCTATGATGTGAGTGTCAAAATTTCAACAAAATATTAACATTTTGAGAATTTTATTAATTTTTTTATAGAACCTATAATAGTAATAGTTCATAGTACATGGATACTATGGATACTAATATATTTTTTTTTAAATGAAGTATCGAAGTTTCTTGAAACTGACATCTGACACTGTTTCTTAGCATATAGGACGTGAGTGTCAAAATTTCAACAAAATATTGACATTTTAAGAAATTTTATTAAAATTTTCATAGTACCTGTATAGTAATAGTTCATAGTACATGCATACTATGGATACTAACATATATTTTTTTAAATGAAGTATCAAAGTTTCTTGACACTGACATCTGACCCTGTTTCTTAACATCTTGGATGTGAGTGTCAAAATTTCAACAAAATATTGACATTTTGAGAAATTTTATTAAAATTTTCATAGTACCTGTATAGTAATAGTTCATAGTACATGCATACTATGGATACTAACATATATTTTTTTAAATGAAGTATCAAAGTTTCTTGACACTGACATCTGACCCTGTTTCTTAACATCTTGGATGTGAGTGTCAAAATTTCAACAAAATATTGACATTTTGAGAAATTTTATTAAAATTTTCATAGTACCTGTGATAGTAATAGTTCATAGTACATGGATACTAATATACATTTTTTAAATGAAGTGTCAAAGTTTCTTGACACTAAAATCTGGCACTGTTTCTTAACATCTAGGATGTGAGTGTCAAAATTTCAACAAAATATTGACATTTTGAGAACTTTTATTAAAATTTTCATAGTACCTTTAATAATAATAGTTCATAGTACATAGTTTATAGAAAATGTTACTTTTCATGATACCGGTAATGATATAAGGTATACATAATAATAATAATAGTATCTGTAATAGTAATACTTCATAGTACCTGTATATTATTAAAGGTACTATGAAAATTTTAATGAAATTTCAACAAAATATTGATATTTTGAGAAATATCATTAAAATTTACATAGTTTTAATAATAACGAGTGATTAAAAATCGTGTATCAATGTTACCATGAAAAAGAAGGATAGATATAAAATCTGTGTTTTACAGTTGCCAAATCTGAGAGGTTTGTAGAGTTCGAATTTGTGAATGTGAAATGTTATTGATCTTAACATTAACATATATAATCATCTTAATGACATTATGGTTATGACCGGTGTAAAAATTGATGGGCAGTGGTTTTATTCGACACGTTATGCATTTGAATATTTCCAATAACCTTTTCCAGAAGTGATCGTTCACTTTGATAAATTCAGCAGAAAAGTAATTCAGACATGATTCGTAATTTTTTTCATGGCACGCTTTGTTGAAAGATTATTTGAATCACATGTGATAGGGTACCTAATTATGTAAAAACATAATTAGGGGAATGTGGAAATCTAATTATGATTACAAAATATATACAAACATATCTACATATAACGCTTTTTTGAAAGATTTTTTGAATCACATGTGATAAGGTGTAGCTATAGTAATACGTAATAATTAAAACCAGATTTAGAGGAATGTGGAAATCTAATAATGATTACAAAATCTATACAAACGTCTATACAAATCTATACAATCTATACAATCTATACAAAGTCCTTACATTTCTTGAGTCCTTTTTTTAAAGATTCTAGATTAATTTAGCTCACAAAATGTCTTAAATGTTTTTGTCTGAATGTATTGTGAGATGAACGTGATAGCAGAACTATCCAGAATCCATATCAGTAAATGTTCAAATTTTGAAAGAAAAACATGAATTCTAAAGCTCTCATCCCAATAGTTTTTCAAATTTCAAAATAAAGGAGCTGAACTTCGAATCAACGGCTACAAATGTACGAATTTTTATTGAACTGAACCTCATTCAATATTTTTTTCAATATTCGTACATTTTTAGCCTTTGATTCAAAATTTGGCTCTTTTTTTGAAATTTGGAAAACTATAGGGATGAGAGTAATAGAATTCATTTTTTTCTTTCAAAATTTGAACATTTACTGACATGGATTCTGGATAGTTCTGCTATCAGTCCACATAATGTCTACTTATATCTAAGGAGGAGTAGTAGGAATTACTATTATATTATTATTATTATATCACATTGCGTTTCAAGAGTTCTTTTTGTAAAGATTGCAGATGCATTGGCTTGAGCTCTAGTATTTTTTTTTCACAATTCATACATTTAAAGATTAAATCTGATTATGATTCCAGTAAGATGCTCTTAAAAAATGTTTATTTTCAGAAATCTTCTTAGGAATCAAAATTTTGTTGAGAACTATTGGAATTAATTTTATTTTCAAAATTTGAGATTGATTTGAACTTTATTTCTTCTATGACAAAATATGTCATATCTCCTTAGAGAGCTCTAGTAGAGCCCTGTTTTTTCAAAATGTGTACATATAAAGATGAAATCTGATTATAATTCCAGTAAGATGCTCTTCAAAATGTCATATTTTCAAAATTCTTTTTATGAATTAAAATTTCGTTGAGAACTATTAGAATTATCTTTGCTTATTAGTGTACATTGTGTCTATTGTTAATTTTTAAAATTAATACTTTGTTTATTGGGTAAAGAGCTATAAGCTATAAATGAAATTTGTTCAATTTTATTTTTATAAATCAAAATATTGTTGAGAACTATTAGAATTATCATTGTTTTTTAGTGTATAACTATTGGATTGAAAGCTATAGGGTTAATTTTTTTTCTTCAAAATTTGAACATTTACATACACTTATTCGAACTTGAGTTCTCCTATGACTCCACAGAATGTTTAATTATATCTCCTTTCATTTCAAGTGTTCTTCTTGTAAAGATTGCAGATGCATAGGCTTTAGTTCTAACAGAGTTCTTTTTTCAAAATTTGTACATTTAAAGATGAAATCTGATTATAATTCCAGTAAGATGCTCTTAAAAAATTGTAATCTTTTCAAAAATCTTTTTATGGATCAAAATTTTGTTGAGAACTATTATAATTATCATTGTTTATTAGTATTATTAGTTTCGAAAGTTCTTCTTTTACAGATTGCAGATGCACTCGCTTCAGCTCTAGTAGAGTCCTTTTTTTCAAAATTTGTACATTTAAAGTTCAAATCTGATTATAATTCCAGTATGATGCTCTAAAAAAAACTGTAATATTTTCAAAAATCTTTTTATATATCAAAATTTTGTTGAGAACTATTAGAATTATCATTGCTTTTTAGTTTATAACTATTGGGTTGAGAGCTATAAGTTATAAATGTTTTTTTTTTCAAAAATCGTTTTATGAATCAAAACTTTGTTGAGAACTATTGGAATTATCATTGTTTATTATTGCATAACTATTGAGTTGAGAGCAATAGGATTTTTTTCTTCAAAATTTGAACATTTACTGTGATTGATACGAACTTGATTTCTGCAATCACTCTACAGAATATCTAATTATATCTCCTTGCGTTTCAAGACTTCTTCTTGTAAAGTTTGTAGATGCATTGGCTTCAGCTCTAGTAGAGCCCTTTTTTCAAAATTCGTACATTAAAGATGAAATTGAAAATTCAATATGATTCCAGTAAGATGTTCTTAAAAAAATGTATTTTAGTCATAAATCTTTTTACGAATCAAAATTTCATTGGGAGCTATTACAATTATCTTTGGTTTTTAGTGAATAACTATTGGGTTGAGATCTATAAGCTATAGATGAAATTTTTTCAAAAATCTTTTTATGAATCAAAATTTCGTTAAGAAGTTATAGAATTATCATTGTTTATTAGTGCCTAACTGTTGGGTTCAGAGCTATAGGATTTTTTTTTCAAAATTTGTACATTTACTGTCATTGATTCGAACTTGAGTTCTGATATCACTCTACAGAATGTCAAATTATATTCCCTTGCGTTTCACGACTTCTTCTTGTAAAGTTTGCAGATGCATTGGCTTGACTAAGGACTAGTAGAGTCCTTCTTTTTCAAAATTCGTACATTAAAGATGAAATTTGAATATGATTCCAGTAAGATGACTAAAAAAATGTATATTTTTTCAAAAATCTTTTTAGGTATCAAAATTTTGTTGAGGCTGTTAGAGTTATCATTGTTTATTAGTGAGATGCTAATAAATTTTTTTTTTCAATAATTCCGTTTAGAAACGAAAATTGTTTTGAAATCTAGTAGAGTTATCATCGTTTATGAAGATGTTTATAGATGAAAAAGGTGGTGAATATTCGAGTGTAAGATGGTCTTGCAAAATGCACTTTCAAATTGAGGGCAAGAAACTTTTTTAAGAGAAGCGCAAAGAAAATGAAATAAGGGCAAGAAATACAATTGAGGGCAAGAAACTCTGGTGAACATTCGTATAAGATTCTCTTTCAATTTGCACTTTCAAATTGAGAGCAAGGAACTCTTTTGAGAGAAGCGTAAAGAAAATGAAAGAAGGGCAAGAAATTCTGCTGGACATTCGTATAAGATTCTCTTTCAAATTGCACTTTCAAATTGAGGGCAAGGAACCCATTTCAGACACCCTTCTTTCTTTTTTCTTTCACTTCTCTCAGAAGGGTTCCTTGATATCAATTTGAAAGTGCAACTTGAAAGAGCATCTTATTCGAATGTTCACCAGACTTTCTTGCCCTCAATTATATTTCTTACACTTCTCTCTTTTTCTTTTCGCTTCTCTGAAAAGGGCTCCTTGCCCTCAATTTAAAAGTGCAATTTGAAAGAGCATCTTATTGAAATGTTCACCAGAGTTTCTTGCTGTCAATTATATTTCTTACCCTTCTTTCTTTTTCCTTTAGCTTCTCTCAGAAGGGTTCCATGCCATCAATTTGAAAGTGCAATTTGAAAGAGCATCTTATTCGAATGTTCACTAGAGTTTGTTGCCCTCAATATATTTCTTGCCCTTCTTTCATTTTCTTTACGCGTCTCTCAAAAGGGTTTCTTTCCCTCAATTTGAAAGTGCAATTTGAAAAAGCATCTTATTCGAATGTTCACCAGAGTTTCTTGCCTTCAATTATATTTCTTGCCCTTCTTTCATTTTCTTTACGCTTCTCTAAAAAGGGTTTCTTGCCCTCAATTTGAAAGTGCAATTTGCAAGACCATCTTACACTCGAATGTTTACCACCTTTTTCATCTATAAACATCTTCATAAACGATGATAACTCTACTGGATTTCAAAACAATTTTCATATATTACTATATTACTCGAATGTTCACCACCTCTTTATTTATAAATATTTCTGCAAAACCGTTTCGTGGAAGTTTTTGAACATCTGATGCTGGACAACTACTCACATTTACTTTGAGGGCAACCTCTCAAATTTCTAGAAATTCAATTTTCACTGAATTAATGTTGGAGTAAATACTGAAGCTTTGAAAAACAAAAGCTTGAGCTTGAGCTTTAGCTCAATATTTGTTGGGATTAGTACGATGATTCTTCGCGTGCTCCAGTTTTGAGTTTACTAACGACGTCTTCGTGTGTGCGTTGAAAACTATCTACTCAAATTTATAGGAATTCAATTTTCAGTAAAGTAAAGTTGGTGTAAATGCTCAAGCTTTGAAATAAAAAAGCTTAAGCTTGAGCTTTAACTCAATATTTGTTCGGATTAGCAGGATGATTCTTCGCGTGGTCCAGTTTTGAGTTGACTAACAACGTCTTCGTGTGTGTGTTGAAAATTGACTACTCAAATTTCTAGGATTTCAATTTTCACTGTTGGAGTAAATGCTCAAGCTTTGAAACAAAAGCTTGAGCTTGAGCTTTGACTCAATATTTGTTGGTTTTAGCAGGCTGGTTCTTCGCGTGCTCCAGTTTTGAGTTGACTAACGACGTCTTCGTGTGTGCGTAGGAAATTTGTGGAAACCTCGTAAAGGCCGGCGATTGCGATGAGTGGTAAACGAAATTACACAGTCTTCCTTGTGTAAACACAAAAAGAGAACGTCTGCGGCACTAAACGCCTCCTCCAATTCCGGAATGGTAATTCGACGGCGTGGAATTATCACATAGTTAGGGGGGCCCGTAATGTCCGATATTACAGCGTATGAGCATAATGAGGAATAAAAGTAATGCCGGCCTGGGCCAATTATAATGTAATTAGGGGACGCGGCGGAGATCGAACTCGATCTCTTTGAGATGTCCGAGCTGTGCTCTGGAGGCTCGATATCCGCGTCACGCCTTGGCGCGCATTAAAAGAATTCATGGTCGCTTTGCATACCCTGATGATTTACGGCTCGATTCGAAACGCGGAGCAACAAATCGATTAAAGGCCGTCGCGAGCGAAGATTAGCACTTAATAACGAAGGTGGCGCGGTTCATTGTTCGCTCCCATCCAGCTTCATTGATCGCGTGGATCATTTCGGGGCCCGAAAAATGCAAATGGTCGTCTCTAATTGGTGTGTGTTTAGTGCCTAGGCCGATATTATAATAGCGCTCCGCTGTCAAATTAAGCGCTAATGCACACACGCTTCTGAATACATTTGCATGGGAACCGGGGCCCAGAGGCGCACAATGACTTCCCACTATTCCCGGATTCTGGGGGGAACAGGCGAAAATTCGTTAATTGTATTTATTCATCTCCCGCATAATTAATAAACGCGAGCGGATCGGATTAGCCGGCAATTATGCGGCATGGGGGGATTAGCGGATTTTTGCGCGGATGCGGATGCGGAAGCGACGATTACGGTGTGAGTGCGTTAATTGGAAAAATATGAAGCGTTAAATTAGCCTGAAAATATGAGCCGCGCCCTCATGCATAACCAAAACGAGATGTTTACGACGCACGAAAGTGGAGAGCTAAAGAACTTCATTAACTCAAGCACCTGATATTCTATCAGGTAGATTGTTTACTCCTAACATCAGAAAAACTTGAATCCTTGGAAATCCGATTTGTTACCCTGAAAGTAAATATGAATAGTTATTAGATTTTTAATTACCTCCACAAAACAGTTTTGCAGAAATCTGAAAATTACTCATTACCAAGACCTCAAGTTTATCAAATTTTAAAGTAAAACACAAAATTTTTAAGAGCATCTACTGCAATTATCGCCAGATTTCATCTATAAACAATTAAATGGACGAATTTAGTTTTAAGAGATATAAGAAGAAATTTTCAGTTAGAGATATTAAGAATTGAAACCATTTTCCAAATTTTTCAAATTCCAGAAAAACTAAATCCGCCAATTTTAGTTTAGAAAATTTAACAACCAACCGAATTGCAGTAGTTTCCATTTTCCCAGAATTCCCAGAAACAATTTTCCAAATTTTATTTATATTGTTGAATAATGTGATCCATATACCTATACATTGAAATAAATAATATCGATCTATCTATCTATCTATCTAATTTTCCAAATTTCAGAAAAACAAAATCCGCCAATTTTAGTTTAGAACATTTTACAAACAACTGAATTGCAGTAGTTCCCATTTTCCCAGAGTTCCCAGAAATGATTTTCCAAATTTTCCAAACTCCGGAAAAATTAAATCCGCCAATTTTATTTTACAAAATGTAACAACTAACCGAATTGCAGTAGTTCCCATTTTCCCTGAGTTCCCAGAGAGTTCCCAAATACAAATATCGATAGCTACAGTTGAAAATATTATACATTTTGCCACTTACAGGCGATTTTTTACAGTTGCCGTTGAAAATGTGACATATTTTGACAGCTCTAGTTGAAAATATCACCAATTTGAATACAGTTTCGTATGAAAATTTAAAATATTTGACGAGTTCATCAAATTTGCCTAATTTCGATAATCGGAGGTAAACATTTCAGAGGCTTTCACAGCTAATGATAAAAACTTCGCAGATTACGACAGTTACAGTTGAAAATCCTAAATATTGACAGCTACAGTTGAAAATATAACAAATTTTGACTATTACCGTTGTAAATTTGATAAATTTTGACAGTTCTAATAGAAAATATAACATATTTGGATACAGTTTCAAATGAAAATTAAACAGATTTTACGAGTCATCAAATTTGACAGATTGCGACAGTACTTTAAACATTTTAAAGACTTTCACAGCTGATGATAAAAACTTATTCACAACACAACAGATATTCGCAGTACAATTGAAAATATCATTAATGGGATCCATATGTACCTATACATTGAAATAAACAATATCGATATATCTATTTAATTTTCCAAATTTCAGAAAAACTAAATCCGCCAATTTTAGTTAAGAACATTTAAAAATCAACCGAATTGCAGTAGTTCTCATTTTGCCAGAGTCCCAGAAACTATTTGCCAAATTTTCCAAATTTCAGAAAAACTAAATCCACCAATTTTATTTTACAAAATTTAACAACCAACCGAATTACAGTAGTTCCCATTTTTCCAGAGTTCCCAGAGAGTTCCCAAATATAAATATCGATAGCTACAGTTGAAAATACTATACATTTTGCCACTTACAGACGAATTTTGACAGTTGCTGTTGTTAATATGACATATTTTAACAGTTCCAGTTGAAAATATCACCAATTTGGATACAGTTTCATATGAAAATTAAAAATATTTTACGAGTTCATCAAATTTGGCTAATTTCGATAATTGGAGGTAAAAATTTCAGAGGCTTTCACAGCTAATGATAAAAACTTCGCAGATTACGACAGTTACAGTTGAAAATCCTAAATATTGACAGCTACAGTTGCAAATATAACACATTTTGACTACTACAGTTGGAAATTTGACAAATTTTCACAGTTCCAATAGAAAATATAACATATTTGGATACAGTTTCAAATGAAAATTAAACAGATTTGACGAGTCATCAAATTTGGCAGATTGCGACAGTACTTTAAATATTTTAAAGACTTTCACAGCTGATGATAAAAACTTATTCACAACACAACAGATATTCGCAGTACAATTCAAAATATCATTACTGTGATCCATATGTACCTATACATTGAAATAAACAATATCGATATATCTATCTAATTTTCCAAATTTCAGAAAAACTAAATCCGCCAATTTTAGTTTAGAAAATTTAACAACCAACCGAATTGCAGTGGTTTCCATTATCCCAGAGTTCCCAGAAACTATTTTCCAAATTTTCCTAATTCCAGAAAAACCAAATCCGCCTATTTTAGTTTAGAAAATTTAATAACCAACCGAATTGCAGTAGTTCCCATTTTCCCAGAATTCCCAGAAACTATTTTCCAAATTTTATTTATATCGTTGAATACTGTGATCGATATGTACCTATACATTGAAATAAACAATATCGATCTATCTATCGATGAATCGATATCTAATGTCGATCTATCTATTGAAAATTAAACAGATTTGACGAGTCATCAAATTTGGCAGATTGCGACAGTACTTTAAATATTTTCTCTATACTCTATCTATCTAATTTTCCAAATTCCAAAAAAACTAAATCCGCCAATTTTAGTTTAGAAAATTTAACAACCAACCGAATTGCAGTAGTTCCCATTTTCCCAGAGTTCCCAGAGAGTTCCCAAATACAAATATCGACAGCTACAGTGGAAAATACTATACATTTTGCCACTTACAGACAAATTTTGACAGTTGCTGTTAAAAATATGACATATTTTGACAGTTACAGTTCAAAATATAACCAATTTGGATACAGTTTCATATGACAATTTAAAATATTTGACGAGTTCATCAAATTTGCCTAATTTCGATAATTGGAGGTAAACATTTCTAAGGCTTTCACAGCTAATGATAAAAACTTCGCAGATTACGAAAGTTACAGCTGAAAATTCTAAATATTGACAGCTACAGTTGCAAATATAACAAATTTTGACTACTACCTTTGGAAATTTGACAAATTTTGAAAGTTTCAATAGAAAATATAACACATTTGGATCCAGTTTCAAATGAAAATTAAACAGATTTGCCGAGTCATCAAATTTGGAAGATTGCGACAGTACTTTAAGCATTTTAAAGACTTTTCACAGCTGATGATAAAAACTTATTCACAACACAACAGATATTCGCAGTACAATTGAAAATATCATTACTGTGATCCATATGTACCCATACATTGAAATAAACAATATCGATCTATCTATCTAATTTTCCAAATTTCAGAAAAACTAAATCCGCCAATTTTAGTTTAGAACATTTAACAACCAACCGAATTGCAGTAGTTCCCATTTTCCCAGAGTTCCCAGAAACTATTTTCTAAATTTTCCAAATTCTAGAAAAACTGAATCCGCCAATTTTAGTTTTGAAAATTGAACAACCAACCGAATTGCAGTACTCCTATTTTCCCAGAGTTCCCAGAAACTATTTTTTCAAATTCCAGAAAAAACAAAACCGCCAATTTTAGTTTAGAAAATTTAACAACCAACCGAATTGCAGTAGTTTCCATTTTCCCAGAGTTCCCAGAAACTATTTTCTAAATATTCCAAATTCCAGAAAAACTAAATGCGCCAATTTCAGTTTAGAAAATTTAACAACCAACCGAATCACAGTACTTCCCATTTTCCCCGAGTTCCCAGAAACTATTTTTCAAATTCCAGAAAAACCAAATCCACCAATTTTAGTTTACAAAATTCAACAACCAACCGAATTGTAGTAGTTCCCAATTTCCCAGAGCTCCCAGAAACTGTTTTTCAAATTTTACTTATATCGTTGAATAGTGGGATCCATACATTAAAATAAACAATATCGATCTATCTATCTATCTAATTTTCCAAAATTCAGAAAATCTAAATCCGCCAATTTTAGTTTAGAACATTTTACAATCAACCGAATTGCAGTAGTTCCCATTTTCCCAGAAACTATTTTCCAAATTCCAGAAAAACCAAATGCGCCAATTGTAGTTTTAAAAATTTAACAACCAACCGAATTGCAGTACTTCCCATTTTCCTAGAAACAATTTTCCAAATTCCAGAAAAAACAAATCCGCCAATTTTAGTTTTGAATATTTAACAACCAACCTATTTGCAATAGTTTGAACATAATACATATAACAATATTTTTTAGGCTCTTCTTCTTAATATCCATGAATTATAGCTTAATTTCGCGTTGCAAATCGCACAAGCAAAACTTAATTCAGATTTTTGCCAAGGTTGTGACGGTACGTATTTTGCAACCGTACACGTTACGAGTGCAGCTTGAAAAAATATTATTTGAAACCGGACAAAAACTCATCAGGCAACAAATATCATTATATAAACATTACATGAATTTAGCTAATTTTGCTTATAATGTAATTAATTCCGGCAAAATATTACCGTATTGCATGTTAGCGAAATTCGCTGGATTTCACAGTATTCGCAATAATTTGAGTAGTCGTCAGTTATGATAATGATTACGATAATGATAATTCTTTTTCATACATCGCCCCATTTTAACCTACTTAACCCAGCACAATCTTCTCAAAAAAGTAGTGAAAATTAGAATTTTGAATGAATCATTTATAATCATCAGAATGGTTTCGACCATTACTACTTGATAGTCCATATTAAAAAACAGAGAAACAACTTGCTTTGTTTTTACTACAAAATGCATGCAAATCCACATTTTGTGGTAAAAACATGTGGCAAGTTGTTTCTCTGTTTTTTTGAATCATTTATAGGTATTGGCCTATAATTATAATTTACCAGGATGGATTCAAACAATAATATAATTCATTCATTCAAACATATATCTCTATCATCTATTCAATCATCATCTTCAGTCAACATACTATCCATGAGTATCTATTCCCTCAAAGGAATAGGCAAAAGTATCAAAGACAAAAGATGTAGCAAAATGTTGTGGTGCTATGATGTGATTATAATGATTATTATTATATTACTATTTATATTACTACTTACAAATATTAGTATTTGTAGGTAACAGCCTCAACAATTGTATGAAGTTCCACATAAACATTTACTAGGATGGACTCAAACACCAACCAATAATATAATTCATTTATTCAAACATATATTTCCATCATCTATTCAATCATCATCTTAAATCATTTATCATTATTTATACATCTATCAATAATTGTACCTCAAACAATAGTATGAAGTTCCACATAACCATTTACCAGGATGGATTCAAACACCACCCAATAATATAATTCATTCATTCAAACATATATCTCTATCATCTATTCAATCATCATCTTCGGTCATTTATCATTATTTATGCATCTATCAATAATATAATTGTATCTATATGAATTTAAATTATTACGATGATATGCTTGCTAATATTATTTCATAGTTAATAATTACTATAATATACTACTATAATAAAAATATACTATAATATTACCTGTAATAATTACTTCATTATTTGCAATGATCACGTACAAAAAAAATCTGTAAAATTTTCACAAGCCGACGATTCCCGTTAGCAATTTTTTTACGACTTCGTACACACATATTTCGCATTCTTCCACAAGAAACTCATTATTCACGTATTATCATAAACCTTATGGCTATACGATAAACGAAGTTTTTTAATTTGCATATTATAACGCTCATAATTTAACCAGCGGAGTTTCCCATTATGATTTTTTTTATTGAGGAAACGCGCGATAATGATCTGGACAAGTTGCTGGGCTCACTTTTGGAAATTCCGAGGATCGCTTCGCACTTCATAATTTAATCTTACTCGGCTCATTTTCATTGCAAATTAGGCGAGCACCTCGTCATTACCGTAATCGCGAGATTACGCGCTTACGCTCCGTTTAAAGGCCTCCATTGTTGGCCTATCAAAATAAAGGATGTGAATTGTTAATGCGTCTGTATTAAGCCGCGCAAAACAGAAATTACATGTTCGGCCATCAGATTGCAGATACGGAAATATGAATACTAATACGAAAGATTGCAGACTGCGAATAGATGCAAAGACAACGCTGCAAAAATTAATTAATAACGTGCTGTGACTCGATGAATAGTCAACACAGCCAAATATTAATAAAAATGTGTAAAACCAACCATAGCTCGATCATAGATAGGTATTTGTTTTTTGCAAAATTAGTGACAATTCGACATTTTCGTGTATCAAATTTATCTACAGATCATCCATTATAGATATGAATTGTCAAAGTGCCATTGGGCCAAATTAATATGATTATTCATTGGGTTCTCACAATCAATGACATATTTGTTACTAGTTTTTTACAAGTACACTGTCAAAATGATTATACAATGAGACATTTTGGCTGACCTAGAATTTGACAATTCATATCTATAATGAATGATCTGTAATTTCAGTTAACATTTTTTTTAATTGTATAGTTTTTAATGAATATTTCAAAATTTTGTTAAAAATCTTTTTAATTATCGCTGATATTTTTGCCGTTGATTTTGAAAGTGGGGCTGTGCATTTTTTTTATTCAGATAAGTCTAGATATACATAAGGAATGTTGTCTCTTGTATATTTCTGGACTTTTCTCAATTAAAAAAAAGCGAGCATGTTCAAAATTTATAGTACGTATATTATATTTGAAAATAGTAACTTGCAATTTTGCAAATTTCGCACTTTCAAAGTTTGAAATTTATAGTATACATCTTAGAATTATATTTGAAAATAACAACATAATATTCTGTAGATTTTGTAATCTGACAACTGGGCATTTTCTACATTTCGGATTTACCAACTTTATTATGAATTTTCTTAACATATGTTTTTATATAGTTTATTAAGTTTGTGGGATTCTACAGACTTTGAATTTTTTCTGAAATAATTGAAAAATTTTAGGTTCAAATCCTAGAATTTTTTTAAGTTTCGCAATTAGGTGAATACTGCAGACTCTTTTATTTGACATTTCATTTTTTTATTTAGATATCTTAGATCTTAAAAATTGATTAACAACAACAACTAACAACTGTAGAGTGATATAATAATGTCATATAACTCATATTTGCAGGATATGATTTGTGACATTACAATTTGACATTACAATCAAAATAAATATTACGTAAAAATGATTATCAATTACGCAGTTCAGATTAAGTCAGGTTAGGTTATTTCAGGTGATGTTAAAAATAATAATGTCATATTACTCATCATTGCAGGATATGATTTGTGACACATGACATTACAATCAAAATTAATATTACGTAAAAATGATTATCATTTACGCAGTTCAGATTAAATCACGTTAGGTTATTTCAGGTCATGTTCAAACTAATAATGTCATATTAGTCATCATTGCAGGATATGATTTGTGACACTTGACATTACAGTCAAAATTAATATTAGTAAAAAATATTATCATTTACCACAGATCAACTTAGATCATGTCAGGTCAGGTTAGATTAAGTTAGAATAGATCAGGTTAGGTTACTCATTTTGTTTTCAATGTGTTAATTTTACCTTAATATAACTAAAATTTTCAGGTTTTTTTTCGAAACTGAATACTAAGCTGAATTGTTAACTCTTTTGGTTTCATATTCTTCAGGGTATGTTCAGAATTGCTTAACTTTATCATTATAATTTTCATATTATCATTTACGACGGCTTGCTGATGGCCAATTTCCCTAAGTTAATTGATTCAGTCTATTAAACTTCAAACGGTGTTTCAGTTTGCATCCAAAGGATGTTTTAAATGCTGAAAAAATCTGATCGAAAAAAATCGTAAATTTGAAACGTAGAAACTTTACGTAACGGAAAATAATGTTCAAGTTTATTAACTGTTCATTCAATTGTCAATGTCAAAGTTGTCAATAACAAAAGCAGTTCTCAATGTTAAAGTTGTCAATGTCAAAGTTGTCAATATCAATATTATTAATGTAAAATTTGTCAATGTCAAAGTTTCAAATATTACTCTCAAAATTAAAAAATTATAGATTTTAAAATTTTCATTCTAATTCTAAAAATTTCATTTGTAATTCTGAAAATTTCTATTTTTACTGCCAAAATTTATATATACATGTCAATTTTTTAAAGATGCTTTAAAAATGGCGATATAATAGTGTCATTTTGAGAATATCCATTGATATTTTCACAGAATATGCAAAATAGTGCTATATTTAATAAGTTTATTGATAATATCTGAATGATAACTGTAAAACGTTTGAATTGTATGACAATATATCAATCATTAGTGATAATATTTGAATGATAACTTTAAACCATTTGAATATTCTGTCAATATATCAATCAGTAGTATTCAAATTACAATTAATACTATTCAAATTTCAATTGAGAGTCTGAATTTTTTTGTTATTTCGAAAGTTTATTTTTTTTCTGTCAGAATTGGTGACTACTCTCAAAATTCCTATGTTAATTATTAAAGTTGCAATCATTACTGTCAAAATTATATAATATTCTGTCAATATTCGTCATTATAGTCATCATTAGTCATCATAGATATTATTAGTCATCATTAGTCATCACAGTCATTATTCTGCCAAAATGTTATGAGCAATCATTGAAATTTGCTGAGTAATGATTACCATTTTGACAGGAATCATTGCAATGTTGACACAATATGTAATATTTATTTAAAATATTTCAATGTCAAAGTTTCAAGGCTTTCTGACAAAGTTTCGATAGAATATTAACATTTTGAGAAATTTCATTGATATTTTTGCAGTAAGCATTATAGTATTATAAGCTTTATATTTAGGGGAATATGGAAATCCAATTTTCACATTTTTGAATTTGGAAATCATATTTATAAATAGAAAATAAATAGAAAAATAGAAAACTTATTATCAGAGTTAGAATATGCCATGATTTAAAAAAAATCAAAAATTAATGATTTAAAAAAAACAAATAAATCATGATTTTTATTTAATTTATTTAAGTTTTTTATATTTCTGATCAGTTTTTGCCAGTTTAGATGTGATTTATATTTGATAATTGATTGATATTACGGTTTAAATCATAGGATTTTTAAAAAATAAATTTTTGAATTTGAACAATCCACTCAATTTCCACGTACGTGCATATGCATACCGAAAACGCACTGAATGAATGGCCATCGAAAACCCAGCCTGGGAAAACTTTTCCATTAGGCACAAGCAAGTAAGTACGTTTCGCAGCATCTCGCCCAGCTTCGTTCACACAATCGATGGCCCATTATCGGGCGTTCAGCGCGATTCTAATAGACGGCCCATTAATACCGGCCAATTTATCTCATTATTATAATTCATTTCTTCGGCGCGCACACGTGACTCAGCACACTACCACCCGCTCTTCGGCCGCTTTGCATACCTCCACCGGCGACATTTAAACGCGAGGATGATGATGAGGAGACGAGGAGAGTGCCTCATAAGTGTGTGAGTGTGTGAGTGTATACCTGCTCCTAAAAATCATTAGTGTACAAGGCCGAAGACAAAAGGCATCAGATCGAGGCGAGTTCCTGTTATGAATTTCGCCAGTGATATAGTTTCAACTGAAATTTTAATTTGTAAACCCTGATGGACCAGGTACAAGATCCTAATTTTTCATAATTTTTATAATATTAATTGATAAACAGTTCTCGTGTCAGGTAGATGTAATTTGTCTCATGATTGGACATAATTAGTTGAAAACAATACAAACAAATACAACTCAGTACGTGCAGAGTAAGAACAAATAGTTCTTACGAGAACTGTGTAATTAGCGAAATATTTGTCTCCAAATATTTTGACAATTTTTTGTGAAATGAAAAAAAAAATCAAGCTTCGTTAATATTTGCGCTTTGCTGTGGTTAATTTTTCGCCTTTCACATGATTTTTACCCAAATTCGCGATTTCACGAGACGATTTTGCAAATTTTTGTTTCAAATTTCTATACCTACATTTGCAATTTTTTGTGGAAAATTTTTGGCGCTACATTGATTTATTCAAATTCGAGAGAAAGCTGAAATTTTGTAGAAATCTGAAAAGTTCGCGACACAGCATTTTCCACAAAAGTATTTTGCTACGACTGCAACTACTTCGTAAACGTTGTATATTTGACTTGCGTAAAACTTTAATGTTACTTAACACCAATAAATACTACTACTACTACTACCAATAAATACTACTACTACTACTTCAGCAGAGTTCGAACCCAGGACCTTCGGGCCATGGACCGAGTATTTAGTGATGGGCGATCGAAACCGGCATCTCAATAATTGAATATCTTGGAATATTTAAATTGGCGGTTGGGTTCGTCGCTTGACCTAGCAATATGGGCATAGGGTCTCCGGCGCCGTGTTACGTAATCGCATGTCATTTCCGTTAGGATTCAAATTTTTTAAATCTGTTTCCGGAATTTGAAAGTCAGATAGTTCTTTGCCATGCTGTCAAAAAATTGTTGGACTATCTTTTGTAATTGCGCAGTTATTCGTATACAAACTCAAAATATTGAATTATAAAATATTGCTCTAAAATCGATTTCATAATTTAGGAAAAACAATTTTTTATTATCAATTCACTAGTAATTTTTATAGAGTCTTGTAGTATGTGGTTACATATTATGAAGCTCTTTAATTTTTTTAAAAAATATCTAAATTACTCAAAAAAAAAAATTATACAAAGTGCCAGATAAATTGAATTCTCCCTTAAAATCATACTATGAAATTTTCTAGAAAACATCATTAGAAATAGAATAGTAAAGATATTTCATAAGCTTTGTATGATGTTTTATAAAACTAACAATAATAGTTAAAGAAATCTCGTAAAATGTAGAGAAATATTAAGAAATTATTTAATTAATTTTTTGAATTAAGTATTCCGAATTTTCAACTTTCATCTAAATTTGCTATATTTTTTATACTTGGACTTGGTTGGAGGTTTGTGGATTTGACTTGTCTGATCTGTTTTGAAAAATAAAGTTTGATTTTTTTTTTGCTTATCCTAGAATTTTGTTATATTTAAGTCTTGCAATTTTCTGCATTCCGTGGAATATTTAGGGAAATGTGGAAATTTAATGTTAAATAGCATATCTATAGAGCTATAGCTGAGTCAAATACTAATCATAATAATACATTTTAAATATTATGTCACTGTTTTAACGATAACTGTTAAAATTTCAATTGATATTTTGAAAATTCTATGTGTTATCTCATCTCATCTCATCATTTATTAATATTATGACTCTAAATAGAGTATTACATTGTCATTGTAGGATAGCATACATATTTACATAAATACTGAAAGTTTCAATTTTTAATGCATAAAATTTACGTATTCTTAAACTTGATGATTTTTAAATGAAATTGGTTCTGTGCCAGAATTGGTAAATTTTCGATTTACAAAAACATACAAAATCTTAAATTTAACTACTGCAGCAAATCTGCAAAATCATTAAGTAAATTTTGGCACTTCGCGTTATTGTTTATCCAAATTAGTTTTTTTACTTCTCTTCTAATGCGTTAATACGAGAAGCTTTCATAAATTTTTGTTTAATGAAACAATTCTAATTCTTTTACATTTTCTTCAATTGTTTATTATAATGATTTTAGAAAGAACATGAGAATATACAACATCTTCATGACATCCAAATTGGTAATTTTATTGAGGACAGGACATATAAATTTGCGTTTTTATATACACAAATTTCTAATTTTATCTTATTGCAAATTATAATTGCATAAGAAAATAAGCTAGCATTTTATTTTATATACCTACTTACTGTAGCAAATTTTGGAGCTTCATCTGTTTTTTCTTCTTTCAAATTAGCTTTTTTTTACTTCTGACGCCCAATATAACGCTTTTGCAAATTTTGGTTTATTGAATAATGGTTATTTATCATACTTATACTCATATCATAAGTATACTTTACGAACTTGTATCATTCAAAGTTTTTTTCTACGACTGCTATTATGAAAAACAGCTAAAATTTTATTGCAACAAACTTTTTTTTTATTGTTGAGTGCATGAATTGTGTGTAAAACTTATATTACGTACAGTTGATGTTTTACGCACATATACTTTTTTTACCCATTTGTGCTAAAAAGTATCACTTTACTTTGCTTTTTTGCGCATTTGTGCTAAGAAGTATCACTTAACTTTGCTTTTTTACGCATTTGTGCTAAAAAGTATCACTTTACGCACTGTGTACAGTGCGTAAAAACTTAGTTTACGGACTATCGTAGAAAAAAGTCTAATTTTTTAACTTTTACTATTTACTGTGGTATATATTTGAAACTTTCATATTATAAATTACTGTGTTAAATGTTGGAGTTTAGACTATTTATTGTTTGCATCCTATTGAATGTTTATGCTTGTTTTTATGTTTTCATGTTTTGCTTATGGTGCAAAATTACGTCCAGCATTTGTAAATTGTCGATTTACAAAAACATACAAAATCTTAAATTTTATTGGGTTCTTGATGATTGTAACAAATCTGCAAAATAAGGTAGCAAATTTTTGGCACTTCGGGTCATTGTTTTTTGCTTAATGAATGATTTTTTACATTTACGATTGAATATTTTTGGAGCTTTTAAGTTATAAATTACTGTGATAAATATTGGAGTTTTAAGATATTTATTGTTTGCATTGTATTGAATGCATTTTCTTGTTTTTCTGGATTTATATTTTGCTTCTGGTGCAAAATTACAAAAATATACAAAATCTAAAAATTTATTGGTTTGGTGATTACTGCAACAAATCTATTGGCAAGTTATTGTTCATAAAATTTGTGGCTTAATAACAATATTTGGTGCTTTGTAAAATGTTCTACAGGAGTCATTATTTCTAAGCCCAAATGTAATCTACATTGCTTTTTTAGTTGTGCAAAATATTTATTTGGACTAAAAGCTACTTCCATAGAATATTATTCCGGATATTAACAACGATTTCAACATTACTTTATAATTAGTGTATTAGCAAAATTATTGTGATAAATATTGGAGTTTTAGGCTAATTATTGTTTGCTATTTATAGTTTTATATCTCAGTAGTTTTCATAATTTTAAGTATTTTGTAAAAATTTATTAGTATTATATATATATATATTATATTATGTACTGACTTGTGTAAAACAGATATTTGTTAATGCACCAAAAATAAATCTATCTATCTATCTATCTATCTATCTATCTATTTTGATTCATGTTTTGTTTCTAGTGCAAAATTTCGTCTGGAATTTCGCAAAATTATCAGTATACATAAAATTCAAAAAATTTCTATTTTTACTACTAACACCTAGAATTTCTATTTCATACAAATTATAGACATACAAATTTTTTAATTGATATTTTAAATATAAAATTATGGTTTTAATGATTTATTAATATTTTATTATAAAAATGTTTGCTGCTTTGTAAAGCCCTCTACAGGAGTCATTTTTTGTAAGTCCAAATATAATTCTCATTGCTTTTTTTTGGTGTGCGAAATATTTGCAAGGACTCAAAGCTATTTCCACAGAATATTATTTCGGATATTAACAACGATTCAAACAATACCTTATAATTAGTGTATTAGCAAATTTAGCAGTAAAAATAAAATTCTTAATTTTTTTATTGTAGGTAGAGAGTTGTGAAAATTGCATTTGCTATTCTGAAAATTTCAATTATGCCAGCCAAAATTTTCATGTCAATTTTTCGATAATTACCATCAAAATTTCCACAGACTATATATAAATTTGAGAATAATCATTGACATTTTCACAGTATACATAAAATTCTGAAAATTTCTATTTTTACTACCAATACCTAGAATTTCTAACACACACGAACTATGTTTAAGTATAAATGTTTACTGCTTTGTAAAACCCTCATGAGCCTATGTTTTACATTTGCGATTGCATAATTTTGAGCTTTTAAATTGCAAATTACTGTGATAAATACTGGAGGTTTTGGCTATTTATTGTTTGCATTCGATTGAATATATTAGCATGTTTTTCTGGATTCGTGTTTTGATTCTGTTGCAAAATTTCTCTGAAATTTGCCAATTTTCGATTTACAAAAAGCTGCAAAATCTTCTATTGGGTTGGGGATTACTGCAACAAATCTGCTATATAAGCAGCAAACTTTTGGCACGATATTGTTTATACAATTTTTTGCTTAATAAAAATTAATAAAAATGTTTGGTGCTTTGTAAATCTTCCTACAGGAGTCATTATTTTTTAGCCCAAATTAAATCTACTTTGCTATTTTTGCTGTGCGAAATATTTGTTTGATCTGAAAGCTATGTCCAAAGAACATTATTTCGGATATTAACAACGATTCAAACATTACTTTATAATTAGTGTATTAGCAAAATTGGCAGTATACGTAAACTTCTGAAAATTTCTATTTTTACTACCTACACCTAGAATTTCTATGACATACAAACTATAGAAAGTAAAAATGTTTGCTGCTTTGTAAATTCCTTTACAGGAGTAATTTTTTGTAAGTCCAAATATAATTTGGTGTGGTCATTTTTGGTGTGCGAAATATTTGTTTGGGCTGAACGTTATATCCGTAGAATATTATTCCGTATTTTAACAACGATTCAAACATTACGTTATACTTAATGTATTAGCAAAATTAGCAGTATACGTTCTATTTTTATTACAAATACCTAAGCCCAAATGTAATATAAATTGCTTTTTTTTCTGTGAGAGACATTTGTTTAAACTGAGAGCTATTTCCATTGAAAATTATTTCGGATATTAACAACGGTTCAAACATTACTTTATAATTAGTGTATTAGCAAAATTAGCAGTATATATACAATTCTGAAAATTTCTATTTTTACTACCAATACCTAAAATTTCGAACGCATACAAACTATAGAAAACAATATTATCATTTTCTCGGATCGAATGTTTCAGTTTCCCTCCAAAGGAGTTGCGCTTTGATGTTCCAAATGCTCAAAAATTCTAATCAAAAACTAAAGAAATTGGAAAAATTCGAAATTTTACATAACGGTAAAATTTGTTCAGCTTAAAAAAATTTAATGTCAAAGTTTTAATGATGACTGTCAACATTTTTATGATTGATGATGAAATTTCTGTTGTAGATAGTGTTGAAATTTTATTTGCATTTCTGAAAATTTCAATTATTACTGCCAAAATTTTCTGATGTTAATTGTTTGATAATTACTATCAAACTTTCGACAGTATACGTAAAAGTCTGAAAATTTTATATTTTTACTACCTATATCTAGAGTTTCTATTATATACAAACAATATAAAGTAAATATGTTTGGTGCTTTGCAAAACCTTCTACAGGAGTCATTATTTTTAAGCCAAAATAAAATCTACATTGCTATTTTTGTTGTGCGAAATATTTGTTTGGGCTGAAAGCTATTTTCATAGAATATTATTCTGGATATTAACAACGATTCAAACATTACCTTATAATTAGTGTATTAGCAAAATTAGCAGTATATGTAAAATTCTCAAAATTTATATTTTTTCTACCAACACCTAGAATTTCTAACACACACACGAACTATAGAAAGTAAAAATGTTTGCTGCTTTGTAAAGCCCTCTACAGGAGTCATTATTTTGTAAGTCCAAATATAATTCTCATTGGTGTTGACCAATTGGTGTGGTCATTTTTGTGTGTGCGAAATATTTGTTTGGGCTGAACGTTATTTCCATAGAATATTATTCTGTATTTGAACGTATTAAACAGTACCTTATAATTAGTGTATTAGCAAAATTAGCAGTATATGTACAATTCTGAAAATTTCTATTTTTACTACCAATACCTAAAATTTCTAACGCAGACAAACTATAGAAAACAATATTATCATTTTCTCGGATCGAATGTTTCAGTTTCCCTCCAAAGAAGTTGCGCTTTGATGTTCCAAATGCTCAAAAAATCTAATCAAAAACTAAAGAAATTGGAAAAATTCGAAATTTTACATAACGGTAAAATTTGTTCAGCTTAAAAAAATTTAATGTCAAAGTTTTAATGATGACTGTCAACATTTTTATGATTGATGATGAAATTTCTGTTGTAGGTAGTGTTGAAATTTTATTTGCAATTCTGAAAATTTCAATTATTAATGTCAAAATTTTCTCATGTCAATTGTTTGAAAATTACTATAAAATTTTCACCAGTATACGTAAAAGTCCCAAAATTTATATTTTTACTGGCAATACCTAGAATTTCCAACACACACAAACTATAGAAAGTAAACATGTTTGGTGCTTTGTAAAACCTTCTACAGGAGTCATTATTTTTAAGCCAAAATAAAATCTACATTGCTTTTTTTGCTGTGCGAAATGTTTGTTTGGGCTGAAAGCTATTTCCATAGCATATTATTTTGGATATTAACAATGATTCAAACAATACCTAATAATTAGTGTATTAGCAAACTTAGCAGTATACGTAAAATTTTGAAAATTTCTATTTTTACTACCAATACCTACAGTTTCTAACACGCACAAACTATAGAAAGTAAATATGTTTGGCGCTTTGCAAAACCTTCTACATGAGTTATTATTTTTAAGCCCAAATAAAATCTACATTGCTTTTTTTTCTGACCGAAATATATGTTCGGACTGAAAGCTATTTCCACAGAATATTATTTCGGATATTAACAACGACTCAAACATTACCTTATAATTGGTGTATTAGCAAAATTACTGTAATAAATATTGGAGTTTTAGGCTATTTATTATTTTGATTCATGTTTTGCTTCTAGTGCTAAATTTCGTCTGAAATTTTGCAAAATTATTAGTATACGTAAAATACTGAAAATTTTAACTACCAACACCTAGAATTTCTATTACATACAAATTAAGTAAAAATGTTTGCTGCTTTGTAAAGTCCTCTACAGGAGTCATTATTTTGTAAGTCCAAATATAATTCTCATTGCTTTTTTTGTGTGCGAAATATTTGCTAGGACTGAAAGCTATTTCCACAGAATATTATTTTGGATATTAACTACGATTCAAACACTCACTACCTTGTAATTATTGTATTAGCAAAATTAGCAGTATAGGTAAAATTCTGAAAATATCTATTTTTGCAAAACAACTTAATTGGACTGAAAGCTATTTCTATAGAATATTATTCCGGATATTAACAACGATTCAAACATTACCTTATAATTAGTGTATTCGCAAACTTAGCAGTATACAAAATTTTTGATTTTTTAAATTTTTACTACCAACACCTAGAATTTGTAACGGATACAAACTATAGAAAACAATATTATCATTTACAAGGAACGAATGCTTCAGTTTCCCTCCAAAAAAGTTGCGCTTTCATGTTCTAAATGCTCAAACAATATAATCAAAAACTAAAGAAACTGGAAAAATTAGAAATTTTACGTAACGGTAAAATTTGTTCAGTTTCAAAAATTTCAATCTAAAAGTTTTAATGATGACTATCAAAATTTTTATGATTGGTGATGAAATTTCTGTTGTAGGTAGTGTTGACATTTTATTTGCTATTCTGAAAATTTCAATTATGACTGCCAAAATATTCATGTCAATTTTTCGATCATAATTTCGACAGACTATATTTAAATTTGAGAATAATTATTGACATTTTCACAGTATACATAAAATTCTGAAAATTTCTATTTTTACTACCAATACCTAGAATTTCTAACACACACGAACTATGTATCAATATAAATGTTTACTGCTTTGTAAAGCCTACATGAGTCTATATTTTACATTTATGACTGCATATTTTTCGAGTTTTTAAATTACAAATTACTGTGATAAATATAGGAGTTTTAGGCTATTTATTTTTTGCTTTCGATTGAATATATCAGCTTGTTTTTCTGGATTCATGTTTTACTTCTGTTGCAAAATTTCTCTGAAATTTGCCAATTTTCGATTTACAAAAAGCTGCAAAATCTTCTATTGGGTTGGGGATTACTGCAACAAATCTGCAATATAAGCAGCAAACTTTTGGCACGATATTGTTTATACAATTTTTTGCTTAATAAAAATTAATAAAAATGTTTGGTGCTTTGTAAAACTTCCTACAGGAGTCATTATTTTTTAGCCCAAATTAAATCTACTTTGCTATTTTTGCTGTGCGAAATATTTGTTTGATCTGAAAGCTATTTTCAAAGAACATTATTTCGGATATTAACAACGATTCAAACATTACCTTATAATTAGTGTATTAGCAAAATTGGCAGTATAAGTAAAGTTCTGAAAATTTCTATATTTACTACCTACACCTAGAATTTCTAACACACACAAACTATAGAAAGTAAATATGTTTGGCGCTTTGCAAAATCTTCTACATGAGTCATTATTTGTATATTTGTATGCCTAAATAAAAACTACATTTTTTTGCTGTGCAATATATTTGTTTGGACTCAACGATATTTCCATGGAATATTATTCTGGATAAAAACAACGATTCAAACATTACCTTATAATTAGTGTATTAGCAAAATTAGCAGTATAGGAAAATTCCAGAAAATTTCTACTTTTGCGAAACATTTATTTGGACTGAAAGCAATTTCCATAGAATATTATTCCGGATATTAACAACAATTCAAACATTACCTTATAATTAGTGTATTCGCAAACTTAGCAGTATACAATTTTTTTAATTTTTTTAATTTTTACTACCAATACCTAGAATTTGTAACGCATACAAACTATAGAGAACAAAATTATCATTTACAAGGAACGAATGCTTCAGTTTCCCTCCAAAAAAGTTGCGCTTTGATGTTCCAAATGCTCAAAAAATCTAATCAAAAACTAAAGAAATTGGAAAAATTCGAAATTTTACATAACAGTAAAATTTGTTCAGTTTAAAAAAATTTAATGTCAAAGTTTTAATGAAGACTGTCAAAATTTTTATGATTGGTGATGAAATTTCTGTTGTAGATAGTGTTGAAATTTTACTTGCAATTCTGAAAATTTCAATTATTACTGCCAAAATTTTCTCATGTCAATTGTTTGATAATTATTATAAAATTTTCGACAGTATACGTAAAGGTCTCAAAATTTATATTTTTACTGGCAATACCTAGAATTTCCAACACACACAAACTATAGAAAGTAAACATGTTTGGTGCTTTGTAAAACCTTCTACAGGAGTCATTACTTTTAAGCCCAAATAAAATCTACATTGATTTTTTTGTTGTGCGAAATGTTTGTTTGGGCTGAAAGCTATTTCCATAGCATATTATTTTGGATATTAACAATGATTCAAACATTACCTTATAATTAGTGTATTAGCAAACTTAGCAGTATACGTAAAATTTTGAAAATTTCTATTTTTACTACCAATACCTACAGTTTCTAACACGCACAAACTATAGAAAGTAAATATGTTTGGCGCTTTGCAAAACCTTCTACATGAGTTATTATTTTTAAGCCCAAATAAAATCTACATTGCTTTTTTTTGCTGCGCGAAATATATGTTTGGACTGAAAGCTATTTCCACAGAATATTATTTCGGATATTAACAACGACTCAAACATTACCTTATAATTGGTGTATTAGCAAAATTACTGTAATAAATATTGGAGTTTTAGGCTATTTATTATTTTGATTCATGTTTTGCTTCTAGTGCAAAATTTCGTCTGAAATTTTGCAAAATTATTAGTATACGTAAAATACTGAAAATTTTAACTACCAACACCTAGAATTTCTATTACATACAAATTAAGTAAAAATGTTTGCTGCTTTGTAAAGTCCTCTACAGGAGTCATTATTTTGTAAGTCCAAATATAATTCTCATTGCTTTTTTTGTGTGCGAAATATTTGCTAGGACTCAAAGCTATTTCCACAGAATATTATTTTGGATATTAACAACGATTCAAACACTCACTACCTTGTAATTATTGTATTAGCAAAATTAGCAGTATAGGTAAAATTCTGAAAATATCTATTTTTGCAAAACAACTTAATTGGACTGAAAGCTATTTCTATAGAATATTATTCCGGATATTAACAACGATTCAAATATTACCTTATAATTAGTGTATTCTCAAACTTAGCAGTATACAAAATTTTGCAAACTATAGAAAACAATATTATCATTTACAAGGAACGAATGCTTCAGTTTCCCTCCAAAAAAGTTGCGCTTTCATGTTCTAAATGCTCAAACAATATAATCAAAAACTAAAGAAACTGGAAAAATTAGAAATTTTACGTAACGGTAAAATTTGTTCAGTTTCAAAAATTTCAATTTAAAAGTTTTAATGATGACTATCAAAATTTTTATGATTGGTGATGAAATTTCTGTTGTAGGTAGTGTTGACATTTTATTTGCTATTCTGAAAATTTCAATTATGACTGCCAAAATATTCATGTCAATTTTTCGATCATAATTTCGACAGACTATATTTAAATTTGAGAATAATTATTGACATTTTCACAGTATACATAAAATTCTGAAAATTTCTATTTTTACTACCAATACCTAGAATTTCTAACACACACGAACTATGTATCAATATAAATGTTTACTGCTTTGTAAAGCCTACATGAGTCTATATTTTACATTTTTCACTGCATATTTTTCGAGTTTTTAAATTACAAATTACTGTGATAAATATAGGAGTTTTAGGCTATTTATTTTTTGCTTTCGATTGAATATATCAGCTTGTTTTTCTGGATTCATGTTTTACTTCTGTTGCAAAATTTCTCTGAAATTTGCCAATTTTCGATTTACAAAAAGCTGCAAAATCTTCTATTGGGTTGGGGATTACTGCAACAAATCTGCAATATAAGCAGCAAACTTTTGGCACGATATTGTTTATACAATTTTTTGCTTAATAAAAATTAATAAAAATGTTTGGTGCTTTGTAAAACTTCCTACAGGAGTCATTATTTTTTAGCCCAAATTAAATCTACTTTGCTATTTTTGCTGTGCGAAATATTTGTTTGATCTGAAAGCTATGTCCAAAGAACATTATTTCGGATATTAACAACGATTCAAACATTACCTTATAATTAGTGTATTAGCAAAATTGGCAGTATAAGTAAAGTTCTGAAAATTTCTATATTTACTACCTACACCTAGAATTTCTAACACACACAAACTATAGAAAGTAAATATGTTTGGCGCTTTGAAAAATCTTCTACATGAGTCATTATTTGTATATTTGTATGCCTAAATAAAAACTACATTTTTTTGCTGTGCAATATATTTGTTTGGACTCAACGATATTTCCATGGAATATTATTCTGGATAAAAACAACGATTCAAACATTACCTTATAATTAGTGTATTAGCAAAATTAGCAGTATAGGTAAAATTCTGAAAATATCTATTTTTGCGAAAAATTTGTTTGGACTGAAAGCTATTTCTATAGAATATTATTCCGGATATTAACAACGATTCAAACATTACCTTATAATTAGTGTATCAGCAAAATTAGCAGTATACGTAACATTCTGAAAAAAATCTATTTTTTTATTTTGCCATTGCATATTTTTGGAGCTTTTAAATAACAAATTACTGTGATAAATATTGGAGTGTTAGGCTATTTATTGTTTGCATTTTATTGAATATATTTGCTTATTTTCCGGATTCATGTTTTGCTTCTGGTGCAAAATTTCGTTTGTAATTTTGCAAAATTAGCTGTATATGTAAAATTCTGAAAATTTCTATTTTTACTACCAATACCTAGAATTTCTAACACACACATAAACTATAGAAAGTATAAATGTTTGCTGCTTTGTAAAGCCCTCTACAGGAGTCTTTTTTTTTTGTAAGTCCAAATATAATGCTCATTGCTGTTGACCAATTGGTGTGGTCATTTTTGTGTGTGTGAATATTTGTTTGGGTTGAACTTTATTTCCATAGAATATTAATCCGTATTTTGACAACGAATCAAACATTACCTTATAATTAGTGTATTAGAAAAATTAGCACTATTAGTAAACTTCTGAAAATTTAAATTTTTACTACCAATACCTAAAATTTCTAACACACACAAACTATAGAAAGTAAATATGTTTGGCGATTTGCAAAACATTCTACATGTCTTTTTTTTCTGCGCGAAATATATGTTTGGACTGAAAGCTATTTCCACAGAATATTATTTCGGATATTAACAACGATTCAAAAATTACCTTATAATTAGTGTATTAGCAAAATTAGCAGTATACATAAAATTCTGAAAATATCTATTTTTGCGAAAACTTTGTTTGGACTGAAAGCTATTTCCATAGAATATTATTCCGGATATTAACAACGATTCAAACATTACCTTATAATTAGTGTATTAGCAATATTAGCAGTATACGTAAAATTCTCAAAATTTATATTTTTACTACCTATAATTAGAAATTTAACACACACACACAAACTATAGAAAGTACAAATGTGTGCTGCTTTGTAAAGCCCTTTACAGGAGTAATTTTTTTGTAAGTCCAAATATAATCCTCATTTGTGTTGACCAATTTGTATGGTCATTTTTGGTGTGCGAAATATTTGTTTGGGCTATTTCCATAGAATATTATTCCGTATTTTAACGTTTTAAGCATTACCTTATAATTAGTGTATTTGCAAAATTTTTTGCGAGCAGTTTTTTTGGCGGTGCGTTTATTGGGAGGACCGGCAACCTGTCGCCCGTGTGTGTGTGGGTCAGAAGTGCCCGTGGAAACGGTCGTTTTGCTAATTATTAACGATATCCGCAGGTGCATTTCTACAAAAGTCGCCTCCACGACCGTATTTGCGGTCTGGGCCTAACTATTTCGTTCTTAGAGCGGACGTTTTCTGGTGATACTCCTCCAGCTCAACCCATTCCTTCCTAGAACGCAATTACTCCTAATAATTCCGAATGGAGAGCATATTGCCAAATTGCCCTTTGTGTGCCGCCGTGCATGCGGTGGTGCCCCCACCCCCATGAAGACGCCGCTTATTAATTACGGGTAATTAGAAACTTTTAAGCACGAGAGGCTTTATAAATAATTTAGAATTGTTTGCATACAGACACGCCAGTGGTTTATGTTGATGCGCTAATGCGAATCGGATTTGTTAAGCGGCGCTGAAGAAAATGGGGTAATTAAGGATTTTTCGGTGATTAATTGGTGGAACGTGGTTTTGGGGTGAGGTAAGGTTTGAGGAGGGAAAAAAACGTGCCGCTGAGGAATTCGGTGTGCCGTTGCAAAAACCACCATCTACCTGCGCCCGGTGGAGTATGCACACGTACGCACACCAAGAGGACGAGGGTGTGCAGGTGTCAAAGAAGCGGAGGAATAATGGAGCGAGGCGCAGGTATATACGGGGGTGGCTGAATGTTTGTGCGTAAAAATAAGTCTGCAAATGGTGGGTGCCTTACCGTCGCGCAGCGGTCCGGGGCTCGGCGGCGTGGACCTGGGGGGCGAGTTCGGGGGCCCGACGCCCTCCTCCTCGCTGCTGCTCGAGGGGCTGCTGCCGCCGCGCGTGAAACTCTTATTATTGTTCGAACTGTTAAAGTACACCCCGTTGTTCTGCGCCAGCAGCATCATCTGCTGCTGGGTGAACGCGTGGCCGAACTGCTTCAGCTGGGAGGCGACGGTGCCGACGGACGCCTTCGTCTTGAACTTGGACATGGTGAAGTCCAGCGGCTGGTCGGCTTCGTGGCCGGCGAGGAGGACGTGGCTGGGCGGCTGCTGCAGCAACATCGGCATCTCCTCCTTGCTGCTCCGCCAGAAGCTCTGCGACAGGAAGTCGATGGTGTTGTTGTTCAGGCTGTTCTTTATCGATTTCGGCGTGTCGATGTTGTTGTTCTGGGGGGTGGGTGACGTCTCGACCCACCGCCTCACCGTTTCACTTTTGTAATCCGCCAGATTCGCTACTTTACACCCACTCATATAAGATAACGTTGGCGGCTGTCCCTCGCTCGAGCACCAACCGCGCGGAAAATTATATTTAAAAAAACCACCCCCGGAAAAGCGCCACTTCCGGACGAAACCTCTGCCTCTCTCTGCTTACAACTGCTCTGCAACTGGCCCTCAGGTGGTCCGGCGTTTACGTAACATAACAATCGCACTTAAAAAACACACTGCCTGCACAACTCGTGCTGGACTCTTCTTCTGCTGTTGCGATATGTCTTGGTCTCATCTACGGTTAATAACTTTCTGGTGATTGCCGAGCCGTGGACCCCTCGGATGCAAACGGCGCTACAATCCGGAGTCGTATAAAGCATGTATATGTATTTTGCATTGTAGGATGCTGTGCGTCGAGCGGTGGGGGAGCCCAGAGCCGGACCTGGACGGTGGTGGGGAAACCCGTCGGCCAATCCCCGCCGGCCGTACACCCGATATACAATAGTACATAAATTGTATGGATTATTTATTTATTCTATACGTTATGTATTTATGAATATATATGTACCCCGTTAAGATATAGCGGGGCTCGCCCGGCCGCTTTCCATTAATTTTCCGCATTTTCATACCGGCGCCTCCACCATACCTGCAGGGAAATCGGGGATCAGGGCCTGCCCGAATTTTCCGCGGCGTCGCGACGGAAAATTCGCAAAGCTTTGTTTACACACACACACACACACACACACACACACACACACACACACACACACACACACACACACACACACACACGCACGCACGCACCCAAACACACATAGTCACCGGCGTACGAACAATTGACACGCGACGAAAAACAAAAGAAAAGCGCCGTCGATGGCAGCCGGCGAAGCTCGAAGATAAACAACGCATTGTCACCGTAGCAGGCGCTGATTACTCCGCCACAATTACATCTAATATTTAACCCTCGTTCGCCTACAGCAAGAAAATCTTTAATAGTACAGTAGTAATATAGTAGTAATAGTAACTCTTATGAAGAAAATGCACATTGCAATCTTTCTCAGTCATAAATCAGTTAAAACTGAATAGTACTGAGCAGAGGCGGATGGGGCCGGCGGGAAGCCGGGAAATTTCCCGGCGCGCCGGTCGCAAATAGTTGTAAGGCGCCGGCGCAACAAACTCATTTTTTTCTGTTGTGTCTTGTCACTACTACCACTATAGGCAATTTACACAAACGCGACAACAAATATGTACTATATCTGTTTCAAAATAATGTATAGTTCCAATCGTATTGATAAATTATAGTGGTCTGAACAGTTAAAATTCAAAGAGAAAAATGTTATATAATAGACTAATGATTGATAGAATTATAAATATTATTAACTTCTTGAGACATAACATGATACAGGCCAAGAGTTTGAATCGTTTTATTAGAAATCTAGATAGCGAAAATTTGGGCAAAATTTAATGGGCCTTAGATCAAATATTTAAATTAGATCTGGTGCATTTGTTTCGTTTCTGTCAGATACTACAGTTAATTAAATTATTACGAAATCAAATAATAAGTTTTTTTTTTTAAAGAACAAAATAGTAGCAGAAAAAAGAAATACTGCTGAAATTTATTCAATAGTAGTAGACTAGACTAGTACCACTCAAAATGTGTATAATAGACCAACGCTCGCTAATTTTTAAATATGTCCTTCAAAACCAAACGAAGAAAAGGTTAATCTCCGTTTGAGAAACAAGAGAGCATGTAGTTGGTGGGCTGAAGAATGGCACTTTAAAAAATATTCGGCAAATACGGAATGTTGAGTCACCTTTGTATGTAGAAGTAAAATTGGTGTTAGAAACAATAGAGAAACCCTAAAAGACGAACAGTAATGTGAGGGCAATCGCAAAAAGTTTCACAAACAATATTTAAAACACAAACAGCAACTATATTTTGCAAAAGATTCAGCATTACTGGACCACAATAAAAATATTTGAAGGGCTACGGTGAGTAGCATTTTTATTCCATTTTTATTCAATTTTTATTGAAATCGAGCTGATGGTGCCATGTTATAGCATTGGAAAAGTAGTTTCGACACGTGAAGTGAAACAGTGAAAAACGATCACCGTTCGCTTCAAAAACGAAGAAATAGAATATGATGTTGGCTTAAAACGATCAGAGATCTAGATGAAGAAACATAATTTATAGACGACCCCCCTAATGGACAATAATCGGTTATCATAATAATATTTTATCAAAAATTTGTATTTCATTTGAAAATACATTTATTATATGTACCCTACATAAAAATCTAAAAATTCGGTTAAAAAGGATCAGGAAGAAGTCCAAGACTTGTTAATAAAAAAAAAATGTTTTAATAGTTTTACTTATGTGTCTTTCATGCGTTTGCACAACATTCGAATTCACATCTTGTCAAAGTAGATTAATTATAATCAGCTAGTTTTTCATTCATCCTTACTGTCCTTTATTAGACTTGAAACTTTCAATTTAGTTTTCTGGAAAACGACCAAATTGGACTCGATCGTTTTCCCCGTAGCCCTTCATTTACAAATACCATTGCTACAAATCCACACAGATGGCGCAAAGTGCAAAGCTACAATTACTGAAGTTTCAAAGAATTGCGACTCAGCAAAATATCTTGCAGACTAATTTGCAGTATGGGCGGAAGAAAAATTAGTACATAATGAAGTACATAATTCTGAAATGACATTTGAGAGAATATTGAATGAACTGCGAAGAAAAAAGTAATTCGTATGCCGAAAGAATGGAGAAAAATGTGGACATGAAACATTAGACGATAAATATGACAAATGTAGGTTTGAAACATTCAATGTAATAACAGATACCGTAATCAAGTCTATGATAAACCGATTTCAAAATACATTTGATGTTTGTAAAGATCTGTCTGTATTAGATCCACCAAATTTTGGATGAAATTAAACCAAATATTCCAAAAATATATCGACTTCTCTCTATATTGAAGACTTTAACTAATAAATTACAAACATAAATTGTAATGTTGCATTAGAAAATTTAACAGAAGGACTTTTGATTTGAAATTTGTGATTTATTGGAATAAAATATTCGTGATATGTTAATAGTAGACCAAAATCTTCAACTGCAGATAGACTTTATAGAAGAACATATAGAAGAATCAAGCAAGCATGTATGAGCATGTGGCAAAACAAATTAAGAAATACTAACATGTAGAAGTTGCAAAACTGTGCTACTAGTTGTAACTAAGTTATTTTTAAATTCAATTTATTTCGAGAAGTGTACTCCACCTTATACCCAATACTCTAGTCTAGCGTATTTAGAACTCTTCCGATATCTCAAGTTTTCTGCAAAAGATATTTCTTAACGCAAAAATATATTATGATCGACGATATCTCACATTCGCCTTGAAGCTCTTACGTTCATGAGTTATGAGAAAGAGAATTTAAATGAACTAAATAATAAAGAAATTGTATCAACGTTAGGTAATTCCAGTTCTCTTCTATCAAAAAAGTTATTGTTTTAAAGTAAAAATATTACATATTTTTTTAATTTTTTTGCTTATTTTCTTCTGTAATCCATTTGATTTTTTAGTTGTAGAAAACATTTGCAGACGCTTTTACTTCAAATGAAAACCTCTTAAAACTGACATTTCAGCACTGATTCTTTCTGATCCTTTAAACTTTAGTCCACATTTTATGTATTGCGCCGGTGACTGTATTTCCTGCGCCGGTTTTGCTAGTCCCATCCGCCCCTGGTACTGAACATGGGCGTGAAGTTTTCAAAATCTCGAAGGCAAGAAATAAAGCCAGCAATTTGGTCATTTGAAAAAACTTACTGATTTATTTGGCGAAGAAAATGTCAATTCTCTAACTAATAATGCATAATAATAATAATAAAATCTATCTGCAGGCCCATGATTGACTACGGCCAGATTACACTGAAAAATGTCAAGTCACCTGCAAACGAACTACGGACGTAACTGAACGGAAGACATTAAGACTACTCACCAAACTATGATAGAAGGACAATCATCCTCACAACATATCAAACATAAATTTATACAAGATCACCAAAATCATACCCATCCAAGAAAGACTATTATCAACCATGATTTTTAGTGAAGATGGGGAAGGGATTCGCGTACAGCAAGAAAATCTTTAATGTGCACAGAAATTCTTGTGACGAAAATGCACATTGCAATCTTTCTCAGTCATAAATCAGTTAAAACTGAATAGTACTGAGCATTGGGGTGAAGTTTTCGAATTCTCGAAGGCAAGAAATAAAGCCAGCAATTTGTCGTTTGAAAAAAACTTACTGAATTACTTGGCAAAGAAAATGTGAATTCTATAACTAATAATGCATAATAATAATAATGAAATCCATCTGCAGGCCCATGATTGACTACGGCCAGATTTAACTGAAAAATGTAAGAAACACCTGCAAACGAATTACGGATCTAACTGAACGGAAGACATTAAGACTACTCACCAAACTAAGATGCAAGGACAATCGTCTTCATAACATATCAAACATAAATTTATACAAGATCACCAAAATCATACAAAGACTAGACAAACTACGAAATAAATTTCAACAAAAACAGGACAATAGGATAACACTCGACGAATTATGTATTAAAAGACAAGACAAACGAACTACAAAACTATGTCATCAAAATCAAGGCCATCATCGCCATCAAGGCAATGTCATCAAAACGTGTATGTTTTTGGGAAGAAAGATGCATTTCAGAGTCCCAAAATGGTAATTTTGGTTACAAGTCCCTAAAATAAATGAATAGAAGTTTTTTCCGGACTCAATTCCTAAAAGTTGCTATGGTTAAACAATCAGGTTACTGATAGTATCGTACTTTAAATCCGAATATCACTATTTTCCAGATATATTTGCTGTGATTACATGAATCATATATAATAAAAGGTTTGAATGTGTTTTTGGAAGCATGTACAAAAATATATTACAACATAATATTACTAATATTACATATTACATTACAAGGAAAGGAAAGGAGAATTACACTACCGAACCAAGATTTTTCTTGGCGATAATAGAGAAATTGAAAATGAATGGTCTACCAGACAGGTTGCACATTTTTTTGGCATCTTCAGCTGAACCAAATTCACACTGGGCAAAAAACCTGTCCGACTTTTTCATAGCTGCAACCGTACTTGTAACAAAAGTTACTGATTTGGGACTCTTCTTGCTTCGTTCTCATAAAAACATGCACTTTTTGTACTAATGATACAACTATTTTGTTGTATTAAAGTATTCACATATCGATTAGTCTTTCACCAGTCACTATCAGATACATTTTACAGAAATACAATTAAAGTTTGGTAACTATCAATCATGTTCTTTAGTAAAGATATTTGCATACCCAATCTGGTAGGACATAATGTATGCAGAGGACTTGACTCCCATTCGGTATTTAATTTTAACCTCTTAAATATTTTGATTCATTTTGGCGATTTATTAATAACATGTATCAAGTACTTCATGATACTTAAGAAATTTAAAATTTCTGATATCTCTTTCATACCATCTTGCACTGCCAAATTTTAAGTGTGCGCCATGCGGTGGACAAAACCGGCTCTAATTTTAGACTGTCGAATTCTAGCTTGTAATTCATTTTTAATAGCACATCAGTTAATACTGACAATTGAGTAAAAACTGAATTATTACTGAGCAGCTGAAATGTGAATTTAAATTTAATACTTATAGTCTATGCCGGATAAAATGCCACTTTTCACATAAAACCGAAGTCCCTCCTCTGTCCTGTCGGACTGGTCAATAGAAATACAAATGCATCTCTTGGAGAATCCTATTTTATTGAAGTACGATAGTGAGCTTAAAGTCCCTTACATTTCATAAGTTCCATAGAAAGATAAGTAAACTCAACAGAATGTCATGAAAATTCTCTTGAATGGCATATAAATCCCATTCAATTATATGATTTATATGTCTACTCAATTGAATTATCGCGTGAGCTTCGAAAATTTCATTTTAATTTAATAAACTGGGCATATCCATAGATTAAAACCAGGAAACTACAATACTGAGCATTGAGTAAAAACTGAATTATTACTGAGCGGCTGAAATGTGAATTTAAATTTAATACTTACAGTCTATGCCGGATAAGATGCCACTTTTCACATAAAACCGAAGTCCCTCCTCTGTCCTGTTGGATTGGTCAACAGAAATGCAAATGCATCTCTTGGATAATTCTAGTTTATTGAGGTACGATATTGACCTTAAAGTCCCTTACGTTTCTAAAGTTCCATAGAAATATAAGTAAACTCAACAGAATATCATGAAAATTCTCTTGAATGGCATATAAATCCCATAGAATTATATGATTTATATGTCTACTCAATTGAATTAGCGCGTGAGCTTCGAAAATTTCATTACAATTTAATAAAACTGGGCATATCCATAGATTAAAACCAGGAAACTAGAATGCCTGGGACACATCATGCGCAATTCTAGTAGATACAGACTCCTTCAGTGCAAACTACAAGGCAAAGTTGAAGGAAAAAGAAACATTGGGAGAAGAAAAATCTCGTGGCTTAAAAACTTGAGGAGTTGGTTCTCCACGACAACCACAGGCCTCTTCCGGGCAGCTGTGAACAAAGTAAAGATAGCCAATATGATAGCCAACATCCGGAACGGATAGGCACTTGCAGAAGATATCTATAGAAATATCATAATTTTCATAAATATCTTCAGCAATTTGCAAAGATTACATAAAAATTTTAGACATATCAAATTTTGTTGTATTTTATATAAATTTCGTAAAATGCCATAAACACTTCTATGCACGGATCTATCATATATTGACAGATGTAAGTACATGAATTTCTTTGTCATAAACGTCTTTTTATAGCTCATGGACCTCTTTATTGCCCGTGGGCTATAAAGAAACGCCAAACAAAAATATCGTACCTAATAGAAGCAGTTTGCAAATCAACTTGCAAAGTTTGCAAATCAACTTGCAAAAAGAAAAGTTTTCATTATAAATCGAGAATTGTACTTTTTGTTGAAAATTCATTTTGGCTAATTTATGTTGGCAATGCAATTAGAACAACTTTCCATATTAATATTCGGAGGTACAACCACTTGACTGTAATAATACATCAAATGGAATTAATTATGGAATTGTTATTAGTCGCTAGAGTTCATACCAGTACTTGAAAATTGTACTTTTCGTTGAAAATTCATTTTGGCTAATTTATGTTAGCAATGCAATTAGAACAACTTTCCATAATAATATTCGGAGGTACAACCACTCGACTGTAATAACACATCAAATTCGAATTGTTGTTAGTCGCTAAAGTTCGTGCCAGATAAGGTGTCACTTTTCTCATAAAACCGAAGTTCCTCCACTCTCCTGACGGACTGATGAACATAAATTCATCTGCACCTCTTGGAGCATCCTAGTATCATGAGGTACGATAATGAGCTAAAAGTCCCTGAGGAAAAAGCAACTGAATTATACTTATTCCAAACGATTTCATTTCTAAGGGAACAAAGTCGAAATTTTACTGTGTAGTGATAGTTAACCAAAATCAAGATAACCTAGGTGGAGTTTCCATAGAAAAATATTAATAATAAATAGCTCTATGTACCTCTATGTACTTCACGAGTACGATCCATCAATTTTCCAGATTATACAAGGCGAGTAAAAAGTAAGGAACCACCTGTCTGGACCCTTTATTATTATTTAAAAAAACAGTTTTTAACAAAAGTTTGATGGCTAATTATTTGCTACAACTTGACGGTTTAATTTTTTTTCTGTGACGCGTCACTTGAAAATGATTTAATTTGATAAAATATTTAAATTGGAACCAATTTTTGTCTATTAACAAATTTGATAGCATTTGTTTTTCTCTTCACGAATATCTAAAAATACCATTACGTTGCATAACAAAAATTTCTAAAACAATCGAGTTTAATGCCTGATTTCAAAATTGTGAAGAATTAAAGACTGCTTTGGAAAACAAAAAAAAAACAAAATAGAAGATAAAGAAAACAAAAAGTTTTAATACGTTATGGGGGAAAATAATGAAATTTTCTTTGATGATTTAATAAGAGATATAGTAACTCTAATCGGGACGAGATAAACTTGCGTTCGATTCATCACAGTTTCCTCTATCAAAACAACAAACAAAAGAAAACAACACAAATAGTTTTAATACATCATGGATGGAAATAATTAAATTTTCTTTGATGATTTAATAAGAGATATTGTAACTCTAATCGGGACCAAATAAACTTGCGTTCGATTCATCACAGTTATCTCTATCAAAACAACAAAGAAAGGAAACAACATAAAAAGTTTTAATACATCATGGATGGAAATAATGAAATTTTCTTTGATGATTGAATAAGAGATGTAGTAACTCTAATCGGGACCAAATAAACTTGCGTTCGATTCATCACAGTTACCTCTACCACAACAAGAAAGAAAAGAAAACAACACAAAAAGTTTTAATACATCATGGATGGAAATAATTAAATTTTCTTTGATGATTTAATAAGAGATGTAGTAACTCTAATTGGGACCAAATAAACTTGGGTTCGATTCATCACAATTACCTCTATCAAAACAACAAAGAAAAGAAAACAACACAAAAAGTTATAATACATCATGGATGGAAGTAATAAAATTTCCTTTGATGATTTATTAAGAGACGTAGTAACTGTAGTCGGGACCAAATAAACTAGCGTTCGATTCATCACATTTACCTCTATCAAAACAACAAAGAAAAGAAAACAACACAAAAAGTTTTAACACATCATGGATGGAAATAATGAAATTTTCTTTGATGATTGAATAAGAGATGTAGTAACTCTAGTCGGGACCAAATGAACTTGTGTTCGATTCATCACAGTTTCCTCTATCAAAACAACAAACAAAAGAAAGCAACACAAAAAGTTTTAATACATCATGGATGGAAATAATGAAATTATCTTTGATGATTGAATAAGAGATGTAGTAACTCTAATCGGGACCAAATAAACTTGCGTTCCATTCATCACAGTTACCTCTACCAAATCATTAAAGAAAAGAAAACAACACAAATAGTTTTAATGCATCATGGATGGAAATAATGAAATTTTCTTTGATGATTTAATAAGAGATGTAGTAATTCTAGTCGGGACCAAATAAATTTGCGTTCGATTCATCAAAGTTACCTCTATCAAAACCACAAAGAAAAGAAAACAACACAAAAAGTTTTAAGACATCATGGATGGAAATAATTAAATTTTCTTTGATGATTTAATAAGAGATGTAGTAACTCTAATTGGGACCAAATAAACTTGGGTTCGATTCATCACAATTACCTCTATCAAAACAACAAAGAAAAGAAAACAACACAAAAAGTTATAATACATCATGGATAGAAGTAATAAAATTTCCTTTGATGATTTATTAAGAGACGTAGTAACTGTAGTCGGGACCAAATAAACTAGCGTTCGATTCATCACATTTACCTCTATCAAAACAACAAAGAAAAGAAAACAACACAAAAAGTTTTAATACATCATCAATGGAAATATTGATATTTTCTTTGATAATTTAATAAGAGATATAGTAACTCTAGTCGGGATTGATCACAGTTACCTCTATAAAATCATCAAAGAAAAGGAAACAACACAAAAAGTTTTAATACATCATGGATGGAAATAATTAAATTTTCTTTGATGATTTAATAAGAGATGTAGTAACTCAAATTGGGACAAATAAACTTACGTTCGATTCATTACAGTTACCTCTATCAAATCATAAAAAAAAAGAAAACAACACAATAAGTTTCAATACATCATGGATGGAAATAATGAAAATTTCTTTGATGATTTAATAAGAGATATAGTAACTCTAGTCGGGACCATATAAACTTGCGTTCGATTGATCACAGTTACCTCTATCAAAACAATAAAGAAAAGAAAACACAATTTTTTTTAATACATCATGGATGGAAATAATGAAATTTTCTTTGATGATTTAATAAGAGATGTAGTAACTCTAGTCGGGACCAAATAAACTTGCGTTCGATTCATCACAAAGATGAATCGAATATTTTCGTACAGTTACCTCTATCAAAACAACAAAGAAATGAAAACAACACAAAGAGTTTTAATACATCATGGATGGAGATAATGAAATTTTCTTTGATGATTTAATAAGAGACGTAGTAACTCTTGACAGGACCAAACAAATTTCATCATCAAATCATCAAATAAAATAAATAAAACATTAAAAGTTTTAATGGGTGAAAAGTAATGACATTTTCTACGATGATGTAATAAGAGACGTAGTAACTCTTGTCAGGACCAAATAAACTTGGGTTCCATTCTTTACAGTTATGGAATATTTATTTTTTTATATTGTTTAAAAAAAATGTTTTTGTGATATTTTCATGGTTCCGAGAGAACACATATCGATGTGTAAGTACTTCATAATGCATTTTCATCATCAAATCATCAAATAAAATAATTAAAACACTAAAAGTTTTAATGGGTGAAAAGTAATGAAATTTTCTATGATGATATGATAAGAGACATAGTAACTCTTGCCAGGACAAAATAAACTTGGGTTCCATTCATTACAGTTATGTAATATTTATTTTATTATGGTGTTTTGAATTTTTTTTGTTTTTATGATATTTTTATGGTTCCAAGAGAACATACATCGATGTGTAAGTACTTCATAATGCATTTTGATCATCAAATCATCAAATAAAATAATTAAAACACTAAAAGTTTTAATGGGTGAAAAGTAATGAAATTTTCTATGATGATGTAATAAGAGACATAGTAACTCTTGTCAGGACCAAATAAACTTGGGTTCCATTCATTACAGTTATGTAATATTTATTTGTTGATGGTGTTTTGAATTTTTTTTGTTTTTGTGATATTTTCATGGTTCCAAGAGAACAAACATCGATGTGTAAGTACTTCATAATGCATTTTCATCATCAAATCATCAAATAAAATAACTAAAACACTAAAAGTTTTAATGTGTGAAAAGTAATGAAATTTTCTATATTGATGTGATAACAGACGTAGAAACTCTTGTCAGGACCAAATAAACTTGGTTTTGGTTCATCTCAGCCATGTATTAATGATTCATTATTATTATATAAATATATTAATATATTATTCATAATATAAATATGAAACATTAAAAAAAATTTCGTATTATTCATTAACTTTTTTTTGTGTTTTCTTTATTTTCTGTCACGATTTAATCAAAGACGTGGTACCTCTAGTCAGAGGCAAATTAACTTGGGTCTGGTTCATCTCAGTAGTGTAAGATTTATTACTTTCATCCAGGATGTATAATTTTTTTAGTTCTTTCTGTTTTCTTGTTCAAATCATCAAAGAAAATAAAGAAAACATATAGAACTGAAATTTTAAAACATCATGGACGATAATAATGAAACATTCTTTGATGATTTAATAAGCGATGTAGTAACTCTAGTCGAGACCATATGAACTTGGGTTTGATTCATCACAGTTATGTATAATTTAGTTATTGATGGTGTATTAAAATATTTGTTATTTTGATTTTTTTTTATAGTTTTATACATATTGATTTGTACTGTATGGATGCACTTTATGACTATTTTTTCAACTATATTTCAGCATGAAGTGGTAAACAAATGCTGATTAGGTTATTAAACAATTACGTCAAAATTCTGCTAATAATAGCAATAATTTCTTTGTTGAAAATTGCCACAATATTGGAAAATCAAAACAGAATCTTCATTTCTGTTGTTCATAATCAAGCCAAAAATTTACTATTTGAAATTATTATTTGGGAAATGTAGTTTTTGATTTTTGGTACTCATTTTTGTATCATTTGTAATATTGAAAATTGCCATAATATTTGAAAATAAAAACTGAATCCTCATTTGAGGTCTTCATTTTGTAGCTCAAAATTATAATCATGAAAAGTTTATACAAAATATATAAAAAATACATTTCTCAAAATGATAATTTATTGTTTAAAATAATTTCATTTTGAGAAATGTATATTTTAAATATTTGGTACTGACTTTTCATTATTTGTAATATTGATAATGGCAATCAAATTTCTGTTGTTATTGGAAAATTTATTATTTAAAATTGGTAACGAATTTAGATTTTTTTGTCATGATTGAATTGAATGTATTTTTTTAGATATTTGGTACCGACTTTTCATGATTCGTAATATTGATAATAGCAATAAAATTTGTCTTTTCGTTTGCGCTCTTCATAATCAAACTGAAAATTTATTATTTAAAATTATCATTTAGGTAACGTATTTAGATTTTTGTACTGATTGAATTGAATGTATTTTTTAAGATATTTGGTACTGACATTTCATGATTTGTAATATTGATAATAAAATGTCTGTTGTTACTGGATAATTGCCAAAATGTTTGAAAATTAAAACTGAGAAAAATATTGATGGAAGGGAATTTTATCAATATTACTATTAATTGCTAAGGAGTGATTTTGATAAATGTATTTTTTACATATTTGGTACCGACTTTTCATGATTCGTAATATTGATAATAGCAATAAAATTTGTCTTTTCATTGCGCTCTTCATAATCAAGCTGAAAAATTATTATTTAAAATTATCGTTTAGGTAACGTATTTAGATTTTTTGTACTGATTGAATTCAATGTATTTTTTTAAGATATTTGGTACTGACTTATCATGATTTGTAATATTGATAATGGCAATCACTCGAAGCTGTTCCAATCGCTGTTGTTACTGGAAAATTGCCATAATGTTTGAAAATCAAAACAGAATTTTCATTTCCGCTCTTCATATTCAAGCACAAAATTTATTATTTAAAATTATCATTTAGGTGACGTATTTAAAAATTTTGTAGTGATTGAATTGAATGTATCTATTAGATATTTGGTACTTACTTTTCATGGTTTGTATTGTTGATAATGGTAATAAAATTTCTGTTGTGTGAAAATTGCCATAAAATTTGTAATTCAAAACAGCATCATCATTTCCAATCGTGGCATTGAGCCCCTATAATTGTTTATCTCCGCAATTCATTGCCCCAATGTGCGCGAAGTTTGGCTCTAAACGACGGCCGACAAAGGGAAATCAAGAAATAATTTACTTTGTCCCCTTCGCCACGTCCTCCTCAGTTTTATCAATGTGCGAATGCGAGCAGGCGATTTCCATTCATCCTGCGCCTGTTCTGATTATTCATTCGGTCAGCCGTCCGTTTATCGAATGCCCCCACGGACAGGGGGGCCCAGAGGCCGGCGCGGGGGCGCACAGGTCTCCCTAACAATGAGGGGGCAAGTGTCAGTGTTTTTACCCCCTGGAAATATGGAGCGTAATGGTGCCCCCTCGAATCAATGCGGATTACAGGCCCAGAGCACGGAAGTGCGCGAATTGCCCTCACTTCCAATCCTGCCCTGAGAGCTCTAAGCCCTCCCCAAAAACTTACAAGGGTTAATTAGCTGACACAGGGATGGCAGATTTGATTATCAACACGAAATTGAATATTGATTGGTAACCTGCAGAGATTTTTGTCGTTGGATTATCTATTATAAAAGTTATCAAAGTTTTATTGACAACCGTTTATCAAATTTCAAAACAATATTGAGAGCCAATTCAATTGAGTTTGCATATAATTGTATGAAATTTGTAGATATGCATTTAAGATAATTTTCAAGATGTTCTGTTACATTTGCTTATATTTCTATGGTACTTTTATAATAATCCACTGAATCAGGTTGTAATTCTATAGATTAGATAAAAATTTGATATATTTCTGTGGTACTTTTATAAAAATCTATAGAATTTAATTGATTCAGGTTACTATTCTGTTGCAAAAAAAACTGGAAATTGTTATGATGTTCGTTGAAGATTGAGGAAGTGAGGAAGCGAGGAAGGTGGTACTGGCTCGATTAATAGATGCACAAGTCGAGGAACGTGTGGCACTGCTCAAGATTCCTATCGGATATGGCCGGAGTGTTACGTGGCAATTAAAATGCAGATATTTCCCTGTAATCGAGCGCGTTTAGTAATTTTGCCTGCTCTACGGAGCAACTCACATCCGCGAAATTACTAATGGAACAGAAGGGGGCGATTACGAAATCGCAATTATTATCCTTTTGCGATTCCGTACGCATCCTTAAATATTCAGGCGTTAGACAATGGCACTGGAGGCGCAAGCTTTCTACCGTTCATTAAAATGCCATTTCTTCATTAGCCATATTTATTGCGAATGAATAAGAGCCAAGGCGCGTTATTAATTCGGCGCTCCTTGCTAATTAGCGGGAGAACACGTGTTATTAATTGCTTAATTGCCGAGCTCCGCGAGCCACGCAAATCCGGGGGCGACGTTAGCCAAACAGCCCTAAGCCCTTGAGGCTCGCATCAGACTTCTAATGCTGTCTGAAAATTTTGCAGATTTTATAGTTTAGAACAGAAATTTACTCACTACTATTTTATTGGTGATATGGAGACACGAAAACCGTTTTCACTTCATTCAAATCGCTATATTTACAATACATGGGAATTTTAACAATATAAATTTGACTATTAAACAATTTAATGGGGTCGTCAGTTTTAATTCCCCTCCGATGAAAAGAGGCGTTTGGCCCAAGGGATACGAACCTGCAACCCTTAACATAAGGCACAAGTGCATTAACTACATACCCATATCAGTAAAACGACTAATATTATCTTGTTATTTAATTATTATTTATTGAATTTTTAATATACACAAAATTTTTGCATCCAATTTAATTGAACAAGCCTAAAGTTATAAAGTAGTCACAATAATAATAATCACAGTTATTGATATTATATTATTATTAATAATATTTGAGTTTTGAGTATGTAAATGGTATTGCATTTGCAGTTAATTATTCTTTAATTCCGCTTTGTTCGCCGCTTGGAAATGCAGAGAGTGGCTGGTCAGGGTTTGACCGTCGTTCCTGCCAAATCGATTTATGAATGTCCCTTCGAGGACGACGGGGGGTTGATGAGTGGACGGTCGGAGTGATGTCCGGCTAAGAATCGCGTGCACCATTTACGATGATGGGTTTTAATGGGGGCGCTTGGAATGGCTCTGGCGTACACTTCTCATTGAGAAGTAAACTATAACGCAATAGTAGTAATAATGAGGCACGTGTGAAGTAATGAGTTAACGCTTCGACTAATCAATAGTCAGGGGTTCGATTCTCGCCCAAGTGGCTGGGTATTTTATAGTACTGGTACTGGTATTTTATAGTATTGATTTGATGATGGCTGATGATGGCTGAATTTTAGGTATTAGCTATTACTGAAATTTCTGACAATTTATTATTTGCAAATTTGGTACTAGATTCCTGTACAGTGCACCTGAAACTAATTCTCCTGAAAATTTGACAAAGTTTCAGTATTAAATAAGGGAGAAAATCAAACATATAATATTCTGCATTGACAAGTATGGGTTAACTATTACTGAAATTTCTGAAAAAAAATTATTTGCAAATTTGATATTACATTCCTTTACAGTATACCTGAAACTAATTCTACTAAAAATTTAACAAAGTTTCAGTATTAAATAATTGAGAAAATCAAATATATAACTTTCTGCATTGAAAAGTCTGAGTTAGCTATTACTGAAATTTCTGAAAATTTATTGTTTGTAAATTAGATTTTAGATTCCTGTACAACGTACCTAAAACTAATTCTCCTAAAAATTTAACAAAGATTCAGTACTAAATAAGGGAGAAAATCAAACATTTAAATTTCTGCATTGACAAGTATGAGTTAGCTATTACTGAAATTTTTGAAAATTTAGTATTAGCAAATTTGATTTTAGATTCGTGTACAGTATATGTGAAACTAATTCTCCTGAAGATTTGACAAAGTTTCAGTATTAAATAATTGAGAAAATCAAATATATAACTTTCTGCATTCACAAGTACGAGTTAGCTATTACTGAAATTTCTGAAAATTTATTATTTGCAAATTTGATATTAGATTACTGTATAGTGCACATTAAACAAATTCTCCTGAAAATTTGACAAAGTTTCAGTGTTAAATAAGGGAGAAAATCAAACATATAACTTTCTGCATTGACTTGTATGGGCCAGCTATTACTGAAATTTCTGAAAATTTATTATTGGCATATTTGATATCAAATTTGTATACAGTACACCTAAAACTAATTCCCCTGAAAATTTAACCAAGATTCAGTATTAAATAAGGGAGAAAATCAAACATATAACTTTCTGCAATGACAAGTATGGCATAGCTATTACTGAAATTTCTGAAAATTTATTATATGCAAATTTGATATTATATTCGTATACAGTACACCTAAAACTACTTCTCCTGAAAATTTGACAAAGTTTTAGTATGAAATAAGGGAGAAAATCAAACATATAACTTCCTGCATTGATAAGTATGGGTTAGCTATTACTGAAATTTCTGAAAATTTATTATTGGCAAATTTGTTATTAGATTCCTGTACAATACATCTTAAACTAATTCTCCTGAAAATTTGATAAAGTTTCAGTATTAAATAAGGAAGCACATCAAACATATATCTTTCTGCATTGACAAGTATGGGCTGGCTATTACTGGAATTTCTGAAAATATATTATTTAAATATTTGATGTTAGATTCGTGTAAAGTACACTTAATACTGATACTACTGAAAATTTTACACAGATTCAGTATTAAATAAGGGAGAAAATCAAACATATAACTTTCTGTATTGACAAGTAGGAGTTAGCTGTTACTGAAATTTTTGAAAACTTATTAGTTGCAAATTTGGTAATAGATTCCTGTATAGTACACCTAAAACCAATTCTCCTGAAAATTTGACCAAGTTTCATTATTAAGTAAGGGAGAAAATAAAATATATAACTTTCTGCATTGACAAGTACGAGTTAGCTATTACTGAAATTTTTGAAAATTTATTATTTGCAAATTTAGTATAAGATTCCTGTACAGTACACCTGAAACTAATTCTCCTGAAAATTTAAGAAAGATTCAGTATTAAATAAGGGACAGATTCGAACATATAACTTTCTGCATTGACAAGTATGGGTTAGTTTTTACTGAAATTTCTGACAATTAATTATTTGCAAATTTGGCATTAGATTCCTATACAATGTACCTAAAACTAATTCTCCTAAAAATTTGACAAAGTTTCAGTACTAAATAAGGGCGAAAATCAAACATATAACTTTCTGCATTGATAAGTATGTGATAGCTCTTACTGAAATTTCTGAAAATTTATTATTTGCAAATTTGTATTTAGATTCGTGTACAGTATACTTGAAACTAATTCTTCTGAAAATTTGACAAAGTTTCAGTATAATATAAGGAACAAAATCAAACATATAACTCTCTGCATTGACAAGTATGAGTTAGCTATTACTGAAATTTCTGAAAATTTATCTTTGCAAATTTTATTATAGATTCGTATACAGTACACCTGAAACTAATTCTCCTGAAAATTTGACATGGTTTCGGTATGAAATAAGGGAGAAAATCAAACACATAACTTTCTGCATTGACAAGTATGAGTTAGCTATTGCTGAAATTTCTGAAAATTTATTATTTGCAAATTTGATATTAGATTCGTGAACAGTGCACCTGAAACTAATTCTCCTTAAAATTTGACAAAGTTTCAGTATTAAATAATGCAGAAAATTAAACATATAACTTTCTGCATTGACAACTATGAGTTAACTATTTCTGAAATTTCTGAAAAATAAATATCTACTAATTTGATAATAGATTCGTATACAGTACACTTGAAGCTAACTCTCCTGAAAATTTAACAAAGATTCAGTACTGAATAAGGTAGAAAATCAATCATACAACTTTCTACATTGTCAACTATGGGTTTACTATTACTGAAATTTCTGAAAATTTATTATTTGCAAATTTGATATTAGATTCGTGTACAGTATACCTGAAAATAATTCTCCAGAAAATTTAACAAATATTCAGTATTAAATAATAGAGAAAATCAAACATATCACGTTCTGCATTGACAAGTATGGGTTAGCTATTTCTGAAATTTCTGAAAATTTAATATTTGTAATTTTTCATTAGATTCGTATACAGTACAGCTGAAGTTAATTGTCCTGAAAATTTAACAAAGATTCAGTATTAAATAAGGGAGAAAATCAAACATATAACTTTCTGCATTGACGAATATGTGTTAGCTATTAGTGAAATTTTTGAAAACTTATTATTTGCAAATTTGGTAATAGATTCGTATACAGTATACCTGAAAACAATTCTCCAGAAAATTTAACAAATATTCAGTATTAAATAATAGAGAAAATCAAACATATCACGTTCTGCATTGACAAGTATGGGTTAGCTATTTCTGAAAATTTAATATTTGTAATTTTTCATTAGATTCGTATACAGTACAGCTGAAGTTAATTGTCCTGAAAATTTAACAAAGATTCAGTATTAAATAAGGGAGAAAATCAAACATATAACTTTCTGCATTGACGAATATGTGTTAGCTATTAGTGAAATTTTTGAAAACTTATTATTTGCAAATTTGGTAATAGATTCGTATACAGTACACCTGAAACTAATTCTCCTTAAAATTTGACAAAGTTTCGGTATTAAATAAGGAAGCAAATCAAGCACATAACTTTCTGCATTGACAAGTATGGGTTAGCTATTACTGAAATTTCTGAAAATTTATTATTGGCAAATTTGATATTAGGTTCCTGTACAATACATCTTAAACTAATTCTCCTGAAAATTTGATAAAGTTTCAGTATTAAATAAGGAAGCACATCAAACATATATCTTTCTGCATTGACAAGTATGGGCTAGCTATTACTGGATTTTCTGAAAATATATTATTTAAAAATTTGATATTAGATTCGTGTAAAGTACACTTAATACTGATACTACTGAAAATTTTACACAGATTCAGTATTAAATAAGGGAGAAAATCAAACATATAACTTTCTGCATTGACAAGTACGAGTTAGCTGTTACTGAAATTTTTGAAAACTTATTAGTTGCAAATTTGGTAATACATTCCTGTATAGTACACCTAAAACCAATTCTCCTGAAAATTTGACCAAGTTTCATTATTAAATAAGGGAGAAAATCAAATATATAACTTTCTGCATTGACAAGTACGAGTTAGCTATTACTGAAATTTTTGAAAATTTATTATTTGCAAATTTAGTATAAGATTCCTGTATAGTACACCTGAAACTAATTTTCCTGAAAATTTAAGAAAGATTCAGTATTAAATAAGGGACAGATTCGAACATATAACTTTCTACATTGACAAGAATGGGTGAGTTTTTACTGAAATTTCTGACAATTAATTATTTGCAAATTTGGCATTAGATTCCTATACAATGTACCTAAAACTAATTCTCCTAAAAATTTGACAAAGTTTCAGTACTAAATAAGGGCGAAAATCAAACATATAACTTTCTGCATTGATAAGTATGTGATAGCTCTTACTGAAATTTCTGAAAATTTATTATTTGCAAATTTGTATTTAGATTCGTGTACAGTATACTTGAAACTAATTCTTCTGAAAATTTGACAAAGTGTCAGTATAATATAAGGAACAAAATCAAACATATAACTTTCTGCATTGACAAGTATGAGTTAGCTATTACTGAAATTTCTGAAAATTTATCTTTGTAAATTTTATATTAGATTCGTATACAGTACATCTAAAACTAATTCTCCTGAAAATTTGACAAAGATTCAGTACTAAATAATGAAGAAAATCAAACAAATTACTTTCTGCATTGACAAGTTTGGGTTAGCTATTACTCAAATTTCGGAAAATTTATTATTTGCCAATTTGATATTAGATTCGTATACAGTACATCTAAAACTAATTCTCCTAAAAATTTAACAAAGATTTAGTATTACATAATGGAGAAAATCAAACATATAACTTTCTGCATTGACAAGTATGGGTTAACTATTACTGAAATTTCTGAAAAATTATTATTTGCAAATTTGATATTAGATTCCTGTACAGTACACCTTAAACTAATTCTCCTGAAAATTTAACAAAGTTTCAGTATTGAACATGTGAGAAAATCAAACATATAACTTTCTGCATTGACAAGTATGGGTTAGCTGTTACTGAAATTGCTGAAAATTTGTTACTTGCAAATTTGGCATTAGATTCCTGTACAGTGCACCTAAATCAAATTCTCCTGAAAATTTGACAAAGTTTCAGTATTGAATGTTAAAAATGTCTGACATATACTAAAACTTACAGTACAAAAATTTTAACAAAAGTAATTTTGTTATCAAATTTTTCTAATACACGTATTTTCTCAGTGTGTTACTGCGATATCGGTTTGTGCCTCTTCGTTTCCGCAGAGCGCGAGGTTATTGCTCGAATATTAATGCGAGACCGTTCGTTTGTGAAATTGTTATCATTATATGTAAAAGACGGACGCGTCTCGTATGAATTCCGGCCGCAAATTGCGTCCTAATTATGGAAAAGCGCGCCGACAAACGCGCGCTTCTTCGAAACGCCGAGAGACAATGAGAGCGTCGATTTTTCGAGGAGAACCAGTTGATGAATCGGGGCCAATTAATTACGCGGGAGGGAAAAAGTCGCACATAACATCAGATCGACGTTTTAAACTCCAACCTCTCCGCCCCCGCGACGGCGACGCCGACGCCGACGCCGACGCCGCCGCCTATGTGCGCGCCCGTGTCGTTACATAACGTGTCCGGGCGCCTTCCTCCTCCTCCCCGCGCCGCCTGCACCTCTTCCTCTTCCGCGCGGTGAGCGGCGCCGCGACGCCAGGCGTCGGAGTACATAAGCGTATTCAGATTAGGGCGCGCAGCCGCGATCGCCCCATTAGATATGCACCAATGCCCGCGTCCCGCCCCCGGGGCAGGCGGGGGTGGCGTGTGCGGGGGCGATATTTTACTTTAAAACGGATTTCTATTGGCGCCGCCGGATTCCGATATCAAACTCCAGATATGGATCCTGGGGAGACGCGAGGGACTTCCCTGCACACACTAACACTCGCGCGCACGTGAACACGCGTGCAAGGGCAAGGGCCGAAGGGCGAGGGGCGCCCGAGGAAAACTCATTTCCCTTTAGTACTGAGGTGCAGGACGAGCGGAAGATTAAAGCTTTAATTGGATGGATATTCTACGCAAAACTGGACGCAACACTTTTTGCGTACACGAAGAAACAAACATAAAAGAAAAACCTTAACTCGGCGGCAAAACCAAGAAACAACTCTAATGTGGGCAGCACATTACTTTCCAAACGTATTTATCCTTATAAAAATCCATATGAAAAATTATTTCATAATTTAGTATAGAATATTAAAGGAAGCAGCTCATAGGGACATATGGACGTCACAAATAGGATCAACACAAAAATAATTTTCTCCAATTCATTTGTAATCAACTACAAGTTAAATTTGCCCCTTAATTCTCGAAACCTTAATAATAACGTAAAATCAGTGATACTCCGGCCAGATCACCGGAGAATTTAGAGAATAATTACCCTGAACCCACCCACACACATTCCAATTCTAATTTCCTACATGTGAAATAAACCATTCAGTCCACTCTTTCGTAATGCTTATAGCGACAGATAACTGCATTAATGCATAAACTTGCAATTAATATAAGCAAACAAATCTATAAACAAATCTACTAGTCATGGAAAAATAAATTAAGGCGCATATTCAATTTTCGGAATATAAAACATTCACCTGATTAATTTAAAAAAATACGAAACAGTGAAGAAACTATCACTATCTACCAAACTGCTTTGAATGAAACTTGGCAAATCTGTTAATTTTTGAATGAAACTTGGGAAATTTGTCAAATACTTATTCAATACCTATTCAATTTTTATCTGCATGTAAAGATTTTGGATCTTAGAGAAATTTTGTATCTATAAGGAATCAGAATTAGCCACTTTCATTAGCTACTAGCTATAATATAGAAAATTAGGATGTCTTATAATTTTTTGGTCGCATATTCAAGAATTTGTTTCATAATTTAGTGTATATCATAGAAAAGGGGAAAAGGAAGAGGAAAACGAGAGGTTAAAATGAGGATGTTTCAATTATCTGACGAATATTCAAGAATTAGTTTCATGATTTTATTTAGAAGATTGTAGAAGAGAAGTATCCGTTTATTTTTTGTTTTGTTTGCTGAACATTCAAGAATAAGTTTCATAATTTAGTCAAGAATATAGAATAGGAACATTTGTTTTAATTTGTGGCATATTCAAGAATAAGTTTATTATTTAGTGTCGTATATAGGATAAGAGAATGTGCTTGCTTAATTTGGCTGAAAACTCAAGAATTAGTTTCATGATTTAGTGTAGAATATAAGAAAGAAGGATGCCTTATATTTTTTTGGTAGAATATTCACCAATTTGATTCATATTTTAGTGTAACATATAAAGAAAGAGAATCTGTTTGATTTTTTATGAATATTCAGGAATGTCAGTTCTTAGAGAAATATTGTCCTTATTAGGAATCAGAATTAACTAGTTCCATTACTAATGAATTATTAGTTAGAGTGAAGTAAAGAAAATAATGATGTTTTTTAATATTGTAGAAGAATACTCAAGAATTAGTACTATTCTTTCATGTAATATATAGAAGAGGATGATCTGCCTGATTTTTTGGATGGATATTCAAGAATTTTGGATCTTAGAGAAATTTTGTATCTATAAGGAATCAGAATTAGCCACTTTCATTAGCTACTAGCTATAATATACAAAATTAGGATGCCTTATAAATTTTTGGTCGCATATTCAAGAATTTGTTTCATAATTTAGTGTATATCATAGAAAAGGGGAAAAGGAAGAGGAAAACGAGAGGTTAAAAAGAGGATGTTTCAATTATCTGACGAATATTCAAGAATTAGTTTCATGATTTTATTTAGAAGATTGTAGAAGAGAAGTATCCGTTTATTTTTTGTTTTGTTTGCTGAACATTCAAGAATAAGTTTCATAATTTAGTTAACAATATAGAATAGGAAGATTTGTTTTAATTTGTGGCATATTCAAGAATAAGTTTTATTATTTAGTGTAGTATATAGGATAAGAGAATGTGCTTGCTTAATTTGGCTGAAAACTCAAGAATTAGTTTCATGATTTAGTGTAGAATATAGAAAAGGAGGAAAATAATGATGTATTTTAATGTTTTAGTAGAATATTCAAGAATTAGTACTATTATTTAATGTAATATATAGAAGAGGATGATCTGCCTGAACTTTTAGATTTTGGTTTAAATTTTCTAACAGAATATTTAAGAATTAGTTTCATGATTTTGTTTAGAAGATTGTAGAAGATCCATTTATTGTTTTTGGGCTGAACAGTCAAGTATAAGTTTCATAATTCAGTTTACAATATAAAATAGGAGGATCTGTTTTAATTTTGTGGCATACTCAAGAATGAGTTTCATGATTCTGAAAAGATTATACAAAATGTATATTTGAATTTTTACGCTGAAAATTCGAGAATTAGTTCTGTGATTTAGTCTAGAATATAGAATACGAGGATGTGCTTGCTCTTTTGGATGAAAATTCAATAATAAGTTTCTGATTTGGTGTAGAATATATAAAAGGAGGAATAGGAAGAGGAAAAGGACAGGTGAAAAGGAGGATGTCTAAATTTTCTGTTAGTGTTAGTTTCATGATTTCGTTTAAGTGATTGTAGAAGATAATTTTTCGTCTATTTATTATTGTTGTAGAACATTCAAGAATAACTTTCACAATTTAGTTTACAATACAGAATAGGAGGATCTTTTTTTAATTTTGTAGCACATTCAAGATTTAATTTCATGATTTACTAAAGATTTGACAGAATGTGTATACATATATTTGCATTTTTTGTGATGAAAATTCGAGAATAAGTTTCATGATTTAGTGCAGAACATAGAAGAGGGTATCAGTTTCTATTTTTTACTGAATATTTTGGAATTGGTGTTTTGATCTAATATAGAATAATATAATGGGAGTATCCGTTTTCATTTATTTGACTGAATATCCAAGTATTACTTACTGTTTCTGTTTCTTTTTGATTTTAGCGACTATTCAAGAATTAGTGTTTTATGATTTGGTATAGAATACACAAATGGAGTATCTGTTTTAATGATTCGCACTGAAAACTCAAGAATTAGTTTCATGATTTAGTGCGGAATGTAGGAATAAAACATCTGTTTTAATTGTTTAGCCAAATATTCAAGGAATAGTTTCACCATTTAGTGTACCATGTTGAATTATTTGGTATAGAATATGGATAAGAGGAAGAATTGAATTATTTTTGGTAGAATATTCTATTAGAACATAGTAGGTAGAATTAGTAGGTAGAAAATAATTTGGAAGAATTAGTTTCATGATTATAGTGTAGCATAAAGAAGAGGAGGATCTGCATTCATTTATTGTATAAATATTCAAGAATATTAGTAATTTCGATAAATATTAGTTCTTGTATAAGTTTTCGACAAATTTTTCAAAACTTTGATACAATCACCGCCAGCCAATAAATCCCGATAACCATGGGTGTATATTATTATACTTTTTTGTACTTTTTTTATCCACACCATGGGAAATATTTTGCTGCAAAAATTCTCAAATCAACACATATCGAATTCGATAACTTTTACACTGGTAAACACGAGCGTTATAGAGAGAGAGAGAGAGAGAGAGAGAGAGAGAGAGAACAATGTTTTTTTTTTAATAAAAATGCAAATTTTGTATCAAATTCTAAACTCCATTATTCAAATCTATTAAAATTACTTCAACATTTATGTGCCCAAAATTGGACTGGATAATATTTTCAAAAGTGAATAATTACACAATAACAGCTATTCAGTTCAAATCCGCCTCAATTAAACCGCAGCTCATTAGGGAGAACAAACAAGCGCAGGTGCAGATAGCGATCTCCGCCTCATATATGAAGCATTAAATTTTTAACACCATGCTAAACACATCCATTATTTATCATTCGCCCCTCTCCTGATGCACTGTCAAAATAATGATTAGAGGAATCACCATACAAAAGTCGTTTGTTAATACTCGCAGCTACAAAAAAAAAAATCATTAAAACTTACTGCTCTGCTCTTCCGCAATTACAATTGATAATTGCCGTGTGTATCTGTGCTCGCTAGGCTTGTATTCGTTTCCACTTGTGCCGGCGCGTTGTTTGATATGAATTAACGGCGAACACAATGACCGAGCGCACATCAATCCGCGATATTAATGATGGGAGGTTGTGTAATTGCGCAAAAAAAATTCTAATTCGCAGCGAAATGCGGGTTTTAATAAGTAATTAGTTGCTGTGTGTTGGTTTACGTAGATGCACTCGATAGGGAATCATTTAATTCGGAGAATTAATGAAATCAACAAAAATAATAAATCGAAAAGCAAAAACACAGAAAGAACCCAAAGCTATATATATAGCTATATCTCAATCGCATATCACAATTTCAAGGAAATCTAACGAAATGGTCAGAAAACAAGAGAAATTCCAACAAATGCCACAATATGTGAGTTTTCTTTTCGAAAACCTGTGATTTTGTTGTAAAAATCTAATTTTCAAAATGTTATTCGTTAGTCTTTTCACGTATTCTTTTTTATTTCATTGAATTTATCTTTGTTTTTATAAATTTTGGCCCAGATTTTAAACTCTGAACACAGAAACGGACGAATGAAAACATTCACATTTCTAAAACTCGGTACTATTTTTATTTTTATCTAAGAAGTCTGTGGTTTAATTTTATCAAGTTTTATACATGAACACCAACAAAAATGATCTGACAGGGAAAAAATTATTAAACATCAGATTTCTAACAACGTTGCCTAATTCATATAATAAAATAATTAAATTATTACTTCAATCATTCAAGTGTGCTTGAATTATTAAGTAAACCAATCATCAACTATATTTTATATTATAATTTGACTGATTTGTTTTTGTAATATAAAAATAGCAAATGCATTCTCTACTCAATAGATACTCAATATTATGGCAACATTGCCCACTGTCATAAAATATAACCTCCTTTTTTTAAAATATAACCTTATTTTTCAAGTCTAGTGACTTTTTACATTGGCCAACAGTAATGTCACCCTAACAGAACCAACTTAGAAATAAAAATGGAACAAAGTTTATTAAATAACTAAAATTTTATGAGAATTCCATAGAAATTTTATAAAATTTGATAATAACTCTGTTCATTTTGAAGTTTGTAAATTTGTTATTATTATTCAATGTTATTACATTGACCAACAATACTGTCACCCTAACAGAGCCAACTTAGTTAAAAATAAAAATGGAAGAGTTTACTGAAATAATAAAATTTGATGACAATTCCATAGAAATTTTATAAAATTTGATGATAACTCAGTCAATTTTGAAGTTAAATTATGCTAATACTAGAGTTTCGAAAATTCAGAGCAATTTTATAAGAAATTCTGTTAATTTTAATGGAAATCTTTAAATGGAAAACAGTGTTTACTAAAATAACTAAAATTTGATGACAATTCCATAGAAATTTTATAAAATTTGATGATAACTCAGTAAATTTTGAAGTTAAATTATGCTAATACTAAAGTTTCGAAAATTCCTCGCAATTTTATAAGAAATTTTGTTAATTTTATTGGAAATCTCAAAAATTTCATAAATTTGTATAATAATAACAACAATACTGTCACCCTAACAGAGCCAACTGAGTTAAAAATAAAAATGGAACAGTGTTTACTAAAATAACTAAAATTTTATGACAATTCCATAGAAATTTTATAAAATTTGTTGATAACTCAGTAAATTTTGAAGTTAAATTATGTTAATACCAAAGGTTCGAAATTGCCTCGCAATTTTATAAGAAATTCGGATAATTTTAATGGAAGTCTTTAAATGGAAAACAGTGTTTACTAAAATAACTAAAACTTGGTGACAGTTCCATAGAAGTTTTATAAAATTTGATGATAAGTCAGTAAATTTTGAACTTTGTAAATTTGTTATTCAATGTTATTACATTGACCAATAATACTGTCACCCTTACAGACCCAACTTAGTTAAAAATAAAAATGGAACAGATTTTTCTAAAATAACTAAAATTTGACGACATTTCCATAGAAATTTTATAAAATTTGATGATAATCCAGTAAATTTTCAAGTTAAATTATGCTAATACTAAAGTTTCGAAAATTCCTCGCAATTTTATAAGAAATTCTGTGAATTTTAATGGAAATATCAAGAAATTCATAAATTTGTTTTAATACTTACAAATACAGAAAAACATAAACATTAAATTCTTGAAGAAATTTTGCAAATTTTTGTCAGTACTAACAGAACCAACTTAGAAATAAAAATGGAACAGAGTTTACTAAAATAACTAAAATTTTATGAGAATTCCATAGAAATTTTATAAAATTTGATGATAACTCTATACATTTTGAAGTTTCTAAATTTGTTATTATTATTCAATGTTATTACATTGACCAATAATACTGTCACCCTAACAGAGCCAACTTAGTAAAAAATAAAAATGGAACAGAGTATAATAACTAAAATTTGATGACAATTCCATAGAAATTTTATAAAATTTGATCACAACTCAGTAAATTTTTGTAGTTAAATTATGCTAATACTAAAATTTCGAAACTTCTTAGCAATTTTATAAGAAATTCTGTTAATTTTAATGGAAATCTCAAGAAATTCATAAATTTGTTGAATACTTACAACAATACTGTCACCCTAACAGAGCCAACTTGATTAAAAATAAAAATGGAACAGAGTTTACTAAAATAACTAAAATTTTATAAGAATTCCATAGAAATTTTATAAAATTTGATGATAACTCAGTAAATTTTTAAGTTTGTAAATTTGTTATTATTATTCAATGTTATTACATTGACCAATAATACTGTCACTCTAACAGAGCCTCAACTTAGTTAAAAATAAAAATGGAACAGGGATTACTAAAATAACTAAAATTTGATGACAATCTCATAGAAATTTCATAAAAGTTGATGATAACTCAGTAAATTAAATTATGCTAATATGAAAGTTTCGAAAATTCCTCGCAATTTTATGAGAAATTCTGTGAATTTTAATGGAAATATCAAGAAATTCATAAATTTGTTTAATACCTACAAATACAGAAAAAAATAAACATTAAATTCTTGAAGAAATTTTGCAATTTTTTGTCAGTGCTAAGAGCTTCATAAATTTTTATAATATATAGAGGGTGTAAAAAATGGAACAGAGTATATCTATTTGAAGATATATTATTGTATATACATTAACGATACATACATTAAAAGATACATACATTAAAATTGGTACCACTAAAATTTTATTTATTTATCCTTCGTTCTGAGTCTGCCATTATTATCATGTCGTCTGCAAACATAAATATTTGCATTTTTATCATTTCCAGTTTCCTATATCCTATAATCGTATTTGCAGTCCTTTCTTTGCTTGTCCTTATTGCTTCATCTATGAGGGATGCGAAGAGTAAAGGGCTCAAAATGCAACCTTGTTTTGGTCCAATTTCGGTCTTGAACTCCTCTGATTCGTTTGTTCCTATTCTCACCTCTCTTTTGTATTTTCGCAGGTTTAAAATGATGCATGTCATATTTTTTGACTAAATTAGGCAGTATCAATAGAAAATTTAACAAATTTTGGAGTTTAGTTGGAAAAACTGGACTATATCGACAGTTGGAACTGAACATTTTACAGATTTTCACATCTGATGCTAAAAACATCATATATTCCATAAGTTGTTGATGAAAATTTGTCAGATTTGGGCAGATGCATTTAAAAATTGATAAATTTGGGGTGAAATTTGATTAATTTTTCCATTTTCGCAAGTTTCAAAAGTGGCATGTGATATTTTTTTACTAAATTGGGTAGTATGAATAGAAAATTTAACAAATTTTGTAGTTTAGTTAGAAAAACTGTACTATATCGACAGTTGGAACTGAACATTTTACAGATTTTCACATCTGATGCTAAAAACATCATATATTCCATAAGTTGTTGATGAAAATTTGTCAGATTTGGGCAGATGCATTTAAAAATTGATAAATTTGGGGTGAAATTTGATTAAGTTTTCCATTTTCGCAAGTTTCAAAAGTTGCATGTGATATTTTTTTATTGGGCAGTATGAATACAATATTTAACATATTTTGGAGTTTAGTTAGAAAAACTGTACTATATCGACAGTTTGAAGTGTACATTTTACAGATTTTCACAATAATCTGGAGAAATTTTTATACTTACAGTTGTAAATTTGACGGATTTGGACACGAGATGGAGATGATGATGGCGATGGCGAAAGTAAAACAAAAAATTAACAACTACATGAAGTGCATTGTCAATAGATTACCTTCATTATCAACAATCAAACTTCATACCACAATTGTTATAAGTATTTGTTATGATTTAAAAGCATACTTGATAGAATTTTAAATCTCTTTATGTAGAACATGTTGTGGGTATACAGGAAATAGTGACCATATCAAAATGTAACAGAAATGAATTACAATTGGACAATTGGAAGTGAAAATTTGATTAATTTTTCCATTTTAGCAAGTTTGAAGATTTGCATGTAATTTTTTTGTCTCTCTCTACCTCTCTTTTTCTAACATATTCCTTATGTCATCTCTTATTACTCTATTAAATGCTTTTTTCAGGTCTATGAAGCATATGTCTAGTTATTTTCCTTTTCTGATCGTGTTGTTTATTAGTTGTCTCATTGGTACCACTAAAAGTGGTACCAATTTCACAAAAAAAATGAAGAGTAGCAGTTAAGGTGGTTTGGCCATTTTTACATTTTAAATTTATTTTGGAATGTTTGTATGGAAATAGTTTTCTAACTAATAATTGCCATCTTGTTTTCGAATTAAAAAAAATCTGTTATAAGGTGATTGTGGAAATTGTATAGAATATTGAATGAAGAGAAACGCCCATGGTGCAAATTACCGCAGTTTCATTACTTCAGCCGCAATCAAGCCAATGACGCGGCCCACAGATGTGTTAAAATTTCGCAAAAGCTGACGCCATTGGACGCGAAAGTTTCGTGCCTTTGCATAACGAAGAGCCGCGAAGAGCGAAATCGGCACCTCGCCATTCACGCGCACGTATATTTTCGCTCCCACCTCGCCGAAGAACGTTCAATCAGTGGCGATTGATTAATTAATAAGTACATTAACACATAAGTACATTAAAATCGTGCCTAATTAAGCCGAAAAGTACGTTGGAGCGGCCCGATGCTTATCTCCATCCCCATGCAAGGAAACCCTTCGATCCGCACCTTTGTCCCTTAAAAAATCGCTGTAACCTCATCCGTTCGACCCAAATCTCTCAGAAAAGTGTGAGAAATTCGTGCGCAAAAAAGCGGCGAGGGTGCGAGCCGGCCCTTGTGCGTATGTTGATTAAGGGCGAGGCTCCTGTAGCGGTAAAAAGCGGGCGCAGGGAGGGAATTGTGTAAAATTTGGTTTTACAGAAGGAAAGAAGGAAAAAAAACGGCGCAAAGTAGGTCGCAAGGTGGGACCCCGAAAAATCCCGTTTCCTGGGAAAAATAAAGCCACCCTTGGAGGGATTTTTATAATAAAACCTATTCATGCCGCGGCCGTTTTGCATCCCTCGCTTTTTTACGTGTTTGCCGAGTTTTTTGGGGGGTGCACACACACACACGGGAGAAAGAAAGAAAAAAACGGGCGAAGGGATGCAGATAATTCGCCGGGATATGCGTGTGAATTCCCGAGAGCGAGGAATAATTGCATTAGGGCAAGTGAGCGGGGTATCGGAAAGGAGTAAACCGTGGAAACTTATGCGGCAGTAATTCCCGGTTACGTACGAGCGGCCGTTAATATTTTACATGTTTGGCAACCTGACAATCGCCGAAAAAATTAATAACCCCCGGCATTATCAAGATGTTGTAAAACTCCCCGCCGGCTGCGGCAGTAAAGAAGTTTCACAATAAAATTTCATAAATAATTTTTCAGCATAATTGCTTTATCCGGCGCGTTACCCCTTTATAACATAGTAAAGCCCGAGTAAGTTTAATATTAGAGTGTATATTATTGAAGAGGCAAGTCCGCGCTCGCCGCCCTTGCACAACAAAGGTACCAAAGGGCGCACTGCATAAGGGCCAGAGTCCCGCCGCCGCGCATTAAAATCAATACAACTTCGTATATATGCCATAATATATCTGCAGTTCGCCATTCACCATTCACCGGGGGCGGACGGGAGTGTGTCGCGCGATCACCATACCCACCCACGCACCCCACCCACCCCCGGCCGAAAACCATCAATTAACGGCATACCTTGGCCCCGCACAAAGTACCTTGCTGCCTTTGTTATTCTAATGCCTCCGGGGGGATGAGGCCCCAGCACGGGGTGTCCGGGGGCGCAGGTAGACGCATTTTTTGCCAAAAAAGCGCGCAAAGGCACCCTTATTCACTCTCGGACCAGAAGGAGAACTCTGGAGCCGGACGAATGTAAATGTTGGACGACTTTACGATCGCAGCCCCCTGCCAGGACGGGTTTACGGCCGCTGGTCCGGCTAACAGGGTGCCTGGCAGATTGATGAGCGGAAGATATGCCAGAAATTTGAATAGATTTGTTACTCTGCCAGCGTACTGATTAATTAATCTGAATACCTTCCTCGGTCAGCACGAAAATACTCTATTAGCATTTGGAAGGGGTATTTGAAAAGCAGCACTGCAAGGGTACGACAATAAAACGTATTTACGTATAATTAGTCATAGCCACAAAAATAGCCCCTCGTTGAATAAGCATCAAAAGCATTTACATATTCACGTAGCAATTTGTAATCACTCTCTTCATTTCATAAATAACAAAATATATCTCATACTAAGAGATTGTAATGACTATGTTCAACCAAAAGTGTGCAGAAATACATTTCATTCTAACTCGCATTTGTCAAAATCAATAAAAATCTTAAAAACCCTACCCTCAGATGTCAAAGCAGAAGATTTTATATGTAGCCTTAAGAAGTTCCTGCATGGACGAGTTTTTTACTCCATTTACTCCAGTTTTTTGACGGAATATGACATTTTCTTCTTCGTTGTATACTATTTTTGTATTTTATGTATGTATGTGTGTACGTTTTAGACAATTGCTAAAGTTATTTTTTATATGTATATTGAAATTTTGTATTTGCACACATTTTATGTTGAAGTAAATAAATATACTACTACTACTACTACTACTACTACTACTACTACTACTACTACTACTACTACTGCTACTACTACAACTACTACTAATCTGAAAACAAAACATCATGAAAGTATATTCAAGTATTTGCAAAAATTCGAAAAATATTTTCTATAAACCCGATAGTTCCAAATATTCGAAACATCAATCTTATAAAATACCACTTCCTGTTCACGAATATTGTCCTAGCATGATTTTTACCTGTGTTCAGAATTGAAAGAGCAATCTATATATATATATATAAAACTATAAAGGATGTTCCATTTAAAATAACAAAGTTGAAGGCCACTTCCGGTAAAAGCGGAAGTGATAGATACATGACCGTACTTTATTTTAGAAGATTATAACAAACCATGATTGTGTGAATTTTTTCAAATTTTTATTTCATCAGGAACCTCATAAACTTTTAATCAATGACTTGCGTAAGACACCGTATATGTCATGAAAGTAATAAGTATTAATAAATGTAAAGTAATAATGTAATGTAATGTAATAACAAATTTTAGGTCCTCAACAATTGTAAAATATGTGAGCAAAATTCCAAAAAAGAAATTACATTAAGAGTAAAAACACAAATTCTTCATGAACAAAATCACCGAAATAATTTACAAAAATTCCAGAAAGGGAATTCATATAAACATTGGAAATTATACTGGATTTGAATCTTGATCAAGTTTAGGTACTTACTTCATGTTAAAACTTACAAATTTTTGAAGTATTAGTCAAAATTCGAAAAACATTTCACGTATTGACCACAATTCGAAAAATATTTTCCATTAACTCGTTAGTTTTTGTATTTTTTGCAAAAATTCTAAACATATCTTCCACACTCGTTAGTTTTTATAGTATTTGCAAAATTTTTACAAATATCTTCAAATAAACAATGAAGCAATTAGAAATCATACTGGATTTAGACCTTGATCGAGTTTAGATACTTATTTCTTGCTGAAACTTACAATTTTTTTAAGTATTAGTCAAAATTCGAAAAACATTTGAAGTATTGGCCAAAATTCGAAAAATCTTTTCCATACACTCGTTAGTTTTTGTAGTATTTGCAAAAATTCGAAAAATATCCTCAAATAAACAATTAATCAATTGGAAATCATACTGGATTTGTAGCTTGATCGAGGTTAGGTACTTATTTCATGTTAAAACTTACAAATTTTTGAAGTATTACTCAAAATTCGAACAACATTTGAAGTATTGGAAAAAATTCGAAAAATATTTTCCATACACTCGTTAGTTTTGTAGTATTTGCAAAAATTCGAAAAATATTTTCCATTCACTCGTTAGTTTTTGTAGTATTTGCAAAAATTCGAAAACTATCCTCAAATAAACAATTAATCAATTGGAAATCATACTGGATTTGTAGCTTGATCGAGTTTAGGTACTTATTTCATGTTAAAACTTACAAATGTTTGAAGTATTACTCAAAATTCGAACAACATTTGAAGTATTGGAAATAAAACGATAAATATTTTCCATAAACTCGTTAGTTTTTGTAGTATTGGCCAAAATTCGAAAAAATCTGTTTCATACACTTGTTAGTTTTTGTAGTATTTGCAAAAATTGTAAAAATCTTATCCATACACTCGTAAGTTTTTGTAGTATTTACAAAAAATCGAAAAATATCTTCAAATTAATAATGAAGCTATTGCAAATGATACTGGATTTGGACCTTGATCGAGTTTAAGTACTTATTTCAAGTTTAAACTTTTTGAAGTATTAGTCAAAATTCGAAAACCATTTGAAGTATTGGCCAAAATTCGAAAAATATTTGCCTTAAACTCGTTAGTTTTTGTAGTATTTGCAAAAATTTGAAAAATCTTTTCCATGCACTCGTTAGTTTTGGTAGTATTTGTAAAAATTTGAAAAATTTCTTTAAATAAACAATGAAGCAATTGGAAATCATACTGGATTTGGACCTTGATCGAGTTTGGGTACTTTTTTCATGCTAAAACTTAAAAATTTTTGAAGTATTAGTCAAAATTCGAAAAACATTTGAAGTGTTTGCCAGAAGTCGAAAAATATTTGAATTATTGGCCGAAATTCGAAAAATATTTTCCATAAACTCGTTATATTTTGTAGTATTTGCAAAAATTCGAAAACTCTTTTCCATACACTCGTTAGTTTTTGTAGTATTTGCAAAAAATCGAAATATATCTTCCCCACTCGTTAGTTTTTACAGTAATTGCAATTTTTTTAAAAATATCTTCAACTAAACAATGAAACAATTGGAAATCATACTGGATTTATACCTTGATCGAGTTTAGGTACTTATTTCATGATGAAACATACAAATCTTTGAAGCATTAGTCAAAATTCGAAAAACATTTGACGTATTGGCCACAATTCGAAATATATGTTCCATTAACTTGCTAGGTTTTGTAGTATTTGCACAAGTTCGAAAAATAGTGTCCAAACTCGTTAGTTTTATAGTATTTGCAATTTTTTTAAATATCTTTTAATAAACAACGAAGCAATTAGAAATCATACTGGATTTGGTCCTTGATAGAGTTTAAGTACTTATTTCATGCTAAAACTTTTGAACGAATTTTTGAAGTATCAGTCAAAATTCCTGATATTGTACGTAGATTGAGTTTAGATGAATATTGTATTAGAGGATTTGAGTAATATCCTATAAAAAAATATTCTTTTAAAACAATAAACTGTTCAATTAACATTCGACCAAAAAAACAAATTGTTCAAGAATATAAGAGCACAAAATCCGCAAGAAGTCCACAAAAATATCACACAGTCAGTGAGTTTATTTTGCAATGAAATATTTGCATACATTCGAAAAGATTTTTTGTAAACCTGATGATTTTTGAATTATTTGCAAAAACCAAATTGTTCAAGAATGTAAGAGCACCAAATCCACAACAATTCCAAAATAAGTATCACACAGTCATCGAATTTATTTTGTAATGAACTAAAATGCAAAAATTCGGAAAATAATTTTCGTAAAGCTGATGGTTTTTGAAGAATTTGAAAAATCTTATAAAGTGCTATTTCCCGTTCGTAAATTTGAGCTAAAAGCTTCCCAATTTTTTTCAAGAGGTTAATTTTTTGTTTGTTCTAAATATGCCATGCAAATAATATGTGAGACAATTAAGGCCCTCAGCAATTATAGTAGATGTGAATACAATTTCAACAAGGAAATTAAAGAAAGAGTAAAAGCAAAAACAAATTTTTCAAGAATAAAATCACCTAAAGAAATCACAAAAATTCCAGAAAATACCAAATAATCAATGATATTGATGACAATGAATGATGCTGATGATGATGATAACAATGAAAGTTAATTGCATATCATTCTGGATCTGAATCTTGATTAAGTTTAATTGATTAAGGCCCTCAAAAAATACAGTAGATGTGAATACAATTCCAACAAGGATGTTAAAGAAAGAGTAAATTCAAAATCAAATTCTTCAAGAATAAAATCACCTAAAGAAATCTCAAATATTCCAGAAAATATCAAATAATCAATGATAATGATGGCAATGAATGATGATGATGGTGATGATGATGATAATGAAAGACAATAGCATATCATTCCAGATCTGAATCTTGATTGAGTTTAGGTGAATATTGTAGATGCAGATCTACAGGTAGATCTTTAGGTGAATATTGTATTTTAGATGTAGAGTATTTGAATTAAATCCCAGAAAAAAAATCTGATAACACATTAAACTGTTCAATTAAGATACTAGTCAAAATAACAAATTGTTTAATAGAATATAATCAAGTTTGTTAATATTATTGTAAAAAGTTTTGTACTTATGTATGTAAGGTTTCAGAGTATGTACTATATACAGAGCGTTCAAGAAAGTGGTGTTTTCGCGAAAATTAGTAGCGGTTCTATAAGTATTTCCATGAAAATTTTAGCATAAAAATATCTTGAAGAATTCATGAGAAATTTTATAAGATACTCCACAAAAAAATCGAGTTTACAAAGGTTTACAAGAATCCCCATGAATCGCTATCAATAACAATTATAACACTAATAGAAATTACATGAAAATTCAATCTAATTTCCATGAAAATTTATATAGGACTAATTAAAATCGCTTTGAATTTTCATGGAAATTCCTTTAGATTTTCACGTCATCTAAGGTATATTTTTCTGTGACTATAAAAAATGCTATAAAAACGAATTTTCATGAAAATTATCATTAGTACAAATAATAACACTAATAGAAATTACATGAAAATTCAAACTAATTACCATGAAAATTTGCATACGATAGGAGCGTTCAAGGAAGTGTTGTCGAGCAATTACATTGTGTTTAAGCCTTAAGAATGATACCTGAGAAATTATATGAAAATCCAAACCAATTTTCATGAAAATTCATAGCGATTCTATAAGTATTTCCGTGATAAGTTCAGCATAAAAATATCTTGAATAATTCATGAGCAATTTTATAAAATCCACCACAGAAAATCCGAGTTTCCAAAAGTTCACAAGAAACCCTATGAACCGCTATTAATCGAAATAATAACCCTAATGGCAATTACATGAAAATTAAAATTAATTTCCATGAAAATTTGCATAGGACTTAATAGAATCACTATGAATTTTCATGGAAATTCCTTTGGATTTGCACGTCATCTAAGGTATCTTTTCTCTGGCTATAAAAAATGCTATAAAAACGTATTTTCATGAAAAATATTATTAGTAGAAATAATAACACGAATAGAAATTACATGAAAATTTAATTCCATGAAAATTTGCATAGGACAGGAGCTTTCAACAAAGTAGTGTCGAGCAATTACATTGTGTTTAAGCCTTAAAAACGATACCTGAGAAATAATATGAAAATCTTAACGAATTTTCATGAAAATTCCTAACGATTCTATAAGTATTTGCATGAAAACTTCAGCATAAAAATATCTTAAAGAATTCATGAGAAATTGTATAAAATACTCCACAGAAAATTCGAGTTTACAAAAGTTCACGAGAAACCCCATGAACCGCTATTAATAGAACTAATAATAATAACACTAATAGAAATTATATGAAAATTCAAACTAATTTTAATATTTTCATAGGACTTAATAGAATCACGATGAATTTTCATTGAAATTCGTTTGGATTTTCACGTCGTCTAAGGTATCTTTTTCTATGACTAAAAAAATGCTATAAAAAGAATTATCACGAAAATTGCTATTAGTAGAAATAATAAACCTAATAGAAATTACATGAAAATTTAAACTAATTTCCATCAAAATTTGCATAGGATAGGAGTCTTCAAGAAAGTGGTGTCGAGCAATTACATTGTGTTTAAGCCTTAAAAACGATACCTGAGAAAAGATATGAAAATCTTAACGAATTTTCATGAAAATTCCTAACGGTTCTATAAGTATTTGCATGAAAACTTCAGCATAAAAATATCTTGAAGAATTCATGAGAAATTTTATAACATTTGTTGAAATTTTGTATATTATGTAGCGTTTTTTTGCTAATTAATATTCTTTATTATTATTATTATTATATTACATACTCCACAGAAAATTCAAGTTTTCAAAAGTTTACAAGAATCCTCATGAACCGCTATAAGTAGACCTAATAACGCTAATAGAAATTTCATGAAAATTCAAACTAATTTCCATGAAACTTTGCATAGGACTTAGCAGAATCACTATGAATTTTTATAGAAATTCCTTTGGATTTTCACGTCATCTAAGGTATCTTTTCCTGTGGCTATCAAAAATGCTTTAAAAACAAAATTTCATGAAAATTGTTATTAGTAGAAATAATAACACTAATAGAAGTTACATGAAAATTCAAACTAATTTCCATCAAAATTTGCATAGGATAGGAGTCTTCAAGAAAGTGGTGTCGAGCAATTACATTGTGTTTAAGCCTTATAAACGATACCTGAGAGATAATGTTACAATCCTAACAAATTTTCATGAAAATTCGTAGCGATTCTATAAATATTGGCATGAAAACTTCAGCATAAAAATATCTTGAAGAATTCATGAGAAATTTTATAAAATTCTCCACAGGAAATTCGAGTTTACAAAGGATCACAATAATCCCCATGAACCGCTATTAATAGCAATTATAACACTAATAGAAATTATATGAAAATTCAAACTAATTTTCATGAAAATTTGCATAGGACTTAATAGAATCACTACGAATTTTCATTCAAATTCGTTTGGATTTTCACGTCATCTAAGGTATATTTTTCTGTGAGTATAAAAAATGTTATAATAACGAATTTTCATGAAAAGTCTTATGAGTAGAAATAATAACCCTAATAGAAATTACATGAAAATTCAAACTAATTTCCATGAAACTTTGCATAGGACTTAATAGAATCACTGTTAATTTTTATGGAAATTCCTTTGGATTTTCACGTCATCTAAGGTATCTTTTTCTGTGACTATAAAAGAGGATATAAAAACGACTTATTATGAAAATTATTATTAGTAGAAATTATAACACTAATAGAAATTGCATGGAAAATCAAACTATTTTCCAAGAAAATTTGTACAGGACTTAATAGAATCATCATGAATTTTCATGGAAATTGCTTTGGATTTTCACGACATCTTAGGTATATTTTTCTCTGGCTATAAAAAATTCTATAAAAACCAATTTTCATGACAATTATTATTAGTAGAAAACTGGAAATTAATTCATTATTTATATTCATTAAATAAAACACACATAAAATATATTCATATATAATGACCGTATTTTGATTTCAAGTATAGTTTTTTTAAATACATATTTTATGGCATTATATTGAATTTAAGTATGGTTATTTTATTACATGTTTGATTACATATTTATGATTGTATATCATAAAATTTTCCATTGTAATTCTCCAGCCTACTTATTTATTCGCACTTTCGGTAATAAAGAGCGCTGAATTATTTGTTTCCAATTGCAACGGTACTATAAAATTTACATTCACGTTATTCACGCCATTGCTCTAAAAATAACAAACATGGGAATTGCGCAAACATTCAAACATGTACGTAGTACAAGCGTCATTGTAATGTGTACAATGTACATACTTTTACGTTCCATTGTGATGCCCTAAAATCCTCATTTATTCTCATCGTTCACAGTCCTTTTCACCCGTTCGATCGCCAGCCGCCGTTGAAAATTCTGTTATGCACCCCCGGCTGAAAAATAGTAATAATCAACCCTTCCGTCGCAAATCGATACATTTAACGGCCGCAAAAAAAAATTAATCCATTTCACCTCCGCCATGCAAAATCTGGGGCGCCGATTAAGGATTGGGCGCGCGCTATCAAAGCCGCCCCCAGGAAGGGTGGAAAAAGGGTTATTTAGAGAGGCGATAGCACACACAATCGCGACCGGTCGCCATTTTAAACAGATTTAACGGGCGCCGGTAATCGATGCCACGTGGCACAGTTCCTCATTGGAATTGTAAATGACACAACACACACACACGCACACACACACGTGTAACCCTTTTCAACAATCGGCTTCGGGTCTGAAAGGGCGCGTGGCCGGCGTACATACACGCTTAATGCCAGGCACCTTCGCCTCCTTGATGAATGGGGAAGGTCTGTGCCCACCTCGAGGCGGCACTTCCTGTATTACGTCTTGGAAGCTGGAAGATTGGAGCACAGAATGCTTCTGGATACAATATTTTCAATGATCTCACTAAAATCAACAAACAAATTATTTTGGAAATGCAAGTGCTTCTTTGCCTTGTTTTCAATGATTTTGCCCATCTGCTGAACCATCTATCAGCTAAAGAAACAATACCTACTGTACAAAACAATTTAAAGGTGAGACAGATTGTAACAAATATACCTTGAAGTCTTTTGGTCGTAAATTGCATTCAGAAGCCTAATCGAACTCATTTCAAGTGTCTTGTAAAACTTTACAATACTAGGATTTCCACTTGCAATTTGTTCTTCAGATGAAACAGCTTCACATCTAACATTACCTTCTTCTTCGATTGATTTTTGAGCTTGTCAATCCATTTGGCACTGATTTTTTGTTTAGACTTCAATGTTATAATTATTATCATCACTATCTCTACTGCGATCAGTAGCGCCAATTATGGTATCTTCATTTTTAGATCCGAAAAAAAATATTTTGAATTGATGACCAAGGCAATGCCTTCGATTCTTTCTCAGATTTATGTTTAGTCTTTTGAGAGCTGGACCTGTAAATTTGGACTGTACATTGAATTAAAAATAATCGTTTTGCATTTTCTTGTGTTTCATAATGGTCTTGTTGAAGTTCTCAGAAAACTTTAAAAACCGTTTACTACAATGTTCGCAAAACTTTTGATATTCTAGATTGTTTAACTCTTGATTATTTGATTCTTCTTCTTTAAGTCATCATATAAGCAGAGGTATGTCAGAATCGAAATGTTCTAGTTTTAAGATCAAAACCCTTGAGTCACATCTTTGTCTGCAATATTTTCGGACAATTTTGTAAAAAAACCGTCAAAGTCAACAATTTTTATATATTAGTGAAATCAACTGTATTCAAGTATTCACACATTTAATTATTACTAGCAAATTATGAACTATCAAAACTTCAATTAGTCAGTGAAACTTGCTCATTTTAATGATTATTGTTAGATTATTGTAATTTCTACCAAAATTTCAATTATCCCGTCAAAATTAACAAAAATATACTGCCAAACTTCAAAGATTACTATCAAAATTTCATAGATAAGAAATAGAAATAGATATATTTTATATTTTATTTTATTTATGCGGGATTGTTATACGACTTTCACAAGTCATACAGATTAATAAATTAATTATAATTACTATCAAAACTTTAAATAATTCTGTAAAAACTTCATAATTGTTGTCAAATATTTAATGATTCTATCAAAATTTCGACCACGCTGGCAAAATTTGAATCCTTTTTCATATGTTCAATTATAACTGTTCAGATTTCAACAAAATGTCAATAATTTTTAGCAACATTTTAGGTATTATGTCAAAATTTAAAGTATTCTGTTATTAGTGCAAAAATTTGAAATATTACAGTTAAACTTCGAAGATTACTATTAAAATTTCAACGATATTGATAAAATTTCAAAGATTACTGTCAAAATTTTAAATAATTCTGTAAACACTTTATAATTATTGTCAACTTTTTTATAATTCTATCAACATTTCAATCACTCTGGCAAAATTGGAATACTGCCATATTTTTAATTACTTCTATCCAAATGTCTATTATTTCGAACAATATGCCAATAACTTTTATCAAAATTTTATGCACTATGACAAAATATACAGTCATTTCATTATTAGGTATCTACTAGCAAATTGTGAATTATCGAAATTTACATTGCTCTGTCAAACGTACTAATTTTAATGATAAATTTTAATAAAGATTATGGTTAACATTTTAGTATGTACTATCATTTTGTTTGAGTATAGTTGATATCTACCAAAATGTCATTATTACTGTCAAATTGGCTGTTTTGTAAAAAATTCAATTACTCTGTCAAAATTTGTATCCTTAGTCATATTTTCAATTATAACTGTTCAGATTTCAACAAAATATCAATATTTTTATCAACATTTTAGGTATTATATCAAAATTTAAAGTATTATGTCATTAGTGTCAAAATTTAAAATATTACTGTTAAACTTCAAAGATTACTATCAAATTTCCAAAGATATTGATAAAATTTCAAAGATTACTGTCAAAATTTTAAATAATTCTGTAAAAACTTAAAAATAACCAAATAATTATTGTCAACTTTTTAATTATTCTATCAACATTTCAATTACTCTGGTAAAATTTGAATACTATGTCATATTTTCAATTACTTCTTTTGAATTACCAAAATTTACATTGCTCTGTCAAATGTACTAATTTGAATGATTATGGTTAACATTTTAGTATGTACTATCATTTTGTTTGAATATAATTGATATCTACCAAAATGTCGTAATTTGTTTTATCAAAATTTCAATTACTCTTTCAAAATTTGAATGATTACTGTATATTTTAACAATTATTGCCACCAGTTTTGCCAAGACTGGTTCACAACCTGTGCCTTTTTATAAAATTTTGTTCATATATGACACTGCTGTATTAATGATTAATCGACTTCAATATATTTTCTAGTAGGACAAAGAATTTACAAATTTTATTTTATTAGAATTTTGTTTATTTCCGAAATTTTCTAATATTCTAGATAGAATTTCTGTTACTGGAATGTATAAGGGTTTTCTTTTTTAAGTGCATTTCTTCCGTAATTATGATTTTTTTTTTATATTATAATAATGCTTTTACGATTTTCTGGAATATAGGTGTAATTTACAAGGAATTTACATATTGTCAATTTTGTTTAGACATTTTTAATTTTCAGTATTCTATCTGCTTATTGATTTATTTAAATTCTTGTACATTGATTCGGTGTGAAAATTACATCGTTGACATCTTAAAATTTAACAATATTAACAACATTTAAATGTGTTTAGATCCATTCTGATTAAGTAGGTTTGAAGAAGTAGTAAGCACTATCAGGTAATAAAGATTCAGTCTTAAATTTACGAGGACTAGTTTCTACCCTGGGGGTCATCATTAGCAGAGTCCAAATAGTCCAAATCGAGTTATGTTTTCGGTTGACATCTTAAAGGTGTTGTTGATGGATAGATTGAAAGAGTCTGAAAAAGACTCTTCTTGAAAGAGCAGTTTTTAACTACATGTAACTATCTAATTAATTTAAATTCAACTAAACTACGACATTGTGGACTCAATCTAACCACCAACAACACCTTTAAGATGTCAACCGAAAACATAACTTGATTTGTCGCCACCCATTTATGACTATTTGGACTCTGCTGATGATGACCGCCAGTTCGAAAGTAGTCCATGTAAATTAAAGACTGAATTTTCATTAGGTTAAATCAATTTGTCGCCACCCATTTATAACTATTTGGACTCTGCTGATGATGACCGCCAGTTCGAAAGTAGTCCATGTAAATTAAAGACTGAATTTTCATTAGGTTAAATCAAACACTTGGTTAAAGTTTCACTGTATTGGAAGAATAAACCTCTACAATTGTTTCGGCCTCCCGACCATTATCAAGAGTACAGAGATACTAAAAAAAAAATCTTTTTTTTTTTTTTTTTTTTTTTAGTATGTCTGTACTCTTGATAATGGTCGGGAGGCCGAAACAATTGTAGAGGTTTATTCTTCCAATACAGTGAAACTTTAACCAAGTGTTTGATTTAACCTAATCATAATGTTTCACCAAGTAGTATCCACACATAGTTTCAATTTAATGAATTTTCATTACCTGATATTGCTTACTACTTCTTCATATTACCATTGATTATAATATCCTTATTAGGATATTATTAGGATATTATAATCAATGATATTACCAATACTTGACTTTTCAGGAATTTTCCTTTTTAATTTATGTAATTTTACCAGAATTTGTTACATTTGCTGTGAATGTTTGTTAGAAATTTTGTTTCTAAAAATGTTCCAACATTTTAATTCTGATCTTAGGTTCTTTTCATGTTTAATGGAGTATACAAGACCTTGTTGTGGATTGTTGTTAACATTATTATTTATAACTGAAAATATTTGATATTTAATTGTTAAGATTAATAGGTACATGCATACAGAAGAAGTTTATGTGGATTGTTCCACTTTTTGGCCTAAAATACTTACAAAAAAATATCACAGCATTTTTAATAAGTACTTTATCGTTTCCTGATTTTTCCTTGTTAATTTCTGGAATTTTAGTAGAATTTCTTACATTTGCTGTGAATTTTTTTCAGAATTTTATTGTTTATTAATTTTGTGTATTTCTGTGTTTATAAAACTTTCTATTGTATTTATTAGAATATTTAATATAATATTCATTTTACGAGTTTTTGGAGTATTTACAAGGAATTAATTGTCAATTTTCTTTAGAAATTTTATTCATCATAAATTTTTTTAGGACTTTCTGTCTTCGGTGTATTTTCTGGATTTATCCTTTTTAATTGCTGGAAATTTGCTGCAATTTAATATATTTTTTGATTAGAGTTTTTAAGTATACCTAACAATTTTCTAATATTTTAATGGTGATCTTAGGATTTCTTTTTCGTTTTTACTGGAATATACGAGAATTTGTTGTGTGTTATATATTATTATGTTTTATCATTGTTGTGATTTTCTTTTCTTTTACATGTTCATGACTTAGCCAATGACAGGTCATGTACGATATTTTACATTTTATAGGGAAATTTATCATTTTACAATAAAATGTTCATAATGCTATTGACATTTTGTAATTTAGAATACAAATTTTGCAATATTCATTTAAATTTTTACAAGTCACAACGAAAATTACATAATTCCAATAATACTTAGTTATTACAAAACTTAGTTATAGACAATTATTGCTCTTTATCGTTTTTTATGTGTTATATATTATTATGTTTTATCATTGTTGTGATTTCCTTTTCTTTTACATGTTCATGACTTGGCCAATGTAAAATCTTTGATGTATGTTTTTCTTATGGCCTAATAAAGTACAATACAATACATCAATACAATACAATACAATTACCCAATAATTGTTTTCTATTTTCACTGAAATATTGCAATTGTAATGAAATGTAGCAATTTTCACTACAATGTTCCAATTTATATTCAACATTTTGTAAATTCCACAGAAATTTTGTAATTTTCAATTAATATTCCATAATCTTTATCGTTATATTGACATCCATCATCAAAATTTCATAACATTATCACTGGTTACGGGTTTTTGAAGAAATATTGTAATTTATAATGAAAATAACCAAAATTTCATTGTTTCTATTAAACTTTTGTAATTTACAATTAATATTCCATAATTTCAATCGAAATATTGATATCCATCATCAAAATTTCACAACATTATCACTGTTTATAAAAAAATATCATTGTTTCTATTGAAATTTTGTAATTTCCAATTAATATCCCATAATTTCAATCGGAATATTGACATCCATCATCAAAATTTCATAACATTATCTCTGTTTATGGGGTTTTTGAAGAAATTTTGTAATTCATAATAAAAATGACGAAAATATCATTGTTTCTATTGATATTTTGTAATTTTCAAATAATATTCCATAATTTCAATCGAAATATTGCCATACATCATCAAAATTTCTTAGCATTATCTCTATTTAATGGGGTTTTCGAAGAAATTTTGTAATGTATAATGAAAATGACGAAAATTTCCTTGTTTCAATTAAAATTTTGTAATTTACAATTAATATGCCATAATTTCTATCTATATATTGACATCCATCATAAAAATTTTACAACATTATCACTGTTTATGGGGTTTTCGAAGACATTTTGTAATTTATAATGAAAATGACGAAAATGTCATTGTTTCTATTGAAATTTTGTAATTAACAATAATTATACCATAATTTCTAACGATATATTGATATCAATCATCAAAATTTCACAACATTATCACTGTTTATGGGGTTTTCGAAGAAACTTTGAAATTTATAATGAAAATGACGAAAGAATTATTGTTTCTATTGAAATTTTGTAATTTAGAATTAATATTCCATAATTTCAATCGAAATATTGACATCCATCATCAAAATTTCTTAACATTATCTCTATTTAATCGGGCTTTCGAAGAAATTTTGTAATTTATAATGAAAATGACGAAAATTTCATTGATTCTATTAAAATTTTGTAATTTACAATTAATATGCCATAATTTCTAACGAAATATTGACATCAATCATCAAAATTTCATAACATTATCGCTGTTTATGGAGTTTTCGAAGACATTTTGTAACTTATAATGAAAATGACGAAAATTTCCTTGTTTCAATTAAAATTTTGTAATTTACAATTAATATGCCATAATTTCTATCGATATATTGACATCCATCATAAAATTTTTACAACATTATCACTGTTTATGGGGTTTTCGAATAAACTTTGAAATTTATAATGAAAATGACGAAAGAATTATTGTTTCTATTGAAATTTTGTAAGTTAGAATTAATATTCCATAATTTCAATCGAAATATTGACATCCATCATCAAAATTTCTTAACATTATCTCTATTTAATGGGTAGTATCTCTGTTTATAGGGTTTTCGAAGAAATTTTGAAATTTATAATGAAAATGACAAAAATTTCCTTGTTTCAATTAAAATTTTGTAATTTACATTTAATATGCCATAATTTCTATCGATATATTGACATCCATCATCAAAATTTCACAACATATCACTGTTTATGGGGTTTTGGAAGAAATTTTGAAATCTATAACGAAAATGACGAATATTTCATGTATCTAGTGAAGTTTTTCTAGTTGATAATCAACAATTGATTCCTTCTGTTATTATTAGTTTTGCAAATTTCTCTGAAATCTTGAATAACTTTGTTAGGAAATCCATTGTATACATGTGCAGTTTTGTCCAAATTGCATTGCTTATTGTGGAGTATACAAGACCTTGTTGTGGATTGTTGTTAACATTATTATTTATAACTGAAAATATTTAATATTTCATTGTTAAGATTAATAGGTGCATGCATACAGAAGAAGTTTATGTGGATTGTTCCAGTTTTTGGCCTAAAATACTTACAAAAAAAAATATCACAGCATTTTTAGTAAGTCCTTTACCGTTTCCTGATTTTTCCTTGTTATTTTCTGGAATTTTAGTAGAATATCTTACATTTGCTGTGAATTTTTGTCAGATTTTTATTGTTATTTTGTGTATTTCTGTGTTTATAAAACTTTCTATTATATTTATTAGAATATATATAATAGATCTTTATTGGGCTATCGACCCCATATTATTAGAATATTTATTATAATATTCATTTTACGAGTTTTTGGAGTATTTACAAGAAATTAATTGTCAATTTTCTTTAGAAATTTTATTCATCTTCAAAATTTTTAGGACTTTCTGTCTTCCGTGTATTTTCTGGATTTATCCTTTTTAATTGCTGGGAATTTGCTGCAATTTAATATATTTTTTGATTAGAATTTTTAAGTATACCTAACAATTTTCTAATATTTTAATGGTGATCTTAGGATTTCTTTTTCGTTTTTACTGGAATTTACGAGAATTTGTTATAGTTTGTTGTTAGAATTATTGTATATATCCAAAAATCTTTAGTATTTAAATTGTCTTTATAGGATTTTCACGATTAATACGTAAACTCACAAGAACTTTTTGTGGATTACTGTTCTGGTTTCGTTTTTTTTTTCTCCTTTTTTTTGTCCCATTAAAATTTTGAGTGTAACTGAATTTGCAATAACTGTTTTTGATTATTGTTAGAATTTAAATGTATTTTTGAAATCTTAATTGTCCTCTTAATACTTTATTCTAAATGTCTGGTGTAAAAAAATTGGAGGCACCAAAATATTTTTTGGTATTGATGTGGTCATGAGTTCATTGTGCACGACCAAAATTTGGCGCTGACACGAGATCTCGTTTAGAGTTGTAAACGCCTCGCTTATGAGATGCGTGCGTTATTCAGTTATGCATCCGTCCTCTTCGTGATTTTAATGTGCGGGGGCGGAGAGTTGCGTCGGATCCGTCAAAGGCGCCGTAAGAGTTAAGGGGCTCCGCCTGGGCGCTAACGAAGTTTTTCCTCAAATTGAGCAATTTTTTCCGGCTGAGTCAGCCGGGAGATAATTGCGCCGGCCGCAAACGAGAGAATGGATGTAAATTAGCCGGGGCAGGGGAATTAGCATGTGCCGGGGTTCCGGAGGCAGCCCAACTATGACCCGGCCTCATCACTCGGCCGTTTGACACGCCGGCCGACACAGAGAAGACCGAAAGGCTCATTATTCATAAAACGCGCCGCGCGTAAATTAGGGCGGATTATCGCTATCTGGCTCAATTGGACTGCCAGCAGATGTGTGACCGCTGGAAAACCGCGTTAATCGGCGGCCTTCGCGCGCAAAGATTGCCACGTATGTAAATCGCGTAAATGGATTGTGCAACCCAATGACACTTCTCGCGATTCTCGCGATTCCGCAACGCCAACAATACGAATTTAATTGATGGCTAATTAATTTCGCACCGCGGACGACTCCTCTCCCAGCCGGCCGGCAGAATTAATTGCGGCGAATTAGCATGGTCCTCAAAAGCGTTACATCACCCCGCAGTTACACGCTTTTATTGTGCATTCGAAATTAATTGGCAAGTCTTCGGCACTGCCTCTCCAATTATCCGCACAGCAACTCAGAAGTCCCCGGCATAATTATGGCAGCATAAACAAATTAATTAAAACACAAATAAAACCAAAAATGTAAGCGACAAATACAAAAAGAGAAACACAAAAAAGTAAACATGGTCGCCACACATTTTTAGTATAAACGTAATTATAGGATTATTAAGGCTAGATTAATAGTTCAATTATTAAGGGAATTCAAATATTCGATAAGGTGTATAGGTATAAATACCAAAGTTCTCATTTCATTCTCACATTGATTACAATTTTGATTAATGAAAATCTAAAATATCCATTGAAAACTGGAGGACAAAACCTGGAATAAAAATAATTCTGTCAGGAGATGAGTATCAATAATTCTGTTAGGAGATGAATATCAATAATTCTGCCAGGAGATGAATACCAATAATTCTGTCAGAAAATGAATATCAATCTGGATTTAAGTAGGAATTTTATTCACTTATTTGCGTCATTCCATCATAACAATAGATTTGCAACTATCAAATGTTATTGAGGCAGAAACAGAATTTGAAGATTTCAGTTTTGCTGTAAATTTTGAAATCAGTTTAAACAAAACGTCAGTAAGAATATAAAATTTCTCTGTGATATTACAATTCGAATCATTACATGACACAAGTTGTTTACAAAAATCATTACATTACAAGGACAGAATTTATAGGTTCTGGTAGTTGTAGGTATTAATGATGAAATGATTTCAACATACATATTTGTCTGCAAAATTTTCTCACAATTTTGTCCTCCTCATGTAAGTATTGTATTGTATTTATTTTTCCTTTGACTTAAAAAAGTGTTTGAGTCGTCATACAAGTTTAAAACATAAGACATAAAAAAGCCCAGCAAAACATAGAACACAAATATAAGGTACATTATTCTATGACTAAGGGTCTAAGAGGTCTAAGACTAATGATATAATAACTCTTCTATCAGCGCAATTTGCATCTTCGGATTCTGGAATACCAATCTACTTTTCCAGAATCCAAAGATTTAAATTTCGCCGATAAAAAAATCAGTATATCAGGAAAATTGAAATACTTTAAAATTTTGCAGATAAAAATGTTGCAATTTCATCATTAAAACAGTAGTAACAATTTCAGAATTCTCTCATGTCAATGCGAGTCATTTTGGTATCAGAAAATAATTCATAAAAACATTATAAGTCATCATATAAGCAAGGTGTGCCAGAATTGAAAGGTTCTGGTTTTAACATGAAAGCCCTGGAGTCAAATCTTTGTCTGCAAAATTTCATGACAATTTTGTCTTCCTGATATCACAGTGTCATTATATCAGGAAAATCGAAAAGCTTGCAAATCTTTCAGACAAAAATATTAAATATTTTGTAATGTTTTCTTCCTTCTTTATTGGAGAACTTACTGGCAGTTTATATGCTTAGATATATAGATGTTTTGTTGTTTCTATTATTTTTATTATTTCTTCTTCATCTTAGTAGATTAGTTTTGGCTATCTTTTAAAAGAAAAGATGATGTTTTTACAGAATTATTTGAATATTTGACAGTAATATTTGAAATTTTATCAGTATATTTGAAATTTTGACAGTAATCTTTGAAGTTTGATAGTAATATTTAAAGTTTCACAGTAATATTTGAAGTTTTGACACTAATGACATAATACTTTAAATTTTTACATAATACTTTAAATTTTGACATAATACCTAAAATATTGATAAAAACGATGTTCAATTTATTTGATATAATAGAAATCTGAATTGGAATAACTGAAAATATAATAAAGTATTCAATTTTTGGCAAAATAATTGAACTTTTGATAGAATAATAAAAAAATTGACAATAATTATGAAGTATTTATAGAATTATCTGATATTTTTACAGTATTCTTTGCAGTTTGACAGTAATATTTGAAATTCTGACGGTATATTTGAAATTTGGGCAGAAATTGCAATATTCTAACAACAATAATCATTAAAATTAGTAAGTTTCACTGAGTAATTGAAGTTTTTATAGTTCATAATTTGCTAGTAATAATTAAACAATCGAGTACTTGAAGTTTTGACATAATACATAAATATTGTTGGCCTTTTCATGAAATAATTTGGACAGAAATAAACGAACATATAACGTGAAGTATTAAGAGTTTGTCAAAGATATAGAATATTTGAAAATTTGACAACAACGTTGAAGTTTTTACAGAAATATTTGAAATTTTGACAAAAATCTTTGAAATTTTCACGAAATTTTCGCAAAAACAATTGGATTGTTAGTAGAAATTACAATAATCTAACAGAAATCATTCAAATTTACATAATTCACAGTTCACGGTACTTGAAATTTTGATAAATTTGAAATATTGACAGCAATCTTTGAAGTTTTTACAGTTATCTTTGTGAATCTGAGAATTATTTGAAATATTGACAATAATCTTTAAAATTTTAGCAGTATCTTTGAAATTTTTAGAAAAATCTTTGAAGTTTTTACAGTTATCTTTGAAATACTTACTAAATTTTCGTAAAAATAATTGAAATGTTGGTAGAAATTACAGTAATTTACCAATAATCATTAAAATTTACATAATACACAGTAGACAGTACTTGAAATTTTGATAAAGTTGAAATTTTGATAGCATTCTTTGAAATTTTCACGATATTTTCGTAAAAACAATTGGAATATTGGTAGAAATTACAGTAATCTAACAATAATCATTAAAATTTACATAATACACAGTAGACACTACTTGAAATTTTGATAACGTTGAAATTTTGACAGGATTCTTTGAAGTTTTTACAGTTTTCTTTGAATCTTTCACAAAATTTTCGTAACAACAATTAGAATATTGGTACAAATTACAGTGACATAACAGTAATCATTAACATTTACATAATACACAGTAGAAAGTACTTGAAATTTTGATAAATTTAAAATTTTGACAGCAATCTATGAAGCTTTTACAGTTTTCTTTAAAATTTTCACGAAATTTTTGTAAAAACAATTGGAATATTGATAGAAATTACAGTAATCTAACAATAATCATTAAAATTTACATAATACAATAGAAAGTACTTGAAATTTTGATAAATTTGAAATTTTGAAAGCAATCTATGAAGCTTTTACAGTTTTCTTTGAAATTATCACGAAATTTTTGTAAAAACAATTGGAACATTGATAGAAATGGCAGTAATCTAACAATAAACACTAAAATTTACATAATACACCGTACACAGTAGACAGTACCTGGAATTTTGATGATAAAGTTGAAATTTTGACAGCATTCTTTGAACTTTTTACACTTATCTTTGAAATTTTCACGAAATTTTCGTATATTAATTGAAATATTGGTAGACATTGCAGTAATCTAACAATAATGATTTAAATTTACACAATACACAGTACACAGTACTTGAAATTTTGGTAAATTTGAAATTTTGAGAGCAATCTATAAAGCTTTTACAGTTTTCTTTGAAATTATGGCGAAATTTTTGTAAAAACAATTGAAATATTGGTAGAAATTACAGCAATGTAACTATAATCATTAAAACTGATACGGTACTTGCAATTTTGATAAATTTCAATCATTAAAATTGACACAGTACTTGAAATTTTGATAAATTTTAAATTTGTACGGCAATCTTTGAAGTTTTTACAGCTATCTTTGAAATTTTCGTGAATTTTCGTGAAATTTTCGTAAATACAATTGAAATGTTGGTAGAAATTGCTGCAATCTAACAATAATCAATAATTAAATAATAAAAAACAATAATTAAACAATAATTAAAATTTACAATTTCCAATTTCAAGTTGCTAGTAATAATGAATTGACAGAATACTTGATATTACGTAAATTTTTCAAAATTATAGTAAACGTATTGAAGAAGTTTCAGATATATTCCGGCAAAACATTGTAATTGAGTCCAATCAAATTTAAAAAAATCGTAATAATAAAATAACAGAATACTTGAGTTTTGACATAATACCTAACATTTTCTAATTTACAGTTAACGTATAGAAGAAGTTTCTGAAATGTTTCGGCAAAAAATAGTGTTGTGTCCAACAACAAAAAAAAAATCATAATAATGAAATTTCTAATTTATAGTAAACGTATAGGACAAATTTCAGAAATGTTCCGGCAAAAAATTGTAATTGTATCCAATAAAATAAAAAAAATTTCATGCTACAATGAGTTTATTGAGTCCATTTTTGAAAAATAGTGGCTGTGTGGGACAACATTTTTAATAATTAGTCAAAAACTCCTCCCAAAAAAATTTCTTGGGAACAGTCGACAACGTGAGGTGGAATTATTATCAAATTAGTTGGATAATTCCTCATTAAGATGAATAAGGGAAAATACTTGGTATAGTTGCACAGGTTTATTAGATTGCTCTATAATTCTTTCGACCTTATAGTAATTCAAGTAATTCAATTCTATTCTCAAGAGAGATATAAAACTGAATACAAATTCACATTATTGTAGCTTTTTAGCTTAAACATACTTGTATCTTAGTGTTTTCCCTTATTCATATTATCAAAATGTTTCACAAAGAATTAACCACTTCTGCTACTTTAGGTTAGCATAGTTGTAGCTTCCCTTATTCATCTTATCAAAACCTTTCGCAAAGAAGTAACCACTACCTCATACAATTTATTCCTCATTAATCGAAAACCATATATTTTCTCTTAGGCCCAGTTGTACGATCGTGGATCATCCTTGATCGTGGTTCAGTTTCTAAGGATACCATTGTATTAAGAATTGTATCCTAGATAACTGAACCATGGTCAAGGATGATCCACGATCGTACAACTGGGCCTTACTGGTATTTCTTGGATCGTAGAATTAGAACTCTTCGTTCTTGTGTACGATCTTTATATTATCAAAAAGGGGTGTAAAGTTAGTTCGCCTCCTCGTGGTGCCCCCTGGATAACGCTAAATGAACTAACACAAACTGGTCAGGTAATCTTAGGATCTCCTAACTAAGTTCTAGTTGTACAAACGTGATTATCTTTGATCGTGGTTCAATTTCTAAGGCCCAGTTCTATGAACCTAGATCAGTTTGACTATGGTTCACTATGGTTTTTGACACAATTGTATCCTAGGTGACTGAACCACGATCAAGCTGATTTCCTGGGGCCTTAGCCCTTAGGCCCAGTGTATGAACGTAGATCAGTTTGACTATGGTTCAGTTACTTAGGATACCATTATTGACACAATTGTATCCTAGGTTCATACAACTGGGCCTAAGGATACTATTGAGTCAATAATTGTAACCTAGGTAACTGAACCATGGTCAAAGGTAATCTGCGTTTGTACAACTGGCCTTAAGACACATTCTATAATGCTAAAAATGATAAACGCAACTATCAATATGGTGACTGGATATGCATCTCACATGATGCAACATAATGCCACTGGAACACCGATGACTTTATGAAATTTGCCACTGATGCATATTGTAGTTTGATGTATTTATGCCATGCGCTAAATAAATATAAATAAATAATTATTATCAGATTTTTTCTTTGGTGTTTCAATGAGTCTGGTGTGTGATCAAATTTTATCGGTTATTCACGTACTATAATTGTGTGTAATTTTCGCCACAGGTACATGAAACTCCCCACGTCTCTCGCTGCGATTCTCACGGATTAAAAACGGCGCAAAAGGGGGAAATGCGTTTTAAACCGATATGGGCTGCACCTATGGATTTTATGGGTCAGTTTTCGAGAGGCTTCGAATTGAGTGTTCAAAATCTTGGAGTGTCCGAATGGAAATAAACTGCCCACGTGTCATTTAACGGTTGGCGTGGCGAGACAAAGATAAATCAACAGATACATAAAGGGCATTCGGCACGAAATTGCGCTGCCAATGGGGCACCTATCGGTTAACACCTTCAATAGGCGGAGGAACGTCGCAGAAGGTCCCCGTGTGCGGACCTTCTGCCGTCTCAAGACGTGCACAATGCTCTCCTTAAATGTATTCTAATGCCTTTCTTGGCGAAATCCGTCCGCATTCTCGCATTGTGATTGTGTAACCACCCTCGTAGGATGTCATTGCCTCTCGGCCTCTCTCCCCGAGCCCGACAGCTGCCGCTAAAAAATGAAGTTTTCAACCTCCGTTTTAGCTACAGTTAATTTAACCGGCCCTTTCATAGCAGATGGCTCATAGATAAAGAGGTTTAGATGTTGGGCTTAATTATCCTCTGGACTAATAACGGTGCCACCTAAAGGTCCTCCGCGAGGCCCTCAATTTGAATACCGAGACCGCAGAGGCTTTGTGCCTGTTCCCCGCCGATAACCGATTTGATTGCCGCTTTTAATTGCAATTAGCCGCGGGATCAATTACAGGCATTACCCTCCCCGATGCCAGGCACAGGTGCATGCGTAATGCGCAACTGGCTGGCGAAGAATTAACGCGGCGTTTGCACCTTCCTGATCGCGACCGATAGAGGAAGCAGGCGAAGGTAAGCGGAACCGAGTCGGAAAAGCCACCAGGAAATCGGAGGTTTGGAAATGAGGAAGGTCTATTGGAAATCAAATTTAACTACTGGACAAAATTTTAAAAAAACCTTATCAAAGTTTGATTCAACACGTCACTAACTTCTTATCATTCGCCGATCATTCAGTCAAGATAATTTGGCAACCCTATTGTTTATTTATATTTCGCAATTAACCCTAACGAGAACTGTTATCTAATTATTATTAATGTTATTACCATAATTAGTTTTTGTCTGATTTAAGACGTCCACTATTATAAGTCTTATCATCTTCTTATCATTCATCTATCATTCAGTCGAAATAATTTGCCAAACCACACAAAATTCAGCGATTTATGAATTACATGCCATATTATGTAATTCATGAAAACTATAAATAAAGATACATTGCAGAATAGCGATTGCACAGCAGATTTTTGGATGTAAAGTGCTTTAGTTAGGTAGTCTTCAATATAAAATTGCAATGAATAATTTTTTTTAACTTGCTATTAGGAATTAACAATTTGTGAATTAGGTGCAATTTTAATATAATTCATCAAAACTGTAAGTGAAGATATTTTGAAGAATAGCGACTGCAGGTCAGTTTTTCGGATGTAAAAGTCTTCATTTAAGTAATCTTCAATAGAAAATTGATATTAATAAAATTTTCCCAGGTTAATATTAAAAATCAGCGATTTGTGAATAACTTGCAATGTTATGTAATTAATGAAAAATATAAATGAAGATACTTTGGAGAATCGCGATTGCACAACAGATTTTTAAATGTAGAATTCTTTACTTGCGTAATTTTCAATACAAAATTGTAATGAATAAAAGTTTTCAAGTTCTTATTTGAAATTAACGATTTGTGAGTAAAGTCAAATTTTAATATAATTCATAAAAACTGTAAGTGAGGATATTTTGAAGAATAGCAATTGCAGGTTGGATTTTTTTAAGAAAAGTTCTTCACTTAAACAGCCTTCAATAGAAAGTTGCTATGAATAAAATTTTCCCAGGTGGCTATTAGAAATCAACGATTTGTGAATTACATGCTATTTTATGTAATTCATGAAAACTATAAATGTATATACATTGAAGAATAGCAATTGCACAGCTGATTTTTGGATGAAAAATGCTTTAATTAAGTAGTTTTTGATATAAATTTGCATTGAATACATTTTTTTTTACTTCCTATTAGAAATTAACGATTTGTGAATTAGGTGCAATTTTAATATAATTCATCCAAACTGTAGGTGAAGATATTTTCAAGAATAGCGATTGCAGGTCAAATTTTTTGATGTAAAATTCTTCACTTAACTACTCTTCAATAGAAAATTGCTATGAATAATTTTTTTTAACTTGCTATTAGGAATTAACAATTTGTGAATTAGGTGCAATTTTAATATAATTCATCAAAACTGTAAGTGAAGATATTTTGAAGAATAGCGATTGCAGGTCAGTTTTTCGGATGTAAAAGTCTTCATTTAAGTAATCTTCAATAGAAAATTGCTATTAATAAAATTTTCCCAGGTTACTATTAAAAATCAGCGATGTGTGAATAACTTGCAATTTTATGTAATTAATGAAAAATATAAACGAAGATACATTGGAGAATCGCGATTGCACAACAGATTTTTAGATGTAGAATTCTTCACTTGCGTAATTTTCAATACAAAATTGTAATGAATAAAAGTTTTCAAGTTCTTATTTGAAATTAACGATTTGTGAGTAAAGTCAAATTTTCATATCATTCATCAAAACTGTAAGTGAGGATATTTTGAAGAATCGCAATTGCAGGTTGGATTTTTTAAGTAAAGTTCTTCACTTAAGCAGTCTTCAATAGAAAATTGCTATGAATAAAATTTTCCCAGGTGGCTATTAGAAATCAACGATTTGTGAATTACATGCAATTTTAAGTAATTCATGAAAACTATAAATGAAAATACACTGAAGAATAGCGATTGCACAGCAGATTGTACTTTAATTAGGTAGTTTTTGATATAAATTTGCATTGAATACATATTTTTTTTCTTAGTATTAGAAATTAACGATTTGTGAATTAGGTCCAATTTTAATATAATTCATCAAAACTGTAGGTGAAAATATTTTAAAGAATAGCGATTGCAGGTCAGATTTTTTGGTGTAAAATTCTTCACTTAAGTAGTCTTCAATAGAAAATTGCTATGAATTAAATTTTCCTAGGTTGCTTTTAAATATCAGCGATTTGTGAATTACATGCAATTTTATGTAATTCATGAAAACTATAAATTAAGATACATTGTAGAATATCGATTACACTGCAGATTTTTTGATATAAAGTGCTTTAATTAGGTAGTCTTCAATATAAAATTGCAATGAATATTTTTTTAACTTGCTACTAGGAATTAACAATTTGTGAATTGGGTGCAATTTTAATATAATTCATCAAAACTGTAAGTGAAAATATTTTAAAGAATAGCAATTGCATGTCTGTTTTTCGGTTGTAAAAGTCTTCACTTAAGTAGTCTTCAATAGAAAATTGCTATGAATTAACTTTTCTTAAGTTCCTATTAAATATCAGCGATTTGTGAATTACATGCAATTTTATGTAATTCATGAAAACTATAAATGAAAATACATTGAAGAATAGCGATTGCACAGCAGATTTTTGGATGTAAAGTGCTTTAATTAGGTAGTCTTCAATATAAAATTGCTATGAATAATATTTTTTAACTTGCTATTAGGAATTAACAATTTGTGAATTAGGTGCAATTTTAATATAATTCATCAAAATTGTAAGTGAAGATATTTTGAAGAATAGCGATTGCAGGTCAGTTTTTCGGATGTAAAAGTCTTCATTTAAGTAATCTTTAATAGAAAATTGCTATTAATAAAATTTTCCCAGGTTACTATTAAAAATCAGCGATTTGTGAATAACTTGCAATTTTATGTAATTAATGAAAAATATAAATGAAGATACATTGGAGAATCGCGATTGCACAACAGATTTTTAGATGTAGAATTCTTCACTTGCGTAATTTTCAATACAAAATTGTAATGAATAAAAGTTTTCAAGTTCTTATTTGAAATTAACGATTTGTGAGTAAAGTCAAATTTTAATATAATTCATAAAAACTGTAAGTGAGGATATTTTGAAGAATAGCAATTGCAGATTGGATTTTTTTAAGCAAAGTTCTTCACTTAAGCAGCCTTCAATAGAAAATTGCTATGAATAAAATTTTCCTAGGTGGCTATTAGAAATCAACGATTTGTGAATTACATGCAATTTTATGTAATTCATGAAAACTATAAATGAAAATACATTGAAGAATAGCGATTGCACAGAAGATTTTTGGATGTAAAATGCTTTAATTAGGTAGCTTTTGATATAAATTTGCATTGAATACATTTTTTAGTTGCTATTAGAAATTAACGATTTGTGAATTAGGTGCAATTTTAATATAATTCATCCAAAGTGTAGGTGAAGATATTTTCAAGAATAGCGATTGCAGGTCTGTTTTTCCGATGTAAAAGTCTTCATTTAAGTAATCTTCAATAGAAAATTGCTATTAATAAAATTTTCCCAGGTTACTATTAAAAATCAGCGATTTGTGAATAACTTGCAATTTTATGTAATTAACGAAAAATATAAATGAAGATACATTGGAGAATCGCGATTGCACAGCAGATTTTTGGATGTAAAGTGCTTTAATTAGGTAGTCTTCAATATAAAATTGCAATGAAAAAATTTTTTTAACTTGCTATTAGGAATTAACAATTTGTGAATTAGGTGCAATTTTAATATTATTCATCAAAACTGTAAGTGAGGATATTTTGAAGAAAAGCAATTTCAGATTGAATTTTTTTAAGTAAAGTTCTTCACTTAAGCAGCCTTCAATAGAAAATTGCTATGAATAAAATTTTCCCAGGTGGCTATTAGAAATCAGCGATTTGTGAATTACATGCAATTTTATGTAATTCATGAAAACTATAAATTAAGATACATTGCAGAATAGCGATTGCACAGCAGATTTTTGGAAGTAAAGTGCTTTAATTAGGTAGTCTTCAATATAAAATTGCAATGAATAATTTTTTTTAACTTGCTATTAATAATTAACAATTTGTAAATTGGGTGTAATTTTAATATAATTCATCAAAACTGTAAGTGAAGATATTTTGTAGAATAGCAATTGCAGGTCAGTTTTTCGGATGTAAAAGTCTTCATTTAAGTAATCTACAATAGAAAATTGCTATTAATAAAATTTTCCCAGGTTACTATTAAAAATCAGCGATTTGTGAATAACTTGCAAATTTATGTAATTAATGAAAAATATAAATGAAGATACATTGGAGAATCGCGATTGCACAACAGATTTTTAGATGTAGAATTCTTTACTTGCGTAATTTTCAATACAAAATTGTAATGAATAAAAGTTTTCAAGTTCTTATTAGAAATTAACGATTTGTGAGTAAAGTCAAATTTTAATATAATTCATAAAAACTGTAAGTGAGGATATTTTGAAGAATAGCTAATGCAGATTGGATTTTTTTAAGTGAAGTTCTTCACTTAAGCAGCCTTCAATAGAAAATTGCTATGAATAAAATTTTCCCAGGTGGCTATTAGAAATCAACGATTTGTGAATTACATGCAATTTTATGTAATTCATGAAAACTATGCATTAAGATACATTGCAGAATAGCGAATGCACAGCAGATTTTTGGATGTAAAGTGCTTTAATTAGGTAGTCTTTAATATAAAATTGCAATGAATAATTTTTTTTAACTTGCTATTAGGAATTAACAATTTGTGAATTAGGTGCAATTTTAATATAATTCATCAAAACTGTAAGTGAAGATATTTTGAAGAATAGCGATTGCAGGTCAGTTTTTCGGATGTAAAAGTCTTCATTTAAGTAATCTTCAATAGAAAATGGCTATTAATAAAATTTTCCCAGGTTACTATTAAAAATCAGCGATTTGTGAATAACTTGCAATTTTATGTAATTAATGAAAAATATAAATGAAGATACATTGGAGAATCGCAATGGCACAAGCAATTTTTAGATGTAGAATTCTTCACTTGCGTAATTTTCAATACAAAATTGTAATGAATAAAAGTTTTCAAGTTCTTATTAGAAATTAACGATTTGTGAGTAAAGTCAAATTTTAATATAATTCATCAATACTGTAAGTGAGGATATTTTGAAGAATAGCAATTGCAGGTTGGATTTTTTTAAGTAAAGTTCTTGACTTAAGCAGCCTTCAATAGAAAATTGCTATGAATAAAATTTTCCCAGGTGGCTATTAGAAATCAACGATTTGTGAATTACACGCAACTTTATGTAATTCATGAAAACTATAAATTAAGATACTTTGCAGAATAGCGATTGCACAGCAGATTTTTGGATGTAAAGTGCTTGAATTAGGTAGTTTTTGATATAAAATTGCAATGAATACATTTTTTTAACTTGCTGTTAGGAATTAACAATTTGTGAATTAGGTGCAATTTTAATATAATTAATCAAAACTGTAAGTGAAGATATTTTGAAGAATAGCGATTGCAGGTCAGTTTTTCGGATGTAAAAGTCTTCATTTAAGTAATCTTCAATAGAAAATTGCTATTAATAAAATTTTCCCATGTTACTATTAAAAATCAGCGATTTGTGAATAACTTGCAAATTTATGTAATTAATGAAAAATATAAATGAAGATACATTGGAGAATCGCGATTGCACAACAGATTTTTAGATGTAGAATTCTTCACTTGCGTAATTTTCAATACAAAATTGTAATGAATCAAAGTTTTCAAGTTCCTATTAGAAATTAACGATTTGTGAGTAAAGTCAAATTTTAATATAATTCATCAATACTGTAAGTGAGGATATTTTGAAGAATAGCAATTGCAGGTTGGATTTTTTTAAGTAAAGTTCTTGACTTAAGCAGCCTTCAATAGAAAATTGCTATGAATAAAATTTTCCCAGGTGGCTATTAGAAATCAACGATTTGTGAATTACATGCAATTTTAGGTAATTCATGAAAACTATAAATGAAAATACATTGAAGAATAGCGATTGCAGGTCATATTTTTTGGTGTAAAATTCTTCACTTAAGTAGTCTTCAATAGAAAATTGCTATGAATTAAATTTTCCTAGGTTGCTATTAAATATCAGCGATTTGTGAATTACATGCAATTTTATGTAATTCATGAAAACTATAAATTAAGATACTTTGCAGAATAGCGATTGCACAGCAGATTTTTGGATGTAAAGTGCTTTAATTAGGTAGTCTTCAATATAAAATTGCAATGAATACATTTTTTTAACTTGCTATTAGGAATTAACAATTTGTGAATTAGGTGCAATTTTAATATAATTCATCAAATTTGTAAGTGAAGATATTTTGAAGAATAGCGATTGCAGGTAATTTTTTCGGATGTAAAAGTCTTCATTTAAGTAATATTCAATAGAAAATTGCTATTAATAAAATTTTCCCAGGTTGCTATTAAATATCAGCGATTTGTGAATTACATGCAATTTAATGTAATTAATGAAAACTATAAATGAAAATACATTGAAAAATAGCGATTGCACAGCTGATTTTTGGATGTAAAGTGCTTTAATTAAGTAGTTTTTGATATAAATTTGCATTGAAAACATTTTTTTTACTTGCTATTAGAAATTAACAATTTGTGAATTAGGTGCAATTTTAATATAATTCATCAAAACTGTAAGTGAAGATATTTTGAAGAATACCGATTGCAGGTCAGTTTTTCGGATGTAAAAGTCTTCATTTAAGTAATCTTCAATAGAAAATTGCTATTAATAAAATTTTCCCAGGTTACTATTAAAAATCAGCGATGTGTGAATAACTTGCAATTTTATGTAATTAATGAAAAATATAAACGAAGATACATTGGAGAATCGCGATTGCACAACAGATTTTTAGATGTAGAATTCTTCACTTGCGTAATTTTCAATACAAAATTGTAATGAATAAAAGTTTTCAAGTTCTTATTTGAAATTAACGATTTGTGAGTAAAGTCAAATTTTCATATCATTCATCAAAACTGTAAGTGAGGATATTTTGAAGAATAGCAATTGCAGGTTGGATTTTTTTAAGTAAAGTTCTTTACTTAAGCAGCCTTCAATAGAAAATTGCTATAAATAAAATTTTCCCAGGTGGCTATTAGAAATCAACGATTTGTGAATTACATGCAATTTTATGTAATTCATGGAAACTATAAATGAAAATACATTGAAGAATAGCGATTGCACAGAAGATTTTTGGATGTAAATTGCTTTAATTAGGTAAATTTTGATATAAATTTGCATTGAATACATTTTTTAGTTGCTATTAGAAATTAACGATTTGTGAATTAGGTGCAATTTTAATATAATTCATCCAAACTGTAGGTGAAGATATTTTCAAGAATAGCGATTGCAGGTCTTTTTTTCCGATGTAAAAGTCTTCATTTAAGTAATCTTCAATAGAAAATTGCTATTAATAAAATTTTCCCAGGTTACTATTAAAAATCAGCGATTTGTGAATAACTTGCAATTTTATGTAATTAACGAAAAATATAAATGAAGATACATTGGAGAATCGCGATTGCACAGCAGATTTTTGGATGTAAAGTGCTTTAGTTAGGAAGTCTTCAATATAAAATTGTAATGAATAATTTTTTTTAACTTGCTATTAGGAATTAACAATTTGTGAATTAGGTGCAATTTTAATATAATTCATCAAAACTGTAAGTGAAGATATTTTGAAGAATAACGATTGCAGGTCAGTTTTTCCGATGTAAAAGTCTTCATTTAAGTAATCTTCGATAGAAAATTGCTATTAATAAAATTTTCCCAGGTTACTATTAAAAATCAGCGATTTGTGAATAACTTGCAATGTTATGTAATTAATGAAAAATATAAATGAAGATACTTTGGAGAATCGCGATTTCACAACGGATTTTTAGATGTAGAATTCTTCACTTGCTTAATTTTCAATACAAAATTGTAATGAATAAAAGTTTTCAAGTTCTTATTAGAAATTAACGATTTGTGAGTAAAGTCAAATTTTAATATAATCCATCAAAACTGTAAGTGAGGATAATTCGAAGAATAGCAATTGCAAGTTTAGATTTTTTTAAGTAAAGTTCTTCACTTAAGCAGCCTTCAATAGAAAATTGCTATGAATAAAATTTTCCCAGGTGGCTATTAGAAATCAACGATTTGTGAATTACATGGAATTTTATGTAATTCATGAAAACTATAAATGAAAATACATTGAAGAATAGCGATTGCACAGCAGATTTTTGGATGTAAAGTGCTTTAATTAGGTAGTTTTTGATATAAATTTGCATTGAAAACATTTTTTTTTACTTGCTATTAGAAATTAATGATTTGTGAATTAGGTGCAATTTAAATATAATTCATCCAAACAGTAGGTGAAGATATTTTCAAGAATAGCAATTGCAGGTCGGTTTTTCGGATGTAAAAGTCTTCATTTAAGTAATCTTCAATAGAAAATTGCTATGAATAAAATTTTCCCAGGTTACTATTAAAAATCAGCGATGTGTGAATAACTTGCAATTTTATGTAATTAATGAAAAATATAAATGAAGATACATTGGAGAATCGCGATTGCACAACCGATTTTTAGATGTAGAATTCTTCACTTGCGTACTTTTCAATACAAAATTGTAATGAATAAAAGTTTTCAAGTTCTTATTAGAAATTAACGATTTGTGAGTAAAGTCAAATTTTAATATAATTCATCAAAACTGTAAGTGAGGATATTTTGAAGAATAGCAATTGCAGATTGGATTTTTTTAAGTAAAGTTCTTCACTTAAGCAGCCTTCAATAGAAAATTGCTATGAATAAAATTTTCCCAGGTGACTATTAGAAATCAACGATTTATGAATTATATGCAATTTTATGAAATTCATGAAAACTATAAATGAAAATACATTGAAGAATAGCGATTGCACAGCAGATTTTTGGATGTAAAATGCTTTAATTAGGTAGTTTTTGATATAAATTTGCATTGAAAACATTTTTTTTACTTGCCATTAGAAATTAACGATTTGTGAATTAGGTGCAATTTTAAAATAATTCATCCAAACTGTAGGTGAAGATATTTTCAAGAATAGCGATTGCAGGTCGGTTTTTCGGATGTAAAAGTCTTCACTTAAGTAGTCTTCAATAGAAAATTGCTACGAATAAAGTTTTACCAGGTTGCTATTAAAAATCAGCGATTTGTGAATTAAATGCAATTTTATGAAATTAATGAAAACTATAAATGAAGATACATTGAAGAATCGCGATTGCACAATAGATTTTTAGATATAAAATTCTTCACGTACGCAGTCTTCAATACAAAATTGCAATGAATAAAAGTTTTCAACTTCTTATTAGAAGTTAATGATTTGTGAATAAAGTCCAACTTTAATATAATTCATCAAAACTGTGAAGTTTTGTGAACTGAAGTGAAGTGAAGATATTTTTAAGAATAGCGATTGCAGGTCGGTTTTTCGGATGTAAAAGTCTTCACTTAAGTAGTCTTCAATAGAAAATTGCTACGAAGAAAGTTTTCCCAGGTTGCTATTAAAAATCAGCGATTTGTGAATTAAATGCAACTTTACGAAATTAATGAAAACTATAAACGAAGATACATTGCAGAATAGCGTTTACACAATAGATTTTTGGTTGTAAAATTCTTCACTTACGCAGTCTTCAATACAAAATTGCAATAAATAAAAGTTTTCAACTTCTTATTAGAAGTTAATGATTTGTGAATAAAGTCCAATTTTAATATAATTCATCAATTCTGTGAAGTTTTGTGAACTGAGGTGAAGTGAAGATATTTTTAAGAATAGCGATTGCAGGTCGTTTTTTTGATGTAAAATTCTTCACTTAAGTAGTCTTCAATAGAAAATTGCTATAAATAAAATTTTCCCAGGTGGCTATTAGAAATCAACGATTTGTGAATTACATGCAATTTTATATAATTCATGAAAATTATAAATGAAGATACATTGGAGAATAGCCATTGCTGTACATAAATGTTTGTTGGAGCTTAGCATTTGACAGATTTCGATAGTTGGTTTTGAAAATGTGCCGATTTTTTAATAAAACAGCAAATTTCATACTTTTATGACTGTTACAATTACATTGAAGAGCTTATTAGCTAAACTTTTTACATGTTTGGATAACTGCACTAACAAATGTTAAAAACATAAAAAAATCTGTTTAATTTAAAAAAATAAGACAGATTTTATCAAATTCAGTTGGAAATTGTACACATTTTTAGTGTCGAGACATCGTGTTTGACATATTAAGCCTTGGATTTAGAAGAAAGAGACGAAGAAAATTTGGCAAATTATTACAGTTTCATCTTAAAATTTTCCAGATTTGGGCAGTTGCAATTAAAAATTTGAGCAGTTCAGTTAAAACTTTAACACAATTGCAAGAGACAATTCTCATAAACTTTCAAAGGCCTATTGAATTTGACAGTTGTAGATTTCGTAAATTAAAGTAAAAGGTTTATGTATTTTGTCAGTAACAGTTTAGAATATGACAGATTTAGATATAATACCTAAAATTCCGATAAAAATGATTGGCATTTTGTAAGAAATAATATCGATATGGACATAAATAATTGAAAATATGACAGGATTCAAATCTTGCCAGAAATTTTGATAGAATGATTCAAAAATTTGACAATTATTGTGAAGTTTTTACAGAATTGTTTAAAATTTTGACAGTATTCTTTGAAATTTTACCAGTATCTTTGAAACTATGATAAGAAAATGCAAGTTTCAAATTTTGCCAGAAATTTTGATAGAATGATTAAAAATTTGACAATCATGAAGTTTTTACAGAATTGTTTAAAATTTTGACAGTAATCTTTGAAATTTTACCAGTATCTTTGAAACTATGATAAGAAAATGCAAGTTTTAGCAAAATAAAAAAGGAGGTAAAAATGTATAATCTTCCGTATCTCCAAAACTGTTACTTTGAGAACCCATGTTTATCAAGACTTTTTCTTTATTGTGATACACACTACTCCCCCCTGGAATATTTCACACTTTTTTTAACACCCTGTATAACATATAGGCTGTTATTGTTTAATTTTATTACCATTAGTATTTTATTACCATTTTTATATTATCATTGTTAATAACTACTGAAAGTGACAAACATCTTGACTTTCTCTCTGGATATTGATCGTGCTCCGTGTCATTGTCTATTACGGACCGATGATGCTTTTGTATTACTGTGCAGCGCCCTGATCCATTCGGCGTTTATTCCGGGAATGAGCCGGAGGGACGACCGCAAACGATTTTCGGCAATCACACGGTCTGCTGGGCCCTGGGCTCTCCTCCATTTGATAGTAAAATTCCTGCGAATGACGTGTGACGCTGCCAGCGGAATACACAAGAGCCATGAATGGAAGTCGGGGGCCAGAGGACTTGGCAGACGACGATGATAATGATAATGTCACCGCAGCAATTTAGCCCTGAAATGATAGTTCAGCTAATGCGGAAGGATTCAAATTCTGCCTCCACTAATCCACATGCGAAAATTTGACGGTAATTAAATAGCTATTTATGCACCAAGGGCGTTACTGTGATGATTACGCCCGAAGATCGATTAAATCAAGCACTAGGGCTTTGGCCCGAGATATGGATTTCGTTCGATACAGAGAATCATCACGTGACACCGTGGTGCATACAAAATTTTAGTTTTCACTTTTTATTTTCTTACTCTGAAAAATACAGTCCAGGGCGTAAGAATTCATTATGCCCTCATATTAGGCCCCGGTTGTTATGGACATGTTTACATGAAAGTACACTTCAAGGCGTAATGCATTCATTGCGCCCTCTTATTGTTATTGTTATAGAGATGTTTACATATCTCGTATCCTAGGTGATATCGTTCAATTATAGTAAAGTAAAAACTAAGAAAATGTAGTAAAACGCAAATTTGGCAGAAAATTTTGGAAAACCGTAAAAATTGAGAAAAAACTCCACCCGCATTAATACATGATTTTAACGTTTTCAAAGACATGGCAACGAATACATGTGTCACACTTATTCCTGCGCCAAATTTGAGGCACTTAATACATGTTTTATGGCATTCGCTTTAACGTTCCGTTTAAATTTACATGCATTCACAAGCATGTGAATATGCAAAGCAGGAAGGGGCCGGCTGGTGCATGAACAGAGGCGATGATTAAGCATCCTCTCGCATGTGTGTGTGGCGTATGGAGGCATTTTCGGTGCAATTAAACTTGTTAATTCCTGTTATTACATAAAGGCAGCCGCCCGCGTCTCATCAGCGATTCATGCAAGATTTTAAATGGCGATGTGCGAACATTTGACGCGCGAGATGACAAGTCGTCGTGCCGAAGTCATCACTTACTGTTCCTCGAGATCCTCGTCATCCTACTGATATTTAGGAGGACCTATTTAGGATTTTCTTGCAATTCGTTATTTGCATGTTTGATATTAGATTCGTGTACAGTACACCTAAAACTAATTCTCCTGAAAATTTGACAAAGTTTCAGTATTAAATAAGGGAGAAAATCAAACACTTAACTTCGTGCATTGACAAGTATGGCTTAGCTATTACTGAAATTTCTGAAAAATTATTATTTGCAAATTAGATATTGGATTCGTGTACAGTATACATAAAACTAATTCTCCTAAAAATTTGACAAAGTTTCAGTATTAAATAAGGGAGAAAATCAAACATATAACTTTCTGCATTGACAAGTACTGGTTAGCTATTATTGAAATTTCTGAAAATTTATTATTTACAAATTTGATATTAGATTCGTATACAGTACACCTAAAACTAATTCTCCTCAAAATTTGATAAACTTTCAGGATTAAACAAGGAAGAAAATCAAACATATAAATTTCTGCATTGACAAATATGGGTTAGCTATTACTGAAATTTCTGAAAATTTGTAATATGCAAATTTCTTATTAGATTTGTGTACAGTACACCTTAAACTAATTCTCCTTAAAATTTGACAAAGTTTCAGTATTAAATAAGGGAGAAAATCATACATATAATTTTCTGCTATTACTGAAATTTCTGAAAATTTATTTTTAGCAAATTTGATATAAGATACATATACAGTACACCTGAAACTAACTCTCCTGAAAATTTGACAAAGTTTCAGTATTAAATAAAGGAGAAAATCAAACATATATCTTTCTGCATTGACAAGTATGGGTTAGCTAATACTGAAATTTCTGAAAATTTATTATTTGCAAATTTGATAGTAGATTCCTATACAGTACACCTAAAACTAATTCTAGTGAAAATTTGATAAGGTTTCAGTAGTAAATAAGGGAGAAAATCAAACATAAAACTTTCTCCATTGAGAAGTATGTGTTAGCTATTACTGAAATTTTTGAAAATTTATTATTTGCAAATTTGATATAAGATTCGTGTACAGTACACCAGAAACTAATTCTCCTGAAAATTTGACAAAGTTTCAGTATTAAATAAAGGAGCAAATCAAACATATAACTTTCTGCATTGACATAGCTATTACTGATATTTCTGAAAATTTATTATTTGCAAATTTGATATTAGATCCGTATACAGTATACCTGAAACTAATTCTCCTGAAAAGTTGACAAAGTTTCAGTATTAAATAAGGGAGAAAATCCAGGAGAAAACTTTCTGCATTGACAAGTATGGGTTAGCTATTACTGAAATTTTTGAAATTTTTTTAATTGCAAATTTGATATAAGATTCGTCTACAGTACACCTGAAACTAATTCTTCTAAAAATTTGATAAAGTTTCAGTGTTAAATAAGGGAGAAAATTTAACACTTAACTGTCTGCATTGACAAGTATGGGTTAGCTTTTACTGAAATTTCTGAAAATTTATTATTTTCAAATTTGATATAAGATTCGTGTACAGTACATCTGAAACTAATTCTTCTGAAAATTTGATAAAGTTTCAGTCATAAATAAGGGAGAAAATTAAACCCTTAACTGTCTGCATTGACAAGTATGGGTTAGCTTTTACTAAAATTTCTGAAAATTTATTATTTGAAAATTTGATATTAGATTCGTGTACAGTACACCTGAAAATAATTGTCCTGAAAATTTGACAAAGTTTCAGTATTAAATAAATGAGAAAATCAAACATATAACTATCTGCATTGACAAGTACGGGTTAGCTATTACTGAAATTTCTGAAAAGTAAGTATTTACAAATTTGATATTAGATTCGTTTACAGTACACCTGAAACTAATACTTCTGAAAATTTGACAGAGTTTCACTATTATGTAAGGGAAAAAATCAAACATATAACTTTCTGCATTGACAAGTATGGGTTAGCCATTACTGAAATTTCTGAAAATTTATTATTTGCAAAGTTGATATTAGATTCGTGTACAGTACTCCTGAAAATAATTCTCCTGACAATTTGACAAAGTTTCAGTATTAAATAAGAGAGGAAATCAAACATATAACTTTCTGCATTGACAAGTATGTGTTAGCTATTACTGAAATTTCTGAAAATTTATTATTGGAAAATTTGATATTAGATTCGTATATACAGTACATCTAAAACTAATTCTGTTGAAAATTTGACAAAGTTTCAGTATTAAATAAGGGAGAAAATCAAACATATAACGTACTGTATTGACAAGCAGGGTTAGCTATTACTGAAATATCAGAAATATTATTATTTGCAAATTTGATGTTAGATTCGTATACAGTACACCTGAAACTAAATCTCCTGAAAATTTGAGAAAGTTTCAGGATTAAATAAGAGAGGAAATCAAACATATAACTTTCTGCATTGATAAGTGCGGGTTAGCTATTACTGAAATTTCTGAAAATTTATTATTTGCAAAGTTGATATTATATTCGTGTACAGTACACCTGAAACTAATTCTCCTTAAAACTTGAGAAAGTTTGAGGATTAAATAAGGTAGAAAATCAAACATATAACTTTCTGCATTGACAAGTATGTGTTAGCTATTACTGAAATTTCTGAAAATTTATTATTTGCAAATTTGATATTAGATTCGTGTACAATACACCTGAAACTAATTCTCCTGAAAATTTGACAACGTTTGAGTACTAAATTAGGGAGAAAATCAAACATATAACTCTCTGAATTGACAACTACGGGTTACCTATTACTGAAATTTCTGACAATTTATTATTTGCAAATTTGATATTAGATTCGTGTACGATATACCTAAAACTAATTCTACTAAAAATTTGACAAAGTGTCAGTATTAAATAAGGGAGAAAATCAAACATATAGCTATCTGATTTGACAAGAATGTGTTAGCTATTACTGAAATTTCTGAAAATTTATTATTTGCAAAGTTTATATTATATTCGTATACAGTATACCTGAAACTAATTCTACTGAAAATTTGACAAAGTTTCGGTATTAAATAAGGGAGAAAATCAACATATAACTTTCTGCATTGACAAGTATGTCAAAGCTATTACTGATATTTCTGAAAATTTATTATTTGCAAATTTGATATTAGATTCATGTACAGTACACCTGAAACTAATGCTCCTGAAAATTTGAGAAAGTTTCAGGATTACATAAGAGAGAAAATCAAACATATAACTTTCTGCATTGACAAGTATGGGTCAGCTATTACTAATATTTCTGAAAATTTATTATTTTCAAATTTGATATTAGATTCGTGTACAGTACACCTAAAACTAATTCTCCTGAAAATTTGACAAAGTTTCAGTATTAAATAAGGGAGAAAATCATACATATAATTTTCTGCTATTACTGAAATTTCTCAAAATTTATTTATAGCAAATTTGATATAAGATTCATATACAGGAATGTACACCTAAAACTAACTCTCCTGAAAATTTGACAAAGTTTCAGTATTAAATAAGGGAGAAAATTTAACTTATATCTATCTGCATAGACAAATATGGGTTAGTTATTACTGAAATTTCTGAAAATTCATTATTTGCAAATTTGATATTAGATTCGTGTAGAATATACCTGAAACTAATTCTCCTGAAAATTTGACAAAGTTTCAGTATTAAATAAGGGAGAAAATTAAACTTATAACTATCTGCATAGACAAGTATGGGTAAGCTTTTCCTGAAATTTCTGAAAATTTATTATTTGCTAACTTGATATTACATTCGTGTACAGTATACCTAAAACTAATTCTACTGAAATTTTGGCAAAGTTTCAGTATTAAATAAGGGAGAAAATCAAACATATAACTTTCTGCATTGACAAGTAAGGCATAGCTATTACTGAAATTTCTGAAAATTTATTATTTGTAATTTTGACATTAGATTCGTATACAATACACTTGAAAATAATTCTGCTGAAAATTTGACGAAGTTTTAGTATTAAATAAGGGAGAAAATCAAACATATAACTTTCTGCATTGACAAGTATGGGTTAGCTGTTACTGAAATTTATTAATTAGAAGAGACATCTTCAGGCATACTGTATTCAAATCTGGCATCAAATTTTCAAATTTTATCAATTTTTATAAATTTCAGTGAGAGATATTGCGATATCTGTCAACTGGGAAAGTTATATGTTCAATTTTCTCACGTATTTGCTACTTAGTCGTCAATTTTGATGATTTTTTAGTTTGCCTGTAACTTTTACCCCAATTACATAAATTTGTACATGCTAATGCAACAAATGCCATTAATAACAGCGAAACGGAATTAGAAAGCAATAAGTTCCATTGCAAAAGTAATCTAAACGATTTGTAATTGAATCGTTTCTAGCAACGGGCGCAACTTATTCATTCGATCGCCAATTATGGGATGCCGTTTTCATTAATTACATATTCCACATACGTGGCAATCGAATTGTTGTTAATCTGTAATGATATTGAAAATGGGGTTGGGCGTATTGCCATAAGGGAATTCTAACCATGCAGACTTAGAGGCAAAAGTACTGGCAAAAATATATTACTTTTGTTGAATCGAAAATTAATGGAAATTCTCAAAAACGCAATAAAAATCCAATGGCAAACTCGATGACTGTAATTGAAATAGTAGTAGTGACTGTATTTGTTAGGGACATTATCTCAAACTTGCTATCGACCAATAATTGAAATTATATATATATATATATATATATATATATATATATATATATATATATATATATATATATATATATATAAACAATCTTTATTAGGCTATCGACCCCATGGGGTCTTTCCGCCTCAATTGAAATAATTTTCTGAATAATGATGATTTGTATTCAGATTAGGTAGAATTGGGATGACCATCATGACAAGTTTTCTCTCGTCTTAATCGCCCTTTGTTCGAGCATTTCTGCAATTGGCACGCGTAATTTCGATTTGATTTGATCCGCACCAAACCTCGTCGAATTAAGATGTGATCCGGAGGTGAGATGACGACACGGAGTCATCTGAATACCGAGAACTGCCCGCCCGTGACGGCGCAGATGATTGCCCATCCATGCTCTCGGAAATTAAGAGACAAAATTCGCCCCAAGGTCGGACTGGGCATAAAATATTTCATATGAATTATGCAATTATTTCGTATTAACTTCGCCATACGCTCCGAGCAAGGCGCATTAACGCACGCCACGGCACAATTTCGCCTCCAACAGTAGTACAAATCGGGCAGAGCAAAGAGCGAAATGTGGAAGCTGAGAGGAGCGGAGTAATTTTCTTATGCAAATTTTGACCCAATTGCGCTTCGAAATTCGCATTAACAAAACAATCATCGCGTTTTTGTGTATACACATATCATCAACATATATTTTCCAAAGAAGTATGTAATTGTTAAAAGGATTTTTATTGCTGATAATAATGTTTTCTAAGTTATCTAAGAAAATATTTCATAATATGTTGGTGAACCCATTATTTTGTCATTTTCAAATATCATTTTGGAATAATTTCTGGTTATTGAAAAGGTAAAAATTTTGTTATATTGTTGACATATATAAATTTATTATGGTTGTATATTCTTTAACGTCGTGTATGTGTTCTTTGATTATATGTTTCGTGTCGTTGAATGTTTCTGTTATAGGTATATTAATGTATAAGTTAGTTATGTCAAAGCTAATGTGTATCTTCTTGTGGAAATTTTATTTTATTGATATGTTCGATTAATTCTAATCTGTTTTTTATTATATATTTTGGAATGTATTTTATTGTGTTGTTCAGGAGGTTGTTCAAAAATTTTCCAATGTTGTTTGTAGGTGAGTTTGTAGATATTATTATGGGTCTGATTGGGATTTCTGGTTTATGTAATTTTGGTTGTCCATATAATTTTGCTGAAATTGAGTTCATTGGAATTAGTTTTTTAAAATTGTTAGTATATTTTTCTAATGTGTGAATTTTTTATAGTGGTCTTTGTTTTATTAATGAAAGAGGTTATTGGATTTTCTGAGAGAAGTATAAATTTGTTATGATTAAAAAAATGTTCTGTTTTTCTTATATAAGTATCTTTGTTTAGAATTTCCAGTCCTGCATTTTTATCTGCAGTTACTATGGTGATGTGTACTAACATTGATTATAATACCCATATTCTAATCAATGGTACTAATATACATCGAAAATATAGTTTTTAAGTATTAGACTGCAGGTAGACAGGTTGCAGATTAAATTTCATTTTTAACATAACGTCCGAATATACCCACCACTAATAATTCCTTCTGTATTGAAAAGAATGGTTTTTTAAGTTTACGATATTACGTAAAGCTTCGATAAGACTTTATTTAGGTCGAAACTACAAAACATGTAAACATGAACAATTTTTTCATCGCTTTCACCTGCTACTCAAATAAGTTGCGATTTTGATTTGCAAGGCCCATAAAATTCACACGCCGATTCTAAGACATATTCCGCACACAGAATCGCAACATACCTGCGCCTCATTCATCCACGCGTACCTGGATTACCTGGGTATTGCGTAGGAGGGCTGGGACGTTTAAAATTTAATCCCACGTGAGAATGGACGTTAATCCGCGATATTCGTCCAATATTTTCCTTTAATGTTGCTAGGACCTTTACGCATCCACGTTTAATGCGGCGTGAACGCCGCACGGTTCAAAAGCGCATAGTTCTAATTAACTGAATTTCACCCCTTTTGAAGTGCACAAACCGAACTTTATCGCCCGCCCTTTATCGCCCGCCCAAGGCGATGCGATCGGTGCGTCGTTGTAGTTAAAATTGCGGCGAAGGAGAGAATGGCATCTGGGGTCCCACGGAAGAAAGGAGGGCCATTAGCATATGGCGTTTGGCACTGACCTGGGATGGACGGAAGGGATCAGCCGGCCACTGGGTCTCCTAATGTATTCAGTGCCTTCTTCCTTGTCACGCAGGGGGACAATGGTGCCGTTTGCACGTGCATAAAAAGGTAAGGCGACCGAAGAAATTTGAATATCGAGAAATTTTTACCTGCGCCAAAGAAAAAAGGCACGTGAGAATGTGCGGACTTGTTTTTTTTTATATCGCGGAATAAGCAGAGATTTCGACTGTCTTTTATTGCGCCATCACCTGCTATCATCAGGCGAACGACGAGATTCGCAAAGTTTGATGGTCTAACATAGGTATCAGTAAAATGTGTTTAAGCGACACATGTTAAATCTAATTATCTAATATTTGTTATTATTTACGATTTCGTGAAAGGTCTTCTAATATTTCAGAATTTATCATAGAATTCAAAATGTACTAAAATCCAGTTAACATGAAGAAAGCCAAAAAAAGCCAGGTCAAAATTTCGTCATCTAAAATTTGCTTTATTTACGATTCGTGATAGATTTTCTAATATTTCAGAAATTACCATAGATTTCAAAATGTACTAAAATAGAGGATGTTCCAGTTAACAATAAAATGTACTAAAATAAAGGATGTTCCAGTTAACAATAAGAAAGCCAAAAAGGGCCACGTCAAAATTTGCATGTCAGGCAAACATTTACGAAAAACTTTTAAAACGTGCATTCCAAGATTTAAATATTTTCTTCATTACATTGTTTTTTTCTTAATTTCCAGAGTTATCGCAAAATTTGAAGTGGGTTTACTTATCAACTGAGAGGAGATGAACCACGAGATTGGCAAAGTTTGATGGTCTAATAGAGGTATCAGTAAAATGTGTTTTACATGGCACCTAAAACTATTTGTTATTATCTACGATTTCGTGAAAGGTCTTCTAATATTTCAGAATTTACCATAGAATTCAAATTGTACTAAAATCCAGTTACATGAAGAAAGCCAAAAAAGCCAGGTGAAAATTTCGTCATCTAAAATTGGCGTTATCTACGATTTCGTGATAGTTCTTCTAATATTTCAGAATTTACCATAGATTTCAAAATGTACTAAAATAGAGGATGTTCCAGTTAACAAGAAGAAAGCCAAAAATAGCCGTGTAAAAATTTGCGAATCAGGCAAACATTTACGAAAAACTTCTAAAACGTGCATTCCAAGATTTAAATATTTTCTTCTTTGCATTGTTTTTTCTTAATTTCCAGAGTTATGGCAAAATTGGAAGTTATTTTATTTATCAATTGAGAGAGTTGAACGACGAGATTCGCAAAGTCAAAAAAGCCAAAAAAAGCCACATCAAAATTTGCGAATCAGGCAAACATTTACGAAATACTTGTAAAACGTGCATTCCAAGATTTAAATATTTTCTTCATTACATTGTTTTTTTCTTAATTTCCAGAGTAATGGCAAAATTGGAAGTTGTTTTACTTATCAACTGAGAGGAGATGAACGACGAGATTCGCAAAGTTTGATGGTCTAACATAGGTGTCAGTAAAATGTGTTTTACATGGCACCTAAAAATATTTATTATTATCTACGATTTCGTGAAAGGTCTTCTAATATTTCAGAATTTACCATAAAATTCAAAATGTACTAAAATCCAGTTACATGAAGAAAGCCAAAAAGGCCACGTCAAAATTTCGTCATCTAAAATTTGCTTTATCTACGATTTCGTGATAGATCTTCTAATATTTCAGAATTTACCATAGATTTCAAAATGTACTAAAATAGAGGATGTTCCAGTTAACAAGAAGAAAGCCAAAAAAAGCCACGTAAAAATTTGCGAATCAGTCAAACATTTACGAAAAACTTTTAAAACGTGCATTCCAAGATTTAAATATTTTCTTCTTTGCATTGTTTTTTTCTTAATTTCCAGAGTTATGGCAAAATTGGAAGTTGTTTTATTTATCAATTGAGAAAGATGAACGACGAGATTCGCAAAGTCAAAAAAGCCAAAAAAAGCCACATCAAAATTTGCGAATCAGGCAAACATTTACGAAAAACTTTTAAAACGTGTATTCCAAGATTTAAAAATTTTCATCATTACATTGTTTTTTTCTTAATTTCCAGAGTTATGGCAAAATTGGAAGTTGTTTTACTTATCAACTGAGAGGAGATGAACGACGAGATTCGCAAAGTTTGATGGTCTAACATAGGTGTCAGTAAAATGTGTTTTACATGGCACCTAAAAATATTATTTGTTATTATCTACGATTTCGTGAAAAGTCTTCGAATATTTCAGAATTTACCATAGAATTCAAAATGTACTAAAATCCAGTTAACATGACGAAAGCCAAAAATGCCAGGTCAAAATTTCGTCATCTAAAATTGGCTTTATCTACGATTTCGTGATAGTTCTTCTAATATTTCAGAATTTACCATAGATTTCAAAATGTACTAAAATAGAGGGATGTTCCAGTTAACAAGAAGAAAGCCAAAAAAAGCCACGTAAAAATTTGCGAATCAGGCAAACATTTACGAAAAACTTTTAAAACGTGCATTCCAAAATTTAAATATTTTCTTCATTCTTTTGTTTTTTTTTCATAATTTCCAGAGTTAAGGCAAAATTGGAAATTCTTTTACTTATCAACTGAGAGGAGATGAACGACGAGATTCGCAAAGTTTGATGGTCTAACATTGGTATCAGTAAAATGTGTTTTACATGGCATCTAAAAATATTTATTATTATCTACGATTTCGTGAAAGGTCTAATAATATTTTAGAATTTGCCATAGAATTCAAAATGTACTAAAATCCAGTTAACATGAAGAAAGCCAAAAAAAGCCACGTCAAAATTTCGTCATCTGAAATTTGCTTTATCTACGATTTCGTAATAGATCTTCTAATATTTCAGAATTTACCATAGATTTCAAAATGTATTAAAATAGAGGATGTTCTAGTTAACAAGAAGAAAGCCAAATAAAGCCACGTCAAAATTTGCGAATCAGGCAAACATTTACGAAAAACTTTTAAAACGTGCATTCCAAAATTTAAATATTTTTTTCATTCTTTTGTTTTTTTTCCTTAATTTCCAGAGTTATGGCAAAATTGGAAGTTGTTTTACTTATCAACTGAGAGGAGATGAACGACGAGATTCGCAAAGTATGATAGTCTAACATTGGTGTCAGTAAAATGTGTTTTACATGGCACCTAAAAATATTTGTTATTATTTACGATTTCGTGAAAGGCTTCTAATATTTCAGAATTTACCATAGAATTCAAAATGTACTAAAATCCAGTTACATGAAGAAAGCCGAAAAAAGCCAGGTCAAAATTTCGTCATCTAAATTTGGCTTTATCTACGATTTCGTGATAGTTCTTCTAATATTTCAGAATTTACCATAGATTTCAAAATCTACTAAAATAGAGGATGTTCCAGTTAACAAGAAGAAAGCCAAAAAAAGCCGCGTAAAAATTTGCGAATCAGGCAAACATTTACGAAAAAACTTTTAAAACGTGCATTCCTAGATATAAATATTTTCTTCATTACATTGTTTTTTTCTTAATTTCCAGAGGTAGGGCAAAATTGGAAGTTATTTTATTTATCAATTGAGAGAGTAGAACGACGAGATTCGCAAAGTCAAAAAAGCCAAAAAAAGCCACATCAAAATTTGCGAATCAGGCAAACATTTACGAAATACTTTTAAAACGTGCATTCCAAGATTTAAATATTTTCTTCATTACATTGTTTTTTTCTTAATTTCCAAAGTAATGGCAAAATTGGAAGTTGTTTTACTTATCAACTGAGAGGAGATGAACGACGAGATTCGCAAAGTATGATGGTCTAACATAGGTATCAGTAAAATGTGTTTTGCATGGCACCTAAAAATATTTGTTATTATCTACGATTTCCTGAAAGGTCTTCTAATATTTCAGAATTTACCATAGAATTCAAAATGTACTAAAATAGAGGATGTTCCAGTCAACAAAAAGAAAGCCAAAAAAAGCCACGTCAAAATTTGCAAATCAGGCAAACATTTACGAAAAACTTTTAAAACGTGCATTCCAAGATGTAAATATTTTCTTCTTTGCATTGTTTTTTTCTTAATTTCCAGAGTTATGGCAAAATTGGAAGTTATTTTATTTATCAATTGAGAGAGTTGAACGACGAGATTCGCAAAGTCAAAAAAGCCAAAAAAAGCCACATCAAAATTTGCGAATCAGGCAAACATTTACGAAAAACTTTTAAAACGTGCATTCCAAGATTTAAATATTTTCTTCTTTGCATTGTTTTTTTCTTAATTTCCAGAGTTATGGCAAAATTGGAAGTTATTTTATTTATCAATTGAGAGAGTTGAACGACGAGATTCGCAAAGTCAAAAAAGCCAAAAAAAGCCACATCAAAATTTGCGAATCAGGCAAACATTTACGAAATACTTTTAAAACGTGCATTCCAAGATTTAAATATTTTCTTCATTACATTGTTTTTTTCTTAATTTCCAGAGTAATGGCAAAATTGGAAGTTGTTTTACTTATCAACTGAGAGGAGATGAACGACGAGATTCGCAAAGTATGATGGTCTAACATAGGTGTCAGTAAAATGTGTTTTACATGGCACCTAAAAATATTATTTGTTATTATCTACGATTTCGTGAAAAGTCTTCTAATATTTCAGAATTTACCATAGAATTCAAAATGTACTAAAATGCAGTTAACATGAAGAAAGCCAAAAAAAAAAAACGTAAAAATTTCGTCATCTAAAATTTGCTTTATCTACGATTCGTGATAGATCTTCTAATATTTCAGAATTTACCATAGATTTCAAAATGTACTAAAACTGAAAAACTTAAAAACTTGTGATCAAAAGTGAGCCACGATTTAAATATTTTGTTCGCACATTTTGTTTTCTTCATATATTCCGCTTAATTTCCAGATTTCTTGTCAAAATTTGATGTCTGAATTTCGTTTACTAAATCTGCGAATAAACATACTGCAATTCAGAATACAGCAATCATGATTGATTCTGACGCATCAGTAATTAGTAATGATTTATATTGTATCTATTATTTAAAAATTCATAATTTTAGTCAATTCGGTGAATTGTCACTGTTAATTTATTCATCTATAAATTGTCACTGATCAATCTGCCAATTGTAATTTGAAAATTCGTTGTGCACTATACATTATACTGGTCTGGTCATTTTAATGACTCAAATTGCTCATAATCATCTAAAAGGATTGTTATAATGTTCCCACCCACCCACCTCTCTCATTGAGTCGGGAAGATGATTAAAATACACCTCCAACGATGTTGCACTAATGATTAATATGTTCCATACAATTGTTAATAAATTAAGCATCATGAAGAATCATTATTGCAATGATTGCAATACGTCGGACGCCCATTGTTTTACTGCACACATAATTTGAACTGGGGGTAGGTGGGTATAATAACCACCATCCTCTATAACCATCCACTCAATTGATCCATCAGCAAAATAAGTCATTTTGTCTGTCAATTGTCACTGATTCATCAATGACGCGGACACTGATGTGTCCGTGGATTAATAAATTGGGATTATCAATATGGATCAATCAATATTAACAATATCGATTAATTAATTGACACTGATCCATCAGCAAAGTAAGTCATTAAGTCTGTTAATTGTCGCTGATTCATCTATCAATTGTCACTGATCAATCTGTCAATTGCCAATTGTTATTTGAAAATTCGTTCAGCACTATACATTATATTGGTTTGGTCATTTTAATGACTTTAATTGCTGATTTATCATTTGAAATGGTTCATACTATAACCATCCTCTCAGTTGATCCACCAGGAAAATAAGTCATTAAATCTGTCAATTATCACTGATTCATCTATCAATTGTCACTGATTGATCTGCCAATTGTATTTTGAACATTCGTTGAGCACTATATATTGATGTATTGTCAATGATTAATCTATCAATTGTTGTTTGAAATTTCGTTGAGCACTATTCTTTATACTGTTCTGATCATTTTAACTGCTATGGTTATTGTCAAAACTTTTTAAACTTATTGATCTCGAGTACCACTGGGTCGATTAATACAATGTTTCAAGCACTTAAAAAGAATAAAGGAATTTAATATCGATGTTCGTAATAATATTTCCTGAAATAAGAAAACTCCAAGGCAATCACAAGTTTTCCAAGTTCCGAGAAACAGAAAAATTTAAGTGTGCAACCTTTTGCCTTAAAAATACACTCAAAAAGACACATTTTCACTTTTTTTTTCCCAATGATCATCCCTAATGATCAGCCCAAACGCAATAAATGGGTATGGTTATATACAAATTCAAGTCAGCAGGAACTGGAAAACTGCATTAAGATTCTAACATTAAATAATAATAATAAATAATAAAGAATATTTATTAGCAGAAAAGCTACGTAATATACATATTTTCAACAAAAGAACAAAAAGAACAATGCAAAAGCATATACACAAATAGTAAATACAGTTTTCATAACCTATACTATTCATCAAAAATGATGTAATGATGATGAACATTTCTGCAAAAGTATAGACACAAATAGTAAGTACAGTTTTCATAAACTACACAATTAATCAAAAATGATGTAATGATGATGAACATTTCTGCAAATTGTTCGTGTGTATGTGTGAATGTGTTTGGACTCGATAAGTTAATAACGGTAAGTGAACAAAATGTAGAACCAAATTTAGATTCGCAAATGTTTTGGAAAAAAATCGCTTCTGAAAAGAATTCCATAACAAGGCTTATCTACGAGACTCCAATGTAGTAAGAGTGGACCTCATGAAAAAAGTAACTTTTTATACAATCCGCAATTATTTTGAAGATTGTTAGAAAATGTTATTATATTACTATTATACAATTTGCGTGTTTGTGTAATACATTTGATACATGGTGTATTGCGAAAAAATACAAAGTAGGTAATATCGTTACATACATACGGCCAGTAAAATCCCAACAGGTGTACTGGAAATACTGTAAAACTATAAAGCCGTCTATAAAACTGGCGCGTACGCTCGCATGTGGGGGCGGCGTTTTCTTCTGGGGGAAATTTATCGCCAATTAACGCGAAAAAAATCGGCCGCCCCTGACGGCGGGGGCGGCAGAGGCGCTTCGCTTTTGTCGCGGGCGGCGTTCTTTTGTCCGCGTCAAAGGGTTCCAGGAACCGCGTTTTACGAGCCGCGCGAGAAATGATATAAACCCGTGAGCGGATGAAATCCATCCCGCTAATTTGCATCACGTATTCCTCCGCACAGAGCAATCTGCCATTAATCGCGCGCAGTAAACAATGGGGCGCCTGACCTCCCCCCTCCACCTCGGTGTACCGTCCGGCGATAATTATTATAGCTGGAAATCTTCAGTTTTGAGACCTAGCAAGCACCACACCGTCGAGGAATATGGTAGTTAACAGAAGTTGGAGATAAAGTCGGGAATATATTGGTTGCCATGACAACCCAAGAAGATGACACGACGTTGTTGATAAATACGTCAAAGATACTTGTTTATTGGTTGCCATGACATTAAAAGAATCTGACACCATATTGTTGATAACTGCGGCAAGGATCTATTGGTTGCCATGACAACCCAAGAAGCTAACACCACGTTGTTGATAAATACGTTAAAGATACTCGTTTATTGGTTGCCATGACATTCCAAGAAGCTGACACCATATTGTTGATAACTGCGTTAAGGATCTATTGGTTGCCATGACAACCCAAGAAGCTAACACCACGTTGTTGATAAATACGTTAAAGATACTCGTTTATTGGTTGCCATGACATTCCAAGAAGCTGACACCATATTGTTGATAACTGCGTTAAGGATCTATTGGTTGCCATGACAACCCAAGAAGCTAACACCACGTTGTTGATAAATACGTTAAAGATACTCGTATATTGGTTGCCATGACATCCGAAAAAGATGACACCACGTTGTTGATACATACGTTGAAAATATATTGGTTGCTGTTAACCTAACAAGCTAACACCACGTAGTTGACAAATTGCGGTAAGGGTATATTGGTTGCCATGACAACAAAAGAAGCTGACACCATCTTTATGATAAATACGTTAAAAATATATTGGTTGCCTTGACAACCAAAGAAACTGACACAACATTGTTGATAACTCCGGTAAGGATGTATGGTTGCCATGATAACCCAAGAAGTTAATACCCCGTTGTTGATAAATGCGCTAAAGAAATGTTTTTTGTCATAACAAATAACCTACACAGAAGCTGGAATAACGAGTTGTCTAAAATGATGTATGTGACTACTTTTTTGTTACGCTTTCAATGAAAATCATTCTTAAAAGTTTGTCAAAAAACTTGTTACCTTTCGATTTATTTTAAAGATTATAATATAATAATAAAGATTATTTATTAGCATTACTTATTAGATTACACTTAAGAAATATTTCTGCGTAACTTTTATAATTTCCAAAATATTTGACTTGAAACCAAATTGCGTTTTTTCGGAATAATATCCAAACTGTTCGGATTTTTGAAACTTGCCGAACTGCATAATTCCCAAGGCTCAATACTGCAAAACATTGGATGTTTATACGAATCTCTATCTTTAATAATACGAAAGATACCCATGGTAACCTACTCAATTTGGGACACTGTGTATATCAGCAAAAAGCTGAAGGACGGAAATCAACACGAAAAACAAATGAATGTACTACATTACTGAAAATATTCAACTGTTCCTATACTGGAAGGGATTGTGTTTACTGTTTGTGAAACCCTGAATACAGGGTGTGCCAATTATCGTACTCAACACAGGGAATATATCTTGCTGTTTACGAAGTCCCCATATTGAACACAGTAACTGGAACACCCTATATATTAGCAAACAGCTGAATGACGAATATCACTATGAAAAACAAATTAATGTACTACATCTCTGAAAATATTCAACTGTTAAAATACTTGTTGTATTGTGTTAACTATTTGTGAAATCTTGTATACAGGATATGTGCCAGTTGTCAGACTCAACACAGGAAATATATCTTGCTGTTTACGAGATCCCCTTATTGAGCACGATAACTGGAACACCCTATATATTACCAGCCGAATGACGCATATCAGTATGAAAAACAAATCAATGTACTGAAAATATTCAACTGTCTCTATAGTTTCAAGTGCTTCAGGTTTCAATATTCATTCCTGAATCACAATACAAAGAAATTATTACATTAGTGACTTTGTAACCTTTGTCAAATTTTCAGAGGACACAACTTCAAAATATCCATTAGACACATTTTCAGAAATTTCAGTGACAGATATGAGCCCACATTGAGCACAATAACTTGAACACCCTATATATTACAGCTGAATGACGCATATCAGTTTGAAAAACAAATGAATGTACTGAAAATATTCTACTGTTTCCATAGTTTCAAGTACTTCAAGTTTCAATATTCATTCCTGAATCACAATACAAAGAAATTATTACATTAGTGACTTTATAACCTTTGTCAAATTTTCAGAGGATATATCTTCAAGCATACTGTATCCAAATTTGGTATAAAATTTTCAAAATATCCATTAGTCAAGTTTTCAGAAATTTCAGTGACAGATATGAGCCCATATTGAGCACGATAACTTGAACACCCTATATATTACAGCTGAATGACGCATATCAGTATGAAAAACAAATGAATGTACTGAAAATATTCAACTGTTTCCATAGTTTCAAGTGCTTCAAGTTTCAATATTCATTCTTGAATCACAATACAAAGAAATTATTACATTAGTGACTTTGTAACCTTTGTCAAATTTTCAGAGGGTATATCTTCAGGCATACTGTATCCAAATCTGGCATAAAATATCCATTAGACAAATTTTCAGAATTTTCAGTGACAGATATGAGCCCATATTGAGCACGATAACTTAAACACCCTATATATTACAGCTGAATAACGCATATCAGCATGAAAAACAAATGAATGTACTGAAAATATTCAACTCTTTCCACAGTTTCAAGTGCTTCAAGTTTCAATATTCATTCCTCAATCACAATACAAAGAAATTATTACATTAGTGACTTTACAACCTTTGTCAAAATTTGAGAGGATATATCTTCAAGCATACTGTATCCAAATTTGGCATAAAATTTTCAAAATATCCATTAATCAAGTTTTCAGAAATTTCAGTGACAGATATGAGCCCATATTGTGCACGATAACTTGAACACCCTATATATTACTGCTGAATGACGCATATCAGTTTGAACAACAAATGAATGTACTGAAAATATTCAGCTGTTTCCATAGTTTCAAGTATTTCAAGTTTCAATATTCATTCCTGAATCACAATACAAAGAAATTATTACATTAGTGACTTTGTCACCTTTGTCAAATTTTCAGAAGTATATCTTCTGGCATACTGTATCTAAATCTGGCATAAAATTTTCAAAATATCCATTAGACAAATTTTCAGAAATTTCAGCGACAGATATGAGCCCATATGGAGCACGATAACTTGAACACCCTATATATTACCAAACAGCCGAATGACGCATATCAGTATGAAAAACAAATCAATGTACTGAAAATATTCAACTGTTTCCATAGTTTCAAGTACTTCAAGTTTCAATGTTCATTCTTGAATCACAATACAAAGAAATTATTACATTAGTGACTTTATACCTTTGTCAAATTTTCAGAGGATATATCTGTAGGCATACTGTATCCAAATCAGGCATAAAATATCCATTAGACAAATTTTCAGAAATTTCAGCGACAGATATGAGCCTATATGGAGCACGATAACTTGAACACCCTATATATTACCAAACAGCCGAATGACGCATATCAGTATGAAAAACAAATCAATGTACTGAAAATATTCATCTGTTTCCATAGTTTCAAGTACTTCAAGTTTCAATATTCATTCCTGAATCACAATACAAAGAAATTATTACATTAGTGACTTTACAACATTTGTCAAAATTTCAGAGGATATATCTTCAAGCATACTGTATCCAAATTTGGTATAAAATTTTCAAAATATTTATTAGACAAATTTTCAGAAATTTCAGCGACAGATATGAGCCTATATGGAGCACGATAACTTGAACACCCTATATATTACCAAACAGCCGAATGACGCATATCAGTATGAAAAACAAATCAATGTACTGAAAATATTCAACTGTTTCCATAGTTTCAAGTACTTCAAGTTTCAATGTTCATTCTTGAATCACAATACAAAGAAATTATTACATTAGTGACTTTATAACCTTTGTCAAATTTTCAGGGGGTATATCTTCAGGCATACTGTATCCAAATCTGGCATAAAATTTTCAAAATATCCATTAGACAATTTTTCAGAAATTTCAGTGACAGATATGAGCCCATATTGAGCACGATAACTTGAACACCCTATATATTACTGCTGAATGACGCATATCAGTTTGAACAACAAATGAATGTACTGAAAATATTCAGCTGTTTCTATAGTTTCAAGTATTTCAAGTTTCAATATTCATTCCTGAATCACAATACAAAGAAATTATTACATTAGTGACTTTGTCACCTTTGTCAAATTTTCAGAAGTATATCTTCTGGCATACTGTATCTAAATCTGGCATAAAATTTTCAAAATATCCATTAGACAAATTTTCAGAAATTTCAGCGACAGATATGAGCCCATATGGAGCACGATAACTTGAACACCCTATATATTACCAAACAGCCGAATGACGCATATCAGTATGAAAAACAAATCAATGTACTGAAAATATTCAACTGTTTCCATAGTTTCAAGTACTTCAAGTTTCAATGTTCATTCTTGAATCACAATACAAAGAAATTATTACATTAGTGACTTTATACCTTTGTCAAATTTTCAGAGGATATATCTGTAGGCATACTGTATCCAAATCAGGCATAAAATATCCATTAGACAAATTTTCAGAAATTTCAGTGACAGATATGAGCCCATATTGAGCACGATAACTTGAACACCCTATATATTACAGCTGAATGACGCATATCAGTTTGAAAAACAAATCAATGTACTGAAAATATTCAACTGTTTTCATAGTTTCAAGTACTTCAAGTTTCAATATTCATTCCTGAATCACAATACATAGAAATTATTACATTAGTGACTTCATAACCTTTGTCAAATTTTCAGGGGGTATATCCTCAGGCATACTGCATCCAAATCTGGCATACAATTTTCAAAATATCCATTACACAAATTTTCAGAAATTTCAGTGACAGATATGAGCCCACATTGAGCACGATAACTTGAACACCCTATATATTACAGCTGAATGACGCATATCAGTATGAAAAACAAATGAATGTACTGAAAATAGTCAACTGTTTCCATAGTTTCAAATAATTCAAGTTTCAATATTCATTCCTGAATCACAATACAAAGAAATTATTACATTAGTGACTTTATAACCTTTGTCAAATTTTCAAAGGACATATCTTCAGGCATACTGTATCCAAATCTGGCATAACATTTTCAAAATATCCATTATACAAATTTTCAGAAATTACAGCGACAGATATGAGCCCATATTGAGCACGATAACTTGAACACCCTATATATTACAGCTGAATAACGCATATCAGTATGAAAAACAAATGAATGTACTGAAAATATTCAACTGCTTCCATAGTTTCAAGTGCTTCAAGTTTCAATATTCATTCCTGAATCACAATACAAAGAAATTATTACATTAGTGACTTTGTCCTTTGTCCAATTTTCAGAGGACATATCTACAGGCGTACTGTATCCAAATCTGGCATAAAATTTTCAAAATATCCACTAGATAAATTTTCAGAAATTTCAGTGCATAAGAGCCCATATTGAGCACGATATCTTGAACACCCTATATATCACAGCTGAATGACGCATATCAGTATGAAAAACAAATGAATGTACTGAAAATATTCAACTGTTTTCATAGTTTCAAGTACTTCAAGTTTCAATATTCATTCTTGAATCACAATACAGAGAAATTATTACATTAGTGACTTTGTAACCTTTGTCAAATTTTCAGAGGACATATCTCAGGCATACTGTATCCAAATATGGCATAAAATTTTCAAAATATCCATTAGACAAATTTTCAGAAATTTCAGCGACAGATATGAGCTCACATTGAGCACGATAACTTGAACACCCTATATATTATAGCTGAATAACGCATATCAGTATGAAAAACAAATGAATGTATTGAAACTCTTTCCATAGTTTCAAGTGCTTCAAGTTTCAATATTCATTCCTGAATCACAATACAAAGAAATTATTACATTAGTGACTTTGTAGCCTTTGTCAAATTTTCAGGGGGAATATCTTCAGGCGTACTGTATCGAAATATGGCATAAAATGTTCAAAATATCCATTAGACAATTTTTTAGAAATTTCAGCGACAAATATGAGCCCATATTGAGCACGATATCTTGAACACCCTATATATTACAGCTGAATAACGCATATCAGTATGAAAAACAAATGAATGTACTGAAAATATTCAACTCTTTCCATAGTTTCTAGTGCTTCAGGTTTCAATATTCATTCCTGAATCACAATACAAAGAAATTATTACATTAGTGATTTTATAACCTTTGTCAAATTTTCAGAGGATATATCTTCAAGCATACTGTATCCAAATTTGGTATAAAATTTTCAAAATATTCATTAGACAAATTTTCAGAAATTTCAGCGACAGATATGAGCCTATATGGAGCACGATAACTTGAACACCCTATATATTACCAAACAGCCGAATGACGCATATCAGTATGAAAAACAAATCAATGTACTGAAAATATTCAACTGTTTCCATAGTTTCAAGTACTTCAAGTTTCAATGTTCATTCTAGAATCACAATACAAAGAAATTATTACATTAGTGACTTTATAACCTTTCTCAAATTTTCAGGGGGTATATCTTCAGGCATACTGTATCCAAATCTGGCATAAAATTTTCAAAATATCCATTAGACAATTTTTCAGAAATTTCAGTGATAGATATGAGCCCATATTGAGCACGATATCTTGAACACCCTATATATTACAGCGGAATGGCGCATATCATTTTGAAAAACAAATGGATGTACTGAAAATATTCAACTGTTTCCATAGTTTCAAGTGCTTCAAGTTTTAATATTCATTCTTGAATCACAATACAAAGAAATAATTACATTAGTGACTTCATAACCTTTGTCAAATTTTCAGAGGATATATCTTCAGGCATACTGTATCCAAATCTTACATACAATTTTCAAAATATCCATTACACAAATTTTCAGAAATTTCAGTGACAGATATGAGCCCACATTGAGCACGATAACTTGAACACCCTATATATTACAGCTGAATGACGCATATCAGTATGAAAAAAAAATGAATGTACTGAAAATAGTCAACTGTTTCCATAATTTCAAGTACTTCAAGTTTCAATATTCATTCCTGAATCACAATACAAAGAAATTATTACATTAGTGACTTTATCACCTTTGTCAAATTATCAGAGGGTATATCTTCAGGAATACTGTATCCAAATCTGGCATAAAATATCCATTAGACAAATTTTCAGAATTTTCAGTGACAGATATGAGCCCATATTGAGCACGATAGCTTGAACACCCTATATATTACAGCTGAATAACGCATATCAGTATGAAAAACAAATGAATGTACTGAAAGTATTCAACTCTTTCCATAGTTTCAAGTGCTTCAAGTTTCAATATGCATTCCTGAATCACAATACAAATTAATTATTACATTAGTGACTTTGTAGCCTTTGTCAAATTTTCAGAGGATATATCTTCAGGCGTACTGTATCCAAATATGGCATAAATTTTTCAAAATATTCTTCAGACAAATTTTCAGAAATTTCAGTGACAGATATAGCGATACCTGTCTTCTGGGAAAGTTATATGTACGATTTTCTCACTTATTCACTTCATAACCTTCGTCAGATTTTCAGAGAATATAACTTCATGTATTCTGTATCCAAATCTGGCATAAATTTTTCAAAATATCAATTAGACAAATTTTCGGAATTTTCAGTGACAGATATAGCGATACCTGTCAACTAGGAAAGTTGTATGTTCAATTTTATTACCTACACTCTTCATAACTTTCTCATATTTTCAGAGAATATATCTTCAGGCATACTGTATCCAAATCTGGTTATAATTTTTTAAAATATCCATTAGACATTTTTTTTTAATTTCAGTGACAGACATAGCCGATACCTGTCAACTGGGAAAGTTAAATGTTCGATTTACTCACTTATTCACTTCATAACTTTCGTCAAATTGTCAGAGGATATATCTTCAGGCATATTGTATCCACATCTAGTAAAAAATTTTCAATTTTCAATATATCCATTAGACAAATTTTCAGAATTTTCAGTGATAGATATAGCGATTATCTGTCAACTGGGAAAGATATACGTTCGATTTACTCACTTATTCACTTCATAACCTAGCTTCAGGCATACTAAATCCAAATATGGCATACAATTTTAAATATCTATTAGACAAATTTTAAGAAATTTCTGTGACATCAATATATCCTCACCGCATTTATCAACAACGTGGTGTGAGCTTCTTGGGTTGTCGTGGTAACCAAAAAATAAAAGTTTTTATTGAGAACCCCATAAAATTTTAAGGAAAGCATATTTTTTAAAAGGAATATTTTCAAAACTGGTCCACTTGATCCACTTGATCCTTCACATTTTGTAAAATATGTATTACGAAGAAGCACGAAAATAAAATATTTTCAGGTTCTCAATCAAGCAGCTTCAAGTTATTGGTTGGCAAAGGATGACCCTTTAGAATTATGTGCTTCTTGTTACAGAAAGTGATTTTTCAGTACATTATTTCCATACATTACGACGGATGAGTTGCACAAACTGTTGGCATCTCCCACAGCATCTACTGGATGGAGTGTTAGTAATGAGCCATACGATAACTTCTTGGCAGCCTCACGAGGCGAGTCCAGCTGACAACAGCAGAGCATTCCGGCGACAATTAGCATGACAACGAGGCAACGGCCATCATCCTTCCGTCTGAAACTCTGCCAAACCGCAGAACTTTTTCAGGACGTCCTTGATGGCCCCCTAATCGTCATGCAAATGCCGTTTTTCGTAAATTGCCGAACGGATTAATGCGCTCTGTGTGCATGGAAGGAAGACTTAGGGGGGGCCAACGCGGACGGCTTTGCATTTTATGAATATTGATGGCCGTCACCTGTTGGGACACCTGTGCGTTCATCAAATTTTCAATGCACGGTCAGTTATTAACTACATCCGAATTATGCAGACGCGATAACGTTTAAAGCGACATTACATTCGATAAAACCTCACGAACGGACGTCTCGAATAATAATCGATATGCTGTAAACAAATGACGAACGAGGACTTATGTAGAACCGGAATATTTGATTTTAATCAAATACATGAAAAATTATTATTATTATTCTTATATTATCATGTTGTTATAAGTTACAAATACCTTTGAACCAAATATTTTCGAAAACCGTGCAAGATATTCTTGTAAACTTTCTACCAGTTATTCTGGAAAACTATGTCAGCTATTTCTGAGAAGTTTCTACCAGACATTCTTGCAAAGTCAGAAATCTCTGTCAAAAATTATGACAGTAACCAATTACGCCATAGGTGGAGGAGTAGTAAGGATTATTATTATTATTATTAAAGTGTCTATTCATACCAGACATTTTTGCAAAGTGTCTAATAGACACCCTGTTTTTCTTAAAAACACCGATTTTTATGTTGCAATTTTTTTCTGTTCCAAATTACTGTGTACAGGTTGTAAAATTGTAAATCTACAATAGAGTGTATTAACTTTTTGACTATTGACAAGTGCTGCTGAATTCACAGAGGCGTTTTAATAAGTATTTATCTAGATTGGAAAACCTACTAATTATAGTAATCGTAGTTTATTACCTACAAATGGTAGAATTTGTATGCAAGTAAGAATAATTGCATATAAAATGGTTATAATACAATTCACATATTACATTTTACTGCACATACTTAAACATAATAATCCGTCTAGATATAAATTAACGAAATTAAATTACGTTATTACCATTATTACTGCCAGTTATTAAACTATTTCCTGTCTCATTGTTACACACCCATTCCTTCGCGATTGCGTTATTAAGAACTCATAAAAATGTAAATGCGAGAAAATTGCCCGCGTTTTCATTTCCATTCCGCGCTCGCTTTTTTCCATTTGGGCGTTGATAATCCGCTCCGGGATTAAGTGGGGAAACGCGAGAGCGTGAAAGTTTAAACATTAGTTTTGCGTCCTTTTTTTTGTACAGCCGAGCCCGATAATGACGGTGTAACTGTCGAAAACGGCACTCGCTGGAATAAAATAATAACGTAATTATGTGGATTGTTATGGCAAAACGGAGGCGTTTTTGTGCGAGGCAGAGAAAAAGGCGTTCAGGTGATTGCATTGATGTGCTGAAAATGTTACCGTGGGTTGTTAAATTGCGCGCAGTTTCAGATTACTTTGTGTTCGGTACTTAAAAAAAAAAATAGACAATTGTAGGATGCGTGGAGTAGAAATTTGATCATTGCAAATTATAATTATTTTAGTAGTTTAGGGCCTTTCTTGAAGATTTATAAACGTATATGTATATTTGAAAGCAATTTATGTGAAGTTTGAGCTCCAGATATCAAATATCTGAGCCACCGCAGCTTTTCCTGTGGAGGTCACTCCAAACTCGAAGCGTAAGAATTTTGCACAGTTTCACGTGTTCCCACTGCTCATCTAGTAGCTATGAAACTGAAATTCAACACCTAAGATCAACTTTTGATCCAACTTCAAGATCTCTGATTCCCAATGCTTATCTAGATTAGCTGTGAAGCTGAAATTCAACACCTTAAATCAACTTTTGATCGAACTTCAAGATCTCTGATTCCCATTGCTCATCTAGATTAGCTATGAAGCTAAAATTGAAAACCTTAGATCAACTTTTGATATAACTTCAAGATCACTGATTCCCATTGCTCATCTAGATCAGCTGTGAAGCTGAAATTCAACACCTTAGATCAACTTTTGATCTAACATCAAGATCTCTGATTCCCATTGCTCATGTAGATTAGCTATGAAGCTGAAATTCTTCAACACCTTAGATCAACTTTTGATCTAACTACAAGATCTTTTGATCTCAGAAAGCAATACGCAATTTAATCTCAAAGTGGCCTTAAAATTATAATGTGTGATGTTTTTGCCATACTTTGGCAGCATGTAACTCAAAAATAGAAACAGTTGGTAAGTAGTTCTCTTAGTGATTTATTATAATGATTTATAATATAAATTATCTCAATTTGACATATTTTTGGCAACAATGTGATAGTAATTTATCAAAATAATGACAGATACTATTAAAATAAAAGCCAAATCCATCAATTTTCAAAAATATACCATTTGATCATAATTTGAGAAGCAAGTGTACAGCAATATTTGAAGAAATATGTCAAAATATCGTTATTTCTCACCTAAATTTGTTAGTTTTTCGAAAATATGTCAACTTCACATAGATGTGACAGCAATATTTGAAGCTTTGTGCAAAAATAATATCGATTTTCATTACTTGATAATCGAAGTTGGCTAGTTTTCCGAAAATTTGTTAACTTGACATATTTTTGATTTATCAATTCGGTTAGTTTTTCAAAAATTTGTCAACTTGTCATATGTTTGACAATAACTGACAGGCAATTTATCAAACAAATGACATTTCTCACCCAAATCTGGCATTTTTCCAAAAATCTGTCAACGTCATATATATATGGGACAGTTATATTTGGGGTTTGGTTTAAAAATAATGACTTTTCTCATTACGTTTTAATCGAAGTTGGTCACTTTTCCGAAAATGTATCAATTTGACATAATTTTGAAATAATTGACTGGCAATTTATCAAAATAATGACAGATTCTATTAAATTATAAACTAAATCCATCGTTTATGCAAATATGCCTATTGGATATAATTTGAGGAGCAAATGTATAGCAATATTTAAAGAAATATATCAAAACATAGTTATTTCTCACCTAAATGTGTTAGTTTTTCGAAAATATGTCAACTTGATATTATGTGTCAGCAGTATTTGAGATTAAATTGTATGAATCGGTGGTTAATACTTGGTGAAACATCTTTAAAATAGTATAAATAAAGCACTTGGTTAAGTTTCACATTTTTTTTATAGAAAAAACTCTACAAATGTTTCGATCTCACAACCATTATCAAGAGACATATAAGACTGACAAATAAATCTTACTTATCTCTTGATAATGGTCGTGAGACCGAAACAATTGTAGAGTTTTTCTATAAAAAAAATGTGAAACTCAACCAAATGCTTTATTTATACTAATATTTGAGCTTTTGTTCCAAAAGAATAACACATTTTTCATTAATTTTTAATCGAAGTCGGTCAGCTTCTTGAAATTTTGTCAACTTGGCATATTTTTGGTGATAATTGACTGGCAATTTATCAAAATAATGACAGATTCTATTACGTTCTAACGAAAACCCTAGAGTTTTTTGAAAACTTGTCAGTTGGATATATTTTTGAAAATATATCAACTTAATATTACGTATCAGCAATATTTGAGCTTAGATTGCATGAATCGGTAGTTAATACTTGGTGAAACATTTTAAATTAGTATAAATAAAGCACTTGGTTGAGATCTGATTTTTTTAATAGAAAAACTCTACAATTGTTTCGGTCTCACGACCATTATCAAGAGACAAATAAGACTGACAAATAAATCTTATTTGTCTCTTGATAATGGTCGTGAGACCGAAGAAAATGTAGAGTTTTTCTATAAAAAAAATTGTGAAACTTAACCAAGCGCTTTATTTATACCAATATTTGAGCTTTTGTTAAAATAAAAAATACACGTTTCTCATTACTTTTTAATCGAAGTTCGGAGATACCGTTTGAAATCTAAATCAATCAATTTAGGTGTTCATTTGATTTATGATGAGGAGATACCGTTTATATCCGTCTGTCACCGTCTGTCATATAAGAATCACAAAAATTACATATAAAAATGGAATCATTTAATTAATGGAAGAAGAAGGAAAACGACTAAACTATTTTTGAATAAAACAAGTAACTAAATTGAAACTATGTGTGGATACTACTTGGTGAAACATTATGATTAGGTTAAATCAAACACTTGGTTAAAGTTTCACTGTATTAATACAGTGAAACTTTAACCAAGTGTTTGATTTAACCAAAACAAGTAACACAATTTTACTCAAAAAACACCAACGTTACATTTTCTGATTTTGGAATAAAACAATTAAGACAATTTTTCTCAAAGATCTCAAACATTACAGTTTTGTACTGAGAGTCGGAAGTGAGATGACAGTCAGAGACTGTTTTTTTTTGTAATCTTTGAGAAATATTGTTTTACTTGTTTCATTCAAAAATAGTTTATCCAGAAACTGTACTGTTTGTGGGAACCTCGACGGGCAGCACGGTAAATCCTCCGCCTTGTGTGCATCCTCGGGGCCCGAAGACACTATCTGGCATCTTATTAGGAAGCGGCGTGTGTGCATCGTTACCGTGGCACGGATGCAGATTTCCCAGCCTCAGCGTAAGCTATGGGCGCATTCAAATGAGGCGAGGTCGTGTGCGCGCGACCACCCCAAAGAGGGCGCTTATCGGGGCGATCTCGCCCGCCGTGGCGCTATCTGGTGACAACATCTCCAATCTGGATCGCACACCTACGAGTATGCTGCGCGAGTATGGGAGAGTATGGGAGTATAGCGTGCGCTTTACTTCGTTAAAATTTTAATGGCACAACGTCGATCGCCGCGAATTCGTCTGCCACATTTAAGAATTCAAGAAGATTTTTACTTAAAACTCGGAAATGAGTATTCGCACATTTAAGAATTCAAGAAGATTTTAAATTTAAAACTCGGAGATGAGTTTTAAATTTAAGAATGTTTTTGTAGCATAAAACTTTTTTTATAATTTAAATTAATATATTAAGTGATGACGTGCGAATTAAATAATAATGATACCAACAATATTTATGTGGCTTCTCCAAGATTTTGTGTACGTGCCGAAGAAATCATCGCGCTCGTGGTGATACATTTGTGGAGCCGTTGAGTGCCGAATCATCGAGGAGCAATGGTGACTTGTAAATATATTATTTATGCGAGCCTTGATGACTTTTTTGTACCTGTACGATCGAATGCCAACCTAATCAAAGCATTTTGTGCGCGTGCTGCGTACAGGGGCGCCTAGCAAAATCGGCGCAGGAAATACAGTCACCAGCGCAATAAATAAAATGTGGACAAAAGTTGAAAGAATCAGAAAGAATCAGTGCTCAAATGTCAGTTTTAAGAGGTTATAATGAAAAGAAGTAAAAGCGTCTGCAATATTTTTCTACAATTAAAAAAAACCAAATGTATTACAGAAGTAAATAAAATGCAGAAGTAAATAAGCAAAAAATAAAATAATATATAATATTTTTACTTTAAAACAATAACTTTTTTGATAGAAGAGAACTGGAATTACCTAACGTGGTTACAATTTCTTTATTATTTAGTTCATTTAAATTCTCTTTCTCATAACTCATGAACATAAGAGCTTCAAGGCGAATGTGAGATATCGTCGATCATAATCTATTTCTACATATTTTAGCGTTAAGAAATATCTTTTGCAAGAAACTTGAGATATCGGAAGAGTTCTAAATACGCTAGACTAGAGTATAAGTATTGGGTATAAGGTGGAGTACACTTCTCGAAATAAATTGTATTTAAAAATAACTTAGTTACAACTAGTAGCACAGTTTTGCAACTTCTACATGTTAGTATTTCTTAATTTGTTTTGCCACATGCTCACACATGCTTACTTGATTCTTCTATATGTTCTTCTATAAAGTCTATCGGCAGTTGAAGATTTTGGTCTACTATTAACATATCACAAATATTTTGTTTCAATAAATCACAAATTTCAAATCAAAAGTTCTTCTATTAAATTCTCTAAAGCAACATTACAATTTTTGTTTGTAATTTATTAGTTAAAGTCTTCCATATAGAGAGAAGTCGATATTTTTTTGGAATATTTGGTTTAATTTCATCCAAAATTTGGTGGATCTGATACAGACAGATCTTTACAAACATCAAATGTATTTTGAAATCGTTTTATCATAGACTTGATTACGGTATCTATTATTACATTGAATGTTTCAAACCTACATTTGTCACGTTTATCGTCTAATGTTTCATGTCCACATTCTTCTCCATTCTTTCGGCATACGAATTACTTTTTTCTTCGCAGTTCGTTCAATATTCTCTCAAATGTCATTTCAGAATTATGTACTTCATTATGTACTAATTTTTCTTCCGCCCATACTGCGAATTAATCTGCAAGATATTTTACTGAGTCTCAATTCTTTGAAACTTCTGCAATTGTACCTTTGCACTTTGCGCCATCTGTGTGGATTTGTAGCAATGGTATTTGTAAATGAAGGGCTTCGGGGGAAAACGATCAGAGTCCAATTTGGACGTTTTCCAGAAAACTAAATTGAAAGTTTCAAGAAAGAAAGGATGAATGAAAAACTAACTGATTATAATTGATCTACTTTGACAAGATGTGAATTCAAATATTGAGCAAAAGCATGAAATACACATAAGTAAAACTATTAAAACAATTTATTTTTATTAACAAGTCTTGGACTTCTTCCTGATCCTTTTGAACCGTACTTTTAGATTTTTTATGTAGGGTACAGAACAGTGTACATACAAAAAATGTATTTTCAAATGAAATACAAATTTTTGATAAAATATAATTATGATAACCGATTATTGTCCATTAGGGGGTCGTCTATAAATTATTTTTCGTCATCTAGATCTTCGATCGTTTTAAGCCAACTATTTCTTCGTTTCTGAAGCGAACGGTGATCGTTTTTCACTGTTTCACTTCACGTGTCGAAACTACTTTTCCAATGCTATAACATGGCACCATCAGCTCGATTTCAATAAAAATGGAATAAAAATGGAATAAAAATGATGAAATGGAAATCATTCCTCACCGTAGCCCTTCAAATATTTTGATCGTGGTCCAGTAATGCTGAATCTTTTGCAAAATATAGTTGCTGTTTGTGTTTTAAATATTGTCTGTGAAACTTTTTGCGATTGCCCTCACATTACTGTTCGTCTTTTTGGGTTTCTTTATTGTTTCTAACACCAATTTTACTTCTACATACAAAGGTGACTCAACATTCCGTATTTGCCGAATATTTGTTAAAGTGCCATTCTTCAGCCCACCAACTGCATTCTCTCTCGTTTCTCAAATGGAGATTAACCTTTTCTTCGTTTGGTTTTGAAGAACATATTTAAAAATTAACGAGCGTTGGTTTATTATCCACATTTTGAGTGGTACTAGTCTAGTCTACTACAATTGAATAAATTTCAGCAGTATTTCTTTTTTCTGCTACTGTTTTGATCTTTTTAATTTTTTTTAAATTAAAATGTTATTATTAGATTTTGTACTAATTTAATTAACTGCAATATCTGACAGAAACGAAACAAATGCACCAGATCTAATTTAAATATTTGATCTAAGGCCCATTAAATTTTGCCCAAATTTTCGCTATCTAGATTTCTAGTAAAACGATTCAAACTCTTGGCCTGTATCATGTTAGGTCTCGTCTTCCAAGAAGTTAATAATATTTATTATTCTATCAATCATTAGTCTATTATATAACATTTTTCTCTTTGAATTTTAACTGTTCAGACCACTATAATTTATCAATACGATTGGAACTATAAATTATTTTGAAACAAATATAGTACGTATTTGTTGTCGCGTTTGTGTAAATTGCCTATAGTGGTAGTAGTGACAAGATTCAGCAGAAAAAAATGAGTTTGTTGTGCCGGCGCCTTACAACTATTTGCGACCGGCGCACCGGGAAATTTCCCGGCTTCCCGCCGGCCCCATCCGCCTCTGGCTGCGTATTGCAGCGCTCACCCAGTCATCATGCATCCCACAAATTCCTTGCAGAAATTTCAACATCCGCATTTAGCGCAGTTCCGTTTACACGATCCCACGATGATTGCACGCTGATCTATTACATCGACGGTCCTGACACACACACCATTTACGTTTTAAGGACCTTCAGGCCTCTCGCACGCACGTGACGCACCCATAACTGTTGAGCGCGCCCGAGGTCCCGTCTCAGCGGAAGACCTCATTGATATGCGGCAATAATCATCCTGAGGTGCAATAGATCAGAGCCGTTTACGTAACGGCCTGTGCGGTTTCCCTGAAACGCGGTTAATTGCGGACGTGCGGTGATGAGGCAATATGCAAAACCGTGGGGACTGATGCCTCTGGTACGGCCGGCCGGGCAGTTCAAGAGAGCCGACACAATGAAATTAGCATACGTTGTTATTATTATTTAGAGGTGGGAGTGAGTGCGCATTTGCGTAATTGCACGCGAACGTACTCACTACCGTACGCAATTACCATACGGCTGGATTATGTATTACATTAATTATTATTAAGCACGGCGTTACGTGCGCGTCCACTGCTGTGGAATTAAAATGTGACTCTAATTGCTCCGCATGGGGGAGGCCTCGGGTTCGAATCGGTCGAGTCGAATAATTAAGTATTACCAGGAAAGTGGGCCACTGCGGCGAACAGTTTATAATATCACAGAATCACGAAAAATTTCCCAAAAATTAAAGTCAAAACACAGCAAGAATAAAATATGTATACTCTTTTACATTTTTATTTTTTACCAAGTTGGCCTTTAATTAGTTAACGATTGAATGATTGAAGCAATAATTTTAATATATGAATTAGGCAACGTTGTTAGAAATCTAACATATAATAATGTTTTCACTGTCAGATCATTTTAGTTGGTGTTCATGTGTAAAACTTTATAAAATGAAACCACAGCTTTCTTAGATATAAATAAAAATGGAACAGAATTTATATTTACCTATATTGCAAGAATTATAGAAAATAATAAAAAATGAAAAAGTTATTCGAATGCATAATTTCAATCAAAACCAAAGTATAAAGCTCCTAAATGTACATGATACTTGAATCTAATATTTCAAGAGAATAGTTACAGTATTTCCAAGTTTAGATAATATTCTGGAAAATGAACTGAAAGGGTATTTTTCAATATTCATATTTCCTAATATATTCTAGCATACTCCAGGGTGTGTTCTGATATATAAATACAAATATGTAAATAATTCAATCATAACGCAAATATTTCCATGAAAATTTTTACGAATTTTAATGAAATTTGGCTATTTTCCATATAATTTAGATGTATTCTTAGAAAAACCTATAGAAATCTATAGAATTTTGATGAAAGTATGTGGCGTACACGTCAATTCAAGGAATTTACCTGTAATGCCTAAAAAACTACTTAATACGTAGGATTTCAATTAAATTCTGTAATTAAGATGAAACTATATAGAATTTAGATGGAATTCATATAGTTTCTAAGGATATCTGTGAAATTTTCCAAAACTGGAAGGAATTATATGAATTGAGCTAGAAAACACATAATAGTTGTGTAAATTTACAAAATTTCATGTGTGTTCTGATATATAAATACTAATATGTAAATAATTCAATCATAACGCAAATAATTTCCATGAATAATTTACGAAATTCGATGAAAATTTGGATGGAATTTTGTAGAATTAATATGTATACTTAGAAATTTCCATAGTCATCTATAGAATTTGGATGAAAGTATGTGGTGTATACTTCAATTTAAGGAATTTACCTGTAATGCCTAAAAAAAACTACTTAATATATAGGATTTCAATTAAATTATGTAATTAAGATGAAACTATATAGAATTTAGATGGAATTCATATAATTTCCAGAGATATCTGTGAAATTTTCCAAAATTGGAAGGAGATATATGAATTGAGCTAGAAAACACATAATAGTTGTGTAAATTTGCAAAATTTCATGTGTGTTCTGATATATAAATACAAATATGTAAATAATTCAATCATAACGCAAATAATTTCCATGAACAATTTACGAATTTCGATGAAATTTGACGATTTAGATGGAATTTTGTAGAATTAAGATGTATACTTAGAAATTTCCATAGAAATCTATAGAATTTTGATGAAAGTATGTGGTGTATACTTCAATTTAAGGAATTTACCTGTAATGCCTAAAAAAACTACTTAATATATAGGATTTCAATTAAATTCTGTAATTAAGATAAAACTATATAGAATTTAGATGGATTCATATAATTTCCAAAGATATCTGTGAAATTTTCCAAAACTGGAAGGAGATATATGAATCGAGCTAGAAAACACATAATAGTTGTGTAAATTTACAAAATTTCATGTGTGTTCTGATATATAAATACTAATATGTAAATAATTCAATCATAACGCAAATAATTTCCATGAACAATTTACGAATTTCGATGAAATTTGACGATTTACATGGAATTTTGTAAAATTAAGATGTATACTTAGAAATTTCCATAGAAATCTATAGAATTTTGATGAAAGTATGTGGTGTATACTTCAATTTAAGGAATTTGCCTGTAATGCCAAAAAAAAAACTATTTAATATATAGGATTTCAATTAAATTCTGTAATTAAGATAAAACTATATAGAATTTAGATGGAATTCATATAATTTCCAAAGATATCTGTGAAATTTTCCAAAATTGGAAAGAATTATATGAATTGAGCTAGAAAACACATAACAGTTGTGTAAATTTACAAAATTTCATATGTGTTCTGATATATAAATACAAATATGTAAATAATTCAATCATAACGCAAATAATTTCCATGAACAATTTACGAATTTCGATGAAATTTGACGATTTAAGTGGAATTTTGTAGAATTAAGATGTATACTTAGAAATTTCCATAGAAATCTATAGAATTTTGATGAAAGTATGTGGTGTATACTTCAATTTAAGGAATTTACCTGTAATGCCTAAAAAAAACTACTTAATACGTAGGATTTCAATTAAATTCTGTAATTAAGATGAAACTATATAGAATTTAGATGGAATTCATATAATTTCTAAGGATATCTGTGAAATTTTCCAAAACTGGAAGGAATTATATGAATTGAGCTAGAAAACACATAATAGTTGTGTAAATTTACAAAATTTCATGTGTGTTCTGATATATAAATACTAATATGTAAATAATTCAATCATAACGCAAATAATTTCCATGAACAATTTTACGTATTTCGATGAACTTTTGCGATTTACATATTAAACATATTAAATTTATTGTATATTAAATATATTGCCATATAAAATTGCTATTGTAACCTAATTTCTTGTACTAAATTTATATGAGCATGACTGTATACTTAGAAATTTCCATAGAAATCTATAGAATTTTGATCAAAGTCTGTGGTGTAGATGTCAATTAATAGAATTTACCTGCAATGCATTAAAAAATTACTTAAATGTGGAATTTCAATTAAATTATTTCATTAAGATAATACTTTATAGAATTTAGATTCATATATTCATATATTCATATAATTTCTAACCAAAGCTGTAAAATTTTCCAATATTGGAAGAAGTTATATGAATTGAGGTAGAAAACAACAAGCTATGTACAATTACAAAAATTGATATGTGTTCTGGATACGTAGATACAAATATGTGAAGAATTTAATGGAATCCAAACAATTTCTATCTAAATCTTAAGAATTTCGATGAAATTCGGCGAGTTAGATATAATTCCGTAGAACTTAGATGTACACCATAAAATTTCTACAGCAATCTATAGAATTTTCAATAATGTTATGGCAAAACATGTTATCTGTCATTTTTCTTATTTTAAAATTCTCACAAAAAAAATTCGTAAAAAAATTCTCACGAAATTTTAAGGTATAAATGCATGGAAAAACATCGATTTTTGGCGAAAACTGGAAAATCGCAAAATAACTTCACCTTATACCAAAATGTTCCCAATGAATGGTAGAATAAGCTGTGTAAATTTGAGAGCTACAAAAAAATTGTTTTTTTGACAATCCACTCGCAAAATGGATATTTTGTTTGGAGCCTCCGGAACTCGCCCATCTTTGAAGCTACGCTGGTGGCTTATCTGTTTATGATTTTTTTTTTAAATTTGGCTATGATAATGCTACATTATTTGCAAGTAAAATGGTGTAAGGAAAAAATTTCTAGCGCAACTATAAACCGAGAAATCGACTATAAACCGAACGCACGTCAGAAACTGGTGACTGGGACAGCTGGCACTGTTCCGTTCCCATAAGAGCCAATGTAAAGATATTGGCGCTATTCTAATCGACGGAAGTGGGAGAAATATTTTTTCCTCCTCAAAACTAACTAGCCCACGCAGTTTGGTTGGCCATAAATAAGCTGTGTGATTTTTTTCAAATTTTTCTGATGCATTTTTTTTTTTTTGAATATCAAGGTAAATGCAAGGAAATACGACGATTTTTGGCGAAAACTCAAAATTCACCAAAAAACTTCACCTTGTACGAAAATGTTCCCAATTAATGGGAGAATAAGCTGTATAAATTTGAGCGCCATAATAAAAATCTTTTTTAACAATCCGCTTGCAAAGTGGACTATTCATTTTCAGCCTCCGGAACTCACCCATCTTTGAAGCGACGCTAGCGGCGTACCTGTTTATGAATTTTCTTCAAATTTGGATATGATAATGCTACATTATTTGTGAGTAAAATGGTGTAAGGAAAAATCTTCTGGCATAACTAGGAACCGAGAAATCGGCTATAAACCGAGCGCACCTCCGAAACCGGTGTCTGGGACAGCTGGCACTCTTTCGTTCCCATAAGAGCCAATGTAAAGAAATTGGCTCTATTCTAGGCGACCGAAATGGGACAAAATAATTTTTTCTCCTCCTAACTAACTAGCCTGCGCAATTTGATAGGGCATAAATAAGCTGTGTGATTTTTTTCCGATTTTTCTGACGCCATTTTTTTTTTGTTAAATTTCAAGGTAAATGCAAGGAAAAACATCAATTTTTGGCGAAAACTGGAAAATCGCAAAATAACTTCACCTTATACCAAAATGTTCCGAATGAATGGGAGAATAAGCTGTGTAAATTTGAGAGCTACAAAAAAATTGGTTTTTTGACAATCCACTCGCAAAGTGGATATTTTGTTTGGAGCCTCCGGAACTCACCCATCTTTGGAGCGATGCTGGTGGCTGATCTGGTTATGGATTTTCTTCAACTTTGGATACAATAATGCTACATTATTTGTGAGTAGAATGGTGTAAGGAAAATTCTTCTGGCATAACTAGGAACCGAGAAATCGGCTATAAACCGAGCGCACCTCAGAAACTGGCGACTGGGACAGCTGGCACTCTTTCGTTCCCATAAGAGCCAATGTAAAATCATTGGCTCTATTCTAGTCGACCCAAAATGGAAGAAATAATTATTTCTTCTCCTAACTAATCAGCCCACGCAATTTGGTTGGGCATAAATAAGCTGTGGGATTTTTTTCAGATTTTTCTGACGCAAATTTTTTTTTGCTAAATTTCAAGCTAAATGCATAGAAAAGCTACGATTTTTGTCGAAAACTCGAAATTCACCAAATAACTTCACCTTATACCAAAATGTTCCTAATGAATGGGAGAATAAGCTGTGTAAATTTGAGCGCTACAAAAAAATAGATTTTTTGACAATCCACTCGCAAAGTGGACATTTCATTTCGAGCCTCCGGAACTCGCCCAACTTTGAAGCGACGCTGACGGCGTATCTGTTTATAAATGTTCTTCAAATTTGGATATGATAATGCTACATTACTTCCGAGTAGAATGGTGAAAGAAAAAATCTTCCAGCATCTCTAGGAGCCGAGCTATCGGCAATAAACCGAGCGCACGTCAGAAACTGGCGACTGGGACAGCTGGCACTCTTCCGTTCTCATAAGAGCTAATGTATAGACATGTAATGCTAATGCTAATGTATAAGCTCTATTCTAGTCGACCGAAATGGGAGAAATAATTTTTTCTCCTCCTAACTAACTAGCCCACGCAATTTGGTTGGCCATAAATAAGCTGTGTGATTTTTTTCAGATTTTTCTGACGCAATTTTTTTTTTACTAAATTTCAAGGTAAATGCAAGGAAAAACATCGATTTTTGGCGAAAACTCGAAAATCGCAAAATAACTTCACCTTATACCAAAATGTTCCCAATGAATGGGAGAATAAGCTGTGTAAATTTGAGCGCAACAAAAAAATTATTTTTTCGACAATCCACTCGCAAAGTGGATATTTTATTTGGAGCCTCCGGAACTCGCCCATATTTGGAGCGACGCTGGCGGCTTATCTGTTTATGAATTTTCTTCAAATTTGGATATGATAATGCTATATTATTTGCGAGTAAAATGGTGTAAGGAAAAATCTTCTGCCACTACTAGGAACCGAGAAATTGGTGATAAACCGAGCGCACCTCAGAAACTGGTGACTGGGACAGTTGGCACTATTTTCTGACGCAATTTTTTTTTGCTAATTTTCAATGTAAATGCAAGGAAAAACATCGATTTTTGGCGAAAACTCGAAATTCACCAAATAACTTCACCTTATACCAAAATATTCCCAATGAATGGGAGAATAAGCTGTGTAAAATTGAGCGCTACAAAAAAATTGTTTTTTTGACAATCCACTAGCAAAGTGGGTATTTTATTTGGAGCTTCCGAAACTCGCCCATGTTTGGAGCGACCCTGGCGGCTTATCTGTTTATGGATTTTCTTCAAATTTGGATATGATAATGCTACATTATTTGCGAGTAGAATGGTGTAAGGAAAAATATTCTAGCACAACTAGCAACCGAGAAATCGGCTATAAACCGAGCGCACCTCAGAAACTGGCAACTGGGAGAGCTGGCACTGTTTTGTTCCCATAAGAGCCTATGTAAAGTCATTCTGGACGACCGAAGTGTGAGAAATATTGTTTTAGAACTAGCTCAGGCTGTTCGGATGTTTTTTTCTCTCAAGGCTAACTAGTCCAGGCTCTTTGGTAGATATTAAGTTTAAAAAAAAATTCTATAAAATCTATATTTTATTTAGATTTAAAATTATTTTTTGCCTCGATTTTGCAGAACCAGCGTCTGGTGAAAAAACTGCTCTAAACCTAACGCGTAAAACCTAATTTCTACTTCTCGCACTAAAATCCCGAAAATCACACAATAGATTGTTTGTGATACAGCCATCGCTTTAACGAGTGCGTCGAGTTAATCTCCCCGTCTAATTCGGTTTTCAATTGCGATGATTAGCGGCCGTCGGCGCGGATGACGGAAGGGCCCCCCGGGTATTGTCGGCGCTCCGCGTTCAGTGGGGCCGATTAGGAGTCACCCGGTGGAGGTTGGAAGCGTGCCCGCGACCTCCAGCTGGGCCCCATTACTATGTAAATTTAATTGTATCCCTATCGGAAGGCGCTGATACTCTTCACACCTTTGTAAGAGGTCTCCGATACGCGGCCAACCGGTAGCTGGACCGGTACCGCCGTAGGTGCCGGTCCTCACGTGCGCGCCCAAGAGATTGATCGGCGGATCGGCGCGCGGTATCACCAGGTATAACTGAAAATAACTCGCATCACGGACAAATTAGTGATCATTAGTGATTAGATCAGATTCGATCTGATGGATATTGGATATAATAATAGATAGTTAGATTAGATTATTAGCAAAAAACAAAAATTGTTATGTTAGAAGAGGATGAAGAGGAGGAGGAGGAGGACGAGGCGGAAGAGGAGCAGGAGGACGAGGAGGAGGAGGAGGATGAGGAGGAGGAGGAGGAGGACGAGGAGGAGGAGGAGAAAATGAAGAAGAAGAAGAATAAGAAGATGAAGAAGAAGAAGAAGAAAATAATGATGATGACATTGTAGTAATGACGGATTAGCCACCCACCACCTACGCCCCAGCTTAGGTACTTAACTAAGATAAGTTTTGAGTACGAACCTAAAACGACCTTTATAAATCAATTATCATAATACATTGTTTAGGCAAAAATTTCTAGTAATTAGATGAGTTAACTTTGTGTGTGGATATATTAATGGTTTTTGAACGAGGCATGCATCATTTTATCGAACCATTTATCGAATGATTTTAATCGAATAGCTATAATTGCATTGAAATGGGGACAGAGCGTGCGACACCTCTACATATCATTATGCCCTCGCGCCCCCGCCCATTGCGGCGCTCCTTATCGATTACCGATGATATCGCAGGACAATAAATCGAGCCCCCTGGGGGGCGCGGGGGGCGCGCGCATTTAATAATGCACACGCCGCGCGCATTCCGGCGCGGCTGAAAAAGTCGACGTCTCGTCCTTGTTTGTTTTATTTTCAGAACACTTTAAGCCGGTAATTGGCACGATCCGCGGACTGCACGCAACCCCAGCGCCCGATTACGTTCGATATATCGGACACACACACACACACTGACACACAGACGGCAAAGTCCCGCCACATTCACTTTGCGAACTTAGATCATTACACACGGGCCTGTGTCCCACACCCACGGGCGCGTGCACGTGTGTGTACAGTGTACACCGCGGACGTACACACACGCGCTCACGTGTACAGGGATAAACGCGGTCGCGCATGCATAATTTAGCCCGGTACGTACGTCCACCTGTGCGCCTCGTTAAGTACGTTATCGGCGGCACCTTCGCCATTTCGATTTTTATTATAATGCCCCGCGGACGGCCCCTGTCAATTATTAATCAAGGCGGCCGCGGCGTTTTGCCCGCAATTAATATTTGAGGCGTCGGCCATCCTTGGCTATCCCCACACACAGCGTACAGCACGAGCTCACATAATTACAGCCAAATCTGTGACCCATATTTTTCATCGCTGCAAATTTAGTCGCAGCCTGAGTAAGAAAATAAAGGGGACCTTGAGCGGGGAGGTCCCATAAGAAAAAACATGCATTTCTGGCCCGCTCCGATTCGGAATGAGGGGAAGGGGATTTTCCTCCATAAGCGGCGGTGAGTTCGAGGCGATTTTTCAAAATTGTCATATCAACTTCAATTGACTGACTGAGTTGAATAAGAAACAACCACTCGGGCAAAGTTTCAGTATTAAATAAGGGAGATAATCAAACATATAAATTTCTGCATAGGGGTATGGGTTAACTATTTCTGAAACTTCTGAAAATTTATTACTTGCAAATTTGATATTAGATTCGTATACAGTACAAATCAAACTAATTCTACTGAAAATTTGACAAAAATTCAGTATTAAATATATATATAATTTCGGTTTTAGAACGTCTGTCGACGCTGTCCGATCCCCAGACTCTTCCTCCATCCTAACCTATCCTGCCATTGGTCATCTTGTAGGTTCCTTTCGCTCATAGCTTTCTGGATGCCGTCATTCCAGGATTTCCTGGGCCTGCCTCGTTTCCAAATTTGGTAATTACAATTAAAAAATCTAACAATTTTTTTTGTAATTTCCAGTAGAAGCAACATTCATCGCAATTTAATAATCGACATGTTATAATTTCAATGAGAATTTTGGGGTTTGATGAGATTTTTGCAATTTTCAATAAAATTTAGAAATTCGTAAAGAAAATGTAGAAAATGTGCATACAAAATTTCATAGTTTCTATTGAAGTTTTAAATTTATAACCAATGTTTTGTATTGTACACTTTGTATTCTCGCGTATAAGTTTTTCAAATTTCTATTAAAATATTAATAACTTATGGAGTAATATGTTTTGTGGATAAATCCTCTAGAATTTCCACCAAAAATTGCAGGTTTCAATTAAACTTTGATATTTGTAATTAAACATTTAGTATTTATAATAACAATATCATAATTTCTAATGAAAATTTTATAATCTCTAATGAAAAGTTCGTAATTTCTAAATTTTCTACAAATAATTATGAACATTTTAACAACTTAATACAAATTTTGCAAATGCCAAGGTTATTTTGCATTTTACAGTGAAATTTCGGCAATCTACAATAACATTTTCATAGTCTCTGTAGAAATTTTGTAATTTATAATACGAATGTTGAAATTGCCAATGGCATAAGTATGACAGTGAAATTTATCAATTTTAAATAAAATTATCATAAAGCTGTTAAAATTTTCTAATTTAGAATGCAAATTTTGCAATATTAAATGAAATTTTGAGTCACACATGAGAATGACATAACTCCAATAAAACTTATTTATTACCCAATCATTGGTTTCTATTTACGTTGTAATATTGTATTTATAATGAAAATTTTCACTGCAATGTTCCAATTCATATTCAACATTTTACAGAAATTACAAATTCTACAGAAGTTTTGTAATTTACATTTAATATTCCATAATTTCTATTGAAATATTTAAATCCATTTTAAAAATTTCTCAATATTCATCATAATGTTATAACATTATAATATTATGATATATGGGGTTATCGAAATATTTTTGCAAGTTTCAAAATTTCATGGTTTCTATTGAATTTAAAAAAATAAACTTTTCATTATATTTGTTGTAAGTTTCTATGAAATTTTTAATCACTTTGTAAGGAATATGACTTCTGAGGAAAGACGTTATAATTTCTAAATAAAAACTCTTAGGTTCCATTAATGTTTGTAATTTATGAAAATATTGGTATTAGTAATAAAAAATTCTAATGAAAATATTGTAATTTCCAATAGAAATGCAACATTCATTGTAATTCACAATCAAAATGATAAAATTTCAATGAGAATTTTGTGGTTTGATGAACTTGCAATTTGTAATAAAATTGCAAAAAAAATTGCATATAAAATTTATCATTTTCAAAATAAATTTTATAATTTCTATTTAAATTTCTAATTTAGGTTGAATAAAAATACAGTTTTTAGTAATAAAAGTTTTGCAAATTTCTATTCAAATATTAACAAATTAGTGAGTGATATGCTATGTGGACAAATTCTTCATAATTTCTACTCAAAATATCAGGCTTCAATTAAACATTGAAATTTACAATTAAAATGTTTGTATTTACAATACGAATTTTATAATTTCCAACTAAATTTGGTAATTTATCATGACAACTTTGTTGTTGCTTTTGAGTTTTGGAATTTATAATACAAATTTGGTATTGTCAATACTTTCCAATATTTATGGTACATTTTTCAATTATTTATTAATGTGTATATTTTGTAGGTTCTCCCGCTAATAAACATGATTATTATTATTTTCAATATAAATTGTATAATTCCAATGAGATTTTTGTGTACTGATTAACGTTTTGCACAGTAAAATTAAAATTTGTAAGGAATAATGCTGAAAATTACCATTTAATTAATATTATATTCTACTATAATATTAATATTATATTATTATTATATTATAATAAATAATGAATTATAAAAATCTTCGCGTTCATAGAAAATATGAAAATCGGAAAATACCCAGTTATCAGTTTTTCAACAATTTTCTTTGAAATTCATTAGAGCACTATGTTACATTTAGGGATTTCAGCGAAAACAAGTTTCCGTTTAAATGAAAATTTGCGCCTCAAGGTTGCATATTGCTTATATATTATTATTATTTATTTTGTAATCCCAAATTTTATATTTTATTATTACGAATTCGAAAAATAGACAAGTAAATTTCTTTTATTCTAGTTTTTTCCACGTGATTACTGATTATACACTTTTGCAATATTCCGCGGCCACTTTGGAGACCATTATATTAATAAATAAATAAGTATTACTCTCTATTCGTCTCTCTATTTGTGGAAAAATTATATGGTGTTATTGCAATTTTATGTGAATGTAAAATGGGCCGACAAAAGACTCTTTCCCGGGCCGCTTGTATTTTACCCATCCACCCCTGCTTACTGAAATATATGAAAATTTATTACTTGCAAATTTGATATCAGAATGGTATACAGTACACCTAAAACTAATTCTCCTAAAGGATTTGACAAAGTTTCAGTATTAAATAAGGGAGAAAATCGAACAACTAACTTTCTGAATTGACAAGTATGGGTTAGCTATTACTGAAATTTCTGAAAATTTATTATTTGCAAATTTGATATTAGATTCGTGTTCAGTACACCTGAAACTAATTCTCCTAAAAAAATGACAACATTTTAGTATTAAATAAGGAAGAAAATCAAACATAAAACTTTCTGCATTGAAATGAATCGCTTAACTATTACTGAAATTTCTAAAAATTTATTATTTGCAAATTTGATATTAGATTCGTGTACAGTACACCTGAAACTAATTTTCCTGAAAATTTAACAAAGTTTCATTATTAAATAAGGCAGAAAATCAAACATATAACTTTCTGCAATGACAAGTATCGGTTGGGTTTGTCAAAAATTTTGAAAATTTATTATTTCTAAGTTTGATACTAGATTCGTGTGCAGTGCACCTAAAACTATTTTTCCTGAAAAGTTGACAAAGTTTCAGTATTAAATAAGGGAGAAAATCAAAGATATAACTTTCTGAATTGACAAGTATGGGTGAGCTATTACTGAAATTTCTGAAAATTTCTTATTTGCAAATTTAATATCAGATTCGTATACAGTATACCTTAAACTAGTTCTACTGAAAATTTGACAAATGTGCAATGTTAAATATGGGGGGAAATCAGTTAGATAACTTTCTGAATTGACAAGTACGGGTTAGCTATTACTGAAATTTCAGAAAATTTATTATTTGCAAATTTGATGCTAGATTCGTGTACTGTACACCTGAAACTAGTTCTCCTGAAAATATGACAAAGTTTCAGTATTAAATAAGGGGGAAAATAAAACATTTAACTTTCTGCGTTGACAGGTATGGGTTAGCTATTACTGAAATTTCTGAAAATTTATTTTTTGCAAATTTGATATAAGATACGTGTACAGTACACCTGAAACTAATTTTCCTGAAAATTTGACGAAGTTTTAGTACTAAATAAGGTAGAAAATTAAACATATAACTTTCTAAATTGACAAGTATGGGTTAACTATTACTGAAACTACTGAAAATTTATTATTTGTAAACTCGATAATAGATTCGTATACAGTACACCTGAAGCTAATTCTCCTGAAAATTTGACAACGATTTAGTATTAAGTAAGGGAGAAAATCAAACATTTAACTTTTTGAATTGATATGTATTGTTTAACTATTACAGAAATTTCTGAAAATTTATTAATTGAAAATTTGATATTAGATACGTGTACAGTACACCTGTAAGTGATTCTCCTGAAAACTTGATAACGTTTCAGTATTAAATAAGGGAGAAAAGCAAACATATAACTTTCTGCATTGACAAGTATGTGTCAGCTATTACTGAAAGTTCTGAAAATTTATTATTTTAAAATTTGATTTTAGGTTCGTGTACAGTACACATGAAACAAATTCTTCTGTGAATTTGACAAAGTTATAGTATTAAATAAGGGAGAAAATCAAACATATAACTTTCTGAATTGACATGCATGGGTTAGCTATTACTGAAACTTCTGAAAATTTATTATTTGCAAATTTTATACTAGACTCATATACAGTACACTTGAAACTAATCTTCCTGAAAATTTGACAATGTTTCAGTATTAAATACGGGAGAAAATCAAACATATAACTTTCTGCATTGACAAGTAAAAGTCAGCTATTACTGATATTTCTGAATTTTTTTTATATGTAAATTTGATATTCGATTCGTGTACAGGACACATTAAACTTATTCTCCTGAAAATTTCACAATGTTTCAGTATTAAATAAGGGAGAAAAGCAAACATATAACTTTCTGCATTGACAAGTATGAGTTAGCTATTTCTGACATTTCTGAAAATTTCTTATATGAAAATTTGATAAGATTCGTATAGAGTACACCTGAAACTAATTGTCCTGAAAATTTGACAAAGTTTTAGTATTAACTAAGGGATAAAATCAATCAATTAACTTTCTGCATTGACAAGTATGTGTTAGCTGCTTCTGAAATTTCTGAAAATTTGTCTGTATAACTTATTTCTTTGTAATTTGAATAGCGTCTCTATCGTTTGTTTAAATCATGGCAGATTCTAGACATTTTCAGTAAACTTTATGGTAATTTCAGACCTAAAATTGTTGGAAAGATCTTAATTTGAAACTTTTATTAAATTATATTGAGCAGATTTTGACATGCTTGCCACACAGGCAGACCGACATTTATAACATGTTCTGGTTGTTTTTCCTAATACGTTATAATTGGCGGTAGCATTCGGAAGTGGATCGTTTTAGATAGTTTGATAGCAGCTTGTCACTGCACGGCATTGCCGTATTCAAATGGCCCAGATCTGCGATAACATTCGGAAGTGACGTCGCGCGGAATAATGCCCCAGGGGCTAATTACCGGCGGCTCAGCGACACATGACGTTTTATGTATGTGTTGCATACACACGTGTGTATACGTGTGTATGCGGCAACATCAACGATGCTATCTCCGCCGACATCTGACGCCCACGAGCGCCCGCTATATTCCACATAATTCGGCTCTTTAAAAACCGTTTACGCCGCCATTAGACGCGGCACCACTTTATTCATGTGACTACCGGTACTCAGGTTAATTAGCCATTTAGATTAGAAAATTAGCATGCTATTATCACCGTAATAATCACTTTAGTGTGGAAGCAGGATGTTGACACCTATTACGTCCGCGGCACGGGCCCGGGAAAACGCGCGGAAAACCGCGGTTTCCCGCAATTCGGCAAATCTCGCTAATTAGGCGCGTAATTAATCGAACAACAAGCAGAAACACGGGCCGAAATTATCATAATTAATATGGCACTAAAAAAAAAGTTTCTATTCGAATTACCCCGCTCGTGACTTGTAATTGTTTAATTAATTTCGGCCTAATAAATAATACTTCGGAAACGTATACAATTGTTGCATGATTGTCTCAGCGGTTTGTTTAATTTCGCATTTTCGTAATTAACAACCATTTACACTAATTGTCGGGTATATGTATATAAGGTACATGCATATACATAGTTTCCCCTGGACTGCAAATAACATGGCTTTTACATTCGGAATTGAAAGTTTAGCACGTGTTAATGTCCGAAAACAGGCATGTGTACACGCGCAATGTTGGCTAATTGATTTTAATTCGGGCGCACTTCAAAAGTGAGTACTCTATTAATTGCCTGCGCCCCAGATGCAACAATTTCAAAAATAAAATCCATTCCTGCGAGTGCCCATGTCCGTTGATTAATTAACGAATCCCACGCTCGGGAACCTATCGAGTGATAATTACGTTCCACGTGGCGTAATTGCCGCATTAATTGAGATTTTATATTTTTAGCTCTCTACGAGGTAATGATGAATTGTTGATAGCGCAAGTCGAATTAAATTATGCATTATTCGTACTACAGTCAGTACAGCAATTGCACGAATGTACAGCTAATTTAACACTACGTTAAATTCAAAGTAAGCTTAATTCTGAAATATAATAAAAGCCAATGAAACGAAATTGAATTGAAAGTGGTAATGATTCTTTTTATGTAAGTTTCTGCAACATGATTAAAATTAATATATCGAAATACATGGTATTTCATGACGTACCGTACAAACTCAAGCAGCATATTCTTGAGGCGATTTAAAGTAAAATGAGAATAACGTACTTTGCTATCCTGCTTTAGTTTGTACGGTACGTCATGAAACACCCTGTATACTACTGACTAATACTGGATTGCGTTTTTATTAAATCTAAATTCATTATGATCAATTCTGGATATTTTAGAATTTTTCACTATTCTGTAGACATTCTGCGGGATTGTACCTAAATCCCTATAGAATGGTGTCTAAAGTCAACCGAATTACATAGAAGATAATTACACAGAAATTTCATCAATCGAATCATTTCGTATCAACCTCGAAAATCTGGGTACAGAATAAAAAATTAAGTTAACTAAATGATATTTATAGCCTCGGGTTTATAATGTAAACTATTGCTGAAAATAAAATACGGAACACCTTTTTCACAAAAAAACATGTATTTACTAAATGCACAATTTGGCCGCAATGCAGCCATATTCAGTAGCAACATCAGTACTGTATTGCTACTGAATATGGCTGCATTGAGGTCTAAATGTGCATTTAGTAAAGATTTTTTTTTTTTGTGAAAAAGATGTATTTATTTACGTATTTTTAGTAGTAGTTTATATAATTTATTGAAGCATTTTTTTTTTACAAAAATATTGTTTTATTACAAGTGTATGATGGTGACGGGTGTGCTTCAATTGGCCATCAGCCGGAGCCTTTCAGCCTACGTATTTTTATTTTCTACAATACTTTCACAAGCTCCATCTCATCGTTAAATTTCAACAATTTCTGACAAATATTTAATTATGTCTGTCAAATTTTCAATTATTTTTCATAATTTTAACTATTTCTGTCCAGTATTTAATTATGCCTGTCAAAATGTCAATTAATTGTCCTAAGTTTTTTAATATTTTTATTAAATTGTCGATTAATATGGCGGGGTTGTCGAAGTTCAACAAAACTGACAAATTTTCAATTACTTCTATTAACATTTAAATATTTCTTGCCAATTTTTAGAGTTAGTATGTCAATAATTTTAATAATCATTGAAATGTTCAACATTTTATCACCAAAAAAGTTAATGTAGATTGAGATTTTCTGTAATATGCAATCAAATATTAAGAGAGAAATCCATTACGTTAACACACATAATAAAATTGATTGATATATAAAATATCAACTGATGTTACAAATTAAATGACGTTCTGACGTTCACGTTCTATAAAATGTAATTATTTTATATGAGTAAAATAAGTACAAAATCTTTATAAACATAATATCACAATATTTCTTGAATCCTGTCAAATATTCAAGGACTAAATCATTGAAATATTTAACTTTTTGTTATCAAAAAATTAATGAAAATTGAGATTTTCCATAATATGCAATCAAACATCAAGAAACAAACGTCCAGAATATTAACACACATATTAAAATTGATTGCTATAGAAAATATCAACTGATGTTACAAATTTAATCACGTTCTCACGTTCACGTTCTCTAATTTTTTACAAAAAATGAGAGAAACTATAATTATTTGATATATGTAAACTAAGTACAAAATCTTCATGAACATAATATCACAATATTTCATGAGTCCTGTTAAATTTTCAAGGACGATTTCTGTCTGAATTTTAATATTTTTTTTTTAGAAAACTCGATTGTTTTTAACAATATTTTAATTATTACGGTGAAATTCTGAATTATTTTAGTAAATATTTTAACTATTCTGTCATACCTCAATGATTACTGTAATTTTTTTAATTATTTTTCATAATTTTAACTATTTCTGTTAAGTATTTAATTATGTCAGTCAAAATATCAATTAATTATCCAATTTTTTGAAATATTTTTACTAAGATGTCGATTATTATGGCGGCGTTGTCAAATTTCAATGATACTGTCAAATTTTCAATTACTTTTATTAACTTTAAATAATTCTTGCCAAGTTTTAGAGTTAGTATGCCAATAATTTTAATAATCATTGAATTATTCAACTTTCTATTACCAAAAAAATTAATGAAGATTGTGATTTTCTATAATATGCAATCAAATATTAAGGGAGAAACGCCCCGAACGTTAACACATATATTAAAATTGATTGATTTATAAAATATCAACTGATGTTTCAATTGTATATCACAATATTTCATGAGTCCTGTCAAATTTTCAAGGACGATTTCTGTCTAAATTTCAATATTTTTTAGAAAACTCTATTATTTTTATCAAGACAATAATTATTACTGTCAAATTCTGAATTATTTTAGTAAATATGTTAACTATTCTGTGAAACCTCAATGATTACTATCAAATTTTCAATGACTTCTCATAATTTTAACTGTTTCTGTCAAGTTTTTAATCATATCTGTCAAAATTTCATTAATTGTACAAATGTCGATTATGTTTATCAAGATTTTAATTATTACTGCCAAATTATTTTTGAATTGTTTTGGTATAAATTGTAACTCTTCTGTCGAACCTCAATGATTATTATCAAACTTTCAGGTACCTATCGAATATTCCATCATGTCAAATTTCAATGATTACTGTCAAATTTTCAATTGTTTTTTTATAATTTTAACTGCTTCTGTCAAGTATTTAATTATATCTGTCAAAATTTAATTAATTGTACAACTTTCGATTATTTTTATCAAGATTTTAATTCTTACTACCAATTTTTTTCTGAATTGTCTTGGTATAAATTGTAACTCTTCTGTCGAACCTCAATGATTATTATCAAACTTTCAATTACTTATCAAATATTCCATCATGCCAAACTTCAGTGATTACTGTCAAATTTTCTATTATTTTTCATAACTTTAACTGTTTCTGTCAAGTATTTAATTAGATGTGTCAAAATTTAATTAATTGTACAATTTTCGATTATTTTTATCAAGATTTTAAATATTACTGCCAAATTATTTCTGAATTGTTTTGGTAAATATTGTAACTCTTTTGTCGAATCTCAATGATTATTATCAAACTTTCAGGTACTTATCGTATATTTCATCATATCAAACTTCAATGATTACTGTCAAATTTTCAATTATTTTGAATAATGACTACAAATTTCGATTATTTTTATCAAGATTTTAATTATTACTGCCAAAATATTTCTGAATTGTTTTGGTAAAAATTGTAACTCTTCTGTCAAACCTCAATGATTATTATAAAATTTTCAATTACTTATCAAATATTCCATCATATTATTATCGTAATTATTAGATTTTAGTCCATATGATACCATTGAATAGCCCATTTGATTAGTTCTCAGCAAATGAAGCTATATACAGGGTGTTCCATGCAAAAATATAAAATAGGATGAATTTGATCAGTTTCATGACATATAATAACTCATCGACCGACTGACAGACATTCAAATCCATGATTTTTTTTAATAACATTTATTATTATTATGTTACATAATTATTAAATCTGATCACTTATGATCATACATTAATTTACCTCGCATCCATCTTAACCTAATATTTTCAAATCCATGAATATTGAATAAATTTTGTAATCAAGATTTGTGTAAAAGTATTTGGTACTAAATTAGCAATAATCAACTTTTGGGGTATTTCAGTACATTAGGGGACTTCAAGATACATATTCCGAATTAACTACGAGAAGTTTTCAGGAAATATGTGTATTCTACTAGAATCATCTGGAAGAATTCTTCTATTTAACGGATTCTTCAATAATAAGCAATAATCAACTTCTGGGGTACTTCAGTACGGGAAGGGGGTGGAAATTAGGGGATGTTAAGAAACATTTTCCGAATTAACTACGAGAAGTTTGCAGGAAATATGTGGATTCTACTAGAATCATCTGGGATAATTCTCCTATATAACGGATTCTTCAATAATAAGCAATAATCAACTTCTGGGGTACTTCAGTACGGGAAGGGGGTGGAAATTAGGGGATTTTTAGATAGATTTTCCGAATTAACCACGAGAAGTTTTCAGGAAATATTTGTATTTTACTTGAATCATGTGGAAGAATTGTCCTATTTAACGGATTCTTCAATAATAAGCAATAATCAACTTCTGGGGTACATCAGTATGGGAAGGGGGTGGAAATTAGGGGATGTTAAGATACATTTTCCGAATTAACTACGAGAAGTTTTCAGGAAATATTTGTATTTTACTTGAATCATGTGGAAGAATTCTCCTATTTAACGGATTCTTCAATAATTAGCAATAATCAACTTCTGGGGTACTTCAGTACGGGAAGGGGGTGGAAATTAGGGGATGTAAAGATATATTTTCCGAATTAACTACGGGAAGTTGTCAGGAATCATGTGGATTCTACTAGAATCATCTGGGATAATATAACGATTTCTTCGATAATAAGCAATAATCAACTTCTGGCGTACTTCAGTACGGGAAGGGGGTGGAAAATGGGGAGATTTCAAGATACATTTTCCGAATTAACTACGAGAAGTTTTCAGGAAATATGTGGATTCTACTAGAATCATCTGGGATAATTCTCCTATATAACGGATTCTTCAATAATAAGCAATAATCAACTTCTGGGGTACTACAGTACGGGAAGGGGGTGGAAATTAGGGGATGTTAAGATACATTTTCCGAATTAACTACGAGAAGTTTTCAGGAAATATTTGTATTTTACTTGAATCATGTGGAAGAATTCTCCTATTTAACGGATTCTTCAATAATTAGCAATAATCAACTTCTGGGGTACTTCAGTACGGGAAGGGGGTGGAAATTAGGGGATGTAAAGATATATTTTCCGAATTAACTACGGGAAGTTGTCAGGAATCATGTGGATTCTACTAGAATCATCTGGGATAATATAACGATTTCTTCGATAATAAGCAATAATCAACTTCTGGCGTACTTCAGTACGGGAAGGGGGTGGAAAATGGGGAGATTTCAAGATACATTTTCCGAATTAACTACGAGAAGTTTTCAGGAAATATGTGGATTCTACTAGAATCATCTGGGATAATTCTCCTATATAACGGATTCTTCAATAATAAGCAATAATCAACTTCTGGGGTACTACAGTACGGGAAGGGGGTGGAAATTAGGGGATTTCAAGATACATTTTCCGAATTAACTACGAGAAGTTTTTAGGAAATATGTCGATTCTACTAGAATTATATTGAAGAATTCTCCCATGTAACGGTTTCTTCAAAAATTCCGCAGGCAATTTCTGTAAGGTAATCATTTCTTCTCATTGAATTTGTTGTGGTTTCTTGAAATGGATTATCTTGAAGGCTGTTGACTTTTTCAAGATACGTTTCTTCTCGTTGACTAACTTGTTAAAAATATATACCTTGGAAGTTTTAGAAAGGTTGTTATTTCTCCTAGAATTCCCGTGGTTCTCCTGAAATATTCTGGACGGTTAGGGTTTTGTCCAAGATTCTCATGTAACTTTCTGGAACAGTCAAGAGTTTCAATTAATTTATATTTACTTGTAGAGTTGCTAGATATGGTTTTCTCTAGATTGACGGCAAACATACACTTATGTCTACTTCTACACACCTCGGCCAATCCCAGACATTAGTGCGCGCGGCGCTTTAAAGTAGTCATATTTCTTGGGGGTGCTTAAATACGTAATTGTGGACAGTAATTTCTTTGATATATGACCTTAAAACTAACCCATCTAACCTAACTTAGACAATGACAACAATAATGTACAATAAATATGTTAATGCGTGAATCTGGCAAGGCGTCAGGGGTGGGATGAAACCCGAGTCGAAGCAGTAGACAAGAATGTCGCCTACGGATTGACGCTGGACACTTCAGGGGCGTGTTGAAACCCGAGTCGAAGCCGTAGACAAGATGGTCCTCTGCGCTCGATATGCTGCTACGGGCCATCGATTGACTGCTTCACGGTGTGAGTGTTGTCGCACTGCTCCAGTACCACGTCAAGGTGAGGCACTGAATACGGGAGTCAACTGGATACCACGAGGCACCTAGAGGCGACCAATTCGCAAGCTATTCGCAGATGTTTTCGGCACGTGTTCAAAAATAGAACTGAACTTAGGCAGACTATGTCAAGATCTTCTCGTTTATTTGTAACAGAATTCGAATCAAGTTTTTAAATGAATGGTTTTATTGCTTACTAATACAAATCTCGCACTAAAGAGATGTTTGTTTAAAATTGTTCCCAATTAATCTATGATTGGTTCACGTAAATAAATAAGTACTGAGTGATTTCAGTATAATAGCAACCCATGTTTCTCGATTAAGTTACTCGATTTTTTTACTTATTTAAGACGGAAGCCTCGCAAAATTTTCATTTGTACTGCATACTTACATATCTGGTATTACTGGATTTTTTCACTTATTTTAGACGGAATCCTCGTCAAATTTTCATTTGTACTGCAAACTTACATATCTGGTATTACTGGATTTTGTTCACTTATTTAAGATGGAATCCTCGTCAAATTTTTATTTGTACTGCACTCTTACAAATCTAGTACAATTGATGTAATATGCTAATGGTATTTTAATCAATGCTAGTACCATTTTTATATATATATATATATATATATATATATATATATATATATATATATATATATATATATATATATATTGATATTGTTGCAATTCACGTATGATGCCACTATAGCCCTTTTTGTGTGAAACGTTTCAATAATATCTCCAATGCAGTTAATAGTGACTGGTTGGGGAGACTTTGGGCAGTTCGAGTAATTAAGAGATAACGTTAAAAACTTTCATTACAGATTATAAAAGCGTTTTACAACTTCCACTATCTCGCCAGTAAAACGCACCGTTCTCAATTAACGCACAACTGCGCGTTTATGGAGGTGCCGCGTCGTATTTCATGCGTTTTTTTTACGGTTTTCCAAAAACAATAAACAATCCGGCGCGGGAGAGAATCTTATCTCCGAAACGTCCAACGGCGAATTATTAAGTGAGGTCAGTTCTTACTGGAACCTGCTTATATCGCACGAGATCCTTGTCACAGGAGACCGTTCATTTAGCGAAACATCCCGATTCTGGCCAGCGATAAGGGGGTGCAGTGAAATGTCGTGCATTTTTACGGCGACAGTATTTCACAAACCGAGACTACTTAAAATCCACAATTTCCGAGCGCCCCGGCCTCGCTTTTAAGCGTTATTGATCGTAAAACCGGCCGGACTCGCAACGACCTCTCTTAACTGAGGGTGTGTGTGTGTGAGTGTGTGCGGGGTAATTTGAATGAATCGGAATGGAGGAGTCGTTATTGTGATAGGAAGTGGCCATTAAAATTAGTAGAAATAGAACGTATACTTTGGGGCATTAATCACGCGCGCCCGTCACGGCTCCCTATAATTTCTCCCCGAGAGCACCTCTTGGTAGCGGCCGGGTTGGCAATTATTGCCGAAATTTCTGATCTGAATTTTAAAAATTTTCGGGGCCATCCCGGAGCGGCGCCAACGCGCGCGATCTCCTACCTGTCCTACCTACGTCCCACACTTGGGGGCCTCGGAACAGGATTAGGTTTCACCCCGCGCCGGCGGGGCTTAATGGGGTGGGTTTTTGAGGTTTGGGGAAAACATATTTTGCGACGGGCCACGGGTCCGCAGATGCATCAATCAAAATCCGGGCTATACTTTAAATGACAGCCACCGGGGCGGCGGGGTGTGCAGGGGCACGAAAATCCGTATTAAAATCGGCCGCAAAATCTCCCGTAATTATACCGGCCCCGAATATGAATACGCATCCGAAATGATATATGGCCCTGATAATATATTTTTGCTTTATTAAATTAATTGTTAACAATTTTATAGGTTCTTTTGCCGGGCATTAAAGCCGCCTTTACAAGAACCGCTAGTATAAATTAACCACAACAACTGGAAATTATAATTATATGAATAATAATTAAAAGAATATTTACTCTAATTATCTAATTTTACGAGTGTACGTCCGTCTCTCTTCCACGGCTCTACGGCGCGGATTACACATGCATAGTTCACTTCTGGGAACTCGAAATTAAACACTCGGAACTTTTTTTTTTAAATTACTGGTTATGATTTTCATGTTTAATATTTCTTAGAATATCTTATAAGTACAATTATAATTACTGTATATGCAGTATCGTAGCCGTTTTTTCCACGAGCAATCACGCTACACGTACGAACCATCGCACACACAATATATAAACACACGCGCGCGTCTCAGAATGCATTTAATATTATCGCATGATGGAACTGAAACGAGTCATTACCGGGCATTCCTCGATCCGTACAATTTGTACATCGGTTCTTGATAAAAGTCCGAAACGCGGCGATTTCGTATCCTCACGTACTCCTTTTTTTTCCGAGCCGAGCGCTAATTACCGGCAATTTGGTAACGTCGAATTATTAAGTTATTACGTTTCCGAGAATACGCGCTCAAATTAAATGCGTCGGCCTAAAAACTGGGCCCACTCCATTACCGTTCCGAATATGGTAAATTACGCATATGCAGAGAATCAAATATTACTTACACCTGAAATACAAATGAACGACAAAATATAAACAACAGCTCTGCACTTCTCTGATTTGCAATCGTCTACTTTCTTTTCTCCTCTTAAATAATTCCCCTCTCCTCACATAAGAATATTAATAAGAATATTAACATAAATGACACTTAATTTCATTATATGTGGACTTGCACATATTTGGTGAATGAGTTGTTCAGATTATATTCAGTCAGTTCCTTATATTCAGTTCAGATTATATTCTGTGCCCAGAAGAAATCTATTTTATCATAAATATTAATTAGCGCACTCAACTGGCTGTGAGGTTGTACATACATTGCGTTAGGGTACTGCCCCCTATATAGCTTGCATGTGGAAGTGATAAAGTTTATCGGATAAACCCAAGAAAAAATGATTGGTCGACAAAAGTTTTGGCAACTCTATTTAAATCATGTTAATTAGATGTATAAACACTGTTCACAAGCAATTCTCGTCAAAGCTTTTGTCAAGCTGCATGCATGATTTAATAAATGTCAAAATGTGATTGTGAGTAATTCTCCTCTCTTTGCACAAACAACTCAATGTTGGAATATGTATAAAAGAAAAAACACCGGAAACACAAATGAACGGCAAAATATGCACAGCAGCTCTAAACTTCTCTGATTTGCAATTATCTAATTCTCCTCTCTTTGCACAAACAACTCAATGTTGGAATATGTGTAAAAGATAAAAACCTAAAAATAAACGATTACAAGAACATATATTGCAGAAAATAATGGAAGAGAATGGAGGAGATAACAAGAAGAGATTAAAAGTACAATGAATATATGAAGGAAAGTACAGGAGATAACAGATTAGAAGCGATAACGACATGAGATATTAGAAGATACATGGAGATATGCATAATATAAGAAACGAGAAGAAATGTGAAGATTTGAGGGGACAACAGGAGCAAAACATTGTGATGTACATGATAACATGAGAAAACTGGAGATAAGATTGAATTCGAAAACAAAGATATGCAGAAAATAATAAGAGAGAATGGAAGAGATTATAAGAGGAGATTTAAAGTACAATAAATATATGAAGGAGAGAATAGGAAAGAATAGATTAGAAGCAATAATGACATGAGATATTAGAATATACATGGAGATATGCATAATATAAGAAACGAGAAGAAAGGTGAAGATTTGACGGGACACAGGAGCAAAACATTGTGATGTACATGACAACAGTAGAAAACTAGAAATAAGATTGAATTCGAAAACAAAGTTACACAGGAATAATAAGAGAGAATGGAAGAGATGACAAAAAGAGAATAAAAGTGCAATGAATATATGAAAGAAATAACAGGAGATAACAGATTAGAAGCGATAACGACATGAGATATTAGAAGATACATGGAGATATGCATAATATAAGAAACGAGAAGAAAGGTAATGACTTGAGGAGACAACAGCAGCAAAATATTGTGATGTACATGATAATAGGAGAAAACTGTAGATAAGATTGAATTTGAAAATAAATATATGCAGGAAATAATGCGAGAGAATTAAAGAGATGACAAGAGAAGATTTAAAGTACAATAAATATATGAAGGAGAGAATAGGAGAGAACAGATAGGAAGCGATAACGACATGAGATATTAGAAGATACATGGATATATGCATAATATAAGAAACGAGAAAACAGGTGAAGATTTGAGAGGACAAGAGGAGCAAACTTTGGGATGTAAATGATAACAGGAGAAAACTGGAGAGAAGATTGAATTTGAAAACAAAGATACGCAGGAAATAATAAAAGAGAATGGTAGAGATGGCAAGAGGAGATTTAAAGTACAATAAATATATGAAGGAGAGAATAGGAGAGAACAGATTGGAAGCGATAACGACATGAGATATTAGAAGCTACATGAAGATATGCATAATATAAGAAACGAAAAAAAAGGTGAAGATTTGAGGGGACAACAGGAGCAAAACATTGTGATGTACATGATAACAGGAGAAAACTGGGAATAAGAGTGAATTCGAAAACAAAGATACGCAGGAAATAATAAAAGAGAATGGAAGAGATGACAAGAGGAGATCTAAAGTACAATAAATATATGAAGGAGAGCATAGGAGAGAACAGATTAAAAGCGATAACGACATGAGATATTAGAAGATACATGGAGATATACATAATATACGAAACGAGAAGAAAGGTTAAGATTTGAGGGGACACCAGGAGCCAAACATTGTGATGTACATGATAATAGGAGAAAACTGTAGATAAGATTGAATTCGAAAACAAAGATATGCAGAAAATAATCAGAGAGAATGGAAGAGAAGACAAGAGGAGATTTAAAGTACAATAAATATGTGAAGGAGAGAATAGGAGAGAGCAGATTAGAAGCGATAATGACATAAGATATTAGAAGATACGTGGAGATATGCATAATATAAGAAACGCGAAGAAAGGTGAAGATTTAAGGGGACAACAAGAGCCAAACATTGTGATGTACATGATAACAGGAGAAAACTGGAGATAAAATTGAATTCGAAAACAAAGATATGCACAAAATAATAAGAGAGAATGGAAGAGATTACAAGAGCAGATTTAAAGTACAATAAATATATGAAGGAGAGAATAGGAAAGAACAGATTAGAAGCAATAACGACATGAGATATTAGAAGATACATGGAGATATGCATAATATCTCCATCTCCATGTATATGTATGTATGTAAAAAGGAAAGGTGGCTTGAGGAGACAACAGGAGCAAAACATTGCGATGTAAATAATAACAAGAAAAAACTGGAGATAAAAATCAAAAATAAAACGATAGTGTTAATAATAACAGATAATCGAAGCAAAAAAATATGCGATGTCGATACTTGAGGAGATTATAGAAGTAAAATATTGTTGATATTAGAAGATAAATGATGGAGATATGCAGGACATAACATAAGAAATGAGAAAAAAGATTATGATTTGAAGAGACGAAATACTCAAAAATGTGATGTAAATGAAAACACGAGAAAACAGGAGATAATAGTTAAAAATAGAGGAATATTTGTGTTTGAACATCAGTTTACAAAAATGAACAATATTTTGTGTGAACAGTGTCTAGTCAGTATGTGAAAACAATCAATTTTCAAAGTGTAAAAAGTACAAGGTGGTAAGGAACTCTTTCTAAAACACCCTCATTGGCTCGAATTTGCTGGCACTTTTGATTAATTTTTAGATGCATCTCCTCAAGGCATAACAGGAAATGCATGTCGGCTAATTCTGCATTAGAGTTAACAGTCGTAACAATGAAAACTTGTGCTTTAACAACAACTGTCAAATAGTGAATGTTTATTTCACAAAACATCAGCTAACTATGATAAGAAAATGTAAGTTTTAGCAAAATATAAAATGAGGTAAAAAAGTATAATCTTTCATATCTCTGAAATCGTTACTTTGAGTACCCATGTTTGTCCAGACTTTTATTTTTATTGTGGTTCATACTACTACCCCCTTATATCTTTTACACTCTTTTTTAACACCCTGTATATGATAACAGGAGAAAATAGAAGATAGTAATTGTAAATAGAAGAGTCGTGTTGACTTGAACAGAATATAGGAACACAAAATTGTGATGTAAATGATTTGATGAGATTACAGAAGTAATATATTGTGAAGTGATATTAGAAGATAAATGGAGATTTGCATAATATAAGAAACGAGAAGAAAGATAAACTGTTGAGGGGACAATAGGAGCCAAACATTGCGATGTACATGATAACAGGAGAAAACTGGAGAGAAGATTGAATCCGAAAACAGAGATACGAAGGAAATAATAAAGAGAATTTGAGGGAATTGAGGTGACAATAGGAGCAAAACATTGTGATGTACATGATATTAGGAGCAAACTAGAGATAAGATTGAATTCGAAAACAAAGATACGCAAGAAATAATAAGAGAGAAAAGAAGAGATGACAAGAGGAGATTAAAAGTACAATGAAGATGCAAAGGAGAGAAAAGGATATAACTATCTGTCGGTGAATTTTCAGAAAATTAGTCTAATGAATATTTTGAAAAATTTATGCCAGGTTTGGATACAGTAACCCTGAAGATATACCCTCTGAAAATTTGACGAAGGTTGTGAAGTGAATATGTGAGAAATATGAATACAAAACTTTCCCAGTTTACAGGTATAACTATATCTGTCATTGAAATTTCTGAAAATTTGTCTAATTTTTATTTTGATTTTTTTTTGCCAGATTTGGATACAGTATGCCTGAAGATATATTCTTTGGAAACTTGATAAAAGTTATGAAGTGAATGAGTAAGAAAATCTAACACACAACTTTCCCAATTGATAGTTACCGCTTTATCTGTCGCTGATATTTCTAAAAATTTGTGTAATGGATTTTTCGAAAATATTATGCCTGGTTTGGATACAGTATGCCTAAAGATATATTCTCTGAAAATTTGGCGAAAGTTATGAAGTGAATAAGTGAGAAAATTGTACATATAACTTTCCCGTTGACAGGTATCTATCACTGATATTTCTGAAAATGTGTTTCATGGATATTTTGAAAATTTTATGCCAGATTTGGATACAGTATGCCTGAAGATATATCTTCTGAAAATTTGACAAAAGTTACGAAACAAGTAAGTGAGAAAATCGAACATATAACTTTACCAGTTGACAGGTATTGCTATATCAATTATATATATATATATATATATATATATATATATATCATGAAATTTGAATTGGAGGGTGGATGGTGGGCACACTATAATGCAGATGTTTCCTAATAAACGTTTCTTAAATTAAAATTCCTAATCATCAAAATCCCAGTCATTGCAATAAGTTGGACGTATAATGCTTTATTTTGCATGGAATTTGAACTGGAGGGTGGATGGGTGGGTTCACTATAATCATCCTCCCAGTTGATCCAGTTAAAATTTGTATCATCATTTTATTGAGACGAAATCATAAATTTGATGGATAAATAATAGTTATGTTGTAGAAAAAATACAGTTATAACCGAGAGACGTAGAATTTGGGGGATGATTATACTTGTGCCCACCCACCCACCCTCCAATTGTTTTCGAATTATGATTAACACTCATACTACAATTGTCTTTGAAGGATGATTAATAAAATACAGATGGTTCCTAATAAACGAATCATCAAAGTCCTAGTCATTGCAATAAGTTGGACGTCCAAATCTTTATTTTGCATGAAATTTGAACTGGAGGGTGGATGGTGGGCACACTATAATCATTCTCCCAGTTGATTTAGCTACAATTTGAATCATCATTTTATTCAGAGATAATCATAAATTTGATGGATAAATAAAAGTTATGTTGTAGAAAAAATACAGTTATAGTCGAGAGACGCAGAATTTAGGGGTTGATTGTACTTGTGCCCACCCACCCACCCTCCAATTGTACTTCAATAATAATTAACACTCGTACTATAATTGCCTGTCAAGGATGATTATTAAAATGCTGATGGTTCCTAATAAACGAATCATCAAAGTTCCAGTCATTGCAATAAGTTGGACGTCCAATGCTTTATTTTGCATGAAATTTGAACTGAAGGGTGGATGGTGGGCACACTATAATCATCCTCCCAGTTGATCCAGCTACAATTTGAATCATCATTTTATTGAGACAAAATCATAAATGTGATGGATAAATAAAAATTATGTTGTAGAAAAAATACAATTAGACGTAGAATTTAGGGGATGATTTTACTTACCACCTACTCATTCTCCAATTGTATTTGAATAATGATTAACTCTCGTACTACAATTGCCTTTAGATCATCATTTTATAGAGACGAAATTATAAATTCGATGTATGATTAAAAGTTGTGTCGTAGAAAAAATACAGTTATAGGCGAGAGACGTAAAATGTAGGGGATGATTGTACTTGTGCTGTATCCAGATCTGGTATAAAAATTTCAAAATATCTCTTAGACAAATTTTCAGAAATTTCAATGACAGATATAGCAATACCTGTCATCTGGGAAAGTTATATGTTCGATTTTCTCATTTATTCACTTCATAACTTTCGTACATTTTCAGAGGATATATCTTCAGGAATATTGTATCCAAATCTGGCATAATTTTTTTAAAACATTTATTAGACATATTTTTAGAACATTCAGTGACAAATATAGCGATTTCTGTCATTTGGAAAAGTTATACGCTCGATTTTCTCTTTTATTTACTTCATAACTTTAATCAAATTTTCAGAGAATATATCTTTAGGCATATTGTGCACAAATCTGGTATAACATTTTCAAAATATCTATTAGCAAATTTTCAGAAATTTCAGTGACAGATATAGAGATATCTGTCCCAAGGAAAGTTATATGTTCGATTTTCTCACTTAATTACTTCACAATCTTCGTCAAATTTTCCGAGGATATATCTTCAGGCATACTGTATCCAAATCTGGCATAACATACACATATTCTCTCTTTACACGTGTATCTGCATCAAAATAATGCTTACATTACGAAATATGTGTGTTTTCTCTTCAGTGCAATCTTCGGCGTTAAACGTTTCGTACTTACGTTTTAATGTGATCGCGCATTCACACGGTGCATCTAGCTGGGATTGCGAATCCGCGATGAAGAATTAGATGATCGTTTTTCAGCATTAGGCGAGGAGTTTCGCGAAATGATTTTCACGCGCAATATATGATTACACCGGGCGCAGATGTATTAAGTTATTACATTAAGTATACACACCGGGCGAACGACGTGATTACAAAAACCGGAACGAGGCCGTGATTAACATTTTCCGCCCCACCCCTCCCCACCCATCAATCAGCGTCGCTTTCCGGCCGCTTTTCCAGTACGCAAATTAAAAGAAAATTAAGGCGCGATTACCCGGCCCGCAGCCATATACTACCGACCGTTACGGCATCTCGGGATGTATCTCTTCGCAGCATCTTAACACACACACATGCACGCTTATGAACACCACGAAAACTAATTTAGTGAGGATACAAATTGCCCGGTGAGGATAATTATTCGAGGTGCGCATTATAATCAGATGGCCCGCCCTCTAACAGCGCATTACATCTCGTATATATGGACAATATAATATTTCTCTTTTGTATTAATACAGTTTTTGAGCCGGCACTGTGCAGCATAACGTATACAGTACATATCTTTTCATTAAGTTCGCGCTGCCCTGATATATCATAAGACGATAGTATCAGAACACAGCATTTCTAGAGCGGACCGTCTCCGCATTCCGCCCGAGCCAAACTACGCGAAATGCCACATAAACAAACCAAACTCGAAGGAAAACCACGCAGAAAATGTTCAACCATAAAAAATTAAACGGCTGGCCCCAAAAAATGACCACAAACGTGCGCATAATCAGGTCTAAAAAATTCCCAATCGCCCACACACAAAACGCGCCACGTAATTATTGCGCTGCATGTTAATTAACATACAGCTAATTACGGTTTCGGCGTTCGCATAGGCGCGCCCGTTTCGGCGGAGCCGCTCGGTGAAATGTCGGTTCGAAATTTCCGCCATGGAAAACCGGTGGGGTGAGGAATTGCTAAGTTTTCCTCATTTCATTTCATCTCTACGGCAGATATAAGTCTCGCCTGGCGTTCACAGAATACTGATTAATCTAAAGAGGGATTTGCAAGACCACTCTCCACTCTACTTACCATCCCGGTTTCAGCTCGTTTCATTAAACTACATGGCAACTTCATCATAATTTACATCGGCGAATCTCGCCTTTTTATACTTTCCACGCACACACATACGTGAGCACACAGACATGTGCCCACCGAGACGCCGTATAATCTTACAATCATCATTAGTGGGGCGCATCGCACGTCGCAGTCGTTATTGGATGGCGGAAAATTAAAAACGCAAAAAAAGAGGAAAACGCGCCCGTGGCTAAAACCAGAGCGTTATAATTAAGTTGATTGAAACATTTTCTGATTGCTTCATAATAACTTTAATATTGAGGCGAGGACATTTATTTGGTCTACGTAATTAAATCGTTGCAAAATATTACAATGTGAGTGGTTAGTTGCTATGTCAAACAGTATAATAACAAAACAATCGTGTTCACCTTTGAACGCAGCGTACTGGGAAAAATTGATGATGCAAATAATATTTAAACAAACATAACCGTACGTCAACAAATCGTTTGATTGATTATCGCCCAAAATCTGCAATTGCCTTAAAATATTCATCTCTAGGCGGAACAATCCCATGAAGGATCGTAGCCGAATAAGGAATGATAATATTATGTCAATTTCCTCAAAATATAAAAAAAAATATATTATTAAATATTCAAAAATAAGAAACACGTATATTATTCAAAAAAATAAGTAAAAATAGTTTCCCCAAATCAGTCCTTCTCAGCCGACATTAAAATTTCACAGTTAAAATTTCTTTCAGGATCCTGTCAACTTTAGAATTTCATTTGGAAAACTCATCACATTTCAGGAATTTCACGAATTTTATGCATACGGCATCATTTTATGCACAAAATCTGCAATTGCCTTAAAATTTTCAACTCTACGCGAAATAATCCCATGAAGGATGGTAGCCGAATAAAAAATGATAATATTGTTTTAATTTCCTGAAAATATTGTAAACATTTTGAAAATATATATTATTAAATATTCAAAAATAAGAAACACGTATATTATTCAGAATTTCTAAGTAAAAATAGTTTCCCCAAATCAGTCCTTCTCAGCCGACGTTAATATTTCACAGTTAAAATTTCTTTCAGGATCCTATCAACTTTAGAATTTCATTTGGAAAACTCATCACATTTCAGGAATTTCACGAATTTTCTGCATACGGCATCATTTTATGCACAAAATCTGCAATTGCCTTAAAATTTTCAACTCTACGCGAAATAATCCCATGAAGGATGGTAGCCGAATAAAAAATGATAATATTGTTTTAATTTCCTGAAAATATTGAAAACATTTTGAAAATATAAATTATTTAATATTCAAAAATAAGAAATACGTATATTATTTAGAATTGTTAAGTAAAATTAATTTCCCCAAATCAGTCCTTCTCAGCCGACGTTAAAATTTCCCAGTAAAATTTTTTTTCAGGATCCTATCAACTTTAGAATTTCATTTGGAAAACTTATCACATTTCAGGAATTGCACGAATTTGATGAATACGGCATCATTTTATGCACAAAATCTGCAATTGCCTTAAAATTTTCATCTCTACGTGAAATAATCCCATGAAGGATGGTAGCCGAATAAAAAATGATAATATTGTTTTAATTTCCTGAAAATATTGAAAACATTTTGAAAATATATATTATCAAATATTCAAAAATAAGAAACACGTATATTATTCAGGATTTCTAAGTAAAATTAGTTTCCCCAAATCAGTCCTTCTCAGCCGACGTTAAAATTTCACAGTGAAAATTTCTTTCAGGATCCTATCAACTTTAGAATTTTATTTAGAAAAATCATCACAGGAATTTCACGAATTTTCTGCATTTCAGTGCGAATTGTAAAGTTTCGTTTGCCAGTGACCTGAATTTTATTTTTTTATTTCGGTATTAGGGGAATTTCATAAATTTTCGATGACATGTCTTTAGAAACGTAGGTACCTATATGAAAAATGAACAATAATCTATTGGATTTAAAAAAAATATTTTAATAAAATTTTGGCATTTCATTAAAATTAAGTTAACTTTCACGGATTATTAAGAAATTGTTTTGTAATTGCACAGAATTTCCGTAGAATTTGATGTAAATTCTATTGAGAAATAATTAATCAAATTATTTTTTAATTGTGTTTTGTTAATGTTTGTTTTTGTTTTTAAATCGTGTGTTGCAAAGACAATTATTACTTACGTACGAAAATCTACTGGAATTGGGACATACATATTTTGTTTCAATTAACGCTTTGATAAAAATTTTAGAAATATTTTGAATTTCTATCGAGATATTTGGAGAATGAAAACAATGTATGTATAAATCGAGCCAACCACTTTGCATTTTCTGATTTTTTAACCACGAAATTATGAATATTCTCTGGTAGGGTTGAGACTTAATGAGAAATTCTTACATGTACAGCTTAGACATTGTAAGTAAAAATGTATATGAAATAGTAGATTGTTTAATAAGTGTAGAAAAGTGTATGTACAGTTTAGACAGTATACGTCAAAATGTATATAAAAAAGTATATTGTTTAATAATGTTAGGTATCAAATTGTATTATTGACTAATAAATGATTATTAATATTGGAGGCGGGATATGTGCTTTGTTTGTTTATATAAGCCGGAGCGAGACGCTCAGCTTAAGAACGAGTAACGAAGGGCACATTGAGTTACGTGCTTTTATGGAGTGTAGATGCAAGTTGGGTGCTGATTGTGGGGAAATGATGTGTGATCTAATGTTTTGGTGTGCGTTGCAATGTGGACGGTTATGGATTAGGTGTTGGAATGGATTAACGGTCAGTACCTAAACTACAATATGTATATCAGATTGAGGTGTTCCGACATAGGTGCGTCCTAGTAAATGAAATAAGAGAGGTGTGTCCTAGTAAATGAAATAAGAGAGGTGTGTCCTAGTAAATGAAATAAGAGAGGTGTGTCCTAGTAAATAAAATAAGAGAGGTTCGTCCTAGAGGTGCGTCCTAGTAAATGAAATAAGAGAGGTGCATCCTAGTAAATGAAATAAGAGAGGTGCGTCCTAGTAAATGAAATAAGAGAGGTGTGTCCTGGTAAATGAAATAAGAGAGGTTCGTCCTAGAGATGCGTCCTTAGTAAATAAAACATGAGAGGTGCGTCCTAGTAAATGAAATAAGAGAGGTTCGTCCTAGAGGTGTGTTCTAGTAAATGAAATAAGAGAGGTTCGTCCTAGAGGTGCGTCCTAGCAAATGAAATAAGAGTTCGTCCTAGAGGTTTGTCCTAGTAAGAGTTGTATGTCACTGCTTTGCACATGAAGGTGAAATACAATAGTCGTAGAGAATAATGGCCGAAGCCGTGAGTGCTAGCGATCCAGTTGGCGAGAGAACTGGCGGGGGAAGGGGAGATGCTCCCCCGGTAAGCCCTTCCAATTATAGTTAATATACAATACTAAAACAATACTCTTTATATGTGGGGAAATCATTTGGAGCCAATGCCATCTTCGGACCGAGTTCAATATAAAGCCTGCGGATCCTGACCAATGAAAATACAGTATATTATGTAAGTGATTGTTATTATTGATAGGTAAAATGGCGAAAATTTATGTATTAAATATAGCGTCAAGTTAAGGCTACGATTGGAAAAAGAACTAGCTTAACAATAAGTGTAGAAAAGTGCTCGTTTTCCAGTGAGTGTAAATGTTCTGGATTAAATTTATACGAACTAGAAAACCCACGTATTGTTTCGTGTTGAACACGCTATTTGTTCGGGTACTTTATACAAATAATAAAATAAAAATTTGCCTTCAAATAATATATTTTGTTACACAAGCTATATAAGATTTTGCGTAGTTAACGTTGTGTAAATAAACAATGTTCATTTTGAAAAATAGATCAACATCATCTAAATGAAATGGTTGTTATGTAAAATGGGGTTTCTATGAAGATATATGTTTCTTTGAAGAAATGTGTTGCCTATGTAAAATGGGGTTTCTATGAAGATATATGTTTCTTTGAAGAAATGTGTGTAAGTAGAAAAGCAGCATATTTCTCTTCACTCTTTTTTATATAGGAAAGACGTTTTTTCTCTGTGAAGTGAAGTGAAGTGAAGTGAAGTTTTCTCTTGTTTTTATTGCGGATCATTTTATATGTTTATATGTTTTGCTTAGTCTTAGTGTTAGTTTTAAATACTATTGAATTTTGTAGTGTACGTGAGCTGTGTAAACCATTATGTTCTACCACCAATAAACTATTATTATTAAGTATACGAAAAAAAAAATGGATTACATAATGAATAATAATAATAATAATAATAATTTATTTGTATGTCGGCTCTCAGTGGAGTATTTTATTGCATACTAATAACACTAAAATTAAATACAAAATATTACTGAATATCTGAATCTCTTCAGATTTTTTTAAAGATATCTGTACATTTTGGATGATTCTATAGGGGATCTCGGTAACTAGAAGAGATAGTAAAAACCGGATGGCGTATCCTCAATCAATTTTTTCAAGACAAACTCAATGGTGAAAATAAGAAATAGCTATGGCCTTTTGTTTTCGAGTTATAGTAGGTAAGCAACAAGAGTTCTGGGCCATTTTCCCATAAGGTTTTGCAAGGTTTACATGGAGGTCTAAATTCACATTTCTCACCCCCTGTGGACTTGTGGAAAAACTCATTATTTTCCATTTTCTATTTTTATCAATATATCATTTATTTATCATTTTATTAAGAAAAGAGTTGCATGTTCTTGAGTCACTTTTTAACGGGGAATTGAATGAGTTTTACAGAATTTTGATATCTCGACACATTGAAATATTCGCGGGATGGGTAAAATCCCAGTTTGGCGACCTCTGGTCTGCATCAAGGTTTCTGCGGCTGTCGGTTTATGCACGTTTCTATTGTTATTTGCCTGAAGCTCGTGTGGGTCAGGGAATCAGTCTCGCCCCAATGTTTGTAGGAGCAAGTTTCGCCGTTCCGAGAAACACAGGCAATCATCCCTACGATATTTATTAATGAGGTGGCGTGTTAATTACAGGTTTGATCCGAGCACCTGCCCGCGGCCCAAACAACAATTCCGGATCTGACGCTTCTTCACACCATTCACAAAAATTACCGGGGCAACAATGGGCAATCTGCGGCGATCAGATAGCGATCGCGCAATAGAACCAGGTAATTTCCCCCCCCCGACACGTAATTAAACAAATCGACAGCGCGTTCCCAGTGTTTGCATGACAATGGGGAAAATGGCAATAATTCGACGTGATTAATAACCGGGCGATGATTGCGATGGGAAATGCGCGCGTGATTTACGCGCGTCGAGTCTTTCACGCACGTATAATTCCGCAGCCCGAGGGCGGAATTTTATTGATACTGATACAGTCATTAGCATGGGTATCGATTTCGTGACGGTCGAGCGAGATTTGCATAATTACACGTTGCTGCCTGTTGATTTTCCAAATTACATCATGCGCGGCAGCTACTGGTCACCGCCTCACTTTGCGTTATGATAATGCCGCAGATACAAGAGGCGATTACATGAATTTCCCCCTCAGGAAACCGTACGACGTCTCCGGATGATTTATGGAATTTGTTTGATTCCTCGCTCAATTACGGCCCGCCGTAATAGCCGTACGCCACGTTTTAATTATAACATTCTAATTTCCTTAACACTTCGTTAAATCACGTGCGAGTGCGAGTACCTTGCGCACCATCAATTCACGTCTCATTACGTGTCACGTGGGGGCCCCCGCAGGATTCCTTCGGCAGGCTCCTGCTGCTCCTGCAGGTCGCCCGCACGGTGAAGACGTCCATTGACAGGGGGGAGTGCCCCAGTCCAGAACATCAAACGGGCGGTTGAGGAGCGCCGTGTAATTATCAATGTCCACTAACGACCGTTTGAGTGGCGTGTGAGACCGTTCCTGCAACAATTACGCCGACAATTAGCGCTAATGAAAAATGAATTACAAATTACTTGCGCCACCTAATTGCATTATGAATTTAGCCTCGAATTTTCGTTTGATTTAGGTTTGTGGGCTCAGTGCCCATATATTATACAATAAAAGTTCACGTATCCCACCAAATTGCACCAAAATTATCCCACTCGGGAATTGCCTCCGTAAACGCGCGCGCGCTCGCACGCCCGATGATGGAAATTTTCTTACATAATTCTTGGCGTGACAGTTTTTAACCGGCCAATTTGGATAAACCCATCCTGATTACTAAAGTCGCATCTTAGCAGACACGAGATGCCCGAATTACATTTCCCTGGCTAAACTTCAATATCCTGCAAAATATTAAAGTGTCCTGTAACGTGTACAGTCCACAGTGTACAATATCCTGAAATAGGTAATTTATTTTGATCAACATTAACAATTAAAGGCACATACATTTAGGCCCGTATCTAAAGTCCGTACTTCATAAGTCATATATTTGGTTGCGTTTGCTGCATAAACGTTTATAGAAAATACGAAACCAAATATACGACTTGAGTCGAACTCATGCTCAAGTACGGACTATAGATACGGGCCTAAGTCTCTGTATAAGTGAGAATTTCTCATTCAGTCTCAAAACTACGAGAGAGAATCTTCATAATAAACAGTTAAAATCAGAAAATGCAAATTAGTTGACACAATTTTCACATACCATTTTCATTCTTCCAATATCTCGATAAATAATTCTTAAAATGTTTACAAATTCCTAAATATGGTCAAGATTTTACAGATTTTCTAACAATTTACAAGATTCCTCAATATTTTTTGAGATTTCTACAGATTTTCTTAGGAAGCTCTTACCCCTTAACACCCTCACCCTCACCCTTAACAATTACCAAGCTTTCCTCAGATTTTTCAATAATACCGGAGATTTCTCAACAAGTTTCAAGATTTTTACAGATTTTCCAATAAATATTAATTTTTCCGGATAGTTTTGAATAATTCCCAAGATTTCCCAATAATTTTTCGAGGTTTCTACAGATTTCCCAATAATTATCAAGATTTCAGTAGATGTTTCATTAATTCTGCAGATTTTTCAACAAGTTTCGAAATTTCCCCAGATTTTCCATTACTTCAATCAATATTTTCAGAAAAAAAATTCAGAAGTTCCAAGATTTCCCAATATTTTTCTAGATTTCTACAGATGCTCCACCTAAATATACCTGCGAAATGTATGTTATTGAATTTTTTTTAAATTGAATTAACGGGTCAAGGCCCACGAGTACAGTAAATATATATTATAAATACCACAATACCATAAGAATAAAAATACTAATGGGGTCGATAGCCTAATAAAGATTGTTCATATATAAAAATACAATTTATACAAATTATATGATAAAAGGAAAATGAATGTTACACACATACTCACAAAATGCAAATTGGTTGACACAATTCTTACATACATTTTTTTATTCTCCAAATTTATCGATAAATGATTCTTATAATATCTAGAAATTCCTATATATTGTCAAGATTTTTATTGATTTTCTAATAATTTACCAGATTCCTCAATATTTTTTGAGATTTCTCCAGATTTCCTAACAATTGCCAAGATTTCCTCAGATTTTTAATGTCTGAATAACTGAGTAAGACTGAAGACTGAAGACTGAACTGAACTGAATAAGACTGAATAAGAAAATGCAAATTGGTTGCCATGATTTTTACATACATTTTTACATTCTTTAAATTTATCGATAAATAATCCTTAAAATATCTAGAAATTTATATATATTGTCAAGTTTTTTAGAGATTTTCTGATAATTTACTAGATTCCTCAATATTTTTTGAGATTTCTACAGATTTCCTAACAATTACCAAGTTTTCCTGAGATATTTCAATAATACCACAGATTTCACAACAAGTTTTAAGATTTTCACAGATTTTCAAATAATTAACAATGTTTCCAGAGTGTTTTGAATAGTTCCCAAGATTTCCCAATAATTTTTCGAGATTTTTACAGATTTCCCAATAATTATCAAGATATCTGTAGATTTTTCAAGAACTCTGCAGATTTTTCAAGAAGTATCGAGATTTCCGTAGATTTTCCATTAATTCAATCAATATTCCAGAGATTTTTTAAAAAGTCCCATGATTTCCTAATATTTTTCTAGTTTTCTGCAGATGCTCCACCTAAATATACCTGCAAAATGTATGTAACTCAGAATATGCAAAGTGGTTGACACGATGTTTACCTACATTTCTTTTATTCTCCAAATTTCTCGACAAATAGTTCTTAAAATATATAGAAAGTTCGATAGATTGTCAAGATTTTTAGAGATTTTCTAAGAATTTGCCAAAGTCCTCAATATTTTTTGAGATTTCTACAGATTTCTTAACAATTACAAAGATTTCATCAGATTTTTCAATAATTCCGAAGATTTTACAAGTTTTAAGATTTTCACAGATTTTCCCATAATTATTAATGTTTCCGGATATTTTTGAATAATTCTCAGGATTTCCCAACAATTTTTCGAGGTTTCAACAGATTTCCCAACAATTATGAAGATTTCTGTAGATTTTTCAATAATCCCGCAGAATTTTCATCAAGTTTCGATATTTCCGTAGATTTTCCATTGGAGTAATGGAAAATCTACGGAAATATCGAAACTTGATGAAAATTCTGCATGATTATAATTAAAATATAATTGTGCAAGATGTGGTAAAATTGTGCAAGAAAATATTGATTGGGGTAATCAATATTTTCAGAGACTTTTTTAAAAGTCCCAAGATTTCCTAATATTTTTCTAGATTTCTACAGATGCTCCACCTAAATTTTCCTGCAAAATGTATGTAATTGTATTTATCAGGAAATGCAAATTGGTTGACACGATTTTTACATACTTTTCAACCTATCGATCAATTATTCTTAAAATATCTAGAAATTTCTATATATTGTCAAGATTTTTACAGATTTTCTAATAATTTACCAGATACCCCAATATTTTTTGAGATTTCTACAGATTATTTAACAATTATCAAGATTTCCTGAGATTTTTCAATAATACTGAAGATTTCACAACAAGTTTTAAGATTTTCATAGATTTTCCAATAATTAACAATGTTTCCACAGATTTTTAAATAATTCTCGAGATTTCTCACAATTTTTCGAGATTCCTACAGATTTTCCATCAATTATCACGATTTATATAGATTTTTCAATAATTCTGCAAAGTTTTCATCAAGTTTTGAGATTTCCCCAGATTTTCCATTACTTTAATCAATATTTCCAGCGATTTTCTTCGACCGAAAATTTTACTTCCCGGCCTTGCCATTACCCCCCGGTCCGTCCAGAGAGCAGCCTTAATTACTAGGTTGCACTTCTATGGAATTTTCTAACAGAAATAAAATTGCAAAGAAAATGACACATTGATCTAAAAGGCGTAATATATCGCAGCAGCATATATTACGAATAGCATTTACGTGCTGAGTAGTCGATAACCTTAAATATAACCTACTTAGCGCTCAAAATGGGCACGGTTTTGAAACTCCCATATCGCGCTCGTCTGGGATTTGCATGAAAGCGATCGCTCAAAACCCCATGTAAATCGCGTTCCAAAACGGCGGCAGTCCGCAATTACCCATATTGCGTAAGCGCGCTCTTGCCTGGGCTGTTATTACCTATTAATATATGCCGCCGTAAACGTATCAATAAATTAATTAGCGATACGGTAATCTCGCTTTAATTAATTGCAAATGGTAATTCCATACGTCCGATAGGTAATTTATCGCAGCCTTTACAGTTTTTTTATGCATTTTCCGATGGATGGGCTCAATTACGCGTTTGCGAAAATAATATGGAGATTCGTGTAATTGCATTGTAATGCGGTCGGGGCTTCTTGCTCTGTTATTAGGTAAAATTTTGCATTTATGGTGTGCGAAGAACATGCAAAATTAATCATTGGAAAAGGTTGCTAATTAAGGTATGCATAATTTTTTTGGATCAGAACTGAAATAATTCAATCGTGAATAATTTATAGTATTTATACAATTTAAAAAAGAGATATTACAAAATAAATTCAGAGAGAGCGAAATGAAGCTGAACATAGAAGGAAAATGGGAAACATTCAAACGAAATATACTAGAAGCGGCAAAGGAGACCTGGAACAACAAAAATTGGAAACAGGGAAATGAAAAAGACAAACTGATGGTCAGAGGAAGTCAAAAAGAAGATAAAAGACAAAAAAGAGAAATGGAAAAGATAAATACAAACAAAAAAATAGAAGATTATGTAAAATACAAAGAAAAGCGAAACAAAACGAATACAATAATAAAAAAAGCAGAACAAAAGTCATGGACGAAATTTGGTGAAAGAATGATTGAGAATTTTGGGCAGAACCAAAAACTATTCTTCGGAACACTAAAGCAACAAAAAAAAAAAACACAACATGATGATCAGAAAAGCTAAAAATGGAACAATTATCACGAATGAAGGCAAGATAATGGAAAGATGGAGACAATATTTCAAAAAAATACCGAACAGGATAGAAGATAACGTAACACAAGAATGGGGGGAATAGTCGCAAGAAAGTCAAGAGACAAAAATTGAACAAATTAAAAATGAAGAAGTACAAGAATCATTAAAAAACACAACATGATGATCAGAAAAGATAAAAATGGAACAATTATCACGAATGAAGACAAGATAATGGAAAGATGGAGAAAATATTTAAAAAAATTACCGGACAGGATAGAAGATATCGTTACACAAGAATGGGGGGAATAGTCGTAAGAAAGGCAAGAGATAAAAATTGAACAAATTAAAAATGAAGGAGTACAAGAAGCAATAAAAAAAACTTTAAAAAGACTGGAAAAGACCAGGAACAGACGATATAACCCCGGAGATGATGAAACACATGGGAGAAGAGGGAATAACACAAATAACGAAACTAATAAATGACATAATAAGTAGCGTGGAAACACCAAAAGAATGGAATAATGGAATCATTCTACCAATACATAAGAAAGGGGATAAAAGAATATGCGAAAATTACAGAGGAATCTCACTAACAAGTATACATATATAAGTAAGATAGGTAAGATAAGTAAGAACTGCAACACAACATGGAAATAATTAAGAAAGAGATTAAGAAAATAAACGTGAAAATAAATTACGAAAAGACCATGATAATTGCCGAAGAGAAAACGAAACCCGAAATAAAAATACAAGGAAAAAAAATCGAACAAGTAGAACAATACAGATATTTGGAAACAATCATACAGAGCAAAGGTAAATTAGATAATGAAATAGAAGATAAAATAGGAAAAACAGCAAAACTATGTAACATGTTAAAACCCCTTTTTTAGGAAGAAGGAGATATCAAGAGACACAAAAACAGAGATATTCAAAAATATAATTAGACCAACGCTAACTTACTGCAGCGAAACATGGACGATGACAGGAAAAGAAATTTCAACAACAAAAAGAAAATTCAATAATATGTTGTAAAATTTCGAAACGGCTTTAAATTTGTTTTCCATTTCATATATTTTGAGCAAACCTTGTAACATTTTTATCTGATGTTAGAACTTGCAATGCCTACGTTACCTATGAAATTTTCAAATTTAGCACACCCCAGAATTAGTACTAATTATTTCAAATTCCATAATCATAACAAAACTCTGACAAAACTCAAAATTTCAACTGGCAAACCAACATATTGGCCTACAGATCTTAATAAAATTCCAAATTTAATTAATAATAATTAATTTAATTGATTCATTTAATTGATATTTTATAACACGAAATGTGTCTGTAAACTATATGTACGTGGAAGAGGTTTGGGATATGAACTCTGACCATTCTCCAATTATCCTCACCCTAAGCGACAGTAGTATACAATAGGAAATACCTGCTAGATTGACTAACCGATTAACTGACTGGCAAAGCTTTAACTTTCAAATTTTCTAAATTTCTAAATTTCTCTAATTAAGTTGAAGACACTTCAACTTGTCATCCTCAATAAGAAACAAAGACCAGCTAGACAATGAAGCGGAAATATTTGTTGATAATATCCAACAAGCTACATGGGATAACACGCCTATTATTACCCCACGAATAAAACGTAACAATTACCCCAAAGAAATTTGAACCCTCATTTTTGAAAAGAGAAGACTTAGAAGAATTTGGTATCAATCTAGATGCCCAGCAGATAAAACTAGAGCAAATAACGCAAGATAACAACTCAAAACAGAGATTCAAAAAATTAAAAATGACTCTATTAGTGAATATGTAATTGGACTATCAAGTGACAGTAAAACTGATTATTCACTTTGGAAAGCTACTAAGAGACTTAAGAGATCAATCTTGCAGAATTCTCTAATTAAAAGTGCAGATGGGACATATGCAAAAAAAGCTACTAAGAGACTTATGAAATCAATCTTGCAGAATTCTCCAATTAGAAGTGCAGATTGGACATATGCAAAAAAAAGCTACTAAAAGACTTAAAAGATCAATGTTGCAGAATTCTCCAATTAGAAGTGAAGATTGGACATATGCAAAAAGAAGCTACTAAGAGACTAATGAGATCAAACTTGCAGAATTAGAAGGGCAGATGGGACATAGACAGATAAAACTAGAGTAAATAACGCAACACAACAACTCAAAAGAGAGATTAAAAAAATTTAAAATGACTATTAGTGAGTATCTAATTGGACTATCAAGACCACTAATTATTCACTTCGGAATGCTACTAAGACACTTAAGAGATCAATCTTGCAGAATTCTCTAATTAGAAGTGCAGATGGGACATATGCAAAAAGAAGCTACTAAGAGACTTAAGAGATCAATCTTGCAGAATTCTCCAATTAGAAGTGCAGATTGGACATATGCGAAAAGAAGCTACTAAAAGACTTAAAAGATCAATCTTGCAGAATTCCCCAATTAGAAGTGAAGATTGGACATATGCAAAAAGAAGTTACTAAGAGACTAATGAGATCAAACTTGCAGAATTAGAAGTGCAGATGGGACATAGACAGATAAAACAAGAGTAAATAACGCAACACAACAACTCAAAAGAGAGATTCAAAAAATTTAAAATGACTCTATTAGTGAATATGTAATTGGACTATTAAGTAACAGTTAAACTGATTATTCACTTTGGAATGCTACTAAGAGAATTAAGAGATCAATCTTGCAGAATTCTCTAATTAGAAGTGCAGATGGGACATATGCAAAAAAAGCTACTAAGAGACTTATGAAATCAATCTTGCAGAATTCTCCAATTAGAAGTGCAGATTGGACATATGCAAAAAGAAGCTACTAAAAGACTTAAAAGATCAATGTTGCAGAATTCTCCAATTAGAAGTGAAGATTGGACATATGCAAAAAGAAGCTACTAAGAGACTAATGAGATCAAACTTGCAGAATTAGAAGGGCAGATGGGACATAGACAGATAAAACTAGAGTAAATAACGCAACACAACAACTCAAAAGAGAGATTAAAAAAATTTAAAATGACTATTAGTGAGTATCTAATTGGACTATCAAGACCACTAATTATTCACTTCGGAATGCTACTAAGACACTTAAGAGATCAATCTTGCAGAATTCTCTAATTAGAAGTGCAGATGGGACATATGCAAAAAGAAGCTACTAAGAGACTTAAGAGATCAATCTTGCAGAATTCTCCAATTAGAAGTGCAGATTGGACATATGCGAAAAGAAGCTACTAAAAGACTTAAAAGATCAATCTTGCAGAATTCCCCAATTAGAAGTGAAGATTGGACATATGCAAAAAGAAGTTACTAAGAGACTAATGAGATCAAACTTGCAGAATTAGAAGTGCAGATGGGACATAGACAGATAAAACAAGAGTAAATAACGCAACACAACAACTCAAAAGAGAGATTCAAAAAATTTAAAATGACTCTATTAGTGAATATGTAATTGGACTATTAAGTAACAGTTAAACTGATTATTCACTTTGGAATGCTACTAAGAGAATTAAGAGATCAATCTTGCAGAATTCTCTAATTAGAAGTGCAGATGGGACATATGCAAAAAAAGCTACTAAGAGACTTATGAAATCAATCTTGCAGAATTCTCCAATTAGAAGTGCAGATTGGACATATGCAAAAAGAAGCTACTAAAAGACTTAAAAGATCAATGTTGCAGAATTCTCCAATTAGAAGTGAAGATTGGACATATGCAAAAAGAAGCTACTAAGAGACTAATGAGATCAAACTTGCAGAATTAGAAGTGCAGATGGGACATAGACAGATAAAACTAGAGTAAATAACGCAACAAAACAACTCAAAAGAGAGATTAAAAAAATTAAAAATGACTATTAGTGAGTATCTAATTGGACTATCAAGACCACTAATTATTCACTATGGAATGCTACTAAGACACTTAAGAGATCAATCTTGCAGAATTCTCTAATTAGAAGTGCAGATGGGACATATGCAAAAAAAGCTACTAAGAGACTTATGACATCAATCTTGCAGAATTCTCCAATTAGAAGCGCAGATTGGACATATGCAAAAAGAAGCTACTAAAAGACTTAAAAGATCAATCTTGCAGAATTCTCCAATTAGAAGTGAAGATTGGACATATGCAAAAAGAAGCTACTAAGAGACTAATGAGATCAATCTTGCAGAATTAGAAGTGCAGATGGGACATAGTCAGTTAAAACTAGAGTAAATATCGCAACACAACAACTCAACAGAGAGATTAAAAAAATTAAAAATGACTCTATTAGTGAATATCTAATTGGACTATCAAGTGACAGTAAAACTTATAATTCACTTTGGATAGCTACTGAGAGACTTATGAGATCAAGCTTGCAGACTTCTCTAATTATAAGTGCAGATGAGACATAGACAGATAAAACTAGAATAAATAACGCAACACAACAACTCAAATGTGAGATTAAAAAAAATAAAAATGAATATGCATGATAATGCAAAATTATAAATTATAATGCATCATATGCATGATATGCAAAAAGAAGCTACTAAGAGACTTAAGAGATCAATCTTGCAGAATTCTCTAATTAGAAGTGCAAATGGGACAGATGCAAAAAGAAGCTACTAAGAGGCTTAAGAGATCAATTTTGCAGAATTCTCTAATTAGAAGTGCAAATGGAACATATGCAAAAAGAAGCTACTAAGATACTTAAGAGATCAATTTTGCAGAATTCTCCAATTAGAAGTGCATATTGGACATATGCAAAAAGAAGCTACTAAGAGACTTAAGAGATCAATCTTGCAGAGATTGGACCAGAATTCTCCAATTGGAAGTGAAGATTGGACATATGCAAAAAGAAGCTACTAAGAGACTTAAGAGATCAATCTTGCAGAATTCTCCATTTGGAAGTGCATATTGGACATATGCAAAATGAAGCTACTAAGAGACTTAAGAGATCAATCTTGCTGAATTCTCCAATTAGAAGTGCAGATTGGACATATGCAAAAAGAAGCTACTAAGAGACTTAAGAGATCAATCTTGCAGAGATTGGACCAGAATTCTCCAATTGGAAGTGAAGATTGGACATATGCAAAAAGAAGCTACTAAGAGACTTAAGAGATCAATCTTGCAGAATTATCCAATTAGAAGTGCAGATTGGACATAAGCAAACAGCAATACTCAAAAAGTTAATAGATTTGCCGAATATCTTTAAAGGACTTTCCAACCGAATGAGGGTGAAGCCATTCTAGACTGGGAAAATATTACCAGGAAGAAGATGAAATGAGACCCCCTACCCCTAAAAAAAATTCATTGGAAATTTAAAAAAAAAAACATTAACACTAAGAAAGCTCCAGGATTTGACTTAATTACTGGCGAAATTCTGAAACAACTTCATTGTAAAGCAATCGTAAAACTTACATATCTTATTAATGCATCTTTAAGATTAAAATATGTACCTAAGATTTGAAAGTAGGAGAAGTGATAATGATTCCTAAACCTGGGAAAGCACCAAATGAAGTTTCTTCTTACAGACCAATCTCGTTATTATCTCTAATCTCAAATCTGTTAGAAAAAATACTTTTTCTTAAAAGAATAAAACCAATTATCAAAAGCAAAAACATAATACCAGAACATCAGTTTGGTTTCAGAGAATCTCATTCAACTGTAGATCAAGTTCATGGAATAACAGACGTAATTAAAAATTCATTGGAAGAAAGAATGGTTTGCTCTACTATATTTCTTGATGTAGCGCAAGCTTTTGACAAAGTGTGACACGAGGGACTTAAATACAAATTAAGAAAACTTCTGCCCAGACCATATACACAATTACTAGAATCATACATGTCAGATAGAGTTTTTAGAATTAAGCAGGAAGAAGCTTACTCTGAACTAAAAGAAAAAAAGGCAGGTGTGCCACAGGGCAGTGTGTTAGGGCCAGTCCTGTGTTGTGTTAGTGCAAAAGCAGAGCATAGTGCTAGTGTACACGCTAATATTAGTGTAATTAAGTGATTAGAATCTAAGGGATACTAATGAGTAGGCCCTTAGCATTAAACCTTCATTTAGTAATTTAAGTTGGAATAACATTGCTCATTGATCCATCTTTGATCAGATTGTAATAATTATAGTAAAATACGATTAAGTGTTGTTTTTTTGAATAATAATTTTAAAAAAATAACAAAACTCAAAGTTTCAGAAAAATAGACTATTTTTTGCAGTGCACTAAGTGTGGTATTTTCCACCGTGCCTTTTGCTAATAAACTGTTGCGAATGTAATAATTCAGATAATCCCACTCAAACGAAAAACGTAATAAATTGGCGAAAACAATACTAGCGATTTACGAGCACCTTGCCCTGGTGAAAGTCCACGATGGCAATCGATAGATAAAGCGCGTCATGCAAATGGTTAATTAAAGGCGTAAAGCGGCGTGGAAAGTCGAGCAGCGGTTTCGTCGGAATTGAGGTGCTGGGGAGATTGTTAACCCGCAGATTAGGGAGGGCGATCTGTGAGCTAATTTATTAACTCCGATGTTAATTGATCGGCCAGTGCTGCCCGAAGAGAGAGAATAGAAATCGCGGAAGCACCATGCACCCGCGCCTCACGGGGAAGCGGAGGAACAGGGGCATTATAAAGAGAACGAAACGAGGAGCCGTTGTGGTAGAAGTAGAAGGATCGTTATGAGTAATGGCCCGATGCGATCTAAATGGCATTATCACGTTCTGTATCGTCTCTCGGAGCCAGTTCCCAGTGTATGTGTGTGTGTGTGTACGTGTGCATTAAGCCTGGGCTTTATTATAATAGGCGAGCGCTTATGCACGGGTTAATCGCCCGATATGCGAATACCTCATTATGTATAAAACGGATAATGCTCGCGAGCCTCCCACCTTCGGATCGCGGCCGTCCAATCAGCCAAATCACCGGTTAATTATCGGCCCGGTTCTCTAGAATGTTACGGCGGCGTGTAGAGCACGCCGAAGATATTTATAGCTGAATGGTGATCGACCCCAGAAGAAACACTCCATGGGTTCTAAACTTCGAGCAACAACCATCCGAAAGAACGTTCCCAGCGTTCATTTCAGATAATTTCGGCAGAATTCTATCAAACTTCAATCAAACCATACAAAACATTACTATTGCATGCACTAAAGCGAAAGTAACTTAGTATGAAGATGAAACGAACAGAAAAAAAAAACGAAAACTCCAGTCAGATGAAACCACAGCAGGAGATGTAGAATTGATTGGTAGAGAAAATTTCAGAATCAATCAAGAGAACTAAAATTCTTCAAAAGTTCAACGTACAAGAAGCACTTTAACATTGTATGCAAAGCTTCAGTAGGTACCCTTAGATTTTTCTGAACAGTTCACTTTAAATTCCAAGAACATTTTATCTAGTATTTAGTCATAAATATTACTTCGAAAATTAACTTTGTCAATTGAACAAGTATCATCATACTACAAGAATGCTTGTAATGTTTTTGGACATTTTACGACGCTATTTTATCTCTTTCATATAACTGCAGTTCGAACTAAAATTTCTGATATTTCTCATATTAAGCTTCATTAATTCTATAATTTAAGTAATAAGATTAAGGACGTACAATTATTACTTAAACTATAAAATGTATTTATTTTTATACAATTCATCAAAGTGTTGTTCATTATCCCCCAGAGTTTTAAATGTTACAATTAAAGTTTTAATACCAAGAGAAGCTTTAGATGAATCAAACTTTTTACTCTGAAGCAATTGATGAACTCCTCGGATGGTTTGGTCGAAGTTGAAAATCGCCATTAAGCTATTATAACAAAAGATTTTACTTTTAGAAATCACCTCGTGATGATAATAATGGTTAACATTATAATTAATAATAAATAACATTTTTAATAATGAGAAAGTGGCTGTTATCAGGGAAGTAACTGGATGTAATTCTGGGCTCACGAGCGGAATTAAATCCACCGTCAAGGAGCATATTTCACGAAGCACAATTAGATCGGTGCCCCCCGCGCACATATTTCAGCTCCGATTGCCCAACTCCGGTTAGGAAACGGACGGCTTAATGTCGGCGTCGAAACTTCGTTAATTGCCAGGATCGACATGTTAATTAGGTCCGTGGCTTATTAAATCATCGTCGTCACAAAATTGCTGTTAATTTTTTTAAGTGGTTTGCATGTCGACACATGCTATTGTCAAAATCTATCAAATTTCCTACTGCAACTGTCAAACTTTGTAAAACTTTTAACTACAACTGTCAAAAGGAATAAAATTTTCAACTGCACACTGTCGAAAACCGTTAAAAGTGGTAAAACTTTTATTTGAATGTATATATTTTCATTTGCAAGTGTACAAAACTGTCAAAATGTAAATTTTCAATTGCAAGTGTCAAGAACTGTCAAAAGTTGTAAAAACTACATTGTAAATTTTCAATTGCAATTGTCAACAATTCAAATTTTCAACTCTTCATATCAAAAGCTGTGACAGTTTTAACAGCATCTGCAAATTTTCAACTCCCACTGTCGAAATATTTCAAATGTTCAACTTCAACTTTCTTCTGCATCTGTAAATTTTCAGCTGGAACTGCAAAAATTCAAATATTTAAGCACATTTATAATATCTGGTAATCTTTTTTAACTGATCTACATATTTTCACTTCGTACTATCACAATCTTTCAAATTTCCAACTCTAACTGTCAAACTTTATAGAACTTTTAACTACAACTGTTCAAAACAATAAAATTTTCAACTGGACACTTTCAAAAACTGTCAAAAGTTGTAAAACTTTTAATTGTATGTGTACATTTTCAATTGCATGTGTCAAAAACTGTCAAAAGTTGTAAAAAAATTAATTGTATGTGTAAACTTTCAATTGCAAGGGCCAAAAACTCAAATTTTAAACTGCTTCTATCAAACATTGTCACAGTTTTAACTGCATCTGCAAATTTTCAACTCTGGCTTTCGAAATCTTTCAAATTATCAACTCCAACTGTCTTACATTGTCATATTTTCAATGACAACTGTTAAAAAGCATAAAATGTTTACCTGCATCTGTAATTTTTTTACTAAAAAATGCTAAAAATTTTGCTTTTTTTTGTAAAAAAATCAAATATTTAACTACGTTTATCAAATCTAGTATTATTTTTAAACTGATCTGCATATTTACGCTTTCTACTATTCAAATATTTAAAATTTCCTACTGCAACTGTCAAATTTTGTAAAACCTTTAACTGGAACTGTGAAATAGAATAAAATTTTCAACTGCACACTGTCAAAAACTGTAAAAACTTGTAAAACTTTTAATTGTATGTATAAATTTTCAATTGCAAGTGTCAAAAACTGTAAAAAGTTGTAAAACTTTTAATTGTATGTCTAAATTTTCAATTATAAGTGTCAAAAACTGTCAAAAGTTGTAAAAAGTTTAATTGTATATGTAAATTTTCAATTGCAAGTTGCAAAAACTCAAATTTTGAACTGCTTTTATCAAAACCTGTCACAGTTTTAATTGCAGTTTTCAACTCCTTATATCAAAAACTGTGACAGTTCAACTCCAACTGTATTCCCTTGCCAAATTTTGAATTGCAAGTGTCAAAAACTGTAAACAATTGTAAAACTATTAATTGTATGTGTAAATTTTCAATTGCAGGTGTCAAATTTTCAGCTCTTTATATCAAAAGCTGTGACAGTTTTAACTGCATCTGCAAATTTTCAACTCTCACTGTTAAAATCTTTCAAATTTTCAACTCCAAATGTCTTACATTGTCAAGTTTTTAATTAGAACTGTAAAATAGCGTAAAATTTTTACCTGCATCTGTACCTTTTCAACTGGAACTGTAAAATATTCAAATATGCAATCACATTTATAAAATCTAGCATTTTTTTTAACTGATCTGCATATTTACATTTCCTACTGTCAAATTCTTTCAAATATCCAACTCAACTGTCAAACTTTGTAAAACTTTTAACTACAACTGTCCAAAGCATAAAATTATTTTCCTCACACTATCAAAAACTGTCAAATTTTGTCAATACTTCAACTGTATTTACAAATTTTGAATTGCAAGTGCCAGAAACTCAATTTTTGAACTGCTTCTATCAAGAACTGTCACAGTTTTAACTGGATCTGCAATTTTTCAACTCCCACTGTCGAAATCTTTCAAATTTTCAACTCCAACTGTCTTACATAGTCAAATTTTCAATTATAACTGTTTAAAAGCGTAAAATCTTTACCTGCATCTATAAATTTTCAGCTGGAACTGTAAAAAACTTAAATATTCAACTACATTTATAATATTTGGTAATTTTTGTTAAACTAGTCTGCATACTTACGCTTTCTACTGTCAAAATCTTTCAAATTTCCTGCTGCAACTGTCAACCTTTGTAGAACTTTTAACTGCAACTGTCCAAAAGCATAAAATATTCTGCACACTTTCAAAAACTGTCAATAGTTGTAAAAGTTTTATTTGTATGTGTAAATTTTCAAATGCTAGTTTCAAAAACTATCAAAAGTTGTAAAAAAATTAACTGTATGTGTAAATTTTCAATTGCAAGTGTCAAAAATTAAAATCTTCAACTCTTTATATCAAAAGCTGTGGCAGATTTAATTGCATCTGCAAATTTTCAACTGTCACTGTCGAAATCCTTCAAATTTTCAACTCCGACTGTCTTACATCGTCTAATTTTCAATTAGTAGTGTTAAAAAGCGTAAAATGTTTACCTACATCTGTGAATTTTCAACTAGAACTGTAAAATGTTCAAATATTGAACCATATTTATAAAATCTGGTATTTTTTTAAACTGATCTGCATATTTACACTTCCTACTGTCAATTTTTTTCAAATTTCCAACTCCAACTGTCAAACTTTGCAGAACTGTCCAAAAGAAGAAAATTTTCATCTGCACACTATCAAACACGGTCGAATTTTGTCAAAATTTAAATTGTATGTACAAATTTTCAATTGCAAGTATCAAAAACTCAAATTCTTAACTGCTTTTATCAAAAACTGTCTCAGTTTTAACTGCATCTGGAAATTTTCAACTCTCACTGTGGAAATCTTTCAAATTTTCAACTCCAATTGTCAAACTTTGTAAAACTACTAACTACAACAGGGAAAAAGAATAAAAGTTTCATCTGTACACTATCAAAAACTGTCGAATTTTATCAAAATTTTAATTGTACGTACAAATTTTCAATTGCACGTTTTAAAAAATCAAATTTATAACTGCTTCTATCAAAAACTGCCACAGTTTTAACTGCATCTGCAATTTTCAACTCTCACTGTCGAAATCTTTCAAATTTTCAACTCCAACTGTCTTACATTGTCAAATTTTCAATTACAACTGTTAAAAGGCGTAAAATGTTTACCTATATCTATAAATTTTTAGCTCCAACTCTAAAATATTTAAATATTTAACTACATTTATCAAATCTCGTATTTCTTTAAACTGATCTACATATTTACACTTCCTACTGTCAATTTCTTTCAAATTTATGATACCAACTGTCAAACTTTGTAGAAATTTTAACTACAACTATCCAAAAGAATAATATTTCATCTGCACACTATCAAACACGGTCGAATTTTGCCCATAATTTAATTGTACGTACAAATTTTCAATTGCAAGTGCCAAAAACTCATTTTTTTAACTCTTTATATCAAAAGCTTGTACAGTTTTAACTCCATCTGCAGATTTTCAACTCTCATTGTCGAAATCTTTCAAATTTTCTACTCCAACTGTAGATACATTGTCAAATTTTCAATGACAACTGTTAAAAAGCGTAAAATGTTTACTTGCATCTGTAAATTTTTAGCTGGAACTGTAAAATATTCAAATATTAAACCTTAAATAATAATAACCTTAAAATATTTATAAAATCTGGTACTTTTTTTAAACTGATCTGCATATTTATACTTCTAAGTGTCAAATTCATTCAAATTTCCAACTCCAACTGTCAAAATTTGTAGAACTTTTAACTATAACTGCCCAAAAGCATAAAAAAATTTAATGGTCTGCATATTTACACATGCTATTGTCAAAATATTTAAAATTTCCTACTGCAACTGTCAAACTTTGAAAAACTTTTAACTATAACTGTCAAAAAGCATAAAATTTCCATCTGCACACTATCAGAAACTGTCAAAAGTTTTAAAACTTTTAAATGTATGTGTAAACTTTCAATTGCAATACATTGCAATATATTGTGATCTGCATATTTACGTTTCTACTGTCAAAATCTTTCAATTTTCTTACTGCAACTGTCAAACTTTGTAAAACTTTAAGCTACAACTGTCAAAAACAATAAAATTTTCAACTTGACACTGTCAAAAACTTTCAAAAGTTTTAAAATTCTTAATTGTATGTGTATATTTTCAATTGCAAAGGGTCAAAAACTCAAATTTTCAACTCATTATACCAAAAACAGTGACAGTTTTAACTGCATCTGCAAATGTTCAATTCCCACTGTTGATATCTTCAAAATTTTCAACTTCAACACTGTCCTTCCTTGCTAAAATTTCAATTACAACTGTTAAAAAGTGTCAAATGTTTACCTGCATCTGCAACATTTCAAATAGAACTGAAGAGACAATAAATATTCAACTGCATCAAATCTGTTATTTTTTTAAATTATAGATTGCATACTCTGAATGAATAAATGAATAATATGACTATGTGCCTTCTTTCGAATGTTTAAGACAAGTTATCTACAAGGCAGGAATACGAATTCTGATTGATTCATTGATTGATTGATTGATGAATGAATGAATATGAAAATATAAATATGCAATGAATAATATGACTATGTGACTTCTTTCGAATGTTGAAGATAAGTTATCTGCAAGGCAGGAATACCGAAAAGTTTCAGCAGGATTACTAGATTAATAATATGACAATGTGCCTTCTTTCAAATGTTGAAGATATGTTATCTATAAGGCAGGCATTCAAAAAGTGATCAGCAGGAGTTTTTCTAATCGTCAATTGAAATTTCAATTCAAAATTTAATCAGTGGATCGAATGGGAACAATATCATGAACCATATCAGTAATAGCAACTTTTTAAACGATTATAATTATAATTCTAATTTTTCCATGATGGCGCTTGATATCGGTCGGATGAATATTAAATCCAACCAACCGGGGGATAATGAACGGGCCTGCTTAGCATTTTAATAGTTTTTTAATGAATTTACAAAGTGTAATTATATGGCTTTTACACGGCCTATGTACATACATTAGGCGCGGGCTGTAATTTCGATTGTTCCTAATTACGTATCGGGGTTTACGGCGCGCAATTAACAGCCGTAATTATCGAACACCGAGCAAACAATCATTCCCTGCCTTATAGGCGTAGGAGTAGAAATTTCCAATTCAATCAACTGCTGGACAGAAAATACAGAAAATACATACAAATACGTACTCAATGGAGTAATAATTGAAAAATATACAATCCAGAGTACGAAATCCATCATTTAGCAAGTAAATTCATTCTCTCTAATAGTATTAATATCAATAAATTTGACGTTATTGTTATATAATGTTATGCAAAACTAGATGCTGTTATGTTTATGTTAGTTTTGTTGATAATTTTTGTAAAAATAGAAAAAAATTAATGCAAAACTAAAAAAAAAACCTCAAAAATTGGGACTTATAAATCGAAATCGAAAAGTTACTTATAAATAGAAAGTAAAAAAAAGCAAAGCCTGCCAACATCTTAACAGACTTTTTATTTATTCATCAATTTTTTTATTTGTATGAAGACTTCTGATGGCATTCGACTTCTGCTTCTAATTTCTAATGCATACACATTTTCTGATATCCTAGCGGCACTTTAACAGTAAACCTTAAATCTTGTGCAGATTGCAAATGAAATTCACCTAGCAAGTTCGCTCCCGGCAAAAACAGACCATAAAAGTCACCATCTCCATTTTTTTCCCGCTCGGCCGCGAACAGATCGCGCTTCAGGTCTGCGCAAAAAAGGGCTCTGCGGAATCCGTGGTCGCGCGATTTTTCCCATCGTGACCGCCGATTTATTGGTCACTACCAGTGGCCGATTGGTCCGGATCACGTCGGTGCTCATTTAGAAGTGACAACTGGACCCGAAGAGATGACGAGGGAAAAACCTGAACAGTCCTCCGAAGGTTCGTTCACTCTGCTCGCGTATGTGTCCCGGCTCGCTGCTCCTCGGCAAGTTCGAAATTCATCAGCTGAACAGATTTCAGCTAGAATTGTAATTATTCGTTAAGTCTTCAGATTTTTGGTCAAAAATTTGAAAACACCATTCTAACTTCTAAGTTATTAGTAAAAGATTGATTGATACAAATAGATAGTGATTCGTTTAATCTTCAGCTTTTTGGTGACAATTTTGAGAAGAGCATCCTAATTCCGAAGAACAAACAAAAATTGAAGACTGGAGAAACTAAATTTTATAAAAACATTTTTAAATAAAAATATAAATTTTCAGCTTTTTAATCAAGTTTCATAGAACCGTTCATTGAAAAATTGCTGAAAGTATAAACATTTAAAAACAAATAATTATATGAAAATTAAATAAATCTTCAGGTGTTAATGTAAATTTTGGAAAAAATGGTTCGATTTCAAAATGATGACTAAAGAGAAAAATGCTGAAGTTTAATTTAGTATGAGTCTCCTCAACCAGCAACTGTTTGATAACAGTTCATTTGTTTTTGTTAGTTAGAAATTGCTTACACATAATTAGCCATATGCATAGAGAACCTAGTAGGTCTAAATTTTAGTAGGTATTAAAAACGGTTAGAAAGTACATTACTGAATGTCATTTGTGCAAATAAATCACAATCTGATTAGTATTGGTAGCTACTAAACTTTAGTGGCTACTAGGCTGGACTATGCATATGGACGGATATATTTATTAAAAAAATGTTTGGTGTACAAAATTATTTGTTTTATTCAGCAAGAATGTCTCTTTAACCAACGAAACTTTTTAGCTTTAGAAATTTCCTCTGCAAAATGATGAGCTGTCATTTCAATAAATCTTAAGTTTTTTTTTAATAAAAATTTCGAGAAACGGTAAATATAAACAAACTATTATATGATAATAAATTACTCTTCAGGGTTTAATGAAAATTTGCAGAAAATGGTTTTCATATTTACATTATTACAACAGAAAATCGAAAATTTGATATAAAATTAAACTTTTTTCTTTTCTTGCACTGTATTAAATATGTACTTTGACAAAAGCATACATTTTTAATGAAAATTTCGAGAAAATGGTAAATATTAAAAAAACGGTTTAAAGAAGTAAATAAATCTTCAGATTTTCAGATTTTAAGCTACCCCAAGTGTTGCAAAATGACATTTTTTTACATGTTTCTCAAGATTTTTACTTTTTGTTTCAATTCGTAATTATTTATTTGCCGTTGAGAGGCCGAAAAATGTAAAGTTGCTTTTACTTTTACTCTGACTTTCATTTACTTTCATTCTGCTGTGTTAATGTGTCTTTAATGTATTTATTACATGACCCTAAATTTGTAACTTTTCCCAAATTTTAAAGCTTTTAATTTTTGGTTTTCAAGTCAAGGGGACTTTGACGTAATGAAAATGAGCAAACATTCTTGAAAATTATCTCAAAATTTGTAGCTTTTAGGTTCAGATTTTCAACTCAAAAGGGTTTTAACAGCGTTATTTATAAAGATATAAATCGTGATTTAGTGGTGTTTTACAGAAGGTTACCTAAGTTTAATGAAAATTAAAAAAAAAATGGGTTTCATTTCTACATTATTAGGTATAAAGAAAATCTAAAATTTGATATGAAATTAGTACTCGAAATTTGTACTTATATTTTTTGGTTTTCCACTCGAAATTGTTAAAATTGCTAGATGCGAGATAGATAGGTAAATAGGTAACTATAGATATAGTATTTTTCAGTCTTTTACTTTCATTCTGGTATGTTAATATTACTTTAATGTGACTGTATATTGACAGTGAGCACGGGACCCTAAACTCATGATATTTTTCTCTAAATATGAAGCTTTTAATTTTAGGTTTACAACTCAAGGAGACTTTAATGTGGTGCAATATGATCTTATATTTCCAGTCTATTACTTTTATTCTGCAGTGTTATTCTGCATGACTTTAATATGACTGTAAATGGACAGTCAATACGTGACCCTAAATTCCTATTCCAAAGTCATGACATTTTTCTCAAAATTTGAAGCTTTTTATTTTAGGTTTATAACTCAAGTGCACTTTATTGTCTTGTAAAATGATCCGAATTTCTTCATAATTTTCTCCCCCTGAAAATCTCATGAAATTGTTATCTTTAATAAGTGAGAAATTTGAATGTTAGGTTTCTGTAGGTTTCTGGTTCGGAAATATTATAAAACTGAAAATTCATGACATTTTTCTCAAATTTTGAAGCTTTTAATTTTAGGTTTTTAACTCAAGAGGTCTTTAATGTGTAGTAAAATGATCCGAATTGCTTCACAATTTTCTCAAAATTTGTAGCTTTTCGTTTTAGATTTTCAACTCGAAAGGACTGTAAGTGTTGTAAAATGATCCCAAATTCTTGAGTTTATTTTCTATAACTTGTAGCTTTTGGTTTTAGATTTTCATCTCCATATTACTCCTATTAAACTTACTTCTAAAAGCTTGGGATTTTCAACTGAAAGGACTATAAGTGTTGTAAATGATCCCAAATTCTTGAGATTTTTATCAAAACTGGTAGCTGCTGGTTTTAGATTTTCATCTCCATATTACTCCTATTAAACTTACTACTAAAAGCTTGGGATTTTCAACTCAAAAGGACTGTAAGTGTTGTAAAATGATCCCAAATTCTTGAGTTTTTTTTTTCATAACTTGTAGCTTTTGGGTCTAGATTTTCATCTCCATATTACTCCTATTAAACTTACTACTAAAAGCTTAGGATTTTCAACTCAAAAGGACTATAAGTGTTGTAAATGATCCCAATTTCTTGAGATTTTTTTCAAAACTTGTAGCTGCTGGTTTTAGATTTTCACCTCCATATTACTCCGATTAAACTTATTACTGGAAGCTTGGGAAATTAATACTTACAGCTTTTATTTTTATTATACTGTGTTAAAACTGTCAGAAATTAGAAAAATTTATTGAAGTTCTAGTATACAAAATATACAACTAAATATGCTAATCTTTTATCATTTTTACAAATTTTCAACAAAGTTCATTGTGGACATGAGTATATTTTATTAATTATTCAGATGCCAAAAAGTTTCTGCAAATTTCTAAAATATACACTCAAAATATTAGAATATTACTCCTATTAAACTTGCTACTGAAAGCTTGCTTGCAGCTTTTATTTTTATCATACTGTGTTAACTGTCAGATAATAAAAATGACCTTTTATTTTAAAATTGAGTTGAAATGATCAGAATTAGTGTAATTTAGTAGTAGTTTTCTAAGAATTTTACAAAAGTTACAACTAATGTATGAGAGTTAATTATTTATTTAGCCAACAGCAAACTCCTATTAAACTTACTACTGAAAGTTTCGGGATATCGAGTCGAAATTTTCAGAATTAGTTGTATTTTGGTGGTAGTTTTCTGAGAATTTTACAAAAGTTCAACAAATCTGCGAAAGTTAATAATTTATTTAGCAAACTCCTATTAAACTTACTACTGAAAGTGTGGAAATTTAATACTCGCAGCTTTTATTTTTAACAAACTCTGTTAAAACTGTCAGAAATTTAAAATAACCTTTTATTTCAAAATTGAGTTGAAATTTTCAGAATTAGTTGTAATTTAGTAGTAATATTCAGAATTCCATTTATATTAAGTGACAAATGATTTTATTAAAAGTAAACTAAGTAGATTTAATAACTTGTAAAATCAGAGAATTTTATTTGAGGTTCTAGAATACAAAATATACAACTAAACATGCGAATCTTTTATCATTTTTACCAATTTTTCAACAAAGTTCACTATGTACATGTGTATATTTTATAAATTATTCAGATGCCAAAAAGTATCTACAAATTTCAAAAATATGCAATCAAAATATCGAAATATAGAGTTGATTTAATTAAAACAATGTTTGTCCTGATTGTGTTTTTCAAAATATTAACGTCTGTATATTTCTGCTGAGTTACTTTACAATACAATTAAAATATTAGCTTCTTTAGAACTCTATGGCGCTCTAACGAAGTGATACAGAAATAAAACACGTTAGGTACTACGTTTTTATCACTTTATTTTTTTGTTAAACACGACTGCAATTTCGACTACAATTAAGTTATTTTCAAGTGATTCAAAATACAAGAATTTTTGTTCCAAGGAAATTAACTATTATTATTGCTAAGCACTATCACTAGTGTTTGAAATAATAAAAATTGTAGACATACTTTCCTTTTCATCAGCTGATTATTTGCGAAATGTGGTTATTTTAGTATCAGAATCGACACATATGATCGTAAATGAAAGTTGTGAGGTGAGGTGGCCATATCTCTATTTTTCTATCATAATCTAAGAAATTTACCAATGATCTGAGCAGTAAATCAAAATCTTTGTGAGTTCATAAAGCTGATATGGTGATCACTGATCAGATTAAGACAAATAACGACTTTCTCCACCTGTTAACTTTTAAAGCCCTACAATGTTTCGACAATTTACATTTATATCTCGCGAGCGGAGGAAGTAAAAAATTCAGCGGTCTAAAATGTATCTGGGCGAAACGCCTGCCGCCGGCGGGGCGAAAATACCGTGGGTAATGAAATTTAATGCCCATTTGAATGGGCCACGGGTTAAGCACCTATAAACGCCCGTACCTTTACGCCGGGGCTAGATTGTATTTATCGGAACTATCAAAAACAAATTTTCAAAGGCGAGCGGGACCGGCCAGCGCGGTCCTCGACGTCTTCGCCGGCCTCGGCTGGCTCCAAGGCTCGGCTCGGCCGGCTGTGAGATTATTAAACGGTCGCCTATAATTACGAGCGGGCAGTTTCGGATCACGGCAGCGGGTGGAGGAGCGACTCCCGTGAACTTTACCGGGATCAACTCGATTATGATTCATTGCCTCACATCGCCTGGACACGACCGGCTCCGTCCGCTAATAGAACCGAGAGGAGCCTCCGCGGAAGAGCGAGCAGGGCACATTGAAACATGAATAGATAAGCGTCTGCTGGATTATTACTGTTAAAGCTGAAATTACTAAAGGCTTAACTGATTCTTCTGTTTGGGTCATATTTATTTCGCAATGCTCGGTTAAATTCCGAATTAGACGTTGTACTTAAACTGAAAACATAACGTTACAATGCATACAATGATTGGGAGCAACTTCCACTAAGCAACTTTTGTTTCGTGCATACATTTGCAGTTTCTTCCATTGTGTATCAAATACTGAATATTTCTTACATTACAATTGCACGAAGGAATTCATCATTACACGCCATAAAATAGTAAGCAGCCCCATCCTCTGATGGCCTAATCAAGGTTCCCCCCATAAAGCCCATCCAGCGTGCCAGCAGTAAACTCGCGCATCCATATTCATGCCGGGGCTATGTAAATCCGCAATTAGCGCGTTAATATCGACAGTAAAACCGATTCGTTACCCCCTCGGTTTGCCGCCTCCGAGGCGCTTCCATCGCCATAATCACTATTTGTTTCTGTAATCCGCGCTCTCGCCTTATATACGTGCGATTCAGCGAGATGCATCAATCTTCATTACCCCGCGCCTCGGTCGTGCATAATTTTTTTTCTGGCTCGCAATCCTAATGATCCATAATTAAAGCCTAATGCCCTTAAAACCATCAGAAATTTAATTATATTGTTTAACAATTCACTTCTCGCCTCTAATTACACAACAGCTCACTGTGTGTGTAGTAATAACGCCAGCGATCATTATCACCCGGCCGTATTAATGGGAAAATGCAAATGGTTTATTGCCACCTTCCTTTTTATCGTTATTAGCGTTGCTGCGCTTCCCCCCAGTGTGCTCGTATTGTTTTCCGTTCGCTGATCGCTATTTAATTCGCCCCAGAGCAATGCATGCGCAATCACCGTCAGCAACCTCCAAAGGAAAATGCAAATCATCTGATGAGCATTTGCTTACCGGCACATTAACAGCGATTCTCTTAAAGAGTATCATTACGGAATTATATTGCATAAGTGCACACGTCTAGCTATTTGTCCAAAAATGTTATTGTAAATCCAATAAAGAGAAACTACTTTGTAGCTCAGCAATTAGCCACAGCAACAGAAATAGGCCGTCGATCGATATATAAAAACAAATAGTTTAAAATAAACCATTCATTCGCATGGAAATTAGTATTTGTATAAGCGTCCCTCAAGGATCTGTCTTGAGTCCCTTGCCTACAGATTTAGTAACTTATTGGTAACAATCGAACTCTTACTGTTTTCCTGAAAATCGTGATAGAGTCAGTACTATATTAACTTGGGTGTGAACCGTCGCAGAAAGGTATAGTTGGGATCAGATTAACTGGGGTGTATAGTGTAGGCGTCCCCCAAAGATCTGCCTTGGGTCCCACGCCTACAAATTTATTAACATATTGGTAACAATCCGACTCTTACTGATTTCCTGAAAATCCTGAAAAAAACCGGAACTGAGATGCAGTTGTCACAGAAATTTTATGAAAACACCTTCAGTTCACAAATTAATAAAAAATATACATATCCTTAATATCCAAAAACTATAAAATATAAAATTTCCAAAATCGACCTGGAAAAGTAAATAGTTTTAAAGATTGAATTGTTGAGGGTCCCATCTAGTGGTTATGCTTTTCTTGTGCAGTGTTGCTTTTTTTATTATCACTGCTATTACTGAAATTTTTAAAACTAATTGCTATTGTGTTGTGAAGTAACTCAGCAGGAATAAATGGACTTTTGTCCATGAACTTTGATTTTGTACATTTATTCCTGCTGAAATACTTTGCAACACAATAATAAATAGTTTTCAAATTTTCAGTAATAGCAGTGATAATAAATAAACATACAAATCTGTATTACAATTTTTATTTTTCGATTTATCTGCATTTTTACTTTTCATGAAATTTGAGAAATCACATTATATTCAATGATAGCAGATTTTATAATCTTCTCTGGAAAATTAAATTATTTTCAATTTTTCATCCGTAACACCACAATAACAAAAAACCAGGTACACAAATTTGGTACTGCCATTTTTTGGTTCAATAAATTGTTACTTCAGAGTGCCAAACCAAATTTATGACACCACCTTCAATTCATAGATATCAAATTTTCAAAATCTAGCTATAAAAGTATATAGCTTGCAACTTGTCAGTAATAAGATATTATACTAACAATCATAATAATAATATACTAATAACTGTGACAATAAAAGAAAATTGTGATAAAATTGATGAAATTTGTGTGTTTTCTTTTATTGTTTTGTTGAAATTGTATATATTATGTAGCGTTTTTTTGCTAATAAGTATTCTTTATTATTATTATAAATCTGCACTGAAATTTTTATTTTTCGATTTATCTGCATTTAAACGTTTCATCAATTTTCAACTACATGTATAAAATTTCTATAAAATTTCTTAAATGTGCACCTACATATGCCTGAATCTGCTAATGTCTCTCAATTTTATGAGCTGAAATGTGTAAAATCTATGATATCTGGCACATTTTTAAACTTGACCCCCCAAATTTGGCAAATTTTCTTTTGCACGTGTCGAAAACAGTGAAATTACAACGGAAACTATCAAATTCTGCCAATTTTTTAACTCCACCTTGTCAAATCTGTTGAAAATTTATCTCTCTGAAGTGAGTACCTATTTAAATTTTAACTGCATGTATTGAATTTCTCAAATTTTTAACTGTAAATGCCCAAATCTGCCAATGTCTGTCAATTTGTTGAGGTAAGGTGTGTAAATCCGTCGAAATCTGTCAAATTTTTAAACTTGTCTCCCCAAATTTGGCAAATTTTCTATTGCACATGTCGAAAATGTGCAATAGAATTGCGATTTTTTTAACTGCACCCGGTCAAATATGTCCAAAACTTATCTCAGAAGTGAGTACCTGTCCAATTTTCAACTGTGTGTCTTAAATTTGTCAATTTTTTAACTGCGAATGCCGGAATCTGCCAATGCCTACCAATTTTTGAGCTAAAGTGTGTAAATGTTGTCAGATTTCTACACAATTTTTAAACTTGACTTTCTAAATTTGTGAAATTTTAAATTGTAAATTGCCCGAATCTGCCAATGGCTGTCAACTTTTTTAGCTAAAGTGTGTAAACCTGTCGAATTTGGGGCAAATTTTTAAACTTGACTTTCCAAATTTGTCAAATCTTCAACTGCAAATGCCGGAATCTGTTAATACCTGTCAACTTTTTGAGCTAAAGTGTGTAAACCTGTCGAAATCTGGCAAATTTTTAAACTTGACGTTACTAAATTTGGCAAATTTTCTATCGCACATGTCAAAAACTATCAAATTTCTACTGAAACTATCACATTCTGCTATTTTTTTAACTGCACCATGTCAAATTGTCAATAACTTATCTTAGAAGTAAGTACCTGTCTAATTTTCAACTGCATCATTCAATTTGTCAAATTTTCAACTGGATATATTAAATTTGTCAAATTTTCAATTGCACCTGCACGAAACTGCCAATATTTGTCCAATTTTTAGGGTAAAGAGTAAAAATTTGTTAAATTTTCAAATGTAATTATCATAATTTTATAAATTTTCAATTGCCACTGTTCAAATCGATCAAATTTGTATCTAATATTGTCAAAATCTGTCAAATCAGCAACTGAAATTAGTCAAAACTACACATACCAAGCTTTAGCAGTCAAAATCGAACCTTTTTTCAGCTGCAACAATTTTTGTAGACTTTCATTAAACTTTTAGGGTAATATTTTGAAATTTCTGAAATTGTTTGAAATTTCATGAATGTTTTGGAACTTTTCATAAACGTTTCAGCTCAATTTGTAACTTTGTAACCATTTATAAGATGAAAATAATAATAATAATAATAAAGAATATTTATCAGCAAAAAAGCTACATAATCATCATAATAATACAAAATAATCTTTATTAGGAGGAGAAGCTACATATTATACCCACACAAAAATAAATAAATATGACAACAAACACAAAAACAACAATAATAATACAGTAAAATATGACAATTTTAATACTAACTCAAATTTTTTAAACTTGACCCTCAAATATAGCATATTTGTAAACTTGACTTCCCTAATATGGCAAATTTTCTCTTGTATATGTCCACTACTGTTAAATTACGATTGAAACTATGAAATTCTGCCAATTTTTTATCTGTACCTTGGCAAATCTGTAGAAAACTTATTCAACAATAAGCTAATTATTCAATATAGCTTGCTTCTACTCAGAAGCAAGCAAAAATACAATTGCAATTCTTCAAAACTTTCGTATTTAATAAACATTCTATACTATTTTGCACTCTATTGAGGCTGTTTTATTTTGATTTTAAATTTTCAATTATTTTAGTCAAAAAAAAGGAAATACAAGGCACTTGGTATAAGTTTAACAAACATGTTTGAATACCACTCTACAATTGTTTCGGTTGTTACACCATTTTCACTTACTTAAATTTTCGCTTAAATCAGTAAGACTTTCAAATACTTACTTACATAAGTTTTCCTTTGCGTAATTTTCATTTTGATTATTTTATTTTCAACTATGTTTTCAAATTTTTCTTTAAGTAATCTTTATTTTGAATTTACATTTTTCAACTACATACCTAAGATTTTCTTCTTTTCCCACGCCTAAATGTCTAAAATTCCTATTAAAATTCTGCAAAATTTTCGTATTTTATGAACATTATATACAATTTCGCACTCTACTCTACTTTATTTTGATTTTACATTTGTCAACTATTTTAGTAACAAAAAAAGGAAAAATAAGACACTTGGAATAAGTTTCACAAAAAATTTTGAATAGACACTCTACAATTGTTTCGGTTGTTCCACAATTTTCACTTAGGTCTTAAGTTTTCGCTTAGCCTTTCGTTTTCGCTTTCAATTACTTACTTACATAAGTTTTCCTTTGCGTAATTTTCATTTTGATTATTACATCTTGAACTACGTTTGCAAGTTTTTCTTTAAGTAATTTTTATTTTGAATTTACATTTTTCAACTACTTGCTTAAGTTTTTCTTTTTTTCCCATTTCTAAATGTCTAAAATTCTTATTAAAATTCTGCAAAATCTGCATATTTAATGAATATTCCACACTATTTCGAATTCTATTGAGGCTATTTTATTTTGGTTTTACATTTTTGAACTATTGTAGTAAAACAAAAAGGCACTTGGTATAAGTTTTACCAGAATTTTTGAATAGACACTCTACAATTGTTTCGGTTGTTACACCATTTTCACTTACTTAAGTTTTCGCTTAAGTCAGTATTTATTTATTCCTTTACCTTTCTACTTTTCGGTGTAAGGCATACATTATTAATTTTTATAATATTCTCTCCACTTCCTCTTATCTTTTGTTAATTCCTATATTTCTCCCCATGTGTTCCCTTTTCTTGTTGCCTCTTCTTTTATTGCGCTATTCCACTCTTTTCTCGGTCTTCCTCTTTCTTGTTTTCTTGTTACTCTTGTCTCGAATATTTTCTTAGTGTTTATTTCTTCTCTCATTCATCTCATGTGTCCATACCAAGAACCATGTTATTTTTTCCTGTATTGGTTTTATTTTTAAGTTTTTCCTGTGCATCTCGTTCTTAATCCTTTCTCTTCTTGTTTTGTTTTCTATTTTTCTTAGGAATCTCATCTCCATGGCATTTATTCTTTTTATTTGTTCTCCTGTCATCGTCCATGTTTCGCTGCTGTAAGTTAGCGTTGGTCTAATTACTTTTTTGACTGTTTCTGCTTTTGTGTCTCTTTATACTGTGTCTCTTTTCCTGTGCGTCTCGTTCCTTATCTCTCTTCTCGTTTCTTGATTCGTCTTTTTCCTTATCTCTTCTTGTTTTGTTTTCTATTTTTCTTAGGAATTTCATCTTCATGGCATTTATTCTTTTCATTTGTTTTCCTGTCATCGTCCATGTTTCGCTGCTGTAAGTTAGCGTTGGTCTAATTACTTTTTTGACTGTTTCTGTTTTTGTGTCTCTTGATACTGTGTCTCTTTTCCTGTGCGTCTCGTTCCTTATCTCTCTTCTCGTTTCTTGTTTCGTCTTTTTCCTTATCTCTTCTTATTTTGTTTTCTATTTTTCTTAGGAATCTCATCTCCATGGCATTTTGCCTTTTCATTTGTTTTCCTGTCATCGTCCATGTTTCGCTGCTGCAAGTTAGCGTTGGTCTAATTACTTTTTTGACTATTTCTGCTTTTGTGTCTCTTGATACTGTGTCTCATTTCCTGTGCGTCTCGTTAATTATCCTGTCTCTTCTTGTGTTGTTTTCTTAGGAATCTGATCTCCATGGCATTCATTCTTTTCATTTGTTTTCCTGTCATCGTCCATGTTTCGCTGCTGTAAGTTAGCGTTGGTCTAATTACTTTTTTGACTATTTCTGTTTTTGTGTCTCTTGGAGATATCAAGATCAAGACTTTAATTACTTACTTACATAAGTTTTGCTTTAGGTAATTTTCATTTTGATTATTACATTTTCAACTACGTTTTCAAGCCTTTCGTTAAGAAATTTTTTGATTTTACATTTTTCAACTACTTGCCTAAGTCTTTCCTGAGTTCATTCACCTATTTTGGTGTCTCGAGAAAATTTAGTATCTCGCGTATCTCGTGTGTTATTAACTTATACGAGCGTTTTGCTGGCCTTATCCTGTCTTAAGTCAGCAAGACTTTCAATTGCTTACTTATATAAGTTTTGCTTTAGGTAATTTTCATTTTGATTATTACATTTTCAGCTATGTTTCAAGATTTTCTTTAAGTAATTTTGATTTTCATTATACATTTTTCAACTACTTGCTTAAGTCTTTCTTGAGTAATTAGCTGTTTTAGTGTGGTTGAGTTTTATTTATAAAATTAAGTATCTCGCGTATCTCGTGTGTTATTAACTTATAAGAGGGTTTACGATTTTTTGATTTCTGCTAATTCCTTTGGTCTCGTCAGGCCGCTCGGCGTTTAGATGCGACGCAAAACTTTTATTGCTGCCAAATTACAGGCCGCTTAGGCTGGTGGTCATTAATATGGGGCCTTAATTATCGGCAGTGTCGCGGCGATTACGCGTCAAATTCAGAATCCATTAGCGATAAAAGTGACGTCCATGCGGAATGCTCAATAGGATAATTGCGCTTAATATCCTTCCTTGTTAGTACTGTCGGCGTTTATGGATTTATGTAAGAGAGGAGAGGAGCCGCGCGCGCCTCCCAATCGGAAAATTAAGTGCGCTTAAGTTGCGCCAAGTTGGGCCCCCTTTGGCGGCAAGGTCGCGCAGGGGGGCGCCAGCGGCCGAGGCGAGCGAGCGCGAGCGAGCGAGACCATCGGCCCGGCTCGGAGAGCTATATTAAATTTGAATTTTTATATGACTTAACCAATCGTCTGTGCAACGCTAAAAGCCATCGGCGGCGGGAGTGGGGACCAAATGGGGGCCCGGGTAGGAGTGGTTATGTTGATTTGTTTCTGCATATTCGATCCACGTAGCTGCTTAGCATTGCCTTCGCCCGTATCTCAGCCGCGGATAATTCCCGCTGTCCGGCTCGACCTTGTTTGTCCGGCGAGCAGCTCCATGTATGTCACCAGCGGACAGATGCAGACTTTATGTTTCCGCCAGAGCGTTTACCACTATCTTTACCGTATTCCCTGCGCGACATATGCCACGGTCCGCCAGCCCCCGCGCCAAGGGTGGCTCGGCGGTGGCCACCCTTGCCACCCGAAGAGGCGCCAAGAGGTGGGAACCGTGCGCAGGGTTCGAAAGCAGGACCGCTGGTGTTGCGGGCGTTTTCCTTGACCACCAGATGGAGAACCGCGTAACGGAAAGTCGCCGCTCCGCAGAAGGAAATGTAGGAGTCGTACCTTTACGGCAGTACCCTTACTTATTGCACTGGTATTTAGATTTATGCCCATGCAGACACCTGCGCGTCACTCATAACGATACCTCGCCGACGCTTATATAGGCGCAAGTAGGACGAATTCTCCTTTCGAAATTGAAATTTTCCCGGCCCTCCACCTCTGGAGCGTCGCCAGGACGGCCCCGATCCGGCCCGGCATGCCGCTTGATTTATTTCAATTAATGGAAACATTCATCAAGAGCGACTTTTTGCCTGGCGATCCCACGAAGGCATTAAACCAGAAAAATAAAACATTTAGTTTCTGCTAGTGCATGTGCACCGCGCGCGGTTCAACAACTGCATAAATAATTGCGCGCGATCATTTACATTCATCTCGTATTTATTTATTAATGTATTGAGCGTTTTTTGCGCGCTTTTAAAATACGGCATTCGCCGAGCCGAGGAACGATCATTTAAATGGCTGAATTAATTATATATACAGCACGCCGGCAGGAATCGCGGAAAAAAAAACCCGGCGCGCAATCGCCTTATAAATATTGATCGCGAAAATCATAATTTCGATCCGCGCCTGCCAGAACCTCTTCCCCGCAGATTTTTATAAATCCGCGGATAATCGGAGCCAGGACTCACCAGAAGAGGCCATCAGAATGCGCACACCAAATTTACAGCGCAACCCTTAACATATTTGAAAATATAAAGCAAACACAACAGTCACAACTTTCTGAGTTGGCCAGTATAAGTTATTAGTCACTGAAACATCTGAAAACTTATTATTGGATATTCTGACAATTTTATGCCAAATCTTTATACAGTATGCCTGAATACAAATAATCTGAAAATTTGACCACGAGTATGTCCTAAATTAGTAACAAAATCGATTTATTAAGTTTCCGAGTTGACCAGTATAAGTTTTCAGTCACTGAAATTTCTGAAAATTTATCTGCCGGATATTTTGGAAATTAAATGCCAGATCTATATGCAGTATGCCTGAATGCGTATCCTCTGAAATTGTTACCACGAGTATGTCTTAAATAACTGAGAAAATCGAGTTAGATTAAAAAATATGTCTCCCACTTCGATCGACTAGAATAGCCCCAATCGCTTTACATTGGCTCTTATGAGAACGGAAGAGTGCCAGCTGTCCCAGCCGCTGGTTTCGGAGGTGCGCTCGGTTTATTGCCGATCGCTCAGCTCCTGTAGGTGCTGGAAGATTTTTTCTTACACCATTCTACTCGCAAATAATGTAGCCTTATCGTATCCAAATTTGAAAAAAAATTATAAACAGATACGCCGCTAGCGTCGCTTCAAAGTTGGGCGAGCTCCGGAGGCTGGAAATGAAATGTCCACTTTGCGAGCGGATTGTAATATAAATAATTTTTTTATGAGGCTCTAATTTACACAACTTATTCTCTCATTCATTGGGAATATTTTTGTATAAGGTGAAGTTATTTGGTGAATTTTGAGTTTTCGCTAAAAATCGAAGTTTTTCCTTGAAAATTCGTAAAAAAAAATTTGCATCAGAAAAATCTGAAAAAAATCTCACAGCCTCCTTATGGCCAACCAAATTGCGTGGGCTAGTTAGTTAGGAGGAGAAAAAATTATTTCTCCCATTTCGGTCGACTAGAATAGCTTCAATGTCTTTACATTGGCTCTTATGAGAACGGAAGAGTGCCAGCTGTCCCAGCCGCTGGTTTCGGCGGTGCGCTCGGTTTATTGCCGATCGCTCGGCTCCTAGAGGTGCTGGTAGATTTTTTCTTACACCATTATACTCGGAAATAAAGTAACATTATTAGGTCCAAATTTGAAGAAAATCCATTAACAGATACGCCGCTAGTGTTGCTTCAAAGTTGGGCGAGTTGCGGAGGCTGGAAATGAAATGTCCATTTTGGGAGCGAATTGTAAAATAAATAAATTTTTTACGAGGCTCTAATTTACACAACTTATTCTCCCATTCATTGGGAATATTTTGGTATAAGGTAAAGTTATTTGGTGAATTTCGAGTTTTCGCCAAAAATCGATGTTTTTCCTTGAAATTTCGTAAAACAAAATTTGCGTCAGAAAATTCTGAAAAAAATCACACAGCTTATTTATGCCCAACTAAATTGCGTGGGCTAGTTATTTTGGAGGATAAAAAATTATTTCTCCCATTTCGGTCGACTAGAATAAAGCCAATGTCTTTACATTGGCTCTTATGGGAACGGAACAGTGCCAGCCATCCCAGTCAACATTTTCTGAAGTGCGCTCGGTTTATCACCGATTTCTCGGTTCCTAGTTATGCCAGAAGATTTTTGCTTACACCATTCTACTCGAAAATGATGTAGCATTATCATATCCAAATTTGAAGAAATAGCATAAACAGATACGCCGCTAGCATCGCTTCAAAGTTGGGCGAGTTCCGGAGGCTGGAAATGAAATGTCCACTTTGGGAGCGAATTGTAAAATAAATAAATTTTTTATGAAGCTGTAATTTACACAACGTATTCTCCTATTCATTGGGAACATTTTGGTATAAGGTGAAGTTATTTGGTGAATTTCGAGTTTTCGCCAAAAATCGATGTTTTTCCATGCAATTACCTTGAAATTTCGTAAAAAAAATTGCGTCAGAAAAATCTGAAAAAAATCTCACAGCCTCCTTATGGCCAACCAAATTATGTAGGCTAGTTAGTTTTAAGGAGAAAAAAATATTTCTCCCACTTTGATCGACTAGAATAGCTCCAATGTCTTTTTATTGGCTCTTATGAGAACGGAAGAGTGCCATCTGTCCTAGTTACCAGTTTTTGAAGTGCGCTCGGTTTATCACCGATTTTTCGGTTCCTAGTTATGCCAGAAGATTTTTGCTTACACCATTCTACTCGCAAATAATGTAGCATTATCGTGTCCAAATTTGAAGAAATTCCATAAACAGATACGCCGCCAGCATCGCTTCAAAGTTGGGCGAGTTCCGGGGGCTGGAAATGAAATGTCCACTTTGCGAGCGGATTGTAAAATAAATATTTTTTTTATGAGGCTCTAATTTACACAACTTATTCTCCCATTCATTGGGAACATTTTGGTATAAGGTCAAGTTATTTGGTGAATTTTGGGTTTTCGCCAAAAATCGATGTTTTTCCTTGCGAAAATTACGTAAAAAAAAATTTGCGTCAGAAAAATCTGAAAAAAATCACACAGCTTATTTATGACCAACCAAATTGCGTGGGCACGTTAGTTAGAAGGATAAAAAATTATTTCTCCCATTTCGGTCGACTAGAATGTCTTTACATAGGCTGTTAAGGGAACGGAACAGTGCCAGCTGTCCCAGTCACAGGTTTCTGAAGTGCGCTCGGTTTATCACCGATTTCTCGGTGTTTAGTTGTGCCAGAAGATTTTTTCTTACACCATTCTACTCGCGAATAATATAGCATTATCCTATCCAAATTTGAAGAAATACTATACACAGATACGCCGCTAGCATCGCTTCAAAATTGGGCGAGTTTCGGAGGCTGTAAATGAAATGTCCACTTTGGGAGCGAATTGTAAAATAACTAAAAAAATTGTGACTCTCTAATTTACACAAGTTATTCTCCCATTCATTGGGAACATTTTGGTATAAGGTGAAGTTATTTGGTGAATTTCGAGTTTTCACCAAAAATCGAAGTTTTACCTTGAAATTTCGTAAAAAAAAAAATGCGTCAGAAATATCTGAAAAAAATCACACAGCTTATTTATGGCCTACCAAACTGCGTGGGCTAATTATTTTTAAGGAGATAAAAATTATTTCTCCCATTTCGGTCGAATACAATGGAGCCAATGTAAAGACATTGGCTCTTATGGGAACGGAACAGTGCCAGCTGTCCCAGTCGCCGGTTTCTGAAGTGCGCTCGGTTTATCACCGATTTCTCGGTTCCTAGTTGTGCGAGAAGATTTTTTCTTACACCATTCTACTCGCAAATAATGTAGGATTATTGTATCCGAATTTGAAGAAATGCCATAAACAGATACGCCGCTAGCGTCGCTTCAAAGTTGGGCGAGTTCCGGAGGCTGGAAATGAAATGTCCACTTTGGGAGCGAATTGTAAAATTAATATTTTTTTTATGAGGCTCTAATTTATACAACTTATTCTCCCATTCATTGGGAACATTTTGGTATAAGGTGAAGTTATTTGGTGAATTTCGAGTTTTCGCCAAAAATCGATGTTTTTCCCTGCATTTACCTACCTTGAAATTTCGTAAAAACTCTGATTTTTCTGCATACTACTGCATACTGAATACAGACACACACAACTTATAAAAAAATTCTTGAATAAGAATATACTCAAAAAGGAATTTTCGCAAAAATTTCGATTTTGAAAAAAATCATAATTACAATGGTACAGGGTATTAACAAATTTCAGAATGTATACTTATTCTTTACCCTTCGAAAGATTTCTTTTTCTTTTGCTTCTTATGAGATTTTCAAAATATATTCCAAACATTTAAAATCTCTACTATTTTCATATTCTGATACTGTGAACTAACAATTTTCACACTCTGATTTTTCTTTCTTCCATCGGATAATTTGATGGCATATTTATAAAATTTTCAAAATATGTGGAATATATTTCAAATTTTAAATCAGATAATTTTAAATCAGATAATTTTAAATCATATTTATAAAAAAAATAACTTGTATAACAAATACCTAAGAATCTCACCCATTTTTTCTTTTGATAATATTTTCAAAATTATAGAAGAAAATAATAATTGATAGAACTTAATAATTAAAAAGAAAAAGAATATGTATCAAAATAGTATAATCAGAAAATTTAATGGCATAGTTAGAACAGAATCTCTTAACTTATAATCATTTATTAACTAAGAAAATCCCCATGTGATTTTAAGTACTGTGTTTGAAAAAATAGTTTAGTACTTGAGCAGGTTTCGTAAAGAAATTATATTTCCAAACACGTCATATGCAAATCCATAAAGCCTACTAAACCACAAACATTCGAAAACAATGTAGCAGAATTTTCAAAATGCCAAGAACCAAAACAATCAAGTATCGTAGTCTTAGAATAATCTTTAGACAATTTGTTTCGATTTTATGGGATTTTTGAAATATATGCCAAATAGTTCAAATTTCTGATATTTTTAGATTTGAAAATCAGATATTTTCATATTTAAAAAATTAGATATTTTCCATTTTAGTGAATATGAATTTTAAAGTCAATCGGTTAAGCTGTCTGTGCTTGAAAGAGGCGAGAGAGCAATCAGGTGAAAAGGCTCTGAGGCGAGAGAGGAAACAGACAGACAGACAGACACTCTGTAAAGAGTCATAATACTGCATACTGAATACAAATACCACTTTTAAAACCACTTTTCTTGAATAAGAATACTCGTAAAGGAACATTTTCGCAAAAATTTCGATTTTGAAAAATTTTATAATTACAGTACCATTGTAAATAGTCATAATACTGCATACTGAATACAAACACAACTTTTAAAACCACTTTTCTTGAATAAGAATACTCGTAAAGGAACATTTTCGCAAACATTTCGATTTTGAAAAATTTCATAATTACAATGGTACAGGTACATTCTTTTACCACAATTATTACTAGAAAATAATTGAATATGAAAATTTATTATATGAATCGCGAAAAATCTGGAAAATAGCAGCAAAGAATTTGCTACGAAAAGTGCTGTTTTTTGTGGTTTTTAAGGATGTCTACACAATTTGATTGTTTTTTCTTTTGCATTTTATGAGGTTTACAAAATTAATGCTAAATATTTCAAACTTCTGATATTTTCATAATCTGATGTTGTGTGGGTATTACCAATATTCAGACTCTATGCTTTTTCTTTCTTCTTATAATATTTTCATAATATATGGAAAATATTTCAAATTTGTAAAATCAGATAATGTCACGGTTTGAAAATCAGATATTTTATTAAAAACCAAGATATGAATTATCAAGTCGATCAATTTAGCTATCTGGGCTCGAGAGCGACAGACACTTTGCAAAGAGTCAGAATACTTAATGTACAAATATACGAATATATTGCGAAATATAATTTTTCCCGTTCTCAGAAAGTGCGGGGGTTATATTGCGAATACATCATCACATTCTTCAGCAAGAGTCGAACTCGGGACCTTTAGGTTATGAAGGGTACGCTCAACCGAACCGGGCAATCCAACATTTAAATATTTCTGAATTAGTAAATTGCAGTTTGGGTTCGTCGCTTGACCGCGCATAGAGTCTCCAGCGCCGTACCACACAATCGCATCCCATTTTTATAAAACTTAAAATTTTTCAAAACCGCTTACGGAAATGGGAAGCCAGATAAGTTATTGTTATATTGTTAAAATTTGGATACTACATCTTATCAAATAAGGTAGTTATTAAGGTACAAATTCAAAATATTGGTTTATAGAATGGGTCTCCAACGCCATGTCACACAATGGCATCAAATTTCTTTCGAAATCCAAATTTTTAACATTCGTTTCCGGAAATAGGAAGCCAGATAATTGATTGTTATATTATCAAAATTTGGATACTCCATCTTATCAAATAAGGTAGTTATTAAGGTACAAACTCAAAATATTGGTGTATAGAATGGGTCTCCAACGCCATGTCACACAATGGCATCAAATTTCTTTCCGAATCCAAATTTTTAACATTCGTTTCCGGAAATGAGAAGCCAGATAATTGGTCGATACATTGTCAAAATGTTGATGACTCATCTCATTAAATAGTGTAGTTTTTCGGGTATAAATTGAAAATATTTATTTGTATTATACGGTCTTCAGCGCTGTGTGACACAATGGCATTCCATTTCTTTCGTACTCTTTTGAATTTTTACAGTTTCTGTTAATTTTTTTAATATTTTTGACAGTGTCAGTCAAAATTTTATTAGATTTGTACAGGTTAAGTCAAAACTTGAAACGTTTCAAAATATTGCAACTGAAAATTTGACACATTGCAAAAATTAGGATCTTTACATTTTCACGCTCATATCTAAAAATTGAGAGATTTTTATAAGTTAGATTGTCTAGAGTTAACTTTTTTACAGTTTCCAACAACCAATGTAAATTGAAATTTTAGGCTTTGATACTTTGAATTTAAAATTTAACAACTTAAGTTTTAATTTAAAATTTAAAATATTAGTCAGATTTCGACAATGGAATTTAATTGATATTCGAAGCTGGTGCTAAAAACTTTAAAATCTAGGAAGTTTTTAGCAATTTAAAATATATGTCAGATTTCGACAATGGAATTTTACTGATATTCGAAGCTGGTGCTAAAAACTTTAAAATCTAGGAAGTTTTTAGCACCAGCTTCGAATATCAGTAAAATTCCATTGTCGAAATCTGACATATATTTTAAATTAGCTCTTAAGTTGTTAAATTTTAAATTCAAAGTATCAAAGCCTAAAATTTCAATTTACATTGATTGGAAACTGTACAAAAATTGTACAGGTACAGTTGGAAATATGTCGATTTTTACAATTCTGCGATAATTTCAACCATAACTGCCTGAATCTGTCAAAATCTATAATTTTTCACTTCCAAATGGGAAATTGAAAATGTGAAATTTGTCAAATTTTCAAATAAATCTGTTCAAATATGTAATTGGAAGTGAAAAAACATTCAAATTTTGTCACAGTAATTAAAATTTTATAGTAATGATTATTATGATGATGACATTATGATAAAATAATTGAAAATTTGATAGCAGTAATTAAAAAAAATTACAAAACAATCTGAGTTGATTGATTGGAGGGTTGAAATAACCACTCTCGGGTAATTTACCGGAACGTGCTTATTTCTACCCACCAATATAAATTTTGCTGAATTAATGAAATTATGTGATCGTGAACTGTATTCTATGAAGGATTACTATTAGTAGCAATATATTGCCTTAGTATATATGTAATTATTTTGACGTGTTTTCATGTACAATATATATGTATATGTCTATGTATCATGTACATATGTACTGACAATGAAAAATAAAGATTATTATTATTATTATTATTATTATGGCAAACATTATTGAAAAGCTGAAAAGTTTTTATTGTAATTTTAACACTCGTCATTAAAAATGTGGCAGTATCATTGAAATTTTGACTAAGATCTCTTCTAGATAAGTTATTTTGAATTAACTAGACGATTAATTAAGATATTTCTAAAATTGGTAATAAAATAAAATCCCAAATGGGTAAATTTTTCGATTTTATCATAAAATTTTCATTATTTTCATAAAACGTTTTTCGCTTAATGATGATGGTGATGATAATCGTGAAATCATCTAAAAATCCAGACAATATATTTATATTTAGAGGGATTAATAAAAAACAAACAAAATAGGTACATTTGTAGAGTAGGTATTTTATCAAAATTTGATAAAAAAGTGATACAGTTTTAGACGATTTAATTATATATTTTTCATTTCTCGCTTGACAAACTTTTCAATGTCATTGAAATCATTTATAAATCTGTAAAATTTGCCCATTTTAAAGCGAGATAAAAGAGAGAGACCCTTTATATAACTTAATCAAAAATTGCCGAAATTGGTACATTTGTAGATGACTTCAACAAATTAGTACTAATTAATCATTTTTTTTTTTTATTTTTTCACCCAAATAAATGTTCAATGATCAAACGAAATCAGTTAAATTAACACATCCAAAATATATATTTATTTGTTTTAATAAAAAACAAACAAAGTAGGTACATTTGTAGAGTAGGTATTTTATCAAAAATTGATAAAAAAAAGTGATACAGTTTTAGACGATTTAATTATATATTTTTCAATTCTCGCTTGACAAACTTTTCAATGTCAATGAAATCATTTATAAATCTATAAAATTTGCCCATTTTTAAGCGAGATAAAAGAGAGAGACCTTTTATATAACTTAATCAAAAATTGCCGAAATTGGTACATTTATAGATGACTTCAACACATTAGGACTAATTAATCTTTTTTGTTTAAATTTACCCAAATAAATTTTCAATGATCAAACGAAATCAGTTAAATAAACACATCCAAAATATATATTTATACACGATTTAATTTGAAATTATAGACGATATAATAAAAAAAATCCAAAATTGATATATTTTAAGAGGAATGGATCACAATTTAAGTCATCTGGTAAATGTAATAACTCAATAATGAAAATTCACAAAATTGGTATAATTTTGACGATTTAACGTTCATTTAACGATCATTTCTCATTGATATAAATTTTTATCTTGAATATTTTTAGACAATTTCATATTATTATAATATTATTATAAGTACTTTAAGTACCTAGAATTCTCGAAATTTATATAAATATGAAGACTTAGTAAAAAAATCATCTCTGCTCGAAAAAAATTTACTTGTCTTCTCGAAAAAATACAAGATATGTCTGAAGTAATTGCGTTACCTCAATGAACCTCTTACACCAATAACGATATCTCAATAACCACCGTATCAATATTAATGTAATTCATTGTCGCTATAGAGTGATATACTGATATGAAATAGCAAAAATATGAAATTTCTTTGATACACTAGTTCTCAAGATTTCATTATTTATGTGTGAAAATTGGAAAAATTGCTTTGAATATTTGATATTTTCAAACAAAAATTGGTATACCTCAAGAATTCCGCATTGGATTTAAAGTTATTTGTGCCCATTAAATATCAGCATATTGCGATATATTAGCAATAAATTACATTAATATTGATGCGGTGGTTTTGGAGATATCGTTATTTAAGTAAGTAATTTATTATAAGTACTTTAAGTACCTAGAACTCTCGAAATTTATATAAATATGAAGACTTAGTAAAAAAATCATCTCGGCTCGAAAAAAATTTACTTGTCTTCTCGAAAAAATACAAGATATGTCTGAAGTAATTGTCTGAAGTAATTGGTAGTGGTAGGTATATATTTACAAGTTTAAGGGGTGTAAAGTTAGTTCGCCTCCACGTGGTGCACCCTGGATAACGCTAAATGAACTAACACATAGTGGCAGCCAGATAATTTTAGGATCTTGTGACTAACACATTCGATAATACTGCAAATGAAAAACGTAACCTTCATGATAGTGACTGATGTATCACTACTGGATCATCGATCACTTTGAAATTCACCACTGATGCAGTACGATGCTTTGACTCCCTGTAGCTCAGCGGTGGAAGAGGATGGACCACAACAATCTGGGAACAGAAGAAAACAAGTTAGATAAACGATATTGATAGCCTGAGGTGCTCTCGTGCGCTCGTTAGCGTGCGAGAAAACAAACACGTTATTACTTAGAACGTGTGCGTAAGATGTGAATGCAAATTTTTATAACCGTATCCGGAAATAGCAAGCCAGATAATTGATTGTTGTAATGTCTCCAGATGTAAGCGAAAATTTCTGGTTTTATCAAAACAATATTACTGACCACTAAATTGCGCAACTTTGTTGTAATTTAACCACCTTTGTAACTTTTACGGTTTCCGAAATCCCCATACTGTTGATCCTTATCTTGGACACCCTGTATTTGAATATGTGTATGTAAATATATAGGAAATAAAGATATCTATCTATCTCGATATCGGTGATTTATAATATCATCTTGTTTAAAGATTTGGCAAATGATAACTTAGGTTGCATGTAACTTTGTTAATATTGATAATATTAAAACAAATGTTATATGACATTTAGCATTATTTTTGTGTGTCTGTTACATAACACCTCCGTATACCTTGAAAATTACAATCTAAATATTTCTTCTTGTTTCTTCGAAGATATTTATTGGATGGTTATTTTTTTGATAACAGACTTTCAGAGTATATTGTGTTTTGTGCTGCCGGTGGCGTGGCCGATAAAATATGGTGTTTGATGGAGGCTCACGGAGGCAATAAAGAAACGGCGCATTAAGTGGAGACACGTCACGGCGCGACAATTAAAGGTGTGCATTCGTTGCGTCCGCACAAACGGCCATAAATATTAATCGCCACAGCTAATGCCCACTTGAAAATTACAATTATTCCGATTGCGGGCAGCATCTGCCGTCACACGGAGCAAAAACCGAGGTGCCCCGGGGCTCTTCTCGGGAGCCACGTTTTAATTGAAGCCGCCGGCCGAATGGGGGCCGCGGATTTCAGATTTCAGACGCGGGAAATGGCATTAATAACTGATAGGCATGCGGCTGGCATATTGTTTTATTGCCGGACATTCAAAGAAGCGATATTCATAAACGAGAACGGGTTCTGCGCGGACGCCATTAGGTTTTCCGCGGACGCATGGTATTAATTAGCGCCCAGATGGTCTCGGATGGACCGCGGGATGGCCGAGGCGCGGCCCAAAAACAGAAAACCGTCCCAACCGCTGGGTAGATGGTGGACGCAGATTAGGCCCGTATGCGCCACAGAACCTTGCGATCGCGGCGAAATAGAAATAAATTAATTCATTAAAACCATAATGTCCTGACGTCGGATCGGCGGCATTTATCGTACCCTTATAAGTGGCATATGCTCTGGGCACGGGCCGAGGGGGGTCCACAGGCGCAGCCGGATAATTACGTACTTGACATGACAATTGGCCAATTATGGCTAATCAATACGATAAATTCAATTAATATTCGTGCGCTCAAATGCGGCGTTTGTCTCAATTACGCCGTCGCCTGCATTCCTTGCCCGTGCGCCCGGAAAACGACCCCCAATCCAACATAAACACTCTATTACCCGGCTAAATGCCAAGATTAATCAAGACCCAGGCTTATGGAATTAAATGAGCCGCGGATTTCCACTGGCGTAATCGCTCTAAGCGGGCGACTAATTGCGCTTGAAATTTTTAATAACACCGTCCGGCTAACCGTATGCAAATCGCGCTTTAATAATAGTAATTTCGTATAAACGAATTAATCCACGAACAAAATTATTTGGCTCGTTTTGTGTACCCAAGCACGACCAACACTTTTTCGTTTTATACAAATTTACACACTTACACCAAATAAAGCACAAAACTCAGAATTCTCCAGCTACAGCTAATCACTATCAACTAAATGCGATTTACTTTACTGAGAAAATTGAGAAAAATCGAGAAAATACCGAGGAAGTTGTGTATCGAAATATTACTCACAAAACTAAACATATTTTAGTTGGAAAAACTATGAAAATTATAGATTTTTTGGGAAGTCTTAAATTCACTAATCAGTATCAACAAAATGTTATATACTATACTGACAAAATTGAGAAAAATCGAGAAAATACCGAGGAAATTGAGTATCGAAATATTACCCACAAAACTGAACATATTTTAGTTGGAAAAACTATGAAAATCATAGATTTTTTGTGAAGTCTTAAAATCACTAATCACTATCAACAAAATGTGATTTACTATACTGAGAAAATTGAGAAAAATCGAGAAAATACCGAGGAAATTGAGTATCGAAATATTACTCACAAAACTAAACATATTTTAGTTGGAAAAACTATGAAAATCATAGATTTTTTGTGAAGTCTTAAAAACACTAATCACTATCAACAATATGTGATTTACTATACTGCGAAAATTAAGAAAAATCGAGAAAATACCGAGGAAATTGAGTATCGAAATATTACTCACAAAACTGAACATATTTTAGTTGGGAAAACTATGAAAATCATAGATTTTTTGTGAAGTCTTAAAATCACTAATCACTATCAACAAAATGTGATTTACTATACTGAGAAAATTAATAAAAATTGAGAAAATACCGAGGAAATTGAGTATCGAAATATTACTCACAAAACTGAACATATTTTAGTTGGAATAACTATGAAAATCAAAGATTTTTTGTGAAGTCTTAAAATCACTAATCACTATCAACAAAATGTGATTTACTATACTGAGAAAGTTGAGATAAATCAAGAAAATACCGAGGAAATTGAGTATCGAAATATTACTCACAAAACTGAACATATTTTAGTTGGAAAAACTATGAAAATCATATAATTTTGGTGAAGTCTTAAAAATGTCCGCTCATTTTTATAGATTTTCCTTTTTCTTTTAGCATGTTTGGTTAATTTTTTTTTAAATATGGGAGATATTTGTACGGTTATTATATGCGGTATAGTTATTAAAATAAGAATTAAATTGAGGAAACACATAAAATAGCTCTAATTTTCGATATTTTCAAACAAAAATCAATATATCTCAAGAATCCATCATTGGATCTAAATTTGGTTACATCCATTTAATATTAGTATATCACTCTATAGCAACAATAAATTACATTAATATTGATACGGTGGTTTTTGAGATATCGTTATTTAAGTAAGAGGTTCAATGAGGAAACGCTTAAAATAGTTTTAATTTTCGATATTTTCCACCAAAAATTGATAAATCTCGAGAATCCATCATTGGATGTAAATTTCATTATATCCATTTAATATCAGTATATCATTCTATAGCAACAATGAATTACATTATCATTGATACGGTGGTTTTTGAGAAATCATTATTTGAATATTAGTCAAATTACAGGAACACTTAAACTAGTTCTAATATTCGATATTTTCAAACAAAAATTGATATATCTCAAGTATCTCTCATTGTATATTTTTTAAATTGCAGATATCGAACACTGATATATTAGTTTCTATTATAAAAAAATGCAATTACTTGGATACACTAGTTCTCTAGATTTCATCATTTCTGTACGAAAATTGGAAAAACTGCTTTGAATATTTGATATTTTCAAACAAAAATTAATATATTTCAGAAATCCCTCATTGGATTTAAATTCAATTATGCCCATTTAATATCAGTATATCAGCATATATCAGCAATAAATGACATTGATATTGATTCGGTAGTTTTTGAGAACTCATTATTTTAATATTAGCCTATTTAGAGGAACACTTAAACTAGTTTTAATCGATATTTTCAAACAAAAATTGATTTATCTCAAGTTCCTCTCATTGGATATTTTTTGAATTGCACATATTGAATACATTCATAGTACTCATAATAGTACTCATAATATATTCATACATAGTATATCAGTTTATATTAGCATAAAAATGGAATTAAGTTCATACACTAGTTCTCTAGATTTCATTATTTATGTACGAAAATTGGAAAAACTGCTTTGAATATTTGATATTTTCAAACAAAAATTAATATATTTCAGAAATCCCTCATTGGATTTAAATTTAATTATGCCCATTCAATATCAGTATATTGAGATATATCAGTAATAAATTACATTGATATTGATACGGTGGTTTTTGAGATATCGTTATTTAAATAAGTGGTTACTTGAGGAAATACTTAAAATTGTTCTAATTTTCTATATTTTCACACAAAAATTGATATATCTCAAGAAACCATCATTGGATCTAAATTTAATTATATCCATTAAATATGAGTATATCACTTTATAGCAACAATAAATGACATTAATATTAATACAGTGGTTATTGAGATATCGTTTGTTAAATAAGAGGTTCGTTAGGGAAAAGCTTAAAATAGTGCTAATTTTCGATATTATCAAATAAATATTGACATATCTCAAGAATCCATCATTGGATGTAAATTTAATTATATCCATTTAATATCAGTATATCATTCTATAACAACAACAAATTTCATTAACATTGATTCGGTGGTTTTTTAGAAATCATTTTTTAAATATTAGCCTAATTAGAGGAATACTTAAACAAGTTTTAATATTCGATATTTTCAAACAAAAATTGATATACCTCAAAAATCATTGGATATTTTTTAAATTTCAGACATTGAACACTAGTATATTAGTTTCTATTATAAAAAATGCAATTACTTGGATACACTAGTTCTCTAGATTTCAATATTTATGTGTGAAAATGGGAAAAAGCAGCTTTGAATATTTGATATTTTCAAACAAAAATTGATATATCTCAAGAATCCCGCATTAAATTTTAATTTGATTATGTCCATTTAATATCAGTATATTGAGATATATCTGCAATAAATTACAGTAATATTGATACGGTGGTTATTGAGATATCGTTATTTCAATAAGAGGTGACTTGAGTAAACACTTAAATAGTTATAATTTTCGATATTTTCAAACAAAAATTGATATATCTCAAGAATCCCGCATTGGATTTAAATTTGATAATGTCCATTCAATATCAGTATATTGAGATATATCTGCAATAAATTGCATTGAGATTGATACGGTGGTTTTTGAGATAACGTTATTTAAATAAGAGGTTAATTGAGAAAACACTTCAAATAGTTCTAATTTTCGATATTTTCAAACAAAAATTTATATATCTCAAGAATCCATCATTGCATCAAGATTTAATTATATCTATTGAATATTAGTATATCACTCTATACCAACAATAAATTACATTAACATTGATACGGTGGTTTTTGAGATATCATTATTTATATATTAGAGTAATTGAAAGAACACCTAAACTAGTTCTAATATTCAATATTTTTAAACAAAAATTGATATTTCTCAAGTATCTCTCATTGGATATTCTTTATTTTTTAAATCGCAGATATCGAATACTAGTATATCAGTTTATATTAGCAAAAACATACAATTACTTTGTTACAGTAGTTCCCTAGATTTCATTAATTATGTGTGAAAATTGGAAAAACCACTTTGAATATTCGATATTTTCAAACAAAAATTAACATATCTCAAAAACCCCGCATTGGATTTAAATGTTATAATGCCAATTTAACATCAGTATATCAGGGTATATCAACATTAAATTACATTGATATTGATGCGGTGGTTTTTGAGATATTGTTTGTTAAATAAGAGGTTCATTGAGGAAACACTTAAAATAGTTCTCTTTTTCGATATTTTCAAACAAAAATTCATATATCTCAAGAATCCATCGCTAGATCTAAATTTAATTATATCCATTTAATATCAGTATATCACTCTATAGCAAAAATAAATTACAATAATATTGATACGATGGTTTTTGAGAAATCATTATTTAAATATTAGTCTAATTAGAGGAACACTTACAATAGTTAAATTTTCGATATTTTCAAACAAAAATTGATATATCTCAAGTATCACTCATTGGATACTTTCTAATCGCAGATATCGAATACTAGTATATCAGTTTATATTTGCAAAAAAAATCAATTAAGTTGATACACTAGTTCTGTAGATTTCATTATTTATGTGTGAAAATTGGAAAAACAGCTTTGAATTTTTCATATTTTCACACAAATATTGATATATCTCAAGAATCATGCATTGAATTTAAATTTAATTATGCTCATTCAATATCAGTATATTGAGATGTATCAGCAATAAATTATATTAATATTAATACGATGGTTTTTGAAATATCGTCATTTAAGTAAGAGGTTAATTGAGAAAACCCTTAAATATTTCTAAATTTCGATATTTTCAAACAAAAATTGATATATCTCAAGAATCTCGCATTGGTTTTAAATTTAATTTTGCCCATTAAATATCAGTATATCAAGATATATCAGCAATAAATTACATTGATATTGATGCAGTGGTTTTTGAGAAATCATTATTTAAATATGAGCCTAATTATAGAAACACTTAAAATAGTTCAATATTCAATATTTCCAAACAAAAATTCATATATCTCAAGGATCTCTAATTGGATATCTTTTAAATTGCAGATATCGAACACTTGTATATCGGGTTATATTAGCAAGAAAAAAAAAATACTTTGATACACTAGTTCTCAAGATTTCATTATTTATGTGTGAAAATTGGAAAAACTACTGTGAATATTTGATATTTTCAAACAATAATTGATATATCTCAAAAATCACAAATTGTATTTAAATTTAATTATGCCTATTCGATATCAGTATATCAAGATATATTACCAATAAATTACATTAATATTGGTACGGTGGTTTTTGAGATATCGTTATTTAAATCTGAGCTTAATTAGAGGAACACTGCTATCAAATTTTCAATTTTCCAAATTTTCAAAGCATAACAGAAAAACTATGCAAATTCATAGGAATTTTCGATATTTTTACAGGAAAATGCAAACATTTGAATATAAGTTTTAAATTGTTTTAATTAAATTCTGATTTACAATTTTAATTTCACCTGAGGAGAACGGAATCAGCCATATTTGGATGAAAAAAAAATATATCGGGAACCCCATAAAATTTTAATGGTCCATGAGCGTGGGACACCCTATATACCGAGTGATCATATAAATCTTGAGTTGAGCTAGTTATCCATGGAAATTTTCGCAGAAAATTAGAAACGTGAGACTGGTGATGTCGCCTATCTTATTGGCTGCGAAAATTTCCATGGATACTACATCTGAAATTTAAATGATCACTCGGTAGAATGACAAAATCATAAATTAATATTTTCTCAGAATTCATGCAAACGATTTCTGCGATCGTCGTTTCTTGCTCGTGGCAGTGGCTGGGAAAAAACAAACATTATTATAAATTACATCCTTAATTAATGCACAAGTAAATAGCAATCTTAATAATTGAATTTCAAATCGAACGTAATTGCTAATTAATGTACATCGTGCGCTCCTCTTATGACAACATTAGATTTTATTACTGATGTCTGCGCGGATGTATCGAGCATTCAGCGGTTTAGTGTTTTACAGGTACGAGGATTGCATAAACTACGGCGATTAATATTCGATCGGGAATGAAAGTAATTCTGCAGTTGGAAAGGCCTACTGGCGGATCCCTGGAGAACGTCATCGCAACTTCTCAGAAAAAAAATATATTATCAGTAAAATTGGGTAAAATTGCTTCTACCTGTACAATTCAAACGTCTAAAAATTCATTAATTGCACTAAATCACAAAATATGTTCTGCTTAAATAATAACGTTATAATAATAATTATTCAAATCTGCAAGTCTACATTTACACCTCTTCGTTAAATTATGTGCAGAATGGTGGAATCCTCGCCTTCCCCGCCGGCTTCAATTAACACGTTCCTAGGCTATTGTTTAATTCAGCAGCGGCTAATTAAAATATCAAATTTAACCGTTGTCGAAGCCGAATTTCGCCAGTAACTCAAATAACCGCCCAATTTTAGACGGGCAAAAAGTGAAGCGAGCGGGATGAATTATCGCAATTTAAATGCGTTCGCTCGTTTGCCCGTGACATTCCTAATTGTGCGCGAAGGAGCGTAGATTCGGGGAGGCCTAATTATGCCGGCTGGAGCTGCATAGTTTTGCTAATTCGCGCAGAAATCAAATGCCCATTAATTATGCATTCGGAATGCTGCAATTGAAATCTAATTATGCTTATTTATACAAAAAAATCCGTGGATACGGGACGGGGATTGTTCATAAATTAATTAGAAGCGATGGGTGAATTCATTAGTATAATGACTGGATGACTGTGTAACTGTTAGCTTTTATATTTGTATTATTCAAATTCGCTCGCACATTCATCGCCAGACATTAGAAAATATGTACTGAATATATTTGAAATTAAAACTTAATTAGAACAACTTTAAAACTATAGTACAGACCATATTAACCTCGTTGCTTGAATATATTTATCTTCATACTTATTTATGTTAATTCTATATCTAGTACTTTTATGTTGTGTTGTAAAACTTCTTCTGTCTGTGCTACTATGACCATGTCATCAGCAAACATTTCTGTTATATTTAAAATTTCCATTTTCTGATATCCTTTTAATGTCTTCATATTTTTCTAAAATTGCAATATTAATTACATTACATCAATTCAATACTTACGTATTACTAAATATCAATGATAAATTGCATTGATTTTGATCCACTAGTTTTTGATACATAATTTGATATTACTTCAAATATCACAAAAAATAACATTATTACCACAAATAACGAATATCTCAAGAATTATGTATTGGATATTATCTCAATTAAGCTAAATTAATGACAGCATATCATTTAATATCAGTAATAAATTTCAATAGTATTAACACGCTAACTTTTGAAATATGGTTATTTAAGTATCAGCGACTTTCAAGATAACTTCAATTAGCATCTGAAATCACACAGTCACAGTAAAAAAATAATATCTCCCGAATTGTGCATTGGATATTAACCAAATTGAATCAAGTATATGAGAACATATTGCTTAATATCAGAAATAAAAATGTTTGATATAGATTCCCTAGTTTTTGAGATATGAATTGATAATGCTTCAAATATTACCAAAATTATAATCACACGACTAACTCAATAATTATACATTGCATATTAAGTCAGTTGAGTTACATATATTATTACATATCATTTAATATTAGTATTAAATGTCATCGATATTGGTGCGCTAGTTTTTGAGATATGGTTATTTAAGTACGAATCTCTTTTGAGAGCGCTTGAAATAGCATTTAAAATCACACCGTTCCATTAAAGACCGATTCTCTCAAGAATCACGCATTGTATATTAATTATATGACATCAATTAAATACTGGCGTATTACTGAGTATCAGTGATATATTGCATTGATATTGATACGCTAGTTTTTGAGATATAATTTGAAAATACTTTAAATATCACCAAAAACATCACATTATAACACTAAATTACGAATATCTCAAGAAATATATATTGGATATTAACTCAATTAAACTAAATACATTAAAATGTATCAGTCAATATCAGCAATAAATTTCATTAGTATTGACACGCTAACTTTAGTGATAAGATTATTTAAGTATGAGCAACTTTCGAGAACACTTCAATTAGCATCTAAAATTACAAGGTCACAATAAAAAATTAATATCTCAAGAATTGTGCATTGGATATTAACCAAATTAAATTAGGTACATGGGTACATATTACTTAATATCAGAAATACAAATGTTTGATATTGATACGCTAGTGTTTGAGATATGAATTGATAATACTTCAAATATCACCAAAAATGTAATCACACGAATATCTCAATAATTATACATTGTATATTAAGTCAATTTAATTACTTATATTACTATATATCATTTAACATCAGCATTAAATTTCATCGATATTGGTGCGCTAGTTTTAGAGATATAGTTATTTTAGTACGAACCACTTTTGAGAGCGCTTGAAATAGCATTTAAAATTACACCGTTCCATTAAAGACTGATTATCTCAAAAATCAAGCATTGGATATTAATTATTTTACATACATTAAATACTAGCGTATTTTTGAGTATCAGTGATAAATTGCATTGATATTGATACGCTAGTTTTTGAGATATAATTTGATAATACTTCAAATATCACCAAAAACATCACATTATAAAACTAAATTTTGAATATCTCAAAAAATATACATTGCATATTAACTCAATTTTAATAACTATATGACAATATATCAGTCAATATCAGCAATAAAATTTATTAGTATTGACACGCTAACTTTTGTGATAATATTATTTAAATATTACCAACTTTCGAGAACACTTCAATTAGCATCTAAAATCGCATGATCACAGTAAAAAATTAATATCTCACGAATTTTGCATTGGATAATAACTTAATTAAATCAAGTATATGAATACATATTACTTAATATCAGAAACAAAAATAATTGATATTGATACGTTAGTTTTTGAGATATGAATTAATAATACTTCAAATATCACTAAAAATATAATCGCACGAATATCTCAATAATTATACATTGCATATTAAGTCAATTTAATTACTTATATTACTACATATCACTTAATATCAGTATTAAATTTCATCGATATTGGTGCGCTAGTTTTTGAGATATGGTTATTTAAGTACGAATCTCTTTTGAGAGCGCTTGAAATAGCATATAAAAGCACATCGTTCCATTAAAGACTGATTATCTCAAGAATCACGCATTGGATATTATTTATATTACATTAGCTCAATACTAGCGTATTACTGAGTATCAGTGATAAATTTCACTGATATTGATACGCTAGTTTTTGAGATATAATTTGACAATACTTTAAATATCACCAAAAACATCACATTATAACACTAAATTACGAATATCTCAAGAAATATATATTGGACATTAACTCAATTAAACTAAATACATTAAAATGTATCAGTCAATATCAGCAATAAATTTCATTAGTATTGACACGCTAACTTCAGTGATAAGATTATTTAAGTATGACCTACTTTCCAGAACACTTGAATTAGCATCTAAAATCACACGGTCACAGTAAATAATTAATATCTCAATAATTGTGCATTGGATATTAATCAAATTAAATTACATATATGAGCACCTATTAGTTAATATTAAAAATAAAAATGTTTGATATTAATACGCTAGTTTTTGAGATATGAATAGATAATACTTCAATAATCACCAAAAATATAATCACACAAATATCTCAATAGTTATACATTGTATATTAAGTCAATTTAATTACATATATTACTACATATCACTTGATATCAGTATTAAATTTCATTGATATTGGTGCGCTAGTTTTTGAAATATGGTTACTTAAGTACTAATCACTTTTGAGGCGGCTTGAAATAGCATTTAAAACCACACCGTTCCATTAAAGACTGATTATCTCAAGAATCACACATTGGATATTAATTATATTACGTCAATTCAATATTAGCGTATCACTGAGTATTAGTAATAAATTGCATTGATATTGATACGCTAGTTTTTGAGATATCATTTGATAACACTTTAAATATCACGAAAAACATCACATTATAACACTAAATAACGAATATCTCTAGAAATATACATTGAATATAAACTAAATTAAACTAAATACATGACAATATATCACTCAATATCATCAATAAATTTCATTAGTATTGATACGCTAACTTTAGTGATAAGATTATTTAAGTATGAGCAACTTTTGAGAAAACTTCAATTTGCATCTAAAATCACACTGTCACAGTAAAAAATTAATATCTCCAGAATTGTGCATTGGATATTAACCAAATTAAATCTAGTATATAGGTACATATTACTTAATATTAAAAATAAAAATATTTGATATTGATACGCTGGGTTTTGAGATATGAATTGATAATACTTCAAATAATGTTTGATATTGATACGCTAGGTTTTGAGATATGAATTGATAATACTTAAAATATTACCAAAAATCACACTTAAGAACAAATATCTCAATAATTATACATTGCATATTAACTTTGTACACTTTGTACACGCTAAATTTTGAAATATATGTATTTAAGTATGAGCAACTTTCGAGAACACTTCAAACAGCATCTAAAACACACGGTCACATTAAAAAAAATATATCTCAATAATTGTTCATTGGATATTAACCCAATTCAATTAAATATATATCAACATATCACATAATATCAGTAATAATTTTTTTTTATATTGATACGCTAGTTTTTGAGAAATGGTAGATAATATTTCGAATTAAAAATACATACTTCAAAGTTTTAATCACTTTATTGCAATTTCTATAGTTTTCATGAAATAATTGTTTGATTAAATTCTCTCCAAATTTCTTGTTTCTATTTGTTTTCAGGAATGTTTCAGAAAATATATGAACACTTCTGAAACTTCTATAGTTTTCATGAAATAATTGTTTGAATAAATTCTCTCCAAATTTCTCGTTTCTATTTGTTTTCAGGAATGTTTCAGAAAATATATGAACATTTCTTAAACTTTTAGTATTTTCTTGGCAACGTTGCAACTTTATTATTTGTTCTGCAATTTGCATATAGTTTCTGCCATGTATTTTTGTATTTGTATTAATACGTTTTCATTAAACTTTTTTTTATATTTATATAAAAACAATGTAAATGAAATATTCAGAAAATTCATACATTTTTCTAAAACTTCTGGGGTAGGTACCACAATTGTACTACAATTTTCATATACTTTCTAATTCCACAATTTGATATTTTCATTAAATTTTATTCAAAAATTATTATTGCTTAAAATGTTTAAGCTTTTGTGAAGGATCTTATATTTTTTTGTTACACAATTGTACACTCATACAACTACAAAACTTTACGACTACATTTTAGATGGCGAAAAGGCTACAGCAGTTCATATGCAAAACATAGAAATTTTCTAGCCATATAATCTGCAAACATTTCTATTGTAGATATGGGAAATTTCCATTTTCCAATATCCCCTTTAATTTTATTCAATTCTCCTCTTTAGTCTTCGTATTTTTCTAGAATTCTAATAAATTTTCTGCATAAATTAATATTGTTTAAAGTTTTTAGATTTTTCTGGAAAATCTTAGTTAGCTTAGTTATCTTAGTAATTAGTAATCTTAGTTAGAATGTTACAGTTTTTCGTACAAAATTCTGCAATTATACTGCAAGACTTTACAACATTTTAGAGGGCGAAACGGCCACAGTAGTTCATATGCAAAATACTTAAATACAACACATATTTCAGACAGTTGTGTGGAAATATTTAAAAACATTGGTACAATTTTAAAATTTATTTCTTTCGCCAAAAACGCTTCAATAATAATAGAAACAAAGCTGTGTCATGATATTTTAGAATTGTCATCGAATCTTTATATTCTTCACCAAAAAATGTGAGTGCACAATTGTTTGGAATTTATATGACATTTTGATTTTAATGCATTCAAAATGCTTCAATTACTGAGCACAATTTTAACATGACATTATGGAAATATGTTTCAATTCTAATCTTTTTTTTGCATTTCATTGTTGATTGTTTAAAATATTTAGAATTGTGTGAAGAATGTTATATGTAAAAAAAAATCCAATTATAGTAGAAAATTTTCAAATCGTGCCAATTTAAAATTGCTGGTGCATTGACTGGATTTTATTTATTTCTTTTAAATATGCTGCAGAAGTTATTGTAACGGAGAGAATATTCATGTCGTGTGTACAATAATTCACCGCCGCTCGTCGTTAATTCCTCGCAAATCCCTGTTAATACTTAATAACAATAATAATTTTATTGCCTAACTGTTGCTCGCTACTTACAGAACAATTTGAAAAATCCGGCCATAAATCAAGATCCCACATATGTAATTATGAGATTGTATTAATTAGCTAATTAATTAATTAAGCCGGCGCGTTTGGGTTCGTACGGTGTGGAATTGAAATTTCCTGAGCTCGGTGTGATCGCGTCCTCTCCAGCCATCGAGGGCCAGTCCAACCCATCATAAAGCCCCTAATTGTGCGTGTCGGCCGTACAATTAATTATATTAACGTTTTATGTACGAATTATGCGTATTCAAATCCGCTTTTGACATGGATTCAACATGCGTTATGATAATTTAGACAGAATTTGCATTTTATGCCTTATCAGATCCCAGTTTCTGGCCACGATTATTGCAGCCATTGTACTCATCCTCTGCTCTTAGATACGTTTAGATAGCTTCGTGTCTGCACGCAGTGCTTCATTTTATACGCCTGCAAATAATGAAAATTAAGTACTTACGTAATTAATTAAAAACTGCATACATCATATTTTTTTCTAAAATAAAATCCTGCTGCGTGTCTTTACTAATCCATCGCCCATTGTAAATCTATAAAGATCTCGTAATTAAAGAGCAAATGCGCGCGAGTTTTATGGATAATTTGATTTCGCACAGCTCGAGTGTGGCATCGACGTGAGCCGACGATGCAGCGTTCTTCATTAATTTAATAAATAAACACCGTCGCTAATCATTCAATATCGCCTCTCGCACGGACTGGTGTGGAGAAACGCAGAGAGAGAAACGGGGAAGTGTCTGTTTTATGGACGAAACGAACTCAAACGCGGCGCTCATAAGCAAATTATGAGCGAGGAATGCAGGAAGAAAGGCCGTATGTAAAACTGTTGGTGTGTGGTCAATTGTCATGTCGTCGTGTCATTTGTTAACACGCAGATAATTTGAATATTTTTCTAGACCACCAACGTTGAAAATCAACTTCGTGTCGAAAATTTCAAACAACAAAGGAAAATAGCTTCAAAACTACAAAATTTTAAATACACTGCTCAACATTTGAACTGGTACACTTATATAACATGCAGTAAAATTAAAACAAAAATTAAAAAAATGCTTATGCTTTGGGCATAACTTCCTATATGATCAGGGCTGTGTTTCGGAATGCAAACAAATGCCTATCGAATAACATTTGCGAAACAATTGTTGTTTATCTATCATCAGTGCAATTACTGAGCTTGCGGACGCTTATACTTTATCAAGTTTTAAGAGAATTTTTGCGAATATCTCGATTAAGTTTTAATTCATAGTGGTTGACTGTATTTTAAAGATGCCATTAAGGCGTTTAAGTATTGAAGAGATGAGCCAAGCTATGGGAATTCTTATGACTGGTGCATCGCTAAGAACTGTTGTTGCCCATTTTAATGTGAGCCACAATGTGATCAGAAGAGTTCAAATGCGTTTTAATGATACTGGATCTGTCGAACATAGGCACGGCGGAGGGCGAAATCGCAGTACAACAGTCAGCGAGGACCGGTTTATTACGACTCAGACTCGAAGGAATAGATTTTCTACTGCAAGAACACTCCAAAGTCAGTTATTGAATGCAACAGGTACTCAAGTATCCACTCAAACATTAAGAAGAAGACTCCATGCGGTAAATTTAAGGTCCAGATCTTCTAAAAAATGTCCATTGTTGACCAGAGCCCACAAAAGAAGAAGGCTAGAGTGGGCACACCAACTGCAAATTGGAGTGTTGAAGATTGGGGCTGTTGTTTATTCAGTCACGAGACCAGAGTGCGTCTCCATAGCTCAGATGGAAGAGTGAAAGTTTGGAGAAGCAGAGGAGAACGCTATATTGAGAACCACATGACTTACCATCAAGCTTATGGAGGCGGTTCAATTATCGTTTGGGGAGGTATTTCTGCGACTCGTCGTACTGAATTGGTTATGCTTGGAAATGCTACAATGAATAGTGTCAGGTATCTTATTGAGGTATTAGAACTTGTAGTGTTGCAATTTGCCAATTAAATAGGCGATGGTTTCGTGTTTGTTGATGATAATGCGCGTCCTCACAGAACAAGGCAACTCAATGCATTTTTTTATGAGAACAATACTACGCACATGGATTGGCCAGCGAACCCTCCAGTTCTTAATCTCATAGAGAACGTATGGGATTACCTGAAAAGGTTGATAAGGTCACGAGGAGTGGATCCAAACAATCACCATCAGCTCCGAATTGCTGTTTTGGAAGAATGGCTAAATATTCCTCAGTATTACATTCGGGATTTGATATCCAGCATGCCAAGAGGTCATAAGAGCTAGAGGAGGTCCCACGCATTATTAATCTTTAAGTGTTTGGTTATCATTTCTTTCCAGAGCATACTTTTCTATAATACTAAAATGAAGATTTTGTTATTTTTCTATTAAAACAGTTGAATTTCGTTATTTAAGTTTTAGTATTTTAATTCTTCGCCCTAATAGTGCTTCCAGAACCTTGTACTATCAATTGAGCAAGAAGATGTTGTTCAAAAAGTAGTCAATTGTTCTTTATATATGTTCTTGTATGTGTACCAGTTCAAATGTTGAGCAGTGTATCACAATGTTTAATCGACGATATTTTTGATTATTATTTGTTATTTGTTAAAGTACTTAATGAATAAATAAATACTAGACGATACCAGAAAGTATTTTCACAAATAACAAATAATAATAATTATTATTATTTCTTAAAAATCTGTATCTAAATCTTGAGGATAATTCTGCAAAAATTTATCCAGAATTGAGAGTTATTTCATTAGTGTAGTATGTAGTGTGATCACGACTGTACAGTCATGCTCACATCTAGTCAAGAAATTTGGTTATAATAGCAATTTTATATGGCAATGTGAAATTGTTTGTACTAGATTTATATGAGTATGACAATGATTTATTATACTCAATACTCACTGTTAGAATTGCATTATATCCAGAGGCGGATGGGGCCGGCGGGTAGCCGGGAAATTTCCCGGTGCGCCGGTCACAAATAGTTGTTAGGCGCCGGCGCAACAAACTCTTTTTTTTCTGTTGAGTCTTGTCACTACTACCACTATAGGCAATTTACACAAACGCGACAATAAATATGTACTATATTTGTTTCAAAATAATTTATAGTTCCAATCGTATTGATAAATTATAGTGGTCTGAACAGTTAAAATTCAAAGAGAAAAATGTTATATAATAGACTAATGATTGATAGAATAATAAATATTATTAACTTCTTGGAAGACGAGACATAACATGATACAGGCCAAGAGTTTGAATCGTTTTACTAGAAATCTAGATAGCGAAAATTTTGGCAAAATTTAATGGGCCTTAGATCTAATATTTAAACCAGATCTAGTGCATTTGTTTCGTTTCTGTCAGATACTACAGATAATTAAATTATTACGAAATCTAATAATAAGAATTTTTTTTTTAAGATCAAAATAGTAGCAGAAAAAAGAAATACTGCTGAAATTTATTCAATAGTAGTAGACTAGACCAGTGCCACTCAAAATGTGTATAATAGACCAACGCTCGTTAATTTTTAAATATGTTCCTCAAAACCAAACGAAGAAAACTTTAATCTCCTTTTGAGAAACAAGAGAGCATGTAGTTGGTGGGCTGAAGAATGGCACTTTAAAAAATATTCGGCAAATACGGAATGTTGAGTCACCTTTGTATGTAGAAGTAAAATTGGTATTGGAAACAATAGAGAAATCCTAAAAAAGACGAACAGTAATGTGAGGGCAATCGCAAAAAGTTTCACAGACAATATTTAAAACAGAAACAGCAACTATATTTTGCAAAAGATTCAGCATTACTGGACCACGATCAAAATATTTGAAGGGCTACGGTGAGGAATGATTTCCATTTCCTCATTTTTATTCCATTTTTATTCCATTTTTATGAAATCGAGCTGAAGGTGCTATGTTATAGCATTGGAAAAGTAGTTTCGACACGTGAAGTAAAACAGTGAAAAAAGATCACCGTTCGCTTCAAAAACGAAGAAATAGAATATGATGTCGGCTTAAAACGATCAGAGATATAGATGAAGAAAAATAAATTATAAACGACCCCCTTAATGGACAATAATCGGTTATCATAATAGTATTTTATCAAAAATTTGTATTTCATTTGAAAATACATTTTTTGTATGTACACTGTTCTGTACGCTACATAAAAAATCTAAAAATACAGTTAAAAAGGTTCAGGAAGAAGTCCAAGACTTGTTAATAAAAATAAATTGTTTTAATAGTTTTACTTATGTGTATTTCAGCTTTTGCTCAATATTCGAATTCACATCTCGTCATAGTAGATCAATTATAATCAGTTCGTTTTTCATTCATCCTCTCTGTCCTTTATTAGACTTGAAACTTTCAAATTAGTTTTCCGGAAAACGACCAAATTGGACTCTGATCGTTTTCCCCGTAGCCCTTCATTTACAAATACCATTGCTACAAATCCACACAGATGGCGCAAAATGCAAAGGTACAATTACAGAAGTTTCAAAGAATTGCGACTCAGTAAAATATCTTACAGACTAATTCGCAGTATGGGCGGCAGAAAAATTAGTACATAATGAAGTACATAATTCTGAAATGACATTTGAGAGAATATTAAACAAACTGCGAAGAAAAAAGTAATTCGTATGCCGAAAGAATGGAGAAAAATGTGGACATAAAACATTAGACGATAAACATGACAAATGTAGGTTTGAAACATTCAATGTAATAATAGATACCGTAATCAAGTCTATGATAAAACGATTTCAAAATACATTTGATGTTTGTAAAGATCTGTCTGTATTAGATCCACCAAATTTTGGATGAAATTAAACCAAATATTCCGAAAAAAGATCGACTTCTCTCTATATTGAAGACTTTAATTAATAAATTACAAACAAAAATGGTAATGTTGCATTAGAAAATTTAATAGAAGAACTTTTGATTTGAAATTTGTGATTTATTGGAACAAAATATTTGTGATATGTTAATAGTAGACCAAAATCTTCAACTGCAGATAGACTTTATAGAAGAACAAATAGAAGAATCAAGCAAGCATGTGTGAGCATGTGGCAAAATAAATTAAGAAATACTAACATGTATAAGTTGCAAAACTGTGCTACTAGTTGTAACTAAGTTATTTTTAAATACAATTTATTTCGAGAAGTGTACTCCACCTTATACCCAATACTTATACTCTAGTCTAGCGTATTTAGAACTCTTCCGATACCTCAAGTTTCCTGCAAAATATATTTCTTAACGCCAAAATATGTAGAAATAGATTATGATCGACGATATCTCACATTCGCCTTGAAGCTCTTATGTTCATGAGTTATGAGAAAGAGAATTTAAATGAACTAAATAATAAAGAAATTGTAACCCCGTTAGGTAATTCCAGTTCCCTTCTATAAAAAAAGTTATTGTTTTAAAGTAAAAATATTATATATTATTTTATTTTTTGCTTATTATTTCTGCATTTTATTACTTCTGTAATACATTTGGTTTTTTTAATTGTAGAAAAAAATTGCAGACGCTTTTACTTCTTTTCATGATAACCTCTTAAAACTGACGTTTGAGCACTGATGCTTTCTGATTCTTTCAACTTTTGTCCACATTTTATTTATTGCGCTGGTGACTGTATTTCCTGCGCCGATTTTGCTAGGCCCATCCGCCCCTGACTATATCTACTGTTTACCTTTTGTGAAAATGCAATTTTATTGATAAAACGACGATAAAACAATATTTGTTTGTTATTTTCACTGCGATTTCTACGTCAACATCCATTGTTGCATTAGTTTCTGATGTTTATAATCAATCAGAGAATTAAATTCCTTTAGCAGTAACAAGAGAGAAGATTGAATAAAATTTTATGTTAAATACGACGAAAAAATTGCTGATTATGATTCGAGTAATTTTAACGTCTCGGTTAACGCCTCGACGTTAAATACACTCTCAAAGATGCATCGCCTTGTACAGAAAAAAACCTATTAATATAACCTTTTGGTTTTTATTTTCATGTTGATTGTTCCAGTTTTCGTCTATTTTACCGGAAAGTTTCGTCTTATTTCTGGAATCGTGATATTCTGTTTTACTGTGCGTCGAACATTGTCAACTTCAATGTAAATTTTGTCCAAAAATCTCGTATCAGTTCTCAAGATTGCAAACTTGTTTTGAAATTTCGGACACAGTGCAAGTAATAGGTTTAAATTTTCTCGCTTTGCTTACTTTGAGGATCATTGTTAAAATAGGACTGACAATATGTAAACAGACTATGAAATCGAACGATTTATGCTGATGGAGTAAACCTTTGCATTTTATTTTAACATCTGATTGATTATTTCTACTATTTCTATTATTTCAATTATTTCTTCAAGTGCTTTGATTAGGATTTCATCAATGTACCTCGATGTTACCTCGACTTCAATGTAAATTTTGTCCAAATATCTCGTATCAGTTCTCAAGATTGCAAACTTGTTTTGAAATTTCGGACACAGTGCAAATAATAGGTTCAAATTTTCTCGCTTTGCTTACTTTAAGGATCATTGTTAAAATAGGACTGACAATATGTAAACAGACTATGAAATCGAACGATTTATGCTGATGGAGTAAACCTTTGCCTTTTATTTTAACATCTGATTGATTATTTCTACTATTTCTATTATTTCTTCAAGTGCTTTGATTAGGATTTCATCAATGTACCTCGATGTTACCTCGACTTCAATGTAAATTTTGCCAAAAAATCTCGTATCAGTTCTCAAGATTGCAAACTTGTTTTGAAATTTCGGACACAGTGCAAGTAATAGGTTCAAACTTTCTCGCTTTGCTTACTTTAAGGATCATTGTTAAAATAGGACTGACAATATGTAAACAGACTATGAAATCGAAAGATTTATGCTGATGGAGTAAACATTTGCTTTTTATTTTAACATCTGATTGATTGATTATTTCTACTATTTCTATTATTTCAATTATTTCTTCAAGTGCTTTGATTAGGATTTCATCAATGTACCTCGATGATACCTCGACTACAATGTAAATTTTGTCCAAAAAATCTCGTATCAGTTCTCAAGATTGCAAACTTGTTTTGAAATTTCGGACACAGTGCAAGTAATAGGTTCAAACTTTCTCGCTTTGCTTACATTAAGGATCATTGTTAAAATAGGACTGACAATATGTAAACAGACTATGAAATCGAACGATTTATGCTGATGGAGTAAACCTTTGCCTTTTATTTTAACATCTGATTGATTATTTCTACTATTTCTATTATTTCTTCAAGTGCTTTGATTAGGATTTCATCAATGTACCTCGATGATACCTCGACTACAATGTAAATTTTGTCCAAAAATCTCGTATCAGTTCTCAAGATTGCAAACTTGTTTTGAAATTTCGGACACAGTGCAAGTAATAGGATTAAACTTTCTCGCTTTGCTTACTTTAAGGATCATTGTTAAAATAGGACTGACAATATGTAAACAGACTATGAAATCGAACGATTTATGCTGATAGAGTAAACCTTTGCTTTGTATTTTAACAACTGATTGATTGATTATTTCTACTATTTCTATTATTTCAATTATTTCTTTTAGTGCTTTGATTAGGATTTCATCAATGTACCTCGATGTTACCTCGACTTCAATGTAAATTTTGTCCAAAAATCTCGTATCAGTTCTCAAGATTGCAAACTTGTTTTGAAATTTCGGACACAGTGCAAATAATAGGTTCAAATTTTCTGGCTTTGCTTTAAGGATCATTGTTAAAATAGGACTGACAATATGTAAACAGACTATGAAATCGATCGATTTATGTTGATGGAGTAAACCTTTGCTTTTTATTTTAACATCCGATTGATTGATTATTTCTACTATTTCTATTATTTCAATTATTTCTTTTAGTGCTTTGATTAGAATTTCGTCAATGTACATCGATGTTACTTCGACTTCAATGTAAATTTTGCCAAAAAATCTCGGATCAGTTCTCAATAATTGCAAACTTGTTTTGAAATTTCGGACAGAGTGCAAGTAATTGGTTTAAATTTTCTCTCTTTGCTTACTTTAAGGATCATTGTTAAAATAGGACAGACAATATGTAAACAGACTATGAAACCGAACGATTTATGCTGATGAAGTAAACTTTTGCTTTTTATTTTAACATCTGATTGATTGATTATTTCTACTATTCTTAAATTCTTAAATTCTTAAAAGTTGTTGTGTTTACATTGCTCCTTGGCGAAGGTAATTAGCCAAAGCAGCCGAAATAGGCCGCCATAAATAATACCTCACAAAAAAGCTAATTATTCTATTGTAGTATTATAAGTGGGATGCAAATTCGACGTTAGAGTTTTTTTCCCCACCTCCGTCATTAGTATTAATATAAGTCGGCCGCCGTATAAATTTGATCCCCGGGCATTGTTAACCGGGCAAAATGTAAAGCGCTTAACGAGCTGGAGGTAACGAGACGGGGACCGAGCCTCAGCTCCGTTTCGTACAAGAGAAATGTTAAAAATTCGCCCTGGATGGGGAAAAAAATAATATGAAAAGCGGCCGAGACACGGGAGCCTCTTGCAAATGATCCCGCCGAGTGTACACCAGTTTTTGCTGCCGGGGCGGCCTTCTTTGAGCGACTTGCATACATATCTGTCGACATTTAAATAATTTATACGAGCGCGCACGAATTGCGCTTTTTCCTCCAGGCCACAGAAGGGGGCACATTTCGGCACTCGGCGTGACCAAAACTCAGATATTTACGATGAGCGAGTCAAAATTATTAATTAAAAGCATTGACAGCCAATTATTTATAATTTCTCGTGTTTGATCTAAAAATGAGGCAGCTTGATGAACTAATTAAATATTGTAGATATAATTAAAACCATCGCAATCAATTATCTGTAAATTCTGAATGATCTGTTTAATTGTAAATATGGGCGAGTTGAAAACCGCGTCGTCTTCGCCTCTACTAATTTCCCAGCCAGCGCCCCATCGCGACGTCAATTGCGTCGATCAAAATCGGACGTACGCAGCCCTAATTGAATTACATTATATTTATAGAAAAAGGACGTAATTGCGTGGCGCTGATGAAATAATTGCCATTGAGTTAATAATGCATCGGGCAGGGGGATCGGTTACAGCTGCCACTTATAATTTGTTTATTCACTTAACTGATCGAATTATTTCTGGAAAACGTAATATATCCCATTACACCTCGTTAAGTCGCCATATAGACGGGCTCAAAGCGCACCAAATTACGCGCCGTTTAAGTGAAATGGAAAATGAAAACGATTAATTAGCAGCGCCCGGGACACTTCGGCGCTTTCCCATGGTACTTTACGACTACGCACTCCTCCAGTTGTTGTGGTCTTGAGCCATAGGCGGGCGCTGTTGATCGTGCCCTGACGTGTGTGATGGACGATGAAACCGCCAAGTGGTTTTCCTAATTAAAAGCGGCGAATGTTTGCCGAGCTGCTTAAATAGAATATTTATAAGAAAACACGATTTCATATCCATTAAAAAAAATCATCGTTCATATCCATTGAAACCACACACAGAATACTGAAACTTTGACAAATTTTCAGGAGAATTAGCTTCAGTTGTACTGTGCACAAATCTATTATCAAATTTGCAAATAATAAATTTTCAGAAATTTTAGTAATAGCTAACCCATACTTGTCAATGCAGAAAGTTATATGTTTGATTTTCTGTTTAATTAATTAAAAATATGTTTAATTAATTTCAGGTGTACTGTACACGAATCTAATATCAAATTTGCACATAATAAATTTTCTGAATTTTCAGTAATAGCTTACCCATACTTGTCAATGCAGAATGTTACACGTTTGATTTACTCCCTTATTTAATACTGAAACTTTGTCAAAATTTTAGGAGAAATAGTTTAAGGTGTACTGTACACGAATCTTATATCAAATTTGCAAATACTTAATTTTCAGAAATTTCAGTAACAACTAACCCATACTTGTCAATGCACAAGTTCTATGCTTGATTTTCTACCTTATTTAATACTACAACGTTGTACAATTTTTAGTAGAATTAGTTTCAGGTGTACTGTATACGAATCTAATATCAAATTTTCAAATAATCAATTTTCAGGAATTTCAGTAATAGCTAACCCATACATGTCAATGCAGAAAGTTATATGTTTGTTTTGCTCCTTTATTTAATGCTGAAACTGTGTTAAATTTTCGGGAGAATTAGTTTCAGGTGTACTGTCTACGAAACTAATATCAAATTTGGAAATAATATATGTTCAGAAATTTTAGTAAAAACTAACCCATACTTGTCAATGCAGAGAGTTATATATTTAATTTTCTCCCTTATTTAATACTGAAACTTTGTCAAATTTTCAATAGAATTAGTTCCAGGTGTACTGTAAACGAATCTATGATGAAATTTGCATATAATAAATTTTCAGAAATTTCAGTAATAGCTAACCCATAGTTGTCAATGCAGAAAGTTATATGTTTGATTATCTCCCTTATTTAATACTGAAACTTTGTCAGATTTTGAGGAAAATTAGTTTTAGGTGTACTGTATATGAATCTAATATCAAATTCTGAAATAATAAATATTCAGAGATTTCAGTAATAGCTAACCCATACTTGTAAATGCAGAATGTTATATGTTCCCTTATTTAATACTGAAACTTGGTCAAATTTTTAGGAAAATTAGTGTCAGGTGCACTGTATACGAATCTATGATCAAATTTGCATATAATAAATTTTCAGAAATTTCAGTAATAGCTAACCCAAAATTGTCAATGCAGAAAGTTATATGTTTGATTTTCTCCCTTATTTAATCCCAAAACTTTATCAAATTTTTAGGAAAATTTGTTCCAGGTGTACTGTAAACGAATCTATACTCAAATTTGCAAATAATAAATTTTCAGAAATTTCAGTAATAGTTAACCCATACTTGTCAGTGCAGAAAGTTATATGATTGATTTTCTCCCTTATTTCATACTGAAACTTTGTCAAATTTTCAAGAGAATTAGTTCCAGGTGTACTGTAAACGAATCTATGATGAAATTTGCATATAATAAATTTTCAGAAATTTCAGTAATAGCTAACCCATAGTTGTCAATGCAGAAAAGTTATATGTTTGATTTTCTCCCTTATTTCATACTGAAACTTTGTTGATTTTTCAGGAGAATTTGTTTCATGTGTACTGTACACGAATCTAATATCAAATTTGCAAATGATGAATTTTCAGAAATTTCAGTAATAGCTCTCCATACTCATACTCAGCGGCGGATGGGGCCGGCGGGAAGCCGGGAAATTTCCCGGTGCGCCGGTCGCAAATAGTTGTAAGGCGCCGGCGCAACAAACTCATTTTTTTTCTGTTGAGTCTTGTCACTACTACCACTATAGGCAATTTACACAAACGCGACAACAAATACGTACTATATTTGTTTCAAAATAATTTATAGTTCCAATCGTATTGATAAATTATAGTGGTCTGAACAGTTAAAATTCAAAGAGAAAAATGTTATATAATAGACTAATGATTGATAGAATAATAAATATTATTAACTTCTTGGAAGACGAGACATAACATGATACAGGCCAAGAGTTTGAATCGTTTTACTAGAAATCTAGATAGCGAAAATTTGGGCAAAATTTAATGGGCCTTAGATCAAATATTTAAATTAGATCTGGTGCATTTGTTTCGTTTCTATCAGATACTACAGTTAATTAAATTATTACGAAATCCAATAATAAGATTTTAATTTTTTTTTTTTTTAAAGAACAAATTAGTAGCAGTAAAAAGAAATACTGCTGAAATTTATTCAATAGTAGTAGACTAGACTAGTACCACTCAAAATGTGTATAATAGACCAACGCTCGTTAATTTTTGAATATGTTCTTCAAAACCAAACGAAGAAAAGGTTAATCTCCATTTGAGAAACATGAGAGCATGTAGTCGGTGGGCTGAAGAATGGCACTTTAAATAATATTCGGTAAATACGGATTGTTGAGTCACCTTTGTATGTAGAAGTAAAATTGGTGTTAGAAACAATAGAGAAACCCAAAAAGACGAACAGTAATGTGAGGGCAATCGCAAAAAGTTTCACAAACAATATTTAAAACACAAACAGCAACTATATTTTGCAAAAGATTCAGCATTACTGGACTACGATCAAAATATTTGAAGGTCTACGGTGAGGAATGATTTCCATTTCCTCATTTTTATTCCATTTTTATTCCATTTTTATTGAAATCGAGCTGATGGTGCCATGTTATAGCATAGGAAAAGTAGTTTCGACACGTGAAGTAAAACAGTGAAAAACGTTCACCGTTCGCTTCAAAAACGAAGAAATAGAATATGATGTTGGCTTAAAACGATCAGAGATCTAGATGAAGAAAAATAATTTATAGACGACCCCCCTAATGGACAAGAATCGGTTATCATAATAATATTTTATCAAAAATTTGTATTTCATTTGAAAATACATTTTTTGTATGTACGCTGTTCTGTGCCCTACATAAATAATCTAAAAATACGGTTAAAAAGGATCAGGAAGAAGTCCAAGACTTGTTAATAAAAATAAATTGTTTTAATAGTTCTACTTAGGTGTATTTCATGCTTTTGCTCAATATTTGAATTCACATCTTGTCAAAGTAGATCAATTATAATCAGTTCGTTTTTCATTCATCCTTTCTGTCCTTTATTAGACTTGAAACTTTCAAATTCGTTTTCTCGAAAACGACCAAATTGGACTCAGATCGTTTTCCCCGTAGCCCTTCATTTACAAATACCATTGCCACACAAATCCAATTTTGGCGCAAAGTGCAAAGGTACAATTACAGAAGTTTCAAAGAATTGCGACTCAGTAAAATATCTTGTAGACTAATTCGCAGTATGAGCGGCAGAAAAATTAGTACATAATGAAGTACATAATTCTGAAATGACATTTGAGAGAATATTGAACAAACTGCGAAGAAAAAAGTAATTCGTATGCCGAAAGAATGGAGAAAAATGTGGACATGAAACATTAGACGATAAACATGACAAATGTAAGTTTGAAACCTTCAATGTAATAATAGATACCGTAATCAAGTCTATGATAAAACGATTTCAAAATACATTTGATGTTTGTAAAGATATGTCTGTATTAGATCCACCAAATTTTGGATGAAATTAAACCAAATATTCCAAAAAAAGATCGACTTCTCTCAATATTGAAGACTTTAATTAATAAATTACAAACAAAAATTGTAATGTTGCATTAGAAAATTTAATAGAAGAACTTTTGATTTGAAATTTGTGATTTATTGGAACAAAATATTTGTGATATGTTAATAGTAGACCAAAATCTTCAACTGCAGATAGACTTTATAGAAGAACAAATAGAAGAATCAAGCAAGCATGTGTGAGCATGTGGCAAAACAAATTAAGAAATACTATCATGTAGAAGTTGCAAAACTGTGCTACTAGTTGTAACTAAGTTATTTTTAAATACAATTTATTTCGAGAAGTGGACTCCACCTTATACCCAATACTTATACTCTAGTCTAGCGTATTTAGAACTCTTCCGATATCTCAAGTTTCCTGCAAAAGATATTTCTTAACGCTAAAATATGTAGAAATAGATTATGATCGACGATATCTCACATTCGCCTTGAAGCTCTTATGTTCATGAGTTATGAGAAAGAGAATTTAAATGAACTAAATAATAAAGAAATTGTAACCACGTTAGGTAATTCCAGTTCTCTTCTATCAAAAAAGTTATTGTTTTAAAGTAAAAATATTATGTATTATTTTATTTTTTGCATATTTATTTCTGCATTTTATTACTTCTGTAATACATTTGGTTTTTTTAATTGTAGAAAAAAATTGCTTTTACTTCTTTTCATTATAACCTCTTAAAACTGACGTTTGAGCACTGATGCTTTCTGATTCTTTCAACTTTTGTCCACATTTTATTTATTGCGCTGGTGACTGTATTTCCTGCGCCGATTTTGCTAGGCCCATCCGCCCCTGCTCATACTTGTCAATGCAGAAAGTTATCTGTTTGATTTTCTCCCTTATTTAATACTGAAACTTCAATAAATTTTCAGTAGAAATAGTTTCAGATGTACTGTACACGAATATAATATCAAATTTGCATGTAATAAATTTTCAGAAATTTCAGTAAAAGCTGACCCATAGTTGTCAATGCAGAGAGTTATATGTCTGATTTTCTTCCTTGTTAAGTACTGAAACTTTGTCAAATTTTCATTAGAATTAGTTTCAAGTGTACTGTACACGAATCTAATATCAAATTTGCAAATAATAAATTTTCGGAAATTTCAGTAATTGCTTACCCATACTTTTCAATGCAGAAAGTTATATGTTTGATTTTCTCCCTAATTTAGTACTGAAACTTTTTCATATGTTCAGAAGAATTAGCTTCAGGTTTACTGTAGTAGTTTTGTGGCGACTTCAGCTCCATATGTAGAAGCACTAGCAACAAGTGATGATTAGGCATAGACATCTGTTTCAATTTCTTCTAGTACTAGAGATTCAAACAGAATGCTCACACTTTTCTGATAGAAAGTTTCTTGTAGTATTGGTTTTGTAGGACGGAGTGGTCTTTCGAAACGACTGAGTTGTATTATGTTTTTTTTTTTGCGAAATTACGATAGCGGAGGCGCGCGTACTAAATACGGCGTCCGCGGCATGAATTTTAAAGGGCATCCAATTAATCGTAACCTGATTGTTCTGTACTGTGCAATTCCCCAGTGCGCTGTACGGCGCGCATTGTCAGCACCGCTGATCGTCCATCAAGGACTGATGTATTCTGATCATCAGCGTCAATGGTCTTTTAATCGGGCAATGTGCATGCGTGGCGGCATCTAAGGCCGCGGGTTCGTACACGCAGCGACACGCACCGAGACGAAGAGCTACGGCGTTTCCTATTAATCTAGAAATGGCAGTTTCGTGCAGATTTCCATGAGCCACGGGCCTTCGGTGGGGACGCCATGAATATTCATCCGGAAATTAATTAGGATCCCGAGTCAATAAACCGACGCCGGTGAATACGATTACCGCCGGTAATTTCGGCTCCCCTCTAAACACCGAACCAAATTTATATATAATTCATACATAACTGCGCGGCGATAATTAATTAAACGCATTAAAATTTATAAATATCACGAGCAATTAAATGAAAATAAAATAACTAATTAGTTGCGCTCTTTTATGGGGAACAAGTCGGCGTTTCTTTCGCCGCCGCGACCTTCCCCAATTGATTGAATTAAAAATATTGTAATTGCGGATTTAATTGCCCAATTCCACAATTCCACAGCCGCACGAACAATTGTGTTCGGGGTATGTGTGGCCATAAAACAGCAGTTACCAGTAAAAAAAATGGGTTTATACCACTCAATTAAATGATTCATTCATACATTTTCTATCACTTCTCACTGGATTTTATTATTAACATAGAAATTGTTGCAGACAAATCTACAGCTTCTCACCGCTTACATAGATATTAAACTCATGAAACTCCCCAATTTGTGACACAAAAAATAAATTATATTTTCAATTGCAACTGACCAAATCTTTAAATTGGTGTTACATGGTGTTCCATGGTGTATTGGTGTTACATGGTGTTCCAGATTTGATAATTTTTTTTTTGTGAAACTGCGAATCTGTCAAATTTTCAAATGCATCTGTCCAAAACTGCCCAATTTCGACCGAAACTGCCATTGTCTGCCAAGTTTTGAACTACTATAAATCGGTATTGGGAATATTTGCCCAATTTCGAACTGCATGTAAAAAAAATTCTCGAGGTTTCAAGTGCAACTGCACGAATCTATCAGTATCGTAACAATGTTTGTAAGTCCAAGTCAATTTTTGGACTTTTGCACCAAAACTATCAAAAATATTTCAACTTGTGTATAAAAATAACCCAGCAATTTTAGGTTGATTTTAATTAAATAATGGTGTAGTCATTTATTAACAGATTGGGGTTTGTTTAAACAGAAAGTATATACGTCTTTGAGAGTGTTTATAATAATAATAATAATCCGTACTACTCCTCCACCTGTGCAGGGCCGTGCCTGACCGGCGTTCATTACGTGCGCCGCACGCAGGCGGCCAAATTAAAAGGCGGCCTGACGAAAAGAAAAACAAACAAAAATTAAAAAGCAAAATAACAATGTTAATATATAGTCATAGTCATATATAATCGAAGTAAATTGTAAAATAGTTGAGAGCAAAATATTTTTCAGTCATTTTGGACTGTACGCCGGACACTGGACATGTCGAGCAAATTACAATGATTATTAGGTATGTACATATTAAAAATTATGAAGTTGAAGTAAGAGAAAATTTCATTGGCTTTTATCAAGCTGAAAAATGTACTGGAGAATCTTTTTACGACTTCTTAATTCAAAAGTTAAACTTTCTTGAATTAAATATTAACGATATGAGGGGCCACGGATACGATAATGGGTCTAATATGTCCGGAAAACATAAAGGATTGCAAACACGAATTTTGGACAATTATCCACGAGCTCTGTTTATGCCATGCAACGCGCAAACATTAAATTTGGCCATTAATGATGCAGCTAAAGTTTCGTTTTCAACGGTGGATTTTTTCAGTAATGTATCTGCAATATACAACTTTTTCAGTGGATCACCATTTAGATGGCAAGTTTTAAAGAAAAATGTAAAATCTTTAACATTGAAACAAGTTAGTGAAACTCGATGGGTAGCAAGAATTAAAGCGATTAGACCACTGCGAAATGAATTAGGTGAAATTTATGACAGCCTTATAGAAATAGCTGAGGACTCTTTAATGCCAACAGTTCGACATCAAGCTGAATGTTTGGCAATGAAACTTAAATCTTAAAAATTTATTTCTTCAATAATAATATGGTACGAAATCTTGGAAAAGGTAGATTTTATTAGCAAAATGATGCAGAAAGTTTCTTGGAATATCAGTTCGTGTGCTGAATCAATTAAGGAAGTTTTGAAATTTTTCAAAAGCATTAGAAATGACGAAAGTTTCGAAAATTATTTGCAGATTTCTAATGAACTTTGTAAAGCACTTGAAACAGAACCGGATTTTCCTGCTGAAATAAGTGTACGTCGCCGACATCACCGAAAACAATTTAGCTATGAAAATATTCAATTTACTCCAAAAGAAGATTTTCAAATTATTTTTTTCTTTGTAATACTAGATACAGCTATTTCATCTCTTACCACCCGTTTTGAAACTTGTTTTGGATTTCTATACAAATTTATTGATATGGAACATGAGGAAATAAAAAAAAGTTGTTTCGATCTCCATAATAAATTTAAAGATGGTGAATCTTGTGATATCAGTGGCGTAGAATTATATCAAGAGTTAATTTCTCTAAAAATTATCATAAAAGACAGAAAGCAGCCCGAAGAACTCAAAGTTTTTATACAAATACAACTTGGAGACTTCTTTTCCAAATGTCGCCACAAGTTTAAAACTTTTACTGACAGTTCCAGTATCTGTTGCATCTGGAGAGCGAAGTTTTTCAAAATTAAAAATAATCAAAAACCACCTGAGAACTTCAATGAGTCAAGAACGTCTCAGTAATATATCAATTATTGCAATTGAAAGTGAAATTGCTGATTCCTTAAATATTGAAGGGGCGATTGAAGAATTTGCCTCTAAAAAATCGCGTAGAGTAAATTTTTGATTGTAATATCATAGATTTATAGATGTGCCAAAACATATTAATGTTTTATATTCAATGGTAATATGTACATACAGGGTGTATCAGCCAAATGGAATAAATTCAATAATAAATAAATGGGGGCGTGTTCGAAAAAACGCTCGGATACGTTGATTGTTATTTTTAGTTGTGCATTGTTTTCAACAAAAACTTTTTATACAGGGTGTGTCATGTTTCAACTTTCTTATTTTAAATGCAACACCTGGTATATTATTCAATTTTTGGATTCTTCAGAAAATTCTAGACATATTTCCTGAACAATGTCCTATACCTATCTTCAACTGTTTCGGACCTCAACTGTTTCGAACCTCAACCGAATATTTCCAAATCGGTGGATAGGGAGGCGAGGATGGATGGAATGGCCAGCACGATCCCCTGATCTGACGTCATTAGACTTCTTCTTATGGGGATATGTCAAAAGTATTGTATACAAAACTAAACCCCTCGACTTAGCTAACTTAAGAAGACGAATAATGCTTGCGATTAGATCGGTCACGCCTGAGATGTTGAGTAACGTTAGAAGAAATTTCTATTTAAGATTAGGATGTTACCAAGAAGTTCACGGCGAGCATTTTGAACATCTCCTCCATTGAAATTTATTGTTTTTTTTTTCATTATCAAGAAATAAACAGTATTACTTATTAGTTTTTGAGTGTCTTGTAACGAATTTCTGTAATCAAATAATTTTCTTTTTTTAATGTTAATTTTTGCAATAAATCTGAAAACACTTAATATTTCCGAAACAGTTGAAGATAGGTATAGGACATTGTACATGAAATATGTCTAGAATTTTCTGAAGAATCCAAAAATTGAATAATATACCAGGTGTTGCATTTAAAATAAGAAAGTTGGTATTGGCCACAGTCACATGACACACCCTGTATAAAAAGTTTTTATTGAAAAAAATGCGCAACTAAAAATAACAATCGACGTGTCCGAGCGTTTTTTCGAACACGCCCCCATTTATTTATTATCGAATTTATTCCATTTGGCTGATACACAGTGTATATGTAATATAAACATTAAGAATGAAAATTTGATTTTTTTCTTTGATTTTGATGTTATCTCAAAGGGCGGCCATGCATACTAGCACGCAGGCGGCCATATACCCAGGCACGGCCCTGCACCTGTGGCGTAATTGGTTACTGTCATAATTTTTGACAGAGAATTCTGACCCAATTACATTTTATTTTACCAATCAATTTTAGAATTTTCTTATAACTAAAAACTCTGAAAGCTGAATGTATATAATAAATAAGTATAATTTCGAAAACAAAGTTTGAAACTTGAATAAATTTGTTAGCAATACACCAAGTAATGTTATTATTTCCATTGTCATTTATTTCAGCAATGTGAATACAGTGTTTTATAATAACTTCAACGTAGTATGTAATAATGGTACTTTTTACACATTTTTAAGTAATTCATTATAATATTGTTATGGGGTGATAAAACTGTGGCCGTTGGGTGGATGCCTCGCATTTTTAATTGTAATTACGTAGTAAAGGGCCTTACAAAGTAATAAACTTTTAGTACACGTTGGGAATTTGATGCCGGCCATAACGCGGTCGCACTTCGCCAATATTTCGGTCGATGATGGGTTTTCGCATTCATCCGGTCCTCGCCGGAAGAGCGTGCCAGTGTAAAGTTTTAACGCCGTTTTATGCGCCCCAGGAAGCCGTTTGCGGCGCCGTTCCGTCCAAATTCGGCCCTAAACATGTACCTTAAGAGTCATATCAATGACTAATGGAAATTGTAATTTCCAGGTGCGGAATGGACGAAATACAGATGCACTGTTGTGTGAACGCCCAGATAAAAATCGTCGTAATTTTATTAGCCGTGTCAATGTTCGCGCGTTCTCTTATGGCGGCCCGGAGGAAACGGAAGTGGCGTAAATATGCATTCCGGATGCATAATGCACTCGCAGGCGCATCTACGAGTGCATCTGGAGCGTTCCGCGAAACTCCGAGCCGCCGGTTTTTTCGCCGAAGAAGTTGCGCGCTTTGTCCGCGTCGGCCGTGGGGTGCGCGGGGGCCCTGGGGGGCCCCCGGTGATTTTAACTTTCAAATATATTGCACTTTTGAAATTGAAACAGTTCGGTGAAAAATAATTTTCCAACCACACAGGCACACACATGTACACATATACGTATGAGGAAAGAAACGTCGCTGGAATTGAAAAGTTTGCGAGCTGTGAGGAAAGTCGTGGGGAAGTTTGCTGCTGGATGTTTAAAAAGATTTCTTTCAAGATTATGGCTACAATGCTCGGCTTAATGTTTCCCACATGCAATATTTGCATACAGATTTGCCTGATTTTAAGAGTCGAATTTACCTATTATCAAGAAAATCAAACATATAACTTTCAGTATGGGTTAGCTATTACTGAAATTTCTGAAAATTTATTATTTCCAAATTTTATGTTTGATTCGTGTGTAGTACACCTGAAACTAATTCTACTGAAAATTTGACAAAGTTCGAATATTACGTAAAGGAGTAAATCATACATATAACTTTCTGCATTGACACGTATGGGTTAGCTATAACTCTAATTTCTGAAAATTTATTATTTGCTAATTTGATACGTACATTACGATGGCGTAAGCAGAAAAACAATTGAAGGTCAACATTTTGACTTATTTGCAAAAACAACATTTTGTAAATGGGATGCCCTGTATATTTTGCCATATTTCGAAAGATAAAAAATACATATACAAAAATTTCCTAATTAATGATTATCCTAAAATTGAAGATAAACAACTTATAAGTCATTATTTGTTGCATATTTTACAATATGCAGTACCTAATCTAATTGAAAATTGGATAAACAAACGACGTTTGATGTAGTCGTTAATTTGACAATTTCAAGTAGCTTAGAAAATTTTCGGTGTTGTGTATTTAGAAAATTTGGAAATCGTTTGTTCAATGTGTGTGGTTTCTTATGTAATTTTTGTTCTTTTGTAAAATATGTGAATTAGCTTAGAGTGTCTAACTTATAGTTTTGATACTAATGTATGATATTATGGTAATTATAAGATGATAAGATATAAGGTGATATGTTGTGTATTATGGAGATGCTTGGAGTCACTAACTTGTAGTTTTAGTAATAAATGATAATAATTTGGTGAATAATTTGGGAAATTTCAATCTTGTTGTATATTTCGTAAATTTGGAAATCGTTTGTTTAATTTTAATGTTTTTTTTAATGAAATTTTGTTTTATTGTGAATTATTATGTTTTGCAATAATCTAAATTATTGGTACAATGTTATGTCACTAACTTGTAGTTTTGGTAATAATCTAAAATATTGGTTCGATTTTTCTGATTTATCATATAAATTTTATGGAATTTCATATAGTTTACATAAATTTCAGTTTTGTTATACATTTGGAAAATTTGGACAACGTTTGTTCAATTTTTATGTAAATTTCTTTTTTATGTGAATTAAGGAGTCACTAACTTTTAGTTTTGGTAATAATCGAAAATATTAGTTCAATTTTCATGATTTTTCATGAAAATTTTGTAATATTTCATACAGTTTCCAAACATTTCAGTCGTGTTGTGTATTTAGAAAATTGGAAAATCGATTGTTCAATTTTCCTGGTTTTTATGTAATTTCGTTCTTTGTTTATACGAATCAATTATCAAATTTGCAAATAATAAATTTTCAGAAATAGCTAACCCATACTTGTCAATGCATAAAGTAAAGTGTTTAATTTTCTCCTTTATTTAATACTGAATTATTGTCAAATTTTCAAGAGAATTAGTTTCAGGTGTACTATATACGAATCTAATATCACATTTGCAATTAATACATTTTCAGAAAATTCAGTAATAGCTAACCCATACTTATCAATGCAGAAAGCTAAATGTTTGATTATCTCCCTTATATAATACTGAAACTCTGAGAAAATTTCAGGAAAATTAGCTTCAGGTGTAGTGTATACGAATCTAATATCTAATTGGCAAATAATAAATTTCCAGAAATTTCAGTAATAGGTAACCCATACTTGTCAATGCAGAAAGTGAAGTGTACAATTTTCTCCCTTATTTAAAACTGAAACTTTGTCAAATTTTCAGGAGAATTAGTTTCAGGTGTACTTTACACGAATCTAATATCAAATTTGCAAATAATAAGTTGTTAAAAATTTCAGTAATATGTAACCCATACTTGTCAATGCAGAAATTTAAGAGTTTGATTTTCTTCTTTATTTAATACTGAAACTTTATCAAATTTTCAGGAGAATTAGTTTCAGGTGTATTGTGTACGAATCTAATATCAAATTTGCAAATAATAAATTTTCAGAAATTTCAGTAATAGCTAACCCATACTGTCAATGCAGAAATTTAAGTGTTTGATTTTATTTCTTATTTAATACTGAAACTTTATCAAATTTTCAAGAGAATTAGATTTAGGTGTACTGTATACAAATCTAACATCAAATTTGCAAATAATAAATTTTCAGAAATTTCAGTAATAGCTAACCCATACTTGTTAATGCATAAATTTAAGTGTTTAATTTTCTCCCTTATTTAATAGTGAAATGTTGTCAAATTTTCATGAGAATTAGTTTCAGGTGTACTGTACAGGAATCTATTATCAAATTTGCAAATAATAAATTTTCAGAAATTTCAGTAATAGCTAAGCGGACTTGTCAATGCAGAAAGTTAAGTGTTTAATTTTCTCCAATATTTAATACTGAAACTTTGTCAAATTTTCAGGAGAATTAGTTTCAGGTGTATTGTACACGAATCTAATATCAAATTTGCAAATCATAAATTTTCAGAAATTTCAGTCATAGCTAACCCATACTTGTCAATGACAGTACACCTTAAACTAATTCTCCTGAAAATTTGACAAAGTTTCAGTATTAAATAAGGGAGTAAATCAAACATATAACTTTCAGCATTGACAAGTATGAGTTAGCTAATACTGAAATTTCTGAAAATTTAATATTTGCAAATTTGGTATAAGAATCGTGTACAGTACACCTAAGACTAATACTACTGAAAATTTGACAAAGTTTCAGTTTTAAATAAGGGAGAAAATCAAACATATAACTTTCTGCATGGACAAGTATGGGTCATCTATTACTGAAATTTCTGATTTTTTTTTATTTGCTAATTTAATATTAGATTAGTGTACAGTACACCTTAAACTAATTCTTCTGAAAATTTGACAAAGTTTCAGTGTTAAATAAGGGAGAAAATTAAACATATAACTTTCTGCATTGACACCTAAGGGTTTAGCTATTAATGAAATTTCTGAAAATTTATTATTTACAAATTTGATAGTAGATATTATTTTATAACTACAACTCTGCATATCTGTTGAATGCTTGCCTTCAGAAATAATAATCTGCTCAATTTTTCACTGCACGTAACAACATTTGTTAAGGTTAAGCTAATCTGCTAAGTTATCAGAATTTTTGTTATCTTGAATTGTTTATACTATACTATACTATACTACACTACACTACACTACACTACACTACACTACACTACACTACACTACAATAAACTATACTATACTATACTATACTATACTATACTATACTATACTATACTATACTATACTATACTATACTATACTATACTATATTATACTATACTATATTATAATATTATTGATGATTCTTTTTTTTTCTTCACCAATATGCGTATAATTTTAATTTTACTTTAAGATTCTTTGAGAATGAAGAGTTTCCAAATGCTAACTTGTTGCTTTTTTCAAAAACAGTTCGAAATTCGAGTTACGACATGAAGTTGCGGTTTCTTATATGGAAAATGTTGGCTGTGACTTAGCTAAAAAGAGGGATTTTTCAACAATATACGACATGTGGCACCAATTCTAGATTTTCATTCTGATTTTATCAAAAATTCTTATTTTAGTAGTATATTTTTGTTGAAACTGTCCTGATTTGTCAAATTTTCAATTGTAACTGCCCCAATCTGCCAATTTTCAATCTGGCAATTTTGGTACTGCAACGTGTCAAATGTATCAAATACTAGGTTTCAGAAGTGAATATCTGTCTAATTTCAAAAAGCATATTTCGAAATTGTTAAATTTTAAACTTCACCGGTCGAAATTTGTCATATTTTACAATTTAACTATTTAAAATTATCATTTTTCTTTAGACTATTCAAAGTTTCAATTATAACTTTTCCAATTAGTCATTTTTTCTTTATACTATTCAAATTTTCAATTACAACTTGCCCAATCTGCCAAATTTCAACTGAAACTGTCATAGTGAACAGTTTCACTATGACTGAAACTGATACAAAGATCTGGCAATCTTTGTACTGCAAGTTGTTAAATATATCAAATACTTGGCTTCAAAAGTGAATATCTGTTCAATTTTCAACTGCACATTTCAAAATCTATTAGTTTTTCAAGTTCAACTGTTGATATGTTTTCTATTTTCCCATTTCATTTTATCAATCAGTAGTTTTTTTATTAAAACAGCACAAATTTGTAAAACATTCAATTGTGACTGCTCGAATCTGCCAAATTTCATCTGAAACTGTCATTGTCTGGCAATTTTAGTACTGCAACTTGTCAAATGTATCATATACTTGGCTTCAGAAGTAAATATCTATTAATTTTAAAACGCATATTTCGAAATTGTCACACTTTGAACTTCACCAGTTGAAATTTGCCATATTGTTTTCATTAATCTCTTTCAATTAGTAATTTTTCTATAAACTGACCAAGTCACCAAGTCACCAAGAAACTGTCATAGTCTGGCAATTTGTGTACTGCAACTTGTTAAATATATCAAATACTTGGCTTGAAAAGTGAATATCTGTCCATTTTTCAACTGCACATTTCAAAATCTATTAATTTTTCATGTTCAACTATCGAAATTTTCAATATTTTCCCATTTAATTCTATCAATTAGTAGATTTTTATTGAAACTGCTCAAATTTGTCAAATATTCAATTGTGACTTTTCGAATTTGCCAAATTTCAACTGAAACTACCGTAGCTTGGCAATGTTTGTACTGCAACATGTCAAATGTATCAAATACTTAGCTTCAGAAGTGAATATCTGCCTAATTTCAAGAGCCATATTTCGAAATTGTCACATTTTAAACTTCACCAGCTGAAATTTACAGCTTTTCTCATTTACCTCTATTAAATTGTTTTTCTTTTCTTGAAACTCTCGAAATTTTCAATTGTTACTATTTGAATCTACCGAATTTCAACTGAAATTGTCACATTCTGGCAATTTTCGTACTGCAACTTGTTAAATACATAATTACTTGGCTTCAGAAGTGAATATATGTCCAATTCTCAACTGCATATTTCAAAATTTATTATGTTTTCAGGTTCAACTCTCGAAATTTTCTATATATTCTCATTTCATTCTTTCAATTAGTAGATTTTTATTGAAACTGCAAAAATTTGTCAAATATTCAATTGTGACAGCTCGACAGCTCAGCAATTTTTGTTCTGTAACTTGTTAAGTCTATCAAACACTTAGTTCCTGAGGTGAAAATATGTCAAATTTTCAATTTCGTATTTCAAAATGTGTAAACATTCAACTGTCAAATGTCTTGAAATTCATCAAATTTTCTCATTCAACTCTCTACATTGATGTTTTTGTATTGAAACTATCAAAACTAGTCAAATTTTTAATTCTAACTGTCCGAATCTGCCAAACTTCTACTAAAACTATCATATTCGGGCAATTTGTGTACTGTATTTTGCAAAATTTGTAAAATGTTTAGATTCCACTGTCGAAATTTTCTATATTTTCAAATTTAACTCTATACATTTGTATTTATTTGTCTTCCCAAATCTGCTAAGTTAGTAGAATTTTTGTTATCTTGAACTGTTTAAATATATCAAGTTTTCAAATGAAACTACTGAAATCCGTCAGATTTGTATCTCTGCCTGCGAAATTAAAACATTAAATTCCATTTTTTTTGTGTACAGTGTAATTCTCAACTGTAATTTTTCAAATCTGGAAAAGTTTTGATTGCACCTGTCTAAATCTGCCAAATTTTTAATTGTACCTGCCCCAAACTGCCAAATTTCCACTAAAACTGTTATTGTCTGTAAATTTTTTAAGTGTAACTTAGCAAAACTGTTAAATTCTTGACTTCAGAAGTGAACATCTACCCAGTTTTGAACTTCATGTACAGATAGTTAACTTTTTCAATGAAATTGTCGAGATCTGAGAAATTTTTAATTTCGGCTGTGATTTTAAAACATTAAAATTCATACATTTTTCGTATAGTCAAATTTTTAATTACATTTTTTCAAATCTGTAAATGTTTTAATTGCGTCTGCTCAAATCTGTCAAATATTTAATTGTGTCTGCCACAAACTGACAAAATTCTACTAAAACTGTCATTCTCTATTTTATAACTACAACTCTGCATATCTGTTAAATACGTGCTTTCAGAAATAATAATCTGCTCAGGCGGAAAGACCACATAGGTCGAAGCCTAATAAAGATTGTCTACTACTACTAATCTGCTCAATTTTTCACTGCACGTATCAACATTTGTTAAGGTTTCAATTGCAAATGTGTGAATCAATGTCAATATCTAATAATTTTTTTCCAAATATGAAATTGTGAAAATCTGTTAAATTTTCAAATGGAATTTTTGTGTTTCCAATTGTAACTGGCCAATATTCACATGCAATGCCCATAAGGGTACAAGTACAAAACGTTGGCGTTATAAAATTATAGAAATTTATGCCTTTTTTGAACTTGTCTTAATAAACCAGCAAAATGTTAGTTTGCCGTTTTACAATTTTATAATTCAGCAGTGATGCAAAGTCGAAAATATGATATTTTGAACAAAGTTAATACTTGTTTTAATAAACCAGCAACATGTTAGTTAGGAAGTTTTACAATTTTGTAATTCAGCAGTCATACAAAGTCCAAAATATGATATTTTAAACAAAGTTAATGCTTGATTTAATAAACCAGCAAAATGGTAGTTTGAAGTTTTACAATTTTGTAATTCAACAGTCATGCAAACTCCAAAATATGATATTTTTAACAAAGTTAATACATGTTTTAATAAACCAGCAAAATGTTACTTTGAAAATCTACAATTTTGAAATTCAGCAGTCATGCGAAGTCCAAAATATGATATTTTGAACAAAGTTAATGCTGCTCTATAATATTTTAGATATTTTTGTCCAATAAGCACAGATGGAGGAGTAATACGGATTAAAGATGATTATTAAAAAAATTATGTAGCTTATATTTAGCGTTTGAAATAATTTAGTAGAATGTTGATTTAAAATACAATGCTCATAAGAGAATAACATTTTGGTATTATAATAATGACATACAATCATGCTGACTTTAAACTTTATTCAGCAGTTATACAAAGTCCAAAGTATGATATTTTGATCAAAGTTAATACTTGTTTTAATAAATCAGCAAAATGTTAGTTTGGAAGTTTTACAATTTGGTAATTCAGCATGCAAAGTCCAAAATACGATATTTTAAACAAAGTTAATACTTGTTTTAATAAACCAGCAAAATGTTAGTTTGGAAGTTTTACAATTTTGTAATTCAGCAGCCATGCAAAGTCCAAAATATGATATTTTAAACAAAGTTAATACTTGTTTTAATAAACCAGCAAAATGTTAGTTTGGAAGGTTTACAATTTGGTAATTCAGCAGCCATGCAAAGTCCAAAATATGATATTTTGAACAAAGTTAATACTTGTTTTAATAAACCAGCAAAATGTTAGTTTGGAAGTTTTACAATTTGGCAATTCAGCAGTCATGCAAAGTCCAAAATATGATATTTTGAACAAAAATAATGCTGCTTTTTAATATTTTACATATTTTTGTCTAATAAGCACAGATAGAGGAGTAATTAAAGATGATTAGTAAAAAAATAAGGTTGCTCATATTTAGCGTTTGAAATAATTTAGTAGAATGTTGATTTAAAGTGCAATGCTCATAAGAGAAAAACACTTTGGAGTTATAATAATGACATACAATCATGTTGACTTTGAACTTTGTCAGCAGTTATGCAAAGTCCAAAATATGATATTTTGAACAAAGTTAATGCTGTTTTATAATATTTTACATATTTTTGTCTAATAAGCACAGATGGAGGAGTAATTCAGATTAAGGTAATGATTATTAAAAATATAGGTAGCTCATATTTAGCGTTTGAAAGAATTTAGTAGAATGTTAAATGTTAAATTTCAAAATATTTATAAGCAGTGCTGAAAATACTGAAAACTGAAGAGTGATAAACATAGGCGTTGTAAAGGAAATCAATATCATAATTATATGGATCCTAACTGAATTTGAATTGATGTAAAACGATATATGCAACTATCTCACGTAAACAATTTAGATTCAATAATATGAAATCATAAACCACAAAGTTCAACATGGGCATAGGATATTTATCTGCCCGATGAAGACACTGTATGTCGAAACATGTCGCAGACGATACATTTTTTTTAACTCAAAACGTGCTTTATTTACCTAGTCATAACTACAAAGTTGTTTGAAATGTACATCTGGGAATTCATTTTTTTTTCAGAGGAAATAATTCCCTGATGTACATTTGAAATAACTTTGCAGTTTATGATTTCACATTAGTGAATCTATTGTTTACCTGAGATAGTTGCATATATCGTTTTACATCAGTACGAAATGAATTACATTTAATGTTTTTTATGCTTTCTCATTCGCTCTGAAATTTAAGGCTGTTTTTATGAATTATGAATTGTCAAAAATATTCAAGTCATAAATGACAAATGTGATATATTGTGGCTCTACTATTATAGCTAGATAACTGAAAAGGTTTGGAGTAATGCGCAAATTACTTTTCACGTTTCAGTTATTTACAATTTCGGACATATATTTAGTATCTACAATCGACTCATAGTTATCCACCTTTAGCATTCAAAGGTAATATACTAAAACAGTCTGCTGGGGAGATAACTCGAATTCAACCAATCCGGTCATCTGGTTATAATACTGAACCCACGATATGCGCTATAAAGTGCTGTTTCCTATTTGTTTTAATAAGCTAGCATAATGATAGTTCAAACTTTCAAAACAAGCAAAATGTTTGATATAAGTTCAAAAATTTTGTATATCAGTAGCTTGGTACCATCAAAATGTTAGTTTGAAGTTTAAAAACTTTGTAATTCAGCAGTCATGCGAACTCCAAAATTTGATGTTTATTACTAAAGCTTCTTTGATATTAATAAAACAGAAACTTATAGGAGTGGAAATAGGTACTTCAGTAGAATATTTAAATGCCATATTTCCAAATTTGTATATGCAATGCTCATGAGTGTATTGAACAAAATTATATTTTGTTGCTGGTACTTGTCTGAATGTTTGAATAAATTTAATTATTTCAGTGCTGTTGGTTGATTGCTTTGGGTCGTGCTTTCTTTACTGTGTGTGTGCGAGTTGTGTTTGGCGCTGCTGCGAGAGAAAAAAAATGTAATATTTAGTTGAGTAATGATCCAAATGCTGGCTGATTAGTAGTCCGGCCGTGGTGGCCGGCGATATTAAGGGTGCAACTTGAAATAAGGCGGGAAATAATGAGTTCCGGACGTGACGTCATTATAACCGGAACCCGTTATTTATATCTTCTTATTTCGCCTCCCGCGAGGGCCGAAAATTAACACGCCGGTCTGGTTTTTGCTGATTAACTAGACTCGCGGAGAATATCTATTGTAAAGTCCCCCTGTAAGACAGGCGCACCGTGTAATTAAAAACGATGGAGAAATATTAAGTCCCGAGGACGAGACGCGGGGAATAGCAAAGAAGAGTTTCTGCATCGGGCGGAATGTACGCGGAGGAATAAAGGAGGAATAAAGGAGGCAACAATGTGCAAATCGGCCGGGGCAGTGGTAAAAAATGCGAATGGTAACGACTCGATTGATATGCACGCTTGGTGCGGCTATTTTAAATATTCCAATGCCGAAAGGGCAACCAGACAAAACTAGCGTCCAGTATGACAAAAAGCGGTCGCGCTACTTCTGATTGATAGGTGACAGATCCACTAGACATGTGGTAAAAAAGCGCGGGCACCAACCTGTCCTCCGAGTCCTCAGGAGTCCCTCTTCGCTCGGCGAACGCAAGAAGCGGACGCGATTCAGGCCAACAATCGACTAATTAAGAACCGACGGCTTTGCATAACCGAAAATCACGCGCAAGAAGAAAAACTGCAGTCCTCCATCACCGCCCAACCATCGCTCGCGCAGACATCTGCTGACCTTTCCGCGAGGAATCGCGGTACAGTTACGTATTAATTATACATTTTGCATCGGACATACCTCAAAGTTTCTCACACGAAGAACGCGGCCCATGTTAATACGCGAACACACACAAAAAAATGTATGAATCATGAGCCAATGCTCAATTTATGCGCTACTATATATTTAGATGTGCCATAGATTATGAATTATTAAGCCACAAATTAACAGTTTTAGAATTTGTGTTAAAACCGTAACTTGAAATTTGCCACATAAAATAAGGCAAAATTTTCTAAATTTTACAAATTATCAAATTTGCAAATAATAAATGTTCAGAAATTTCAGTAATAGCTAACCCATACTTGTCAATGCAGAAAGTTATATGTTTGATTTACTCCCTTATTTAATACTGAACCTTAGTCAAATTTTGACTAGTATTTTCTCCCTTATTTAATACTGAAACTTTGTCAAATTTACAGAAGTATTAGTTCAAGGTGTATTGTACATGAATCTAATATCAAATTTGGAAATAATAAATTTTCAGAAATTTCAGTAATAGCTAACCCATACTGGTCAATTCAGAAAGTTGAATGAAGACATGAAGATATGACTTCAAACTTTTCTATGCTTTTGCTATTATGCTATTTTGCATAAATTTATAGAAACTGTTCAAAATGTTTCAAAATATTAGAAGAATTGAGAAAAAAAATATCGAAAAACATAAAATGGCAACCTATTTTTCATAATGCTAAAGTTTAGTGCTGTCATCAAAACCAGCATTGCTTACCATTATTTTGGAATTTAGCATTAAACATTCTACTAAATTAAAACTACTAAACTTGATATTTAAATATTGTAATTATAGTTTGAAGATATTGGAATTGAAAATTTTGAAGGTATTGGCATTGAAACTATTAAAGATATTGGCAATGAAAATATTAAAGATATTGTCATTGAAGATATTGAAGATATTGTCATTGAAATTGACAATTATTTTGGAATTTAACATTTAACATTCTACTAAATTAAAAACTACTAAACTTGATATTTATATATTGTAATTATAGTTTGAAGATATTGGCATTGAAAATTTGGAAGGTATTGGCATTGAAAATATTTGCAATGAAAATATTGAAGATATTGTCAATGAAGATATTGTCATTGAAGATATTATTGAACATTGATAAATGCTTATAAAGTTATTTATATAATAACAATGATAATAATTTAAGGTTGTTGTAATTGATAATAAATATTTACCGGTAAGTACTCAATTACAACAACCTTAAATATTAACTGGTATTAATTAACAGGTGTTATGGATAAAACCCTAAATTTAATAATAATAATGATAATAATAATATACAGAATGCGAAATAATAATACTAGATCGATTAGAAATATACTATATAGATTATGTAGAAAACCATACAATGCAGTAGTCGCTACAGTTAAAATTATTGTGCTAGCAAAATGGATTTATTGTATGGACACAACGTATTGACTTCGTTCATGACTTTCAGATGTCTAACTTGATATTTATGACTTCAAATTTTTCTATGCTTTTGCTATTGTGATATTTTGCATAAATTCATATAAACTGGCAAAAATTTGCAAAAATATTGCGATGGGAGAAAAAATAGTATGTTCGGTTCGCACATGAAGCCGGCCTCTTCGGCTTGCTGTCCTCGCCTGATGCCTCGGACATCAATTGCCACAGCAGCCGGGAATATATCACTTTCTGTACTAATTGCACCAAGTACAATACCAAGTACCTATTTATATGTTACTGAAGATGGTCGCATCGCGTTCGAAATGTGCATTTAATTAGTAAATGTGAAAAGGGGCTAATGTGTGTCATTCAATTATTTCTCCTATCACAAGTTCAAAGTAAAACTAACTTCCTGTACTAACCACATAATATTCTATTTCTTATATCTTCCATATTTTTACGAAATTTGCAAAAATATTGCGATGGGAGAAAAAATCGTGCGGTTTTTTCATGAAGTCGGCCTCTTTGGCTGGCTATCCTCGACTGATGCCTCGGACATCAATTGCCACATCGACCGGGAATATATCACTTTCTGTACTAATTGCACCAAGCACAATACCAAGTGCTTATTTATATGTTACTGAAGATGGTCGCATCGCGTTCGAAATGTGCATTTAATTAGTAAATGTGGAAAGGGGTTAATGTGTGTCATTCAATTATTTCTCCTTTCACAAGCTCAATGTAAAACTAACTTCCTATACTAACCACATAATATACTATTTCTTAGATCTTCCATATTTTTACGAAATTTGCAAAAATATTGCGATGGCAGAAAAAATAGTATGTGACTTCGTACGAAATTTACGAAATTTGCAAAAATATTGCGATGGGAGAAAAAATAGTATGTGCGGTTCGTACATGAAGCCGGCCTCTTTGGCTTGCTGTCCTCGCTTGATGCCTCGGACATCAACTGCCACATCGACCGGGAATATATCACTTTCTGTACTAATTGCACCAAGTACAATACGAAGTACCTATTTATATGTTACTGAAGATGGTCGCATCGCGTTCGAAATGTGCATTTAATTAGTAAATGTGGAAAGGAGTTAATGTGTGTCATTCAATTATTTCTCCTTTCACAAGCTCAAAGTAAAACTAACTTCCTATACTAACCACATAATATACTATTTCTTAGATATTCCATATTTTTACGAAATTTGCAAAAATATTGCGATGGGAGAAAAAATAGTATGTCACTTCGTACGAAATTTACGAAATTTGCAAAAATATTGCGATGGGAGAAAAAATAGTATGTGCGGTTCGTACATGAAGTGGGCCTCTTCGGCTTGCTGTCCCCGCCTGATGCCTCGGACATCAATTGCCACACCGACCGGGAATATATCACTTTCTGTACTAATTGCACCAAGTACAATACCAAGTACCTATTTATATGTTACTGAAGATGGTTCCATCGCGTTCGAAATGTGCATTTAATTAGTAAATGTGAAAAGGGGTTAATGTGTGCCATCCAATTATTTCTCCTTTCACAAGCTCAAAGTAAAACTAACTTCCTATACTAACCACATAATATACTATTCCTTAGATCTTCCATATTTTTACGAAATTTGCAAAAATATTGCGATGGGAGAAAAAATCGTGCGGTTTGTTCATGAAGTCGGCCTCTTCGGCTTGCTGTCCTCGCCTGATGCCTCGGACATCAATTGCCAAATCGACCGGGAATATATCACTTTCTGTATTAATTGCACCAAGTACAATACCAAGTACCCAGTTATATGTTACTGAAGATGGTCGCATCGCGTTCGAAATGTGCATTTAATTAGTAAATGTGAAAAGGGGTTAATGTGTGTCATCCAATTATTTCTCCTTTCACAAGCTCAAAGTAAAACTAACTTCCTCTACTAACCACATAATATACTATTTCTTAGATCTTCCATATTTTTACGAAATTTGCAAAAATATTGCGATGGGAGAAAAACTAGTATGTGCGGTTCTCGTACATGAAGTCGGCCTCTTCGGCTTGCTGTCCTCGCCTGATGCCTCGGACATCAATTGCCACATCGACCGGGAATATATAACTTTCTGTACTAATTACACCAAGTACAATACCAAGTACCTAGTTATATGTTACTGAAGATGGTCGCATCGCGTTCGAAATGTGCATTTAATTAGTAAATGTTGAAAGAGGTTAATGTGTATCATTCAATTATTTCTCCTTTCACAAGCTCAAAGTAAAACTAACTTCCTATACTAACCCCATAATATACTATTTCTTATATCTTCCATATTTTTACGAAATTTGCAAAAATATTGCGATGGGAGAAAAAATCGTGCGGTTTGTTCATGAAGTCGGCCTCTTTGGCTTGCTGTCCTCGCTTGATGCCTCGGACATCAACTGCCACATCGACCGGGAATATATCACTTTCTGTACTAATTGCACCAAGTACAATACGAAGTACCTATTTATATGATACTGAAGATGGTCGCATCGCGTTCGAAATGTGCATTTAATTAGTAAATGTGAAAAGGGGTTAATGTGTGTCATTCAATTATTTCTCCTTTCACAAGCTCAAAGTAAAACTAGCTTCCTATACTAACCACATAATATACTATTTCTTAGATCTTCCATATTTTTACGAAATTTGCAAAAATATTGCGATGGGAGAAAAACTAGTATGTGCGGTTCTCGTACATGAAGTCGGCCTCTTCGGCTTGCTGTCCTCGCCTGATGCCTCGGACATCAATTGCCACATCGACCGGGAATATATAACTTTCTGTACTAATTACACCAAGTACAATACCAAGTACCTAGTTATATGTTACTGAAGATGGTCGCATCGCGTTCGAAATGTGCATTTAATTAGTAAATATGAAAAGGGGTTAATGTGTGTCATCCAATTATTTCTCCTTTCACAAGCTCAAAGTAAAACTAGCTTCCTATACTAACCACATAATATACTATTTCTTAGATCTTCCATATTTTTACGAAATTTGCAATAATGTTGCGATGGGAAAAAAAATAGTATGTGACTTCGTACGAAATTTACGAAATTTGCAAAAATATTGCGATTGGAGAAAAAATAGTATGTGACTTCGTACGAAATTTACGAAATTTGCAAAAATATTGCGATGTGAGAAAAAATAGTATGTGCGGTTCGTACATGAAGTCGGCCTCTTCGGCTTGCTGTCCTCGCCTGATACCTCGGACATCAATTGCCACATCAGCCGGGAATATATCACTTTCTTTACTAATTGCACCAAGCACAATACCAAGTAACTAGTTATATGTTACTGAAGATGGTCGCATCGCGTTCGAAATGTGCATTTAATTAGTAAATGTGAAAAGGGGTTAATGTGTGTCATTCAATTATTTCTCCTTTCACAAGCTCAAAGTAAAACTAGCTTCTTATACTAACCACATAATATACTATTTCTTATATCTTCCATATTTTTACGAAATTTGCAAAAATGTTGCGATGGGAGAAAAAATAGTATGTGACTTCGTACGAAATTTACGAAATTTGCAAAAATATTGCGATGGGAGAAAAAATAGTATGTGCGGTTCGTACATGAAGTCGGCCTCTTCGGCCGACTGCCTCGCCTGATGCCTCGGACATCAATTGTCACATCAGCCGGGAATATATCACTTTCTGTACTAATTGCACCAAGTACAATACCAAGTACCTATTTATATGTTACTGAAGATGGTCGCATCGCGTTCGAAATGTGCATTTAATTAGTAAATGTGAAAAGGGGTTAATGGGTGTCATTCAATTATTTCTCCTTTCACAAGCTCAAAGTAAAACTAACTTCCTATACTAACCCGATAATATACTATTTCTTAGATATTCCATATTTTTACGAAATTTGCAAAAATATTGCGATGGGAGAAAAAATAGTATGTGACTTCGTACGAAATTTGCAAAAATATTGCGATGGGAGAAAAAATAGTATGTGCGGTTCGTACATGAAGTCGGCCTCTTCGGCTTGCTGTCCTCGCCTGATGCCTCGGACATCAATTGCCACATCAGCCGGGAATGTATCACTTTCTGTATTAATTGCACCAAGCGCAATACCAAGTGCTTATTGATATGTTACTGAAGATGTATGAAGATGTTTATGATAATCGTATTAACGGTATTAACGTAAGGTTGTTGCACGTTAGCCCTAATCGTCTTCACTTTGCGGTCATTGGAGGATTGTAAGAGTTAAACCCTTGTAACGTTGTTGGGCTTCGCTCGTGGTTTTCTTTGTCTCAGTTTCAATGCAGAATTGCACGAATTTGAAAACGAGTCTAGGTTTATGCCCGATATTCGATTCCGCGTCAACATCGAGGATTTCCTTGGGGTTTCCGTTTTTTTTTGCCCTGGTTGGTCGCACGATTCAATTTCGGTCGCATAATCGGCTGCAAAATTTAATACTCCCGCTCCGGAGGCGATGATGCTGCTCCAAGATAACGAGGAGGTGGTGGGTATTGTTCGGTTCCCGGACGGAATGAATGGCAGAGCCACTCCATTAATTATCCTGGTGATCACGAGCGGGAGCCGCGCCGTATCAGCGCCAGCATCTCCAAGACATCGCCACCTACATAACCCCGCACTGGCCTCGCCGGATAACGATAAGGATGGCCGTCGTAAAGAACAATCCACGTACGGACCATCAAATATTAGTTATGAACCAGGCGACGTCAACAGTTACGAAAGACACATTTTCATGACACAAATCTAGATTTAAAAAAAAACGACAACTGTGCCTTATTTTATGAAAACAATTGACATGGGTATAAATTATCAGCACTAATAATTTGATTAACACCTGAGGCTCAGTGCTTTGTTTACTGCAAGACGAAATAATGTATTACATTACATCCTGGTATTGATTAATTTAATGTTTTAATTGCTGTATGTAAATTTCGTGTTGCTTTATATGGTGATTACTTGCGCGTTCCGTTGGGAGCGCCTCCAAATTGCTCTATCCAAAAAAAAAGGCGCATTTGCATAATCCACGGTAATCTGTTTATTAATACACAGGTAGCACGGGCGTTTTGTATATTAACAAGAGGCCATTATTTACTTATGCGGGTATAATTACGCATTTATATGAATAATCAGCGCAATAAATTAGCGGGTCTTGATTTATACTAATCAGCACCTAAACGTTTTTTATCGGGCGCAGGCATGAGGGATGGGTCAGTGCGGGAATGTATCAATTACCCACCGTCCGGATGACACCGGTAATGCAATTTGCGTTTCCGCGAAATATTCAAATGGGCGAATATCAGTCGGCATGGAAGTCGTTACCGGGCGCGGTTATGCCCCTTTAAGTATAGAGCGTTTAAGATAGATGACGGCAGGAGATATTCCACGACTGTCTCCGGTTAATTACAATGCGATACACTCTGAGACATTTCGCAGCGGCGAGGACGAATGCGCTTATACGGTGAACGTGCAATTACTGGTTTTTATGGTTAATCAGTAATCACTATTTATAATCTTTTCTTATTATGCATTATTGCCGTTCGGATGCATAAAGTATCGCCGGGGCACGTCGATGTATGTCCTGGTGCCGTATTAATCGTCCACACATCTATCCGGGCCCCACCTGCTCAAACTGTTATATCATCGAAACCACCACTCGAAAATTTACAGCACAAGACATTCCCCACAAACTTATTTACATAAAAAATATTAATAATCACGTCAAATTGCCCAAAAGTAACAATCAAATAATCCAAACACAGAATAAAACGCAAGTTCTCATTTGTTAATACGACAAGAAGTCGAAACTTAAGTCATGAATTATTCACGAGAATAAATTACAGAAAACTTACAAGCATACAGGATTTATAACTGGAGTATGATCTGGAGTATGAATTAGGTCAAAATCCCATAGCACCAACTTGAAAATCGCGAAATTAAAAAAAAAGCGTAATTCGGAATTATTGTTTAGTTCATTTGAAAGTAAACGATTAAAGTGTTTACTTAGTCTTGCAGTGAACTTTTCATTTTTCGAAAAAAATTTCATTAAAGGTATTGAAATAATTTCACAGCTGTACTAATACAGTCGGCTTAATGTTACAAGGTTGTATGTGCAAATTTGTAAATTTGGGAATAAAGATTTAAAACGTATCTGCTATTACAGAAAATGATATATTGTGAACGATTAAAGTGTTTACTTAGTCTTACAGTAAACTTTTCATTTTTCGAAAATTTTCTCATGTAAGTTATTGAAATTATTTCGCAGCTGTACTAATACCGTCGGCTTAATGTTACAAGGTTGTATGTGCAAATTTGTAAATTTGGGACTATAGATTTAAAACGTATCTGCTATTACAGAAAATGATATATTGTGAACGATTAAAGTGTTTACTTAGTCTTACAGTAAACTTTTTATTTTTCGAAAATTTTCTCATGTAAGGTATTGAAATTATTTCGCAGCTGTACTAATACCGTCGGCTTAATGTTACAAGGTTGTATGTGCAAATTTGTAAATTTGGGAATGAAGATTTAAAACGTATCTGCTATTACAGAAAATGATATATTGTGAACGATTAAAGTGTTTACTTAGTCTTACAGTAAACTTTTCATTTTTCGAAAAAAATTTCATTAAAGGTATTGAAATAATTTCACAGCTGTACTAATACAGTCGGCTTAATGTTACAAGGTTGTATGTGCAAATTTGTAAATTTGGGAATGAAGATTTAAAACGTATCTGCTATTACTGAAAATGATATATTGTGAACGATTAAAGTGTTTACTTAGTCTTACAGTAAACTTTTCATTTTTCGAAAATTTTCTCATGTAAGGTATTGAAATTATTTCGCAGCTGTACTAATACCGTCGGCTTAATGTTACAAGGTTGTATGTGCAAATTTGTAAATTTGGGACTATAGATTTAAAACGTATCTTCTATTACAGAAAATGATATATTGTGAACGATTAAAGTGTTTACTTAGTCTTACAGTAAACTTTTCATTTTTCGAAAAAAATTTCATTAAAGGTATTGAAATAATTTCACAGCTGTACTAATACAGTCGGCTTAATGTTACAAGGTTGTATGTGCAAATTTGTAAATTTGGGAATGAAGATTTAAAACGTATCTGCTATTACTGAAAATGATATATTGTGAACGATTAAAGTGTTTACTTAGTCTTACAGTAAACTTTTCATTTTTCGAAAATTTTCTCATGTAAGGTATTGAAATTATTTCGCAGCTGTACTAATACCGTCGGCTTAATGTTACAAGGTTGTATGTGCAAATTTGTAAATTTGGGAATGAAGATTTAAAACGTATCTGCTATTACAGAAAATGATATATTGTGAACGATTAAAGTGTTTACTTAGTCTTACAGTAAACTTTTCATTTTTCGAAAAAAAATTCATTAAAGGTATTGAAATAATTTCACAGCTGTACTAATACAGTCGGCTTAATGTTACAAGGTTGTATGTGCAAATTTGTAAATTTGGGAATGAAGATTTAAAACGTATCTGCTATTACTGAAAATGATATATTGTGAACGATTAAAGTGTTTACTTAGTCTTACAGTAAACTTTTCATTTTTCGAAAAAAATTTCATTAAAGGTATTGAAATAATTTCACAGCTGTACTAATACAGTCGGCTTAATGTTACAAGGTTGTATGTGCAAATTTGTAAATTTGGGAATGAAGATTTAAAACGTATCTGCTATTACTGAAAATGATATATTGTGAACGATTAAAGTGTTTACTTAGTCTTACAGTAAACTTTTCATTTTTCGAAAATTTTCTCATGTAAGGTATTGAAATTATTTCGCAGCTGTACTAATACCGTCGGCTTAATGTTACAAGGTTGTATGTGCAAATTTGTAAATTTGGGACTATAGATTTAAAACGTATCTTCTATTACAGAAAATGATATATTGTGAACGATTAAAGTGTTTACTTAGTCTTACAGTAAACTTTTCATTTTTCGAAAAAAATTTCATTAAAGGTATTGAAATAATTTCACAGCTGTACTAATACAGTCGGCTTAATGTTACAAGGTTGTATGTGCAAATTTGTAAATTTGGGAATGAAGATTTAAAACGTATCTGCTATTACTGAAAATGATATATTGTGAACGATTAAAGTGTTTACTTAGTCTTACAGTAAACTTTTCATTTTTCGAAAATTTTCTCATGTAAGGTATTGAAATTATTTCGCAGCTGTACTAATACCGTCGGCTTAATGTTACAAGGTTGTATGTGCAAATTTGTAAATTTGGGACTATAGATTTAAAACGTATCTTCTATTACAGAAAATGATATATTGTGAACGATTAAAGTGTTTACTTAGTCTTACAGTAAACTTTTCATTTTTCGAAAAAAATTTCATTAAAGGTATTGAAATAATTTCACAGCTGTACTAATACAGTCGGCTTAATGTTACAAGGTTGTATGTGCAAATTTGTAAATTTGGGAATGAAGATTTAAAACGTATCTGCTATTACTGAAAATGATATATTGTGAACGATTAAAGTGTTTACTTAGTCTTACAGTAAACTTTTCATTTTTCGAAAATTTTCTCATGTAAGGTATTGAAATTATTTCGCAGCTGTACTAATACCGTCGGCTTAATGTTACAAGGTTGTATGTGCAAATTTGTAAATTTGGGACTATAGATTTAAAACGTATCTTCTATTACAGAAAATGATATATTGTGAACGATTAAAGTGTTTACTTAGTCTTACAGTAAACTTTTCATTTTTCGAAAAAAATTTCATTAAAGGTATTGAAATAATTTCACAGCTGTACTAATACAGTCGGCTTAATGTTACAAGGTTGTATGTGCAAATTTGTAAATTTGGGAATGAAGATTTAAAACGTATCTGCTATTACTGAAAATGATATATTGTGAACGATTAAAGTGTTTACTTAGTCTTACAGTAAACTTTTCATTTTTCGAAAATTTTCTCATGTAAGGTATTGAAATTATTTCGCAGCTGTACTAATACCGTCGGCTTAATGTTACAAGGTTGTATGTGCAAATTTGTAAATTTGGGACTATAGATTTAAAACGTATCTTCTATTACAGAAAATGATATATTGTGAACGATTAAAGTGTTTACTTAGTCTTACAGTAAACTTTTCATTTTTCGAAAAAAATTTCATCAAAGGTATTGAAATAATTTCACAGCTGTACTAATACAGTCGGCTTAATGTTACAAGGTTGTATGTGCAAATTTGTAAATTTGGGAATGAAGATTTAAAACGTATCTGCTATTACTGAAAATGATATATTGTGAACGATTAAAGTGTTTACTTAGTCTTACAGTAAACTTTTCATTTTTCGAAAATTTTCTCATGTAAGGTATTGAAATTATTTCGCAGCTGTACTAATACCGTCGGCTTAATGTTACAAGGTTGTATGTGCAAATTTGTAAATTTGGGAATGAAGATTTAAAACGTATCTGCTATTACAGAAAATGATATATTGTGAACGATTAAAGTGTTTACTTAGTCTTACAGTAAACTTTTCATTTTTCGAAAAAAAATTCATTAAAGGTATTGAAATAATTTCACAGCTGTACTAATACAGTCGGCTTAATGTTACAAGGTTGTATGTGCAAATTTGTAAATTTGGGACTATAGATTTAAAACGTATCTGCTATTACAGAAAATGATATATTGTGAACGATTAAAGTGTTTACTTAGTCTTACAGTGAACTTTTCATTTTTCGAAAAAAATTTCATTAAAGGTATTGAAATAATTTCACAGCTGTACTAATACAGTCGGCTTAATGTTACAAGGTTGTATGTGCAAATTTGTAAATTTGGGAATAAAGATTTAAAACGTATCTGCTATTACAGAAAATGATATATTGTGAACGATTAAAGTGTTTACTTAGTCTTACAGTAAACTTTTCATTTTTCGAAAATTTTCTCATGTAAGGTATTGAAATTATTTCGCAGCTGTACTAATACCGTCGGCTTAATGTTACAAGGTTGTATGTGCAAATTTGTAAATTTGGGACTATAGATTTAAAACGTATCTGCTATTACAGAAAATGATATATTGTGAACGATTAAAGTGTTTACTTAGTCTTACAGTAAACTTTTCATTTTTCGAAAATTTTCTCATGTAAGGTTTTGAAATTATTTCGCAGCTGTACTAATATCGTCGGCTTAATGTTACAAGGTTGTATGTGCAAATTTGTAAATTTGGGAATGAAGATTTAAAACGTATCTGCTATTACTGAAAATGATATATTGTGAACGATTAAAGTGTTTACTTAGTCTTACAGTAAACTTTTCATTTTTCGAAAATTTTCTCATGTAAGGTATTGAAATTATTTCGCAGCTGTACTAATACCGTCGGCTTAATGTTACAAGGTTGTATGTGCAAATTTGTAAATTTGGGACTATAGATTTAAAACGTATCTGCTATTACAGAAAATGATATATTGTGAACGATTAAAGTGTTTACTTAGTCTTACAGTAAACTTTTCATTTTTCGAAAAAAATTTCATTAAAGGTATTGAAATAATTTCACAGCTGTACTAATACAGTCGGCTTAATGTTACAAGGTTGTATGTGCAAATTTGTAAATTTGGGAATGAAGATTTAAAACGTATCTGCTATTACTGAAAATGATATATTGTGAACGATTAAAGTGTTTACTTAGTCTTACAGTAAACTTTTCATTTTTCGAAAATTTTCTCATGTAAGGTATTGAAATTATTTCGCAGCTGTACTAATACCGTCGGCTTAATGTTACAAGGTTGTATGTGCAAATTTGTAAATTTGGGAATGAAGATTTAAAACGTATCTGCAATTACAGAAAATGATATATTGTGCACTGTAAATAGATATGTTTTAGCACAGATTCCTAATGATCCGATTTGATATGATCCTAATGATAACCTTCCAGGAAGTTGAAAGGTCCCATCTTGAAAACTTAGAGGCTTTTAACACTGTAGACCTAAACATTAAAAAAAATTACATGCAACCTTGTAACACTAAGGCCCGTATCTATAGTCCGTACTTGAGCTTGAGTTCGATTCAAGTCGTATATTTGGTTGCGTTTGGTGCATAAAAGTATATAGAAAATACGCAACCAAATATACGCCTTGAGTCGAACTCAAGTTCAAGTACGGACTATAGATACGGGCCTTGAGCCCGTATCTATAGTCCCTACTTGAACTTGAGTCCGATTCAAGTCGTATATTTGGTTGCGTTTGGTGCATAAATGTCTATAGAAAATACGCAACCAAACATACGACTTGCGTCGAACTCAAGCTCAAGTACAAACTATATATACGGGCCTAAGCCGACGATATGATAAAATAAAAATTCAAAAAGTAGGCTTACCATTCAAAATTTTTAAGTTGGCCTTGAAATGACCTTGAGAGTCAACGTCAAGGTCAACTTCAAAATCATCATCAGATGTCCCCCTTATAGCCATACAACTTTTGTTAGGGTCAATTTTCCCTATCGAACATACCTTCGGAATTATATACTTGCATTGATTAAAATGGCCTACCCTGTATATTTTATTTAAAGATTTTACATAATATTGACTATCTAACCGGAAAAACATATGTGGTTCAAGTAGAAATTATTAGTCTCTTGGATATTTAAGACGAAAATTCTGTATAAGAGAATGATTTTTATACATAATTTTTTTTTAATAAATTTCATTTTTCACTCCTGGTGGATGCGCCGGGCGTTGCAATAATTCCATTTTGCTAGCACAATAATTTTAACTATAGCGACTACTGCATTGTATGGTTTTCTACATAATCCATGTCTAATAATATACCGGGTGTTCATTTCAAAACTAGCCAGTCTCAATAACTTTTGAATGCAAGTTAACTTGATAAAAACAAAAAACACGTCGATTGATTTTTGGAGGGGGAAGTTTAAAAACAACGTCAAATAAATTTTAGGTGTTACCCCCTCCCCCCTAGCCACCCCCACTTTGAAATTTCAAATGGCACCCCCCACCTTGCGATACCTCATTTTAAAGCTTTAAAAAAACCTAATCCAGTGGCGTAATAAAAAAAGATTTTTGTCGATTCGTTTTGGAAAAAATAAATAAATACGAAAAAATCCGAAACAATTTATATTGAACAAATTTAAGTTCCTTTCAATGAAACAAAAATAGAACAAATTGAACCAGTTTTCGGGGCAAATCTTAAAAACCATGGTAATTGAATATAAAATATTACCCCCTCCCCCTTGCGACTTTCACTTTTCTTACAAATTTTAAATTACACCTCTTTGTTGTGACACCTTGATTTAAGCTTTAAACAAATACAATCAAGAGGTGTAACAAACATATATTTACGTTAGCAAGTTTTCAAAAGCAAAATATATTTTTCAAAAATAAATTATGCTGACTTTCGTTTTAGGAGTAACCAGTCTCAATAAGTTGTCAATTTTACTAAATAAACACGTCGATGTAGTTTAACATTTGTTCTATTTTTGTTTCATTGAAATGAACTTAAATTTGTTCAATATAAATTGTTTCGGATTTTTTCTTATTTATTTATTTTTTCCAAAACGAATCGACAAAAATCTTTTTTTATTACGCCACTGGATTAGGTTTTTTTAAAGCTTTAAAATGAGGTATCGCAAGGTGGGGGGTGCCATTTGAAATTTCAAAGTGGGGGGGGCTAGGGGGGAGGGGGTAACACCTAAAATTTATTTGACGTTGTTTTTAAACTTCCCCCTCCAAAAATCAATCGACGTGTTTTTTGTTTTTATCAAGTTAACTTGCATTCAAAAGTTATTGAGACTGGCTAGTTTTGAAATGAACACCCGGTATATCTAATGCTATTTGTGTGTTTTCTTTTGTTGTTTTGTTGAAATTTTGTATAATAAATTTATAGCGTTTTTTGCAAATAAATATTCTTTATTATTATTATCTATATAGTATATTTCTAATCGATCTAGTTTTATTATTTCGCATACTATATACAGGGTGTTAATACTAAGTTGTAACACCCGAAAATGGCAGTTAGAATTCACTGAAACAAACAACTTTTCTTTGTTCAAATTTTTGAATTGGAGCCCAAGTTCATAGTTATTGGCGTTCTTTTGTTTTTCGAAAAATCGCCATTACTCCCTTATTTTAAGGAATATTTAAAAAATACAAAAACGTTCAACATGCGTTTCCGGTTCTCTAAAACATTTGTATTTGCAATTATTTTCTATTTTATCCAATAACAAAATGGCGACCGATCAAAAATTTCAAAGAAAGATATTTTGAAAATCAATCGATCGATTTTTGAAAATAAAACATTTATAAAATTCTTGGACTATTTTATAACATTTGTCTGTAACATTTTTTTCCATCTGTCCAAAAAAAGTTTTTATTCAAATTGAGTTACAAGATAAATTTTAACAAACAGGTCAACATGATTTTTTTTTTTCAAACAAATATTTTGAGACCATTTTCAAGTTTCCATTTGTCTCCGTTTTGAAGTTATGACGCTAGAGCCATTTTTTTTAAATGCATCCTATATTTTTTATTATTGATTTTGATAGTACTTTTTAATATGTTTTCATCAACATGACATTTTCAATATGTAACACTAGAACAAAATTGAGAAAAAGTGCGTTAAAGTAAAACTATTAAAGTACTATTTCAATGCTCGAATGCATCTATACCTTTTCAAGTTCAAATTGAGACCAATCAATTTCAAATTGAGACCAATCAAGTGCAAATTGAGACCAATCAATTTCAAATTGAGACTAAACAAAATCAAGTTGACACTAAACAATATCAAGTTGTCATAATAAATTGTATTTGTTTACTCTCAAGTTGATATTGTTTAGTGTCAACTTGATTTTCTTTAGTCTCAATTTGAAATTGATTCGCATCAATTTGAACTTGATTGGTCTCAATTTGAAATTGATTAGTCTCAATTTGAAATTGATTGGTCTCAATTTGAACTTGATTGGTCTCAATTTGAACTCTGAACTGAATTCGATGTCGAAAGACCGCACAGATATTGAGGAGAACTTTTCTAATTTTGTTTTAACTGACGTTGTTTTGAATGGTAACTAGATGCATTCTGCACATTGAAATATGTATTTAATAGTTTTACTTTAACCTTTTTATCAATATTTTTCAAATGTTACATATTGAAAATGTTATGTTATTGAAAACATAATAAAAAGTACTATCAAAATCTATAATAAAAAATATAGGTTGTCGTTTAAAAAATGGCTCTGACGTCATAACTTCAAAACGGAGAGAGATAGTAAAATGAAAATGGTCTCAACATATTTGATTGAAAAAGAATTATTTTGATCTGTTGAAGCATTTTTCAAAAATATATACAGGGGAAAAAATAAAGCCAGGTCTTAATACTTTATGCGTTAAATGTATAAATATATTTATAAGCATTTGTCAACGTTCAACAATATCTTCAAGTACAATATCTTCAATAACTTCAATATTTACAATACCAATATCTTCAATACTTTCAATGCCAATATCTTCAATACTTTAAATGCCAATATCTTCAGTATTTTCCAACCCAATACATTCCATATTTTCAATGCCAATATCTTCAAACTATAAATAATTACAATATTTAAATGTCAAGTTTAACAGTTTTCAATTTAGTAGAATGTTGAATGCTAAATTACAAAATAATTGTAAGCAACGCTGGTTTTTATGGGAGCTCTAAACTTTAGCATTATGAAAAATAAGTTTTAGCCATTTTTTTTCTATTGTTTTTTTATCATTTGTTCTAAAATTTAAGACAGTTTATATGAATTTATGCAAAGTAGCACAATAGCAAAAACATAGAAAAATTTGAAGTCATAAATATCAAATTAGACATCTGAAAGTCATGAACGAAGTCAAAACGTTGTGTAATAATCCTCTAAAAAGAATAAAAATATTAAAATATTAACAATTATCTTTGATGAAAGTTTATCATGAAATTTTTATGAGAAACTATGAAAACTATGAGAAAAGCATCACCTAAAGATTGACAATGCCTAACAACAATACTTTGCTGCAACAATTTAACAAATCATAGTTCGAAAAAACTTAAATTTCGTGTTTGGATGATTATAAGATTATGTATAAAAGCATTACAATTGATATTACTCTCATCTAACTTCTTCATCAACAGCAAAAGACTAAAAAAAATTAATACAATAGTTTATTAAAAGCCTAATTCCAAACTTCAAAAGTTCACTTTCAAAGAAAACTAAGCAATCGCTCGTACCATGAATATGCAATTGATGCTAATCATCGTCACAATCATAGCATACCTTTCTTGAAACAAGTGAAAGTCACTGGATTGTAATGATCAAATAATTAACTAGGATCACATGTAGGTATATGGTGACCAAACAATTGACGGTCATTCGATTCGAATCACAATCGCTTGTACCATGAAGATGCAATTGATGCTAATATTCGTGACAATCGTGCATACCATGATGAAAGTCACTAAATTGCAGTGATCAAATAATTAACTAGCATCACATGTATATGGTGACCAAACAATTGACGGTCATTCGATTCGAATCACAATCGCTCGTACCACGAAGATGCAATTGATGCTAATCTTCGTCACAATCGTGCATACCATGATGAAACAAGCGAAAGTCACTAGATTGCAGTGATCAAATAATTAACTAGGATACCGTGTAGGTATATGGTGACCAAATAAGTGACGGTCATTCGATTTGAATCACAATCGCTCGTACATGAGGAAGCAATTGAAGCTCTGATTCACCATAATCGCGCATTCCATGATGGAACAGTTGAAACTCACTTGGCTGCCACGATTCAATAGTTGACTGTGATCACACATATATGTGATGAAAAAATTGACGGCCATTCGATTCCAATCACAATCGCTGGTACCATGACAAAGCAATTGGAGCTCATCTTCATCACACTTCGAATCACAATCGCTCGTACCATAAGAAAGCAATTGAAGATCTTATTCACCAGAATCGCGCATTCCATGATAAAACAGTTGAAACTCACTTGGCTGCCACGATTAAATAGTTGACTGTGATTACACGTATACTTGATCAAAAAAATGAAAAATTATGATCTTCATCACAATCGCGTATACGATGATGAAACAATTGAAACTCACTTGACTGCAATGATCGAATAATTGAGTGCTATCACACGCATACACGATCAAATAAGTGAGTGTCGTCAGATTCAAATAACAACCGTCTAAATAGTTGATGATCATTTTCATCACAATTGCGCATACATGATCAAACAATTGGGGGTCATTAGAATCAAATAACAATCGCGCCAAATAATTGAAGATAATTTTCGTCACAATCGTGCATGCCATGATGAAACAATCGAAGCTAAGTTGATTGCCATGATGGAATAATTAAAACGCGTTACCTGTGGTCAAACAATTGAATGTCATTCGAATGCCATGATGCAGCAATTGAAGAAGCCCATCTTCATCTCGTGACCGGATCGGATGTTGCAATCCGAGGACGGGGAGAGGCATAGAGAAAAAAATAATAATAAGGTCGCAATCCAATCGCGCAGCGTTGCTTAGTAATTTGTTTAATTAAATCCAATAAATCACGGAATATCGCTACATATTTTATGATAATCCCCGTTCCGTACTCGGATCCAATTATAATTAGTGGTATAATAATAATAAGCACCGGCCCCACGGTACAATACCGCTGAACCGTATAATTTAAATATTGGGTTAATAAATATGGTCCGGTCGTGGCCACGATTTACATACTGATTATATACGAGCGCGCCCGTCTCAGGAGGAGAGGCTCTTTGTAAACACAGCTTCGCGTTTTAATTATAGAGGGAGCTCGGGTGGTCCCACTGCCGGCACGATCTTGAACTCCATTCACGAATGGCGCACCCGGCAGGTACAGCGACGCGACGTTTCGAACACCCGGAGGGGACCATCATCATCTCCTGGACGTACGCGGCGAGGCGCACGCACGGTGCGTACTTTCCGCGGAGACGTGGCGTGAATGCCAAGGGCCCGCACTGTTCAGGGGCCCCACGGGAGCGTGCGACATGGAGGACATGCAAAACGTGCGAGCGAAGAACGAGAAATTGCCACAGATTTAAATTCAACAGTTTAGAACGCTACGTGCCTGAAGACTTTTGGATGCCAATTCTTCTACATGGCGTCTACAGAAAGGCAGAAGAGACACCTTCAAAAACAATGGAACATGAAGAACATGGAAATTAACATAAAATTAGAACCTAGTCATGAATATAAAGATCGAAGATTACATGATATGGAAAGCCAACAGATGTATGTGCTTCTGCAAATCTCGTACAGAAAGGCAGAAGAGAAACCCTTGGGATCGTAGTGATAAATTGAGTCAAGTTCTTTTCAATTTTCTTAAATAATTGAAATTTGCAACTGAGATATACTTAAACTACAAACTTGGCGAAGTTTGATCTCGCGCTCTATATTTAAGGAATTGCAAATTTCAGCATTATAAACAATAAGAGATAGATTTACAATTCAAGGCGTGTATTTTATCGGTACCTTTTGAATTTTGTAGTAAATTTCTAAACTAGTGACAACTTTTCAAATAGTTATTTATTCACATATTTTTTTTTATATTCACTAGAATATGTCTTGAGGCAAACCATTAGCTAATTATTGTCCGGGGCGTGTGCAGTCCTGGAGGACCCCTTTGTCTCCTGTGCACGTTCCGTGCGGCGAAATCATTGTGAATATACGAGGACCTCGATCGGGGATATTGGAAATATAGAGTGAGTCCATTTGACCTACGGCCCGAGGGTCATATTTTACGATGGGTCAACCCGGTCGATACCATATTACAATCGCGGGTCCGCCGCGTGTGTCCAGCGCCTCTGTATACGTGTACGTGTCCCCCATATCCTTATTATTCCTCCAGTACACAGGGAGCGCACAACAAACGGACAACAAAAGGATGTATCGAGATGAAAAGAGTACCAGGATAAATATGATGCGTTATAATTAATAACGAGTCAGAAGCATTTGTATTACTTTTGTACTTGAAATCAGTAACACCAAATTTTCGGTTGTTTTGTTAAAATGTCGTTGATTACAATTAAAAGTTTTGTTTTGTTAAAATTGATTACTGTTAAAAGTTTTCTTAAAATTTTGCATAATTAATGTCATTATTACAAATAACCTAAAATTTATTATATCATATATCATTCATTATATTATTATATCAAAATTTACTTGATTACTAATTATTATTTTTTTAATCTTTAATAAGTCCACTTTAATAAGTGGATAACAAAAATGAAAATTTTGAAAGTAAAGATTGAAAATTTAATAGATTTATTTGATAGTTTGATGATAACAATTAAAATTTAGATATATTTAATTATTATTATCAAATTGAAATTTGAATTTTCCATTTTTTTGTTAAAATGTCATTGATTACTGTTAAAAGTTTAGTTTTGTAAAAAGTTTACGTAATTAATGTCAATTTTACAAATAATTCAAAATCTATTATATCATATTATATCATTAATCATATTATTACATCAAAATTTACTTTATTACTAATTATTATTTTTTAATCATTGATAAATTGATAACAAACATGTACATTTCAAAAGTAACGATTGAAAATTTAATAGAATAATGTGATAGTTTAATGATAATAAGTAAAATTTAGATACATTTAATTATTATTATCAAATTATTCTATTAAATTTTCAATATTTACTTTCAAAATTTACATGTTTGTTATCAATTTATTATTTCTTTGAAACTTCGAATTATTACAGTCAATTATTCACTTATTTCTACAACAAATTCATTGATACTGTCAAATTATCGATCATTCTGTCAAAATTTTCGATAATTTTGTTAAAATGTCTGCCAAAGTCTGATTACTGCCAAAAGTATCAATATCTTATAATTTGCATACTTGGTATATGTCAATCTTTGAAATTTCCAATTATTACAGTCAATTATTCACTAATTTCTACCATAAATGCATTGATACTCTCGAATTATCAATCATTCTGTCAAAATTTGAATGACTAAAGCCAAATTTTCGATAATTTTGTTGAAATATCATTGATTAATGCCAAAAATATCATTATATTTTAATTTGCATACATGGTAAATGTAAATCTTTGAAACTTCCAATTATTACAGTCAATTATTCACTTATTTCTACCATAAATGCATTGATACTATCAAATTATCAATCATTCTGTCAAACTTTTAATGACTAGAGCCAAATTTTCGATAATTTTGTTGAAATATCATTGATTAATGCCAAAACTATCAATATATTATAATTTGCATACTTGGTAAATGTCAATTTTGGAATTTTTGGAAAATTTCATGGTGGAACCTCTTTCTTCGTAATTTCCATTTCCTCTTATGCATTTCTGTATATGATAGGTGTCCCCATATATAGAAATATGTTTTCTCCAACTCCATGTAATCTTCGATTGTTAACTTCACGAATAAATGGTTATAATAGTTAATGAAGAATAAGATGAATGAAGAAGTAATTTCGCATTCTTCTTCTGGCAAACCCAGATTTGTAAAGTCCTTTTCTTCATAATTTCCATGTTTTAAAAGATTTCTGTTTAGAAGATTTTTCTATCAAGGTGTACTTTATTACACTTCAAGTATTTTTATCAAAATTTCTTGGTGGTACCCCTTTCTTCGTAATTTCCACTTTCTCTTCTGTCTTTCTGTATTTGACATGGGTACATCTAGAAACATGATTTCTCCAACTCCATGTAATCTTCGATCATAAAGTTCACGATTGAGAGGTTATCATAGATAATGAAGAATAAAGAACGAAGAAGTAATTTCGCATTCTTCTTCTGGCAAACACAGATCTGTAAATTGTTTTTCTTCTTAATTTCCATGTTTTAGATATCTCTTTAAAGATTTTTCTATCAAGATTTACTTTATTATACTTCAAGTATTTTATCAAAATTTCATGGTGGGACCACTTTTTTTGTAATTTCCACTTCCTCTTCTGTCTTTCTGTACATGATATGGGGAAGCCAAGAAACCTATTTTCTTCCAACTCCATGTAATATTCGATCATAAACTTCACGATTGAGAGGTTATCATAGATAATGAAGAATAAAGAATGAAAAAGTAATTACGCATTCTTCTTCTGGCAATCACAGATTTGTATAGCCTTTTCCTTCATAATTTCCATGTTTTAAAAGATTTCTGTTTAGAAGATTTTTCTATCAAGATGTACTTTATTACACTTGAAGTATTTTTATCAAAATTTCTTGGTGGTACCCCTTTCTTCGTAATTTCCACTTTCTCTTCTGTCTTTCTGTATTTGACATGGGGACATCTAGAAACATGATTTCTCCAACTCCATGTAATCTTCGATCATAAAGTTCACGATTGAGAGGTTATCATAGATAATGAAGAATAAAGAATGAAGAAGTAATTTCGCATTCTTCTTCTGGCAAACACAGATTTGTAACGTCATTTTCTTCATAATTTCCATGTATTAGATTTCTCTTCAGAGATTTTTCGTTCAAGATTTACTTTATTACACTTCAAGTATTTTTATCAAAATTTCTGGTCGGATCTCTTTCTTCGTAATTTCCACTCCCTCTTCTGTCTTTCTGTACATGATATGGGGAAGCCAAGAAACCTATTTTCTTCCAACTCCATGTAATCTTTGATCATAAACTTCACGACTGAGAGGTTATCATAGATAATGAAGAATAAAGAATGAAGAAGTAATTTCGCATTTTTCTTCTGGCAATCACAGATTTGTAAAGTCATTTCCTTCATAATTTCCATGTTTTAAGAGATTTCTGTTTAGAAGATTTTTCTATCAAGATGTACTTGATTACACTTCAAGTATTTTTATCAAAATTTCATGTTGGGACCTCTTTCTTCGTAATTTCCACCTCCTCTTCTGTCTTACTGTACATGATATGGGGAAGCCAAGAAACCTATTTTCTTCTAACTCCATGCAATCTTCGATTATTCCCTTCATGATTATATGGTTATCATAATGAATGAAGACGTAACTTCGTATTCTTCTTCTGACAAACACTGATTTGTATAGTCCTTTTCTTCATAATTTCCATATTTTAGAAGTTTTCTCTCTCTTCTATTTCTTATCTTGTTTATTCTTCTCTTTCTTCTCTTGTTGACTCAACAAAAAATAGAAGGTTTCTAAACTTACTAAATAAATATTTATAAATAATTTACAAATGTTCTTAAATAGGACAAGGAGGATGAGGAGTTAAAGGACGAGGTGCCTTGTCCTTTTTATTGTCCTCTGTTCCTTTCTATCATTCTTCATCTTTTCGTTATCTTGTTTCTTCTTGTCCTTCTTCTCCTCCTTCATATGTTATCTCAACAAAAAAAATTGAAGGATTCTAAACTTACTAACTAAATGTTTAAAAACAATTTACAAATGTTCTTAAACAGCACAAGGAGGATGAGGAGTTGAAGGAGGTGGTTCCTCGTTTTCCTATTCTTATTTTACGTTTTCTGTACCTTTATATCGTTTTTCTTCTATTACTTATATCTCGTTTCTTCTTTTCTTTCTTCTCCTGCTTCATATGTTAACTCAACAAATAAATAGAAGGTTTCTAAACTTGCTGATTAAATGTTTCAAAATAATTTACAAATGTTCTTAAATAAGACAAAGAGAGTGAGGAGTTGAAGGAGGAAGTGCCTCGTCTTATTTTACGTTATCAGTTCCTTTTTATCATTGTTCTTCTTTTCCCTATCTCGTTTCTTCTTCTCTTACTTCTCCTCCTTCTTATGTTAACTCAACAAAAAAAAATAGAAGGTTTCTAAACCTACTAACTAAAAGTTTCAAAACGATTTACAAATGTTCTTAAACAGCACAAGGAGGATGAGGAGTTGAAGAAGGAGGCCCCTCGTCTTCTTATTCTTAATTTACGTTTTCTGTTCCTTTTTATCATGCTTCTTCTTCACTTTATGATTATATGGTTATCATGCTTAATAAAGACGCATCCTTCTTCTGAAAAACACAGATTTGTGTAGCTTTTTTCTTCATAATTTCCATATTTTAGAAAGTTTCTCTTTTTTTCACTATATCTCGTTTCTTCTTTTCTTTCTTCTCCTGCTTCATATGTTAACTCAACAAAAAAATAAAAGGTTTCTAAACTTACCAATTAAATATTTAAAAACAATTCACAATTGTTCTTAAATAGGACAAGAAGGATGAGGAGTTGAAAGAGGAGGTGCCTCGTCTTCATATTCTTATTTTACGTTTTCTGTTCCTTATTATCCTTCTTCTTCTTTTCCTTATCTCGTTTTTTTCATATATTTCTTCTCCTTCTTCATATGTTAACTCAACAAAAAAATAGAAGGTTTCCAAAGTTACTAATTCAATATTTAAAAATAATTCACAAATTTAAGATGTTCTTAAACAGGACAAGAAGGATGAGGAGTTGAAGGAGGAGGTGCCTCATCTTCTTATTCTAATTTTACGTTGTCTGTTCCTTTTTATCATTCTTCTTCTTTTCGTTATCTTGTTTCTTCTATTCTTTCTTCTCCTTCTTCATATGTTAACTCAAAAAAAAATAGAAGGTTTCTTAACATACTACCTAAATATTTCAAAATAATTTAAAAATGTTCTTAAACAGGAAGAGGATGATGAGGAGTTAGGGGAGATTATGGCTTCTCATTATTTTCATTTTACGTTTCCTGTTTCTTTTTCTCGTTTTGATTTTTTTCCTTGTCATTTTTCTTCGTCTATTTCTCCTCAACAAAGAATTAGAAGGTTTTTAAACTAACTAATTCAATTTTTAAAAACAACTTTTTTTCTAAACAACACAATTTATCTTTAACAGGAGGGGAAAGATGAGGACTTGTAACAGGAAGTGCTTATTCTTATTATTCATATCATTTTACGTTTCCTGTTTCTTTTTCTCATTCTTCTACTTTTCCTTACCATGTTTCTTCTTATATTTCAGCTCAATAAAAATCAACAAAAGTCAGAAGGTTTCTGATCTTACTAAATCAATATTTAGAAACAATTTGAATATGTTCTTAAACAGAAGTCTTCTATTTCTGCTCAATAAAACTCGACAAAGAATCAAAAGGTTTGTAAACTAACTAATTCAATATTTAAAAACAACTTGAAAATTTTCTTTAACAGAAGGGGGAAGATGACGAAGCGCTTCGTCTTATTATTCTTATCATTTTACGTGTCCTGTTTCTTTTTCTCATTCTTCTTCTTTTCCTTATGATGTTTCTTCTTCTATTTCTGCTCAATAAAACTCAATAAAGATCAGAAGGTTTCTGAACTAAGTAATTAAATATTTAGAAACAATTTGAAAATGTTCTTAAACAGAAGGAGGAGGATAAGGAGTTGTAACAAGAGGTGCTTTTTCTTATTATTCTCGTCATTTTCTTGTTCCTTCTTTCATCTCTCTATCATTTTTCTTCTTCTATTTCTCCTCAACAAAGAATCAGAAGATTTCTAAACTAACTAATTCAATATTTGAAAACAACTTGAAAATTTTCTTTAACAGGAGGAGGATGAGGACTTAAATATTTAGAAACACTTTTAAAATGTTCTTAAACAGAAGTCTTCTATTTCGGCTCAATAAAACTCAACAAAAATCAGAAGGTTTCTGAACTTACTAATCAAATATTTAGAAACGATTTGAAAATGTTAAACAGAAGGACGATAAGGAGTTGTTACAAGAGGTGCTTTTTCTTATTATTCTCATCATTTTTTTGTTCCTGTTTCTTTTTCTCATTCTTCTTCATTTCCTTGTAATTTTTCTCCTCGTTCATATAGTTGCTTTCATTTCTCTTACTTCTTCTCGTTCCTCTCCTACTTCTCATCCTCGCATACTGTTTCTTTCATTTCTCCTACTTATTTTCGGTCCTCTCCTACTTTTCATCCTTATATACCGTTTATTTCATTTCTCCTACTTCTTCGCATTCCTCTCCTATTCATCATCCTCGATCTCGTACTGCTCTCTTCCAAAAACCTGAAATGAGATTGGAGGGAGTTGTAACAAGAGGTGCTTTTTCTTATTATTCTCATAATTTTCTTGTTCCTGTTTCTTTTTTCTTTTTCTCATTCTTCTTCATTTCCTTGTTATTTTTCTCCTCGTTCATATACTGTTGCTTTCATTTCTCCTACTTCTTCTCGTTCCTCTCCTACTTCTCATCCTCACATACTGTTTCTTTCATTTCTCCTACTTCTTCTCGTTCCTCTCCTACTTCTCATCCTCATATACTATTTCTTTTATTCCTCCTACTTCTTCTCATTCCTCTCCTACTTATCATCCTCGATCTCCTACTGCACTCTTCCAAAAACCTGAAATGAGAGTGGAGGAAGTTGTAACAAGAGGTGCTTTTTCTTATTATTCTCATCATTTTCTTGTTCCTGTTTCTTTTTCTCAATCTTCTTCATTTCCTTGTCATTTTTCTCCTCGTTCATATACTGTTGCTTTCATTTCTCTTACTTCTTCTCGTTCCTCTCCTACTTATCATCCTCACATACTGTTTCTTTCATTTCTCCTACTTCTTCTCGTTACTCTCCTACTTCTCATCCTCGATCTCCTACTGTTCTCTTCCAAAAACCTGAAATGAGAGTGGAGGGAACAAAATTATAAACGATTTAATTTAATAATTCCAGGTAAACTATTACGTGGCAGTTATTAACTGTAAAGCAATTAGTTATAACATAATTAGAATTCTCTCTACACAAATGCTAAACTATTACAATTGAGCTGCAATATTAGTAGTCTTTATTGCTGCTAAAATCATGGGATCAAAATCTAAACTGCTGCCTTGAATCATATCAACCATAGAACATAAGATAAGATTAGATAAGGTATTTGTGTCATTACATTTTGATCTTCAGATAGGTCAGAAGAATTTAGAGTATACTCAAACATAAACAATTCACAACACTAATAATAATATAATAATAATATTGTTATTAACCGCTATTGTTAACTGACATGTATTAGTGGCAAAGTAAAGAAATAAATTGAATAGTATAGGTATACTAATACTGATTGGATGTTTTTTCTACACGTTAATTAGAAAGACAGACAAATCCTACCTTTGATCTTATCTCCTTTGATACCTTAATCAAAGTCTTTGATACCTTAATCTGTGATCTACCTTTGATAACCTTTGATAACTTTGGTTTTGTTTGATTGATACATTTATAGGTTTGGTTGATAATTAAAAAAAAATGGTTGATTTAGTTCCCTAAACTTCAAGCAGTATCTCCCTAGCATAAATCAAGTAAACACCTTTTTAAGAAGTTTTAACGTTTTAACATCCAAAGTATCTACCAAGCTAAACCAAAGGTTTCAAAGGTGTCAATCATATAAGGTATCAGTGACACAAGAAGATAGGTTCTGTCAATTTTAAATAATGGCAAATGGACGTAAAAACCACAAAAACATGAACTTGACTTAACTTGAACCTCATGAAAATATTACAAATATTTCAAATATGATAAGACAATTTCGAACTAAGTACATATAACATCAACTTTGATAAGATAATTACTGTTTTCAAATTACTCGAACCTGGAGAAAAATTTACAAATATTGAAGAAGTTAATAACAGCTTGAACTACATTAACTACCTAGAAAAGAAAACAAAATATTTTCATGATTGCTGTTAATATTGATATTATTTAATTTCTTTCGTACAAATAAATATGTGGAAAAAGTCTCGGATTTTTCTTTGGTCCTGTGATGTTGTCCACGTGGGCGTGTGAATGACTCGGCTGTGGCCCTCTGGGCCAGCCGCTTCTTCAGGAAACGAGAAACAATACGTCGCACGCGCATTGATATGCATATCACAGAGGCAAATTATGAAGAGAACATGAGAATCGGGGAGATACCAGCGGCGGCCCTCTTCAAAGGCCCCCCCGCCCAAGATCCTCCGGGTTGATTGTTCCGGAACAGAAGTGCCTCTCTCGCACCAGATACGTGACATCGCACGCTATCTTCTCGCCAGAAGGTTTTTCGGCGGCCGCATGAATTTCAATCGTCAAAGACAACGGAAAACGAACACCTGTTCCCTCTAACACTAACGCCAAAGGAATGCCCACTTTTATTAAGAATCGACCATAAAATCCTCAGAGACAATACAAGTACCTAGAAACAAATAAGTTTTCCTGCAACCAATATTTTATTACGTGAAAGTGCCTATTTTACATGTACTCGTACTTAATAAGCAATAAGCTGAAATTCTTGGTCTTATGCTATATATAAAAAATAAATAAATTTTAAGAAGCATAAGCTCAAAATAAAGAAAATAATTCTACTCGAAACGCCTAAACACTTTAAACACTTAACAATTGTTTTACAAAATGTTATTTAACGATTACTAAATTTGTGTAGAATATTATACTTCATAGTTGAAACGTAGGTAATTCTTCATTCATGTATTCTTCATGTACTCCTATTTGTTTGGGCAATGATGGCCTGGTGCTGCTGCTATGGCTAATTACAATTTGCCATATTCAGTTGCAGAAAATTTCCAGTCACTCTTTGGGTCTATTAAATATTCAGAAATGGAAGGGTTTATCTTCGACATCTTCGTTATAAAGCCTGAAAACATAAAATTTAATTAGTAATCTGGGAAGATGTGCTATATATACAGGTTGAATAATAAGTAAGGAAGCTGCTGAAGCCTTTATAATTATTACAAGAATAAAGCTTCAACAAAAATTTGATGATTTTCAGTTTTTCTTATCAAACATAATATTGAAAATTAAAAATATAGAATCTGGAATTTTAAGTCTCTGCATCTGCAATAGTATTTATCCACTAAATTAGAATTTTATTATTTTTTTAAGTAAAACCGTGTTATGCAGTACTTACAGCACATTGTCCAATTACAAATGCTCAAATTTGGCACAATTTTCTAATAAGTATTGGAAAATTACAAAACCTCATTTACAGTTCTCTCGAAATTCTCTTGTAAAGTCTCTGCATTTTTTTATAATTTTAAACAATAATAAAAACAAATAAATAATTAACAAAAGAACAAATAAATAATAAACAAAAGAACAAATAAATAATAAACAAAAAACAAATAAATAAGTTTATAATTTTGAACAATAATAAAGACAAATAAATAATTAACAAAAGAACAAATAAATAATAAACAAAAGAACAAATAAATAACAAACAAAAAACAAATAAATAAGTAAACAATTAACAATAAAAACATAAAATAAAAATAATCAAAAGTTTGATAGGGAGAGTTTTAACTTTCCCCTGGCGATATTTGATTACACAGAATTGTCTTAGTTTATTTTTTATAGTTGATTGATACTCAATTAAATGTCTTCCTTGAAATGTATGTTACGAAATATTTCTTAGATTACACATCTATCGCCGTCCTTCCCGGTACTAATGCAAATCGTGCGGTTTCCACTGTGGGAGAGTTTCGTCCGTTTCGTCCTCGGCTGTGTCAGAGCCTCGGTTTATTAATACGTGCGGTGGCCTGAGTCCATCGTCTTCGTCTCACGGAGGAGAGACATCAGAGGACGCGCCTCCCAGGAATTCATCCCCATGTAATTTTATTACAGCGTTGATAATACGCGATTTCGTCGCGGCGACACGTCTTTGTGCGTCATTAAAAGTTAATCAGCGTTCAGTGAGGCCGGTGCTGTTGCCCGGGCGAAATGTGTAATTGCTCGGGATGTTCATCAATTTTTAATTACGCGAGAATTTCGCGCCGGAGCGTAAATTTGGTACAAACAAGCTTCCGTAAGCATAGAGATTTGTGATCGCCAGAGAAAACTTTCTTGGGTTATTTCAGAAACATTATTTCTGAAATTTCTGAAAAAATTAATATTTGCAAATTTGATTTTAGATTCGTGTACAGTACACCTGAAACTAATTCTCTTGAAAATTTGATAAAGTTTCAGTATTGAATAAGTGAGAAAATCAATCATATAACTTCCTGCATTGACAAGTTTGGCTTAGCTATTACTGAAATTTGTGAAAATTTATTATTTGCAAATTTGATTTTAAATTGACGCACAGTTTACATAAAACTAATTCTCCTAAAAAATTGACAAACTTTCAGTATTGAAAAATTGAGAAAATCAAACATATAACTTCCTGCATTGACAAGTTTGGCTTAGCTATAACTGAAATTTCTCAAAATTTATTATTTGCAAATTTGATATAAGATTGATATACAGTACTTTTAAAACTAATTCTCCTGAAAATTTGATAAAGTTTCAGTATTGAACAAGTGAGAAAATCAAACATATAACTTCCTGCATTGACAAGTATGACTTAGCTATTACTGAAATTTCTGAAAAATTATGATTTGCAAATTTAATATTACATTCATGTACAGTACACCTTAAACTAATTCTCCTGAAAATGTAACAAAGTTTCAGTACTGTATAAGTGAAAAAACAAAACATAATTTCCTGCATTGACAAGTATGGCTTCGCTTAACTGAAATTTCTGAAAAAATATTATTTGCAAATTTGATATTAGATTTGTATACAGTACACCTGAAACGAAATCTCCTGAAAATTTGATAAAGTTTCAGTATTGAACAAGTGAGAAAATCAAACATATAACTTCCTGCATTGACAAGTTTGGCTTAGCTATAACTGAAATTTCTCAAAATTTATTATTTGCAAATTTGATATTAGATTCATATATAGTACACATGAAACTTATTCTCCTGAAAATTTGATAATGTTTCAGTATTGAACAAGTAAGAAAATCAAACGTATAACTTCCTGCATTGACAAGTATGGCTTAGCTATTACTGACATTTCTGAAACATTATTATTTGCATATTTAATACTAGATTCGTGCACAGTACACCTAAAACTAATTCTCCTAAAAATTTGACAAAGTTTCAGTATTGTATAAGTGAGAAAACAAAACAAATAACTTCCTGCATTCACAAGTATGGCTCAGCTGATCCTGAAATTTCTGAAAATTTATTATTTACAAATTTAATATTAGATTCGCATACAGTACACCTAAAACTAACTCTCCTGAAAATTTGATAAAGTTTCAGTACTAAACAAGTGCTATTAGTAATAGTAGTAGTATTAGTAATTTGGCAGATTCGAGCAGTCACAATTGAATGTTTTACAAATTTGTGCAGTTTTAATAAAAAAAACTACTGATTGATAAAATGAAACGGGAAAATAGAAAACATATCAACAGTTGAACTTGAAAAACTAATAGATTTTGAAATGTGCAGTTGAAAATTGAACAGATATTCACTTTTGAAGCCAAGTATTTGATATATTTAACAACTTGCAGTACAAAGATTGCCAGATCTTTTTATCAGTTTCAGTCATAGTGAAACTGTTTACTATGACAATTTCAGTTGAAATTTGGCAGATTGGGCAAGTTGTAATTGAAAATTTGAATAGTATAAAGAAAAAATGACTAATTGGAAAAGTTATAATTGAAACTTTGAATAGTCTAAAGAAAAATGATAATTTGAAATAGTTAAATTGTAAAATATGACAAATTTCGACCGGTGAAGTTTAAAATTTAACAATTTCGAAATATGCTTTTTGAAATTAGACAGATATTCACTTCTGAAACCTAGTATTTGATACATTTGACACGTTGCAGTACCAAAATTGCCAGACTGAAAATTGGCAGATTGGGGCAGTTACAATTGAAAATTTGACAAATCAGGACAGTTTCAATAAAAATATACTACTAAAATAAGAATTTTTGATAAAATCAGTTTGAAAATCTAGAATTGGTGCCACATGTCGTATATTGTTGAAAAATCCCTCTTTTTAGCTAAGTCACAGCCAACATTTTCCATATAAGAAACCGCAACTTCATGTCGTAACTCGAATTTCGAACTGTTTTTGAAAAAAGCAACAAGTTAGCATTTGGAAACGCTTCATTCTCAAAGAATCTTAAAGTAAGACGTTAAAATTATACGCATATTGGTGAAGAAAAAAAAAGAATCATCAATAATATTATAATATAGTACAGTATAGTATAGTATAGTATAGTATAATATAGTATAGTATAGTATAGTATAGTATAGAATAGTATAGTATAGGATAGTATAGTATAGTATAGTATTGTATAGTATAGTATAAACAATTCAAGATAACAAAAATTCTGATAACTTAGCAGATTAGCTTAACCTTAACAAATGTTGTTACGTGCAGTGAAAAATTGAGCAGATTATTATTTCTGAAGGCAAGCATTCAACAGATATGCAGAGTTGTAGTTATAAAATAATATCTACTATCAAATTTGTAAATAATAAATTTTCAGAAATTTCAGTAATAGCTAAACCCTTAGGTGTCAATGCAGAAAGTTATATGTTTGATTTACTCCCTTATTTAAAACTGAAACTTTGTCAAATTTTCGGTAGTATTAGTCTTAGTTGTACTGTACACGATTCTTATACCAAATTTGCAAATATTAAATTTTCAGAAATTTCAGTATTAGCTAACTCATACTTGTCAATGCTGAAAGTTATATGTTTGATTTACTCCCTTATTTAATACTGAAACTTTGTCAAATTTTCAGGAGAATTAGTTTAAGGTGTACAGTCATTGACAAGTATGGGTTAGCTATGACTGAAATTTCTGAAAATTTCTGATTTGCAAATTTGATATTAGATTCGTGTACAATACACCTGAAACTAATTCTCCTGAAAATTTGACAAAGTTTCAGTATTAAATAAGGGAGAAAATTAAACACTTAAATTTATGCATTAACAAGTATGGGTTAGCTATTTCTGAAATTTCTGAAAATTTATCATTTGCAAATTTGATGTTAGATTTGTATACAGTACACCTAAATCTAATTCTCTTGAAAATTTGATAAAGTTTCAGTATTAAATAAGAAACAAAATCAAACACTTAAATTTCTGCATTGACAGTATGGGTTAGCTCTTACTAAAATTTCTCAAAATTCATTACTTGCAAATTAGATATCAGTTTCGTATATAGTACACCTGCAACTAATTCTCCTGAAAATTTGATAAAGTTTCAGTATTGAACAAGTGAGAAAATCAAACATATAACTTCCTATACAAATACCATCTAGAAACAATTATTGTTTAGTTACAGTTTTATAGTTTAAGATTCAGATTTAATATAATAGCAGAATTTACAAACATAGGCCTAGTTACAGTTTTGCAGATTTAGGTCCAGATATGGTATCAAGTTGTCATTTAGAAACATTGAACTAATTAAAATGTTTAGTTTCTGTTCCAGATTTAGTACAATAACTAGATTTTAGAAACATTTGGCTAGTTACAGATTTACAGTTTTAGATCCAGATTTGGTATCAGCCTGGTAACCGTTTACAAATAATTGTTTAGTTACAGTTTTACAGTTTTGGACTCCGAATTATTATGATTAATATTATAACATTATGACAGAAACAATGTACCTTTGCAGTTGGAGGTCCTGATTTAATATCAAATTAGTAATAACAGCTTTGCAGTTTTTGATTCAGATTTAATAAGGTAATTAGATTAAGATACAATGCCTAGTTACAGTTTTAGATCCAGAATAGGTATCCAGATACCATCTAGAAACAATTATTGTTTCTTTACACTTTAATAGTTTAAGATTCAGATTTAGTATAATACCAGAATTTACAAATATAGGCCTAGTTACAGTTTTGCAGATTTAGGTCCAGATATGGTATCAAGTTGTCATTTAGAAACATTGAACTAATTAAAATGTTTGGTTTCTGTTCCAGATTTAGTACAATAACTAGATTTTAGAAACATTTGGCTAGTTACAGATTTACAGTTTTAGATCCAGATATCAGCCTGGTAACCGTTTACAAATAATTGTTTAGTTACAGTTTTACAGTTTCGGACTCCGAATAATTATGACAAGAATTATGATTAATATTATAACATTATGACAGAAACAATGTACCTTTGCAGTTGGAGGTCCTGATTTAATATCAAATTAGTAATAACAGCTTTGCAGTTTTTGATTCAGATTTAATAAGGTAATTAGATTTAGATACAATGCCTAGTAACAGTTTTAGATCCAGAATAGGTATCCAGATACCATCTAGAAACAATTATTGTTTCTTTACACTTTAATAGTTTAAGATTCAGATTTAGTATAATACCAGAATTTGCAAATATAGGCCTAGTTACAGTTTTGCAGATTTAGGTCCAGATATGGTATCAAGTTGTCATTTAAAAACATTGACCTAATTAAAATATTTAACTCCGCTGTGACCGGTCCCAAGCCCGGCTGAGAAAGGAGGAGGGTTGTTCGCAGGGCTAGCAACCCTGCAACGTAAAAGGGAGCGTGCTACGGAAACTTGTACAAGCCTCGAAAGTCAGACGGCAGAGAAGGATGGAAGAAGCTTGTAGAAGCCCCATGCTCCGATCGGAGTAAAGAGGATTAAAGTAAAGTAAGTAATTAAAATATTTAGTTTCTGTTCCAGATTTTGTACAATAACTAGAATTTAGAAACATTTGCCTAGTTACAATTGTACAGTTTTAGATCCAGAATAGATCTAGAAACCATTATTGCTTTGATACAGTTTTATAGTTTAGGATTCAGATTTAGTATAATATCCGAATTTACAAACAGTTTTGCAGATTTAAGTCCAGATATGGTATCAAGTTGTCATTTAGAAACATTGACCTAATTATAATTTTTAGTTTCTGATCCAGATTAAGTACGATAACTAGATTTTAGAAACATTTGCCTAGTTACAGTTTTAGTCCAGATTTGGTATCTAGCTACCATTTAGCGATACTTGTCTAGTTACAGTTATACAGTTTAAAATTTTGATTTAGAATGATGCAGATTTGCAGATTTAGGTCCAGATTTGGTATCAAATGTCATTTATTGACCAAATTCTGATTTTTAGTTTTTGTTCCAGATTTTATACTACTTTAACTTGATTTAGAAACATTTGCGTAGTTACAGGTTTAGTGTTTCAGATCCAGATTTGGTATTTAATTATTATATTTATACAATTGTCTAGTTTCAGTTTTACAGTTTAAGATTTAGATTTAGTATGATATCCGAATTCACAAACATAAACCTAGTTATAGTTTTGCAGATTTAGGGCCAGATGGTAAAAACCATTATTGTTTCGATACAGTTTTATAGTTTAAGATTCAGATTTAGTATAATATCCGAATTTACAAACAGTTTTGCAGATTTAGGTTCAGATATGGTATCAAGCTGTCATTTAGAACAGTTTAAGATTTAGATTTAGTATGATACCAGGATTTACAAAAATAGCCCTAGTAATAGTTATTAACATCAAGTTATTATTTAGAAACATTGGCCTAATATAAGTTTTATGTACAGTTTTTGTTGCAATATTAGTTTGATATCTATATAGATGTAGAAACAATGTCCTAGTTACAGTTTTACAGGTTTCCATCCATATTTGGTATTTAGCTACCATTTAGATACAATTGTTTAGTTAAAGTTTTACCGTTTAATATTAAGATTTTCTATGAATTACGGATTTACAAAAATAGGCCTTGTTATAGTTTTGCAGTTTTCCGGCATTGACAAGTTTGGCTTAGCTATAACTGAAATTTCTGAAAATGTATTATTTGCAAATTTGATATTAGATTCGTGTACAGTACACCTTAAACTAATTCTCATAAAAAATTGACAAAGTTTCAGTATTAAATAAGGAAGAAAATCGAACATATAACTTTCTGCATTGATAAGTATGACTTCGCTATTACTAAAAATTTCTTAAAATTTCTTATTTGCAAATTTGACATTAGATTCGTGTACAGTACACCTTAAACTAATTTTCCTGAAAATTTGACAAATTTTCAGTATTGTATAAGGGAGAAAATCAAACATATAACTTCATGCATTGACAAGTTTGGCTTAGCTATTACTGAAATTTCTGAAAAATTATTATTTGCAATTTTAATATTAGATTCGTGTACAGTACACCTGAAAATAATTCTTCTGAAAATTTGATAAAGTTTCAGTAGTGAACAAAACAGAAAAGCAAACATATAACTTCCTGCATTGACAAGTTTGGCTTAGCTATTACTGAAATTTCTGAAAATTTATTATTTACAAATTTGATATTAGATTCGTCCACAGTACACCTGAAACGAATTCTCCTGAAAATTTGATAAACTTTCAGTATTGAAAAATGGAGAAAATCAAACATATAACTTCCTGCATTGACAAGTATGGCTTAACTATTACTGAAATTTCTGAAAATGTATTACTTGCAAATTTGATATTAGATTCGTATACAGTATACCTGAAACTAATTCTCCTGAAAATTTAACAAACTTTGAGTATCAAATAAGGAAGATAAGCAAACATATAACTTCCTGCATTGACAAGTATGGCTAAGCTATTACTGATATTTCTGAAAAATTATTATTTGCAAATTTGATATTAGATTTGTCCACAATACACCTGAAACTAATTATCCTGAAAATTTGATAAAGTTTCAGTATTGAACAAGTGAGAAAATCTAACATATAAATTCCTGCATTCACAAGTATGGCTCAGCTGATCCTGAAATTCCTTAAAATTTATTATTTACAAATTTAATATTTGATTCGCATACAGTATACCTAAAACTAACTCTCCTCAAAATTTGACAAAGTTTCAGTACTAAACAAGTGAGAAAACAAAACACATAACTTTCTGCATTGGCAAGTATGGTTTAGCTATAACTAAAATTTCTCAAAATTCATTACTTGCAAATTAGATATCAGTTTCGTATATAGTACACCTGCAACTAATTCTCCTGAAAATTTGATAAAGTTTCAGTATTGAACAAGTGAGAAAATCAAACATATAACTTTCTGCATTGAAAAGTATGCCTTAGCTATAACTGAAATTTCTGAAAATTTATTATTGGCAAATTTAATATTAGATTCGTGTACAGTACACCTGAAACTAATTCTCCTGAAAATGTGTTAAAATTTTAGTATTGAACAAGTGAGAAAATCAAACATATAACTTCATGCATGGACAAGCATGGCTTAGCTATTACTGAAATTTCTGAAAAATTATTATTTGCAAATTTGATATTAGATTCGTGCGCAGTACACCTAAAACTAATTCTCCTGAAAATTTGACAAAGTTTCAGTAATATATAAGGGAGAAAATCAAACATATAATTTCCTGCATTGACAAGTATGGCTCAGCTATTACTGAAATTTCTGAAAAATTATTATTTGCAAATTTGATATTAGATTAGTCTACAGTACACTTGAAAATAATTTTCCTGAAAATTTGATAAAGTTTCAGTACTGTATAAGTGAGAAAACAAAACATATAACTTCCTGCATTGACAAGTATGGCTCAGCTATTCCTGAAATTTATGAAAATTTATTATTTGCAAATTTGATTTTAGATTCGTGCACAGTACACCTGAAACTAATTCTCCTGAAAATTTGACAAAGTGTCAGTATTGAAAAAGTGAGAAAATCAAACATATAACTTCCTGCATTGACAAGTTTGGCTTTGCTATTACTGAAATTTCAGAAAATTTATTATTTGCAAATTTGTTAATAGATTCGTATACATTACACCTGAAACTAATTCTCCTGCAAATTTGATAAAGTTTCAGTAATAAATAGGTGAGAAAACAAAACATATAACTTTCTGCATTGACAATTTTGGCTAGCTATTTCTGAAATTTGTGAAAATTTATTATTTGCATATTTAATATTAGATTCGTGTACAGTGCACCCGTAAGTAATTTTTCAGAAAATTTGACCAAGTTTCAGTACTAAACAAGTGAGAAAACAAAACATATAACTTTCTGCATTGACAAGTTTGGCTTACCTATTACTAAAATTTCTGAAAAAATATTATTTGCAAGTTTGATATTAGATTCGTATACAGTACACCTAAATATAATTCTCCTGAAAATTTGATAAAGTTTTAGTATTGAACCAGTGAGAAAATCAAACATATAACTTTCTGCATTGACAAGTATGACTTAGCTATTACTGAAATTTCTGAAAAATTATGATTTGCAAATTTGATACTAGATTCGTCCACAGTACACTTAAAACTAATTTTCCTAAAAATTTGACAAACTGTCAGTATTGAAAACGTGAGAAAATGAAACATATAACTTCCTGCATTGACAAATTTTGCTTAGCTATAACTGAAATTTTTGAAAATTTATTATTTGCAAATTTGATATTAGATTCGTATACAGTACACCTAAAACTAGTCTTTCTGAAAATTTGACAAACTTTCAGTATTGAAAAAGTGAGAAAATCAAACATGTAACTTTCTGTATTTACAAGTTTGGCTTAGCTATAACTGAAATTTCTGAATATTTATTATTTTCAAATTTGATATTATATTCGTATACAGTACACCTAAAACTAATTCTCCTTAAAATTTTATAAGGTTTCAGTATTGAACAAGTGAGAAAATCACGTATATAACCTTCTGCATTGACAAGTATGGCTTAGCTATTCCTGAAATCTCTAAAAATGTATTATTTTCAAATTTGATATTAGATTCGTGTACAATACACCTGAAACTATTTCTCCTGGTAATTTGACAAAGTTTCGGTATTAAATAAGGGAGAAAATCAAACATATAACTATCTGCATTGACAAGTAAGACTTAGCTATTACTGAAATTTCTCAAAAATTATTATTTGCAAATTTAATATTAGATTCGTCCACAGTACACGAGTAACTAATTATCCTGAAAATTTGATAAAGTTTCAGTATTGAACAAGTGAGAAAATCAAACATATAACTTCCTGAATTGACAAGTATGACTTAAATATTACTGAAATTTCTGAAAATTTATTATTTACAAATTTGATATTATATTCATGCACAGTACACGAGAAACTAATTCTCCTGAAATTATGACAAAGTTTCAGTATCAAATAAGTAAGAAAATCAAACATATACCTTTCTGCATTGATAAGTATGGGTTAGCTATTACTGATATATCTGAAAAATTATTATTTGCAAATTTGATACTAGATTCATATACAGTACACCTAAAACTAATTCGCCTGAAAATTTGATAAAGTTTCAGTATTAAATAGGGGAGAAAATCAAACATATAACTTTCTGAAATAACATGTATGGATTTAGCTATAACTGAAATTTCTAAAAAAATATTATTTGCAAATTTAATATTAGATTCGTGTACAGTACACCTAAAACTAATTCTTCTGAAAATTTGATAAAGTTTCAGTATTGAACAGGTGAGAAAATCAAAGATATAACTTCCTGCATTGACAAGTATGGCTAAAATATTACTGAAATTTCTCAAAATTTATTATTTGCAAATTTGATATTAGATTCGTATACAGTACACCTAAAGCTAATTCTCCTGAAAATTTGACAAAGTTTCAGTACTAAACAAGTGAGAAAACAAAACATATAACTTCCTGCATTGCCAAGTATGGCTTAGGTATTACTGAAATTTCTGAAAAATTATTATTTGCAAATTTGATATTATATTCGTGCACAGTATACCTGAAACTAATTCTCCTGAAAATTTGATAAAGTTTCAGTATTGAACAAGTGAGAAAATCAAACATATAACTTCCTGCATTGACAAGTATGGCTTAGTATTACTGAAATTTCTGAAAATTTATTATTTGCAAATTTGATATTATATTTGTATACAGTACACTTCAAACTAATTCTCCTGAAAATTTGACATAGTTTGAGTATCAAATAAGGAAGAAAATCAAACATATAACTTTCTGAATTAATAAGTATGGCTTCGCTATTACTAAAATTTCTGAAACATTATTATTTGCAAATTTAATATTAGATTCGTGTACAGTACACCTTAAACTAATTCTCCTGAAAATTTGATAAAGTTTCAGTATTGAACAAGTGAGAAAAGCAAACATATAACTTTTTGCATTGACAAGTATGGGTTAGCTTTTACTGAAATATCTGAAAAATTATTATTTGCAAATTTGATACTAGATTCGTGTACAGTACACTTGAAACTAATTCTACTGAAAATTTGACAAAGTTTCAGTAATGAACAAGTAAGAAAATCAAACATATAACTTTCTGCATTGACAATTATTGGTTAGCTATTACTGAAATTTCTGAAAATTTATTATTTTAAAATTTTGCTATTTGATTCATATACAATATACCTAAAACAGTAAAACAGTTAAAACAAAAATTTGATACAGTTTCAGTATTAAATAAGGAAGAAAATCAAACATATGCATGTTAATTCTTATTCGAGCTCACCACTCAAATATCCCCTTTATTTCCCTACTGAACAGATAGTTATGAGATAAATGGTGGACATCAGTCGAAATCGTAACATTTGGGCATTTGGAAGTAAAAGGGGCAATGTCCATTCTTTTGTAGAATGGCTTTGTTTGGCTTATTATATGGGACAGTCATGCTCACATAAATCTAGTACAAGAAACGAGGTTACAATAGCAGTTTTATTAAGTAATGTCAATTTGTTTGTACTAGATTTATGTGAGCATTAGTCTACATTTTCTCAAAATGCAACTGTCGAATTCTTCATCATCATTCGCAATTGTCGAATACTAATAATTATGTGTAATTATTTTTAAAGTTGTTCAAGAATCAATTGATTATAGATTAATTTTATGACAATTGTCATTTGACCTTTTTTTTAATTGGTGTCCGATAATAGGGAGAATCCTGGGACTACGTCTACTATAAAACAGATTTGAGATTAGTGGTGAACATCACTCGAAATCGTAATATTTGCACATTGGGGCACTATTACATTTAAGGTACGGATGTATTTTTAGAATTTTGAAGTGTTTTTAATAAAGTGTGTACATCACTCGAAATCATAATATTTGTACATTGGGGCACTTTTACATTCAAGGTACAGATGTATTTTCAGAATTTTGGAGTTTCTTTAATAAAGTGTGGACATCACTCGAAATCGTAATATTTGCACATTGGGGCACTTTTACATTCAAGGTACAGATGTATTTTCAGAATTTTGCAGTATTTTTAATAAAGTGTGTGCTATAGGCTGCAAGAAGTGATGACTTCGTTGACGTACAAATTAGCAGGCATAATTTATGGGTCTGAAAACTTTTTGCGCTTCGGCTGGCTGATGGAGCCATTGCAGCATTGATTTACCATCGGTCCCCCAATTTGCATGGGACGTCTTCGCCAGCGAAATTTACTGCCCAGGCGTTTGCTCGCCTCGGCCGGTTTTTATGGTCGACATAAAAGAGTTGTAAGTGTCGGTGTTGTACGGTGGAGCGCGGTAAGTGAGGATAATGGCCAGTAAAAACGAGAGTATTTTGTCGTGTAATATTATGAATGAAGTACTTCTGATTCATATACAGAGGCGCAGTGTACAGGCGTGTACTGACGGGCACAGGTATATACATAGGTGTGTACACACGTAAGACGACGTTGGAAGGCTGTACATAGGGAGAGCAGGAACAACCGTGAGAATAGAGTTTAAAAATGCCGGCAGGAATGTCGCGCGAATGCGTGATACGTATACAGTATTGTAAATTAAACGCGTAATATTTTTTAGAAAACATGAGCAATTACGGAGACCGTTTAATTTTCCATGGCTTTTCAGAATCGTGGCGATGTAATGTTTATGCCCTGCACATAGAAGGAAACGAAACTGCCGACTACGTAATCGACGTTATTTATTTTATATTTATTCGCAGCGAAATTCTCATCAATGTTAATTGCCGTCTAATGGCCGTCCCGCTCGATTGTTTATTGTCATTACAATATGTTTTTATATTTTTCTTTTACATCCTGATACATTAAGCCGCGCGTAGCTGCGCCGCATATTTTATTTATAAGATACATTTTTATATATCATAACAGATACATTATCCATACAAATTCCTGCGGCGTTACAGCGACGGTTTTATTCATTCCTTTTATTGTCTACCAGCATGCGCGCATTTTTCCTATCCGCTAAATTGCAACCATAAAAAAATCTAAGCCTTATTAAGTCGGCTCTTTATGGAAAATGTATTGTAATGCACGCGTCCCGTCATAAATAAATACGCACATTCATACGCCATCAAGGACCAACCACTTCCACTGGCTTTTTCTCTAATTCCGGCCGCAATTATTCAACGCACACATAATTAACAGGTGATTTAATGAGTGCGCTCACAATGACCCAATTACCAGCGCAATCTCAGGCGATCTGCGATTTGCATATCGTTAATTATGAAATATAATTTAATAAACGCAAATCGCGATAAATCACCGCGCTCGCAATTAATTAGTTTAAATTTCACAAGCGCGAGGGACGTCTTCATTCGGCACCAAAGTAAACACGCCACGGTCGGTGACCTGCACGCCTTAATTAGTCTCGATTTATCGCACCTGGGGCTAGTGAACTAATATTATAATGCGCAAGGCAAATTGTTTTTGCCCCATAAATCACCGCATGGAAATTCAATCTCGGATTTTTGCAATAAACCCAAAGTTTACTGCCGAGGCGTCAACAAGACCGCCGCATGATTTAACACCAGACACTTGTGTTACCTATATTTTAATTTTAACGGCCGTAAAGTGCACGCCAAGTGAAGACGTCCGAGGATCTGCCCACAGGAATAACGATGAAATTCCGAAGAATAATTCACTAGACTTTATTACTCTTTATTCTGCAGTCATATTTTCTATTTTCTATTTGTATACGGTACCTAAAATATCAGTAATATTTCTTAGTCAATTATGACTGTGCTAAAAAAAATATTTAGAAAAACCTATTTGACACAAAACTTTCTATTAATAAGAATTTCTGGAGAGAATTGAGATGCATTTTCCAATAGTACAAAGTACATACCCAACCCTACACCATAATTGGTAGAAGGGAGAACGATATATATACAAAGTACATAATACTTTTCACACAATATCAAATTATGTTTTAATAATGTATCTGCATGTAAGTGTAATTAATGTTAATTGACTGTATTGTCTATTTTAGTATTCTGACGACCACATCCACTACAATTTGTGCGGTTCAATGTAATTGTATTTGTATATATTGTGTAGGTATTGTATATTTTGTATATTGTGGCTAGGTGGAAATAAATGATTATGATTATGATTATGATTAATACACATAATATTGCAGTAAAATTTATGCTAATTGGTCAAGTTTGTTTGTCACTTTTGATTTTAAGTTTTCAGCTCGAAATTATTAAAAACGCCACTTAAGAAATAAGCTTGTAAATTTTCATTCACGACATATAATTTTATTTTACAGTGTTATTGGAACTTTAATGTGCTGTAAAATGAGCCTAAATTATTGAAATTTCTGCCAAAAAAGGTTACTTTAAGGTTAAAGGATACTTAAAACAGTCATATAACTATTTTGGGTCTGAAATTACCATAAAGTTTACTGGAAATGTCTAGAATCTGCCATGATTTAAACAAAAATAGTGACGCTATTTAAATTACAAATAAATGAGTTATACAGACAAATTTTCAGAAATTCAAACAGCTAACCCATACTTGTCAATACGGAAAGTTAATTGTTTGATTTTCTCCCTTAACTAATACTGAAACTTTGTCAAATTTTCAGGACAATCAGTTTCAGGTGTACTGTGCACGAATGTAATATCAAATTTGCAAATAATAAATTTTCTGAAATTTCAGTTATAGCTAAACCAAACTTATCAATGCAGGAAGTTATATGTTTGGTTTTCTCTCTTATTTATTACTGAAACTTTGTCAAATTTTCAGGAGAATTAGTGTCAGGCGTACTGTACACGAATCTAATTTTAAATTTGCAAATAATTAATTTTCAGAAATTTCAGTTATAGCTAAGCCAAACTGATCAATGCAGGAAGTTATATGTTTGATTTTCTCACTTATACAATACTGAAACTTTGTCAAATTTTTAGGAAAATCAGTTTCCGCTGTACTGTGCACGAATCTAATATCAAATTTGCAAATAATAAGATTTCAGAAATTTTAGTAATATTTAAGCCATACTTGAAAATGCAGAAAGTTATATGTTTGATTTTCTCCCTTATTTATTACTGAAACTATGTCAAATTACCAGGAGAAATAGTTTCAGGTGTACTGTATGTGAATCTAATATCAAATTTCTAAATAATAAATTTTCAGAAATTTCAGTTATAGCTGAGCCTTACTTGTCAATGCAGGAAGTTATATGTTTGATTTTCTTACTTGTTCAATACTGAAACTTTATTAAATTTTCAGGAGAATAAGTTTCAGGTGTACTGTACACGAATCTAATATTAAATTTGTAAATAATAAATTTTGAGAAACTTCAGTAATATTTAAGCCATACTTGCCAATGCAGAAAGTTATATGTTTGATTTTCTCAATTGTTCAATACTGAAACTTTATCAAATTTTCAGAAGAATTAGTTTCCGGTGTACTGTATACTAATCTAATATCAAATTTGCAAATAATAAATTTTCAGGAATTTCAGTAGTATTCAAGCCATACTTGCCAATACAGAAAGTTGTGTGTTAGATTTTCTTACTTGTTCAATACTGAAACTTTATTAAATTTTCAGGAGAATTAGTTTCAGGTGTACTGTGCACGAATCTAGTATTAAATTTGCAAATAATAAATTTTCAGAAATTTCAGTTATAGCTAAGCCATACTTGTCAATGCAGAAAGTTAAATGTTTGATTTTCTCCCTTATTTAATACTAAAAATTTGTAAAATTTGCAGGAGAATTAGTTTTAGGTGTACTGTACACGAATCTAATATCATATTTGCAAATAATAAATTTCCAGAAATTTCAGGAATAGCTGAGCCATACTTGTCAATGCAAGAAGTTATATGTTTTGTTTTCTCACTTATACAATACTGAAACTTTGTCAAATTTTCAGGAGAATTAGTTTTAGGTATACTGTACACGAATCTAAAATTAAATTTGCAAATAATAAATTTTCATAAATTTCAGGAATAGCTGAGCCTTACTTGTCAATGCAGGAAGTTATATGTTTGATTTTCTCACTTTTTCAATACTCAATTTATCAAATTTTTAGGAGAATTAGTTTCAGGTGTACTGTATACGAATCTAATATCAAATTTGCAAATAATAAATTTTGAGAAATTTCAGTTATAGCTAAGCCAAACCTGTCAATGCAGGAAGTTATATGTTTGATATTCTCACTTGTTCAATACTGAACATTTATCAAATTTTCGGGAGAATTAGTATTAGGAGTACTGTATACGAATCTAATATCAAATTTACAAATAATAAATTTTCAGAAATTTCAATAATAGCTAAGCCATACTTGTCAATGCAGAAAGTTATATGTTTAATTTTCTCACTTGTTCAAAACTGAAAACTTATCAAATTTTTAAAAGAACTAGTTTCTGGTGTATTGTATACGAATCTAATGTCAAATTTGCATATAATAAATTTTCAGAAATTTTTAGTAATAGCGAAGCTATACATGCCAATGCTGAAAGTTATATGTTTGCTTTTCTCACTTGTTCAATACTGAAACTTTGTCAAATTTTCAAGAGAATTAGTTTTAGGTGTACTGTACATATATCTAATATCAAATTTGCAAATAACAAAATTTCAGTTATGGCTAAGCCATACTTGTCAATGCAGGAAGTTATATGTTTGATTTTCTCCTTTATTTAATACTGAAACTATGTCAAATTTTCAGGAAAATTAGTTTCAGGTGTACTGTGAACGAATCTTATATGAAATTTGCAAATAATAAATTTTCAGAAGTTTCAGTAGTGGCTAACTTTATCAGGGGATGAAAAAAATTAACGTGCCTTAGTAATAATCATCTTGTTGCAGTAGAACAACAATAAATGTTATGAATCTACTTATGTTTAATATTTATACAAAATATAGTATTTTAATAATAATAATTAATATAAAATTTTTGTTACAGTTTCATTCATTAGTTATATCAGTTATTATTATATTTGTTATTGTGTTCTTCCTTTTTTATTAGAAGTACTTACTGGTAGTATATTTACGATATAAAGATGTTTCTTAGTATATGTTGTTTTTATTATTTTTATTATTTGTTCTTTACCTGACTAGTTTCGGCTATTTTGGAGATGGCTCTTTGATTAATGTTATTTTGGTAGAAATTTGTAGAATTTATAAAATTTCTATACAAGTTTGTAAAAATGTCAAAAGTTGTCTATAAAACTACTTTCTATTTTCTGTGGAACGTTGAATTTATAACATTTTGGTTCAACTCTTTGATTAATGTTATTTTGGTAGAAATTTGTAGAATTCATAAAATTTCTATACAAGTTTGTATAAATTGTACAATCTACTTTCTATTTTCTGTGGAACGTTGAGTTTATGAAATTTTGGTTCGACTGTTTGTTTAATGTAATTTCGGTACAAGTTTGTAAAATTTATAAAATTTCTATACAAGTTTGTAGAGGTTGTCAAACGTTTCTATAGAAATTTGTAAAATTTATGACATTTCTGTAGAATTTTGAAAACGTGAAATTTCATGTAGAAATTTGCAATTGTTGCGAATCTTATAAATATTTTTTATTGTTTTCTTCCTTCTTTATTAGGAGTATTTACTGGTAGTATATTTACGATATAAAGATGTTTCTTAGTTTATGTTGTTTTTATTATTTTTATTATTTGTTCTTTACCTGACTAGTTTCGGCTATTTAGGAGATGGCTTACAAATAGCTGAACTAGTCAGGTGAAGAACAAGTAATAAAAACAACATAAATTGAGAATCATCTTTATATCCTAAATATACTACTAGTAAGTACTCCTAATAAAGAAGAAACAAAACAATAAAAATATAATATAATATTGTGTAATATAATATTCTGGATTCTAAATTCTGGATATTGGATTGAGTTTAGAGTGTGACCTATGGGCAGGGTTACCTTGCATTAATGAGGGTGTACAATTATATTAGCCCTTTCATGTACACATTTACCACTTGTTATATTAAAATATAAATTAGTGTGGCAAGAAGGTGATAATTAAAAAAAAAGTATAACTAGAGTAGGTAGGCAAAACTAAGGTCAAAGATGTGCTAATACTAAACTGCTTTTATGGTTGGAATGAATATCTAACTTGTAAGTTTTAAATTTTGCTATCTCCATTTTCTAGTTTTAATTATTATGTTTATTATGTACTTATTTATCTGAATTGATGAGTTCTATTTGCTAGTTTTAATTATTATGTTTATTAGTACGAATTTATCTGGGTTGCTGAGTTCTATTTGCTAGTTTCAAATATTATGCTTATTATGTACTTATTTATCTGAATTGCTGAGTTCTATTTGCTGGTTTTAATTATTATGTTTATTATTTACTTATTTATATTGATCTGTCTTAAACATGATGGTTTCTACACCAATAAAACAATACTATTTGAATTTTTCATTACAAGTAGTTGTTAATGGTGGCATTTTAAATGATTTTCTAACTCTTTTATTAATTATATAAATTTTTATTAATGTGGACGTAATGAGTAGCTGCATATTTAAATGGAACGATTTAATTTTAATCTCCAAGAAAATGGCATAAATATATGATATAATTAAAGGCAAGAAGTTAAATTGGTGGCATGTAATCATTTCTAACTTATTCATTGATTGATTATATTTTGATTAGTTTGCATTTTTAAATAGTATAAGTTAATTTTAATCTCAAATAAACAACGATGATTTAATGTAATCAAAAGCAAGAAGGTGATAATTTAGTGGCATTTGAAATCATTTTGTAACTTGTTCATTGATTTATTAAATTTCGATTAATTTTTACATAATACGTTACTGAGTTTTCAAATAGAACGACATAATTTTAATCTTGTATAAAACGGCGTAAATATTTAATGTAATTACACAATACGTTGCTGAGTTTCTAAATAGAACGGCATTATTTGAATCTCCAAGAAAACGGCGTAAATATTTAATATAATTAAAGCCAAGAAGGTGATTTGGTGGCATGAAATCATTTTTCACTTATTCATTAATTGATTGATTAGTGATTACATTTTAATATATTTGGAAATAGCTGCTGCGTTTATAAACATATTGTGATATCCAAGAAAACGGCGCGGCGTAAATATTTAATGCAATTATATTACATCTTCGGCACATTAATTTGCATATCCCTTTGTTCGATTGTTGGTTATTTTTAGATACCCCCACAAAAAACGCATTAATTCCATCGGCGCAATAAATCAACTCGGAAAATTAGTCAGATTCACATTGCACAAATTAACGTTATTGCGCCGAATTCGCCATATGATCCGTACGTGCGCAAGGTTCATGCGTGTGAGTCCGACTCGATCAACTCCCTCCCCAAATGCGCAGATGCGTCCAAGAGCTGTGCAAGCAAACCGACGCTTGCCCGAGTCCGCAGAAATTTGCAAAATTTTGCAAAAAAAACGATCGCCAGAATCCAGAATGTATGCATAACGCTTTCCCTAGTCCTGTAGGATCATTTTGGTACAGCTTCCAGGTATGGGCGAAGTGGCGCCACACCCCAGGAAGATGGAAAAGAATCCCCCAAGGAGACGAGGGCGAATGGCCATCTTGAGCACCAGGAGGCTGCCGCCGTCCATATTGGATGCAAGCAGCGATCGAGACGGACTTCGAATTGCAATCATGCGGCTAATTGGGGATCGTTTGGACGCGTTTTGGGGAACTGGATGCTGCACGGAGGCATATTTGGGCAAACCGTGAGTACACAAAACCAATTTAATTAACAGGCAAATCGCCACGAACGAAAATATAAGTGATATTCACAATGTCAATATGTGTTTTCTTTATAATTATATTTTTGTTGTGCTATTAATTTAATAATAGTTATCACCATGTAAATAATCGTTTAGAGGTGTGAGAGAGAGAGAGGGAGAGAGGTGACTCCTTACGAAAATTTGCTTGTTTCATATGGACAGTGTATCCTATAACCAGGCGATAAGTTTTTGAAAATCACTTTATTTTTCACATAAAGGCCAATTTTGATTTTGGAATTATGCTTTTAGTACAGTTACAACTTAGGCTGTCATTATTATAGCAAATAATGTAAATATGTACATAGCATTATTATCAGCAAAATGATAATAGGTCATTATATGAAAGACGTAGTAATTTTTAATAAAAATTGTCTATTAACTGGTAATTTTATAACACAATCCATATGTATATGTATACATCATAACATGTATGTATACATACATTCTTGCTGATTTATTTCGTTCATAAATCCGCAATGAGCCAGCACATTCGTGATGGCAAAATGAAAATTGGTCATTATATGAAAGACGACGTAATTTTTAATAAAAATTGTCTATCAACTGGTAATTTGATAACACAATACATATGTATATTTATACATCATATCATATATGTGTACCTACATTCTTGCCGATTTATTTCGTTCATAAACCCGCAATGAGCCAGCACATTCGTATGTTAAAAGTCGTAAAACAATATGTTAAATTTGGTGTGTTTTTTGTTGGGTTGAGTCAGGCTGGGTTAGGTTGACTAATTAGTTTATTTCGACGTTAATTAGTACATTTTCGCACGTTCGTTTTTCTCGCAATAATTGCGCTTTGAAGCTGGGAAACTACACACGTTTACGCCAAGCTGCCATCGAATCTTAGTTTTTTCTTTCCTCACTTACGTGTTCACGATGGCTGCTGAAGCTCATACGCCAAACGGTTCAAAGAATTTGGGTCTTCTTAGGTCTATCATCTTCTATAGAAGAAGATTTTCTATAGAACAGAGACCTTCTATAGAAGGTTTATCTTTTTAGGTCTTAGGTCTAGCAGTAGCCATAAAATATATGACTTCCTGTTTTCATTAATTGAGCCGTTGAAAACCAGAGTGGTGTAAGTCCATTTTCTAAATTCAGACATGTAAGAACAGAAATGGTTCTAGGAACATGTCCCTTGTATATTTCTGGACTTCCCCGAATTAAAAAAAAATGACTTACACAATTCTGGTTTTCAACGGCTTTATTAATGAAAACAGGAAGTCATGTATTTTATGGCTACTGATCGACCTAAGACCAAAGCAGACAGTCCTTTTATAGAAGATCTCTCTTGTTTGAAAACCAGAGTAGTGAAAGTCCTTTATTTTAAGTCTGATGAGTCCAACAATGGTTCGAGAGACATCTCCCTTCTATATTTCTGGACTTGTCTGTATTAAAAAAAAATATTTACACCATTCTGATTTTCAACGGCTCTATTAATGAAAACAGGACATCATATAATTTATGACTACTGATGAACCTAAGACCTAAGAAGATAGACCTTATATAGAAGGTCTCTCGTCTATAGAAGCTCTCTCGTCTATAGAAGAAGAAAGAATGTTTTCTATAGAAGATAATAGACGTGACGATGAATTCTAGTCTATAGAAGGTCTCTCTTCAATATAATATCTTATTCTATAGAAGAAGAAAGAAGGTCTTCTATAGAAGATGATAGAGTTGATGATGAATTCTACTCTATAGAAGGTCTGTCTTTTATAGAATATTTTCTTCTATGGCGGAAGAAAGAAGGTCTTCTATAGAAGATGATACACCTATGAAGACCCAAATTCTTTGAACCGTTTAAATAGGTTAAAAATTAGTACAGTAAAGCACATCGAAAAATGATTCGGCAGGATTTTACGGACATAGTAGGAATTAATCATTAGTCGTTTAATTGTCTTAAATTTAAATATAGCAGTAATGATCTTTATTGCGCTATTGAGCCGACAGCGCAAACAAGATTTAGTTAAAAATATCATTTTAAAAGTGCATATTCATGCAAACGTAATTTATGCAACAAATTACAAATTAGGTATTAAATACTAGATTTTCGGTCAGTATTTTAAAGTTGCTCATACCTATTGTGCGGATAAACATAAGAAAACCATAAGGAGGGAAAACACACCTGCCCATGTCCTTCTTATCCCTTTGTGACTAGTATTACCAACTAAATAAAAAATATATGTTTATGATGATGTTGATGATGATACATTGATACATTTGTATCATTTATGATACAAAAATGATACATTTTACTCTGGGAATAAGGTATAGTAGTATACAGGGTGTCCCACAAGGTAGTAGACCTCGTAAACAGTTAGTAGTATAAAAATGAAATTTGGTGGATTCAAAATGATGCCCCTTTTTGTATACTGAGATGTCTACTCCAGTTCTTCATTTCCGGAAATATATATTTTTTTCAAAATATACAGAGTGTCCCACGAGGTGGTAAATAGTCGACATCTCATAAATGGTTAGTAGTACGAAAATGAAATTTGGAGGATTTAAATGGTTCAAAATTATGCCCCTTTCTGTATACTGAGATTTCAATTTCCGTTTTTCCTCTCCGTAAATACTTTTTTTTTCAAAATATACAGAGTATGCCTTGAGGTAGTAAACAGACGATATCTCATAAATGGTTAGTATCACGAAAATAAAACTTGGTGGATTTGATTGGTTCAGAATGATGCCCCTTTCTGTATACTTAGATTTCATTTCCAGTTCTTTATTTCCATTTCTTGAAAAAAAAAAACACAATGAAATGAGAAATGACACTAACTACTAGAATTCAAATGGGACACCCTATATATATTTATTTGCAGAATCGAATACTAGCAGCTTGTCGAACAACTGTCATCCAAAATGATGCTACTTTGTGTATACTAAGATTTCAATTCCGATTCTTCATTTCCAGATTTTTTTTTTTTTCAAAATATACAGAGTGTCCCACGCGGTGGTAAACAGGCGCTAACTCATAAATGCTTAGTTGTACGAAAATTAAATTTGGTGTATTTGATTGGTTCAAAATGACGGCCCTTTCTGTATACTTAGATTTCATTTCCCGGTTTTTATTTCCCGAGTAATGACACCAACTTCATAATTTCAAATGGGACACTCTATATATTTATATACACAATCGAATACTAGCAGCTTGACAAACAATTCTATATCTGCAGTAATTATAGAAATTTATCAAAATCTGCATTTTCTGAAAATTTATTATTTGCAAATTTGATATTAGATTCGTGTACAGTACACCTGAAAGTAATTCTCCTAAAAATTTGACAAAGTTTCAGTATTAAATAAGGGAATAAGAGAACATCAAACATTTAGCTTTCTGCTTGAAAAGTCTGTTTTAGCTATTACTAAAATTTCTGAAAATTCGTGTTAGATAAAGATTATATTAGATATTAGATTTCTGTACAGTACACCTGAAACTAATTCTGCTGGATAATGGATATAGTTTTAACAAGTTTGAAGCTTTAAAAAATGCAATTGAATGTAATTGTATGGAATTTATATGTATTCAAGACAACTTTGATGATTAAATTTAAGGTTTTATCCATAATACCAGTTAATTCTTACTGGTAAATATTTATTTCTCTTTTATTTTTTATTTAACTCTAATTTATATTTAACCTAAGTATTGTATTATTCATAGATATCATGCAATTTTTGAAGGTTTATCTTTTATACCTTTTATAAAATAAATAATAAAATTAAATCAAAATAAATATTTCCCAGTAAGTACTCAATTATAACAACCTTAAATTTTTATGATATTCTGTTAAATTTCGTTATAATTCTAAGCATTTTTTAAACTAAAAATCAATAGAATAACATTGACACTGTCTATAAAAATGCTTTCAATTTTCTGTGGAACGTTGAGTTTATGAAATTTTTGTTCATCTCTTTAATTAATGTCATTTTGGTAGAAATTTGTAGAATTTATAAAATTTCTATACAAGTTTGTAAAAACTACTTTCTATTTCCTGGGGAACGTTGAATTTATGAAATTTTGGTTCGACTGTTTGTTTAATGTAATTTCGGTACAAGTTTGTAAAATTTATAAAATTTCTATACAAGTTTGTAGAGGTTGTCAAACGTTTCTATAGAAATTTGTAAAATTTATGACATTTCTGTAGAAATTTGAAAACGTGAAATTTCATATAGAAATTTGCAATTGTTACGAATCTTATAAATATTTTATATTGTTTTCTTCCTTCTTTATTAGGAGTACTTACTGGTAGTATATTTAGGATATAAAGATATTTCTTAGTTTATGTTGTTTTTATTATTTTTATGATTTGTTCTTTACCTGACTAGTTTCGGCTATTTTGGAGATGGCTTACAAATAGCTGAAACTAGTCAGGTGAAGAACAAGTAATAAAAACAACATAAATTAAGAAACATCTTTATATCCTAAATATACTACTACTAAGTACTCCTACGAGAAGAAATAAAACAATAAATAGATAATATAATATTGTGTAATATAATATTCTGGATTATAAATTCTGGCTATTGGATTGAGTTTAGAGTGTGACCTATGGGCAGAATTATCTTGCATTAATGAGGGTGTACAATTATATTAACCCATTCATGTACACATTTACCACTTGTTAAATTAAAATATAAATTAGTGTGGCAAGAAGGTGATAATTAAAACAAAAGTATAACTAGAGTAGGTAGGCAAAACTAAGGTCAAAGATGTGCTAATACTAAACTGCTTTTATGGTTGGAAGGAATATCTAACTTGTAAGTTTTAAATTTTGCTATCTCCATTTTCTGGTTTTAATTATTGTTTATTATGTACTTATTTATCTGAGTTGCTGAGTTCTATTTGCTGGTTTTAATTATTATGTTTATTAGTACGTATTTATCTGAGTTGCTGAGTTCTATTTGCTAGTTTCAAATATTATGCTGATTATGTACTTATTTATCTGAATTGCCGAGTTATATTTGCTGGTTTTAATTATTATGTTTATTACGTACTTATTTATATTGATCTGTCTTAAACATGATGGTTTTTACACCAATAAAACAATACTATTTGAATTTTTCATTACAAGTAATTGTTAATGGTGGCATTTTGAATGATTTTCTAACTTTTTTATTGATTATTTAAATTTTGATTAATGTGGACGTAATGAGTATCAACATATTTAAATAGAACGATTTGATTTAAATCTCCAAGAAAATGGCATAAATATATGATATAATTAAAAGAAAGAAGTTAAATTGGTGGCATGAAATCATTTCTAACTTATTCATTGATTGCTTATATTTTGATTAATTTGCATTTTTAAATAGTATAAGTTAATTTTAATCTCAAATAAACGGTGTAAATATTTAATGTAATCAAAAGCAAGAAGGTGATGATTTAGGGGCATTTGAAATCATTTTGTAACTTGTTCATTGATTCATTAAATTTTGATTAATTTTTACATAATACGTTACTGAGTTTTCAAATAGAACGGCATAATTTTAATCATGTATAAAACGGCGTAAATATTTAATGTAATTACACAATACGTTGCTGGGTTTCTGAATAGAACGGCATTATGTGAATCTCCAAGAAAACGGCGTAAATATTTGAAATAATTAAAGCCAAGAAGGTGATTTGGTGGCATGAAATCATTTTTCACTTATTCATTAATTGATTGATTAGTGATTACATTTTAATTTATTTGGAAATAGCTGCTGCGTTTTTAAACATATTGTAATATCCAAGAAAACGGCGCGGCGTAAATATTTAATGCAGTTAAATTACATCTTCGGCACATTAATTTGCATATCCCTTTGTTCGATTGTTGGTTATTTTTAGATACCCCCACAAAAAACGCATTAATTCCATCGGCGCAACAAATCAACTCGGAAAATTAGTCAGATTCACATTGCACAAATTAACGTTATTGCGCCGAATTTGCCATATGATCCGTACGTGCGCAAGGTTCATGCGTGTGAGTCCGACTCGATCAACTCCCTCCCCAAATGCGCAGATTCGTCCAAGAGCTGTGTAGGCAAACCGACGCTTGCCCGAGTCCGCAGAAATTTGCAAAATTTTGCAAAAAAATCGATCGCCAGAATCCAGAATGTATGCAAAACGCTTTCCCTAGTCCTGTAGGATCATTTTGGTACAGCTTCCAGGTATGGGCGAAGTGGCGCCACACCCCACGAAGATGGAAAAGATTCCCCCAAGGAGACGAGGGCGAATGGCCATCTTGAGCACTAGGAGGCTGCCGCCGTCCATATTGGATGCAAGCAGCGATCGAGACGGACTTCGAATTGCAATCATGCGGCTAATTGGGGATCGTTTGGACGCGTTTTGGGGAACTGGATGCTGCACGGAGGCATATTTGGGCAAACCGTGAGTACACAAAACCAATTTAATTAACAGGCGAATCGCCACGAATGAAAATATAAGTGATATTCACAATGTCAATATGTGTTTTCTTTATAATTATTTTTTTGTTGCGCTATTAATTTAATAATAGTTATCACCAAATAAATAATCGTTTAGAAGTGAGACAGAGAGAGAGAGAGAGGTGACTCCTTACGAATATTTGCTTGTTTCATATGGACAGTGTATCCTATAACCAGGCGATAAGTTTTTGAAAATCATTTTATTTTTCACATAAAGGCCAATTTTGATTTTGCAATTATGCTTTTATTACAGTTACAACTTAGGCTGTCATTATTATAGCAAATAATGTAAATGTGTACATAGCATTATTATCAGCAAAATGATAATTGGTCATTATATGAAAGACGTAGTAATTTTTATTAAAAATTATCTGGTACTCATAATTTTATAACACAATCCATATGTATATGTATACATCATATCATATATGTATACCTACATTCTTGCTGATTTATTTCGTTCATAAATCCGCAATGAGCCAGCACATTCGTACTGGCAAAATGAAAACTGGCCATTATATGAAAGAAGACATAATTTTTAATAAAAATTGTCTATTAACTGGTAATTTGATAACACAATCCATATGTATATGTATACATCATATCATATATGTGTACCTACATTCTTGCTGATTTATTTCGTTCATAAACCCACAATGTGCCAGCACTTTTCGTATGTTAACAGTCGTAAGACAATATGTTAAATTTGGTGTTTTTTGTTGGGTTGAGTCAGGCTGGGTTAGGTTGACTAATTAGTTTATTTCGACGATAATTAGTACATTTTCGCACTTTCGTTTTTCTCACAATAATTGCGCTTTGAAGCTGGGGAACTGCACACGTTTGCGCCAAGGTGCGATCGAAACTTAGTTTTTCTTTCCTCACTTACGTGTTCGCGATGGCTGCTGCAGCTCATACGCCAAAAGGTTCAAAGAATTTGGGTCTTCTTAGGTCTATCATCTTCTATAGAAGAAGATTTTCTATAGAACAGAGACCTTTTATAGAAGGTTTATCTTTTTAGGTCTTAGATCTATCAGTAGCCATAAAATATATGACTTCCTGTCTTCATTAATTGAGCTGTTGAAAACCCGAGTGGTGTAAGTCCATTTTTTAAATTCAGACATGTAAGAACAGAAATGGTTCCAGGGACATGTGCCTTGTATATTTCTGGATTTCACTGAATTAAAAAAAAAATGACTTGCACAATTCTGTGTTTCAACGGCTTTATTAATGAAAACAGGAAGTCGTGTATTTTATGGCTACTGATCGACCTAAGACCTAAGCAGATAGTCCTTTTATAGAAGATCTCTCTTGGTTGAAAACCAGAGTGGCGAAAGTACTTTCTTTTAAGTCTGACGAGTCCAACAATGGTTCGAGAGACATCTCCTTTGTATATTTCTGGACTTGTCTGAATTTAAAAAAAATTACACCATTCTGATGTTCAACGGCTCTATTAATGAAAACAGGACATCATATATTTTATGACTACTGATAAACCTAAGACCTAAGAAGATAGACCTTATATAGAAGGTCTCTCGTCTATATAAGCTCTCTCTTCTATAGAAGAAGAAAGAATGTTTTCTATAGAAGATAATAGACGTGACGATGAATTCTAGTCTATAGAAGGTCTCTCTTCAATAGAATATCTTATTCTATAGAAGAAGAAAGGAGGTCTTCTATAGAAGATGATAGAGTTGATGATTAATTCTACTCTATTGAAGGTCTGTCTTTTATAGAATATTTTCTTCTATGGAGTAAGAAAGAAGGTCTTCTATACAAGATGATACACCTAAGAAGACCCAAATTCTTTGAACCGTTTAAATAGGTTAAAAATTGGTACAGTAAAGCACATCGAAAAATGATTCAGCAGGATTTTACGGATATAGTAGCAATTAGTCATTAGCCGTTTAATTGTCTTAATTTTAAATATAGCAGTAACGATCTTTATTGCGCTATTGAGCAGACAGCGCAAACAAGATTTAGTTAAAAATATCATTTTAAAAGTACATATTTGTGCAAACGTAATTTATGCAACAAATTACAAATTAGATATTAAATACTAGATTTTCGGTCAGTATTTTAAAGTTGCTAATACCTATTCTGCGGATAAACATAAGAAAACCATAAGGAGGGAAAACACACCTGCCCATGTCCTTCTGATCTCTTTGTGACTAGTATTACCAAATAAATAAAAAAATATATGTTTATGATGATGATGATGATACATTGATACATTTGTATCATTTATGATACAAAAATGATACATTTTACTCTAGGAATAAGGTATAGTAGTATACAGGGTGTCCCACAAGGTAGTAGACCTCGTAAACAGTTAGTAGTATAAAAATTAAATTTGGTGGATTCGAAATGATGCCCCTTTTTGTATACTGAGATTTCTACTCCAGTTCTTCGTTTCCGGAAATATATATTTTTTCAAAATATACAGAGTGTCCCACGAGGTGGCAAACAGTCGACATCTCATAAATGGTTAGTAGTACGAAAATGAAATTTGGCGGATTTAAATGGTTCAAAATGATGCCCCATTTTGTATACTGAGACTTCAATTTCCGTTTTTCCTTTCCGGAAATACATTTTTTTTTCAAAATATACAGAGTTTGCGTTAAGGTAGTAAATAGGCGATATCTTATAGATGGTTAGTAGTAGAAAATGAAATTGGTGGATTTCATTGGTTCAAACTGATGCCCCTTTCTGCATACTTAGATTTTATTTCCAGTCTTTTTAATTTCCGTAAAAACAATTTATTTCAAAATATACAGAGTGTCCCACGAGGTGGTAAACAGGCGATAACTCATAAATGGTTAGAAGTACGAAAATGAAATTTGGTAGATTTGATTAGTTCAAAATGATGCCCCTTTCTGTGTACTTAGATTTCATTTCCGTTTCTTCATTTCCGAAAAATTGACACCAACTACTGGATTTCAAATGGGACACCCTATATATTTATTTGCAGAATCGAATACTAGCAGCTTGTCGAACAACTGTCATTCAAAATGATGCTACTTTCTGTATACTAAGATTTCAATTCCGGTTCTTCATTTCCGGAAATACAAATTTTTCAAAATATTCCCCTATATATTTATATGCACAATCGAATACTAGCAGCTTGGCAAACCATTCTATATCTGCAGTAATTAGTAGTAATTAGAAATTTATCAAAATCTGCATTGACAAGTATAGGTTAGCTATCACTGAAATTTCTGAAAATTTATTATTTCCAAATTTGATATTAGATTCGCGTACAGTACACCTAAAACTAATTCTCCTGAAAATTTGACAAAGTTTCAGTATAAAAAATAAGGGAGAAAATCAAACACATAACTTTCTGCATTGACAAGTATGGGTTAGCTATTACTAAAATTTCAGAAAAATTATTATTTGAAAATTTTATATTAGATTCGTGTACAGAACACCTGAAACCAATTGTCCTGGATAATGGATATAGTTTTAACAAGTATGGAGCTATAAAAAATGCAATTGAATTTAAATGTAATTGTATGGAATTTATATGTATTCAAGACAACTTTTATGATTAAATTTAAGGTTTTATCCATAATACCAGTTAATTATATTTAAGCTTGTTATAATTACCTACTTACTGGTAAATTTTTATTTTTATTTTATTATTTATTTAACTCTAATTTATATTTAACTTAAGTATTGTATTATTCATAGATATCATGCCTCTGAAGATTTTTTATAAAACAATTTTTAAGGGTTTATCTTTTATACCTTTTATAAAATAAATAATTAAATTAAATTAAATTAAAATAAATATTTACCAGTAAGTACTCAATTATAACAACCTTAAATTTTTATGATATTCTGCTATATTTGGATATAATTCTAAACATTTTTTTTAAAATAAAAATCAATAGAATAACATTGACACTGTCTATAAAAATGCTTTAAATTTTCTGTGGAACGTTGAGGTTATGAAATTTTGGTTCAACTCTTTGATTAATGTTTTTTTGGTAGAAATTTGTAGAATTTATAAAATTTCTAGATATATTTGTAAAGATGTCAAAAGTTGTCCATAAAACTACTTTCTATTTTCTGTGGAACGTTGAATTTATAACATTTTGCTTCAACTGTTTGATTAATGTTATTTTGGTAGAAATTTGTAGAATTTATAAAATTTCTATACAAGTTTGTAAAAATTGTCAAAACTTGTTTATAAAACTACTTTCTATTTTCTGTGGAACGTTAAGTTTAAGAAATTTTGGTTCTACTGTTTGTTTAATGTAATTTCGGTAGTAATTTCTAAAATTTATAAAATTTCTATACAAGTTTGTAAAGGTTTTCAAACGTTTGTATAGAAATTTGTAAAATTTATGACATTTCTGTAGAAATTTGTAAACGTGAAATTCCATGTAGAAATTTGCAATTGTTACGAATCTTATGAATATTTTATATTGTTTTCTTCCTTTTTTATTAGTAGTACTTTCAGGTAGTATATTTAGGATATAAATATGTTTCTTAGTTTATGTTGTTTTTATTATTTTTATTATTTGTTCTTTACCTGCAAAATAGTTTCGGCTATTTCGGAGATGGCTTACAAATAGCCGAAACTAGTCAGGTGAAGAACAAGTAATAAAAACAACATAAATTAAGAAACATTTTTATATCCGTAATGTACTACTAGTAAGTACTCCTAATAAAGAAGAAATAAAACAATAAAAATATAATATAATATTGTGTAATATAATATTCTGGATTCTAAATTCTGGCTATTGGATTGAGTTTAGAGTGTGACCTATGGGCAGGATTATCTTGCATTAATGAGGGTGCACAATTATATTAACCCATTCATGTACACATTTACCACTTGTTATATTAAAATATAAATTAGTGTGGCAAGAAGGTGATAATTAAAAAAAAAGTATAACTAGAGTAAGTAGGCAAAACTAAGATCAAAGATGTGCTAATACTAAACTGCTTTTATGGTTGGAATGAATATCTAACTTGTAAGTTTTAAATTTTGCTATCTCCATTTTCTGGTTTTAATTATTATGTTTATTATGTACTTATTTATCTGAGATGCTGAGTTCTATTTGCTAGTTTTAATTATTATGTATATTAGTACGTATTTATCTGAGTTGCTGAGTTCTATTTGCTGGTTTCAAATATTATGCTTATTATGTACTTATTTATCTGAATTGCTGAGTTCTATTTGCTGGTTTTAATTATTATGTTTATTATGTACTTATTTATATTGATCTGTGTTAAACATGATGGTTTCTACACCAATAAAACAATACTATTTGAATTTTTCATTACAAGTAATTGTTAATGGTGGCATTTTAAATGATTTTCTAACTTTTTTATTGATTATATAAATTTTGATTAATGTGGACGTAATGAGTATCTGCATATTTAAATAGAACGATTTAATTTAAATCTCCAAGAAAATGGCATAAATATACGATATAATTAAAGGCAAGAAGTTAAATTGGTGGCATGAAATCATTTCTAACTTATGCATTGATTGATTATATTTTGATTAATTTGCATTTTTAAATAGTATAAGTTAATTTTAATCGCAAATAAACAGTGTAAATATTTAAGGTAATCAAAAGCAAGAAGGTGATGATTTAGTGGCATTTGAAATCATTTTGTAACTTGTTCATTGATTCATTAAATTTTGATTAATTTTTACATAATACGTTACTGAGTTTTCAAATAGAACGACGTACATTTAATCTTGTATAAAACGGCCTAAATATTTAATGTAATTACACAATACGTTGCTGAGTTTCTGAATGGAACGGCATTATTTGAATCTCCAAGAAAACGGCGTAAATTTTTGATATAATTAAAGCCAAGAAGGTGATTTGGTGGCATGAAATCATTTTTCACTTATTCATTAATTGATTGATTAGTGATTACATTTTAATTAATTTGGAAATAGCTGCTGCGTTTTTAAACATATTGTAATATCCAAGAAAACGGCGCGGCGTAAATATTTAATGCAGTTAAATTACATCTTCGGCACATTAATTTGCATATCCCTTTGTTCGATTGTTGGTTAATTTTAGATACCCCCACAAAAAACGCATTAATTCCATCGGCGCAACAAATCAACTCGGAAAATTAGTCAGATTCACATTGCACAAATTAACGTTATTGCGCCGAATTCGCTATATGATCCGTACGTGCGCAAGGTTCATGCGTGTGAGTCCGACTCGATCAACTCCCTCCCCAAATGCGCAGATTCGTCCAAGAGCTGTGCAAGCAAACCGACGCTTGCCCGAGTCCGCAGAAATTTGCAAAATTTTGCAAAAATTTCGATCGCCAGAATCCAGAATGTATGCATAACGCTTTCCCTAGTCCTGTAGGATCATTTTGGTATCGCTTCCAGGTATGGGCGAAGTGGCGCCACACCCCACGAAGATGGAAAAGATTCCCCCAAGGAGACGAGGGCGAATGGCCATCTTGAGCACTAGGAGGCTGCAGCCGTCCATATTGGATGCAAGCAGCGATCGAGACGGACTTCGAATTGCAATCATGCGGCTAATTGGGGATCGTTTGGACGCGTTTTGGGGAACTGGATGCTGCACGGAGGCATATTTGGGCAAACCGTGAGTACACAAAACCAATTTAATTAACAGGCAAATCGCCACGAATGAAAATATAAGTGATATTCACAATGTCAATATGTGTTTTCTTTATAATTAATTTTTTGTTGGGCTATTCATTTAATAATAGTTATCACCAAGTAAATAATCGTTTAGAGGTGCGAGAGAGAGAGAGAGAGAGAGAGGTGACTGCTTACGAATATTTGCTTGTTTCATATGAACAGTGTATCCTATAACCAGGCGATAAGTTTTTGAAAATCACTTTATTTTTCACATAAAGGCCAATTTTGATTTTGCAATTATGCTTTTAGTGCAGTTACCACTTAGGCTGTCATTATTGTAGCAAATAATGTAAATATGTACATAGCATTATTATCAGCAAAATGATAATTGGTCATTATACGAAAGACGTAGTAATTTTTAATAAAAATTGTCTATTAACTGTTAATTTTATAACACAATCCATATGTATATGTATACATCATAACATGTATGTATACATACATTCTTGCTGATTTATTTCGTTCATAAATCCGCAATGAGCCAGCACATTCGTACTTGCAAAATGAAAACTGACCATTATATGAAAGACGACGTAATTTTTAATAAAAATTGTCTATTAACTGGTAATTTGATAACACAATCCATATGTATATTTATACATCATATCATATATGTGTACCTACATTCTTGCTGATTTATTTCGTTCGTAAACACGCAATGAGCCAGCACATTCGTATGTTAAAAGTCGTAAGACAATATGTTAAATTTGGTGTGTTTTTTGTTGGGTTGAGTCAGGCCGGGTTAGGTTGACTAATTAGTGTATTTCGACGTTAATTAGTACATTTTCGCACTTTCGTTTTTCTCGCAATAATTGCGCTTTGAAGCTGGGGAACTGCACACGTTTGCGCCAAGGTGCGATCGAAACTTAGTTTTTTCTATCCTCACTTACGTGCTCACGATGGCTGCTGCAGCTCATGCGCCAAACGGTTCAAAGAATTTGGGTCTTCTTAGGTCTATCATCTTCTACAGATGAAGATTTTCTGTAGAACAGAGACCTTCTATAGAAGGTTTATCTTTTTAGGTCTTAGGTCTAGCAGTAGCCATAAAATATATGACTTCCTGTTTTCATTAATTGAGCCGTTGAAAACCAGAGTGGTGTAAGTCCATTTTTTAAATTCAGACATGTAAGAACAGAAATGGTTCCAGGTACATGTCCCTTTTATATTTCTGGACTTCTCTGAATTAAAAAAAATGACTTACACAATTCTGGTTTTCAACGGCTTTATTAATGAATACAGGAAGTCATGTATTTTATGGCTACTGATCGACCTAAGACCTAAGCTGATAGTCCTTTTATAGAAGATCTCTCTTGGTAGAAAACCAGAGTGGTGAAAGTCCTTTCTTTTAAGTCTGATGAGTCCAACAATGGTTCGAGAGACATCTCCCTTGTATATTTCTGGACTTGTCTGAATTAAAAAAAAATTACACCATTCTGATTTTCAACGGCTCTATTAATGAAAACAGGACATCATATATTTTATGACTACTGATGAACCTAAGACCTAAGAAGATAGACCTTATATAGAAGGTCTCTCGTCTATAGAAGCTCTCTCTTCTATAGAAGAAGAAATAATGTTTTCTATAGAAGATAATAGACGTGACGATGAATTCTAGTCTATAGAAGGTCTCTCTTCAATAGAATATCTTATTCTATAGAAGAAGAAAGGAGGTCTTCTATAGAAGATGATAGACCTGATGATGAATTCTATTCTATAGAAGGTCTCTCTTCTATAGAATATATTCTTCTATAGATGAAGAAATCTGGTCTTCTGTGGAAGATGGTAGACCTAAGAAGACCCAAATTAGTAAGTTAGAAGCAATTAGTTATTCAATGTTTGCGTTAATTCTTGGCAATCTTTGTTTGATTTTCTCTTGTGTGGTTAGTCTTCTCCCTGCCATCTCTCTCCCGTCAATTCTGCGCGCGTCTCTGTTTCTTTTTATTTCTCGTTTCTTCTCTTGGCCGCGATGCGTAGGAAAATTGCTCCGGATGAGCTGTCGTTCCCGTCTTATTTATGAATAACAATTCGATGAAGCAACGGCAATTACGGTTCACACATAAAGCCCCGGCGATTAGTCCCCTTGAAAAAAAGCCAATTGTAAACAGCAGGCCGGGCAATTCCTCATTGCGCTAATTACGCTGAATACGCTTACCCGGCGGATAAAAACTGGCGAATTAAATGTAGGCAATTCCTTTTAATTACGCGGCCATTTACTTTAATTGTCTAGGAATGCTCTGCCTTGGCGAACGTGCGTACTAAATTCGTTTTTAAATGCCCCGATCCGGGCAGGCTTATCCCCCCCCCCCCCCACTCAAGCGCAGTTTTCTTTTGTTTCGCACCCGTAATTGGCAAAGTGATCACGCATTTTTGGCGCAATTCCGCGTGACTAATAATGAGACGCTCGAAATTTACGGCGAGTGATTGATGCGAGGTTTCGCTGTAAAAAGTTTTTTTTTTTTGTACGCGACACGTGTCAGCAGGAAAAGCGTGTCGCGGCAATTAAGCCCGCAGGAAACGGGGTGTGAACGACGAACGGGAAAATCCGTTTTTGTAAGGCGATATTTTAGTTAACTCCCGTCGCGGTTTCACGTGAAAATTGCCGGCGCCCATTCGCGACGCTTATTAATCAAATAAAAAGAAACAGAGACACTCCCAGAATTGATGGGAGAAAGATGGCAAGGAGAAGACTAAGCACACGACAGAAAATCAAACAAAGATTGTCAAAAATTACGAATGCAAACATTGAATAAGTAATTGATGTCAAAAGATAGAAGAACAACCAAGAGAAGAAACGAGAAAATTTCAATTAGTACTGCTAAAATTGCATTAATTATTTCCACCAAATATTATTTGGATAAAATAATATTTGCTTTATTTCTACCAAAACTCCAAATATTATAAGATTTTTTTTTATTATAGCATCATTTCAGTAATTACTGTTAAAATTTACTTAAAACATTGCATAAAAACTAATCCAATTTCAGGAAATATAGCACTGCAAAATTCCAAATTTTCAGTACATTTTCAGATATGACTGTCACTGTTTCAAAGATTACTGCCAAATTTTCATTTAATACTACCAAACTTGCAATTATCATTGCTAAAGTTGCATTCTACAAAAATTCCAAAGATTACAAGCAACTTTACAATGTTTAGTAAAATAGCAGTCACTACCAAACTCGCAATTATCATTGCTAAAGTTACATTCTGCCAAAATTCTAAAGATTACAAGCAACTTTGCAATGTTTACTAAAATAGCAGTCACTACCATACTTGCAATTATCATTGCTAAAGTTGCATTCTACCAAAATTCTAAAGATTACAAGCAACAATGCAATGTTTAGTAAAATAGCAGTCACTACCAAACCTGCAATTATCATTGCTAAAGTTGCATTCTACCAAAATTCTAAAGATTACAAGCCACTTTGCAATATTTAGTAAAATACCAGTCATTACAGTCAAAATTTCAGAAGTTATAGCCAATTTTCAATACGAAACTGCAAAAGTGTATTAAATAAGTTCGAAATAAACTAATTAATGACATACAAATGGGCTGGCTCATTACTCATTACAGGTTTATGCACGAAATAAATCATCAAGAATGTAGCTATACATATGAGCTATATGGATCGTGAAAAAATTTCCAAAGTTGTAGCTTTTTTGTTTTCAAGTGTAGTAATTGTAGTCATTATAGTTAAATTATAGTTTCAGTTATTACTGTTTCATTATTTCTGTTAGAATACCAAATTTCAAAAGTTGTAGCCTTTTTGTTTTTAATTGTAGTATTTGTAGTCATTATAGTTATAGTTTCAATTATTACTGTTTCATTACTTCTGTTAGAATATTCATGTTACTTAAAGAAAAATAACAAATTGTCCTTTTTCACGACATTTATTTCTCTAAATGTACATTTCAACCACTACGTGGTCATCTTCGGTAGAAATGTCCAGTACAAATGTCTACTGAAGATGACCACGTAGTGGTTGAAATGTACATTTAGACAAATAAATGTCGTTGTGAAAAAGGATAAATTGTTATTTTTCTTTAAGTGTTAATATTTCACAAGCTCCAACCGATTATTCATGTTACTATTAATATTTCATTAGCGAAAGTTTCAATTGTAGTAATTTGTCAGCATTATAGTTAAAATTTCAAAGATGAAATTTTCAATTCTTACTGTTTCATTATTTCTGTTAAAATATACACGTGTCTATGAAAATGACATTAATTTTTCCCAAATATCAAATACCTATTAATGTCACATTTTCAATTACTCTATTATGTTAAAAAAAACTGTACACGTTTCAAATCTATCGAAATTTCATATGTTACTGACACATTTTTACATAATAATTGTCATTATGACAGAAAATAAAAATGTTCAAAAAATTTAATGTTAAAAAACTGTAAGAGTTTCAAATCCATCTAAATTTGAAATATTACTGACACATTTTATGTAATAAAATTTGCTGTCATAATGTTATTATGTGAAAATGTGTCAGTAACATTTGAAATTTCGATAGATTTGAAACGTTTACAGTTTTTTGGAACATAATAGAGTAACTGAAAATGTGACATTAATAGGTATTTAGTATTTGGGCAAAAATTAATAACATTTTGATAGTGACATGAATATTTTAACAGAAATAATGAAATAGTAATAATTGAAAATCTCATTTTGAAATTTTTACTATAATGTCTAATTCACAGTTCTTGCTGCAAATATTTAATTACTCTAATCAAAATTTTAATGATTACTATCAAAATTTCAATATTTAATTGTCAATTTTGGTAACATTTCTGTGGTTACTAATATATTCAATTCTTTGTGTAAATATTTCAAAGAATGTTGTGAAAATTTCACTTATTTCTGATTTTTTTTAATACAAACATTGAAGTAATTATTCTAAAAATTTGAATTATACTGAAATTTTACAGCTGCTGACAAATTTTTTGGTATATTTTTAGTTATAACCGTCAATGTTTTAAGAACTATCAAAATGTCATTAATTTTTGCCCAAACATTAAATACCTATTAATATCACATTTTCAATTACTCTATTAAGTTTTAAAAAAAGTGTAAAAGTTTCAAGTCTATCCAAATTTCAAATATCACTGACACATGTTTACATATTAATTGCCATTATCACAGCAAACAAAAATCTGTCAGTAATATTTGATTTCAGTATAATTCAAATTTTTAGAATATTTACTGCAATGTTTGTATTAATAAAAAATCATAAATAAGTGAAATTTTGGCAACATTATTTGAAATGCTGACATTAAGAATTGAATATAATAGTACACAAAAATGTTACCAAAATTGACAATTGAATGTTGAAATTTTGATAGTAATCATTAAAATTTTGATTAGAGTAATTAAATATTTGCATCACGAACTAGCAGCAAGACTATCAAATGTTATTAATTATGGGCAAAAATTAATAACATTTTGATAGTCACATGAATATATGAGTATTTTAACAGAAATAATGAAACAGTAATAATTGAAAATTTCATCTTTGCAAATTTAACTAACTGTCTAATTTATAGTTCTTGCTGCAAATATTTAAGTTTTCTAATCAAAATTTTAATGATTACTATGAAAATTTCAATATTCAATTGTCAATTTTGGTAATATTTTTGTAGTTACTATTATCTGCAATTTTTTCTGTTACTATTTCAATGAATGTTGTTTTCAATTGTTGTTTTAATATTTTTGTAGTTACTTTTATCTGCAATTCTTTCTGTCAATATTTCAAAGAAAATTTTTACTTATCTCTGTTTTTTGTTGTTCAATTGTTGTTTTAATATTTTTGTAGTTACTATCTGCAATTCTTTCTGTCAATATTTCAAAGAAATATTTCACTTATCTCTGTTTTTTATTAATACAAGAATTGCAGTAATTATTATAAAAATATGAATTATACTGAAATTTTACAGCTTACTGACAAGTTTTTTTTGGTATATTTTCAGTTATTATCGTCAATGTTTTACGAATTGCAAAATTTTAGGTATGCTGAAATTTTACAGCTTACTGACAATTTTTTTGGTACATTTTTAGTTGTTACCGTCAAAGTTTTAAGAATTGCATCAAAATTTCAATTAGTGCTACTGCAAAATTGCAATATTTATTGCCAAAGCTTTAATTCTGCCAAAACTCCAAAAAAATCAGTTGTAGTAAAATTTCAGTCATTATAGTCAAAATTTCAAAAATTGTAGCCAAATTCTCATGTAGCAATCAAATGTCAGTCATTACAGTCAAAATAGAATAGAATACAATCGAATAGATTTCTGTTGTTGTTAGGGTGAGCGCGTCACCATAGAATAGAACAGCATAGAATAGAATAGAGTTTTTTGACATTATTGTGCAAAATTTTGTACATATGTACGTCAGGTTGGGTTAGATTAGGTTAGGTTTAAACCTTACCTGACCTAATCTAACTTCATCTAACCAAATTTTCAATTGTCAATATAATATCACTCATTATAGTCAAAATAGAATAGAATAGAATAGAATAGATTTTTGTTGTTGTTAGGGTGAACGCATCGCCATAGAATAGATTAGAATAGAATAGAATTGAGTTTATTGACATTATTGTACAAAATGTTGAACTTATGTACGTCATGTTAGGTTAAATTAGGTTAGGTTAGGTTTAAATTTCAAAGCTCACTGTCAGATTTTACAATATTTTTATAAACGAGGCAAGCATTATTTAACGATTTCATTTGTTTCTAGAAACGGGGCTTCCTGCTGCGATTTCAGACCTCCACTACCTCGAGAGCCTAAGAGGATCACATACATTCGGTTTCGGCCATTAACTAATCATGACTCTTCCTTGCATTCATTATCGGGAGCGAGTGTGTGCGATCCTCTAAGGCGCTGAGAAGTCATCATTGGCTGGACTGCAGAGAAAAATAAGTAAGTTTCAATTTAATAATACAATCTTGAATAAATGGAATCCCGCAAGTATTCATTCACTGGTGCAGAAATCATTGCACAAATTACTAACTATACCTATTCAACTTCAACTTGGCACTAATCACAGACAAGTTGACATTAATCATTATCAGTTTGGCATTAATCAAAACCACGTTGGCATTAAACAATCACAACATGAATTTGTTTAATGCCAACATGGTTTTGATAAATGCCAAATTGATAATGATTAATGCCAACTTGAATGTGATTAGTGCCAAGTTGAAGTTGAAAAGGTGTAGAAATTGTAAAATGACTGTGTTGCTTGTAATCACAATCCTGTTGACATCAATCATTATCAGTTTGGCATTAATCAGAACCATGTTGGCATTAAACAATCACAACATGAATTTGTTTAATGCCAACATGGTTTTGATAAATGCTAAATTGATAATGATTAATGCCAACTTGAATGTGATTAGTGCCAAGTTGAAGTTGAATGGGTGTAGAAATCGAATAATGCCCCCATTAATTAACAGTATCTGCAATGAATTGAATCAAATGGGCATTCATGAGGAATGAATGTAGATGGAGTAATAGGAATTATTATTATAATTATTCATTTCCGCAATAATTATGGAATTACCGATTTTATGGAATGCAATTTTCCTTTAAATTATTATTATATATATATATTTTTTTAAATTCATCATAAATCAACATTTCAATTTTTCCTGCAATGGATTTAAATTTCCCATGCGATGTTTCAGGTCAACTGGAATTTCCCAAGGTGAATCGTGTGAGCACGATCTTACATTTGTGTTTCATCGTAATTTTGCATATGCCACAGCTTCTGGGCCAACCTGGGTTTGGTCGAAGTGTGGCATATATTTTGCAATAACTAACGTGCAATTTCTTCCAGAAAGTGGTACATTCGCGATAATACTTTGGGATTACCTTCCCGAGTCGTATCTTTTTTACCGCGTTCTTGTCTTCACTTAATAGCTAGTCGCGAGTGATACGTTCGGATTACCTTCTGACGTAAATTCGGATTACCTTCCGACGTTTAAAAGTATAATAATAAGTAATCGAGAGTGTTACGTTCAGATTACCTTCTGACGTTAAACGTTTACCTTGACCTTCAGTACCCCGTAAATAATCAGTGTGCGCCTAAGCCGTAGGAAGAATGATTTGTTCTAGACTTAAATTCACTCTCAATTACGTCCATTTGTAGAGATGGTGAGATGGTTTTGAAATAGGTGTTTTACGTTACTGTTCTTGGTAATAATTTCCTATCGTATGCACAATTTTTAAGTAACGCCAGGTAGTACTGATTGATACATTATTACTAGTCGTTACTTTTTGAAATGCATAAAGTTTCTATTCATATATTTGCATATACATTTTCCTACAAAAAAATGCATTTCAAATTGTATTGTATGGTATTTTTAATTAAATCTTACATATTGCAAGCAAAATTAAATTAAGAGTGTAACTTATAGCGCTTTATCGTTACAAAGTTATGCTTTAGATTATTACCAAAAGACACAAGATTTACACTCCATCTCTTCTAATGTATTTGTTTTGTAATATTTGTCACCTTCAGTTCAGATTAAACGATGGCATTTTCAGCTGGTATCCAAAAACCGAGATTAATTATCTGTTTTAATTAATTCTTGATTATGCCACGTATCGTTCATTCTCCTGCGGCTCATTAAAGTGTGTGCGTCGAATAAACTAAAAGTGCCATGGTTCTCCTGTCCTCGCCCAGGCAGCTCCGAAGAGGTACGTCAGATTTCTGGATCTTCGCCAATTCAACTTTAAACGTAAACTCACAAGGTAGGTCTTTTTTTGAGAAGAGCTCCAAGACGCCTCAAAGTGAGTACCCTTTTTGATCAAGTCATCGCAACCAAGGTTTGTAGGTTCCCACTCATTGCGCCCCAACTTTTTCGCATTCCTCATTTTTTCAACAATATTACAGCGCCTTTTAATTATAAACCTTATTTGTTGTAAGGTTTTGATTATTAACCTTATGTGTTGTAAGGTTTTTAATTATAAACCCTATTTATTGTAAGGTTTTTAATTATAACTTTACTTGTTGTGTAGCTTCTTATATGCGGACAAACCTTGAAGTTTTGTTTCTTTAATTGCGCCACCGAAAACGCATTCGGTTATTAAAAGTGCATCGCTTGAGTGAGCAGGGTTTTTCTTACAGGTGCCCCATTATTGTATTTGTGTATTATCGGCGCTATTACTCACTATAGGAGATGCACTATAATCACTTGCGCCCGTGCATCACTCACTTAGGGTTTTTCTCCACAGCTAAGTTATTCTTGTAATGATGCACGTTGATCACGCCAAAACCAATCTAGTGCATAATCTGCACGCTATGTACACAGACTTGTTTGTCGCAAGTTCTATGTACAGTACACGGTCTTGCTTGTTGCAAGACTGTGTGCACTACACAGTACTGGTGTGATACCAGTACGAACAATAACATTTTCTCAGTACTTGTTTGTTGCAAGCAACTGTGAAAACTGCGCAGTACTGGCTTGTTGCCAGTACGAACAATAACATTTTCTCGGTACTTGTTTGTTGCAAGTAACTGCGAAACCAAACAGTACTGGTGTGATCCCAGTACGAACAATAACATTTTCTCAGTGCTTGTTTGTTTCAAGTTACTGTGAAAACTGCGCAGTACTGGCTTGTTGCCAGTACGAACAATAATATTTTCTCGGTACTTGTTTGTTGCAAGTAAATGCGAAACCAAACAGTACTGGTGTGATCCCAGTACGAACAATAACATTTTCTCAGTGCTTGTTTGTTTCAAGTAACTGTGAAAACTGCGCAGTACTGGCTTGTTGCCAGTATGAACAATAATATTTTCTCGGTACTTGTTTGTTGCAAGTAACTGCGAAACCAAACAGTACTGGTGTGATCCCAGTACGAACAATAACATTTTCTCAGTGCTTGTTTGTTTCAAGTTACTGTGAAAACTGCGCAGTACTGGCTTGTTGCCAGTACGAACAATAATATTTTCTCGGTACTTGTTTGTTGCAAGTAACTGCGAAACCAAACAGTACTGGTGTGATCCCAGTACGAACAATAACATTTTCTCAGTGCTTGTTTGTTTCATGTTACTGTGAAAACTGCGCAGTACTGGCTTGTTGCCAGTACGAACAATAATATTTTCTCGGTACTTGTTTGTTGCAAGTAACTGCGAAACCAACACAGTACTGGTGTGATCCCAGTACGAACAATAACATTTTCTCAGTGCTTGTTTGTTTCAAGTTACTGTGAAAACTGCGCAGTACTGGCTTGTTGCCAGTACGAACAATAATATTTTCTCGGTACTTGTTTGTTGCAAGTAACTGCGAAACCAAACAGTACTGGTGTGATCCCAGTACGAACAATAACATTTTCTCAGTGCTTGTTTGTTTCAAGTTACTGTGAAAACTGCGCAGTACTGGCTTGTTGCCAGTACGAACAATAATATTTTCTCGGTACTTGTTTGTTGCAAGTAACTGCGAAACCAACACAGTACTGGTGTGATACCAGTACGAACAATAACATTTTCTCAGTGCTTGTTTGTTGCAAGCAACTGTGAAAACTACGCAGTACTGGTTTGTTGCTAGTACGAACAATTAAATTTTCTTAGTACTTGACAGTATACAGTACTTGTTTGTTTCAAGTACTGTGTACACTACCCAGTACTGGTTTGATGCCAGTACGAACAATAACATTTTCTCAGTACCTTTCAGTACATAGTACTTGTTTGTTGCAAGTACTGTGTACACTACCCAGTACTAGTTTGTTGCCAGTACGAACTATAAAATATGCTCAGTACTTGTTAGTCGCAAGTACGCACAATAGAATTTTTCCAGTACTTCTTAGTTGCAAGTACAAACAATAAAATTTTCTTCTCAATCGCATGTATGACGAGTAGAATTTTCTCAGTACTTCTCAGTTGCAAGTACTAAGATATAATTATGCTGAAATTGAAATCCTACAATTAATAATCCAAAAAAAAAATGGAGGAAAACGAGAGATATGACGAAAGCAGATCTCTTGGCTGCGGAACATTTGGCCTAATGTTCATACAAGAATTATTCCACACTGCAAGAGATCTGGAACACAAGAAATACGTGATCGTAAACATTTATCAATAAATATGCAGGGGAAGAAGAATAGCACTCTTCATTTGCAAGTATGAAGAATTGAATGTTTTTCTTCAGGTTACATGAGTAAAATAGGGCTCAAGGCGAGATCTCTCATGTATAAAATTAAAAGATAACGGCATCAGTGAATGGTCAGCTTTTTTTTTACATCAACAGCAATTAGATTTTTAAACATTTAGCGTTCATCAATTCAATATAACATGTGATTCAAAATATCTTTCATCAAAACATGCCATGAAAAAACAAATTACATCAAGTGTCTAATAACTTCCAATCAGATTTTGTACTCAATTTTTATTGGTCTAGCAGCAATAGTCTGAGCGAGGATAGGTGGGACACCCTGTATATTCTATTTTTTTCATGTCAACTTTGATGGAAGTTTTTTTGAATGACCCGATATCAATTGTATCATAAATAAAGCTTACCATTCACAGACAGTACCTCAAATGTGCAGCACTTTTCAGAACAATCTGGAAGTGGTGCAATTTAAGGTGATGCTTGAAATCTGTCAAATGCATATTTTATTGAGCAAGATCTAATGTGCACTTCATTTTGATGCAAATGCTAATTAGTTACCACTTACTCATTAAAATATGTATAATCATTTTTTTTTATTTAGTACGTTTGATGCTTCTTCATTTTCTGTCGTACCAGCCTTTCACAAATCTGGAAAAAACGACAAATGTTTGGAAAGAATGACATTAGAAGTTTACTACAATCTTCCATTTATCATGGGAGATGTCCAGTCTTTCACAAAACTTGAAATAACGACAAATGTTTGGAAAGATATAACATTAGAAATTTGTTACAATCTTCCATTTATCATGGGAGATGACCAGTCTTTCACAAATCTTGAAAAAACAACAAAAGTTTGGAAAGAAATAACATTAGAAGTTTGCTACAATCTTCCATGTTATGGGAGATGAGCAGTCTTTCACAAATCTTGAAGAAACGCTAAATATTTGGAAAGACATAACATTAGAAGTTTGCTACAATCTTCCATATTATGGGAGATGAGCAGTCTTTCACAAATCTTGAAGAAACGATAAATATTTGGAAAGAAATAACATTGAAAGTTTGCTACAATCTTCTATTTATCATGGGAGATGTCCAGTCTTTCACAAAACTTGAAAAAACGACAAATTTTTGGAAAGATATAACATTAGAAGTTTGCTACAATCTTCCATTTATCATGGGAGATGACGAGTTTTTCACAAATCTTAAAAACACGACAAATAATTGGAAAGAAGTAACATTAGAAGTTTGTTACAATCGTCCGTTTATCATGAGAGATATTCAGTTTTTCACAAATCTTGAAAAAAACGACAAATATTTGGAAAAAAATAACATTAGAAGTTTGCAACAATCTTCCTGTTATCATCATATAATCTTTTTTTATTAAATTTTAGTACGTCATGGTATATTCTGTTACGTTTGATGCTTCTTCATTGTCTTTGCTTTAGTTGATGTGTCTGTCGTACCAGCCTTTCACAAATCTGGAAAAATGACAAATATTTGGAAAGAAGTAACACTAGAAGTTTGCTACAATCTTTCATTTATTATGTCAGATGTCCAGGCTTTCACAAATCTTGAAAAAACGACAAATGTTAGGAAAGAAATAACATTAGAAGTTTGCTCCAATCTTGAATTTATCATGGGAGATGTCCAGTCTTTCACAAATCTTGAAAAAACGACAAATCTTTGGAAAGAAATAACATTAGAAGTTTGCTACAATCTTCCATTTATCATGGGAAATACATTTCTGTTTCAAACATCCACAAAGCATTATAATTATTAATTCCACTGAAATTTCTATATTTTCAATTACCATTTTGAGCAATTTTATTACCAATTTTTACGCATTTTGGAATTCTATTGACGTTTTCACAACTTTTATTAAACATTTTTATATTTTGCAATTTTATTGGCATTTCAAGTAATTTTATTTGAATTATGCCCAATTACGTTGACATTTTGCCATTTGTGACCAATTTGGGCATTTTGTGTAAATTGATTTTCATTTGAAGTATGTTTCATACAATGTCTGCAGTTTTATTTAAAAAAAATATATTTTTGGTAAACACTTTGAGTAATTCTATTGGCAATTAGAGCAATTTTTATATTTTTTGAAATGCCATTGAGATGTTGATCACTTTTATTAAACATTTTTATATTTTGTAATTTGATTCATATTTCGAGTTTTCGTTTACATTATGCCCGATTTCATTGACATTTAGTCCTTTTTGATCAATTTTGATATTTTGTGCAATTTGTGCAATATGATAAGATCAATAAAACAAATGTATTAGAAATTTGGACCTCCATACTATTTATGTAGAATGTCACAAAGTATTTCTTATACAATTATCTTGGAATATTTTAGCAATAAAGAATTTTGATTTTTATTTTTCGTATTAGTGAGAAACTTTTCTCGATCTTCGTCAATATTTGTCACAATATTATATAAACGACAGAATTTAAGTGAAATTCCACATATTGCATAAAAATAATGTACGTCAGTATTAAAGTGAATAGTTTTACATCTATCTAATCAGAGAGATTCCATAGAAATTTAACAGATTTTCATAGACATCATATTTTTGTTTAATTACCAGATTTTTTTAAAGTTCAATTTTCATAGAAATTATTTAAGTTTCATCTCAATTTTACATTTAAAGAAATTTTAAATTCCAGATTTTCTACGAAAATTGTACCATATCCACGGAAATTCTACAATTTTCATGGAAATTTAACAGATGTCCGTAGAGAACAATCTTTTTTTTTTAAATTTAGTACGTCATGGTATATTCTGTTACGTTTCATGCTTCTTCATTGTCTTTGCTTTGGTTGATGTGTCTGTCGTACCAGCCTTTTACAAATCTGGAAAATTGACAAATATTTGGAAAGAAGTAACATTAGAAGTTTGCTACAGTCTTCCATGTATCATGGAAGATGTCCAGTCTTTCACAAATCTTGAAAAAACGACAAATGTTTGGAAAGAAGTAACATTAGAAGTTTGCTACAACCTTCCATTTATCATGGGAGATGTCCAGTTTTTTGCAAATCTTGAAAAAACGACAAATATTTGGAAAGAAATAACATTAGAAGTTTGCTACAATCTTCCATTTATCATGCGAGATGTCCAGTCTTTCACAAATGTTGAAAAAACGACAAATGTTTGGAAAGATATAACATTAGAAGTTTGCTACAATCTTCAATTTATCATGGGAAATACATTTCTGTTTCAAACAACAATACAGCATTATTATTATTATTATTAATTCCACTGAAATTTCTTTATTTTCGATTACCATTTTGAGCAATTTTATTACCAATTTTTACGCATTTTGAAATTCTATTGACGTTTTCACAACTTTAATCAAACATTTTTATATTTTGCAATTTTATTGGCAGGACAAGTAATTTTATTTGAATTATGCCCAATTGCATTGACATTTTGCCATTTTTGACCAATTTGTGCATTTTGTGCAAATTGATTTTCATTTTGAGTATGTTTCATTCAATGTGCAGTTTTATAAAAAAAAAAAAAAAACGATTAAAATGAGTAATTCTATTGGCAATTAGAGCAACTTTATATTTTTTAGAATCCCATAGACATGTTGACCACTTTTATTAAACATTTTTATATTTTGTAATATGATTCATATTTCGAGTTTTCTTTTTAAATTATGCCCGATTTCATTGACATTTAGTCCTTTTTGATCAATTTTGATATTTTGTGCAATTTGTGCAATATGATAAGATCAATAAAACAAATGTATTAGAAATTTGGACCGCCATACTATTTATGTAGAATGTCACAAAGTATTTCTTATACAATTATCTTAGAATATTTTAGCAATAAAGAATTTTGATTTTGATTTTTCGTATTAGTGAGAAACTTTTCTCGACCTTCGTCAATATTTGTCACAATATTATATAAACCACATAATTTAAGTGATGTTCCACAGATTTCATAAAAATATTGTACGTCTGTAGTAAAGTGAATAGTTTTACATCTATTCCAATTAGAGAAATTCCATGAAATTTAACAGATTTTCATAGACAACACTTTTTTTTTAATTATCAGATTTTCTTTGAAGTCCAATTTTCATAGAATTTTTTTAAGTTTCATCTGAATTTTACATTTTTTTAAATTTTAAATACCAGATTTTCTATGAAAATTGTACCATATCCAGGGAAATTCTACAATTTTCATGGAAATTTGACAGATGTCCATGGAGAATAATCTTTTTTTTTAAATTTAGTACGTCGTGGTATATTCTGTTACGTTTCATGCTTCTTCATTGTCTTTGCTTTGGTTGATATGTCTGTCGTACCAGCCTTTTACAAATCTGGAAAAAACGACAAATATTTGGAAAGAAGTAACATTAGAAGTTTGCTACAATCTTCCATTTATCATGGGAGATGTGCAGTCTTTCACAAATCTTGAAAAACGACAAATGTTTGGAAAGAAATAACATTAGAAGTTTGCCACAATCTTCCATTTATCATGGGAGATGTGCAGTCTTTCACAAATCTTGAAAAAACGACAAATTTTTGGAAAGAAATAACATTAGAAGTTTGCTACAATCTTCCATTTATCAAGGGATATACATTTCTGTTTCAAACATCAATAAAGCATTATTATTGTTATTATTAATTCCACTGAAATTTCTTTATTTTCGATTACCATTTTGAGCAATTTTATTACCAATTTACGCATTTTGGAATTCTATTGATGTTTTCACAACTTTTATTAAACATTTTTTTATTTTGAAATTTTATTGCCATTTCAAGTAATTTTATTTGAATTATGCCCAATTTCATTGACATTTTGCCATGTTTGACCAATTTGGGCATTTTGTGCAAATTGATTTTCATTTTGAGTATGTTTCATGCAATGTGTGCAGTTTTATTAAATACAATATTTTCGATTAACATTTTGAGTAATTCTATTGGCAATTAGAGCAATTTTTATATTTTTTGGAATCCCATTGAGATGTTGACCACTTTTATTAAACATTTTTATATTTTGTAATTTGATTCATATTTCGAGATTTCTTTTAAATTATGCCCGATTTCATTGACATTTAGTCCTTTTTGATCAATTTTGATATTTTGTGCAATTTGTGCAATATGATAAGATCAATAAAACAAATGTATTAGAAATATGGACCGCTACACAATTTATGTAGAATGTCACAAAGTATTTCTTATACAATTATCTTGGAATATTTTAGTAATAAAGAATTTTGATTTTTATTTTTCGTATTAGTGGGAAACTTTTCTCGATCTTCGTCAATATTTGTCACAATATTATATAAACCACAGAATTTAAGTGATGTTCCTCAGATTTCATAAAAATATTGTACGTCAGTATTAAAGTGAATAGTTTTACATATATCTAATCAGAGAGATTCCATAGAAATTTAACAGATTTTCATAGACAACACTTTTTTTTTAATTACCAGATTTTTTTCAAGTTCATTTTTCGTAGAAATTATGTAGGTTTTATCTGAATTATATATTTTTTTAAATTTTAAGTACCAGATTTTCTATGAAAATTGTACCATATCCACGGAAATTCTACAATTTTCATGGAATCTTAACAGATGTCCATAGGGAACAATCTTTTTTTTTTAATTTAGTACGTCTTGGTATATTCTGTTACGTTTCATGCTTCTTCATTGTCTTTGCTTTGGTTGATGTGTCTGTCGTACCAGCCTTTCACAAAAAAAAATGTTTTTGATTAACATTTTGAGTAATTCTATTGGCAATTAGAGCAATTTTTATATTTTTTGGAAACCCATTGACATGTTGACCACTTTTGTAGCAAACTTCTAGCTACAATCTTCCATTTATCATGGGAGATGACCAGCCTTTCACAAATCTTGAAAAAACGACAAATGTTTGGGAAGAAGTAATATTAGAAGTTTGCTACAATCTTCCATGTATCATGGGAGATGTCCAGTCTTTCACAAATCTTGAAAAAACGACAAAAGTTTGGAAAGAAGTAACATTAGAAGTTTGCTGCAATCTTCCATTTATCATGGGAGATGTCCAGTTTTTCGCAAATCTTGAAAAACGACAAATTTTTGGAAAGAAGTAACATTAGAAGTTCGCTACAATCTTCCATTTATCATGGGAGATGTCCAGTTTTTCGCAAATCGTGAAAAAACGACAAATGTTTGGAAAAAAAATACATTAGAAGTTTGCTACAATCTTCCATTCGTCATGGGAGATGGTGTACAGTGAAGAATCGCTGATGTGAAGCAAAGTATAGTTTGGATCAACATTAATCAGTTGAATTGTGTATTTTGGCCAGATTCAAGTATAATGTAAGTTAACAATCATAATTTTCTTCTGGGAAATTTATTATCGACTGCATGATAGTGAGCACAGTAAATAATTAGTAAACGATGTTGGGGCTTATGTGGGACTTTGCGAAAGTTATCGATACATAACGCGGCCACTAAGAGGATGTATCTGCCATAAATAACGTGGTCTGGACAATCGAAAGCATAAAATATGGACGTGGCAAGAACGTTGGCAAAATCTCAATAAAGTCGTGGGCGGAGGCGATTGTATTTTTTCCCCAGGGCAGGGCAGTAATTTACGAAAAATTTGTGAAAAACTGCGGGCACACACGTCGGAAGCCGGGGAGCAGCCTGACGTGCAGTTTTTACGGGTCGGAACCGCTCCGCGGAACGCCACTGGCCGGGGGGAATGGGGGGATCCTGGATCCTGGAAGCCGGGAAGCTGGACCCTGGAAGCACAGGGATGAGGGACCGCTTCCGCTCGGCTAATATACGGCCACAGACTACGAGAGTTATTCCTATATTTTATTGTTTTATTTTCATCGTATGTTATGTTCCTAAGTGTATATTATGATTGCTCCATAAAACCCATATCTTGTATATTACGTACGAGACTTCGAACACTGTATTTACAATGTTGCGCCCCGGCCTGGGATTAATAATACAAAAATCGCCGCAAATCCCCCCACGGTTCCCCCCAACACACAGACGGCCACATATAGCCCCGCATTTGGAGCACAGGGACGGACACGAAAATGTTTTATGGTAATCCGATAACCGAGCGGTTTAATGGACGCCCCCCGGACTCTGGCGAGTTTTATAGGCGGACGCGTCCGGATTAATGCAATGAACCGGCACGCAAATTAAAGCGAATACTTCGGTGCGCCGTAAAATATGCATTTATTCAAGCACACGATTACAATAACTGTGAATTAAAAACATAAAAGAAAATTGCCATAAATAACGTAGTGCACGAGAGACGCACTCCAGCGCCATCTCTTTCCTGTTACATACACGTGGGTATTCGAGAGCTTTATTAATTTCTGGCATCTGCTTTGAGCGGTGTCGTGGATTTTAATGAGCTAATTTCATATAGGTGGGTATTCGAAAGCTTTATTAATTTCTGGCATCTGCTTTGAGCGGTGTCGTGGATTTTAATGAGCTAATTTCATATAGGTGGGTATTCGAAAGCTTTATTAATTTCTGGCATCTGCTTTGAGCGGTGTCGTGGATTTTAATGAGCTAATTTCATATAGGTGGGTATTCGAAAGCTTTATTAATTTCTGGCATCTGCTTTGAGCGGTGTCGTGGATTTTAATGAGCTAATTTCATATACGTGGGTATTCGAAAACTTTATTAATTTCTGGCATCTGCTTTGAGCGGTGTCCTGGATTTTAATGAGCTAATCTTTCATGTTTCATATAAGTGGGTATTCGAAAGCTTTATTAATTTCTGGCATCTGCTTTGAGCGGTGTCGTAGATTTTAATGACTAATATCATATACGTGGGTATTCGAAAGATTTATTAAATTCTGGCATGTGCTTTGAGCGGTGTCGTGGATTTTAATGAGCTAATTTCATATACGTGGGTATTCGAATGCTTTATTAATTTCTGGCATCTGCTTTGAGCGGTGTCGTGGATTTTAATGAGCTAATTTCATATACGTGGGTATTCGAAAGCTTTATTAATTTCAGGCATCTGCTTTGAGCGGTGTCGTGGATTTTAATGAGCTAATTTCATATAGATGGGTATTCGAAAGCTTTATTAATTTCTGGCATCTGCTTTGAGCGATGTCGTGGATTTTAATGAGCTAATCTCTCCTGTTTCATATAAGTGGGTATTCGAAAGCTTTATTAATTTCTGGCATCTGCTTTGAGCGGTGTCGTAGATTTTAGCGAGCTAATTTCATATACGTTGGTATTCGAAAGCTTTATTAATTTCTGGCATCTGCTTTGAGCGGTGTCATAGATTTTAATGAGCAAATCTTTCTTGTGTCATATACGTGGGTATTCAAAAGCTTTAATAATTTCTGGCATCTGCTTTGAGCGGTGTCGTGGATTTTAATGAGCTAATTTCATATACGTGGGTATTCGAAAGCTTTATTAATTTCTGGCATCTGCGTTGAGCGGTGTCGTGGATTTTAATGAGCTAATTTCATATAGGTGGGTATTCAAAAGCTTTATTAATTTCTGGCATCTGCTTTGAGCGGTGTCGTGGATTTTAATGAGCTAATTTTATATAGGTGGGTATTCGAAACCTTTATTAATTTCTGGCATCTGCTTTGAGCGGTGTCGTGGATTTTAATGAGCTAATTTCATATAAGTGGGTATTCGAGAGCTTTATTAATTTCTGGCATCTGCTTTGAGCGGTGTCGTGGATTTTAATGAGCTAATTTCATATAAGTGGGTATTCGAGAGCTTTATTAATTTCTGGCATCTGCTTTGAGCGGTGTCATGGATTTTAATGAGCTAATTTCATATAAGTGGGTATTCGAAAGCTTTATTAATTTCTGGCATCTGCTTTGAGCGGTGTCGTGGATTTTAATGAGCTAATTTCATATACGTGGGTATTCGATAGCGTTATTAATTTCTGGCATCTGCTTTGAGCGGTGTCGTGGATTTTAATGAGCTAATTTCATATAGGAGGGTATTCGAAAGCTTTATTAATTTCTGGCATGTGCTTTGAGCGGTGTCGTGGATTTTAATGAGCTAATCTTTCTAGTTTCATATACGTGGGTATTAGAAAGCTTTATTAATTTCTGGCATCTGCTTTTAGCGGTGTCGTGGATTTTAATGAGCCAATTTCATATACGTGGGTATTCGAAAGCTTTATTAATTTCTGGCATCTGCTTTAAGCGGTGTCGTGGATTTTAATAAACTAATCTTTCTAGTTTCATATACGTGGGTATTAGAAAGCTTTATTAATTTCTGGCATCTGCTTTGAGCGGTGTCGTGGATTTTAATGAGCCAATTTCATATACGTGGGTATTCGAAAGCTTTATTAATTTCTGGCATCTGCTTTGAGCGGTGTCGTGGATTTTAATGAGCTAATTTCATATACGTGGGTATTCGAAAGCTTTATTAATTTCTGGCATCTGCTTTGAGCGGTGTCGTGGATTTTAATGAGCTAATTTCATATAGGAGGGTATTCGAAAGCTTTATTAATTTCTGGCATCTGCTTTGAGCGGTGTCATAGATTTTAATGAGCAAATCTTTCTTGTGTCATATACGTGGGTATTCAAAAGCTTTAATAATTTCTGGCATCTGCTTTGAGCGGTGTCGTGGATTTTAATGAGCTAATTTCATATACGTGGGTATTCGAAAGCTTTATTAATTTCTGGCATCTGCGTTGAGCGGTGTCGTGGATTTTAATGAGCTAATTTCATATACGTGGGTATTCGATAGCGTTATTAATTTCTGGCATCTGCTTTGAGCGGTGTCGTGGATTTTAATGAGCTAATCTTTCCTGTTTCATATAAGTGGGTATTCGAAAGCTTTATTAATTTCTGGCATCTGCTTTGAGCGGTGTCGTGGATTTTAATGAGCCAATTTCATATACGTGGGTATTCGAAAGCTTTATTAATTTCTGGCATCTGCTTTGAGCGGTGTCGTGGATTTTAATGAGCTAATTTCATATACGTGGGTATTCGAAAGCTTTATTAATTTCTGGCATCTGCGTTGAGCGGTGTCGTGGATTTTAATGAGCTAATTTCATATACGTGGGTATTCGATAGCGTTATTAATTTCTGGCATCTGCTTTGAGCGGTGTCGTGGATTTTAATGAGCTAATCTTTCCTGTTTCATATAAGTGGGTATTCGAAAGCTTTATTAATTTCTGGCATCTGCTTTGAGCGGTGTCGTGGATTTTAATGAGCCAATTTCATATACGTGGGTATTCGAAAGCTTTATTAATTTCTGGCATCTGCTTTGAGCGGTGTCGTGGATTTTAATGAGCTAATTTCATACACGTGGGTATTCGAGAGCTTTATTAATTTCTGGCATCTGCTTTGAGCGGTGTCGTGGATTTTAATAAACTAATCTTTCTAGTTTCATATACGTGGGTATTAGAAAGCTTTATTAATTTCTGGCATCTGCTTTGAGCGGTGTCGTGGATTTTAATGAGCCAATTTCATATACGTGGGTATTCGAAAGCTTTATTAATTTCTGGCATCTGCTTTGAGCGGTGTCGTGGATTTTAATGAGCTAATTTCATATACGTGGGTATTCGAAAGCTTTATTAATTTCTGGCATCTGCTTTGAGCGGTGTCGTGGATTTTAATGAGCTAATTTCATATAGGAGGGTATTCGAAAGCTTTATTAATTTCTGGCATCTGCTTTGAGCGGTGTCATAGATTTTAATGAGCAAATCTTTCTTGTGTCATATACGTGGGTATTCAAAAGCTTTAATAATTTCTGGCATCTGCTTTGAGCGGTGTCGTGGATTTTAATGAGCTAATTTCATATACGTGGGTATTAGAAAGCTTTATTAATTTCTGGCATCTGCTTTTAGCGGTGTCGTGGATTTTAATGAGCCAATTTCATATACGTGGGTATTCGAAAGCTTTATTAATTTCTGGCATCTGCTTTAAGCGGTGTCGTGGATTTTAATAAACTAATCTTTCTAGTTTCATATACGTGGGTATTAGAAAGCTTTATTAATTTCTGGCATCTGCTTTGAGCGGTGTCGTGGATTTTAATGAGCCAATTTCATATACGTGGGTATTCGAAAGCTTTATTAATTTCTGGCATCTGCTTTGAGCGGTGTCGTGGATTTTAATGAGCTAATTTCATATACGTGGGTATTCGAAAGCTTTATTAATTTCTGGCATCTGCTTTGAGCGGTGTCGTGGATTTTAATGAGCTAATTTCATATAGGAGGGTATTCGAAAGCTTTATTAATTTCTGGCATGTGCTTTGAGCGGTGTCGTGGATTTTAATGAGCTAATCTTTCTTGTTTCATATAAGTGGGTATTCGAAAGCTTTATTAATTTCTGGCATCTGCTTTGAGCGGTGTCGTGGATTTTAATGAGCTAATTTCATATACGTGGGTATTCGAAAGCTTTATTGATTTCTGGCATCTGCTTTGAGCGGTGTCGTGGATTTTAATGAGCTAATTTCATATTCGTGGGTATTCGAAAGCTTTATTAATATCTGGCATCTGCTTTGAGCGGTGTCGTGGATTTTAATGAGCTAATCTTTCCTGTTTCATATAAGTGGGTATTCGAAAGCTTTATTAATTTCTGGCATCTGCTTTGAGCGGTGTCTCTTGATTTGTCTCTTGATAATGGTCGTGAGACCGAAAGAATTGTAGAGTTTTTTTATTAAACATTTGTAATATTTAACCATGTGTTTTATTTATACTAATTTAAAGATATTTCATCAAGAATTAAACACCGATTCGTACAATCTAAAAAATTTTATATATTGATGTATAAGATTATATTGATATACATGTTTATTAATATTTGAATTTTGAATTTAAATGTCGGTTTTAAAATTAGTTAAAATTTATGCTTTTTCAAATATATTTTTTTTAAATATATTAAAATAATCATTAAAATCTTAAATCTTGAAAACATCGATTTATAACATTTAATTGAATTCTACGTACGTGTTGAGAAGCGTTCTTTGTATTCTTCAGCTCTTCTGTTCTTGCTGATTTTGCGTTAATTGGCCGCGGTTGGCGTCGATTTTCCGGTGCGCGCTTCCGTCGCGGTTTTGCGATAAAAAGAGGCGAGAAGTGGAGAAGCATTTAATATGCACGATTAGAGGGAGCCCCGGAGGACTTTTTCCATTCGCTAGGGGTTTTTTTTCACGCCCGCATTAAAACTAAACCGTCCTACGTGAGACGCGTTTTTCGTCGATTTTTAACCGGCCTGTTATTCGCTATTCAATTGGAACGGCGGCAAAAAGGTGGCCATTGTAGCAGGTGATGATGGCCCGTCGCAGTGGCGTAACTTAAATAAAATGATTCAAAATACAAAACGTTTCGTACAAAATGAACAAATACTTGAAACTGAACTGAAACGTCTATAATCTATGTAAAAATATCATATAAATATAAAAAATATTAAATAATTCAGTTAATATTATAGCAAATTAACCACGGTAATTTTTTTATAAACTTTGTAACGCCACTGGCAATTTGATTCGGTTTTAATTCATATAGAATGTCTCCCATAGAATTATGTATGCACGTCCTCCAGTTGTATTGGAATACTCTTGAATTTTTACGGTGCGGTTTCTTAAATACGTTTTTTTCGTGGCACTGATTTAATTTGAATAAATCCTATTACCGCAATGGGCCCACAAAAAGGCGACATCCTGATTGGGCACCAACGACTCGCGCGCTTTGGTCACGTAACGAGAAAAAAACGCTGCGGTCATTCAACAAAGAAGATGTAAATTCATATAAAACAGAAAGTGTCTTAGTAATAACAATATAAGCTTATTTGTTAAAATAAGAAACATTAAATAAAAAACATATAATATATTTGTTATCAGAAATATAATCTGCTTTCAAGCAATATAAAATTAAATATTTTATATGTAATAATAATAATAAATCCACAAGAAAAACAATTATTTTTCAGTTTCAATTTTTGAAAATGTAATTTCTTTTGATTCATATTTGAAAAGTATCTAAAAAAAATGAAGGAGTGTGTTCATAATTAAAATATCGTCGGTGTTCTGGCAAAAGTCCAAGGCAATTTATCACTGATATTAAGTGATATGTTGGTATCTAATGAATTTAATTGTATTCATATCCAATAAGTGGTCCTTTAGATCTTTTTATCTTTTTACTGAGAGCATGTGTTTTCCATTAATATTATCAAATATTGATCTGTCTTAGTTGGCAATTTCTCCAAAACTAGCGTACTGCTCTAAAAAAAGAAATTAAAGATACTATTAATTATTATAGGCAAGGAAGCAAATAAAGTTTGATTAGCAATTTTATATTGATAAATGCAATTTATCACTGATATTCAGTAATATATTGATATTTAAGGTATTTAATTGGATTTATATCCAATGGATGGTTCTTGAGATATTTTGGTTTTACTATGAGCATGTACTTGCCATTGATTATTTCAAATATTGATGTGACTTTATTGGCGACATGTCCAAAACTAGCGCATCAATATCAATGCAATTATCACTGATGTTCAGTTATACGTTGGTATCTAACGAATTTAATTGGATTTATATCCAATAGGTGGTTCTATAGATATTATCTTTTTACTGTGAGTATGTGTTTTCAATTGATATTTTCAAATATTGATATGACTTCATTGGCAATTTATCAAATACTGACGTATCAATATCAATTAAATTTATCACTGATAGTCAGCGATATGTTGGTATTTAATGTATTGAATTGTATTATTATTCAATAAGTAGTTCTTGCGATATTTGCGTTTTACTGTGAGCATGTTTTTTCTATTTATTTTTTCATATATTGATTTGACTTCAATGGCGATTTCTTCAAAACTAGCGTATTAATATAAATAGAATTTATCACTGATGGTCAGTGATATATTGGTATTTAACTTATTTAAATGGATTTATATCCAATGGAAGATTCTTCAGATATTTTTGTTTTACTGTGAGCATGTACTTTTCATTGATAATTTCAAATATTGATGGGACTATTGATGTGGCGATATCTCAAAAACTGGTGTACCAATATTAATGCAATTTATCACTGACACTAAGTGATATGTTGGTATCTAACGAATTTATTTAGATTTATATCCAATGGGTGGTCCTTTAGATAATATCTTTGTACTGTGAGCATGTGTTTTCCATTAATATTAGAAGAATTTCTTTCTTTATAGTTTAGTTCTCTATTAACTTTTTCAGTGTTCGCCTATAGGAATGCACAAATGGTGTAAAAACAATGATTAATTTAAAAAAAAAACTCAATGTTGATTTAAATCAATTTATTTTAAAAAAATCAGTTGATTTAAATCATTATTTAAATCATGTATTAAATCAATTGATTTCAGTCACACCCATGAAAACCCTGGTTTTCATGAAATGTCAGATAATTTTGAAAATTTGACATAAATGTTAGAATATTATATAAAATGTTAAGAACTACCATACCAAGGCCAAATTTTGAATAAAATTTTGAATGAAAACCCATGAGAATTTATGAATTATCTTATTTTTCCATGGAAACTTTTAATATTTTTTACACTTCTTAAATGTTGTCTTGAAATGTCAGACAAATTTGAAAAATTTGACTTAACTGTTAGAATATTATATAAAATTTTAAGAAATTCTATACCAAATGCCATAAATTTTATGAAAACTGATGAGAATTTAATCAAATATCTTTTCTTCCATAGACATTATTAATATTTTTGACACTTCTTCAAAGTTTTCGTAAAATATCAGACTGTTTTGAAAATTTTACATAATTGTTAGAATATTAAATAAAATGTTGAGACATACTATTCCAAATGCCTTAAATTTTATGAAAACCATTGAGAATTTAATCAAATATCTTATTTTTCCATAGAAATCTTTATATATTTTTGACACTTCTTCAATATTTTCATGAAATGTCAGACAATTTTAAAAATATGACATAAATGTTATAATATTATATGAAAAGTTAAGAAATATTACACAAATGCCATAAAATTTATGAAAACTCATGGGAATTTAATAAATTATCTTATTTTTCCATGGAAACTTTTAATATTTTTGACACTTCTTAAAGTTTTAATGAAATGTCATTTAATTTTGCAAAACTTGACATATATGTTAGAATAATGTATAAACTGTTAAGAAATACTACACAAATGCCATAAATTTGATGACAAACTCATGAGAATTTAATAAATTATCTTATTTTTCCATAGAAATTTTAAATATGTTTCACTCAAAAAACACTCCTTAAATGTTTTCATCAAATGTCAGTCAATTTAGACAAATTTGACATAACTGTTAGAATATTGTATAACATGACAAGAAATACTATACAAATGTCTATACAATATACTATACAATATACTATACAATATTATGAAAACTCGTGAGAATGTAATCAAATATTTTATTTTTCCATAGATATTATTAACATTTCTGACAATTCTTCAATGTTTTCATAAAATGTAAGATGATTTTGACAAATCTGCCATAAATGTTAGAATTTTATATGAAATGTTAAGAAGTACTATACCAAATGCCTTAAATATTATAAAAACTCTTGAGAATTCAATCAATTACTTATGTTTCCATAGATATTATGCATATTTTTGACACTTCAACGTTTTCATGTCAAATGTCAGACAATTTTGAAAATTTTATATAAATGTTAGAATATTATAATAAATGTTAAGAAATACTGTACCAAATGCCATAAATTTTATGAAAACTCATGAGAATTTAATCACATATCTTATTTTTCCATAGATATTATTAATATTTTTGACACTTCTTCAATGTGTTCATGAAATATCAGACAATTTTGACAAATTTGATATAACTGTTAGAATATTGTATAAAATGTTAAGAAATACTACACAAATGCCATAAACTTTATGAAAACTCATGGGAATTTTATAAATTATCTTATTTTTCCAAGGAAACTTTAAATATTTTTGGACACTTCTTAAATGTTTTCATGAAATGTCAGACAATTTTGACAAATTTGACGTAACTGTTAGAATATTATATAAAATGTTACGAAATTCTATACAGAATGCCATAAATTTTATGAAAACTCATGGGAATTGAATCAACAATATTTTCTTCCATAGATATTATTAAAATTGTTGACACTTCTTCAAAGTTTTCGAAATAAATCAGTCGCCATAAATTTTATGAAAACTCATGAGAATTTAATAAACTATCTTCTTTTTCCAACGAAACTTTTAATTTTTTTGACACTTCTTAAATGTTTTCATGAAATTGCAGACAAATTTGACATAACTGTTAGAATATTATATAAAATGTTAAGAAATACTACACAAATGCCATAAATGTTATAAAAACTCTTATTTTTCCATAGATATTATTAATATTTTTGACACTTCTTCAATGTTTTCGTAAAATATCAGACAATTTTGACAAAATTGACATAAATGTAAGATTATTATATAAAATATTAAGAAATTCTATACGAATGCCATAAATTTTATAAAAACTCATCAGAATTTAATCAAATATATTATTTTCCAAAGAAACTTTTAATATTTTTTATACTTCTTCAATGTTTTCGTAAAATATCAGACAATTTTGACAAATTAGCCGTAAATGTTTGAATTTTATATAAAATGTTAAGAAATACTAAACAAATGCTATAAATTTTATGAAAACTCATGAGAATTTTATTAAATATCTGATTTTTCCATAGTTATTATTAATATTTTTAACACTTCTTCAACGTTTTCATGAAATGTCAGACTATTTTGAAAATTTTTCATTAATGTTAGAATATTATATGAAATGTTAAGAAATACTACACAAATGCCATAAATTTTATGAAAACTCATGGGAATTTTATAAATTATCTTATTTTTCCAAGGAAACTTTTAATATTTTTGACACTTCTTAAATGTTTTCATGAAATGTCAGACAATTTTGACATATTTGACGTAACTGTTATAATATTATATAAATTGTTAAGAAATTCTGCACAAATGCCATAAATTTTATGATAAGTCATGGGAATGTAATCAAGCATCTTATTTTTCCAAGGAAACTTTTAATATTTTTGAGACTTCTTAAATGTTTTTGTAATATATCAGATAATTTTGACAAATTTGACATAACTGTTACAATATTGTATAAAATGACACGACATATTATACAAATGTCATAAATTTTATGAAAACTCATGAGAATGTAATCAAATATCTTATGTTTCCATAGATATTCTTCAAAGACTTCTTCAAAGTTTTCGTAAAATATCATACAATTTTGAAAATTTGTCATAAAAGTTAGAATATTATGTAAAATGTTAAGAAATACTATACCAAATGCAATAAATTTTATAAAAACTCATGAGAATTTAACCAAATATATTATTTTCCATAGATATTATTCATATTTTTGACATTTCTTCAATGTTTTCGTAAAATATCACACAATTTTGAAAATTTTACATAATTGTTAGAATATTTAATAAAATGTTAATACATACTATACCAAATGCCTCAAATTTTATAAAAACTCATGAGAATTCAATCAATTACTTATTTTTTCATAGATATTATTAATATTTTTGACACTTCAACGTTTTCATATACAATGTCAGACAGTTTTGAAAATTTGATGTAAATGTTAGAATATTATAAAAATGTTAAGAAATACTACACCAAATGCTATAAATTTTACGAAAATTCATGAGAATTATTATTTCCGTAGAAATTTTAAATATTTTTGGACACTCCTTAAATGTGTTCATGAAATATCAGATAATTTTGACAAATGTTACATAACTGTTAGAATATTGTATAAAATGTTAAGAAATACCTCCCAAATGATATATATTTTATAAAAACTCATGAGAATTTAATAAAATATTTTGTTTTTCCATAGATATTATTCATATTTTTGACGCTTCTTCAATGTCTTCGTACATATCAGACAAATTCGACAAATTTGACACAAATGTTAGAATATTGTGTAAACTGTTAACAAATACTACACAAATGCCATACATTTTATAAAAACTCATGAGAATTTAGTCAAATAATTTATTTTTCCATAGATATTATTAATATTTTTGACACTTCTTAAATGTTTTCATGAAATGTCAGACAATTTTGACAAATTTGAGGTAACTTTTAGAATATTAAATAAAATGTTAAGACACACTATTCCAAATGCCTTAAATTTTATGAAAACTCATGAGACTTTAATCAAATATCTTATTTTTCATAGAGTTTTTTTAATACTTTTGACACATCTTCAATGTTTTCATGAAATGACAGATAATTTAAACAAATCTGACATAAGTTTTAGAATATTGTATATAATGTTAATAAGAACTACACAAATGCCAAATTTTATGATATCTCTTGAGAATTTAATAGATTATCTTTTTTTTCATAGAAATTTTAAATAATTTTGACACATCTACAAAGTTTTCAGGAAATCTCAGAAAATTTTGAAAATTCAACATAAATGCTAAAAGATTTCATAGGCATCCTGTGTAATAGAAATATTTCTTTCAACAATGCAACAAAATGCCAGAGAAATCTAGTAGAATTCTAGGAACTATCATTAAAATTACACAAATTGAACAAGATATAAACAAATGCCAAAAAAATGTATTTCATCAAAAATTCAACTGCAATTTTTGAAAATTCGACATAAATGTCATAAGATTTTCGACAACGGCGCGGACTGCTCTGGTCATTGGCCGCATATTATTTTGATTTCTTCGTTTAGATTAAATTGTGTACAGATAACAGAGGCTTCAAATATATTTCTATTTCAAATTTTGATTTAAAAAATGTTCTAGTGGTTGAAGTTATGTAGGTAAAGTGGCAACGATTAATCAACAAAGCAACTTATTATTTCCATCAAATTTAATTATGCCCCCTGATTAATTTAATCATTCTAATAATAATAAGTACCGTATTTGATGATGCCACATCGATATATTTACGCGTTGCTTTTGATCGCCGCGCAGTTGTCAGACGGTCCAGCCGCCATCATCCTTCATCATCCTCTCTCCAGCAGCGTGCATCTAATAAATATCTTCTCACAATTATTAAATATTAAGGCGGCGTCCTTGATCCCCCCTGCACCCCCCGCACAATACAAACGAGCCGGGCGATCTAGAAAGCGACAATGGGGCGCATTGGGGGGCGATAATTGCGCGCACGTCTCTCGTGTTTCTGTGTGTGCACCTCCTCATGTAAATGCGCCTCGAAAATCTCGTTTAAATTGCCCAAATCGAATAGGAAACCGCCTCGCCTTGTGGGAACCGGGCGAGGAACGTGGAAATCACATCCGAGAGAGGAGACTTTGCCCCGTTAGCTCGCCTCGGCGTAATTCGTCTCAATAAATTATCTCATTTCATGAACGGTGGGTTTTTTGCTCCTTTGCTCGTACACATACTTACGCACGCACACACACAGCCGCAAACGAACTTCTGTCCTCTTATTCCTCCACGCATGTTATGCGCCTCTTCTGCTGGTTTTTACGCGAGCCTCGATCGAACAGGTGTTGTACGCAAACACGGCCTTTCGGAGATAATTGATATTTTGTAACGCAGCGTAGTTTTTTTTCCTCTTTCATGCGCTACACACGTAAACCGTACATGTGCAAGAGAGATGCGGATGAGGAAGAATCGCTTACTGGGCCCGAAGATCGCAGGGTCGGGCATGAAGAGTTACGTTCCTCGTGGTCCAAACCTGAAACTAGAAACTAATTAAGATTTCATCATTTAAATTGGTTATTAACGCAATTATTATTATGCACAATTTGTGTATTTTTCTTTTTTTGTTTTGCTTATTTAAGTATACACTGTGTATCAGCCAAATGGAATAAATTCGATAATAAATAAATGGGGGCGTGTTCGCAAAACCGCTCGGACACGTCGATTGTTATTTTTAGTTGCGCATTTTTTTCAACAAAAACTTTTTATACAGGGTGTGTCATGTGACCGTGGCCAATACCAACTTTCTTATTTTAAATGCAACACCTAGTATATTATTCAATTTTTGGATTCTTCAGAAAATTCTAGACATATTTCATGTACAATGTCCTATACCTATCTTCAACTGTTTCGGAAATATTAAGTGTTTTCAGATTTATTGCAAAAATTAACATTAAAAAAAGAAAATTATTTGATTACAGAAATTCGTTACAACACACTCAAAAACTAATAAGTAATACTGTTTATTTCTTGATAATGTAAAAAAACAAAAAAAAACAATAAATTTCAATGGAGGAGATGTTCAAAATGCTCGCCGTGAACGTCTTGGCAACATCCTAATCTTAAATAGAAATTTCTTCTAACGTTACTCAACATCTCAGGCGTGACTGATCTAATCGCAAGCATTATTCGTCTTCTTAAGTCAGCTAAGTCGAGGGGTTTAGTTTTGTATACAATACTTTTGACATATCCCCATAAGAAGAAGTCTAATGACGTCAGATCAGGGGATCGTGCTGGCCATTCCATCGATCCTCGCCTTCCTATCCACCGATATTAATATTTTAATAATATTTAATAAAATTAATATTTCCGAAACAGTTGAAGATAGGTACATGAAATATGTCTAGAATTTTCTGAAGAATCCAAAAATTGAATAATATACCAGGTGTTGCATTTAAAATAAGAAAGTTGGTATTGGCCACGGTCACATGACACACCCTGTATAAAAAGTTTTTACTGAAAAAAATGCGCAACTAAAAATAACAATCGACGTGTCCGAGCGTTTTTTCGAACACGCCCCCATTTATTTATTATTGAATTTATTCCATTTGGCTGATACACCCTGTATACAGTTAATAAGAAACTATCATGATATCAACTATAAGCAACAGAAAGTTGCCTATATTATCCTCTGTGCCACATAATTTAATTTTTATTTATTATAGGTATAGTATTGCTTTAGTTGAAAAAGACCTCAAAGAAACAGGATTATAGATTTATTTATTTATTTATTCCTCTGCCTGCCCACCTTTCGGTGTAGAAATTTAGAAATGCGCAATTAGTTTGTCTGCATAAGATACAATGAACGACATTTAACTCCCCCATATTACTGAAGATCGCTCCTAACGTGACATTTAGGATAAATTGGATTTTTGCACAGGAAACGAATTTCTTGCAATGACCTATGAAAACCAGAATAAACAATAATTTGGTTGCGAAATGTCAGGTAAAGAGCGATCCCAAGCAAAATCAATGCCAGCTAACAAGTTAAACGGTCTGCTATAGTATTTAGTTAAAGTTAGCATTTCAATTTAATTAGTAATGCATTCGAGTAATTTTAATAGAAAACAATTCCAAAAAGTAACAGCAAGAAATTTTGAAGTTTAAAAATTTCTAGCAAGTTCTAGCAAGTTTGCTGACATTTTTTTTTATACAAATCTCTTCCCCACTCTTGTATATTTCTCGTAATAATCTAGAAATGTTACATTATCAAATTCACTTGTATTAACCTAAAAATGTAACAGCTGTCAATGCCTAATTCATTTGCAACTTAAAAACGTGACAAATATCAATGTCAAATTCACATAACCTGAAACTCTGACAGCTGTCACTGTCAAATTTACTTGTAACCTAAAAATGAGGCAGCGGTCATTGTCAAATTCACCTGTTGTAACCTAAAAATGTGACAGAACCTTAAACAGCTGTCACTGTCAATTTTACTTGTATCCTAAAAATGAGGCAGCGGTCATTGTCAAATCCACCTGTTCTAACCAATAAATATGACAGCTGCCATTATCAAATTTACTTGTATTAACCTAAAAATGTAACAGCTGTCAATGCCTAATTCATTTGTTCTAACCTAAAAACGTGACAAATGTCAATGTCAAATGCACATAACCTAATTCTGTGACAGCTGTCAATTTCAAATTTACTTGTAACCTAAAAATGAGGCAGCTGTCATTGTCAAATTCACCTGTTGTAACCTAAAAATGTGACAGCTGTCGTTACCAAATTTACTTGTATTAACCTAAAAATTCAACAGTTGTCAGTGTCAAATTAATTTGTTCTAACCTAAAAACGTGACAGATGTCAATGTCAAACTCACACAACCTGAACCTGTGACAGCTGTCACTGTCAAACTTACTTGTAACCTAAAAATGACGCAGCGGTCATTGTCAAATTCACCTGTTGTAACCTAAAAATGTGACAGCTGTCGTTACCAAATTTACTTGTATTAACCTAAAAATATGACAGCTGTCAATGTCATATTAATTTGTTCTAACCTAAAGACGTGACAGATGTCAATGTCAAATTCACATAACCTGAATCTGTGACAGCTGTCACTGTCAAATCAACTTGTAACCTAAAAATAAGGCAGCTGTCATTGTCAATTCCCCTGTTGTAACCTAAAAATGTGACAGAACCTTAAACTGTGACAGCTGTCACTGTCAAATTTACTTGTAACCTAAGAATGAGGCAGCTGTCATTGTCAATTCACCTGTTGTAACCAATAAATGTGATTGTCCAGGGAGTCCTCAAAGGGACGGCCGAGTTTTAAGTGGCGAGGAGATGCTCGAATCCGAAACGTTGTAATTAGCGATTTGGTACTTCATCACGAGAATTCGTTGCGTGTGCCTATTTTTTTTTAGAATTTTTATTTAACTTTTTCTTTTGCCTATCTACCTTTCGGTATAAGGCCCTGTTGCACCTGTTGTAACCTAAAAATGTGACAGCTGTCGTTACCAAATTTACTTGTATTAACCTAAAAATGTAACAGCTGTCAATGCCAAATTCGTTTATTCTATTCTAAAAACGTGACAGATGTCAATATCAAATTAACATAACCAGAATCTGTGACAGCTGTCACTGTCAAATTTACTTGTAACCTAAAAATGAGGCAGCGGTCATTGTCAAATTCACCTGTTGTAACCTATACATGTAACAGAACCTTAAATCTGTGACAGCTGTCACTGTCAAATTTACTTGTAACCTAAAAATGAGGCAGCTGTCATTGTCAAATTCACCTGTTGTAACCAATAAATGTGACAGCTGTCGTTACTAAATTTACTTGTATTAACCTAAAAATGTAACAGCTGTCAATGTCAAATTAATTTGTTCTAACCTAAAAACGTGACAGATGTCAATGTCAAACTCACATAACCTGAATCTGTGACAGCTGTCACTGTCAAATTTACTTGTAACCTAAAAATGAGGTAGCGATCATTGTCAAATTCACCTGTTGTAACCTAAAAATGTGACACCTGTCGTTACTAAATTTACTTTCTTCTTTAGGTGCCATCTCCGATACGAAGGTCGGCAATCATCAAGGCAATCTTCACTTTTGAGACCGCATTTCTAAATAATTGGTTGCTAGTACAGCCAAACCACTCTCTAAGGTTTTTCATCCATGAGTTTCGTCTCCTTCCTATGGACCTCTTTCCTCTAATTTTCCCCTGCATAATTACTTGTAGTATTTGATATTTTTCTCCTCTCATGATATGTCCTATATATTCCAGTTTTCTTTGCTTAGTTGTCAGAATTACTTCTTTTTCTTTATTCATACGTCTCATCACTTCTACATTCGTTATTTTCTCTACCCACGAGATCCTCAGTATTCTTCGATATATCCATAGCTCGAATGCCTCCAGTCTCTTTATGTCGATTGCTTTCAATGTCCAGGATTCCATTCCGTAGTATAGTATTGATAGTACGTAGCATCTCATCATTCGAATTTTTAGATCGAGGTTTAGATCTCGGCAACTGAAAAGGCTCTTCATTTTAGAAAAGGAGCTTCTTGCCTGTTCGATTCTGATTCGAATTTCTTGGGAGCTATCATTATTTTCATTAATGGTTGTGCCTAGGTATTTGTATTCTCTTACCCTTTCAATAGGCTGGTTCTTTACATATACTCGATGGTTGTCCTGAGTTGTTTTAGTTATTAGCATGTATTTTGTTTTGTTTATGTTCAGTGATAGCCCATATTCTTCACTTTCTGTGACTATTTTATTAATTAGCGTCTGTAGGTCTTCGAGCGTTTCAGCTAAAAGAACCGTAATTTACTTGTATTAACCTAAAAATGTAAGAGCTGTCAATGTCAAATTCATTTGTTCTAACCTAAAAACGTGACAGATGTCAATGTCAAATTCACATAACCTGAAACTCTGACAGATGTCACTGTCAAATTTACTTGTAACCTAAAAATGAGACAGCTGTCATTGTCAAATTTACCTGTTGTCACCTAAACATGTGACTGAACCTTAAACTGTGACAGCTGTCACTGTCAAATTTACTTGTAACCTAAAAATGAGGCAGTGGTCATTGTCAAATTCACCTGTTGTAACCTAAAAATGTGACAGCCGTCGTTACCAAATTTACTTGTATTAACCTAAAAATGTAACAGCTGTCAATGTCAAATTCATTTGTTCTAACCGAAAACGTGACAGCTGTCAATGTCAAATTCACATAACCTGAATCTGTGACGGCTGTCACTGTCAAATTTACTTGTAACCTAAAAATAAGGAAGCTGTCATTGTCAATTCACCTGTTGTAACTAATAATGTAACAGCTCTTGTGTTTGTTCTTCTCTTAATCTGTAGTTTTATAGAATTTTATAGAATTTTCACGATATTCTGTGAAGTTTGGTTACATTTGAGTAGATTTTTATGATATGGAGTTTTCATGATGTTCTATTGAATTTGGTTTCTATCCTAACCACATACTTCATGAAGTTTAACGAAATTATCTTAAATAATTATTTATTATCAAATTATTTATCAAATTATTACAGTAGATTTTTATATCTCATGGTATTCTATTGAATTTGGTCTCAATCCTAACCACATACTTCATGAAGTTTTACGAAATCATCATAAATTATCATAAAATCCATCGTCAACCGTGCTTTTGGGATTTCGCCTAAATAAAAGAAAATTCTTCAGAATTTTCATTATATTTTTATTGATTTTTTACTGAATTCGATCGAATTTGAGCGATATTCTATTGAATTTGGGCTTACTTCTGAGTATAGCATGGAATACTCCCATTACAATATTTTTTTAAACCAGCATGAAATTCGATGATTTTGTACCGAAATATAATAAAATCCTTTGGATTTTAACGAAGTTCCAGCAAAACATTACGAAATTTATGGCTGTTCTGTGGATAGATTTTTGCCAGATGACAATTGAATATTAAAATTTGTTTTCTGTGCAATATAAAAGAGTTTGCATACGATTCTGTACAATTAAGAGAATTTTCATAGTATTTTGTAAAAAATGTTTATATTTCCATGGCCTTTTTATATGCCCTGAAATTCCAATGATATTCTATTGAATGTTGACTCATTCTCAATTCTACATACTTTATGAAATTTTACAAAATACATACCTACAAACTTTTAATAACAGTTCTTGGATTTTAATCCAGAAGGAATTTACGAAATTAATGAAATTTCTGTAGATAGAGTTCTACCAAATTTGAGTTGACGATTTGAGGGAAATACAATATAGTTAACTTACGATTCTGTGCAATTTTATAGAATTTTCACGATATTCTGTGAAGTTGGGTTACATTTGAGTAGATTTTTATGTCATGGAGTTTTCATGTGTCCTATTGAATTTGGTCTCAATCCTAACCACATACTTCATGAAGTTTTACGAAATTATCATAAATTATTATTTATTATCAAATTAGTTATCAAATTATTACAGTAGATTTTTATATCTCATGCTATTCTATGGAATTTGGTCTCAATCCTAACCATATACTTCATGAAGTTTTACGAAATCATCATAAATTATCATAAAATCGATCGTCAACCGTGCTTTTGGGATTTCGTCCAAATAAGAGAAAATTCTTTAGAATTTTCACTATATTCTTACAGATTTTTTACTGAATTCGATCTAATTTGAGTGATTTTCTATTGGAATTGGGCTTACTTCTGAGTATAGCATGGAATACTGCCATTACAGTTTTTTTTTAAACTAGCATGAAATTCGATGATTTTGTACCGAAATTTAATAAAATCCTTTGGATTTTAACGAAGTTCCAGCAAATATTTACGAAATTTGTGACTTTTCTGTGCATAGATTTCTGCCAAATGACAATTGAACATTAAAATTTGTTTTCTGTGCAGTATAAAATAGTTTGCATACGATTCTGTACAATTAAGAGAATTTTCATAGTATTTTGTAAAAAATGTTTATATTTCCATGACCTTTTTATATGCCCTGAAATTTCAATTATATTCTATTGAATATTGACTCATTCTTAATTCAACATACTTTATGACATTTCACAAAATATGTTGTACCTACAAACTTTTAATAACAGTTCTTGGATTTTAATCCAGAAGGAATTTACGAAATTATTGAAATTTCCGTAGATAGAGTTCTACCAAATTTTATTTGACGCTTTAAGGGAAATACAATACAGTTTACATACGATTCTTTGCAATTTTGTAGAATTTTTACGATATTCTGTGAAGTTTGGTTACATTTGAGTAGATTTTTATGACTTGGAGTTTTCATGACATTCTATTGAATTTGGTCTCAATCCTAACCACATACTTCATGAAGTTTTACGAAATTATCAGAAATTATTATTTATTATCAAATTATTTATCAAATATTACTGTAGATTTTTATATCTCATGGTATTCTATTGAATTTGGTCTCAATCCTAACCACATGCTTCATGAAGTTTTATGAAATTATCATATATTATTATTTATTATCAAATTACTTATCAAATTATTACAGTAGATTTTTATATCTCATGGTAATCTATTAAATTTTGTCTCAATCCTAACCACATACTTCATGAAGTTTTACGAAATCATCATAAATTATCATAAAATCGATCGTCAACCGTGATTTTGGGATTTCGCCTAAATAAGAGAAAATTCTGTAGAATTTTCATTATATTTTTATAGATTTTTTACTGATTTCGATCCAATTTGAGTGATATTCTATTGAAATTGGGCTTACTTCTGAGTATAGCATGGAATACTGCCATTACAGTATTTTTTTAAACTAGCATGAAATTCGATGATTTTGTACCGAAATTTAATAAAATACTTTGGATTTTAACGAAGTTCCAGCAAAAATTTACGAAATTTGTGACTTTTCAGTCGATATATTTCTGCCAAATGACATTTGAACATTAAAATTGGTTTCATGATGAATTTGGTCGCAATCCTAACAACATACTTCATGAAGTTTTACGAAATCATCACAAATTATCATAAAATCCACTAAATTGCTATATATTTTTGGAGTCTAATATCTATACAATTCAATTTTATATACTCCATTCTAAGCAGTACATAAAATATGTGATGAATTTCACACAATTTCATAAAATTCTATAAATACTATATTTTTGTAGTTTAATAAAACTGCTGTGTAATGTATCAAAGTATTAAAAAAAATATGAATTTCTTTTCGTCAAAATTTTAGCCACCAAAAGTTATATACCAAATGTCACGGAATTTTTTTAATCTTTCGGGATATTGCAATGCATCCATCTAATTCCATTGATATTGCTTGATATTTTGTAAAATTTGAATAAAATTCTACGGAATATTTATAAAATTCCATTGAATTTCAATGATATAAAACTTGATCGTACACAATCGTAACTGTAAACAAATTTTGAATAGAAATTTACGAAATTTGAATAAAATAAGAAATAAAAGCATTGTATCTTATAAAATTTTAATTGAATTTTAATGAGTTTGAATGAAAATAAAATAAAATTGCTGACATTTCCATGGCCATTTTACATGTCCTGAAATTTCAATGATATTCTGTTGAATATAGACTCATTCTCAATTGAACATACTTCATGAATTTACACCTACAAACTTTTAATAAAAGTTCTTGAATTTTAATGACATTAATTTTAATGAATTTACGAAATTTATGAAATTTCTGTAGATAGAGTTCTGTAAAATTTTATTTGACGCTATACAAATCGTAATTGTAAACAAATTTTGAATGGAAATTTACGAAATTTTAATGATATAAGTAATAAAAACATTGTATCTTATAGAATTTTAATTGAATTCTTTGAATTTTAATGAAAATTCTGTGAAAATATATGGAATTTATAAAATTTCTGTGGATGATTTTCTGTGAAAATTTAAGGCATTAGTTTTTGTTTTTGTCTTGAAATGTATTGTTAATGTATGAAGCTTGATATTCTCAAAATTGATTACCGTGCTTTTGGGATTTAATTCAGAGGGCTAAAACAAGTTGAAAGGTAAGAGTGGAAAATTTCTGCTTGTCCCTCGTTATAGAGTTATGGATAAAAGAACAAAAAATGAACACTTCAACTTTAAACTTATAACATATGAATAATTTGAACAAGATTCGTAATAAATTGCACATACAGGCAGTATAAAATATCTTGTCACTGCTGTATTTGTCCTCCTCGGGTTTCAATTAAACTTTTTTTTTCTGGTCGAGGACAAGACGCTTTTGTGGTGGGCCCCTGCCCCCGAAATTAATTAACCCCGCCGCCCCCGCGGGATACAGTGTCCGTGTGTGGGCGCCATCATTGTCGACCGCCGCCTCTCAGGGACCGGCTATAATTAAATACTTCCAATTTCTGTATATCGGGGAGCGCCCCGAAAGTAATTGTAAATTCCTGCCATTGTCGGCCCGGGACGAGGGTAAACTTCAAAGACAAACGGAGGACTGTTTGAAACCCGGGGCCCAATCAGGGCCGCCGTGTGTGTCTTCGCTGTTGACATTCCCGGACGGAATAGATCTCCAATTCATTAGGGGGCGCCCCCGGCCGGGATCCTCCACCTGAGGGCGTCCCGGGGGTTAATTAAATGCCCGCGGCGATAACCATAATTCGGGGGCGGCTCGGGGGCGGCCCCGGGAGCCTGGGGGGCGGCCTCATGTTTACCCGGCGCTCCGGAACGAATGTGCGGCTGAATAATGCAGCAGCCACTTCATTCCTCTCGCCAGGGCCTGTAATGGTCGCCGTTACAATCGCACATTGTTACATCTGGGCCCTTGGACAGTTTTATATTTCTGCACGTTTTAAGTGTGTATACTTTTAAATTACTAAACTCAGGCTACTATACTAACGCCTCAGAAAATGTACCTACATCGCATGTTTTATTTTATAATTGAGAAAACATTGAAAAATGTTGACAAACGAGAAAAATATACCTACATCGCATTTTTATTTCATAATTGAGAAAATATTGAAAAATCTTAACATATGAGTAAGAGCAAAACTAGAGAAAATGATATAAAATTAACACAGCAAATAACTCTACAATCACACATCAGATATTAAGACAATCAAATGTGTGAAGTGCCAATACATCGGTCAATATCTACGCCAAATTTGACTAAAATTGATACACTAGTTTTTGAGATATAGTTAAAAAAGTAACAACTGAATTTGAGAATATAATCACTGAAAAACACATAACCACACTGCAATGCAAACATCTCAAGAATCACGCATTGGATGTCCATTCAATTATAAATTTAATATAGCAATATATCATGCAATATCACTAATAAATTGAGTTAATATTCGTACACCAGTTTTTAAAATATCATTAGTTATGTAAGAGCAAAACTAGAGAATATAATCTAAAATTAACGTAGAAAATAACTCACCAATCGCGCATTGTATATTAAGACAAAAAAATGTATGATATGCAAATACATTAGTAAATATCGATGCCTAATTTGATTAAAATTGATACACTAGTTTTTAAGATAGCGCTAAAAAAGTATCAACACTATTTGAGCATATAATCACTGGAAAACACATAATCACACTATAATGCAAATATCTCAAGAATCTGGTATTGGATATCCATACAATTGTAAATGTAATATAGCAATATATCATGCAATATCACAAATAAATTGTGTTAATATTCGTACACCAGTTTTTGAAATATCATTTGTTATGTAAGAGGAAAACTAGAGAATATTAACGTAGCAAATAACTCAACAATCGCACATTGGATATTAAGACAATACAATGTATTAAATGCCAATATATCAGTCAATATTGATGTCAAATTTTATTAAAATTGACACACTAGTTTTTGAGATATCGCAAAAAAAGGTATCAACAGTATTTGAGCCTATTATCACTGGAAAAGACAAAATTACACTAAAATGCAAATATCTCAAGAACCAGGCATTGGATATCCATACAATTACAAATGTAATATGGCATTATATTATGCAATATCACTGATAAATTGAATTAATATTCGTACACTATTTTTTTTTAAATATCATTAGTTATGTCAGAGCAAAACTAGAGAATATAATCTAAAATTAACATAGCAAATAACTCAACAATCGTGCATTGAATATTAAGACAAAACAGTGTGTCACATGCAAATACTTTAGTAAATATCAGTGCCAAATTTGATTCAAATTGATACACTAGTTTTTGAGATATCGCTAAAAAAGTATCAACTGTACTTGAGAATATAATCAATGGAAAACACTAAATCACACTAAAATGCAAATATCTCGAGAATAAGGCATTGGATATACATACAATTATAAATGTAATATAGCAATATATCATGCAATATCACTAATAAATTGAATAATTATTCGTACACCAGTTTTTGTAATATCATTAGTGAAGTAAGAGCAGAAGCAAAATCTAACATATTTAATGGAATGTGTACGAGATTTAATGGAATTCTATATACTTTGTAGAAATATAAAATATCTATATAAATATATATAAATATCTTTCAAAATATTTAAAAATTATTAAATAATCTCGAAAGCGTTCATTTATTAAAATATGATAGGACTTTTGCCATGAAAATTTCTACAGCACTTTCATTGAAAGAATTTATTTATGGAATTTAAACAATTTATCAATAAATTATCAAAAATTCGATGACTACTGTATGGAATTTGGATTTAGTTCCTTGGATTTTAATAAATTTCTGCATACATAATTGAAATAATGGAAACTCTGTGTATACAGTTATATAAAATTTCTATTTAAGATAAATCTACAATTTATCATTAAATTCTTCAAAGTTCGATGTGTACTCTACCAGATTAAGATTTAATTCCTTAGATTTGAATAACATTTCTGGATAAATAATAAAAATTATGGAAACACTGTGTATAGAATTATATTATAAAATTTGTCATTAAATTCTTCAAAATTCGATGACTACTGTATGGAATTTAGATTCAATTCCTTGGAGTTAAACAACATTTCTGCATCAATAATCAAAATAATGGAATCTCTGTGTACAAAGTTCTATTATATAATTTCTGTAGTGTATTTCTATAATTTAACATTAAATTCTCCAAAATTCGATGACTTCTGTATAGAATTTAGATTAAATTCCTTGAATTTTAATAAGATTGCTGCATAAATAATTAAAATAATGGAAACTATGTCAAGAAATTTCTAGGATATTCTATTGAATTTAAATTCAATTCTACCTACATACTTCTTGAAATTTTAAGAAATTGTCATAAATTTAAAGTTTTGGAGCTTATTGAAATACCTCTAGAAATGTATTAAATTTATGAAATGATGATAAATAGAAATATGCCAAATTTACTGAAATATCTCTAGAAATTTATTAAATTTATGAAATTTTGATAAATAGAAATATACTAAATACCAAATATAAAGGGAATTATAAATACTTTCAAGATATATTAATGCATCCATCTATTTCCATAGATTTTGCTTGGTATTTTGTGAAATTTGATGATAATTCTATGGAATTTGTATGGATTTTTCATGAATTTCAATGTTATAAAACTAAAACTAAACTATATAACACAATCATACTTGCAAACAGACTTTTAATGGAAATTTACAAAATTAGAATCAAATTCTGTAATAAAATTGTACCTTATACAATGTTAATTAAAGTATTTGGATTTCAATGAAAAAGCAGTGACATTTATGGAATTTAAAAAGTTTCTGTAAATAGAATTTTGTGAATATGTATGGAATTTATAATCATTTAATGGAAAAAATGCTGCAAAAATGTATGGAATTCATTTGTTTTTGTGTTGAAAAACTGCGTTCACCAAAAGCAACTCTATTTCAATGAGCCCATTAAATTCCACAAACCTGGCTTGGTATTTTGTGTAACTGGATGATAATTCTAGGGAATTTTTATAGAATTCTATGGAATTTCAATGATATAAAACTTTGTAGAGAATCATAATTTGCAAATAAATTTTTAATGAAAATTTACACAATTGGAATCAAATTCTGGATTAAAATTGTTGTACCTTATACAATGTTAATGAAAGTATTTGGATTTCAATGAAAAAGCAGTGACATTTATGGAATTTATAAAGTTCCTGAAAATAGAATTTTGTGAATATGTATGGAATTTATAATAATAATAAAATTTATGGAATTCATTTGTTTTTGTTTTAAAAAACTGCGTTCACCAAAAGCAACTCTATTTCAATGAACCCATTAAATTCCATAGACATGGCTTAGTATTTTGTGAAATTTGACGATAATTCTATGGATTTTTTATAAAATTCCATGAAATTTCAACGATATAAAACTTAGTACGATATAAAACAAATTTTGAAAAGAAATTTACGAAATAAAAATAAAAATAGGACGCGTATTGAAGAATCAAATTATGCAATAAAAGCGCTGTATATTATAGAATTTTAATTCAATCCTATGATTATTAATGCAAATGTCAAAATTTAGGCAATTTATAAAATTTCTGTGGCTAGATTTTTTGTGAAAACTTATGGAATTTATAAAATTTCTGTGTATATAATTCTGTGAACATTTATCCAATTCATCGTTTTTTTTTTTACTAAAACTGCGTTCACAAAAAGCTAGTCTGTGCCCATGAACCCATTCAATTTCATAGATTTTGTTTGGTATTTTGTGAAATTTGACGATAATTCTATGGATTTTTTAACAGAAATCCATGGAATTTCAATGATATAAAACTTAATTATGCATTATCGTAAGTGTAAACAAATTTTTAATGGAAATTTACGAAATTGGAATAAAATTCTTCAATAAAAGCGCTGTATCTTATAAATTTTTAATTCAATTCTATGAATATTAATGCAAATGTCAAAATTTATGGAATTTATAAAATTTCTGTGGCTAGATTTTTTCTGAAACTTATGGAATTTGTAAAATTTTGGTGGCTAGATTTTTTGTGAAAACTTATGGAATTTATAAAATTTCTGTGTATATAATTCTGTGAATATTTATGGAATTCATTTGTTTGTTTTTACTAAAACTGCGTTCACAAAAAGGTAGTCTGTGTCATTGAACCCATCAATTCCATAGATTTTGTTTGGTATTTTGTGAAATTTGACGATAATTCTATGGATTTTTTAACAGAAATCCATGGAATTTCAATGATATAAAACTTAATTATGCATTATCGTAAGTGTAAACAAATTTTTAATGGAAATTTACGAAATTGGAATAAAATTCTTCAATAAAAGCGCTGTATCTTATAAATTTTTAAGTCAATTCTATGAATATTAATGCAAATGTCAAAATTTATGGAATTTATAAAATTTCTGTGGCTAGATTTTTTCTGAAACTTATGGTATTTGTAAAATTTCTGTGGCTGGATTTTTTATAAAAATGTATGGAATATAAAAAAAAAATTACGAAATTAGAATTAAATTCTGCAATAAAAGCGATGTATCTTATAAATTTTTAATGCTATTCTATGAATATTAATGCAAATGTCAAAATTTATGGAATTTATAAAATTTCTATGGCTAGATTTTTTCTGAAACTTATGGAATTTGTAAAGTTTCTGTGGCTAGTTTTTTTGTGAAAACTGATGGATTGTTCCAGAATAGAATATTCTGTGGATATAATTCTGTGAAAATATAAGGAATTAATTTGTGTATTTTGTCTTGAAAAACTGCATTCAGCTTACTTAACTGCACTAGAAGCGACATTTTTTAATGAATACATATAATTGCATGGATCTTGCTTGGAATTTTGCAATATTTAACCTTAATTCTAGGGATTTTTTTATAGAATTCCATAGAGTTTCAATGATATGAAAATTTATGGAATTTGTAAAATTTCTGTGAATTTTATCCACATATGTATGGAATTCATTTTCTTTTGTTTTAAAAAACTACGTTCACAAGAAGCTACTCTATTTCAACAAGTCTATTCAATTACATAGATATTGCTTGATATTTTGTGCAATTCGACGACAATTCTAGGAAGTTTTATAGAATTCTATAGAATTATAATGATATAAAACTTAATCATACACAATCGTAATTGTAAACAATTTTTTTAAGGAAATTTACAAAATTAGAATAAAATGATTGAATATTGAATTTTATAGAATTTTCATTCATTCATTGGGTTTTAATGAAAATGGTTTGAAAGTTTATGCACTTGATAACATTTTTAAAATGATTCCTTGCTGTGATCACATATACAATTTAAAAAATTATTGTGGATATAATTCTGTGAAAATGTATGGAATTTATCAAATTTATGTGGATACAATTTTGTGAAAATTTATGAAATTTCAAAATATCAATTTCAATTTTTTTTCCAAACATTTTTACAAAATGTTTGGAACTTATTTTTATTTCTATTTTTAAAAACTGCGTTTACCAGAAAGTTCTCTAACTGTTAAACCACGCTTATTTTGTACTGTGTAAATTATTTTGAAAATATCACGTAACAAATTTCTATTCTATTCTATGTGAGATCGGGGTTGACTTTAAACTGTTTAATTTTTATTAAAAAAATGAATTTAATTTCTATTTGTATTTAATTTCCGCAAACTTACAAGCTGTTTACTATGTAACAGTGAATAATTTTTATCATAACGCAATCTGCAGCCATATACGTAGCATAGGACGCGTTAAAATGCAAACACATCAGCGAGTTCTTGCATTATAAATAAAACGCGTCAACGATAACTCAAGAATTCCTGTGCGGAATGGGAGCGTTAATTAATTTCTTACGTCCATCCACACATTGTACCCCTTCGCTATCCTCAGCAGATCGCTGATAAGGCCCCAGATTAATTAGCATACCTCGTCTCGCCTTCAATCCGCTCGTTCTGCGCGCACCGTATCCGTGGGCATTAGGGCAGGACTCGTTGACTTGGTAAGCAGGCCTGCTCCTTCCCGCATCCTGCGGAGAGGTCCTGCCTGTCCTGGCGGCTCCCGCTCCATCCAGGCGCGGATTTTCTCAACCATGAATTCTGAAATAAAACTGAATAATGTAAGGCGGCGGTCCGTTTCTGTATTTTTTTATACACCGCTATTTGCCCGGCGTGGACGCAGGGGGCCAGAGGGGGGCACAGGGCAGTGGCGCTCGCGTGTAATGGGAAGCAATGAAAATAGAAGCAAAAAATCGCGGGGCCCCCGACAAAAAGTGATTTAATGCACGCGATGGGATCTGCGGCGTCCGCAATAATATTATTGAAACTTGTTGTTGGTGCATTATCAATGCATTATGGAGCCGGTAATTAGCAGGGGGGGATAATATATGATCTGTATGATGTATCTGCGGATCGCATTATAATTACAAATTTCGCCTGGCGTCCGCGTTTTTGCCGGATTGATTTATAAAATTGAAAGGAATCCACCGTTATTCAGTAATACCGAGGCGGCTTCCACATCGAATTTACACAATTCAATAAAAATTACGCGCGAAGGTTTTTGTGCAAAAAAAACACGAAATTCTATAACGCACAAAATATCCATAAGTGACGCAGAAATCTACAAGCAAATAAGATATGTATTTGGAAATATTCCATAAAAATCAAGTAAAATCTTTGACTTATTAGATGACTATGCATAACAATTTTTTTTAAATAATTGCAGCTGCTGAACATTTGCTTTTTTATTGTTGATATTTCGGATCATTTATTTTTATTTTTGTTAAAAAATCATTAGATGGCGAAAACCAAGTTTATAAACACGCTGGAAAACTCACGACTTGAAAATATCTAAATATCAGAAGTGGGATTTTGTAATATTTTTTTTTAATCCAGATGGTAAAACTTTCTTAAATTTGCAAAAATGTAAGACATGAGGTAGAACCAATAAAATACTAAAAATATTTATTCCATTTTTATGTTGAACATCGGTTTAATCAAGAATAGTTTTGCTGCGGTATCAGCTGCTTCTATCAAAATATATTTGGCAATTTCCATTGCATTTCTCTCGAGACCTGCGTTCTGGAGATGCTTGCTCGTTCAGACAGAGATACACGCGTTATCTCCGCCGTTATAAATGCATAAGGGGGGCATTCAAATCCCTGCGAGTGACGTGGAGGCTTCCTCCTCCCCAACGCGAAACCGCCAACTCCCCGAGGTGCGATCTCACGGCAATCACATTGCCAGACGTCAAGAGGGATGAGTTATGCAGCAGTGCACCGTCCCGGTATCTCCAGAGGAGGCTCAGCTCAAATGTATAATCAGGATGATATATAGTACAAATCGCCGCGATGTGTTTATACGCACAGTCCGATCGACGCTGTAATATATCTTTAATTAATTAACGGCCTCGGACGCGATTGTCCAGGGAGTCCTCAAAGGGACGGCCGAGTTTTAAGTGGCGAGGAGATGCTCGAATCCGAAACGTTGTAATTAGCGATTTGGTACTTCATCACGAGGATTCGTTGCATATGTCTATTTTTTTTTACAATTGTTATTTAAAATATTCTTTTGCCCATTTCGGTGAAAGGCCTACATTGCTAATTTTTATAGGTAATATTCTCTCCACTTCCTCCTATCTTTTGTTAATTCCATTATTTTTCCCATGTGTTCCCATTTCACTTCTTGTTTTGTTTTCTTTTTTCTTTATCAAAATAAATTCAGAATATCAAAAGTTGTGCGAACACTGTAGTAAACGGTTTTGTTAAGTTTTCTTAGAACTTAACAAGACCTTTATGAAAAACAGAAGAAAATGCAAATCCATTTTTTTTAAATTCAAATTACAGAAAACGTAGTTGAATATACTAATATGAAAAGAAAAAGTAAGAAAACAATAAAAAACTTGAAAAATGTAAGTATAAAAGAAAATTCATTCTATGAAAATTTTATAAATATAAGTTTCTGAAAAGTTAGCCAATTGTCTGAAAGTCGTATTTAATAATGTGTTAACACATCTAAACCACTTAATGAAAGTGTAACAAAAAAAAAATAAAACACCACAGAAAAAGTACGTCAAGTGTAGAAGATAGATTTTTCGTGAAAATATTATTAATGAAGATGTGAAGTAACTCATCAGGAATCAATACAAAACAATCATAACCATTAGATGAGACACACAACAATTCAATTGTTAATAACTTTATAATTATATATTTAATAAAAGTATAAGAAAATAAATAAGAAAATCGCAAAAGAAATATTCTACTTATAGAAAATTTGTCTTAATTGTGGAAAATTTATTGAAAATATCATTGAATATGTAGGCAAATTGCAGAAAATGTAATACAAATATCAGAAGTTGCAACCATCTAAACAACTTAGTGAAAGTTTAACAAAAAATTTAAAAAACCACAGAAAAAATACGTAAATGGTAGAAGGTAGATTTTTCGTGAATATATTATTAATGAAGATGTGAAGTAACTCATTAGGAATCAATACAACACAATTATAACCAGTAGATGAGACACACAATCCAATTATTAATAACAACTTAATAATGAAATATTTAATAAAAGTGTAATAAAATAAATAAGAATTAAAATAATCAAATTATAGAAAATTTATGTAAATTGTTGAATATTTATTGAAAATATCATAGAATATTTGTAAGCAAATTGCAGAAAATTTTATAAAAACATGAGAAGTTGCAACATTTATTTCCTTAAATGAAATTACTGGAAACTCAAGTTTTTGACAAAATATAATAGAATTTGAATGATATTTTGATATTTGACGGGGTTTTCAAACATAAATTTAAAGAGTTCAGTTAAAGTTTTTGACAAAATTTAATAGAATTTGAATGATATTTTGATATTTGACGGAGTTTTCAAACAGAAATTTAAAGAGTTCAGTTAAAGTTTTTGACAAAATTTAATAGAATTTGTATGACATTCTACTGAATTTAGTCTTAATTCTTAATATAGCATAGCATAGCATATGGACCAGCATTATAGAACGAATTTTACAAAACCATAATGAAATTCGATTGTATTGTACGGAATTTTCATACAATTCCTTGGATTTTAATGAAATTCCAGCAAAAATTATAAAATTTGTAAAATTTCCGTGAATAGAGTTCTGCCTATTTCAAAAAGTTCAATTAAACGTTAAAAACTTTCTAGGCTATATATATAGTTTACATACTGTGCAATTTAATATAATTTAGTTTTCATGATATTTCGTAAAAACGCCAATATCATAAATAAATTTAGTAGATTTTATGATGATTTCGTAAAATTTCATGTAGAATATCGTTATAATTGGGTATAAATTTAATGAAATATCAAATTACACGATTCAATAAAAATTACGCGAGAAGGTTTTCGTGCAAAAAAAGCGAAATTCTATAACGCACAAAATATCCATAACTGGCGCAGAAATCTGCAAGCAAGTAAGATGTGTATTTGGAGATATTCCATAAATATCAAGTAAAATCTTTAATTTATTAGACGACCCTAAGCATAATAATATAATTGTTCAATAATTACAGCAACTGAACATTTGCTTTTTTATTGTTGATATTTTGGATCATTTACTTTTATTTTTGTAAAACAACCATTAGAGGCCAAAAACCAAGTTTATAAACACGTTGGAAAACTGAAAAATATCTAAATATCAGAAGTGGGATTTTTCGTCAAAATATTATTAATGAAAATGTGAGGTAACTCATTAGGAATCAATGCAACACAATCATAACCATTAGATGAGACACACAATCCAATTCTTAATAACAACTTAATAATGAAATATTTAATAAAAACATAATAAAATAAATGAGAAAATCGCAAAAAAATATTCAAATTATAGAAAATTTATGTAAATTGTGGAAAATTCATAGAAAATATCATAGAATATGTAAGCAAATTGTAGAAAATTTTATAAAAACATCAGAAGTGGCAACATTTCTCCCCTTAAATGAAATAACTGGAAACTCATGTTTCTAAAAATAATGCTACGTGCCAATAATTCTGGAAAATTTAATAAAAGTGTAATTAAACTAAAGAGCCCAAAAATTGAGAAAATTGCACAAAATGTATATGAAATATTTATTCTATCTATCTAGCTATAATTTAAATATTTATTAAAAGTCTAATAAAATAAATAAGAATGTCGTCAAAAAAAAATTGAAATTATAGAAAATTTATATAAATTGTAGAAAATGTATTGAAAATATTACAGAATATGTTAGCAAATTGCAGAAAATTAAATAAAAACATCATAAGTTGCAACATTTCTCCCCTTAAATGAAACTACTTTACACTCATGTTTCTAAAAATTATGCTACGTGCCTGTAAATCTGGAAAACTTAATAAAAGTGTAATGAAACTAAAGAAACCAAAAACCGAGCAAATTGCACAAAATGTTATTATAATATCAAAATATACAGACATATAAATAAATAAATAATCAAAAGTTTAAACATTTATAATATTTTTATTTTTATTTTTATAATGCATTTGACGGGTATTTAAAAGTTGTTGGTGATTTAATTGCCACGTGTTATGATCTAGTAATATTATACATTGTGTTAATTAAGTACGTTTTATTTTAAAACTTCTTTAAACTATATTTTGAAAATGAAGCCGTTGAGACCCCATGTTTATATGAACTTTTTATCTTAGAATTGATCAAGGAATCATCCCTTTAAGTTTGTCTACGTACATAATTAACACCCCTGTATGATTGTGTTTTTTTGGAATATGCGATAATTCTTTTGAGCAGTGTATTATTAACATGAATAAATTACTCTTACTCTCACTCTCAACTATTAAAATCAGTGAACAATAAGGTAAATATTGTCATGACGATATCCAACCTCCAATAGGAGATTGAACTTCAAGAAGAAGAATCAAATAATCAAGAGCTAAAAAATCTAAAAACATTGTAGTAAACGGATTTGTTAAGTTTTCTTAGAACTTAACAAGACCTTTATGAAACAGAAGAAATTGCAAAACCATTTTTTAAAATTCAAATTACAGAAAACGTAGTTTAATATACTAACATCAAAATATACAATTTTAATAAAATAATCGTTGAAGTTTCAATAAATTTTCTAGATAGATAAATAGATATCTTATTCAACAGTGGAATTACTAAAAAGTATTATGAACAAAATATATTATCATAAAATGAAGAAAAAAAATATCTAGAACGTTAACAAAAATGTTAAGAAATCTGATACTTTTAAATGTTTATAACATTCTGGTTTTGCCGTTTTACCTCTCTTCACATATTGATTATGAACAAAATATATAATCATACAATGAAGAAAAAAAAAATCTAGAATGTTAACAAAAATATTAAAAATGTTAAGAAATCTGATACTTTTAAATGTTTGTAAAATTCTGGTTTTACCGTTTTACCTCTCTTCATATATTGATTGCATACAGTCTGTGTGATTTATTGTGACACAACAAATATTTAGGATATTAGTACAGATTAGTACAGAAAAAAAAATGCAAGAAAAAAGTTTTAGTAGTTTTTGTCGTCTATTTAATCCTAATTTCAGAAGAACAATTGAAAATCAAATAAACACGTGAAAGCTATAAGCTTCATTTTCTATAATGGAACACTCTGTATATTTTGGTTGTTTCTAATAGGCAATAACATTGGCTTTATAATGGTACCACATAAGTACCAATTGCCAATAAATGAAATCAGTTGCCATCACGACAAAAAGTACAAAAACTTTTTTTTTCAACTTTTTTCTCTATCTGTACTAATAACCGAAATATTTGCTGTGCCACAATAAATCAAACAGACTGTATATGGGAAATCTAGATTTCCATTTCAATCTGTAACACTTATTCAGCAATTTCTAATATCTCCATAAAATGTTATATAACTTCATTGAAACTCGTCATATACGTATTAAGGCTGCAAAAAAATTTGGAATATGATTTGCATATTTTGATATAATTATTAAGGTTTCTGTCATTTCAATAAAATGTTTTGGTTTTTCACTTTCTTCCATTTCATAATGCTTATGTTTTTGAGGTTTACTAAAATATTGGCATTTTCTCAACTAATTAATCAACAATTGATTAAAATTATGGACTTTTCAAGTTGTTTTGATATTTTGGTTCCACGTTGTAGAAATTTTTACAAAACTTTGTTGCAATTTTAGAAATCTTATATTTGGGGTAATTTTGATTTTCTTAGAACTAAATTTTCTGCAGTTTTCGGTTTCTTTAGTTAGTCGCTGCACATTTGTTCAGTTTATACAGATATACTGGCCTGTTTCAGAAAATTTGGAAACTTCTAGTAGGTATGCTTATTTATAGGAGATTTAGTTTAAACTTCTGATATTTTTATAAATTTTCTGCAATTTGTAACATTGTACATGGATAATTTGTTACGTTCGCAAATAAAAAAGGTTATATGCAAGTGAGTGAAACATATTGATGAGTGAGATGTAAAATGATATGTCAGTGGAATGAGAATGAAACACAAATACCAAATTCAAATGCCAATAACATACAGCTGCGATATTAAATAATGTTTCATACTATCTAAAACGTGTGCAATTAGAAGTTGAAAATGAATCGTAGAAAATTAAATGTATAACAGGCATTATTGTGGCTTTGACGATCGATTTATTTAAATCAACTGAGGAACTGAAGTCACGAAAAATCCAGTTCTACAAAGCATCGAGTCTGAGCCTAGCCTGTAGTGTTGTTGTTGTGGGATGGGTCAGCCGTACGTTCTAATCCGGGTGCTGGTCCCTCGGGCGGCAGCCCTGGGAAATTGCAATTCTGCAACGATTTTCATAAGATATTTATAAATAGGCCCCTTTTTTTCCCCGAGACGTATTTCCTTCCATACATGTATCGAATGCGGCGCCCCCGGCTCGGCCGTGCTCTGAATGCGAATTGCTTGGCGCGCCCGGACACATCTGTGTGTCTGTCTGTCTGTGTGCGTGTGTGTGTTCATGCATTTTCGGTTTCGGAAAGGATGTTTCCACCCCTGCGTCCCTTGTAAGCGGCTTTGCTATTCGCATGGGAGAAATTTTAGACACGGCGTAGTTTGTTGCCCGTTTGCTTCGGACGCAGCAGGATCGAATTGCCGGTTTTTGTATACAAATGAAAATAAACCTGTAAAAATCGTCGCGAAATGTTTTCTAGTCGTCAGATTTTTTCGGCGTGTTGGTATACTTGATTTTTAAATTCGTCCTCTAGTGATATTGTTATAAAGATTTTTTGGAAAATAAAAAAAAACTATCTAAATAATCAGTACTAAATAAGTTTACAAAAAAACCATTACACAATATTTTCTACTCGTGAGATTTTTCCAGCATGTTTATAAACATGATTTTGAAATTCGTCCTTTAGTGATATTGTTATTAATTTTTCTTTGGAAAACCCTGTAAAAATTATCACATTACATTTACTACTCGTGAAATATTTCCAGCTTGTTTATAAACTTGATTTTGAATTTTGCCCTCAAGTGATATTGTTATTATTTTTTTTTTTGTAAAACCTGTAGAAATCAACATACAATAGTTAAAATTATATCAACATGTTTATTAAACAAATGAAAACCGAATAGAATGAAATTAGAAACTTGCCACTAAATAAATTCATTCACCAGCGAAAATTTCAGAAATACGTATATACAAAAGAACTAAAGAAAAGAACAGAAAACTCGATAAAGACCCAATAAAATACTCATGATATTCTCTGATAATTTATAAGTTGCTCAAAAATTGCTAAATATTGAAGAAGGCTCTTTTAGTTTTGTAAACATTCGTTTAAAAAAAAAATCTTGAATAAATTGAGAATATTCTAACGAAGGATATGAACTAAAGAATTTGACTTATCAGCCAAAATTACTCCACTTATGCAAAAAATATACAGATAGAAATCTAAGAAATACTAAAAATTTCCTATAAATATTATTTTTAATAATTATTCCAAACAACTTGACATGCTAATTGATTAGTCGGAGCCTTAACTCACTGTTTAATGTGCCTGTGAAATTCGGTGAATTGTCTGCGAATAACATAATAATGCCAATAAAGGTACAATAGCAAAGTAATATTAATTCCTGAAATTATGTTCCCGGCACCTCCACCATTATGCTATTAAATCTAAGATTATCTATTAGGTATTATTTACTTATCGTTTTTTCTGAGGCAACTTTTGATATTTTCATATCTTATTTATGGCATTATAAATTAAGTTCTTTAATGACTTTGATTGCGGATGGAGGATTTCATTGCAGAAAATTGAGGATACAACTTTCAGCATTTACAACTATGGGTTAGCTTTTACTGAAATTTCTGAAAATTTCTTAATTGCATATTTGATATTAGATTTGTATTTATTACACCTAAAGACATTTTTCATGAAAATTTAGCAACGTTTGTGTAATGAATAAATGAGAAAATCGAGGATATAACTTTCAGCGTTTACAGGTATGGGTTAGCTTGTACTGAAATTTGTGAAAATTTCTGAATTGCATATTTGGTATTAGATTTTTCTTTAGTACACCTAAAGACATTATTCCTGAAAATTTGGCAGAGTTTCTGTAATGAATAAGTGAGAAAATCGAGAGTATAACTTTGAGGTATGGGTTAGCTTTTACTGCAATTTTGAAAATTTATTACTTACATATTTGGTATTAGATTTGTATTTACTAGACCTAAAGACATTATTCCTTAAAATATGGCAAAGTTTCTGTAATGAATAACTGAGAAAATCGATGAAATAACTTTCAGCAATTACAAGTATGGGATAGCTTTTACTGAAATTTCTGAGAATTTATGAATTGCATATTTGATATTAGATTTTTTTGTACTACACCTAAAGACATTATTCTTGAAAATTTGGCAAAGTATATGTAATTAATAAGTGAGAGAATCGAAGATATAACTTTCAGCATTTACAGCTATGGGTTAGCTTTTACTGAAATTTCTGAAAAATTATAAACTGCATACTTGATATTAGATTTATATTTACTACACCTAAAGACATTATTCATGAAAATTTGGCAAAGTTCCTATAATGAATAAGTTAGAAAATCGAAGATATAACTTTCAGCATTTTCAGGTATGGGTTAGCTTAAACTGAAATTTCAGAAAATATAAAAATTGCATATTTGATATTAGATTTTCATTAACTACACCTAAGGACATTATTCCTAAAAAATTGACATAGTTTCTGCAATGAATACGTGAGAAATTCGAGGACATAACTTTCAGCATTTACAGGCATGGGTTAGCTTATACTAAAATTTCTGAAAATTTCTGAATTGCATATTTGATATCAGATTTTTATTTACTATACCTAAAGACATTATTCCTGAAAATTTGGCAAAGTTTCTGTAATGAATAAGTGAGAAATTCGAGGATATAACTTTCAGCGTTAACAAGTATGGGTTAGCTTTTACTGAAATATCTGAAAATTTATGAATTACATATTTGCTATAAGATTTTCATTTACTACACGTAAAGACGTTATTCCTGTAAATTTGGCATAGTTTCTGTAATGAATAAGTGAGAAAATCGAGGATGTAACTTTCAGCATTTACAGGCATGGGTTATATTTTACTGAAATTTCTGAAAATTTCTGAATTGCATATTTGATATAAGATTTTTATTTACTACACCTGAAGACATTATTGCTAAAAATTTGGCAAAGTTTCTGTAATATATTAGTTCGAAAATCGACGATATAACTTCGAGCATTTACATGTATGGGTTACCTTTTACTGAAATTTCTGAAAATTTATGAACTACATAGTTGATATTAGATTTGTATTTACTACACCTAAAGACATTATTCCTGAAAATTTGGGAACGTTTCTGTAATGAATAAGTGAGAAAATCGAGGTTATAACTTTTAGCATTTACACATATGGGGTAGCTTTTACTGAAATTTAAAAAAATTATAAATTGCATATTTGATATTAGATTTTTATTTACTACATCTAAATACATTAGTCCTGAAAATTTGGCAAAGTTTCTGTAATGAATAAGTGAGAAAATTGAATATATAACTTTCAGCATTTACAGTTATGGGTTAGCTTTTACTGAAATTTTTGAAAATTTATGATTTACATATTTGATATTAGATTTGTATTTACTACACCTAAGGACAATATTCCTGAAAATTTGGCAAAGTTTCTGTAATGAATAAGTGCGAAAATCGAAAATATAACTTTCAGCATTTAAACGTATGGGTTAGCTTTTACTGAAATTTCTGAAAATTTGATAACTACATATTTGATATTAGCTTTGTATTCACTACACCTAAAGACATTTGTCCTGAAAATTTGGCAAAGTTTTTGTAATGAATAAGTGAGAAAATCGAGGATATAACTTTCAGCATTTACAGGTGTGGGTTAGCTTTTACTGAAATTTATGAAAATTTACTAATTACATATTTGATATTAGCTTTGTATTTACTACACCTAAAGACATTATTCCTGAAAATTTGACAAAGTTTCTGTAATGAATAAGTAATAAAATCGAAGATATAACTTTCAGCAATTACTCGTATGGGTTAGCTTTTACTGAAATTTCTGAAAACTTATGCACTACAGATTTGATATTAGATTTGTATTTACTACACCTGAAGACATTATTCCTGAAAATTTTCTGTAATAAATAAGTGAGAAAATCGATGATATAACTTTCAGCGTTTACAGGTATGGGTTAGCTTTTACTGAAATTTCTGAAACTTTATGAAGAACATATTTGATACTACATTTGTATTTACTACACCTAAAGACATTATTCCTGAAAAATTAGCAAAGTTTCTGTAATGAATAAGTGAGAAAATCGAAAACTAGCTTTCAGCATTTACAAGCATGGGTTAGCTGGTACTGAAATTTCTGAAAATGTATGACATACATATTTGATATTAGATTTGTATTTACTACACATAATGACATTATTTCTGAAAATTTGGCAAAGTTTCTGCGATGAATAAGTAAGAAAATCAAGGATATAACTTTCAGTATTTACAAGTATGGGTTAGCTTTTACTGAAATTTCTGAAAATTTATGAATTGCATATTTGATAATAGATTTGTATTTATTACACCTAAAGACATTATTCCTGAAAATTTGACAAAGCTTCTGTAATGATTAAGTGAGAAATTCGAGGATATAACTTTCAGAACTTATAGGTATGCTTCAGCTGTTACTGAAATTTCTGAAAATTTATGAATTGCATATTTGATATTAGATTTTTGAGTATTACACGTAATAACATTATTCCTGACAATTTGGCAAAGTTTCTGTAATGAATAAGTGAGAAAATCGAGGATATAACTTTCAGCATTAACAGGTATGGGCTAGTTTTAACTGAAATATCTGAAAATTTATTAAATACATATTTGATATTAGATTTGTATTTACTACACCTAAAGACATTATTCCTGAAAATTTGGCAAAGTATTTGTTATGAATAAGTTAGAAAATCGAGGATATAACTTTCAGCATTTACACGTATGGGTTAGCTTTTACTGAAATTTCTGAAAATTTCTGAATCGCATATTTGATATTAGATTTGTATTTTCTACACCTAAAGACATTATTCCTGAAAATTTGGCAAAGTTTCTGTAATGAATAAGTAAGAAATTCGAGGATATAATTTTCAGCATTTAAAAGTATGGGTTAGCTGTTACTGAAATTTCTGAAAATTTATGAATTGCAAATTTGATATTAGATTTTTATTTACTACACCTAAATACATTATTACTGTAAATTCGGCAAAGTTACAGTAATGAATAAGTATGGCTTACCTATTACTGAAATTTCTGAAAATTTCCGAAATATATATTTAATATTAGATTTGTACTTAGTACACCTAAACATATTATCTCTGAAATTTTGGCAAACTTTCTGTAATGAATAAGTGAGAAAATCGAGCATATAACTTTCAGCATTTACAGGTATGGGTCAGGTTTTACTGAAATTTCTGAAAAATTATGAACTACATGTTTGATATTAGATTTGTATTTACTACACCTAAAGACATCATTCCTAAAAATTTGGCAAAGTTTCTGTAATGAATAATTGAGAAAATCGAGGATCTAACTTTCAGCATTTACTCGTATGGGTTAGCTTTTACTGAAATTTCTGAAAACTTATGCACTACAGATTTGATATTAGATTTGTATTTACTACACCTGAAGACATTATTCCTGAAAATTTTCTGTAATAAATAAGTGAGAAAATCGAGGATATAACTTTCAGCGTTTACAGGTATGGGTTAGCTTTTACTGAAATTTCTGAAACTTTATGAAGAACATATTTGATACTACATTTGTATTTACTACACCTAACGACATTATTCCTGAAAAATTAGCAAAGTTTCTGTAATGAATAAGTGAGAAAATCGAAAACTAGCTTTCAGCATTTACAAGCATGGGTTAGTTGGTACTGAAATTTCTGAAAATGTATGACATACATATTTGATATTAGATTTGTATTTACTACACATAATGACATTATTTCTGAAAATTTGGCAAAGTTTCTGCAATGAATAAGTAAGAAAATCAAGGATATAACTTTCAGTATTTACAAGTATGGGTTAGCTTTTACTGAAATTTCTGAAAATTTATGAATTGCATATTTGATTCTAGATTTTTATTTACTACAACTAAAGACATTATTCCTGAAAATTTTGCAAACTTTATGTAATGAATAAGTGACAAAATTGAGGATATAACTTTAAGCATTTACATGTATGAGTTAGCTTTTACTGAAATTTCGGAAAATTTACGGACTACATATTTAATATTAGATTTGTATTTACTACACCTAATAACATTAGTCCTGAAAATTTGGCAAAGTTTCTGTAATGAGTACGTATGAAAATCGAGGATATAACTTTCAGCATTTGCAGCTATGGGTTAGCTTTAACTGATATTTCTAAAACTTTATGAATTACGTATTTGATATTAGATTTTTATTTACTACACCTAAAGACATTATTCCTGAAAATTTGGTAATGTTTGTGTAATGACTAAGTAGGAAAATCGAGGATATAACTTTCCGCATTTACAGGTGTGGGTTAGCTTTAACTGAAATTTCGGAAAATTTATTAAATACATATTTGATATTAGATTTGTATTTACTACACCTGAAGACATTATTCCTGAAAATTTGGCAAAGTTTGTGTAATTAATAAGTGAGAAAATCGAGGCTATAACTTTCCGCATTTACAGGCACGGGTTAGCTTTTACTGAAATTTCTGAAAATTTCTGAATTGCATATTTAATATAAGATTTTTAGTTACTACACCTAAAGACATTATACCTAAATATTTGGCAAATTTTCTGTAATGAATAAGTGAGAAAATCGAGGATATAACTTTCAGCAATTACAGGCTTTTTTAGCTTTTGCTGAAGTTGCTGAAAATTTATGAATTGCATATTTGATATTAGATTTATATTTACTACACCTAAAGGCATTAGTCCTGAAAATTTGGCAATGTTTCTGTAATTAGTAAGTGAGAAAATCTAGGACATAGCTTTCAGCATATACAGGCATTGGTTAGCTTTTACAGAAATTTCTGAAAATTTCTGATTTGTATATTTGATATTAGATTTTTATTTACTACACCTAAAGACATTATTTCTGAAAATTTGGCAAAGTTTCTGTAATGAATAAGTGAGAAAATCGAGGATATAACTTTCAGCATTTACAGGTGTGGGTTAGCTTCTACTGAAATTTCTGAAAATTTATGAATTGCATATTTGATATTAGATTTTTATTTACTACACCTAAAGACATTATTCTTGAAAATTTGGCATAGTTTCAGTAATGAAAAAGTGAGAAAATCAACGATATATCTTTCAGCATTTTCAGGTGTGGGTTAGATTTTACTAAAATTTATGAAAATTTATGAATTGCATATTTGATATTAGATTTTTATGTTCTACACCTAAAGACATTGTTCCTGAAAATTTGGCAAAGTTTCTGTAATGAATAAGTGAAAAAATCGAGGATATAACTGTTGGAGCATCAGAAAGAGGCCCAAATGGACAAAACTTGCATTACAAACTTTCACATCACATATTTTTTTGAAGCACGAACCATCACAAACTAGCAGAATATTCTTCAGGCGTAGGCAAATCTTGACTGACAATTCACGCCGTAAAATTGCACTCTGAGGGGGTGACTTGGCGCGCGCTCCTATTGAAATCTTCCCTTTTTATTCGCCGCGGATATGACGAAAGGGGTGCGCGCCCCCAGTAAAAAACGGACCCTTATGTAAATCGCGCGGCCAATGGCGCACCTACATGGTAAAGCTACCCTTCTATCTGCATACTCTATGACCCCGAAAACCCGCGGGGTTTAAACTCCTCAGCCAATGGCCATGCAGGATACGCACCCTCCTTTAAATTTCAAATTAGATGCGCGTAGGTGCGCGGGTGGATGTGTCTTCTGCGAAATGGTGGTGCATGGGGGAAACCGGGGGGTAGAGTTGATGGGGGCAGAGTTGACGGGGGCGGCAATTATACGGCCCCATTGTTGCCACTGGCAGCGAAGATGCACTTGCAACCGCAGAAGATCGCAATTTGGAGATACCGCTTCTTGGGCCCGATGAGTACGTATGTCTGTCTGTACGTGTGGGTGTATATGGCATTATTAGTTTACTTGGCGGTAATATCGCCGGACTGTGTATGATTTCTTTTTCACGGCTACGGCGGTAATTATATTTCCGCTGCAGAAGTTTTTAAGTAACATATTTTGGGTGGCGCGTTGTGCGCGGTAATTGCATTATTTCCAAGACCGGCAGCGCCACCTTTATGCAATTACCGCGGCACTTTACTGCTTCGCCCATAATGGATACGTCTGCAGTCATAATGCCCGGGGCGCCCCTCACTCTATGTATGTGCGGGCGTGTGTGTGTTTATTATGTCCCCGCTAATGCACGTTCCGATATTATTCCGGCCCGGAATGGGGCGCAATTAAATTATTAAAACCACCCGCGCGCAAGATGAGAAATCGTGCACACCACCCGCATATATGTGTGTATATGTGTGTGCATCAGGAATATATAGTGCCCCGGCGAGCATCGGCGGGAATAAAAAAAGGAGTACGAGGGAAAACTAAAGAATTCCTGGCCAAGTACAGGCAGCCAATTTTCAAATTCAATTTACGTGGAACAAAAGCCCTCCGTTGCTCCTTTATCTCTTGTTTTGTTTTCTGCCGCAAATATTTTGCCAGCAAAATTCCCTGGGTTATATAAAATATAACTTCATGTTCAGCAATGTGAAACACACACCGGGGGGCGAATGGCCCCCTGCCCCCCTCAGATGGGTCCCCGCGCGTCTCCGGCGGCGCTCGCAAATTTTAACGTTAGGTACGACAAAAATAACGCAAATGAATTTCGCTCAAATTTAAGTCGACAATTATCATAGATAACAACAACCCGAAATTACTACGCACGTCTCTATAATGCCGTTGCAAATGCACGCGGCGATCAGCTCGTTGAATTACAGAATGGCGATTCATGTGAAAACCGTGTGACGTTTCATATTTTGCCTTCCTGTCGATTATTTCATTGCGCACATGGCACCCATTAGCTTAGGTTAGTTTGGCTCAGATCGTTTGCTTTCTAAAGTCAGCACTTACTCACGGGCAGTTTCCTGACAATTGTATTGACTTGAACTTCAATGATTATGAGACTATATAGGTTTTGCGAATATTAAAATATTCAGAAATAATAGAATTAGAAATTCGGTAGAAAAACGTGTACTTCTTTAATTAAAATTTGTAATTGCTTTTGCAACCGGTTTCGACCAATTAATTGGTCAACATCAGGCAAAATTGCCTAAGACTAAAAACTGTATTTTTCTGCTATATGACAGTATATTACATATACAATATATATGACATACATATTGTAAATTAATTTGTAGGCTTCTGTGTATTTATCGTGTATCGTCTTGTACTTATTGTAAACGCTACTAGTAATAAGTTCAAGACGATACACGATAAATACAAGCCTACAAATTAATTGCAATATATATGTCACGTATATAGTATCACAGTATATGTGATATACTGCCACATACCAGATAAATACAGCTTTTAGTTTTAGACAATTTCGCCTGATGATAACCAATTAATTGGTCGAAACCGGTTGCAAAATCAACTAAAAATTTTAATTAAGGAAGTACACGTTTTTTTACTGAATAGTCTAAATTACCTTAATAGGAGTCAAATACAAGAATTAGAAATCTTTATTTGATCTTTATATGACTTACAAGTCATAGAAATTAAAATCGTATTACAATTATTCCGATCATACAGAGTTTTTTTATTGTGCAACATTGGGTTGAACATTTTCATTGTTATACACTTCTGTCACAATAACAGCAATATATAAAAATCGTATCTTTTTTAAAATGCAACATACAAGTAAAATTAATTCTCTGTGAGGCAAATATTATAGTTTACGAAGTGAACAATGTTAAGCTGAGGTTTGCAGAATTATTCATTTGAATAACAAGCCTCTTTCTTCAGTTGTGTACATTGTTCACTTCGTAAACTGTAATATTTGCCTCACGGAGAATTACTTGTATGTTGCATTTAAAAAAAGACGCTTTGATTACATTGATACAAATTTTCTTGGCTATCGTTTACATGCAATTTCCAATACCGCGTTTGGGTAAAGAGGCCTCTTAAGTAATCATTTTCAAACACTCTGTTTGAAAATGATTACTTAAGTAGTCGAAACTGGTAACAAATCAATAAATTATTTTAAGTGATACTAACAAAGTAATGTGTTTTATTTATTATAGCGGACCCGGCGAACTCTGTTCCGCCTTAGAGGCAGTAAATAAACAAACTTTAGATTTTATTTAATTCTATTTTTTATTTGGAAAGATATATATAAATATATAAAAAAATCAAGTATTTTAATGATTCTTTATTGTTCATGTATTTTGGTGCATAGGTTGCACTTTTCAGTTAAGCACCTTGTGATACACGACATTTTTTGTCTTATTATCAGGTGCAAGTACAAACAACGCAGATGGTCTTCCGACCCGTGAACATGCCACATATAATTGACCATGTGAAAAACATTGATTTTCCAGATTCAGACCACAAACTTTCAAGGATTGTCCTTGTAAACAAATAAATACCTTAAATGTCGGATTAAATCCTATTTCTTTGATAATGTCTGCCCCAAATGAGGTCATTTGGAAACAACCATTGTATTTTTTACTGTTTGCAAGAAAATGACGTGATTCTGGTGTTTCGCCACAAAGCAATGAATGCAATGGCTCAGGTGGCGGAGTCAATAATGGCAATTTCACTTTTCCACTAAGGCAGCACAATCCGGGCGTTTCTCCTGAAAATTTCAATGCGTCACAATACTCGCAAACAACGTCCATTGACCCAATGCAAACGCTAGGATGCAAGCAGTAATCAGTGCTGCAATCATATCGAAACGCTGCTCGATTCAAATCAGCACTTGATACATTTCTTCTTTTGCGTCGAAAATTATTTACTTCTTCATTTCTGTTATTCGCTCGACGATTTCGCATTGCCAACCGAGCCGTTTCACGTGCTGCCTCTCTTTGATCTTGTGATTGAGAAGCACGAAGTCGAGCCATACTAACGCGGAGCTCTTCACGGGCAATTCCTTGTGCTTCTTCAGTCATTTCATTTGCAATGTTTCGTATCCTTCTTGCATTACGGCTTTGTCGGGAAAGATTTGATCGTCTTGGTCGCGGCATTGTTTACGATTAGAGTCCGGGCAATGTAACGCGCGGATACAGATTTCCATAGCAAGCATGATTTGCTCGATAATATTTGCGTGGTGGCGTGTAAATGTTTGTTTGAAAATTAGGTTTGTGTACGAAAATTTTAAAACACGAATTCTGATTGGTTGAATTGGAATTTTCAACCAATCAGAATTCGAGTTTTTTAAAAAGTGTAAGAAATGTGTAACATTTTCCTTAACACGAACAGACCTAATAAACAAAAGTCGATCAGGCATCATGCACCGAAAAGAAACGTGAGAGAGAGAGAGATATTCCACTGTCGTTAGCGTTTTGTTATTTCATGTGAGATGCGTTTATGTTATACCACGATTTATAGTGACTTGACGGAAACGCGGTCGAACGGGATAAAAAGTATCCTATGTCCATCTCCTGATTATAAGCTACCTCTCCACTAATTTTCAGCCAAATCGGTTCATCCGTTCTTGAGTTATAAATAGTCTAACTAACACCACTTTCTTTTATATATTTAGATTAATAAAATGTATCACGAAGTAGACGCCACCACAATTCAAAATATTTGATTTGGTGTTATTAAGTGGTTTTAGGTGATATTTGAAGATTCTTGAATAATATCACAACAATTAGGGTATCAATATCAATAAAATTTATAGTTCACATTCAGCAATATGCTTGTATTACTGTTGCATAATTAAATTAATATTCAATGCATGATTCATGAAATACTCAGTTTTGTAAGGATTCGTGTGATTTTCCATAATAATTCAAGAGTTCCCTAAAGTGGCCCATAATTAAACAACAATATCTCAAAAACCAGAGGATAAATATTAATGTTACTTATAATTGATACTAAGTCATATACTGTGATACATTTTATAAAATTGCATCAATATCCAATGCATGGTTTTTGAGATATTGTGCCTTCAATGCGGTAGTGTGATTTTATATGTTACTTGAAGCGTTTTTCAAAATGGCTACAAAATTTTGGCCATGTAATGCACGTTCTTTGATAAATTAATTACAAACGTGGCGATGATTTCGTTGCAATATAGAATTCTGATTCCAATGAATATTATGTCACATGCTGTCAACTTTTCACAACTTGTTTCCTTGTATGCTACAAATGTTCTATAATGGTTACAAAAAAAATAATACAGACTCAATAACTGTCTGCTCATTCAAGAAACAATTCAAGCAAAAGAGTACTAGGGCCTCTTCAGTTTGAAATGCAATTTTGCAAATTTTAGAAATTTTGGCAGGTTCGTTCCAGAAAATTATTTAAAAAAATACGTAATATTTAAAAATTCAATCGATATCGAGAGTCTGAATAATCCAAATTATATTGTGAGATGCCAAAAAAATGTGTTAGACATAAGAAATACCACAACAATCGCATACCTTTATTTTATAAAAACTTAAACATGAGAATTTAATAAAATATCTTACTTTCCACAGAAATTTGTAATATTTTTGACTATTCTTCAATGTTAATAAAATCCTGAATATTTTACATAAAAGGCCGAAGATTTAATCGACAGTCTGAATAATCGAAATAATTTCGTGGAATGTAAGAAAATTGCATAAAATGTCAAGAAATGCCATATACATTTTAATAAGTTTCATAATTTTTATGAAAATTAATAAAATATCTCACTGTCTTCAGAAATATTTTGAATAATTTAAATATATTTGCGAAATGCTAGAAAATTCTGAATATTCACTATTCAGATTCAATCGGGATTTTCAGTTTGACATGAAATTTTGCAAATTTTAGAAATTTTGAGGAGATTCCTTCCATAAATTTATAAAAATCTAAACTTAATATTCAAAAATTCAATCGACAGTATCAATAATACAAATTATTTTTTAAACACACACAAAAAACTCATATAGTCTTTGAAAACTCTGAAAAGTCTCTGAAAAATGAAAATGAAATCAAATATCTCGTTTCTTTACAGAATTTTTTAACATATCTAACAATCGTCCAATGTTTTCACGAACTGTTTGTTGAAATTTTATATATTATGTAGCGTTTTTTGCTAATAAATATTCTTTATTATTATACTGTCAAATTATGAAAATATCTTTCGCCACAGATTTTTTTTTAATATTCTTGATGGTTCTATAACATCTTCACAAACTGTCTAAAAATTCTGAAAATTAAAATGACAAAGAAACCTATAGAATTCTCTTATTTATAAAAATGATACAAAATTAGATATAAAAAAATGACATACTTAAATCTCAAAGAGTACGATTAAAAGGGTCACAAATTCTGCGAAGAAAGTGACACAATTTTCACATTTCTCTTCAAGACTTTTCAAAAAACTTTTGAAACCGAATAAAAGTTAGTCCTTTTCGAAGACATCTCACTAAATGCCAAGATGATCAATTCTAATTCTAAGAAAATCACAAAAATTGTGTTTTTTAAACCTTTTAAACCTCTCAGCATTACTGAGATTCAACAGCAGCACCTCTAGGGTATACAAATCATGCGAAGAGGTATTATGCTGCAGAATTGAAGGGAAATGAAGGGAAAAATATAAGAGTTAAATATCTTTATTCTTTTTACTTTTGTACTCATTTCTTCTGGAATCTTCTGTGGTAGAAGAATGTTCTAGTTTATGATATAAATTTCTGTTTTGTTAAAGTGCGCAGGGGTTGGGAGGAGGGGAAATAAGTACATATATCTTAACTCTTTTTACTTATGTACTCGTTTCTTCTGTAATCTTCTGTAATAGAATAATGTTGTAGTTTAGCATGTAAATTTCTGCTTTGTTAAAGTGCGAAGGGGGAAGGGGGAGGGCTAATAAGTACATATATCTTAACTCTTTTTATTTTGAACTCGTTTCTTCTGTAATATTCTGTAGTAGAAGAATGTTGTAGTTTATGATGTAAATTTCTGCTTTGTTATAGTGCGAAGAAGGTAGGGGGAGGGCTAATAAGTACATATATTTTAACTCTTTTTATGTTTGTACTCGTTTCTTCTGTAATCTTCTGTAATAGAAGAATGTTGTAGTTTAGCATTTAAATTTCTGCTTTGTCAAAGTGCGAAGGAGATGGCAGGAGGGCTTATAAGTACATATATCTTAACTCTTTTTATTTTGAACTCGTTTCTTCTGTAATCTTCTGTAGTAGAAGAATGTTGTAGTTTAGCATATAAATATTTATTTTGGTAAAGTGCGAAGGGGTGGGGGAGGACTAATAAGTATCTTAAGATATCTTAACTCTTTTTACTTTTATACTCGTTTCTTCTGTAATTTTCTGCAGTAGAAGAATGTTGCAGTTTGTGATGTAAATTTCTGCTTTGTTAAAGTGCGAAGGGGGTGGGGGAGGGCTAATAAGTACATATATCTTAACTCTTTTTACTTTTGTACTCGTTTCTTCTGTAATCTTCTGTAGTAGAAGAATGTTGTAATTTGGCATGTAAATGTCTGCTTTGTTAAAGTACGAAGGGGTGAGCGGAGGGCTAATAAGTACAGATATCTTAACTCTTTTTACATTTGTACTTGTTTCTTCTGTAATCTTCTGTAGTAGAAGAATGTTGTAGTTTAGCATGTAAATTTCTGCTTTGTTAAAGTGCGAACTTAACTCTTTTTACTTTTCAACTCGTTTCTTCGGTAATCTTCTATAGTAGAAGAATGTTGTAGTTTAGCATGTAAATTTCTGCTTTGTTAAAGTGCGAAGGGCAGAGCAAATAAGTACAGATATCTTAACTCTTTTTACTTTTGAACTCGTTTCTTCTGTAATCTTCTGTAATAGAAGAATGTTGTAGTTTAGCATTTAAATTTCTGCTTTGTCAAAGTGCGAAGGAGATGGCAGGAGGGCTAATAAGTACATATATCTCAACTCTTTTTATTTTGAACTCGTTTCTTCTGTAATCTTCTGTAGTAGAAGAATGTTGTAATTTGGCATGTAAATGTCTGCTTTGGTAAAGTGCGAAGGGGTGAGCCGAGGGCTAATAAGTACAGATATCTTAACTCTTTTTACTTTTGTACTTGTTTCTTCTGTAATCTTCTGTAGTAGAAGAATGTTGTAGTTTAGCATGTAAATTTCTGCTTTGGCAAAGTGCGAAGGGGGAGGGGGAGGACTAATAAGTACATATATCTTAACTCTTTTTACTTTTGAACACGTTTCTTCTCTAATCGTCTGTAGTAGAAGAATGTTGTAGTTTAGCATGTAAATTTCTGCTTTGTTAAAGTGCGAAGAGGGTGGAGAGAGGGCTAATAAGTACAGATATCTTAACTATTTTTACTTTTGAACTCGTTTCTTCTGTAATCTTCTGTTGTCGAAGAATGTTGTAGTTTAGCATGTAAATGTCTGCTTTGTTAAAGTGCGAAGGAGGTGGAGGGAGGGCTAATAAGTACAGATATATTAACTCTTTTTGCTTTTGAACTCGTTTCTTCTGTAATCTTCTGTAGTAGAAGAATGTGGTAATTTGGCATGTAAATGTCTGCTTTGGTAAAGTGCGAAGGGGGTGGAGGGCTAATAAGTACATATATCTTAACTCTGTTTACTTTTGAACTCGTTTCTTTTGTAATCTTCTGTAGTAGAAGAATGTTGCAGTTTTGCATGTAAATTTTCTGCTTTGTTAAAGTTCGAGGGGTGAAGGGGAGGGCCAATAAGTACATATATCTTAACTCTTATTACTTATGTACTCGTTTTTCTGTAATCTTCTGTAGTAGAAGAATGTTGTAGTTTAGCATGTAAATTTCTGCTTTGTTAAAGTGCGAAGGTGGTAAGGGGAGGACTAATAAGTACATATATCTTAACTCTTTTCACGTTTGTGCTGGTTTCTTCTATAATCTTCTGTAGTAGAAGAATGTAGTAGTTTGTGATGTAAATTTCTGCTGTGTTAAAATACGGAGGGGTTGGTGTGAAGGCTAATAAGTATAATTAACAAATGTCTGGTTGTGTCTGCTATCTAAATTGGTGCATATTCAGGTGTAAGTGGTGCAGGTGATTGGCAGTCATTTAGCCGATCCTGTTGGGATTTCATTACGCGATTATTAGCTGTCGTCCTGGCCTTCGCCCCTCGCCTTCGCAATAAAAATCCAGGCGGGGACGATTTAACCGGTGCAGCTCCTCGGACAAGGACGAAAACAATTGGAGTACGTAGAAAGGAGAGACAATGAAATTTCGAGCCACTAGACTTGAAGAATCAGAGTTTGTAATGAAAATGCTCGGGATTCCGCCCGCCGTCCGTGGAGTGGGGGGCAAGGGGGGCATGGTGAGATGCCCCCCGCGTCCATGTCCACGTCCGCGGCGGTAATTAGACACAATTAAAAGGGGGGTGGTTAATTGCGTTAAACGTGCGGTGATTGCGAGGATTTTGGGCGGGTGGGTTAATTTGGGGGGGGCAGAAAAGCCGCGGGTAATTGCGTTAAATGGAAATTCGGGCGGGGAATCAGCGGCGCAGAAGTTTTACTGTCGTCTCAGCGTATTTCCCCAAACATTTAGTCAAACTAGTAATTTGATTATTTCCCCGGGACTAATCAATTCCTGCTCATCTCGCGCCATTCGGGATTCGGGACATGTCCCGGTCCCCGTTGTCCGCACAAGACAATTGACTAACGAGCCTTATTACCCTCCGGCCCCCGACCTTTATTATAACTGTCAACGTTACAATTTAAAGCCGCCAAACCGCCTCCGCCAAGAGTTAACCTTTCGGGGCGATTATTTGGCTCCCTTGTACGGTATGTGTGTGTGTTTATCGAGTGTACGTCTAGGGCTGCATGTATAAGTGCAGCAGGGGTTGACCAGATGGGGTGCATCTGCGTGGGTGCGCGCGCGCCCGGGAGCGGCGGGGGCGGCCTGGAGGGGGTGTCGCCGGGACGCCGGGGGAGCGCCGGGGCGCTCTCACAGGAAGGGAACGGAGAGTGAGAGTTGTCACGCACAGGGTTTGATTGGGCTGCTGGCTGATCGATATTGAAAGATTCACCCCCTCAGTCTGGACCTGCTGCAGCGGCTATACCATTCGGGCCGGGCGCGTCCGGCAGCGGCGGGGTGGCGGCGCGGGGGCGGCGGCGGGGGCATCGCATAATTCCCCCCCTCTGCATAATTCATGCGCCGCACAAGGTGCGAGCCCTGAGCGCATGAATTATCCGAACTGCCCCCAAGAACGCCGCGCATCGATCGCATGGTAATTGGAACTCCGAAAATCAATACATCAATATGCAACGCAGACACACAACAACAACTCGCGCACTACATCCCCGCAAATGCCAACGAAATTAATAACGCCACTGGCATTTGCATTCACGTGTCCCCCTTTTCCCTCAGTATTCCATGGGACCCGTCTCCCGTTTATCCAGTGTTTCGGGCCGTGACTCAGAAAAAGTGGTATTAATGATGGAGAGACGGTGACGATGACGCGCCAGGATGAAATGATGATTTATAAGCTGTCCGACCTGACTCTGACTGATACACTATGCTAACGCACCGAGTGAGCGAGGCGTCTCTCTTGAATAAAAAGTACATTTTCCATCATAAATCACCGATAATTCAGTCAAAAACTGATCCAAATCGCATCACGGGGGCCCCCCTTTAACTTTTTAATTTCCGCGCGAGGGTCGCGCGGTTCGATCGCAGTGACTCGCCACTTCTGCGCCTTGGAGAAGAGTTCATCCAAAGCGCGTTTATAATCAATTAGGGCGGGTGGTTTTCACGCCCCGTCGCACTTTAACAAAGCACGAATTTACATCATAAAGCACAACATCCTTCTGCCACAGTAAATATCAGAAAAACATCATTAAAAAACAACCGATGAGAACACCACATTACTTTATAATACTTGCCACCGTAATTAAAATCACAATTAATTATATGATTATAAAAAACGGTGATGTGCTCGTCACATAACTTTTTGATATTAATTAACAATGCAATTAGAATCATAAAAATTGTAATAATAATAATAATAATAATAATATTTATTGTGTTTAGTATACAACATACACAAGTCAAAGTAGATACATAGTTTGTAAAGTATGTTAGTGAAGAAAAATATCACAGTTTTGACATCTGGAAAAACTAATATAGTAACATACGAAAACTGTTTTAACATAAAAACAGTAGATAAACTGTAGATAAACAGTGAGACAGTAGATAAACTAAAATACTCTAATAAGAGTAGAATACAATATGCAATATACATATAATGTATACTGGTCAACATATTCTGGTATATCTGCCATCAAATTTTCAAAATATCAATTAGATAAATTTTCTGAAATTTCAGTGACTGGTCAACCCGGAAAGTTAATAACTCGATTTTCTCACTTATTTGAGACAAACTAGTGGTCAAATTTTCAGAGGATTTGTATTCAGGTATACTGCATACAGATCTGATATAGAATTTCCATTATATCCAGAAGATAAATTTCAGAAGTTTCAGTGACTAATAACTTATACTGGTCAACTCGGAAGGTTAATAACTCGATTTTCTCACTTATTTAAAACATACTCGTGGTCAATTTTTCAGAGGATTTGTATTCAGGTATACTGTATACAGATCTGTCATAGAATCTCCAATATATCCTGTAGATCAATTTTCAGAAATTTAAGTGACATAACTTATAATTGCAAATAATATGTAATATATGTAAATGTAATTTATATTGATCTTTTTGACGTTCCTCTTATTTCCACTGTAAAATGTGCCTTTAAGAAAGAAATAAATATTATTATTATTATATTATTATTATTATTATACTGGTCAACTCGGAAAGTTAATAACTCGATTTTCTCACTTATTTAAGACATACTCGTGGTCAAATTTTCAGATGATTTGTACTCAGGTATACTGTATACAGATCCAGCATAAAATTTCCAAAATATCCATTACTTACATTTTCTGAAATTTCAGTGACTGATACTTATACTAGTGAACTCGAAAAGTTAATAGCTCGAGTTTCTCACTTATTTGCGACATATTCCAAGTCAAATTTTTAGAAGATTTATCTTCAGGTGTAGTGTATTCAGATCTGGCATAAAATTTTGCAAATACCCAGTAGATAAATTTTCAGAAATTTCAGTGACTGATAACTTATACTGGTAAACTCGGAAAGTTAATAACTCGATTTTCACACTTATTTGAGACATACTAGTTGTCAAATTTTCAGAGGATTTATCTTCAGGCGTACTGTATGCAGATCTGGTATAAAATTTCCAAAATATCCAGCAGATAAATTTCCTAAATTTTTAGTGACTGATAACTTATACTGATAAACTCAGAAAGTTAATAACTCGATTTTTTCACTTATTTGAGACATACTAGTGGTCAAATTTTCAGAGGATTTATCTTCAGACGTACTGTATACAGATCTGCTATAAAAATTTCAAAATATTTATACGATAAATTTTCAAAACTTTCAATGACTATAATTTTACTTTTATTGCACTGTGTTTAACATGCCACTAATAAAAATCATAAATTTCTGAATAGTTTTAATGAAAATGTTGAGAAAATGGCAAATAAAGAATAATTGGTCTGGGCAATAAATAAGTCTTCAGGTTTTAATACAAATTTTGGGAAAATGGTGCTTACAGCAAAATTGTTCTGGGCAATAAAATAAATATTCAGGTTTTAATAAAAGTTTTGAGAAAATGGTTTCCATTTCCACATTATTTATTACTAATAAAATCGAACATTTGGTATAAAATTAAACTTCTTTTTTTTTACTTTTATGGCACTGTAAAATTACAAACTTCATAATTGAGTTGGTAATAATTCTGAAAAATCTAAAGATGCGGTATATTTTGTTTGTCCATCTTTCAACAGTATTGAGTACTCATAACTCTCAGTTAAATTTGATATTCGTTAGTCAATTATAAAAAATATTCAAAAATCTGTAAAATGCAAAGTTTTCTTATAATATCATTATAATTGTGATATTAATATTAATATCACTAACAATTTCAGATGAAAATTCTGGAAAAACTAGGAGTGGGGTATATTTTGTTTTTGGCATTTTCTATTAGTATAGAGTACCTAAAATATTACAGTAAAATGTAATGTTTCTAAGTCAATGATGTCTGTGCTAAAAAAATATTTAGAAAAACCTGTTTGATGCAAAATTTTCTATTAATAAGAATTTCTGGTGAGAATTGAGAAGCATTTTTCAATAGTACAAAGTACATAATACTTTTCACAAAATAGGAAATTCTGTGTTTTAATACACATAATATTGCAGTAAAATTTATGGTAATTGGTCAAGTTTGTTTGTCAATTTGGTTTTCAGCTCAAAATTATTAAACACGCCACTGAAGAAGGCTTGCAAATTTTCATTCACGACATTTACTTTTATTCTACAGATACTTTAATGTGCTGCAAAATGACCCTAATTTTTTTAGATTTTTGCCCAAAAAAGGTTATATCCGGATCTAATAGCATTGTTTAAGATATTATGATCATATCATATCATTGATAAGATAAGAGATCATGGTATCTATGACGAGGTTAAAAACTAACTGACATATGCGTTTTTAATCAAGTGATGGCTTAACAGTCAGATAACTATTCTCAACTTTATCAGGGGATAAAACAATCAAACGTGCCTTAGTAATAACAATCTTGTTGCAGTCGAACAATAAATTATGTGAAACTCACACAACTTGTGTTCAATATTTATGCAAAATATAATATTGTAATCATTATAATTAATATAATATGGGTGTAACATAATATTCTGAATTCTAAATTCTTGGTACTGGATTGAGTTTGGAGGGTGGCCTGTAGGGTACGGTTGTCATATATTAATGAGGGTACTGTATACAGATCAGGCAAAAGTTTCAAAATATCCATTAGATAAATTTTCAGAAATTTCAGTGACTGATAACTTATACTGGTCAACTCGGAAAGTTAATAACTTGATTTTCTCACTTATTAAAGACATACTCGTGGTAACATTTTCAGAGGATTTGTTTTTAGGTATAATGTATAAAGATCTGGCATAACATTTTCAGAATTTCCACTTTATAAATTTTCGGAAATTTCAATGCCTGATAATTTATACTGGTCATCTAGGAAACTTAATAGCTCGATTTTCTCACTTATTTGAGACATACTAGTGGTCAATTTTTCAGAGCATTTGTATTCAAGTATACTGTCTATAGATCTGGCATAAAATTTTCAAAATATCCATTACATAAATTTTCAGAAATTTCAGTGACTGATAACTTACACTGGTCAATTCGGAAAGTTAATAACTCGATTTTCTCACTTATTTAAGACATACGCGTGGTCAAATTTTCAGATTATTTGTATTTAGGTATACTGTATACAGATCTGGCATAAATTTTTCAAAATAACTTTTAGATAAATTTTCAGAAATTTCAGTGACTGATAACTTATACTAGTCAACTGGGAAAGTTAATAGCTCGATTTTATCACTTATTTGAGACATACTAGCTATCAAATTTTCAGAGGATTTATCTTCAAGTGTACTGTATGCAGATCATGCATTAAATTTTCAAAATATCCATTAGATAAATTTTCAGAAATTTCAGTAACTGATAACTTACACTGGTCAACTCGGAAAGTTAATAGCTCGATTTTCTTACTTATTTAAGACATAGTCGTGGTCAAATTTTCAGAGGATTTGTATTCAGGTGTACTGTATACAGATCTGGCATAAAATTTTCAAAATAACTTTTAGATAAATTTTCAGAAATTTCAGTGGCTCGTAACTTATTCTTCTCAACTCGGAAAGTTAACAGCTCGATTTTCTCACTTATTGGTGATATACAAGTAGTCAAATTTTCAGAGGATTTATCTTCAGGCGTACTGTATACAGATCTGGCATAATATTTTCAAAATATCTAAGAGATAAATATTCAGAAATTTTAGTGACTGATAACTTATACTGATCAACTCGTAAAGTTAATAGCTCGATTTTCTCACTTATTTGAGACATACAACTAGTCAAATTTTCAGAGGATTTATCTTCAGGCGTACTGTATACAGATCAGGCATAAAATTTTGCAAATATCCATTACTTACATTTTCTGAAATTTCAGTGACTGATAACTTATACTAGTGAACTCGAAAAGTTAATAGCTCGAGTTTCTCACTTATTTGCGACATATTCCAAGTCAATTTTTTAGAAGATTTATCTTCAGGTGTAGTGTATTCAGATCTGGCATAAAATTTTGCAAATATCCAGTAGATAAATTTTCAGAAATTTCAGTGACTGATAACTTATTCTGGTCAACTCGGAAAGTTAATAACTCGATTTTGTCACTTATTTAAGGCATATTAGTTGTCATATTTTCAGAGGATTTATCTTCAGGCGTACTGTATGCAAATCTGGTATAAAATTTCCAAAATATCCAGCAGATAAATTTTCAGAATTTTCAGTGACTGATAACTTATACTGGTCAACTCGAAAAGTTAATAACTCGATTTTCTCACTTATTTGAGATATACTAGTGGTCATATTTTCAGAGGATTTATCTTCAGGCGTAGTGTATACAAATCTGGTATAAAATTTTCCGAAATTTCAGTGACTGAAAACTTGTACTGGTCAACTCTTAAAGTTAATAACTCGATTTTCTCACTTATTTAAGACATACTAGTGGTCAAATTATCAGAGGATTTTTCTTCAAGCGTACTTTATACAGTTCTGGCATAATATTTTCAAAATATATATGAAATAAATTTTCAGAAATTTCAGTGACTGATAACTTATACAGGTCAACTCGGAAAGTTAATAGCTCGATTTTCTCACTTATTTGAGACATACTAGTTGTCAAATATTCAGAGGATTTATCTTCAAGTATACTGTCTACAGATCTTGTATAAAATTTTCAAAATATCCACTAGAATTTTTTTCAGAAATTTCAGTGTCTAATAACTTGTACTGGTCAACTCGGAAAGTTAATAACTCGATTTTCTCACTTATTTATTACATACTATTGGTCAATTTTTCAGAGCATTTGTATATAGGTATACTGTATAGATATCTGGCATAAAATTTTCAGAATATCGAGAAAATTAATTTTCAGAAATTTCAGTGAGTGACAACTTATCTCGGAAAGTTAATAACTCGATTGTCACACTTATTTAAGACATAATTATAGTAAATTTTTCAGAGGATTTGTATTCAAGTATACCGTATTCAGATCAGGTATAAAATTTTCAAAATATCCACTAGATAAATTTTCAGAAATTTCAGTGACTGACAACTTATCTCGAGAAGTTAATAATTCGATTTTTACACTTATTGAAGGCATATTTTTGGTCAATTTTTTAGAGAATTAGTATTCAGCTATACTGTATACAGATCTGGTATAAAATTTCCAAAATATCCAGTAAATAAATTTTCAGGAATTTCAGTGTCTGATAACTTATACTGGTCAACTCGGAAAGTTAATACCTCGATTTTCTCACTTATTAAAGACATACTAGTGATCAAATTTTCACAGGATTTGTATTCAGGTATCCTGTATTCAGATCAGGTATAACATTTTCAAAATAACCATTAGATTAATTTTCTGAAATTTCAGTGGCTCGTAACTTATACATGTCAACTCGGAAAATTAACAGCTCGACTTTCTCACTTATTTGAGATATACAAGTGGTCAAATTTTGAGAGAATTTATATTCAGGCGTACTCTATGCAGATCTCGCATAAAATTTCTAAAATATTCAGCAGATGAATTTTCAGAAATTTCTGTGAGTGATAACTTAGACTAGTCAACTAGAAAAGTTAATAACTCGATGTTCGCACTTATTTAAGACATAGTCATGGTCAAATTTTCAGAGGATTTGTATTCAGGTATACTGTATACAAATTTTATATAATATTTCCAAAATATCCACTAGATAAATTTTCAGAAATTTCAGTGTCTGATAACTTATACTGGTCATCTCGGAAAGTTAATAACTTGACTTTCACGGTTATTTAAGACATATTCGTAGTCAAATTTTCAGAGGATTTGTATTCAGGTATACTGTATACAGATCCGGAATAAAATTTTCACAATATACCCTAGATAAATTTTCAGAAATTTCAGTGGCTGATAAGTTTTACTGGTCAATTCGGAAAGTTAATAACTCGATTTTCTCACTTATATGAGACATAGTCGTGGTGAATTTTTCAGAGGATTTATATTCAGGTATACTGTATGCAGATTTTGCTGAATTCTTGGTTAACTTCAGACATTCTAGTGAAAACTAAAAGAAAAATTCAGGGCAAACAAATTTTTGACAAATTGAAAATCTTTCCATTTCCAAAAGTTACGTATATTCTAGTATACTGTTCACATATTTCTGATATGTTGCAGAATTCTTGATACACTGCGGATATTTAAGTGAAATCACTACAAATTTTTCACTTTCAGGCAAACAAATCTCTGATAATTTGGCGAATTGACAAGATAATATTATTTTGATAAATTTTCCTAAACTAACAAATATTCCAGTAACCTGTCCACATATTTCAGATATTTTGAAGAATTCTTGATACACTGCTGATATTCTAATGAAATCACCTTTTGTTTTAATTCTTGAGTATTATTATTATTAAATTACGAATATTTTGAGTGTAAGTTGATATTCTGCATTAAAACCATAATTTTATTCTAGTATATTCTAGTATACTGTTCACATATTTCTGATATTTTGCAGAATTCTTGATACACTGCGGATATTTAAGTGAAATCACTACAAATTTTTCACTTTCAGGCAAACAAATCTCTGATAATTTGGCGAATTGACAAGATAATATTATTTTGATAAATTTTCCTAAACTAACAAATATTCCAGTAACCTGTCCACATATTTATGATATTTTGCAGAATTCTTGATACACTGCTGATATTCTAATGAAATCACCACATTTTTTTTAATTTTTAGGCTAACAATTTCTGATATTTTGTACCAATTGAATTATTTTTACTAAAATTTTCCAAAACTTACACATATTCCAGTAACCTGTCCACATATTTCTGATATTTTGCAGAGTTCTTGATACACTGCTAATATTCTAATGAAATCACCATTTTTTTTTAATTTTCAGGCTAACAATTTCTTATATTTTGTACCAATTGAATTATTTTTACTAAAATTTTCCAAAACTTGCATATATTCCAGTAACCTGTCCACATATATGTGATATTTTGCAGAATTCTTGATACATTGCTGATATTCTAATGAAATCACCATTTTTTTTAATTTTCGGGCTAACAATTTCTGATATTTTGTACAAATTGAAATAGTTTTGCTAAAATTTTTATAAATTACGAATATTCTGGTAAACTGTTGACATATTCCTGATATATTGCTGAATTCTTTATATACTTCTGATATTCCAGGGAAATTTTGCTGAATTATTTATATACTTCTGATATTCCAGTGAAATCACCACATATTTTTAATTGCCAGGCAAACAAAGTGTTGATATTTTGGTTAAACAAAAGATAATGTTTTCATAAATTTTCCAATACTAACGAAAATTCTAATAAACAGTGTACATATTTCTGATAGTTTGCTTAATTCATCTTCTTGAAATTCCTCTTGAATTCAACTTCTGACATGTTACTGAAATTTCCACAAATTTTTCATTATTTGGTAAACAAATATCTGATATTTTGATGAGTACTGCACAATTTATAAGTTTTTAATAACAGTAAACTTATGAGTGATCAATATAATAAAAATAAATAATAATAATAATAAAATCTTTATTGTATTTTGATCTACAGAATGTTACAATGTCGAGATTTGGGATGAGGATAATATAGACATGTATATACATTTTTTATGTGCATTTATCATAAAATAGACATGTAAAATAATCGGAAATAATAGGTAAATCTAAACATAGAAATTATATTACAATATAATATTGTGCACTACATCAATAGGACATAGTTTAAACTTTAAAAAAAATCTGCTGTGGGCAATAATAAAATCTTTGTTGTATTTTGATTTACAAAATGTTACAACGTCGAGATTGGGGATGGGGATAATTTAGACATGCATATACATTTTTTATGTGCATTTGTCATAAAATAGACATGTAAAATAATAGGAAATAATAAGTAAATCTCAACATAAAAATTATATTACAATATAATATTGTGCACTACATCAATAGGACGTACTTTAAACTTTTAAAATAATCTGCTGTGGGCAGCATATGACTCCAAATTGTTGATATTTTGACAAACAAATTCTTATTAATTTGCCACAGCTATATGATAACTTAGTACTTGGTCTTTGGTACTCTTGGTACTGTTGGTCTTTTGTAAACTCTTCACTAATTTCTTATATTCTGGAGATTTCCTTACAATTTCAAATATTAAGATGAATTCTGCACACATTTTTGCTACATGTTTGTAAAATATATGATAGAATTTTTGCAGTCCAGCAATTTTTCGAACAATCAAATAATATTTCTACAAATTGCAAACATTGTACTTAAAGCCTACATAAATTTTGGAGATGCCTCATGTTTCGAAAATATTTGATAGATATTTGGCTCTCCAGTAATTTTTTCAACATTGTTATGAATGTTCTACAAACATGTTTATAAAATATTTGCTAGAATTTTTGCTGTCCAGCTGTCATTTTTCGAACAATCAAATGATTTTTCTATAAATTGCAAACATTGCAGTTAAATTCTACATACATTTTGGATATGCCACATGTTTCGAAAATATTTGATAGACATTTGGCTCTCCAGTGATTTTTTCAACATTGTTATGAATTTTCTACAAACATGTTTCTAAAATATTTGATAGAATTTTTGCTGTCCAGCTGTCATTTTTCGAACAATGAAATGATTTTTCTACAAATTGAAAACATTGCAGTTAAATTCTACATAAATTTTGGATATGCCACATGTTTCGAAAATATTTGATAGATATTTGGCTTTCCAGTGTTTTTTTCAACATTGTTAGGAATTTTCTACAAATTGCAAACATTGACTTTAATTCTTTATAAATTTTTGACAGGCCAAAATTTTGGTTTAAAACCTTTTTTAAACCTGAAGTACTGTAATAGATAATGGATAATGGAAGCTATTTAATGTATTACGTTTTCAATTAGAAAAATTCTAATTGCACGCGTTGATGGGATATGTGGTTGTATAGGGATTAATGGGCAATTGATTATTCTGTTGGTCGCAAATAATGGATTCTCACATAATTAATGCAGGCAATAGTGGGTCCGATGGTCGCCCACGTGCGCCCTTAATTGGATTCGATAATTACACGGCTCTAAAGTCGTAAATACCGCAGCCACTCCGATAATAGGCCATATGGCACGACAACAGATACGTACGGATAAATTAGGCGAATAAATTTTAATGGTGGCACGTTAGCGCCACAAGAAACTATTAGGCGTTTTTATTGCGCCCAACTGTGGCCGTCGTCCCTAAATTAGGCGTCCCGCGACCCTCGCCCGTACCACCCTGAAGTATCACCGCCTGGCGGTGAACGGCGATGAAGACATCACCCGGCTGGCCGCTGCAAGCTCATGCTGGGACGGCTCACCTCTGCGGCTCGCACTTATTTTTTGTGTGTCGAGGGCGTAATTTACGGCCTTGTCCAGGACCCTGGTGTTCCTGGGGCATGTGGGGTAGTCGCACGTGCCCTAGGTAATGTGCGTGGGTGCTGGTGCTGTTGAAATTACCATTCTGCATGCAGACAACGCCCGCAAATGATGGCAACGGGGGCGGCCGCGGCGGGGGTGGGTGTCCGAGATAGCGGATCCGGGTTATAATGTGATGGCGTCCGAGATTGCAATCTGGCCTGCCCAAATGGAGCCATTTTTCAGGAGTTACTCGCCGGATAAGCCTGTGGCAGATGGTTCAAACGTAGATGACCCGCAAGCTACATTGAAATTTTATAACTGTAGCCAGGGTTTTTGCTAAAAAATATAATCCGCGACGACCTATTGGAATAGTTAGGGTTGCGGGGAAAATTCTGGACATAATATGTAAATTCATACAATTCCCTGCAGGTAATTCAGAATTTCAGGCATAAAAATCACCGAAGAACTATACAGGGTGTCTTACGCAAGTCGTTGGTTAAAAGTTCATAGGGTTCCTGATGAAATATAAATTTGAAAAAATTCAGACAAACATCCATGAAATTAATTGAATAATCGTACCGTTTTGTGATTTTTGTTAACAATTTTTGCTATTTTCCAAAAAATAAAAGTTGGTGGCTACTTTCTGTAAAACCGGAAGTGATACAAGATTGAAAGTATTTCACCTGAGAAGAACGGAATCAGCCATGCCTGCATGATTTTTTCCATAAATTTATCTTATTGGGAACCCCATAAACTTTTACTAGTCCATGAGCGTGGGACACTCTGTAGATTTCCAGTTAAATTTTTGAATATTTCAATTAGAAAAGTCTAAAATTATTCTTCACGGTACTATTCTGTTTTAGAAAATATTTGTAAAAAGGAAAATATTAACAATGTTGCAAACTTACCTTAGGCCATTTTCTACCAAATAGTAATCTGCACAAAGTTACATTGTAAAACGGTTAAATACCTACAATTATGATGACAATTTTCTGCTATCTAACAATATTATAAAAATTTCTGGTATCTAGCAATATTATTACATTGTTAGAAGGATTTTGTATATTCAGGGAGTTTTTGAATATGAATATAATTTTCCAGTACCAAAGTAATTAGAAAACATTATTTTTACATGTATTTGTAATAAACATACTACTACTACTAGTACCTACTGAAGATACAGGGTAGGATATCTAAATCAATTCACACAAATCACTCCAAAGATATGTTCGAAGTTGCATGGCTAAAAGGGGGCAATGTGACGATGACTGATACCCTGTATAATATATTCCATTAGAATATATTTAGATTTTTTTTCTGGAAATGTTTGTCATTGTTTTACTGTAATTGGAATATTTTTGGTATTAAATATTTCAACAGTTTTAGCACTATAAAGATTCGTAGATATTTAAATGTAGTCGGGACATTGCCTAGTGTCGTGCCTAGTTCGACAATTCGAGACAACTTGCTGCCTTGTGTTTGTTTTTATTATGTTATTAGTGTTATATGTAATGCTTTATTGATCATATTTTTTTTAACTCGGAAATAATAATGAAGAACTTACTTCTGCTACAATATACAGAAAAGTTTAAGTTTCTATCTCATTCATAAGAGAAATTGTGAATCTGTTTTAAATCGTCTATTTGAAGCAAAAATTTCGGATAAGCTAAATAAAATGTGTTCATAATTGTACGAGCAATCTGAATATGTAAAAATATACAGGGTGGCCCATTTAAAATAACAAAGTTGATGGCCACTTCCGGTAGAAGCGGAAGTGATAGAAACATGTACATACGTATTTTATTTTAGTAGATCACGATGAACCATGTTTGTGTCATTTTTTTTCAAATTTTTATCTTATCGGGAACCTCATAAACTTTTAACCAACGTCTTGCATAAGACGTAAGACTTGTGTATTACATAAATTTTGAGAAATTTCATATCCATACTGGTCAATTCAGAAAGTTATATATAGTTATATGTTATATGCTTAATTTAACTTTCTGAATTGACCAGTATATATGGATTATTATCAAACAGTGAAATTTCTCTAAAATTTATTTAACACATTCTTTGTATATTTCATGCCACATCTGTATGCACACTATACCTAAAGACTATATATTAAATTTGATAAATGGCCTGTTTTGAATAAGTGACAGAATCGAATGTATTACTTTCTGATCTGACCAGTATAGATTATCAATCACTGAAATTTCCCAATTAATTGATTGAATGATGAATTGTCATTTGAATATAATTTTGTATATAGTCATAATTTTATAGGAAATCACAAAATTGAGTTCCTTAATATTATAAGAAGCTTGAAGAAATTTAACGTATATTTTGAGTATAGGTTGATAGTCTGCATTAACACCATAATTTTATAGGAAATCACAAAATTGTGTTCCTTAATATTATAAGAACCTCTATAAAATTTAACGATATTTAACACTATAAATTTTGAAATTTTGAGTGTAGGTTGATATTTTGCATTAAAATCATAATTTTATAGGAAATCACAAAATTGTGTTCCTTAATATTATAAGAACCTCAACCAAATTATAACGAATATTTTGTGTGTAGTTTCATATTCTGCATCAAATCCAAGACTATTTGGCACTCGCCTCGCATCTTCGTACGTTTTATTCCAATCATAAAGTTATAATTTCTTCGAGCCGCTTTTCCGCACGCATCAGCGGAAGAGCACACGGACCCCCAGCGCCGCCCCCAACACACACATACACCCGCACAAAGGCGAAGCAACGTTGGGGAAGATTTAAAGTGTGTATTATGCCGCGTCTGCTCCGCACGCGATAAATTCCCCGTCGGCGTCGCGACGCCCGCCCCCCGGCGCCGGGGGCCCACGGGGGTGGCCTGTCACTTTATTGATGTGCCGCCCCGGAAAGCCCGCGTCGGCCGGATATAAAAAGTTTTTAAAATAATGCGACCGGTGTCCGGAAAAATGGCCGGCATTATCTCGGCTTGGCGGGGATTACACCGGGCGGAAACTGGACGGCGCGCCCTGAATGCGAAGCAGGGGGCGGCGGCCCCCCGTGCCACCGCCGCCGCCCGTACGCGTACGTATATGTACGCAGGCCCCATTTGAATCGGGGCGGCCGGGGGGCGGACGTGTCGCTAAAATATTTAGCGGATTGCCGAGATAGGGCCCCCTCGGGGGCGGCAGGGCGCGGGGCTTATCTGTTCCCCGGTGCTGCGGCCGGATGACGAATAAAGAGCGCCTCCTGGTGAAATGGTTGGGATTATTTAAATGAGGCGGATTATGGTCGTGAGGGGCTCTAGGAGGCGAAAGCGCCGAATGGGCTTTATCGTTCCCGTATCGCAGTGAAAAGAAAATGCCAGGAGTAAAATACAAATACGATTACCCGGACACTTCGGGTATCCGATCGCTCGTTTAGCCGGATGTCCAATTATCCGAATAATGGCAAATCTGTTAAAATATAGAATAATCAACAACATTTTCACTCGTTAGCCTGATGTCCAATTATCCGAATAATGAAAAATCTGTCAAAATATCGAAAAATCTATTATAAATTTATCCAAAAACATTTTCACTCGTTTAGCCGGATGTCCAATTATCCGAATAATGGAAAATCTGTCAAAATATCGAAAAATCTACGACAAATTTATCCAAAAACATTTTCTATCGATGAATTTTCCCCCAGATATGTTTCAAGAATGTAGGGCATATTTTAGAGAAACAGGAACGTCTTTTTCGCATTTTTACCAAACTATTCCAAAAATTTAAGAAAATTCACTGAAAATCTAAAAAACTTATTACGCAACAAAACATATCTAGGAATTACAATATATTATCAAAATATTTACCACATTTGCAGTGTTATTTTGGACTTTTCTCGAATATATGGTGAAAATTCTTCAGAATTTCCAAACAGTTGCTTAATAGTTGGGTTGTATACAGGGTTATTCAAATTTGATTATCACATGGGGATATCAAGAACGGTAAGAGATACGAAGTTACAAGATAATACATTAGTACAATTAATACTAATATTAATACTAGCCAGATATTAACAAACGAAGTATAGGTGTTACAATAATTTTTTTTGTGATTGCCATTCTCTCTAATGATAATGGGGCTGTTATTTACTTCAATTACTTTTTTTTTAAATTTTCATATAAAAAAAGTTAGTAAAACCTCAGATGAGTAGAACTCAAAAATAAAATAAAAAATGCAGGTCCACATTTCAAAATAGACTTGATGACGATTGCACTCACACGAAACGTCTGATCGAAAATCTAAAATTCCCTTGTTGTAGATGAGAAAAGGTGATCATGAAAATGTGTTTATTTTTACTAAATATCTTTTCAAGTAACGACCAGAAAAAATAAATAAGATTTTTAAAAACCTTCAAGTTTTTATTTATTTCTCAGTAACCATTGAACTTTTTTAAATGATTTTTATTGATTATTCTTTCCCATATGATTTTGTCCCAATTTGTCCCAATTTGGCCGACTTCGTATCTATGACCGTTTCCGATATCACTATGGGGATATCGTTTCCGATATCCTCATAGTGATAATCGAATTTAAATAACCCTGCATAATAAGTGGATATGTGAAAAATTACTGAAAGTAGAAATACAACAGAAACTTGCACATTTGCGCAAGAAATTTTCTAGAAGATCCTGTATATATTTTAAAATACATACGAAATTACCAGGAATATTTACTGAAAATTTCCTAGAAGTTGCATGAACTTAAAAAATGAATATGAAAATCTGTGCAATCTGTCAATTGATTTTGGTTTTATTTTCTCGAAGTATATTGAACAATCAATTTAAATTTTTCTTTTTTTCTGTATATTTATTAATCTTTTCCAAATTTTTAAGAAAATTGACTGTAAATCTGAAATTAATATACAATGGTTCAGATTTTTAGTCAATTTTCGTAAATTGTTCGATAAGTTTCGTAAATATTTAAGATTCCCATTTAATTCTAGTTAATTATTGGTTTCTTTTAGAATAGCAATGCGACTTGAAATACCACCAAATATCACAGACATTTCATGATATTCTCACTTATTAAGGATATATTCGTGGACAAATTTTCAGAGGATTTGTATTCAGGTATACTGTATACATATCTGGCATAAAATTTCCAAAATATCCATTAGATAAATTTTCAGACTATTCAGTTACTGATAACTTATACTGGTCAACTAGGAAAGTTACTAACTCGATTTTTTCACTTATTTAAGACATACTCGTGGTGAAATTTTCAGAGGATTTGTATTTAGGTGTACTGTATACATATCTGGCATAAAATTTACATAATATCCATTAGATAAATTTTCAGAAATTTCAGCCACTTTATACTGGTCAACTCAGAAAATTAATAACTCAATTTTCTCGCTTATTTAAGACATACTCGTGGTGAAATTTTCAGACGATTTGTATTCAGGTATACTGAAAAATATCTCTTATCCATAGATTTTTTAAACGCAGAAATTTCAATTTTATAGATTTTGTATGAAGTTCATTTAATTTCGTCAATATTATATTTGATTTATGGATACTTCTAAGGAGTAAGTTGCAAAATCTTAAAGAAAAATGAAAATCTCTTCAAGTCAATTGATATTTGTTTTAATTCTCAATAAATTTTATTAAATTTCAATTTCATTTACGAAATATTTATCTCATCTGAAACATATCACCAAAGACTTTTTAAGTGCGAAAATTACAATTTTATAGGTTTCATTTGATTTCGTAGATATTATGTTTTATTCGTTGATACCTTTAGGGACTAAGTTGCAAAAATTTAATAAATATATGAAAGCCTGTACGTTATTAATTTTTGTTTTAATACACTAAAAAAATATTGAGATTTTAATCTAATTTATTACTTTTCTCTTCCGAAAGTTTCGCAATTGTAGGGCATGTAAGCGGTTTTGTGAAAATTTACTGAAAGTAGAAATGCTGTAGAAATTTGGACACATATGACACATTTGCATATGATTTTTTTTAATTTAAAAAAATATATCTAGGATTTCCTCCTTATTTCTAAAATATTTGGAAGAAATTTTCTAGAATATTTGCTGAAAATTCCCTAAAAATTGCAAAAACCTATAAAAATATATGAAACTCTGGACAAGTGATTGAAATTACAATTTCATTTATGAAGGAACTATCCTATTCTGAAAAATAACACTTACCCATAGAATTTTTAAATGCAGAAATTGCAATTTTGTAGATTTTGTATGAAGTTCATTATATTTTGTAAATATTATATTTGGTTTATAGATACTTCTAGGAACTAAGTTTCAAAACCTTAAAGAAATATGAAAATCTGTTCATGTCAATTCTAAAAAATATCTCTTATCCAAGGACTTTTAAATGCAGAAATTGCAATTTTATAGATTTTGTATGTAGTTCATTTAATTTCGTCGATATTATATTTGATTTATAGATATTTCTAAGGAGTAAGTTGCAAACTCTTAAAGAAATATGAAAATCTGTTGAAGTCAATTGATGCTTGTTTTAATTCTCTTTAATTTTATTAAATTTCAATTTCATTTATGAAATATTTTTCTCTTCTGAAACATATCACCAAAGACTGTTTAATTGCGAAAATTGCAATTTTATAGGTTTTCTATGAATTTCATTTGATTTTCGTAGATATTATGTTTTATTCGTTGATACTTTTGAGACTAAGTTGCAAAAAAATAATAATTATATGAAAACCAGTATGTTATTGAATTTGGTTTGAATACTCTAAAAAATTAATGAGATTTTAATCTAATGTATTACTTTTCTCTTCTGAAAGTTTCGCAATTGTAGGGCATGTAAGCGGTTTTGTGAAAATTTACTGAAAGTAGAAATGCTGTAGAAATTTGGACACATATGACACATTTGCATATAATTTTCCTTAATTTTCAAAAATACAAATCTAGGATTTCCTCTTTATTTCTAAAATATTTAGAAGACATTTTCTAGATTATTTGCTGCAAATTCCCTAAAAATTGCAAGAACTTATAAAAATATATGAAACTCTGGACAAGTCAATTAATTTTTTTTTCTGGAGAATTTAATGAAATTACAATTTTATTTATGAAAAACTTTTCTTTTCTGAAAAATATCTCTTCTCCATAGAATTTTCAAAAGCAGAAATTTCAATTTTATAGATTTTGTATGAAGTTTATTTAATTTCGTCGATGTTATATTTGATTTATAGATACTTCTAAGGAGTAAGTTGCAAAATCTTAAAGAAATATGAAAATTTGTTCAAGTCAATTGATTTTTATTATAATTCTCCATAAATTTGATTATATTTCAATTTCATTTACGAAATATTTTCCTCTTCAGAAAAATATCACCAAAGACTTTTTAAGTGCGAAAATTGTAATTTTGTAGGTTTACTATGAATTTCATTTGATTTCGTAGATATTATGTTTTATTCATTGATACTTTTAGGGACTAAGTTGCAAAAATATAATAAATATATGAACCTGTACGTCATTGATTTTTGTGTTAATACTCTAAAATATTAATAAGATTTTAATCTAATTTATTACTTTTCTCTTCTGAAAGTTTCGCAATTGTTGGGCATTTAATCGGTTTTGTGAAAATTTGCTGAAAGTAGAAATGCTGTAAAAATTTGGACACATATGACGCATTTGCAAATAATTTTCCTTAATTTAAAAAAAAACTAGGATTTCCTCTTCATTTCGAAATTATTTAAAAGAAATTGTCTTGAATATTTGCTGCATATTCTCTAAAAATTGCAATAACTTATGAAAATATATGAAACTCTGGACATGTCAATTATTTTTTTTTTCTGGAAATTTTTATGAAATTTCAATTTTATTTATGAAGAACTGTCCTATTCTAAAAAAATATCTCTTATCCAAGGACTTTTAAATGCAGAAATTGCAATTTTATAGATTTTGTATGAAGTTCATTTCATTTCGTCGATATTATATTTGATTTATAAGGAGTAAAGTAAAGGAGTAAGTTGCAAAATCTTAAAGAAATATGAAAATCTTTATAGATACTTCTAAGGAGTAAGTTGCAAAATCTCAAAGAAATATGAAAATCTCTTTAAGTCAATTGATTTTTGTTTTAATTCTCTATAAATTTTATTAAATTTCAATTTCATTTACGAAATATTTTTCTCTTCTGAAGTGTGTAAGTGCGAAAATTGCAATTTTATCGTTTTTTTATGAAATTCATTTCATTTTCGTAGATATTATGTTTTATTCGTTGATACTATTAGGGACTAAGTTGCAAAAATTTAATAAATATATGAAAACCTGTACGTCAATTGATCTTTTTTTCTAGAAAATTTTATGAAATTTCAATTTTATTTATGAAGAACTGTCCTATTCTAAAAAAAATATCTCTTATCCAAGAACTTTTAAATGCAGAAATTGCAATTTTATAGATTTTGTATGAAGTTCATTTAATTTCGTCGATATTATATTTGATTTATAGATATTTCTAAGGAGTAAGTTGCAAAATCTTAAAGAAATATGAAAATCTTTATAGATACTTCTAAGGAGTAAGTTGCAAAATCTTAAAGAAACATGAAAAACTGTTCAAGTCAATTGATGTTAGTTATAATTCTCTATAAATTTTATTAAATTTCAATTTCATTTATGAATTTCCTCTTCAGAAAAATATCACCAAAGGCTTTTTAAGTGCGAAAATTGCAATTTTATAGGTTTACTATGAATTTCATTTGATTTTCGTAGATATTATGTTTTATTCGTTGATACTTTTAGGAACTAACTTGCAAAAATTTAATAAATATATGAAAACCTGTACGTCAATTGATCATTTTTTCCGGAAATTTTAATGAAATTTCAATTTTATTTATGAAGAGCTTTGCTATTCTGAAAAATATCTCTTACCAATGGACTTTCAAATGCAGAAATTGCAATTTTATAGATTTTGCATGAAGTTCATTTAATTTTGTCGTTATTATATTTGATTTATAGATATTTCTAAGGAGTAAGTTGCAAAATCTTAAAGAAATATGAAAATCTTTATAGATACTTCTAAGGAGTAAGTTGCAAAATCTCAAAGAAATATGAAAATCTGTTCAAGTCAATTGATTTTTGTTTTAATTCTCTATAAATTTTATTTTATTTCAATTTATGTATGAAATATTTTTCTCTTCTGAAACATATCACCAAAGACTTTTTAAGTGCGAAAATTGCAATTTTATAGGTTTTCTATGAATTTCATTTGATTTTCGTAGATATTATGTTTTATTCGTTGATACTATTAGGGACTAAGTTGCAAAAATTTAATAAATATATGAAAACCTGTACGTCAATTGATCTTTTTTTCTGGAAAATTTAATGAAATTTCAATTTTATTTATGAAGAGCTTTGCTATTCTGAAAAATATCTCTTACCAATGGACTTTTAAATGCAGAAATTGCAATTTTATAGATTTTGTATGAAGTTCATTTAATTTCTTCGATATTATATTTTATTTATAGATACTTCTAAGGAGTAAGTTGCAAAATCTCAAAGAAATATGAAAATCCCTTTAAGTCAATGATTTTTGTTTTAATTCTTTATAAATTTTATTTTATTTCAATTTCATGTATGAAATATTTTTCTCTTCTGAAACATATCACCAAAGACTAGATAGATACTTCTAAGGAGTAAGTTGCAAAATCTCAAAGAAATATGAAAATCTCTTTAAGTCAATGATTTTTGTTTTAATTCTTTATAAATTTTAATTTATTTCAATTTCATGTATGATATATTTTTCTCTTCTAAAACATAACACCAAAGACTTTTTAAGTGCGAAAATTGCAATTTTATAGGTTATCTATGAATTTCAATTGATTCTCGTAGATTTTATGTTTTATTCGTTGATACTTTTAGGGACTAAGGTGCAAAAATTTAATAAATATATGAAAACCTGTACGTCAATTGATCTTTTTTTCTGGAAAATTTAATGAAATTTCAATTTTATTTATGAAGAGCTTTGCTATTCTGAAAAATATCTCTTACCAATGGACTTTTAAATGCAGAAATTGCAATTTTATAGATTATGTATGAAGTTCATTTAATTTCCTAGATATTACATTTGATTTATAGGTACTTCTAGGGACTAAGTTGTAATACCTTAAACAAATATGAAAATCAGTTTAAGTCAATTGATTTTTGTTTTAATTCTCTATAAATATGATTTTATATTATAATAATAATAATTCCTACTACTCATCCACCTATTACATAAACTCGTCACATCTAGGGTAAAATAGAGATGGATTATGTATGTATGTATGTATGTATGTATGTATGTATGTATGTATGTATGTATGTATGTATGTATGTATGTGTGTATGTACGTATGTTTGTACGTATGTATGTATGTATGTATGTATGTATGTATGTATGTATGTATGTATGTATGTATGTATGTATGTATGTATGTATGTGTGTATGTATGCATGTATGTATGTGTGTATGTATGTATGTATGTATGTATGTATGTATGTATGTATGTATGTATGTAATAGAAAGAATTTCTCCCAATTATTTTATTAAATGAATTTCTAATATAAGAGAAATTTACGGTAAAAGCCAAAATCTTACATTAGTTATTCGAGGAAAAGCTGTATCTGGAGCTCCTATGTATGATTTTATTTTGATTTCGTGGATACTTAAAGAAACTTTCATGAGGAGGGCTACAGATTATGGTTAATTAATTTTATTATTAATTTATTATAATTAATAGTTTATGAATCCACGTCTTAAATAAAACGGAAAAAATATGATTTTGAACGTTTGTGCTTCTGCAGATGATTCTCAAAATTGCTATGTGTGCATTGACAAAGCTGTTGAGGATTTGAGGTCTTGTACGAAATGTTTGTCTGTGGTTGTTTTAGCCACTGTTAATTTGTGTGCGCTTTGGCACAAGAAGTAATCGGGAATTCAGCTCCCGTGGAGCTGCTACATCTGCCCGGAGGAGCCCATAAATTGCGGGAGCCCCGATTAGCTGGAGGAGAGATTTCAATACGGGCCGTCGATCCCGCGAGCGAGGGACGTGGGGGACGTCCCCGGGACTCGTCTTCGGCCTCAGAGGATGCCGACACTTGACGGATGGGCGACAGCTGACAGGGCCGCTGCCGTTTAGAGCGACGAGGAGCCGGCCCTGGATAAACAGAGACGGCCGCTCATTATGCCGCCGCGACATCCTTTGTCCTCTGCGACTGTGATTGTCCGTATTTTTTTACCATCGGCCGGCGACGATAAAAGTTAATGCGCGAATCACATTCTAAACACGGCCGCGCGCGTTTTCGCGGCGGCATTTTTGCGGCCCATGTAAATGCGACCGTTGCCCCCCCACGGCCAAATTGCACAGAAAATTGAAATATAATCCTCAATATTACTGAGTGGCCATCGCAGATAAAAAAAAAATAATAAAAATAAAAACGGAGATGGTCCTAACTACCATTAGTACTTGTGCGATAGCAGAGAACAGCGTATGTAGTCATATAACAAAGGGTGGCGTTCACCCTCTAAAGCGCCCATCACAACTGCGGACGCTCGACGCACACAAAATGAATCAGCCCTCGAAATATACATAAAAGCCACCAACGATCTATAAATTACCCCAGCAGCAAATATTTGGTTCGAATTTGCTTTGTTGCCTTTAATTAAATTAATAATTAGCTACTAAATAGCAAAATTACGTAAATCATAAATAATTGTTACTAATTGGGTATTTGCAATGTTAATTTCGTGTGTAATTTGTGCGAAATCGAGTATTTAGCGTGCACATGAGTGCTAGGGTAGAGTGTGAGCTGTGCTGTATTTAGTAAAAGCGACCACTGGGGATGGAAACCTAGTCTACGCAAGCCGCCTTATCGCGTCCTGGCAGTTCGTAGGGCCTAACTCTCATCCCACATTCTACATTCTCCCTTATTACAATCAGAAAACATTATCCTGGCTTACGCCCGCTGATAACGCCCCGGGCCCGGCCGAATTGCGCGTCTTCCGCTGAAAATATGATTCACGCTCTCGGGCCCCGGGATTAAGACGGCCATCGGTAAAACGACGGAAAAATCGTATAAAGCCCCGCGGATTCGCCCCTCTGGGCCCCTCGCCCGGCTGCAGGGGGTAGATGTCACCCCAGAATGTAGTTTTGATGCCGCTAACATTTATCAATTCTCTGGTGGAGAGATGCGCGCACAGGAAGCTTTTTATTGCATTGTGCTGCCGGGGAGCTCTTCCTCACTGTCCGGCGACCACCGTTGTTATTATTATGTTGTTCGATATTTTAAATTCGTGGGGTCGGAACGGAAAAAATAATCGCGCAATTTATTACAGACCACGCGTTATAAATACGAAATATATTGCACGCTGTGCGCCTGGGGGTGAATAACTTTTTATTTCTTTTTTTTACATTGACGAGGTGTAACTAATGTCTTCATTCCATTGTAAAATCGAGAGCACAGACACGAAAAATTACACCAACCATAGCAAACCAATTAACAATTTTCCATACCAATTTCGTCTCTTAACGCATCAACTTTCGCCGCACGCAATAACAATTTTAAGTATGGGTTAGCTATTACTGAAATTTCTGAAAATTTATTATTTGCAAATTTGATATTAGATTCGTATACAGTACACCTGAAACAAATTCTCCTGAAAATTTAACAAAATTTCAGTATTAAATAACGCAGAAATCAAACACTTAACTTTCTGCATTGACAAGTATAGGTTAGCTATTACTGAAATTTCTGAATATTCAATATTTCGCAAGTTTGATATTAGATTCGTGTACAGTACACCTGAAACTAATATTCCTGAAAATTTAACAAAGTTTCAGTATTAAATAAGGGAGAAAATCAAACACTTATCTTTCTGCATTGACAAGTATGGGTTAGCTATTACTGAAATTTATGAAAATTTATTATTTACAAATTTGATATTAGATTTGTGTACAGTACACATGAAACTAATATTCCTGAAAATTTAACAAAGTTTCAGTATTAAAGAAGGGAGAAAAGCAAACAGTTAACTTTCTGCATTAACAAGTATGGGTTAGCTATTACTGAAATTTCTGAATATTCAATATTTGCAAATTTGATATTAGATTCGTGTACAGTACACCTGAAACTAATTCTCCTGAAAATTTGCCAAAGTTTCAGTATTAAATAAGGGAGAAAATCAAACACTTAACTTTCTGCAATGACAAGTATAGGTTAGCTATTACTGAAATTTCTGAATATTCAATATTTGCAAATTTGATATTAGATTCGTATACAGTACACATGAAACTAATTCTCCTGAAAATTTAACAGAATTTTAGTATTAAATAACGGAGAAATCAAACACTTAACTTTCTGCATTGACAAGTATGGGTTAGCTACTACTGAAATTTCTGAAAATTTATTATTTGAAAATTTGATATTAGATTCGTATACAGTAAACATCAAACTAATTCTCCTGAAAATTTAACAGAATTTCAGTATTAAATAACGCAGAAATCAAACACTTAACTTTCTGCATTGTAAAGTATGGGTTAGCTATTACTGAAATTTCTGAAAATTTATTATTTGCAAATTTGATATTAGATTCGTATACAGTACACCTGAAACTAATTCTCCTGAAAATTTGACAAAGTTTCAGTATTAAATAAGGGAGAAAAGCAAACATATATATTTCTGCTTTGACAAGTATGGGTTAGCTATTACTGAAATTTCTGAAAATTTATTATTTGCAAATTTGATATTAGATTCGTGTATAATACACATGAAACAAATATTCCTGAAAATTTAATAAAATTTCAGTATTAAATAAGGGAGAAAATCAAACACTTAACTTTCTGCATTGACAAGTATTGGTTAGCTATTACTGAAATTTCTGAAAATTTATTATTTGCAAATTTGATATTAGATTCGTGTACAGTACACATGAAACTAATTTTCCTGAAATTTTAACAGAATTTCAGTATTAAATAACGCATAAATTAATCACTTAACTTTCTGCATTAACAAGTATGGGTTAGCTATTACTGAAATTTCTGAATATTCAATATTTGCAAATTTGATATTAGATTCGTATACAGTACACCTGAAACTAATTCTCCTGAAAATTTGACAAAGTTTCAGTATTAAATAAGGGAGAAGAGCAAACATATATATTTCTGCTTTGACATGTATGGGTTAGCTATTACTGAAATTTCTGAAAATTTATTATTTGCAAATTTGATATTATATTCGTGTACAATACACCCGGAATTAATTCTCCGGAAAAATTGACAACGTTTCAGTATTAAATAAGGGAGAAAATCAAACACTTAACTTTCTGCATTGACAAGTATGGGTTAGCTATTACTGAAATTTCTGAATATTTAATATTTGCAAATTTTATATTAGATTCGTGTACAGTACACATGAAACTAATTCTCCTGAAAATTTAACAAAGTTTCAGTATTAAATAAGGGAGAAAATCAAACACTTAACTTTCTGCATTAACAAGTATGGGTTAGCTATTACTGAAATTTCTGAAAATTTATTATTTGCAAATTTGATATTAGATTCGTGTACAGTACACCTGAAACTAATTTTCCTGAAAATTTGACAAAGTTTCAGTATGAAATAAGGGAGAAAATCAAACATATATATTTCTGCTTGACAAGTATGGGTTAGCTGTTACTGAAATTTCTGAAAATTTATTTTTAGCAAATTTTATTTTAGATTCGTGTACAGTACACGTGAAACTAATTTTCCTGAAAATTTGACAAAGTTTCGGTATTAAATAAGGGAGAAAATCAAATACTTACCTTTCTGCATTGACAAGTATAGGTTAGCTATTACTGAAATTTCTGAAAATTTATTATTTGCAAATTTGATATTATATTCGTATACAGTACACCTGAAACTAATTCTCCTGAAAATTTGACAAAGTTTCAGTATTAAATAAGGGAGAAAATCAAACTCTTAACTTTCTGCATTAACAAGTATGAGTTAGCTATTACTGAAATTTCTGAAAATTTATTATTTTCAAATTTGAAATTAGATTCGTGTACAGTACACATGAAACTAATATTCCTGAAAATTTAACAGAATTTCAGTATTAAATAACGCAGAAATCAAACACTTAACTTTCTGCATTGACAAGTATGGGTTAGCTATTACTGAAATTTCTGAATATTCAATATTTGCAAATTTGATATTAGATTCGTGTACAGTACACATGAAACTAATTCTCCTGAAAATTTAACAGAATTTCAGTATTAAATAACGCAGAAATCAAACACTTAACTTTCTGCATTGACAAGTATGGGTTAGCTATTACTGAAATTTCTGAATATTCAATATTTGCAAATTTGATATTAGATTCGTGTACAGTACACATGAAACTAATTCTCCTGAAAATTTAACAGAATTTCAGTATTAAATAACGCAGAAATCAAACACTTAACTTTCTGCATTGACAAGTATGGGTTAGCTATTACTGAAATTTCTGAATATTCAATATTTGCAAATTTGATATTAGATTCGTGTACAGTACACATGAAACTAATTCTCCTGAAAATTTAACAGAATTTCAGTATTAAATAACGCAGAAATCAAACACTTAACTTTCTGCATTGACAAGTATGGGTTAGCTATTACTGAAATTTCTGAATATTCAATATTTGCAAATTTGATATTGGTTCGTGTACAGTACACATGAAACTAATTCTCCTGAAAATTTAACAGAATTTCAGTATTAAATAACGCAGAAATCAAACACTTAACTTTCTGCATTGACAAGTATAGGTTAGCTATTACTGAAATTTCTGAAATTTTATTATTTGCAAATTTGATATTAGATTCGTATACAGTACACCTGAAACTAATTCTCCTGAAAATTTACCAGAATTTCAGTATTAAATAACGCAGAAATCAAACACTTAACTTTCTGCATTGACAAGTATGGGTTAGCTATTACTGAAATTTCTGAATATTCAATATTTGCAAATTTGATATTAGATTCGTGTACAGTACACATGAAACTAATTCTCCTGAAAATTTAACAGAATTTCAGTATTAAATAACGCAGAAATCAAACACTTAACTTTCTGCATTGACAAGTATAGGTTAGCTATTACTGAAATTTCTGAAAATTTATTATTTGCAAATCTGATATTAGATTTGTATACAGTACACCTGAAACGAATTCTCCTGAAAATTTGACAGAGTTTCAGTATGAAATAAGGGAGAAAATTAAATATATAACTTTCTGCATTGACAAGTATGGGTTAGCTATTACTGAAATTTCTGAAAATTTATTATTTGCAAATTTGATATTAGATTCGTGTACAGTACACATGAAACTAATATTCCTGAAAATTTAACAAAGTTTCAGTTTTAAATAAGGGAGAAAATCAAACACTTAACTTTCTGCATTGACAAGTATGGGTTAGCTATTACTGAAATTTCTGAAAATTTATTATTTGCAAATTTGATATTAGATTCGTGTACAGTACACATGAAACTAATTCTCCTGAAAATTTAACAAAGTTTCAGTATTAAATAAGGGAGAAAATCAAACATATATATTTCTGCATTGACAAGTATGGGTTAGCTATTACTGAAATTTCTGAAAATTTATTATTTTCAAATTTGAAATTAGATTCGTGTACAGTACACATGAAACTAATTCTCCTGAATATTTAACAGAATTTCAGTTAAATAACGTAGAAATCAAACACTTAACTTTCTGCATTGACAAGTATAGGTTAGCTATTACTGAAATTTCTGAATATTCAATATTTGCAAATTTTATATTAGATTCGTGTACAGTACACATGAAACTAATATTCCTGAAAATTTAACAAAGATTCAGTATTAAATAAGGGAGAAAATCAAACACTTAACTTTCTGCATTGACAAGTATGGGTTAGCTATTACTGAAATTTCTGAAAATTTATTATTTGCAGATTTGATATTAGATTCGTATACAGTACACCCTAAACTAATTCTCCTGAAAATTTAACAGAATTTCAGTATTAAATAACGCAGATATCAAACACTTAACTTTCTGCATTGACAAGTATGGGTTAGCTATTACTGATATTTCTGAATATTCATTATATGCAAATTTGATATTAGATTTGTATACAGAACACCTGAAACTAATTCTCCTGAAAATTTGACAAAGTTTCAGTATTAAATAAGGGAGAAGAGCAAACATATATATTTCTGCTTTGACAAGTATGGGTTAGCTAATACTGAAATGTCTGAAAATTTATTATTTGCAAATTTGATATTAGATTCGTGTACAGTACACATGAAACTAATTCTCCTGAAAATTTAACAGAATTTTTGTATTAAATAACGCAGAAATCAAACACTTAACTTTCTGCATTGACAAGTATAGGTTAGCTATTACTGAAATTTCTGAAAAATTATTATTTGCAAATTTGATATTAGATTCGTGTACAGTACACCTGAAACTAATTCTCCTGAAAATTTGATTAAGTTTCAGTATTAAATAAGGGAGAAAATCAAACACTTAACTTTCTGCATTGACAAGTATGGGTTAGCTATTTCTGAAATTTCTGAAAATTTATTATTTGCCAATTTGATATTATTTATATTTGATGTGATTACGTATGTGAATATGTATGTGTATACATGAATATGTATATGTATGTGAAAATATGATCACATTATGTCAATTATTATTCTTCCAAGATATGCAATTACGTTCCCCGCGCATATTATTGTAATGCATCCGAAATAATTCGCAAATTATCACGTCTGGGTGCCATTCCAAGATCCTCCCTTCGCATCCACCGCACTCGCACACAGCGTTCAGCTACGCGGCACGTATTAGCCCTCGACCGTCTCCCTTCCCTCCCTTACGAATGTAACTTATTTGTTGTCACCCCTAGCAGCGCGGCGCGGAGTTTCTTTGATGTCGTCTGACGCGAATCCTAAGTAACAACTTTTATTGGAGTCCAATATTTATAACCAAGGGCGATCGCCTCGTTGGAAATTCGAATGTATTTATATGTATGTGTATGTGGCGCGCATGGCGGGAGATCAAACGGATCGCGAATATCCAATTTTTCCACCCACCCCCGATTCGTGTCAGGGGGTGGGATTTTTCTACGTGTGTGCATTGAGCGTTGATCACGGGGGCGCCTCGGGGCCTCACGGTAATGGCGCCGGAAGATTGAAAGCGCTTCCTGCGTAAGTACCGCAATAGAAACTAAATCGATTACTTTAAAATGAACACACACACAAAAATATACTCTCATATTTATGTCTTTATTGTTTCTAAATCTTCGTATTTATACGCCTAACCACTTACTTCTAGAAATTTAATGAAATTTCGCTTATGAAGAATTTTCCCATTTCAGCAAACCATAGAATTCTTAAGTGCAGAAATTGTAATTTTATAGGTTTTATTTTGAATGGTGGTGGCATCTACTTCGTGATACATTTTAAACATGAAAAAAATGACATGTACAATTTCTATTATATATTACTATAGTTATCAACTTGATTTTTAGAGCTACCCATACTTGTCAATGCAGAAAGTTATATATTTGATTTTTTCCCTCATTTAATACTGAAACTATGTCAAATTTTCAGGAACATTAGTTTCAGGTATATTGTACACAAATCTAATATCAAATTTGCGAATAATAAATTTTCAGAAATTTCAGTAATAGCTAACCCATATTTGTCAATGCAGAAAGTTAAGTGTTTGATTTTCTTCCTTATTTAATACTGAAACTTTATTACATTTTCAGGAGAATTAGTTTCATGTGTACTGTACACGAATCTAATATAAAATTTGCACATAAATTGTTTTCAGAAATTTCAGTAATAGCTAACCCATACTTGTCAATGCAGATAGTTAAGTGTTTAGTTTTCTCCCTTATTTAATACTCGAACTTTGTCAATTTCTCAAGAGAATTAGCTTCAGGCGTACTGCATACGAATCTAATATCAAATTTGCAAATAATAAATTTTCAGAAATTTCAGTAATAGCTGACCCATACTTGTCGATGCAGAAAGTTATATGTTTGATTTTCTCCCTTTTTTAATACTGAAACTTTGTGAAATTTTCAGGAATATTAGTTTTAGGTGTATTGTACACGAATCTAATATCAAATTTGCAAATAATAAATTTTCAGAAATTTCAGTAATTGCTAACCCATATTTGTCAATGCAGAAAGTTAAGTGTTCGATTTCTCCGTTATTTAATACTGAAACTCTGTCAAATTTTCAGGAGAATTAGATTCAGGTATTCTGTATACGAATCTAATATCATGTTTGCAAATAATAAATTTTCAGAAATTTCAGTAATAGCTAACCCATACTTGTTAATGCAGAAAGTTTAGTGTTTGATTTTCTCCCTTATTTAATACTAAAACGCTGTCAAATTTTCAGGAAAATTAGTTACAGGTGTACTGTACACGAATATAATATCGAATTTGCAAATAATAAATTTTCAGAAATTTCAGTAATATGTAACCCATACTTGTCATGGCAGAAAGTTATATGTTTGATTTTCTCCCTTATTTAATACTGGAACTTTGTCAAATTTGCAGTAGAATTAGTTTCAGGCGTACTGCATACGAATCTAATATGAAATTTGCAAATAATAAATTTTCAGAAATATCAGTAACAGCTAACACATATGTGTCAATGCAGAAAGTTATATGTTTGATTTTCTCCCTTATCTAATACTGGAACCTTGCCAAATTTTCAGGAACATTAGTTTCAGGTGTATTGTACACAAATCTAATATCAAATTTGCACATAATAAATTTTCAGAAATTTCAGTAATAGCTAACCCATACTTGTAAATGCAGAAAGTTATAGGTTTGATTTTCGCCCTTATTTAATACTGAAACTTTGGCAAATTTTCAGGAGAATTAGTTTCAGGTGTACTGTACACGAATCTTATATCAAATTTGCAAATAATAATTTTTCAGAAATTTCAGTAATAGCTAACCCATACTTGTCAATGCAGAAAGTTATAGGTTTGATTTTCTCCCTTATTTACTACTGAAACTTTGTCAAATTTTCAGGAATATTAGTTTCAGGTGTATTATACATAAATCTAATATCAAATTTGCAAATAATGAATATTCATAAATTTCAGTAATAGCTAACCCATACTTGTAAATGCAGAAAGTTATAGGTTTGATTTTCTCCCTAATTTAATACTGAAACTCTGTCCAATTTTCAGGAGAATTAGTTTCAGGTGTACTGTACACGAATCTAATATTAAATTTGTAAATAATAATTTTTCAGAAATTTCAGTAATAGCTAACCCATACTTGTAAATGCAGAAAGTTATAGGTTTGATTTTCTCCCTTATTTAATACTGAAACTTTGTCAAATTTTCAGGAGAATTAGTTTCAGGTGTACTGTACACGACTCTAATATTAAATTTGCAAATAATAATTTTTCAGAAATTTCAGTAATAGCTAACCCATACTTGTAAATGCAGAAAGTTATAGGTTTGATTTTCTCCCTTATTTAATACTGAAACTTTGTCAAATTTTCAGGAATATTAGTTTCAGGTGTATTGTACACGAAGCTAATATCAAATTTGCGAATAATAAATTTTCAGAAATTTCAGTAATAGCTTACCCATACTTGTAAATGCAGAAAGTTATATGTTTGATTTTCTCCCTTATTTAATACTGAAACTTTGTTACATTTTCAGGAACATTAGTTTCATGTGTACTGTACACGAATTTAATATAAAATTTGCAAATAATAAACTTTCAGAAATTTCAGTAATAGCTAACCTATACTTGTGAATACAGAAAGTTATATGCCTAATTTTCTCCCTTATTTAATACTGAAACTTTGTTTAATTTTCAGGAGTATTAGTATCAGGTGTACTGTATACGAAACTAATATCAAATTTGCAAATAATAAATTTTCAGAAATTTCAGTAATAGCTAACCCATACTTGTCAATGCAGAAAGTTATATGCCTAATTTTCTCCCTTATTTAATACTGAAACTTTGTCAAATTTTCATTAGAATTAGTTTTAGGTGTACTGTATACGAATCTAATATCAAATTTGCAAATAATAAATTTTCAGAAATTTCAGTAATAGCTAACCCATACTTGTCAATGCAGAAAGTTAAGTGTTTAATTTTCTCCGTTATTTAATACTGAAACTTTGTTAAATTTTCAGGAGAATTAGTTTCATGTGTACTGTACACAAATCTAATATCAAATTTGCAAATAATAAATTTTCAGAAATTTCAGTAATAGCTAACCCATACTTGTCAATGCAGAAATTTAAGTGTTTAATTTTCTCCGTTATTTAATACTGAAACTTTGTTAAATTTTCAGGAGAATTAGTTTCATGTGTACTGTACACAAATCTAATATCAAATTTGCAAATAATAAATTTTCTGAAATTTCAGTAATAGCTAACCCATACTCGTCAATGCAGAAAGTTAAGTGTTTGATTTTCTCCCTTATTTAATACTGAAACTTTGTCAAATTTTCAGGAGAATTAAATTGAGGTGTACTGTACACGAATCGTCAACGTCAATTTTGCAAATAATAAATTTTCAGAAATTTCAGTAATAGCTAACCCATACTTGTAAATGCAGAAAGTTATAGGTTTGATTTTCTCCCTTATTTAATACTGAAACTTTGTAAAATGTTCAGGAGAATTAGTTTTAGGTATACTGTACACGAATCTAGTATCAAATTTGCAAATAATACATTTTCAGAAATTTCAGTAATAGCTAACCCATACTTGTCAATGCAGAACGTTATATGTTAGATTTTCTCCCTTATTTAGTACTGAAACTTTGTTAAATTTTCAGGAAGATTAGTTTCATGTGTACGGTACACGAATCTAATATCAAATTTGCAAATAATAAATTTTGCAGAAATTTTAGTAATAGCTAATGCATACTTGTTAATGCAGAAAGTTAAGTGTTTGATTTTCTCCCTTATTTAATACTGAAACTTTGTAAAATTTTCAGGACAATTAGTTTCAGGTGTACTGTATACGAATCTAATATCAAATTTGCAAATAATAAATTTTCAGACATTTCAGTAAGAGCTAACCCATACTTGTCATTGCAGAAAGGTACGTGTTTGATTTTCTTCCTTATTTAATACTGAAACTTTGTCAAATTTTCAGGAGAATTAGTTTCAGGCGTACTGCATATGAATCTAATATTTAATTTGCTAATAATAAATTTTCAGAAATTTCAGTAAGAGCTAACCCATACTTGTCAATGCAGAAAGTTATGTTTGATTTTCTCTCTTATTTAATACTGAAACTTTGTCAAATTTTCAGGAGAATTAGCTTCAGGTGTACTGTACACGAATCTAATATCAAATTTGCAAATAAAAATTTTTCAGAAATTTCAGTAATAGCTAACCCATACTTGTCAATGCAGAAAGTTACGTGTTTGATTTTCTTCCTTATTTAATACTGAAACTTTGTCAAATTTTCAGGAGAATTAGTTTCAGGTGTACTGTATACGAATCTAATATCAAATTTGCAAATAATAAATTTTCAGAAATTTCAGTAATAGCTAACCCATACTTGTAAATGCAGAAAGTTAAGTGTTTGATTTTCTCCCTTATTTAATACTGAAGCTTTGTCAAATTTTCAGAAGGATTAGTTTTAGGTGTACTGTAAACGAATCTAGTGTCAAATTTTCAAATAATAATTTTTCAGAAATTTCAGTAATAGCTAACCCATACTTGTAAATGCAGAAAGTTATAGGTTTGATTTTCTCCCTTATTTAATACTGAAACATTGTCAAATTTTCAGGAATGTTAATTTCAGGTGTATTGTACACAAATCTAATAACAAATTTGCAAATAATAAATTTTCAGAAATTTCAGTAAGAGCTAACCCATACTTGTCCATGCAGAAAGTTAAGTGTTTGATTTTCTGCCTTATTTACTACTTGAACTTTGTCAAATTTTCAGGAGCATTAGTTTGAGGTGTACTGTAAACGAATCTAGTATCAAATTTTCAAATAATATATTTTCAGAAATTTCAGTAATAGCTAACCCATACTTGTTAATGCAGAAAGTTAAGTGTTTGATTTTTTCCCTTATTTAAAACTCGAACTTTGTCAAATTTTCAGGAGAATTAGTTTCAGGTGTACTGTACACGAATCTAATATCAAATTTGCATATAATAAATTTTCAGAAATTTCAGTAATAGCTAACCCATACTTGTAAATGCAGAAAGTTATAGATTTGATTTTCTCCCTTATTTAATACTGCAAGTTTGTCAAATTTTCAGGAGAATTAGTTTCAGGTGTATTGTACACGAATCTAATATCAAATTTGCAAATAATAAATTGAGAATGTTTTTTCTGAACTTTTTGATAAATTCTTATCGTAAAATTTTGTTCAAAATCGTTTGTTACATTTTAGGATTTTTTCAAAATTTTATTGCACTTTGTAAATGAATTTGTAATTTTAGTGCACAGATCTTTATCAAGTCTCTATTATATAGTACAGATACTAATTGAGTTTATGAGCTTTCGATCATGAGTTAGTGCAAAATTATGTGTGCGTATGCCCTTACAAGTGTTATTGCTTATGAGCATCGCGTAAATTGGAATAATTCGCATTAATTATCTCAATTTTTGGTTCATTTTTGCACATCATCCGAGCGACTTGCGCATAATTTTTGTTAATAACAAGTAATAACGGCCCCAAATTGCTCGTCGCAATCGCCTATCTGCGAGCGCATAAAACTTTACGATGCAAATTCGCTGCTCATTAATTTAATGCCACGTTTATAATAACGGAGCAGAACTTCGCCCGTTCGCCCCCCTGAATGCGTACATAAGTTTTCTCTTTTCCTCTCTTCCCTCCCACACACGGAATTTCCGTACGGGAGGCGAGAAGTTGCGGTCGGCAGTGATGTTATTCAGAGCGCGTGTTCCGGTTCTAAATACGACGGCGACATGCAGCTTATATCCCGCCTTTATGCCGTCCCCGGCGCAAGGAGCCCGGCGGCAGGGGGGCACGGGGGCGGCGTGGGGGGCCGGGGAAAATCAATATTCACGATAAATGCACACAAAACTCGGGAGGCAGCAGCAGCGAGGAGCAGGATGAATAATCGACTGGAAGACTGAAAAATTAAGGCCGCCCCCGCGACAAGACGGATGGTCGCGGGGGCGGCTAAATTAATCCTCTCCGTCGTCCAAGATTAATACTGCTCTAAAATGCAGTGGCCCCAAGGCAGGCAGATTCACGGTGTGCAACTGCTGCGGGCAAGAATCCGTACACGCGTTCGTGTGTGCCGCGGAGGAGAGGAAGGAGAGAGAATGGAGAGAATAATGGTGAGGCTGAAGCAAAGCGAGGCAATCGATATCGCAATATCGCATCGATTAGGGCGCCACGCCCCGTGCATTGCTTGAGTTACGATGTGACGGGGCGCTCGGCGTCGTCTTCGGCGAGTGCATCTGGACGACGACACGCACACAAGGAAATACTTCCAGAATCAAACACACAAAACTTCCCACATTACAAACTATACTCAAGCATTCATTTCAACCCAATCTAACTTTTGACAAAGATATTTAACATTTGACGACTATAGTTTATAGGTACTTGACATTTTCGATGTCATTTTATCGACATTCTAATATTTCAGTACTTAACAAATTTGACAGTGCCATTTAATCAATATATGACACTCAACTTATCGCTTTCCTTTATGCTACATATTAAACGATTTACTAAAGAATAGCTCTACAAAAAATGTAGACAATTTAAAAAAAAATGCTGCATTTTGGTAAATTCGTTATGCACAAAGGAAATATGTATTAAAATTTTGTACCTTTGATTTTAAGGTTGAGTTGAAATGCAAAATAAGGAGAAAATTCAATAATTTCAAATGTTCCTAACGTTTCTATAATTTATTTAAAATGTTGCATTTTATAGGAACAATATATAAAAAAATAATCATAAAGTCTCAGTTTTTATTTTGAGTTTGATTTGAAGTTTGATTGATGTTTGAGAACGGCTAAACTTAATCGAATTTATTATAAATTACAAAATTTTAAGACAACTTACAAAAGCAATGCTGAATTTTGGATACAGAAAATTTGTTTTGCACAGATAAAATAGGTATGTATTAAAACTTTACACTCTAGATGAGTAATACAGCATAATCTAATGAATACCTATTTAATAATATTACTACCTATTTAATAATATAATAATAAATATTCCACGAAGATAATTTATTGTTCTTTGAAAACTGGCATCGTCAGTTGTATCGATATTTCACATTTGACATTCATCATTTATCGCTAATTGACATTTTGCAAAATTTATTTATCGATTTCTAGCATTTGAATGTATAATTTAGTATTAATGTTGGGCCTCACTTGTTTCATACACAACCGGTCTACTGATAATAACAATATCATCAAAATATGAGTTTTACCCGTATAAAGTGCCATACCAAACAACATCCAAATCAATGTAAACGTTCTCTTTTATAAGCTGTTTTTTTTTAATTTACTTTAAAGCTGAATACTGGCTAAACCAAACGAATTTGTATATAGATAAGTTTTGTTCAATCGTCTTCTTTTGATCCCAGTAATCTGTGGTTAAGCCATATCCACATAATTTAGAGATGCCCTGTATATTATCTTCGTCAAATGTTAAATGTCTTCGTTAAATGTTAGATATATTTGCCCAATGTCAAATATTGAAAAATTAACAGTAAATTGTACATTCAAATGTTAAAAATCGATAAATAAATCTTGCAAAATGTCAATTAGCGATAAATGATGAATGTCAAATGTGAAATATCGACTAACTGACGATGTCAGTTTTCAAAAAACAATAAATTATAATCATCAAATGTGGAATATTTATTCTCAGTAATAATATAACAAGAGAGTGAGAATAAATTGAAAATAATTTGACAGATTGTCGAAAACTTGTTGCCAGGCAATAGTCACGAGAGCCCGAAGGGCTCGAGTGACTATTGCCAAATGGCAATAGTGGCAACAATGGCAACAAGATAATCTGTCAAATTATTTTCTAATTTATCGAACTCTCGAGTTATATTTGATTAGATTATTTTTTGACGTTTTTTGCTTTCTAGTATTTCTTTATCAATTTCAGTATGCGAAACGCAGCTAAAGCGACTTTTATTCATTTTGTATGACACTTGTAATATGATTGATAAATTAATAATTTGACAAATATTTTGATTGACAAGAGTGAACCTAGCTACCGAGATTATTCCCACTATAATAATCTCTAGAGAATATTCCCAGTATAATAATGACGGGATTGGTCCAGAAGTATCAATATGACAAAAATCGAAATATATCATTGGTTTTGAGAAACGTCAAAAAATAATCAATAAAATGGCCTGTTAAATGGTGAATAATTACACAATTTAATGTCAAAAAACAATAAACTGACACTGTGTAATGTCAATTAGTGAAATATGTGAATTGTACAATATGGATATACTGATACTGCCAAACGTTGCCCTGAAATGTTAAAAATTGATAAACTGACACTGAAAATGTCAAATAGCTATATATTATCTTCGCCAAATGTTAAATGTCTTTGTTAAATGTTAAATATATTTGCCAAATGTCAAATATTGACAAATTAACACTAAATTATATATTCAAATGTTAAAAATCGAAAAATTAATCTTGCAAAATGTCAATTAGCTATAAATGATGAATGTCAAATGTGAAATATCGATTAACTAACGATGCCAGTTTTCAAAAAACAATAAATTATCATCATCAAATGTGGAATATTTATTCTTAATAAAATGGCCTGTTAAATGGTGAATAATTATACAATTCAATGTCAAAAAACAATAAACTGACACTTTATAATGTCAATTAGTGAAAAATGTAAATTGTGCAATATGGATATACTGAAACTGCCAAACGTTGCCCTGAAATGTTAAAAATTGATAAACTGACACTGAAAATGTCAAATAGCTATATATTATCTTCGCCAAATGTTAAATGTCTTTGTTAAATGATAAATATATTTGCCAAATGTCAAATATTGACAAATTAACACTAAATTATACATTCAAATGTTAAAAATCGAAAAATTCATCTTGCGAAATGTCAATTAGCGATATATGATGACTGTCAAATGTGAAATATCGATAAACTAACGATTCCAATTTTGAAATCACAAAAAAATATCATTATCAAGTGTGAAATATTTATTATCGATAAACTGGCAAATGGTGAATAATTATACAACTTAATGTCAATAATCAATTTCAATAAACTGACAATATTAATTAACTGATACTGCAAAATGTTACTCTGAAATGGCTAAAGTCAACACAGTGAAAGTGTCAAGTACCTTTAGATGACAAATCTTGTTATAAATGAATAAAGTCATTTGACAAAAAATGATCACTATCAAATGTCGAAAAACTAATAGTGCCAAATGTGAACTACAAAATGTTACCTTAAAATGTCAAAAATCGATAAACTGGAACTCAAAATGTCAGATACCTATAAATTATCCCCGTCATGATATGTTAAATGTTAAGAAATTATGTCAGAAAATGACAAAACTCGATATATTGGTACTGTCAAATGTTAATTTTCGAATTACCTACTACTATCAAATATATATTATCGATAAACCAGCAAATGTGTCTACAAAATTTTACTTTAACATCTCAAAAACCGATAAACTGTCGCTGAAAATGTCAAATACCTTTAAATCATCGTCGTCAAATGTGAAATATTAGATATGTTCTCTAAATATCAAATGTTATGGATTTAACGTTAAATTATACCTTCAAATATCAAAAATCGATAACTGGATCTGCAAAATATCAGTTGGCGATAAATAATGACTGAAATCGATAAACTAATGCTGTCAATTTAAGGAAAACAATACATCATCATCATATGTGAAATATTGAATGTCGATAAAATAACATGTTATATGTTAAATATGTCAATGTCAAAAATCAATAAACTGACACTCCAAAATGTCAATTGTGTAATATTGATAAACTGATAAACTGAAATGTCTAAAATCAATACTGTCAAGTATCTTTAAATGGCAAAAAACAATGAACGAACATACCAAATGTCACTTGGCTGAAAATGTCAGATACCTATAAATTATCCTCGTCATGTCATGTTAAAAGCTAAGAAATTATCTTGCAAAATGTCAATTAGCGATAAATGATGACTGACAAATGTAAAATATCGATAAACTAACGATTCCAATTTTGAAATCACAAAAAATTATCATTATCAAGTGTGAAATATTTAATCTCAATAAAATGGCATGTTAAATGCTGAATAAATATACAATTTAATTATTAAATTTAAAACATTCATATTTTTTTAAGACAAAAGCAAATAAATTTAAAAATATCAAATCCGACGCAGGCATTCATTATTAAGTTTTTTTGTATCTTTATAGTTTTTGATATCTGTTACAGTTTCGACACAAAAAAATAAAATATGAGTGAATGCGCTACACTCAAATTTACAGGACACAACATTACACGACAGATAATGGAAACTTATCAATTTGGAAAGATAATAACTTGATTGCCTCACTTATTTAGGACACGCTCTTTCTCAAGTTCTCAAAGGAAGTATCTTTAGTCATACTGTATGCAAATCAGGCAAATTTTCAAAAATTTCTGTGACTGATATAGCGATACCTTTCAAGTGGGAAAGTTATCTGTTCGATTTTCTCACTTATTTACTTCATTACATACGTCAAATTTTCAGAGGACATATCTTCAAGCATACTGTATCCAAATCTGGCATAAAATTTTCAAAATATTTATCAGACAAATATTCAGAAATTTCAGTGACAGATATAGCCATACCTTTCAAGTGGGAAAGTTATCTGTTTGATTTTCTCACTTATTTACTTCATTACATTCGTCAAATTTTTAGAGGATATATCTTCAGGCATACTGTATCCAAATCAAGTATAAAAGTTTCAAAATATCCATTAGACAATTTTTCAGAAATATCAGTGAAATATTTAATCACAATAAAATGGCCTGTTAAATGCTGAATAAATATACAATTTAATTATTAAATTTAATACATTCATATTTTTTTAAGACAAAAAGCAAATAAATTTAAAAAAAACAAATCGGACGCAGGCATTCATTATTAAGTTTTTTTGAATCTTTATAGTTTTTGATATCTGTTACAGTTTCGACACAAAAAAATAAAACATGAGTGAATGCGCTACACTCAAATTTACAGGACACAACATTACACGACAGATAATGGAAACTTATCAATTTGGAAAGATAATAACTTGATTGCCTCACTTATTTAGGACACGCTCTTTCTCAAGTTCTCAAAGGAAGTATCTTTAGTCATACTGTATGCAAATCAGGCATAAAATTATCTATTCGATTTTCTCACTTATTTACTTCATTACATTCGTCAAATTTTCAGAGGATACGTTATCCAAATCTGGTATAAAATTTTCAAAATATCCATCAGACAAATTTTCAGGAATTTCAGTGACAGATACCGAATGTCAACTTTCCGAATTGACCGGTATCTGTTACTGAAATTCCTGAAAATTTATCTAACGGATATTTTGAAAATTGAATGCCTGATTTGCATATAGTATGCCTGAAGATACTTCCTTTGAAAACTTGACAAAGAGCGTATAGTGTAGAAGTTAGATAATCGAGTTATTAACTTTCCAAATTAGCAAGTTACGATAATCTATCACTGAAATTACTGAAAATTTATCCAACGAATATTTTGAAAATGTTATGCCATATTTGGATACAGCATGCCTGAAGATATATCCTCTGAAAATTTGACGAATGTAATGAAGTAAATAAGTGAGAAAATCGAACAGATAACTTTCCCAGTTGAAAGGTATTGCTATATCTGTCACTGAAATTTCTGAAAATTTGACTGATGGATATTTTGAAAATTTTATACCAGATTTAGATACAATATGCCTGAAAATATATCCTCTAAAAATTTGATGAATGTAATGAAGTAAATAAGTAAGAAAATCGAACAGATAACTTTCCCAGTTGAAAGGTATCTCTATATCTGTCACTGAAATTTCTGAAAATTTATCTGACGGATATTTTAAACATTTTATGTCCAATTTGGATGCAGTATGCCTGAAGATATATCCTCTAAAAATTTGACGAATGTAATGAAGTAAATAAGTAAGAAAATCGAACAGATAACTTTCCCAGTTGAATGGTATCGCTATATCTATCATTGAAATTTCTGATGGAAACTTTGAAAAATTTATGCCCGATTTGGATACAGTATGCCTGAAGATATATCCTCTAAAAATTTGACGAATGTAATGAAGTAAATAAGTGAGAAAATCGAACAGATAACTTTCCCAGTTGAAAGTGTCGCTATATCTGTCACTGAAATTTCTGAAAATTTGTCTCATGGATATTTTCAAAATTTTATGCCAGATTTGGATACAGTATGTCTGAAGATATATCCTCTGAAAATTTGACGAATGTAATGAAGTAAATAAGTGAGAAAATCGAACAGATAACCTTCCCAGTTGAAAGGTATCGCTATATCTGTCACTGAAATATCTGAAGATTTGTCTGATGGATATTTTGAAAATTTTATACCAGATTTGGATACAGTATGCCTGAAGATATATCGTCTGAAAATTTGACGAATGTAATGAAGTAAATAAGGGAGAAAATCGAAGAGATAACTTTCCCACTTGGAAGGTATCTCTGAAATTTTTTAAATTTCTGAAAATTTGTCTGATGGATATTTTGAAAATTTTATACCAGATTTGGATACAGTATGCCTGAAGATATATCCTCTGAATATTTTACGAATGTAATGAAGTAAATAAGTGAGAAAATCGAACAGATAACTTTCCCAGTTGAAGGTATCGCTATATCTCTCACTGAAATTTCTGAAAATTGGTCTGATAGATGTTTTAAAACTTTTATACCAGATTTGGATACAGTATGCTTGAAGATATATCCTCTAAAAATTTGACGAATGTAATGAAGTAAATAAGTAAGAAAATCGAACAGATAACTTTCCCAGTTAAAAGGTATCGCTATATCTCTCACTGAAATTTCTGAAAATTTGTCTGATGGATGTGTTGAAACTTTTATACCAGATTTGGATACAGTATGCCTGAACATATATCCTCTAAAAATTTGACGAATGTAATGAATTAAATAAGCAAGAAAATCGAACCTACTTTTTAAAGTAAGTATTGTAAGTTTTGATTTCCATTACAATCATGGTGGAACGGTGTTGGGGATAATGCATGTCCTCGTATACGGAATTACAAAGGCGCTTTTGGTAACTAAAAGCTTCACGCTCCGCGGAGCCAGAGTAATACAGTAATGTGTGGGTGGTGTAGGTGACACTTCGCAGCGTCAAAGCTTGAATAGTTGATGGATCACCCGCCAGAGGCCCGGGCGACAACCCTTTAGCACCCCCTACATCCTACAAGACACTTATTCCATCACGCACTAAGCTCCGGGAAAGCCTCCCCCGTTCACCCCCTCGAACCACCCCTCGAGAAACGCACACCTACACACGTCCGCGGGGGAAACGGCATTCACAATTTTTACATTTCTATGCCGGAATCGATGCGATTTGAACGCATCATGAATAAATGAGCGGGCCCGGGCCCCATCCCGTAATAGGTTTTATATGTTGGGTGTATTTTTTTTTATGTGTCCGTCAGGGCGTGTGAAATGTGAATTTTATTCTAAAAGTGGCGGCGGCGGACGTGCGCTTGGGGGATTTTCCCTAGCCCCTGACACGTCAAAAATTGTTCGCGGTTTTTAGGAGATTTGATAAGGGTCGTGACCCCGGCCCTCGCCCCCACGCGCCGCTCTAAAGTTATTTCGGATTATATTTTTATAACCGGCTCGGAAATCAATGGTGGAAGCGCCGGGCGTCGGCCCCCACCCGACTGGGCCCCCATGTGCAATCTCATAATGGCCATCCTAGAGGACGTCGGTTTAAAAACCTGGAATGCCTGAGCGCGGATCCTGCCGAAATCCTGCGTGTGCAACCTTCTGCCTGCCTCCTGCCTGCCTCCCCTGCCGTCGGCAACCTGTGTGCAGGGCGAGCACGTACGAAGTGCAGCGCCAAGAAAAGGGGGAGACGACAAGAAAATCGATAGCTGCACTCACTGATTTCGCGTGAATACGCACGGAAACCTCCATGCAGCCGTCCCCGATTAATTACAAGCGGCTTTAATTCAATCGGGAAAACTAATCAGAGCCAAAGGAGATTCAATTCACGATACAGAAGATACAGAAGTATTTAATTGCCAGAGCGCACAAAATATCCAAATCTGCAAAATGTGGGGTACAAATACGTGAAAATCAGAATTTCACAAAAATTAGACGTCGAGTACAGAAAATCAAAAGGTTAACTTTCCTAGTTGATCGGAATTTTATAAATTTTCAGGGTTGGTAAATTTTCAGGGAAAGACCCCCCTCAGGGGGTCTTTCCGTCTAATAAAGATTGTTTATACACAGGGTTGGGTAAATGTGTCGGAACACCTGATTTCTATCTAAACATTTTTATTATTATTACTACTTGTACAGAATTGTACAGAATTGTGGAGGAAAAGGAAATCGATCGACAGCACAGTTTATACATATCAATTCAACAACCTGACGAAACCCATTTTAAGGTTGATTCTAAACATTTATTATTATTATTATTATTATTACTCTTAAAACAAATTTTAATAGCTTTTTTTTTCTCTGTTCACTGGCGTACTTGTTTTCCAACAGCGAACCTACTTCTCGAAATACGACGGCATTGACAGTTTTTCTCAATGGATTACCCCGTATATTTTTACATTTTCAAATAGACACTTTTTCGACAATTACAATGATAGTAGAGTAGCTGCAAGAGTTCTGCCGCAATTTCCCATGTAAATCCTTATGGGAAAATGAGGCCGAACCGGTGTTGCTTATCTACTAATGATATAGGGTTTGTTGGGTGTGCGACTTGTGGTTTTTAAAATATTTATGTTTTAAACGACGTCATATTTCGAAAATTAGGTTGGTTTTTGAAAAAAAAAGTATGCCACTGAATAGAGAGAAAAAAACAACTAAAATTTGTTTTTACGTCATATCTCGAAAATTGGATTAGTTTTTGGAAAACAAAGTACGCCACTGAATAACGTTAAAAACACTACTAAAACTTGTTTTTGGAGTAATATTAATAATAATAGTCACGTTTAGACAGAAATCAATTGTTTTTGTTCAAAAAATTTGCACAACGTTGTATGGGTTGGGCCCATACACATAGATTACTTGGCAATGTTAATTTGATAGTTGGGCTTTGTTTTCCATCAGACTTCTCAACAATGAACAAAAGGATTTCCCAACAATCTTTCGTGATTTTTCGGGACACTATTTCATCTAATTTTTCGTTAAATGCAGATATTTCGTGACTATTTTCATTGATACATCGGAGCACAATTTTCCAAGAGATATCCCAAAATTTGCCGAAAAGTTACAATGATTAATAAGTAAGAATGAGCAATAAGAAGAAATTGAAATTAATGTACCTAAAGTCGTAGTAAAAACGAATCATAATTGGTAAACCTAAAACATAAATATGTGATACTTAAACGTTTTAGTTTTACCAATTATGATTCGTTTTTACCACCACTTTAAGTATATTCATTTCAATTACTTCTTATTGTTCATTCTTACTGGTGATAAAAAAATCGTCAGTTTTATGATTTAAAAAAAATCATTGAAAACATGTTTTTTTTGAAAATTAATTAATTATAAATGTAATGGTTATATCCAAGGTTGGTGTGACCTGGAACACCACACTTACCCTGGCAAAAACTGATCAGAAATCTATTCTGAAATTAATGTATATAAATTTGTAGTAAAAAGGAATAATAATTGGTAAAATGTCTAATCATTATATTCCCCGAGACTTTTCCGTGAAATATCTGGATAATTTTCTATGTACTTTGCCACTAAATGTTTCAGGAAGTTATCCGCGAATTTTTACTTGAGAATTGTAAACAAGATTCCCGGATATTTGTTTATGAAATTTCTCGAAAATGTACAGTGAGATTATAAAAAAATGATTTCCGTAACTCAATTTTTTCTTCAATTTTTCGAATTTACAATAATATTTCTGACAAATTTACTTACAATTTTCACTGAGTTTTTCCAGCAATTTTCCATGGGATTTCTGATTTTTTCTCTGAAATTTAATATGAGGTTTCATAACAATGTCAGTGGCATATTGGGGCAGCATTTCCCATTTCTCAATCATTTACAATAAATGAACAAAGATATTTTCCGATAATTTTGATGAATTTTTTTGTATCAACATTTTCATGGTACTTTTTAATTTGATATTTAGGATTGATTTTTATTAGATTTATTATAATTTTCCATGAGTTTCTGCTAGAGTGTTCAATGAAATTCTCGATCAATTTGTTATTGCCCCCACAACTTTACATGAGATCTATAATTTTCCACAATTTTCTGTGAATTTTGTCGACAATTTTCCATGAATCTCCCTGACAATTTTTGCTTGACTCATATTCTATAAAATAGTCAAAGAGGTTTCATGGCAATTATCAATGAAACTTATGAATATACTTACATTTCAATTGTTCATTGTTACTGGTGATAAAAAAATCGTGAGTTTTATGATTTAAAAAATCATTGAAAACATTTCCTAGCTCATTTTTGTCTTCAATGTTTCGAATTTACAATGAGATTTCTGACAAATTTACTTACAATTTTCACTGAGATTTTCCAGCAATTTTCCATGGGATTTCTGATTTTTTCTCGGAAACTTAATATGAGATTTCATAACAATGTCAGTGGCATATTGGGGCAGCATTTCCCATTTCTCAATCATTTACTATAAATGAACAAAGATATTTTCCGATAAATTTGATGAATTTCTTTGTATCAACATTTTAATGGTACTTTTTAATTAAATATTTAGGATTGATTTTTATTAGATTTATTGTAATTTTCCATGAGTTTTTGCTAGAGTTTTCAATGAAATTCTCGATCTATTTGTTATTGCCCCCACAACTTTACATGAGATCTATAATTTTCCACAATTTTCTGTGAATTTTGTCGACAATTTTCCGTGAATCTCCCTGACAATTTTTGCTTGAGATTTACTCATATTCTATCAAATTCTTAAAGGGGTTTCATGGCAATTATCAATGAAACTTCTCAACAATTTATTATAAGTTTTATCTACAATTTTCAAAAATATTCCCCGAGAATTTTTCGTTATTGTTTTTTTCTTCCTTATTAGGAGTACTTACTGGTAGTATAGAAAAAGGAACATAAGGAAGAAAGAAAACAATATAAAATAAAATAATAGCTGGTATAAATAATGGATGAAACTATAACAAAGACTTTATATTTCCTGATAATTTTCAACGAGAATGCTGGATAATTTTACATACTTGCCTACAATTTTAAATGAGATTTTTCGACAATTTTCAATGTTTTTGCTGCCATTTTTTGCATCTCATTAATCGACATTTTTCCGTGTGACTTCTGGACAATTTTCTAGTAAATTCCAGGGAAACTTTCCATGACATTTCTCAACAATTCTCAATGAGATTATCGGGACCAATTATCAGTGAGACTTCTGTTTTTGAAGTAAAAATTAACCGTTTCCGTTCACAATTTTTAATAAGATTTCTTACAGATTACACAATTTCTTACAAGTATTTGGTGAAAATAAATTTGAAATTACAATACAATCTGAAAATATTTGAAATTTAAGCTTTTTGTTTCATTTTTCGTAGTATTTTAGTGATGCTTAGGAACTTCTGCAGTGGTGTTCATTATATTTCCAAATATATTACGTACCCCATCGAATTGTGAGATATTTCATGCGATATTTTCATTATTTTTCCAAACACTATATTGAACTCAATTTGAACAAAATTTCAGTGGTTTAGTTTCTATTTTATGTTTCATATTTTCATAGTATTTTTGTGATTCTTACTAACTATATCAATTTGAATCAAATTTCAGTGGTTTAGTTTATATTTTATGTTTCATTTTTTCATAGTATTTTTGTGATTTTTACTAACTTCTGCAGTGATTTCCAAATATATTACGTATCCCATAGAATTGTGAGAAATTTCATGCGAAATTTTCATTATTTTTCCAACAATACTAGATATCAATTTGAACAAAATATCAGTGGTTTTAGTACAGTTTCTATAGCTTTTTCGTACAGTTCTTATCGAAATGTCAGGAATTTAGGAGGATTTAGTAGAATTTTGAAAACATTTTTTCACACCAAATTGTCAGGAATTTGCGAGGTTTAAATTAATAATAAATAAATTAAATTGTCATCGGCTGCCATCGTTTGCTTTCGAGTAATGATTAAACTATTGATTTTTAAATGTTTTAAGGTGCATGTAATAATAATAATAATTATGTTTGTAGTAAGTATGATCGCTCTTAGGAATACTAGATAGATAATTTATAAGTATGTTTGTAGTAAGTATGATCCCTGTGGAACATTAGATAGATAATTAATAAGCATGTTTGTAGTAAGTATGATAACTCTTAGAGATATTAGATAAATAATTACATTAGGGATATTACGTGGTTTGATTTTCCAAGTCAAATGAATGCGCCGTCAATTAATTTCGTCAATCGCAAACGTCAATAGACAAATTTATCAATACGTTTGCCATCGCGAATGTAACTTCCCTGCGATGTTATTTTTCCTGATTGCCCATTGATATTTTAAATCGACCCCAGCGCGGGCATCCACCGTGAGGGCGAGCCGAGCACAATGAAGTGTAAACACCCCGAAGTTATTCGATTTTATACTAAAAACGTTTTTTTATTCAGCCTCCCCCAGGCCACCGGGCGAATATGATTTCTAAATTTAATGCGGTGGAGGTTGGAGAAGCTCGGGGGGCAGGCAAGTTCACAAATCGACAACAAAGGGCCGCTTTCTGCGGGGATCCATCACCCCATGCCGACCGCCGCCCACGCACTAATGCGCGAATCTGACTGTGTCGTTTATTAAATGCCCATAAATGATTATAAACTGGCAGTTCGAATACATCCTAATTGACATTGATATTGACACAAGTGTTTTGTGAATCGTTAATAGTATATAACGCCATTAGGCCGATATGTAGCAAATAACAGGCGCGGGTTGAAGTTTGTAAACCGAGGCGAAGCGAAGCGGAGCGGAGCGCAGCCGAGGTCTATATTCAACCAAGCCTGTTATTTGCATATCGGCCGTATCTTGTTCGATACTTTTTGTAATATCTAAATTACAAAAACTGGTCAATTTATCAATATTAAATTTCAAAATTAATAAACTAGTTATCCAGGCGCAATTTGATACAATAGCAACAACAACGGTTCAAATACAAACAAACAAATCAAAGTGAAATTAGAAAAATTATGTCAGATGTGCAAAGTTCTTCGTTTTGTGGTATCCCCGAAGATGTACTAAATGAAGCAAATGCTGCCACAATCGATTTACTTCCCCAAAAAAGCAGCAGCAGGTATGAGAAAGAATATGAAGACTTTATTGCTCATAAATTTGCGTTGTCATTTAAATAACGTACACGGCCGTTATTTTAACGGCTAAGGCCTTTACGCCTGTCATATCGATCAAGCAGACAGTACTGATAAATGTCAATAACACAGAGGTATTACAAAATAGTTATTTACTATGAAAGCGGTTAAAACATCCGATAAGCGGACAGTATAACAGTTACTTAACACACCGACAGTTACGAATTTTTATTCAGCGTCTAATACAAGTTGGTATTGTATAATACATAAAAATGTCAATTGTGTATTATTGATAAACTCATACTGTAAAATGTTACCTTGAAATGTCAAAAACCATTACAGTGAAAATGACAACTACCTTTAAATGGCAAAAAACAGACATTGTAAATCACTTGGCATAAAATGATCACTGTCAAAAGCTTACTATCGAAAAACTAATACTGCCAAATGTCTACTAGAAAATATTACCGTAGAATGTCAAACATTCATAAACTGGAACTGCAAATATCAGATAACCATAAATTATCCTCATCATGGGGTCCTCGTTGACCGGTAATTGTCACTGAAATTACTGAAAATTTATATAACGGATATTTGAAAAAATTTATACCAGATTTGAATACAGTATGCCTGAACATATTTCCTCTAAAATTTTGACAGAGAACGTGTACTAACTAAGTGAGATAATCGAGTTATTGACTTTAAAAATTGGCATGTTTCGGTTGTCTGCCACTGAAATTCCTGAAAATGTATCCATCAAATATTTTTAAAATGTTATGCCACATGTGCATACAGAATGCCTGAAGATACTTCTTCTGAATATTTGACAGAGAGTGTGTCCTAAATAAGTGAGATAATCGAGCTATTATCTTTCCAAATTTCCAAATTTCTGTTATCTGTCACTGAAATTCCTGAAAATTTATGTAACGCATATTTTTCGAGGCATACTGTATGCAAATCTGGCATAAAATTTTCAAAATATCCGTTAGACAAATTTTCAGGAATTTCAGTGACAGAAAACCGAAACTTGCCAATTTGGAATGTTAATAACTCGATTATCTCAATTATTTAGCAGACCCTCTTTGTCACATTTTTAGAGGAAGTATCTTTAGGCATACTGTATTCAAATCTGGCATAAAATTTTCAAAATATCCGTTAGATAAATTTGCAGTAATTTCAGTGACAGATTACCGATACTTGCCAATTTGGAAAGTTAATAACTTGATTATCTCACTTATTTAGGACACGCTCTTGGTCAAATTTTCAGAGGAAGTATCTTCAGGCATACTGTATGCAAATCCGGCATAAAAATTTCCAAATATCCGTGCATAAATTTTCAGAAATTTCAGTGACTGCTAACCAATAATTGCCAATTTGGAAAGTTGATAACTCAATTTTCTCACTTATTTAAAACATACTCATCGTCAACTTTTTAGATGAATTATGTTCAGGCATACTGTTTGCAAATCATGCATAAAATTTTCAAAATATCCGTTGGATAAACTTTCAGGAATTTCTGTAACAGATAACCCATACTTGCCAATTTGGAAAGTTAATTATTCGATTTTCTCACTTATTCAAGACATACTCTCTGTAAAATTTTCAGAGGAAGTATGTTCAGGCATACTGTATGCAAATCTGCAATAAAATTTTCAATATATTACTTGGATAAATTTTCAGGAAATTCAGTGACAAATGACAGAAATTTGGAAATTTCGAAAGTTAATAACTGGATTATCTCACTTATTTAAGACATACTCTCTGTCAAATTTTTAGAGGAAGTATCTTCAGGCATACTGTATGCAAATCTGGAATAAAATTTTCCAAATATCCGTTGCATAATTTTTCAGGAATTTCAGTGACTTATAACAGAAATTTGGAAATTTGGAAAGTTAATAACTCGATTGTCTCACTTATTTCGGACAGGCTCTTTGTCAAATTTTCAGAGGAAGTATGTTCAGGCATATTGTATGCAAATCTCACATGAAATTTTAAAATATTAGATGGTTACATTTTCAGGAATTTCAGTGGCAGATAACCGAAACTTGCCAATGTTTAAAGTTAATAACTCAATTATCGCACTTAGTTAGTAAAAGATCTCTGCCAAATTTTCAGAAAAATTATCTTCAGCATACCGTATTCAAATCTGGTATAAAATTTTCAAAATATCCGGTAGATAAATTTTCAGAAATTTGAGTGACAGATAACCGATAGTTGATTAATTTGGAGAGTTAATAGCTCGATTTTCTCACATATGTCATTACACATATCATTACACATGTCATTACACATGTCATTACACAATTCATGTAATCATGAATTCCACTCGAGAATTAAACAGAAGTCATTATATTTATTCAAAAAAAACTCAAATATTGGCTCCAAATACGGTGTCTTTCCAATATACTTTTTTCTCCTCTTGCGTCTGCTTTTTACTTCTGTTAATGAAAGATTCCGCATATGGTATGTTATTACATGTATATTATATTCTTTATTTTTAATTTTGCATTTTGTATTTGTATTCGTATTTTATATTTTTTGTATTTTATATTATCATGACACATCACATCCATCACTGAAATTGAAATCTGTGACACTATGTGTCACTGAAATTCCTGAAAATTTGTACAAATTTTGCCTTCACATTTGTGAAGGTGATAGTTATAATTTATTTGTGGCAGCTATTTTTTTTTTGAAAATTCAAATAAAACTGTCTAGGTATATTTTACCTTAGTACAGTGTCTTTGTGAGAAATGAATTAAACATAAATATACTTTATTAACGATTTCTCGAAAGCAATCTCTAACCTAAACGATAATGAAAAACTATTCTTAGTAGCTATTCCAAAATAGTTCCAAAATTGATCAACATTATATTAATTTTGATCAGGGTTGGTGCGAATTAAATGAATTGATTTAAATCATGAATTAAATCAACTGTTTTTTTTAATAAATCGTTGATTTAAATCAAATATTGTTTTTTTTTAAATTAATCATTGTTTTAAAATAGAACATTTTTGTGTGCTGTTGTGCATTCCAATGTTTTTTAAATTATTATTAAGCAAAACACTTAATCGTATTTTACTATAATTATTACAATCTGATCAAAGATGGATCAATAAGTAATGTTATGCCAACTTAAATTACTAAATTAAATGTAGGTTTCAACCTTCATTCCAATAGGTGCACAATTACAAATATAATGTAACTATAGAATTAGCATGCTTTAAGGTAAATAATTGTGAGTAAGTAAAATATGTTTCTTTTCTTCCATTTTAGGTTTTATTATAACAAATTATACCATATAATTACTTTTTGGAGTTATAAACTTTCCAAATTTGCAACTATCTGCTATCTGTCACTGAAATTCCTGAGAATTTGTACAAATTTTGGCTTCACATGTGTGTAGATGGTTATAATTTATTTGTAGCAGCTATTTTTTTTTTAATTTCGAATAAACCTTTATAGGTATATTTTACTTTTGACACTTTTTCTTTGTGTGAAACGAAATAAACAAAAATATACTTTATTAACGATTTCTCGAAAGCAATCTGTTTTTCTTTGTGTGAAATGAATTAAACAAAAATATATTTTATTAACGATTTATCGAAAGCAATCTCTAACCTAAACGATAATGAAAAAGTGATCTTAGTAGCTATTCCAAAATAGTAATATTGATCAACATTATATTAATTTTGATCAAAGTTGGTGTGATTTAAATGAATTGATTTAAATCATTCATTAAATCAACTGATTTTTTTAAAATAAATCATTCATTTAAAACAAAATAGTTTTTTTTTAAATTAATCATTGTTTTAAAATTAATCATTATTTTTGCACTGTTTGTGCATTCCAATAGTTTTTTTTATTATGCAAAACACTTAATCGTATTTTACTATAATTATTACAATCTAATCAAAGATGGATCAATGAGTAATGTTATGACAACTTAAATTAAGGTTTCACTAAATGAAGGTTTCAACCTTCATTCCAATAGATGAACCATTATACATATAATGTAACTATAAAGTTAGCATGCTTTAAAGTAGATAATTGTAAGTAAGTAAAACATTATTCTTTTCTTCCATTTTTTGGTTCATTACATGGTACGGATACACAGAAATTTGTTTTAATCATCAATTCTTGTTCAAATTTAAGGATTTATAAAAATAAAATTATATAATTTAAATCGTAATGTAAACCAATTGATATAGACGACATCACATCTACCCTGGCAAAAACTGATCAGAAATATAAAAAAATCAAAAATCAAATAATTCATGATTTAATTGTTTTTGTTTTTTTTTTAATAATTGATTTTTGATTTATTTAAATCATGTTTTATTCCAACAATGGGAATAAAACCCATTGATTATGATGGTTGCTTTTTGTTTTGATGTGTTTTGTATTTGTTTGGGTAATTATGTACTTGACATATTTTTGTCTCGATTGTTGACGTAAAATATTTTGGTGCTGATGATTTATTCCAACCCTGATGTTCATGGTTTCTTTTTGTTTTGATGTGTTTTGTATTCGTTTGGGTAATTATGTACTTGAATTATTTTTGTCTCGATTGTTGATATTTTGGTGCTGATGATTTTTTCCAACCCTGATTTTGATGGTTGCTTTTTGTTTTGATATGTTTTGTATTCCTTTGAGTAATTATGCACTTCAATTTGTTTTGGCTCGATTGTTGACATAAAATATTTTGGTACTGAGATTTTTTCCAACCCTAATTTTGATGGTTGCTTTTTGTTTTGCTGTGTTTTGTATTCGTTTGGGTAATTATGTACTTGAAATATTTTTGGCTCGATTGTTGATATTTTGGTGCTGATGATTTATTCCAACCCTGATTTAGATATAGATCACATCTACCCTGGCAAAATCTGTTCAGAAATATTAAAAAAATCAAAAATCAAATAAATCATGATTTAATTGTTTTTGTTTTTTTGTTTAATAATTGATTTTTATTTTTTTTAAATCATGATTTATTCCAACCCTCATTTTTATGTTTGCTTTTTGTTTTGATGTGTTTTGTATTCGTTTGAGTAATTATGCACTTCAATTTGTTTTGGCTCGATTGTTGACATAAAATATTTTGGTACTGATGATTTTTTCCAACCCTAATTTTGATGGTTGCTTTTTGTTTTGATGTGTTTTGTATTCGTTTGAGTAATTATGAACCTGAATTATTTTTGTCTCGATTGTTGATATTTTGGTGCTGATGATTAATTCCAACCCTGATTTTCATGTTTGCTTTTTGTTTTGATGTGTTTTGTATTTGTTTAGGTAATTAAGTACTTGAATTATTTTTGTTTTGATTGTTGATATTTTGGTACTGATGATTTATTCTAACCCTGATTTTGATGGTTGCTTTTTGTTTTGATGTGTTTTATATTCGTTTTGGTAATTATGTACTTAAAATATTTTTGGCTCGATTCTTGAAATAAAATATTTTGGTGCTGATGATTTATTCCAACCCTGATTATGATGGCTGCTTTTTGTTTTGATGTGTTTTGTATTTGTTTGGGTAATTATGTACTTGAATTATTTTTGTCTCGATTGTTGACATAAAATATTTTGGTGCTGATGATTTATTCCAACCCTGATTATGATGGTTGCTTTTTGTTTTGATGTGTATTGTATTCGTTTGGGTAATTATGTACTTGAATTATTTTTGTCTCGATTGTTGATATTTTGGTCGAATAATTGTCGATATAATTAATTTGGTCTTGGGTTGAATATTCCAACCCTAATTTTGATGGTTGCTTTTTGTATTGTTGTGTTTTGTATTTGTTTGGGTAATTATGTACTTGAATTGTTTTTGTCTCGATATTTTGGTGCTGATGATTTATTCCAACCCTGATTTTGATGGTTGCTTTTTGTTTTACTGTGTTTTGTATTTGTTTGGGTAATTATGTACTTGAATTATTGTTGTCTCGATTGTTGATATTTTGGTGCTGATGATTTATTCCAACCCTGATTTTGATGGTTGCTTTTTGTTTTACTGTGTTTTGTATTCGTTTGGGTAATTATGTACTTGAATTATTGTTGTCTCGATTGTTGATATTTTGGTGCTGATGATTTATTCCAACCCTGATTTTGATGGTTGTATTCGTTTGGGTAATTATGTACTTGAAATATTTTTGGCTCGATTGTTGAAGTAAAGTATTTCGGTGCCAGAGGTAATAATTTGGGGCTACTGTATGCGGGGCCGTAATATAAATAATCGGCTGCAATAAATAGCCACCCCCAGGGCGGGCGGTCCCGAACAGAAAAATATATAAATTGAATAATTTCAGCGTGCCCAATATATAAAAGGGCGAGCTGAAATATCCCCGGTCCTATTTTTACATTAAACACTAATAAAAGTAAGTTATTCGCGTCGTATGTTAGCGTAAAGCAGAGGAGAGCAGTTTCCCAGTATATGCATTGGTAAATTATGATTCGGCCGGGTCCATACATATTCAGATGGGAAGGATATACGAGGCATTAAAGTCCCGTGTTGAATACTGTATGAGGGTGGCCGGGGGTGTGGGGGGCTCTCATCGTCGCCCCGGCCCCGAATATTCCATATTATCAAAATATTGATGGGGGCGGCGATGGGGCCGTTAAGAGCGCGTCGGGGCGCGCAGGCGGCGCCGATAGAATATTGAGATGTTTCGGGGGGCCCCTGCTTGATATTCCGGCGGTCGGTGAAGACATTTTAATGCGAGGGTCGGCCGCCCTGCGGGCACACTAGAGATGACGCACTTCCGATATCTCTCTGTTTTATGTGACATGATTATTATACCGAGCGCAGGTGGTCCGGACCCGCCGGGATATATGGGAATCCACATAGATATATGACCATGGGAAGACATTGGTATTAGGGATCGGGCGGACGTTACTAAACAGGGACATAAATTTGGGGCGCCGAAAAAAAAAACAAAGTTATCATATAAATAATGTAATGAAAATATACTTTCACATATGTGACATGATAAAAGCTTTTAAAAGGGCCTGAAAATCGGAACTTTCCGCGCACGCTAAATTTAACTCTTTGTCGTGTGGACGCTCTCGCCTATTCTATGGAACCTGATATTCGCCAGTAATGGGCAAATATTGCATAAGAAAAACGGCGGCCGCAGGGAAATTCTATCTGCGAGTGCGGAAGCGGAAATGAGCCATCGTTACGGCCGCCGAGCGGCGTCAAAGTAAAGGAAAAGTCCTGGGCCGGACTGAAGGGCCATTACCGAAAAGGGGGTGGCCATTAAATTACCGACGACCCGCCGCCGCCCCCCGGACACCGCCCACTCGATACTTTTAAAATTTAACGACGCAGCGAAAATAATCCGGACGCGCATTATTACCGGCCGCAAATATTTGCCGCCCAAACACATCCCCTATTGATCCGCAAACAGCGCATATTGGATTAGAACATTTAAAATAACATTTTCCCGCCCCGTCCTCTTTTTATCGGCCGGGGCAGCTCCCGGGGGAGCGGACCCGGAGGATCCCGCAGGATAAAAAAGTGCTGCATGCAAAAGCAAACACAGGGGACCGGGGGCGGCATAAAAAACATCGTCGTAGGCGGGCAGGGTAATCCCGCCAGGGCCGTAATGTACCTTGTTCAGGGTCTCCAACAAATGGACACACTTTCCAAATTTCCACGGAAAACCTGAGCCTCCAACAAAGCAGACCTACAATGCGCCAAGACTTACCCCACGAAATTGCCAGCAACATAGAATTAACTGAAGACTTAATCATTTGCAAACAAACAATCAACACACATAAAAGAGATATATTTAGATAAGTAATGAAATAACAAAACCAATTGAAATCTGCACACTACTAACCATCGTCCGCCGGATGCACTACAACATAAGAGCGGCCTAGGTGTGTACAGTGTACCTGAGGATAAATCCTCTGAAAATTGGCCACTAATATGTCTCAAATAAGTGAGAAAATCGACCGATTAACTTTCACCAGTACAGTTATTAGCCACTGAAATTTCTGAAAATTTATCTAATGAATTATTTCAAAATTTTATGCCAGATCTGTATACAGTACGCCTTAAGATGAATCCTCTGAAAATTTGACCACTAGTATGTCTCAAATAAGTGAGAAAATCTAGCTATTAATTTTCCGAATTGACCAGTATAAGTAATCAGTCACTGAAATTTCTGAAAGTATATCTAATGGATATTTTGAAAATTTGATGCCAGATTTGTATACAGTACGCCTGAAGATAAATCCTCTGAAAATTTGATCACTAGTTTATCTCAAATAAGTGAGAAAATCGAGCAATTAACTTTAACCAGTATAAGTTATCAGCCACTGAAATTTCTAAAAATTTATCTAATGAATATTTTGAAAATTTTATTCCTGATTTGTATACAGTACACCTGAAGATAAATTCTCTGAAAATTTGATTACTAGTATGTCTCAAATAAGTGAGAAAATCGAGCTATTAACATTCCGAGTTGACCAGTATAACTTGTCAGACACTGAAATTCCTGAAAATTTATCATATGGATATTTTGAAAATTTTATGCCAGATCTGTGTATAGTATGCCTGAAGATAAAACCTCTGAAAATTTGACCATAATTATGTCTCAAATAAGTGAGAAAATCGAAGTATTAACTTTAGAGTTGACTAGTATACGTTATCAGTCACTAAAATTTCTGAAAATTTATCTGTCGGAAATTTTCAAATTTATTTACCAGATCTCTATATAGTACGTCTGAAGGTAAATCCTCTGAAATTTTGACCACCAGTATGTCTCAAATAAGTAAGAAATTCGAGATATTAACTTTCCGAATTGAACTGTATAGGTTATCTCTCACTGAAATTTCTGAATATTTATCTATTAGATATTTCGAATATTTTATGTCAGATCTGTATACAGTACGCCTGAAGATACTTCCTCCGAAAGTTTCAAATAAGTGAGAAAATTTGGGCTATTAACTTCCGAGTTGGATAAGTTATCTCACTGAAATTCCTGAAAATTTATTTCACGGATATTTTGAAAATTTTATGCCGGATTTGCATACAGTATGCCTGAAGATACTTCCTCCGAAAATTTGACAAAAAGAGTATCCTACATAAATTAGATAATTGAGTAATTAACTTTCCAAATTGGCAAGTTTCGGTTATCTGTCACTGAAAATCCTGAAGATTTATCCAACGGATATTTTGAAAATTTTATGCCGGATTTGCATACAGTATGCCTGAATATACTTCCTGTGAAAATTTGACAGAGAGCATGTCTTAAATGAGTGAGAAAATCAAGTTATTGACTTTCCAAATTGGTAAAATGTTAACTGAAATTCTTAAATATTTATTCAACAGATATTTTGTAATTTTTACCACAGATTTGCATAAACTATGCCTAATGGTAATTCCTCTGAGAATATGATGACGAGTATGCCTAAAATAGGTAAGAAAATCGAATAATCAACTTTCCAAATTAACAAGATTCAGTTATCAATCACTGAAACTTGTGAATAATTTCCCAATGGATATTTTGAAAATTTTAAGCCAGATTTCCATTCACTGTGCCTCAAGATACTTCCTATGAAATTTTGACCATGAGCATGTCTTCAATAAGTGAGAAAAACGAGTTATTAACTTTCCAAATTGGTTTCAGTTTCAGGTTTTAGGGTTAAAGTTTCAGTTATCAGTCACTAAAATTCCTGAAAATATATCCAACGGATATTTTAAAAAAGTTATGCCGGATTTGCATACAGTATGCCTGAACATACTTCCTGTGAAAATTTGACAGAGAGCATGTCCTGAATAAGTGAGAAAATCAAGTCATTGACTTTCCAAATTGGCAAGTATCGATTATCTTCACTGAAATTCTTGAAAATTTGTCTAACAGATATTTTGTAAATTTTATCACAGATTTGCAAAAACTATGCCTAATGGTAATTCCTCTGAAAATTTTACGAAGAGTATGTCTAAAATAGCGGAGTAAATCGAATAATCAACTTTCCAAATTAACAAGTTTCTGTTATCAATCACTGAAATTTGTGAATAATTTCCCAATGGATATTTTGAAAATTTTAAGCCAGATTTCCATTTAGTGTGCCGCAAGATAATTCATATGAAATTTTGACGACGAGCATGTCTTCAATAAGTGAGAAAAACGAGTTAATAACTTTCCAAATTGGTAAGTTTCAGTTATCAGTCACTGAAATTCCTAAAAATTTATCCAAATGATATTTTAAAACTTTTTTGCAAAATTTGCATACAGTATGCCTTAAGATAAATCATCTGAAAATTTGACCACTAGTATGGCTTAAATAAGTGAGAAAATCGAGCTATTAACTGTCAGAGTTGACCAGTATAAGTTATCAGTCACTGAAATTTCTGAAAATTTATCTAATGAATATTTGAAAATTTTATGCCTGATCTGTATATAGAACGCCTGAAGATAAATTCTCTGAAAATTTGACCAAAAGTATGTGTCAAATAAGTGAGAAAATCGAGCTGTTAACTTTCCGAGTTGACCTGTAAAAGTTATTAGTCACTGAAATTTCTGAAAGTTTATCTAATAAATATTGCCAGATTATAAATAAGAAGATTATTATAAATATTATAAATGAAGATAAAACCTCTAAAAATTTTACCATAATTATGTCTCAAATAAATAAGAAATTCGAGATATTAACTATCGGAGTTGAACAGTATAAGTTATCTGTCACTGAAATTTTTGAAAACTTATGTAATGGATATTTTGAAAATTTTATGCCAGATTTGTATAGAGTACGCTTGAAGATAAATCCTTTGAAAATTTCACCACTAGTATATCTCAAATAAGTGAGAAAATCGAGCAATTAACTTTCCGAGTTGACCAGTATAAGTTATCAGTCACTGAAATTTCTGAAAATTTATTTAACGGATATTTTGAAACATTTATACCAGAATGTATACAGTATGCTTAAAGATAAATCCTCTGAAAATTTGGTCACTGGTATGTCTCAAATAAATGAGAAAATCGAGCTATTAACTTTCACCAGTATAAGTGATCAGCCACTGACATTTCTGAAAATTTATCTAATGAATAATTTGAAAATTTTATGCCAGATCTGTGTACAGTATGCCTGAAGATAAATCCTCTGAAAATTTGACCACTAATATATCTCAAATAAGTAAGAAATTCGAGATATTAACTTTCCGAGTTTACCAGTATAAGTTATCACACTGAAATTTCTGAAAATTTATCTAATGGGTATTTTGAAAAGTTTATGCCAGATCTGTATACCGTAGGCCTGAAGATAAATCCTCTGAAAATATGACCGCTAATATATCTCAAATAAGTAAGAAATTCGAGATATTAACTTTCCGAGTTTACCAGTATAAGTTGTCACACTGAAATTTCTGAAAATTTACCTAATGGATATTTTGAAAATTTGAGAGCATGTCTTAAGTAAGTGAGAAAATCAAGTTATTGACTTTCCAAATTGGCAAGTATCGGCTATTTCCACTGAAATTCTTGAAAATTTATCTAACAGATATTTGGAAATTTTGTGACAGATTTGCATAAACTATGCCTAATGGTAATTCCTCTGAAAATTTTATGAAGAGAGAAAATCGAATAATCAACTTTCCAAATTAACAAGTTTCTGTTATCAATCACTGAAATTTGTGAATAATTTCCCAATGGATATTTTGAAAATTTTAAGCCAGATTTCCATTTAGTGTGCCGCAAGATAATTCATATGAAATTTTGACGACGAGCATGGATTCAATAAGTGAGAAAAACGAGTTATTAACTTTCCAAATTAGCAAGTTTCGGTTATCTGAAAATTTATCTAATGGATATTTTGAAAATTTTATGCCAGATTTGCATACAGTATGCCTGAATATAATTCCTATGAAAATTTGACGACGAGCATGTGTTAAAAAAGTGAGAAAATCGAATGTTTAACTTTCCGAGTTGATCTGATTTTTAATATTGAGGGTTGATTTACTAAGTTTAAGGGTTTTTCTTTATAATTTGGGGGTGATACCAGATACCGGGCGTTGGGCGTCCGTCTAATGAGTATTTTTCAATTTGTCGGATTGCTTGGAATCAGACACGTCATTGTGTGATCGTGTGCGCTCTCATGTGTCCGTGTGTGAGGGTGTGTGTGTGCGGGGGTGTATGGTGGTCGAGTGCGAGGTCGAGATTAGACTAGCCAGTGGGAGCGGAACAGGGGGGGCGACCCCTGCCCCCAGCACACAGTCTGTGATGGGGCCGAAATCCAATCTTGATTTACTATTGCATTCCTACAATGACAGTCCGTCCGTTGTTTGCCACTCTTTGTTTAAGATTGGAATAAAATCCGGATCTCATCTATTCCGGCTTTTATGTGCGAAAAAGTCGCTCTCGCCGAGACACGGCCGTGCCACATCGAAATTCTGATCTCCGGGAACACGTATTAAATTATCCATAATCTCGCGCCGTATTAGATTTCGGCGGCCGATAACGTCCCATAATCACCACCAAAAGAGACGAGAGACGAGAGATGATAGATGATAATCACCAGAACTGGCGAGCGTGTTTGAACAACAAATTCGTGTACGTGTGAGCGTGTGTGCGTGCATGCAGGAGCCATTAGAAACAAATTAAACGGGCCACGAAAATTTCGACGTCCCATCAACAATTAAAAGCGAATTAGCATGATAATGGGCGCATCCTCGTCAGTGTTTAATTTGATTGCGTAACTGTAAAGCCGCGGCCGCATTTAAATAATTAGCCGTGTCGCTGATTATTTATGCCGTGTGTTATGCGCGCCGTAATATATTATTAACCCATTAATACTTATCACGCCGCACATCCCATGGAATTGCCCCGTTCGCTGGCATCTGGCAGCGTACGCTTAATTTGTGAATATAAAAAAAAACGGGCGCAATAATCACCCGAATTTAATTACGGCTCCTCTGCATGAATTTAATTAAGCCGCAGCGGGCAGCGCTATTAATCACCTTAATTTTCAAAGATTGCCACTCAATCTTTACCCAACCGCTCCTAATAACAGTACGCCGCAATTACTGAATAAACAAGAAATCATCATTTACCTTAAAAAATCAATCAAAACTTTAAGCAACGTAATAGCATTATTATCTACAAAGTCAACCGAATGATAGAAGTTTGCCATTCCAAGTCAACTGGACCAGTGGTCCCCCAGTGGCGGATGTGGGGGGGGGGGGGGGGGGCATGAGGGTCTGAAAATTTTTGGAAAAATATCAAGGGCACAAGTCACAATAAAAAATAAATATACAAATAAGTAAATAAATGACGAACGAAAAAAGGCAAATACAAGAAGTGAAGCACCTAACTACCTCCTTCAACTTCAAAGATTGGAAACGACTTTTTTGTCAATTTTATGCTGCGATATGTTATCTCGATTTAACGTATAAAGTAGTAAGCTACAATAGTCTGAGATCGATCTATCAACCGTATCAGTATACCATGTATAAGAAAAAAAAATATTTATGAAAATTGAGCACTAATGAAGGCAAAAGTAACTTAGTATGAAGATGAAACGAACAGAAAAAAAATTGAAAAATCCAGTCAGATGAAACCAGAGCAGGAGATGTAGAATTGATTGGTAGAGAAAATTTCGGGATCTAAGATTACTAATATTCTTTAAAAGTTCAACGTCCAACAAGCACTTTGATATTGTGTGCAAAGCTTCAGTAGGTACCCTTAGAATATTTTACTTTTTTCGGAAAATTTCACTTTAAATTCTATGAACATTTTATCTAGTATTTAGTTGTAAATATTACTTCGAAAATAAACTTTGTCAATTGAATAAGTATCATCATCTTACAAGAATGATTGTAATGGTTTTAGACCATTACAATGAAGTATGAAGTATTGAAGTATGAAGTGTCTTTCTTGACACTTCATTTCTTTCATTTATGTGCAGTTCGAACTAAAATTTATTTCTCTGATATTTCTCATATTAAGATTCATTATTCATTATAATATGAAATTTTTTTTTTAAACAATAGAAAAATTTTCACATCAATCACACCTTCCTTAGAAATTGCCAAATAAAAATATAAATATATAATCCTGACATCATTGAACTGGCTGTAGGCTCGTACCTTATGCCAGGGTTGGAAGCTCGCAGCCAAGCCCTATGGCTTGGAGGCGGGACTCCAAGACCCTACAAAAAAAAAAAAGATTCATTAATTCTATAATTAAAGTAATAAGATTAAGGACGTACAATTATTACTTAAACTATAAAATTTATTTATATTTATATAATTTATCAAGTGCTGTTCATTTTCCCCTAGAGTTTCAAAGGTTACAATTAAATTTTTAGTACCAAGAGAAGCTTTAGATGAATCAAACTTTTCACTCCGAAGCAATTGATGAACTCTGGAGACTTCAAGAATTGGTTCAAATAGAAGAACAAACACAAAATTTTACACTTTTTAATGAGTCTAGCCATTTTGCTATTGCATCAGATATTCTTCAAAATATTCTAAAATTGTCGAATACGTTAATTTAACTGCCTTAGGCTAAGTTGTACGATCGTGGATCATCTTTGACCATGGTTCAATTGCCAAGGATACCCTTGTATTAACAATTGTATCCTAGGTAACTGAACCATGGTCAAGGATGATTCACGATTGTACAACTGGGCCTTAATGGCATAAATATGATTTACCATTATTCTTAATTTATCTTCTGTTCTACTATCATCGGCCATAACAGCAAAACAATATGCATCAATAGTTTCTTTTACAGTTTTCGCGATTTGTGCTTTCGACCTTTCATTATGGCCTCTAAACAAAGCAAATTTAGTGTTTGCTGTGTAATTATTACGCTATTATTAGCTATTAAATTTAGCTATTAATTTAGCTAAAAATTTAGCTAACTTTAGCTAAATTGAGCTATTAAAAAGAGACCATTTTTGCATAGCAACTCTACGATACTCAAAATCTCGAGGTACTTGATATTCTCTGAAGCTTTCTTCGAATTTTTAAAGCCGAATGAGATAGAAATTGGTTGTCTACATGTTTTCTTTAAATAGCCTGTACGGGAAGCAAAATGCTGAATTTTGCTAGACGCTGTATTCTACCCAAAAATAGCTCCGAAACCATTTATGTACTTTGAAAGCTTCTTTTGTTTTATACATTCTGCTATATACAGATAATAATAATAAATGTTTAGGTAAATTAAAAATTTACCACCTCTTTGCTGGTTCAATTGTCAGTAACAATAGGATATTGTCACTTTTTACAAATGTGAACAAAAATTAATTTGTAGAGTTAGCAAAAGAATAAAAGAACACAATACAAAAATGTTTGGGAATTTCATTATATTGTTGAAAATTCATACGAATTCAAACGAAAAATAAAATCTGAAATGCAAACTTACTAAAATATATTGATATTTTTTAATACTTTGTATTTTATGAAAATTACAGAACTTTTTACAAATGTAATTAAAAATTAATCTGTAAAAGAAACAAATGAATAAACATAAAATAATACGTACAAAAAAGTTTGAAAATTTGACTGGATACAGATAATAATAATAAATGTTTAGGTAAATTAAAAATTTACCACCTCTTTGCTGGTTCAATTGTCAGTAACAATAGGATATTGTCACTTTTTACAAATGTAAACAAAAATTAATTTGTAGAGTTAGCAAAAGAATAAAAGAACACAATACAAAAATGTTTGGGAATTTCATAAAATTGTTGAAAATTCATACGAATTCAAACGAAAAATAAATCTGAAATGTAAACTTACTAGACTATATTGATATTTTTTAATACTTTGTATTTTATGAAAATTGGCAAAAATGCAGAACTTTTTACAACTGTAAATAAAAATTAAATTGTAAAACAAACAAATGAATAAACATAAAATAATACGTACAAAAAAGTTTGGAAATTTGACAAAATTGCAGCTAAAATCAATATCTGAAATCTAAGTTCTATCTAGAAAATATAGATTTTTAAAATGCTTTAAGATTGTAGACAAAAATCTCAAATCTCCCCTGAGAGACAAAACAGATACAAAATATGCAATAAAAAGTATGTAATAGATATTTTGAATATATATATATATATATATATATATATATATATATATATATTACTGCTTGGTATTTTATGAAAATTAGATAAAATTTTAGAACTTTTTACAAATGTAAACGAAAATTAATCTGTAAAATTTACAAAAGAATACACTGTCTTTGAACAGTTATGAAAAGTGTATCATTTCCTGACTAGTTATACATCGATTTCAGAAATACAACAATGGCAATAAAAAATAACACTCTTTATAGGGTTTTATGTAAATTTGATAAAATTGTAGAACTTTTTACAAACTTAAACAAATAGTAATCTGAGAAATGTCAAACTAGCAAAAGAATAATAAAAAACAGAAGTGTTTGGCAATTTGTTAAAATTGAGGAATATAGAGACGAATCAGACAGAAATAAATATGTGAAACTTAAAGTTATTAGAAAATATGGATTTTTCTAAATGCAACAAAATTGCATAAATGCGAACAATTCTTTATTCATACTATTTATTTTAGTACCACTGAAAAGAGCTTTTTTTTTGTTGGGACCTTTTAGGTAAAAGCAAGAAAAATGTCTTTGAACATGGTACTCTTTATTCTGCTCAATATTCATTAATTTTGGCAATGAAATGCTAGGTTTGGTCCTTGGTTCATATTAAACTGTTTCATTTCCTGACTCGTTATGAAAAGTGTTTCATTTCCTGACTAGTCACACATCGATTTCAGAAACACAACAATGGCAATAAAAAATAATAATCTTTATAGGGTTTTATGAAAATTTGATAAAATTGCAGAACTTATTACAAACTTAAACAAGTAGTAATCTGATAAATGTCAAACTAGCAAAAGAATAATAAAAAAACAGAAGTGTTTGGCAATTTCTTAAAATTGAGGAATATAGAGACGAGTCAGACAGAAATAAATATATGAACCTTAAAGTTTTAGAAAATATGGATTTTTCTTAATGCAACAAAATTGCATAAATGCGAACAATTCTTTATGCATTCTATTTATTTTAGTACCACTGAAAAGAGCAATTTTTTTGTTGGGACCTTTTAGGTAAAGGCAAGAAAAATGTCTTTGAACATGGAACTCTTTATTCTGTTCAATATACATTAATTTTGGTAATGAAATGCTAGGTTTGGTCCATGGTTCATATTAAAGTGTTTCATTTTCTGACTAGTTATGAAAAGTGTTTCATTTCCTGACTTGTTACACATCGATTTCAGAAATACAACAACGGCAATAATACTCTTTATAGGGCTTTATGAAAATTTGATAAAATTGCAGAACTTTTTACAAACTTAAACAAATAGTAATCTGAGAAATGTCAAACAAGCAAAAGAATAAAATAAAACAGAAGTGTTTGGCAATTTGTAAAAATTGAGGAATATATACACGAATCAAACAGAAATAAATATCTGAAACTTAAAGTTATTAGAAAATATGGATTTTTCTAAATGCAACAAAATTGCATAAATGCTAACAATTCTTTATTCATCCTATTTATTTTAGTACCACTGAAAAGAGCAGTGATATTTTTTTGTTGGGACCTTTTAGGTAAAGGCAAGAAAAATGTCTTTGAACATGGTACTCTTTATTCTGTTCAATATACATTAATTTTGGTAATGAAATGCTAGGTTTGGTCCATGGTTCATATTAAAGTGTTTCATTTCCTGACTAGTTATGAAAAGTGTATCATTTCCTGACTAGTTATACATCGATTTCAGAAATACAACAATGGCAATAAAAAATAACACTCTTTATAGGGATTTATGTAAATTTGATAAAATTGCAGAACTTTTTACAAACTTAAACAAAAAGTAATATGTCAAACTAGCAAAAGAATTAAAAAAACAGAAGTGTTTGGCAATTTGTTAAAATTGAGGAATATAGAAACGAATCAGACAGAAATAAATATGTGAAACTTAAAGTTATTAGAAAATATGGATTTTTCTAAATGCAACAAAATTGCATAAATGCGAACAATTCTTTATTCATCCTATTTATTTTAGTACCATTGAAAAGAGCAATTTTTTTTGTTGGGACCTTTTGGGTAAAGGCAAGAAAAATGTCTTTGAACATGGTATTCTTTATTCTGTTCAATATACATTAATTTTGGTAATGAAATGCTAGGTTTGGTCCATGGTTCATATTAAAGTGTTTCATTTCCTGACCAGTTATGAAAAGTGTTTCATTTCCTGACTAGTTACACATCGATTTCAGAAATACAACAATGGCAATAAAAAATAATACTCTTTATAGGGATTTATGAAATTTTTATAAAATTGCAGAACTTTTTACAAACTTAAACAAATAGCAATCTGAGAAATTTGAAACTAGCAAAAGAATAATAAAAAAACAGAAGTGTTTCACAATTTGTTAAAATTGAAGAATATAGAGACGAATCAAACAGAAATAAATATCTTAAACTTAAAGTTATTAGAAAATATGGATTTTTGTAAATGCAACAAAATTGCATAAATGCGACCAATTCTTTATTCATCCTATTTACTTTAGTACCACTGAAAAGAGCATTTTTTTTGTTGGGACCTTTTAGGTAAAGGCAAGAAAAATGTCTTTGAACACAGTAAGCATTAATTCCTCATTGGTCTAATATTATAATTTCTTCATATTTGTCTTAATTGGTGAGAAATAACTTTAAATAATTCATGTTCACTTTATAAATCGTACACGAAGGATGAGTGCTGGGAGATGGCCCTTGGCTTGGCACGAAATTCGTCGACTCGTTCAAACACAAACTTATTGCTCCCCGTCCTTACAATACCGTATTACATCGATACACGTCCGCACACAGACACATGCCCACAAGGCACACACATGCACAAGCTTTCGGGAGATTCCCTCCCTTCGGCTTGTATGGGAAAGCACAAAACTGGGGGGCCTGAATACATTGTAAAGACGGTCTCTGTTGCTGCAGGACGCGGCAGGACGAGGCAGGACGGGAAGGAAGGAGGAAGCAGGAGGACGAGGACGAGGTGATTGCGATGCGTATAGATAGGAAGGGCCGCGGGGGGAGATTTTATGCAGCAATTTTCCGGGCCCTCAAGTTACCCGGGTGTTGGATGGGATGAGGACAGGTCGTAGGTTAAGTTGCCCATCGCTACGCATGTACTCCCTTATACAATCATTTATCATGCCGGGATATACGATAAAATAAAACTGCGGAGTGAATAATACTGGAGGCGATGTAAATAAGATAAATCGTCCGCGGAGGATTCGCGTGGAAATTCTATTGTGAACATCAATTATATTCAGATGCCTCTGATATTAATATTATGGGCACTAAGATTCCATACAAGGGGCTACATAATCAAATTTAGCACATTCATCTAATATAATAGTATATTATGAAATTAGTTTATAATTCATAGGATTATGGCATCAGTGGCAAAAATTATCAGAAAAACTGTGCATCAAACTGTCGCCCAATGAAACTTACATATATAAGTACTTCAGGTATACAGTACACGAAATGTAATACTGTAATGAAATTTCAGAAATTTCAGTAATAGCTGACCCATACTTGTCAATGCAGAAAGTTATATGTTTGATTTTCTCCCTTATTTAATACTAAAACTTTGTCAAATTTTCAGGAGAATTATCTTCAGGTGTACTGTACACGAATCTAATATCAAATTTGCAAATAATAACTTTTCAGAAATTTCAGTAATAGCTAACACATACTTGTCAATTCAGAAAGTTATATGTTTGATTTTCTCCCTTATTTCATACTGAAACTATGTCAAATTTTCAGGAGAATTAGTTTCAGGTGTACTCTATACGAATCTAATATCAAATTTGTAAGTAATAACTTTTCAGAAATTTCAGTAACAGCTAACCCATACTTGTCAATGCAGAAAGTTGTATGTTTGATTTTCTTCCTTATTTAATACTGAAACTTTGTCAATTTTTTAGGAGAATGGTTCCAGGTGTACTGTGCACGTATCTATAATCAAATTTACAAATTCAAAAAATTCAAAAATTTCAGTAATAGCTAACCCATACGTGTCAGTGCAGAAAGTTATATGTTTGATTTTCTACCCTATTTAATACTGAATTTTTGACAAATTTTCAGGCGAATTAGCTTAATGTGTACTGTACACGAAAATAATATCAAACTTGCAAGTAATAACTTTTCAGATATTTCAGTAACAGCTAACGCATACTTGTCAATGCAGAAAATTAAGTGTTTGATTTTCTTCCTTATTTAATACTGAAACTTTGTCAAATTTTCAGGAGAATTAGTTTCAGGTGTACTTTACACGAATCTAATATCAAATTTGTAGATAATAAAATTTCAGATATTTCAGTAATAGCTTACCCATACTTGTCAATGCAGAACGTTATATGCTTGATTTTCTCCCTTATTTGATACTGAAACTTTGTCAAATTTTCAGGAGAATTATCTTCAGGTGTACTATACACGAATCTAATATCAAATTCGCAATTAATGAAATTTCAGAAATTTCAGTAACAGCTAACCCATACTTGTCAATTCAGAATGTTATATGTTTGATTTTCTCCCTCATTTAATACTGCAAGTTTGTAAATTTTGTAGAAGAATTAGTTTCAGGTGTACTTTACACGAATATAATATCAAATTTGCAAATAATAATATTTCAGATATTTCAGTAATAGCTAACCCATGCTTGTTAATTCATAAAGTTATATGTTTGATTTTCTCCCTTATTTTATACTGAATTTATGTCAAATTTTCAGGAGTATTAGTTTCATGTGTACTGTATACAACTATAACATCAAATTTGCAATTAATAAAATTTCAGAAATTTCAGTAACAGCTAACCCATACTTGTCAATGCAGAAAGTTGTATGTTTGATTTTCTCCCCTATTTAATACTGAAACTTTGTCAAATTTTCAGGAGAATTGTTTCACGTGTACTGAGCACGAATCTATAATCAAATTTACAAATTAAAAAATCCATAAATTTCAGTAATAGCTAACCTATACTTGTCGATGCAGAAAGTTATATATTTGATTTTCTGCCTTATTTAATACTGAAACTTTATTAAATTTAAACAGTTTTGACAGTTATTTGACAGATATTTGACATATTTGATAAACCTATGACAGTTGTGACAGTTATTTGACAAATTTAAATGTATGCATTACTTATACAGGGCCTTTTTTAAATAAGAGACTAAAGCGCTCCTGCAGAGATGTTTTAAATGGAACTCATTTTTTTTTATATCACGACTTTTGTAGAGCTCTTAATTCTCTTTACACTCACATATTCTTAAAATAATTGGTTGGAGCTTGTGAAATATTAACACTTAGAGAAAAATAACAAATTATCCTTTTTCACAACGACATTTATTTCTCTAAATGAACATTTCAACCACTACGTGGTCATCTTCGGTAGACATTTGTACTGGAAGTACATTTATTTCTCTAAATGTACATTTCAACTACAACGTGGTCATCTTCACTTCCAGTACAAATGTCTACTAAAGATGACCACGTAGTAGTTGAAATGTACATTTAGAGAAATAAATGTACTTCCAGTACAAATGTCTACTGAAGATGACCACGTAGTGCTTGAAATGTACATTTAGAGAAATAAATGTCGTTGTCAAATAGGATAATTTGTTATTTTTCTTTAAGAGTCACATATTTTGTTTGGCAAAACCACATATCCATTCCTTTAAGAGTAGATTTTTTAATAGCATTTTGTTATTGGGAAATCTTTTGATTTATTGAAAAATCTACTGAAATCTTGATAATTATTGCAAAATCTGAAAATGTAGAGTTTTTAATAGCATTTTTTTTATTGGGAAATCTTATAGAGATTATAAATTTTATAGAGATCTCTAACTAGTAATAATTTGTAATATTATTATTTGTAATAATATTTGCAATGTATTATATATAGTAACAGTAGTGGTATAATAATAATAATAATAATAATAATAATCCGTACTACTCCTCCACCTATGGCGTAATTGGTTACTGTCATAATTTTTGACAGAGAATTCTGACCCAATTCCATTTTATTTTACCATATACATTATTGTTGTAGTAATATTTGAGTAGTTAATAATATAATTAAGAAGTCAGAGAAATTTTAGAAAGTTCTCGAAATTTGTCAATTTTTAGAAATGTCTTGATATTTTTTAAATTATCGACAAATTTGGAGAATAAAAAAATATGAGCAATGATCATATCAATAATTTCTGATTTTCATTATGTCGAAATTACTGAGTTATCTCTCAAAATCTTAAGAAATATTGAGATATATCTCAATAATTGTTAATTATTAATTGTTATTATTGTTAATTAATTGAATTATTTTGAATTAGTTGACGATAGTCATGCTCATCGCCAACATCCGAAATCGGATATGCACATGAAGAAGAAGAATTGTTAATTGTTGTTAAATATCCAGATATATTGTTGAGAAATTTGTAAACACATTCTATAAACAGTTTCCATGCAAATTCTAGGCAAATTTTGATAGCCCGGCGCCTCCACCATCGAAAAAACAATCGATTATGTAGAATTATATCGACATAATTCTTAAACAAATAAATATTATTCGCGGAAAACTGATTTGACGTCATTTTTACCTAATTAATTACCCAAAATTATAAGCGAGTATTTTTTTTTCTAAAACTTTAAATAATTATTAATTAATTTTGATTTTTTTTTCGATGGTGAAAGCGCCGGGTCAAGCAATTTTGTTTGTAATTTGTACACTGTGAACGTGTTTAAAACTCACGGTTTTGAGGAGGGGCATAAGTAATCTTTGAAGTGGGTAAAAATAGTTTGAGGAACACTGCTCGAAAACACAAATTTGTATAAACCTACAAATTTGTTTTTTCCTAAAATTCATAGCAAAGAGGATATTGATTTTTTATCTAATTATTACTATTATTAATTAACAGTAACAGTGAACACTTATTATTATTATTATTATTATTATTATTATTATTATTATTATTATTATGACTTATTTATTTGTATAAGAAAACTTGGTCACTTTCAGCAGTAACAATATAGACGATTCAATATTCAAGTGCTGCCCACATCAGATTTTATCATTAATTATTCTGCCCTTTTTTGCCATACTGTGTAACAACAATTAACTCAATAACAAACCACTTACCCATTTATAAATTTCTCCAACTTCAATATTTGGTAATCCCAGTACATCTGTATTCATTTTTAACTTGGCAATCTTCATTAATTCTTGCATATCCTACAATCACTGTTAATTATTGATCAAGAACAACAATTTAGAATAACATAAATGAAGACAGGCTTAAATAAAAAATACAATAAACTCAGGACAATTAGATACTTGCCTTAATAATGTTGCTATTATCAATATTGTTATAAATTTATAATAACATTGTTCCTATTATTATTATCATGTATTTATAATAACCTTTTTTTTTGTGAAAATGTTTAATATTTTTAATGATAATTAGTCAAGTTGAAACCAATTAGTACAAGAAATTGAACAATTTTAATAGTTCCCGGAGAAATAAATAAAATACTTACTAAATTTTACAATAATTTATGAAACCATTTGATAATTGATAAGCACAATGTTATTTAAATTATAAAACCAATTATTATAATTTTTTTTATAATAACAAATATAATAATAACTGGTATCCAAAATGGATGAAACTATAACAAAAATGGATTAAACTAATGATACAAAAATTATTAATATTTTTAGTTTACTGTAGTTTCATAGAGTACAGAAATAATCCAAGTAATTTGAATGTATATTTTTGCAAATTTGTTAATATCGTTAGTAATAATAGGCAAAAGGTAGAAGGTAGAAGGTAGAAATTTTCTATCATTATTATTACACCCATATTACTTTAAAAAAAAAGTGACTACATTTTAAAAACTTTCTATTTCATTAAGTGCCGATGAATATTTTGAACAACAGCCAATTACACAAACTAAAAATTGTAATAAATGAGTGGCGATGAATATGTTTTACAAAAACTGATTAGACAAACTAAAAATTGTACTCAATGAGTGCCGATAAAAATTTTGCACAAAAGCCAATTACACAAAACTAACAATTGTATTCAACGAAGTGACGATGAATATTTTTTACAAAAACTAATTAGACCAACTCAAAATTGTACTCAATGAGTGCTGATGAAGATTTTGCACAAAAGCCAATCACACAAAACTAACAATTGTATTCAACGAAGTGCCGATGAATATTTTTTGCAAAATCCAATTAACAGCCGAGTCACACAAACAATTGGCACAACAAAATTATCACAAAAACAATTGAATTCCAATATTTAGTGTACCAACAAATGATCACGAATCACACACCGCGACCACCTCGACACAACTGGCTGCTGGTAAACCCCTCGCTCGCTAACCATCCGCCTTCTTCATCCCCACCGCGGTGGGATTTAAAGTCACCCACCGGAGAGCGAAGGGGTTAGCACCCTTAAAAAACTCAATAAAGGGGTGGGGCATGCAAGCGGAAGGCTCCTCGGAGGGCAACTGGCCCATCCGAGAGGCTCTGCAGCACAGCGCACCCCGGTTACGGGGCGAGGAGTGGGGATCCTCTCTCCGTCACCGTCACCGTCTCCGTCTGCACATGCCCCAGTCTGTTGCACGCAGCCTCCCATTGTCGAACCCTTTTTTAGCTTGGGGTGCAAAGTGTGCAGCCCTCAGTGTAAACCCTTTTTTTAAGTTTGCACTTGGGGTGCATGTTAAAAGGGGTAGTTCTCCCCCTACCCCTTTCGATGATCTTGATTAATATGCTCGGGAGGTGTGATGTGTTTTTTATAAGGGTCGTGTGGTGGATGGTAATGGGTGTTTTGCATACGATTACTAAGGGGTGAGCTGCAACGGGTTAAGTGGGTATGTGTAACAGGTTGGTTATTAAGTACGTACAGTAGACTTTTGATATACGATACAGTATATATATATATATATATATATATCTTATGGAATTTATATTCACTACATCAAAAAATTATTCAATAAGTACAGAATTATGACTATAATCACATTAACTTCTCATATGCAGTAGAGATATTTTATGAAATTTACAATGAATACCACAAAGAAATTTAACATTAGTAACAATATTTAGATTTCTTATCAGATATTATTGATTTCTGACACCCGGTACAGATATTTTATGGAATTTTTAATACATGCGTCACATAAATTACAAAATAATTACAAAATTGTGATTTCATATCCCCCACTTATAAATTTTAATATCCATTACAGATACTTTATACATTTTATAATGTGTACAATAAATAAATATCAGAATAATGATTTTATACATATTCAAGTGTTTTTCTAGTTTTTTGTAGGTTAAATAACCGTCAGATAAATTAGATAATATCCTTCAGGTAAATTTAATATTAATAACAGAATTATAGTTTCTTATCACATATTTCCAATTTCCCATAAACTATATAAATACATCTGATTGATTTTTGATATACAATATACATAATATATAACATATAACATATACATATAACAATATATAATCGATCTTTACTGGGCTATCGACCCCATATGGGGTCTTTCCGCCTCAATATACATGATTTATTAAATTTATTAAAATATACATTAAATATATTATACAGAATTATAATTTCTCATTCCACATTATTGATTTTTAACATTAGTAGAAGAATTAGGATTTCTTATCACACATTATTGATTTTTGATATATTACACATTTTGTGAAGGTTAAAAACAATTATACATAAATATCACAATTATGACTTCTTATCATACATTTTTCACTTTTGATATCTGATACAGATATTTTATGATATCTATACTCTTTATATCAAATATATTACACATTAATTAACAGAATTATAATATCTTATTCCACATTATCTATTTTTGATATACTTAGAATACAGAACTTTTGTAGGTTATGTAATGTAAATGTCAAATAAATTATACATTTATTTATATGAGAATTATGACTTCTTACAATACATTTTTTACTTTTGATATCTGATACAGATATTTTATGATATCTACACTCTATATATCAAATACATTACACATTTGTTAACAGAATTATAATTTCTTATTCCACATTATTTATTTTTGATATACTTAGAATACAGATCTTTTGTAGGTTATGTAATGTAAATGTCAAATAAATTATACATTTATATGAGAATTATGACTTCTTATCATACATTTTTTACTTTTGATATCCGATACAGATATGTTATGATATTTATACTATATACATCAAATATATACATGAAATACATTACATTTTGACTTTTGATATCCAATACAGATATTTTATGATATTTATAATATATACATCAAATACATTACACATTAATAACAGAATTATAATTTCTTATCCCACATTATCAACTTTTGATATCCTTAGATTACAGATCTTGTGTAGGTTATATAGTATATATGTCTAATAAATTATACATTTATATCAGAATTATGACTTCTTATCATACATTTTTTTACATTTGATATCCGATACAGATATTGTATGATATTTATAATGTATACATCAAATAGATTACACATTAATAACAGAATTGTAATTTCTTGTCCCACATTATCGACTTTTGATAAACTTAGATTACAGATTTTGTTTAGGTTATATAATGTATATGTCAAATAAATTATACATTAATATCCGAATGGTTACTTATCATGTCTTATTAACTTCTGATGCCTGATACAGATTTTTTTTGAAATTTACAATGTATACCTACCTCAAATAAATTTAACAGAATTTTGGTTTCTTAAGATATTACAAAATACAAATACAAAATAATAATAATAACTAAAACCTCTCAGATATCCTGAAGTTTCGTATTTTTAAGTTCATTTTATTATTCATATTTTGATGGTCTATTTTAGATTTCCAGAAAAATGTTTGTCCTTTTTATTGAGTATTTTGAATATCAAGAAGTTTTTTGTACTTCTTGTTATTATAAGTTTTGTATTTTCAAGTTCCTTTTGTTAATTACATTTGCTGTGTCTATTGTGGATTTCCAGAAGATTGTTTGTTCTTTTTATTGAGTATTTTGAATATCAAGAAGTTTTTTGTAGTTTTTGTCATTATAAGTTTTGAATTTTCAAATCCTTTTAATTAATTAGATTTTCATTGTCTATTTTGGATTTTCAGAAGATCGTTTGTTCTTTTTAGTGAATATTTTGACTATCAAGAAGTTTTTTGTAGTTTTTGTTATTATGTGTTTTGAATTTTCAAGTCATTTTTGTTAATCAGATTTATGTTGTCTATTTTGGATTTCCGGAAGATTGCTTCTCCTTTTTATTGAACATTTTGAATATCAATAAGTTTTTTGAACTTATTGTTATTATAAGTTTTGTATTGTCAAGTCATTTTTGTTAATTAGATTTTCATTGTCTGTTTTGGATTTCCAGAAGATTGCTTCTCCTTTTTATTGAATATTTTGTATTTCAATAAGTTTTTTGTACTTATTGTTATTATATGTTTTGTATTGTCAAGTTCTTTTTGTTAATCAGATTTTCATTGTCTATTTAAGAATTCCTGAAGATCGTTTGTTCTTTTTATTTAATATTTTGAGTATCAAGAAGTTTTTTGTAGTTTTTGTTATCATGAGTATTGAATTTTCAAGTCCTTTTTGTTAATCAGATTTTCATTGTCTATTTTGAATTTCCAGAAAATTGCTTGTTCGTTTTATTAAATATTTTGAATTTCAAGAAGTTTTTCGTACTCTCAAGTCCTTTTTATTAATCAGATTTGTATTGTCTGTTTTAGATTTTTGGGAACTTTCTCGTATTTTTGATTGATTTTTTTTAATTCAAAGAGTTTTAGTGTTTATTGTAATTTTGAATATTAGGGTATTGTTTCTTATAACGTCAAAATTGATTTATATTTAAAAACATATCTGCAATAATGAACTGTTAGAAAATGTTGGCAAAAAAAATAAATTTATGAGAGTTTTAATTTTGGTAATACTTACAAATCTAGACTGTGTTTTAAAACCATTCCAAATTTTTATCTAAATAGGTTAGGTTAACACAAATTTTCAGATATTCTGAATTTTTGCATTTTTAGGTCCTCGTTGTTCTTCAGATTTATATTGCATATATATTTTTGGATTTCCATGAGTACTTTTTTATTTAATATTTTAAATATAAAGATGTGTTTGCAGTTTTTAATAGTTTTACTCAATATCCTGAATTTCAAAGAGTTATTTTTTTTTTAATTATGTAAAAGCTCCTCAGCTGCACCTGCATATTTCCAAAATATGTGTTTTTTGTTATTTTTAATTTCAGAGTAATGTTTTTTATAACGTCAAATTTGATTTATATTTAAAAATATATATGCTTTAGTGAACTGTTAGAAAATGCTGGCAAAAAAAAAAAAATTTATGAGAGTTTTAATTTTGGTCATACTTACAAATCTAGATATTGTTTTAAAACCATTTCAATTTTTTATTTCAATAGGTTAGGTTAGCACAAATATTCAGATATTCTGAATTTTTGCATTTTTAGGTCCTCGTTGTTCTTCAGATTTATATTGCATATATATTTTTGGATTTCCATGAGTACTTTTTATTTAATATTTTAAATATAACGGTATGTTTGCAGTTTTTAATATTTTTACTCAATATCCTGAATTTCAAAGAGTTATTTTTTTAAATTATGTAAAAGCTCCTCAGCTACACCTGCATATTTCCAAAATATTTCGAAGAGACTATTTATAATTTTATCATGTTTATTGATATCTTGGAGTATTTTTATAAGTCTGTCACTTATAAAATAGTCACTTAATCACCTTAACACCCTACGGGTAGAATAAGGACTTGATAATAATAATAATAATAATAATAAAAATAATAATAATAATAATAACAATAATAAAACTTATAAAATAGTAATTTTCTAGAATATTTTTGCATACTTACTTACTAGAGTTTGTTTGTATTTTTACTGATCTTTTATGTAGACTTTATAAAATCTCTAGATTTTTCGTATTGTCATGTCATTTTTATTATGTAAATTTTGATTGTTTTGTCATAATTTACAGAGTTTATTTGTACTTTATATAAATGTTCAGAATTATTTATCGAATTTTTTGGGGCTTTGCAAACATTATAAAATCTCTAGATTTTCGTATTGTCATGTCATTTTTATTATGCAAATTTTTATTATTTTGTCATAATTTCCAGAGTTTATTTGTACTTTTTATAATATTTAGAAATGTTTATCGAATTTTTAGGGCTTTCCAAACATTTTATTCTAAAATTGATTATGCATATCAATAGATTATTTTTGTATACTGTATATTTTTACTGTATATTATTGCATTGTATATTTGATAGTTGATATTTCTTGAGAATTCTTGAAGTATTTTTATAATGCTGTACTTATAAAATAGTAATTTATTGGAATATACAAACTTAGTAGTACATATTACTTACATTCTAGTAAATTACTATTTTATAAGTACAGAATTATAAAAATACTCCGAGAATTCTTAAGAAATATTAATTATCAAATATACAATGCAACAATATACAACGCAAATATACAATATACAAAAATATCAATAGATTAGGTGCATAATCAATTATAAAAAAATGTTTGGAAAGCCCCAAAAATTCGATAAACATTTCTGAATATTATGAAAAGTACAAATACAATACATATTATACATACAATTTTGGTTTTATGAGTTTTTTTAAACTGTTACACACATAATTTAAATGCAGATTTAATAAATATTCATATTTCCATGTCCTCTCTATTATTCAGAATATAATTAAATATTATGAATTTCCAATTTATCTTACTTATTATAAAGTTTAATGAATTTCAGATTTTATTATAAGAGATTTTATAAATCAATATAATATTCATTTTTTTTAAGTGTCAAAACTATACGTGTAATTAAAAAAAAGTGTAATCATTCGTAATTTGTAAGCACATGTTTTTAAGTATTAATAATTAACATGTATTTACTTTGATTATAGTTGTGTTTGCTTAATAAATAATAAATATGTAATATATAATAATATAACGTGGGATTCAAAAAATATATCATTAAAAATAAACGTATGTCTGAATATAACTACAGAAGTATTTGGCTGTTCCCTCATATATTTGTCAGATGTGACAACTGTAAGCTAAGACATACATTTTATATTTGTCCTTTTTTTCCTGACAACTTTGATGAAAGTTTTTTTGAATCACTCGTTATATTTTTCATAATTTCAGTCTAATTGTGTTTCATTATTAAGTAATTCGCTTCTTGATCGTTTTTGAAAAATTATTTGTTTTTTACATTATTTTTATGCATTTCCATCACCTATTGTATTTTTTTTGTAAGTAAATAACTAAAATATGTACCTATTGTAAACATGAAACTTTTCAAAATCTATACCTTTTCAAGTTCAAATTGACACAAATCAAGTTCAAATTGAGACCAATCAATTTCAAATTGAGGCCAATCAGTTCAAATTGAGACCAATCAATTTCAAATTGAGACTAAACAAAATCAAGTTGACACTAAACAATATCAAGTTGAGAGTAAACAAATAAAATTTATCATGACAACTTGATATTGTTTAGTTTCAACTTGATTTTGTTTAGTCTCAATTTGAAATTGATTGGTCTCAATTTGAACTTGATTGGTGTCAATTTGAACTTGAAAAGGTATAGATTTTTGCGGAAATATCCGTTTTCGGGGCTTCTTGTTAAAAAAAGATGAAAACAGTGGTGTCCGTCTGTCTGTATGTCTGTCTGTCTGCCGGTCTGTATGTCTGTCTGTCTGACTGTCTATCTGTCTGTCTGTCTCTCTGTGAATTATTGATAGTCGTATTGTGATCAAACTTTAAATTTGGCATTATTAAATTTGATCGATATCTCAACTGATATCAATTAAGTGATAGCATATTTTTTGTATGTATTGTATGCATGTTTGTATGTTTGTATGTATATGTTATTATTGAACCTTATAATATTTTTATAATTTCAGTGTATTTGTGTTTCATTATTATGTAATTCATTTCTTGATCGATTCTTGATCGATTTCTTACACCCCATTCACCCACCATCTTTGAATAGACTTACTTACACGTGTTTCATCCCTTTATTCCTGCACAACCCCGTGGAATACCGACGCGAGTGAGCGGTGAGCGGCGCACACGACGCACACGCGACCCAACGCGACACTTGGGGCACATCTGCCACGCAAAAAAGGGTTGGCGTTACCCTTCCGCTCGTGCAACAAAGGCATGTGCAGTGCAAACCGTGATTTTTTTCAGGGGGTGCCGAACCGGGAAGTGATTATTTTTTTCTCGCATGTGCCGTTTTGCGGAAGGGTTGGTTGACGGGGTTACACAAAAAAGCACGGGACGAAAATGAGGGGGAGGGAGCTTTCATCCCCCGGTGCTGTATCGAATGTGTATCGAATGGACGGGAGGTATTGAAAGGTGGTTTAAAATTTTGGATTAATATTGATCGATTTTTGGTATTTATCGAATGTACGGGAGGTATTGAAAGGTGATTTGAAAAAATTGAAATTTTGAATTAATAGTGATCGACCTAAGAAATCGATCAAGAATCGATCAAGAAACGAATTACATAATAATGTAACACAAATACACTGAAATTATAAAAATATTATATAGTTCCATGATGGACTCGTTAGTGTTGCCTACACAAGAAGGCAGCACATTGTGCAGAGATCATTCAAGGTCAGCCCAAGTGACCCCATACCTACTCATATTTATTATTAATATCAGGTATTTGTAAATATTATTATACAGAAAATACCTAAATGAAACCTAAATATAACTCTCTTATAAATGTTACAAAGTATTACATTTACTAGATTTGAAGAAGAGGAACCACTTCTTCAAACCTGCTTAATCAGCATGGATCTAAAAACATTTAAATTTACTAGACTGTTTTGACCGGTTATGACATTCTAATCTATATTTATATTCATAATTGTATATTAACTTACAATGTTTTTATCACTTAAAAACATTATGGAATTCTTTAAAAAAAAATAGTATGTGAATAACCAAATATTTAAATTATAAATAAAATATTTGTGAAATCATGGAAGATTTATAATATTAACTGGGAAAGTTATATGTCCGATTTTCTCACTTATTTTTGGAATTTTTGGAAACAATGGAAATCGCGTCAGCTATAAACCATAGTACAAATGTCGTAATCGACTTATGATTGCTGAAATCGCGTCAGCGACATAATACAATAGAAATCACGTCAGCGATATAAAACAATATAAATCGCGTTAGCGACATAAAACCATAGGTCAGCGTTGGTAGGTACAAATGACATCATCGACAAACGACTGATGAAATTGCATCAGCGACACTAAACAATGGAAATCGCGTCAACCATAAACCATAGTACAAATGACGTAATGGACTAATGATTGCTAAAACCGTGTCAGCGACATAAAATAATAGAAATCACGTCAGCGACATAAAACAATATAAATCGCGTTAGCGACATTAAACCATAGATCAGCGTTGGTAGGTACAAATGACATAATCGACAAACGACTGATGAAATTGCATCAGCGACACTAAACAATGGAAATCGCGTCAGCCATAAACCATAGTACAAATGACGTAATCGACTTATGATTGCTGAAATCGCGTCAGCGACATAATACAATAGAAATCACGTCAGCGATATAAAACAATATAAATCGCGTTAGTGACATAAAACCATAGGTCAGCGTTGGTAGGTACAAATGACATCATCGACAAACGACTGATGAAATTGCATCAGCGACACTAAACAATGGAAGTCGCGTCAGCCATAAACCATAGTACAAATGACGTAATCGACTTATGATTGCTGAAATCGCGTCAGCGACATAAAACAATAGAAATCACGTCAGCGACATAAAACAATAGAAATCGCGTCAGCGATATAAAACAATAGAAATCGCCTTAGCGACATAAAACCATGGTTTAGCGATAAAACCATGCAATACAGAAGCCTGACGAAATTACACCAGTGGCAAAATTGTGTAGGTATCTCGTAATCGTCAAGATAAATCGTAAATTGCTAAAAATCACTTGAGGGTGCAATATTTGAAATAATTTTTGTTCCATTTTACTGCGTATTAGTTAATTTGAGTGTTCAAGAGGAGATATAAAATTGCGATGAGGCGACAACTTGCAAGTGCCAAAGTTCGTACATAACACGTAAATTCGTTGTATTTTACGTCCTCGGGAGCGAAAATTTAAAGCCTCGTACATCGGGGGCACTTCGCTTTACGATGTGAATTGACGTTGGCCGTGTGGGCTTCCTGGGGGGCCCCCGCCGTGGGGGTGGTACCTCGGGGGGCGCAGCAAGAAATTTCCGCTGCGATTAATATTATTAGGGGGGGCGCGGGTGGAGCGGGGGCGGTCCGCGTGCGGCGCTCCCTTTATTCTTTTATGGAAATGACTGCAAAAAAGGTCTGAATTCGTTGCTATGGATATAAAGTGATCGATATTTTAAGGGGGCGGTGTTAAAGTCACAGCATCTCTCTATGCGCGCAGATTCTGTATTTGAATATGCGCGCAAGATGGAATATTTACACCCCCTCGAGCGCGAGTGGAAGCGAGAAGGGGGATGGAAACGCGCACACAGTCGGATGCACGTATATGAGGGATGCACGCGATGCGGGGGGCCGCACATCTCCATTCCGTGCAGGAAATGCAACCCCTTTTTGCCACACACGAGGGGGCCGAGAGCCCCCCCAGGTTTTTGCAGCGCGGAGACGCCGTTATTATTTGCGGTTCGCGAAGTTTTATTGTCTGAACGTTCGTCCGCCGTTTTTCCGGCTTTCCTTGCGAAACGCTCGAAGTTTGTATCTCCGAGGAGGTTTTTCCGACGAAACTGGGGCGGCTCTGAGCTGCGCCTTCAGCGATGAATAGACATCAACTCTCGACGCCATTTAAAATCACCCCCCACATTTGTTCCTACACTGCATCTACCACCAGAAAAATATTATAATTGGCGAAATATGATCGATAACATTATTATCAATACTTAAGTCTTATAATACCCACTCGATTTCTGTAATCGTTTGTCGCTGACGCGATTTCTACTGTCGTTGCTTTTCGCTGTTCTTGATTTATATAGTCGTTTGTCGCTTCTAATGGCGTAAACTTTGCAGCGATTTCTAATGTTTTATATCGCTGACGTAATTTTTATACTATTATGTCATTGACGCTTTTTCTGGAATCGTTTTTTGCTACGATTTCCATAAAATACCTTCAAATTTTCACAATACATATGTATCAATTATCTATAATATTTATAATTTTGATTCAATATTCGATAAAAACTAAGATGTTTTTTTATGTAAAATACAAATTTTCTTGCAATTTTCTACTTGATTTCAAAAATATCTAAGAATTGCTGAAAATTCTTGCAATTTTCTAATTGATTTCAAAAATATCTAAGAATTGCTGAAATTGTATCACAAATTCGTAAAATTTCCATAAAATACCTTCCAAGTTTGACAAAATATATCAAATTCCTACAATATTCTGCTAAAATGCATAAAATTTCCATAAAATACCTTCTATTTTTTACAAAATGTATCAAATTTTTACAATATTTAGGGAAAATTCATAAAATTTCCATAAAATACCCAGAATCCGTAGCTGTACATCTCTAATAGGTTTAAAAATTTACAAACATCACTGATCTTCAAATGAGTGATAGATTAATTTGATATGTTTACTTTGCACAATATGTATCAACTATCTAGTTACAATATTTAGAATCTTGCTGTCTAACTCCTCTCTAAAGTTTTAAATTCCAGTGATTCCAAGAACAGAAAATTACAGAAAAATAAATACATTTCCAAAGATTGTGTATTGAAATTGCACCATACTCCCATAATCTTCCATACTGATAACAATGTATAGAAATTTCATAAAATTGTCTACACGTTATATAAAATTTATTGGCAATGCATGAACTTCGTAAAATGTTACCATAAAATTTGGGTAAAACTGAAAAAGTTTTTATGTAAAATACAAAATTTATTTTAATCTTCTCTTGGATTTTTAAAATACCTAAAACATGCTGAAAATGTATGGAAAATTTATAAAATATATATAAAATACCCTCAAATTTGCACACTATTTACAATATTTAGAATCTTGCTGTCTAACTGCTCTCTAAAGTTTTAAATTGCTGTGATTCCAAGAGCAAAAAATTTCACAAAAATCAATACATTTCCCAAGATTGTGTATTGAAATTGCACCGTATTTTCATAATCTTCCATACTTATAACAATGTATATAAATTTCATAAAATTGTCTACACGTTGTATAAAATTTATTGACAATGCATGAAATTCGTAAAATTTTACCATCGAATTTCGGTAATATTAAAGAAGTTTTTATGTAAAACATAAAATTAAAAACACAAAACACAAAACAAAAAAAAATATTTTAATCTTCTGTTGAATTTTTAAAATTTCTAAAACATGCTGAAAATGTATGGATAATTTATAAAATTTCTATGAAATACCCTCAAATTTGCACAATATGTATCAACTATCTACCATATTTAGAATCTTGCTGTCTAACTGCTCTCTAAAGCTTTTATATTACTGTGATTCCAAGAGCAGAAAATTTCACAAAAATCAATACATTTCCAAAAATTGTGTATTGTAATTGCACCATACTTCCATAATCTTCCATACTGATAACTATGTATAGATATTTCATAAAATTGTCTACATGTTGTATAGAATTAATTGACACTGCATGAAATTCGTAACATTTTACCATGAAATTTCGGCAAAATTAAAGATGTTTTTATGTAAAATACAAAATTTATTTTAATCTTTTATTGGATTTTTAAAATATCTAAAACATGCTGAAAATTTATAGAAAATTTATAAAAAAATTATGAAATACCCTCAAATTTGCACACTATCTACAATATTTAGAATCTTGCTGTCAACTGCTCTCTAAAGTTTTAAATTGCTGTGATTTCAAGAGCAGAATATTTCTCAAAAATCAATACATTTCCATAGATTGTGTATTGAAATTGCACCATACTTCCATAATCTTCCATACTGATAACAATTTATAGAAATTTCGCAAAAATCAATACATTTCCATAGATTGCCTATTGAAATTGCACCATATTTCCATAATCTTCCATACGGATAACAATGTATAGAAATTTCATAAAATTGTCTACATGTTGTATAAAATTTATTGACAATGCATGAAATTCGTAAAATTTTACCATAAAATTTCGGTAAAATTAAAGAAGTTTTTATGTAAAATACAAAATTTATTTTAATCTTCTCTTGGATTTTTAAAATACCTAAAACATGCTCAAAATGTATGGAAAATTTATAAAATATATATAAAATACCCTCAAATTTGCACACTATTTACAATATTTAGAATCTTGCTGTCTAACTGCTCTCTAAAGTTTTAAATTGCTGTGATTCCAAAAGCAAAAAATTTCACAAAAATCAATACATTTCCCAAGATTGTGTATTGAAATTGCACCGTATTTTCATAATCTTCCATACTTATAACAATGTATATAAATTTAATAAAATTGTCTACACGTTGTATAAAATTTATTGACAATGCATAAAATTCGTAAAATGTTACCATTTCAAACTATCTACAATATTTAGAATCTTGCTGTGTAAAGTTTTAACTTGCTGTGATTCCAAGAGCAGAAAATTTCACAAAAATTCAATACATTTCCATAGATTGTGTATTGAAATTGCACCGTACTTCCATAATCTTCCATACTGAAAACAATGTATAGAAATTTTATAAAATTGTCTACACGTTGTATACAATTTATTGACAATGCATGAAATTCGTAAAATGTTACCATAAAATTTCGGTAAAGTAAAAGAAGTTTTTATGTAAAAAACAACATTTTATTTGAATCTACTATTAGATTTTTAAAATATCTAAAACATGCTGAAAATTTATGGAAAATTTATAAAATTTCTATGAAATACCCTCAAATTTGCACACTATCTACAATATTTAGAATCTTGCTGTCAACTGCTCTATAAAGTTTTAAATTGCTGTGATTTCAAGAGCAGAAAATTTCACAAAAATCAATTCATTTCCAAAGATTGTGTATAGAAATTGCACCATACTTCCATAATCTTCCATACTGATAACAACGTATAGAAATTTCATAAAATTGTCTACACGTTGTATAAAATTTATTGACAATGCATGAAATTCGTAAAATTTTACCATAAAATTTCGGGAAAACTAAAGAAGTTTTTATGTAAAATACAAAATTTATTTTAATCTTCTATTGGATTTTTAAAATATCTAAAACATGCTGAAAATTTATGGAAAATTTATAAAATTTCTATGAAATACCCTTAAATTTGCACATTATGTATCAACTATCTGCAATATTTAGAATCTTGCTGTCTAACTGCTCTCTAAAGTTTTAAATTGCTGTGATTCCAAGAGCAAAAAATTTCACAAAAATCAATACATTTCCAAAGATTGTGTATTGAAATTGCACCATACTTCCATAATCTTCCATACTGATAACAATTTATAGAAATTTCACAAAAATCTAAATATTTCCATAGATTGTGTATTGAAATTGCACCATACTTCCATAATCTTCCATACTGAAAACAATGTATAGAAATTTTATAAAATTGTCTACACGTTGTATAAAATTTATTGACAATGCATGAAATTCGTAAAATTTTACCATCGAATTTCGGTAATATTAAAGAAGTTTTTATGTAAAACACAAAATCCAAACACAAAACACAAAACAAAAAAAATATTTTAATCTTCAGTTGAATTTTTAAAATTTCTGAAACATGCTGAAAATGTATGGATAATTTATAAAATTTCTATGAAATACCCCCAAATTTGCAGCACAATATGTATCAACTATCTACAATATTTAGAATCTTGCTGTCTAACTGCTCTCTAAAGTTTTAAATTGCTGTGATTCCAAGAGCAGAAAATTTCACAAAAATCAATACATTTCCAAAGATTGTGTATTGAAAATGCACCATACTTCCATAATCTTGCATACTGATAACAATTTATAGAAATTTCACAAAAATCAATACATTTCCATAGATTGCCTATTGAAATTGCACCATATTTCCATAATCTTCCATACTGATAACAATGTATAGAAATTTCATAAAATTGTCTCCATGTTGTACAAAATATATTGACAATGCATGAAATTCGTAAAATTTTACCATAAAATTTCGGTAAAATGAAAGAAGTTTTTATGTAAAATACAAAATTAATTTTAATCTTCTATTGGATTTTTAAAATATCTAAAACATGCTGAAAGTTTATGGAAAATTTATAAAATTTCTATGAAATACCCTCAAATTTGTACAATAAGTATCAACTATCTACAATATTTAGAATCTTGCTGTCTAACTGCTCTCTAAAGTATTAAATTGCTGTGATTCCAAGAGCAGAAAATTTCACAAAAATCAATACATTTCCAAAGATTGTGTATTGAAATTGCACCATACTTCCATAATATTCCATAGTGATAACATTTTTTAGAAATTTCACACAAATCAATACATTTCCATAGATTGTGTATTGAAATTGCACGATACTTCTCCTTAATCTTCCATACTGATACCAATGTATAGAAATTTCATAAAATTGTCTACATGTTGCATAAAATTTATTGACAATGCATGAAATTCGTAAAATTTTACCGTAAAATTTGGGTAAAACTAAGGAAGTTTTTATGTAAAATACAAAATTTATTTTAATCTTCTATTGGATTTTTAAAATATCCAAAACATGCTGAAAATTTATGGAAAATTTATAAAATTTCTATGAAATACCCCCAAATTTGCAGCACAATATGTATCAACTATCTATAATATTTAGAATTTGCTGTCTAATTGCTCTCTAAAGTTTTAAATTGCTGTGATTCTAAGGGCAGAAAATTTCACAAAAATCAATACATTTCCAAAGATTGTTTATTGAAATTGCACCATACTTTCATAATCTTCCATACTGATTACAATTTATAGACATTTTTACAAAAATCAAATCTTTTTCGTCGTACGATTTTTTTATTGTGTCGATAAAATTTTGATCAAAGATATACATGATTTGTCAATATGGGTATGTTATAATAGCTGTATGATTTTTTTATCATGTCGATAAAATTTTAATCACACATGTTTTGTCATACAATTTTATTGTCGGATGTGGTCTAGGGGGGGGGGGGGCACTTATGAGTGAGGGCAGACGGGGCCACTGAGCAATCATGAAACATTAAAAATCATAGCGCCCCCGCCGCGGTTTATGCTACATTACCCCCGTTGATAGCGTCGCTGCACTTGCTACGGCGCTTCGCCGCCGTACATAAATCTCTAAAATATCGTCCGCTTCCTTTTTGCGCCCCCATTTCCACGGAAGCGGGCACGGGATCGCACAGCGTGGCAGGGAAATCGTCCTCGTCGTAATCGTCCTCTAGGTTCAGCTTGCTATCTTAAAGCGGTGACTTATTGTGAGTACGTAAAAGATGATTAATGCCCTCCGCCCATGGCCAGTTGCGGCGAAATAATTTTATTAGTAAAACGAATTTAATTTAGACGTTAACTCCTAAAACAGGCGTCCTACGAAAGTAACTCATTTCCACTCTGACAATCGCGCGCCATATAATTATATAGATAAAGACATAAATTTGCCTGAATGTGCACTTGAATGTGCAATTAATTAGCGGCAATTGACGCGGTTATTAGTACCCCCATTAGAAAATAAATAATATTACATATTTATGGCGGCTTAATTAAAACCAACCGGACTAAATATTGTAATCAGCGCTAATTATGCTGTAAATGATTTACAATGTGGGGCGAGAATTCTGTCTTTCAAAGTAATCATGTAATAAACTGGGCATACTAATACATAATTAATACAGGAATAACAGACAATTAGGCAAATCCGCTTAATGCAAACCCAAGTTTTTAATAGTAACTATGTAGATTTTACAATACGATTATTTTACCGAATGGCAATTATGGTAATGAGGGATTATAATGTCACGGCGTATAAAAATGTAGGACAGCAGACGTGACAAATTATTGTAGAAATCGCATCAGCTACGAACTAGAGTAGAAATTGCGTCATAGGTGTACGACAAAAAAAAATCATAGGTGCACGATAAAAAAAAGATATACGAGCAGTCGTAAATTTTTATGTTATTTCTGCGTTATTAGTATGCAAACAGTTGAAAGTAGTCTATTTATCAACACCAGTCGTCAGTTCTCTGAATTTAGAATTTTTGATAAATTTTGAATTTAGCCCAATATATGATTGTAATATTCTATTCTGTCATCGCTGACGCAATACCAGATGACAAGTTTGGAAGTTGTCGATACCGGGAGGGTCCAATTGGTCTAGGCATGTACCTCTAAGGTCCAGTTGTACGAACGTGGATCACCTTGACCATGGTTCCGATGCCTAGGATACCATTGTACTAACAATTGTATCCTACGTAACTGAACCATGGTCAAGGTGATCCACGATCGTACAACTGGGCCTAAGGCCTGTGACATCAGAAAGGCACAAATTTTTGCAGTATCTATTAAAAAATTGACAGTTTTCACGACGGTTGACGATTTTCATTGACGGTTTTCACAGCTGAAGCTAAGAATTTGACATATTTTGAAAGTTGCATTTGAAAATTTTACAGATTTCGACGGTTATAATTGAGAATGTAACGTATATGAACTGTTGCACTTAAATATCTGATAAATATTCACTTTTTAAAACTGGGATATCAAAAATTGACTAAATGTAAAAGATTCAGGCAGTAACTATTGAAAAATTAACAGATTTAAGCTTTGAATTTTAAAGATTTTTAATGTTTCAGTCAGGAATTGTATCCATTTAGAAAGTTGCTAAAAATATAACAGAGTTTGACAACTATAATTGTAAATTTGGTAGATTCCGACAGTTTTTAATTAAATTTAATATACAGGGTGATTTAAAACGTGGCATCCAAATATTTAGGTGTAAATGGTGATATTTAAATGCCAATTTCGTCATGCCAATTCTGTCATTTCAATTCTTGTTGTCAATTATGACACAACTTAGCAGACTCTATCTCAAATACGATAATTAGATGATGCACCTCCCACCCCCCAACTGCAAATGACAAAAACGTAAATCGCGAAATGTCAAAATATCCACAATATTGTTATCTTAGTTTTGTCAAATTTTCAATTATTCTGACATATTACAATGATCAACATATTAGCTTTTGTTTGACATTTTTTTTTTATAAATTGGCTCTTAATGGCTTGCTTTAACAGAACATGAAAGAAAATAAAGAAAACCTCTGTAACTAGATAACGGTTGGAAATAAGATATAGGTTTATTAACATTTTTTGCATCGTATAGCATCCTACAACACACTCATAAGTTTGGACCATACCTTTTGAATCACCTTGTATATCCGTAAAAGGGGTTATGCAGCGATTATCACTTGGCAGTACTCATCACTTTGTATAAATAGAAAAGAATAAATTGATATTTTAAATTTCGCTTTTTTTAAACTACTTGTCCATTTAATGATTCGATCTGTTTCTAAAATTATAGTTAAGATATCATTTTGAGATTTGATTGCGTGTACATTGGTATTAATTTAATCGTTGAAGTAAGTTGGAGCTAATTATAGAAAGCGTAGCATTTTTTCTGCAAAGTTTGACGGTTCTAACTCATTTCTAAGAATATGTAGATATGAGATCACATGTTAACTGTTGAAATGAAGATATAAAATAAATATACAATTTTGTTGAAAATTGAAAATTTTGAGAGTATTTCATAGAAATTTTATAAATTTTCCATAAATTTTCGGCATGTTTTAGATATTTTTAAAATCCAATAGAAGATTAAATTAAATTTTGTATTTTACATAAAAACTTCTTTAATTTTGCCGAAATTTTATAGTAAAATTTTACGAATTTCATGTATTGTCAATACATTTTATACAACATGTAGACATTTTTATGAAAGTTTATACATTGTTATCAGTATGGAAGATTATGGACGTATGGTGCAATTTCAATACACAATCTATGGAAATGTATTGATTTTTGTGAAATTTCTATAAATTGTTATCAGTATGGAAGATTATGGAAGGATTGTCCATTTTCAATACTCAATCTTTGGAAATGTACTGATTTTTGTGAAATTTTCTGCTCTTGGAATCACTGCAATTTAAAACTTTAGAGAGCAGTTAGACAGCAAGATTCTAAATATTGTAGATAGTTGATACATATTGTGGAAATTTGAGGGTATTTAATAGAAATTTTATAAATTTTCCATAAATTTTCGGCAAGTTTTAGATATTTAAAAAATCTAATAGTAGATTCAAATAAAATTTTGTATTTTACATAAAAACTTCTTTTATTTCACCGAAATTTTATGGTAACATTTTACGAATTTCATGGATTGTCAATAAATTTTATACAACGTGTAGACAATTTTATGAAATTTCTATAAATTGTTATCAGTATGGAAGATTATGGAAGTATAGTGCAATTTCAATACACAATCTATGAAAATGTATTGATTTTAGTGAAATTTTCTGCTCTTGGAATCACAGCAATTTAAATCTTTAGAGAGCAGTTGACAACAAGATTCTAAATATTGTAGATAGTTGATACATATTGTGCAAATTTGGGGGTATTTCATAGAAATTTTATAAAGTTTCCATATATTTTCAGCATGTTTTAGATATTTTAAAAATCCAATAGAAGATTAAAATAAATTTTGCATTTTACATAACAACTTCTTTAATTTTACCGAAATTTTATGGTAAAATTTTACGATTTTCATGCATTGTCAATAAATTTTATTGGGCCAACGTAGCATACGTTGCATACGTTGCATTATTTTGGTGATATTTGATTGTAATTACATATTATCGGTTCCGTCTCCATGGCTGTTATTTAACTGATATCAGCCACGGCCGTTAAAATTTAACAGCCGTGGACTGTTATTTATTTTGGTGTTCACAAACGTTACTACACAACCATCACAGCATACGTAAAATATGTCATTATGATTTGTGAAAATAATTTTGCAACATTTAATCCTTTTTTATTTTAGTATCACGAAAACTATGAAACAACATACGGCCGATATGGATATAACAGACTCGGTTGATTATAAAAGCCTCAACCTCGACTGTTATATAACCCATTACGGCCTAATGGCGTTATATACTATTTTACCGGTTTGCCTCATGCAGAAATTGTCAATTTTCTCATTGTCAAAAGAAGCTCGCCGTATTTCGGTCAAAAATTATATCTGATGGCCGATGATTAAATTCAGAACGTCGCTGGGAAGTTTTAACAAGCCGAGGCTACACATTTTTATCCTCCTGATTGAATTTCTCTCTGCAGAATGGAGAATCCGGAGTGCATCGTGTAGATATTATTTATAGAGATCACGTTTTAAGAAACTAATTAAGCCCCGGCGACTGCCCGGCAATGTTGGGGGGGGGGGGGGGGCGTTGGGGGCTTCATTATATCCGCGCTGTCGTGAGAAGGAAGCGTTTAAAAGGGCCTCATCCCCGGGGGGGGGGGGGGGGGGGGGCGGAAATTTCACGGGATACAAGCCGGCCAAATTAAATTCGCCCTTTACGTAATGCGGACATACACATACACACACCCACACAGGAAGTAGCCGGAATTTTGTATACCGGGAGAGTTAAAATGTGCCGTAACGGGATGACGCAGATGTAAGGTAACCCAATTAGGATATGAGTTGTTGCAATGAGTAAACAGAAGAACGCCGCCGTCCCCATGGCAACGCCCGGTAGACAAAGGAAGAGCTAACTCATCTTTAATAAGGCGATCAATTATGAAGCAGCCAACTTCTGCACAACTTCCACCAATTATTATATTTTTCTAATTGTGTTTCGGCTTCCCTGCGCGCCTCACAGATTTTCACCCTCCCCGCCCCCGCGCCGCCCCCGCGCCGCCCCCGCCCCCGGCCCGCCTGATTTACAAATAATGCCATTTAAATGGGCATTTAGGGCGGCAGACGCGATTCCAGAATTATTAATTCCATTAGGGGAGGCGGAAGTGCCAATATGTATGTGTGTGTGTGTGTGTGTGTGTGTGTGTTTGCGCTGGGGGGCAGCAGCTGACGTCAGAAATGATTAGCGGCTAATTTTCGCCGGTGTAGACTGTCTTTTATTTCATTATTCTATTATTGATTGGCCGCCGCGGGCTAACATGGCGCGCTTTCAAACAATTAACCCTGCCAATAATGGGGATCATATTGGTAAGATGAAATATTAGATGGGACGGACGGAAAAACTAACCGGAGGAAACTTAAAAAGAACTTTCGTGCCGCCCCCGGAGCCCCCCCCCCCCCCTTACCGAGCAACCGACAGATTCGTAATTTATTGAACCTTAATTACGGCCAGAAGATGTCGTTTGTTACCGAAACTATTTTTCGCAATTAAACCCCCCATCCCCCTCTCGAAACGCTCCAGACCTCGAACAATATCTAATTCGCATGTAACAGTATTGATATCTGCAACTGCCTTATTACGCCATCGCCGCTGTTTCAATTGAGTAATGAAGCATATTATAACACTTGAGGTATAGTAGTTAATCTGCTGCAACTGCCTTTTTACGTCATCCTCACTGTTTCAATTGAATAATGAGGCTTATTACACCACTAGTGATATGGTTATCTGAAGTTAGAGGATTTGAAAATGATAACTTTAAAACTGCCAGCAAAAATAGACATTCCTAAAAGAGTTCCAGTAATGCCAGTAATAACGTCCGGAGTTCGTATGTAATGAATTTAACATAAAATTTTAAAAAAATTACCTCGAATCTTCTTAAATGTTACACGATTCAAACTTCGTATAATTTTTCCCTGGTAGATTTGAGAATTAGTCTTCCTGATTTTCAATTTCAATTGAATAATAAAGCTCATTATACCACTAGTGGTATAGTGGTTCATCTGAAGTTGGAGGATTTGAAAATGATAACTTTACAAATGCCTGCAAACATAGGCATTCCTAAAAAAGCATGCCAGTAGTAATGAAGCTTATTACACTACTAGTGGTGTACCACTTATGGTATAGTAGTTTATCTGAAGTTGGAGGATTTGAAAATTAAAACTTTACAAATGCCTGCAAAAATATGCATTCCTAAAAAAGCATGCCAGTAGTAATGAAGCTTATTACACTACTAGTGGTGTACCACTTATGGTATAGTAGTTTATCTGAAGTTAGAGGATTTGAAAATGATTACTTTACAAATGCCTGCAAACATAGGCATTCCTAAAAAAACATGCCAGTAGTAATGAAGCTTATTACACTACTAGTGGTGTACCATTTATGGTATAGTAGTTTATCTGTAATTGGAGGATTTGAAAATGATAACTTCAAAAATGCCTGCACACAGGCATTTCTAAAAAAGCATGCCAGTAGTAATGAAGCTTATTACACTACTAGTGGTGTACCATTTATGGTATAGTAGTTCATCTGTAATTGGAGCATTTGAAAATGATAACTTTACAAATGCCTGCAAACATAGGCATTCCTAAAAAAGCATGCCAGTAGTAATGAAGCTTATTACACTACTAGTGGTGTACTATTTATGGTATAGTAGTTTATCTGAAGTTGGAGCATTTGAAAATGATAACTTTAAAAATGCCTGAAAACATAAGCATTCCTAAAAAAAATCATGCCAGTAGTAATCAAGCTTATTACACTACTAGTGGTGTACCACTTATGGTATAGTAGTTTATCTGAAGTTAGAAGATTTGAAAATGATAACTTTAAAAGTGCCTGCAAAAATAGACAATTTCTAAAACAATCATGCCAGTATTAATGTCTGGTGTTCGATTATAATGAATTTTATATGAATTTTAAAATTTTACCCCAAATCGTTTTAAATTTTTTAAATTTGGTATGATTTTTCCTTGGTTGATTTTTGAATTAGTCTTCCTGATTTTGAGGGTATTTTCATAAATCTCCGTCAGATTGTAAAATTTCCCATTAATATTTGCAATGTTATCAAAATGTTACCTATTTTTTCACTTAAATTATTAATTGGCATGAACCAATTGTGCAGCAATCATCAAAATTTTAAGAGAAATATTCCGAAAATTCTAATATTGAAGGTCGAACCTATGAAGACATCTAATTTTGACAATTTTATACGATTCATATTTGGTATGATTTTTCCTTGGTTGATTTTAGAAATAGTCTTCCTGATTTTGAGGGTATTTTCATAAATCTCCGTCAGATTGTAAAATCTCCCATTAATATTTGCAATGTTATCAAAAATATTACCATTTTTTTCACTTAAATTATTAATTAGCATGAACCAATTATGCAACAATCATCAACTTTTTAATAGAACTATTCCGAAAATTCTAAAATTGAAGGTCGAACCTATGAAGATATCTAATGTTGACAATTTTACATGATTCATATTGGTATGATTTTTCCTGGGTTGATTTCAGAATTAGTCTTCCTTATTTTGAAAGTATTTTCATATATCTCTGTCTAATTGTAAAATTTCGCATTAATATTTTCAATTTTAAGAAAAATTTACCAATTTTTTCACCTAAGTTATTAATTGACATGAACCAATTGTGCAGCAATCATCAAAATTTTAAGAGTATTCCGAAAATTCTAACATTGAAGGCCGAATCTATGAAGATATCTAATGTTGACAATTTTACACGATTCATATTGGTATGATTTTTCCGAGGTTGATTTTAGAATTAGTCTTCTTGATTTTGAAAGTATTTTCATATATGTTCGTCTAATTGTAAAATTTCGCATTCTTATTTTCAATGTTATCAAAATGTTACCTATTTTTTCACTTAAATTATCAATTGGCATGAACCAATTGTGCAGCAATCATCAAAATTTTAAGAGAACTATTCCGAAAATTCTAAAATTGAAGGTCGAACCTATGAAGATATCTAATTTTGACAATTTTACACGATTCAAATTTGGTATGATTTTTCCTTGGTTGATTTTAGAATTAGTCTTCCTGATTTTGAGGGTATTTTCAAAAATCTCCGTCAGATTGTAAAATTTCCCATTAATATTTACAATGTTATCAAAATGTTAAATATTTTTCACTTAAATTATTAATTGGCATGAACCAATTGTGCAGCAATCATCAAAATTTTAAGGGAACTATTCCGAAAATTCTAATATTGAAGGTCGAACCTATGAAGACATCTAATTTTGACAATTTTACACGATTTAAATTTGGTATGATTTTTCCTTGGTTGATTTTAGAATTAGTCTTCCTTATTTTGAAAGTATTTTCATATATCTCCGTCGAATTGCAAAATTTTGCATTAATATTTTCAATGTTACCAATTTTTTCACTTAAATTATTAATTGGCATGAACCAATTATGCAACAATCATCAACTTTTTAATAGAACTATTCCGAAAATTGGAAAAATGAATGTCGAACCTATGAAGATATCTAATTTTGACAATTTCACACGATTCAAATTTGGTATGATTTTTCCTTGGTTGATTTTAGAATTAGTCTTCCTGATGTTGAGGGTATTTTCATAAATCTCCGTCAGATTGTAAAATTTCCCATTAATATTTGCAATGTTATCAAAATGTTACCTATTTTTGCACTTAAATTATTAATTGGCATGAACCAATTATGCAACAATCATCAACTTTTTAATAGAACTATTCCGAAAATTAGAGAAATGAATGTCGAACCTATGAAGATATCTAATTTTGACAATTTTACACGATTCATATTGGTATGATTTTTTCTTGGTTGATTTTAGAATTAGTATTCCTGATTTTGAGGGTATTTTCATAAATCTGCGTTGGATTGTAAAATTTTGCATTAACATTTTTAATTTTATCAAAAATGTTACCATTTTTTTCATTTAAATTATTAATTGGCATGAACCAGTTGTGCAGCAATCATCAAAATTTTAAGAGAACTATTCCGAAAATTCTAAAATTGAAGGTCGAACCTATGAAGATATCTAATTTTGACAATTTTACACGATTCAAATTTGGTATGATTTTTCCTTGGTTGATTTTAGAAATAGTCTTCCTGATTTTGAAGGCATTTTCATAAATCTCCGTCGAGTTGCAAAATTTTGCATTAATATTTTCAATGTTACCAATTTTTTCACTTAAATTATTAATTGGTATGAACCAATTATGCAACAATCATCAACTTTTTAATAGAACTATTCCGAAAATTCTAAAATTGAAGGTCGAACCTATGAAGATATCTAATTTTGACAATTTTACACGATTCAAATTTGATATGATTTTTCCTTGGTTGATTTTAGAATTAGTGTTCCTGAGTTTGAAGGTATTTTCATAAATTTCCGCCGATTTGTAAAATTTCGCATTAATATTTTCAATTTTATCAAAAATATTACCATTTTTTTCACTTAAATTATTAATTGGCATGAACCAATTATGCAACAATCATCAACTTTTTAATAGAACTATTCCGAAAATTAGAAAAATGAATGTCGAACCTATGAAGATATCTTATTTTGACAATTTTACACGATTTAAATTTGGTATGATTTTCCCTTGGTTGATTTTAGAATTAGTCTTCCTGAATTTGAAGGTATTGTCATAAATATCCGTCTAATTGTAAAATTTCTCATTAATATTTGCAATGTTATCAAAATGTTACAATTTTTTTCACTTAAATTATTAACTAACCACAATTCGCCAAACCATGACACATTTATATAAAAAATGTCCGGGCCCAATTTTTAGTTATATTTCGTGCTATTATTTTTTTAAATAAATAGTACTAAATGTACCATCGGTAAATCTCATCGATAAAAAAATTTAAATAATTTTTTTACCGATGAGATTTCAAACAAATTCATATTTTGTTCTATAGTTCAATTCATTGCCATCTGTTCCTCTCAAAGTTAGAAATTGTTATTGTTATTTATAATTTTCAAAATTATACACGAATATAACTCCGAGGGCAACAATATTTCCTTGGTTACTATAGTGTGCTATGGGGAACATTTGATATTTCAAATTAAATTGCCAATTTTACTTATGACCTTCAGGCCCAGATGGTTTTCCGATCAAATCGACCAAACGAAAATCCGAAAAAAATCGATTTTTCGAGTTACTGCAGTTGATCTGATCCTAGTCCCAGTTGTATCATCGTGGATCATCCTTGACCATGGTTCAATTACCTAGGATACAATTGTTGATACAATGGTATCCATAGAAATTGAACCACGATTAAAGTTAATCCACGATTGTACAACTGGACCTTACTGTTGTTAGAATTGAGTACTCGAAATTGTTGTTTATTTTAATTATTATTGCCACAAATTAAAAAACATAAGACTGAGGTAGAAAACAGATGAATGGTTTTTGCTTTTTGTATTTTGAAGAAATTATGGAATTGCGATTCATTAAGAAAACGCAGCCCAAAACGATATCTAACTATTTTCCAAAAAAAATTCAAATTGAAGATATCAAATTGCCATGTTCTCTATGCAATATAAATATTATTAACGAGATCCATCATTAAGTGTAATTCTGGAGTTGGAATTATTTTTAGAATTACAACGTTTTCAGCTGATGATTAGAGGAAGGGATGAATGATGGGAGGAAAAATACAGTTGCCAAATTTCTTCAAATCATGTTTCCCCCAGTAACTGACTAATTATTATAATATTTTCTATTTATCCCTGAAAAGACCATTACTGAGCAACTAATTGTTATCAATATTACCCCAACGTGCAACGGTATATTGAACTATGTAATATTATTATTTATTGTAATATTATTTTATAATATTACTATGTAATATATATTATTTATTATTATTTCCATTATAAGAGGGATTTATAAAAAAAAAAATTAAGTAAATTGTTACAGGAATTAAATTTTCTGCTTGATCTAAAACTACTATTTCAGTTATTAAAACATTGATTTATTTATACGTGTTGGCTAAGTTAAAAAAAATCTAATTTTGACACTTAAGAAAAATAACATCATTTAAGCAATCCCCCACCATTTTCTTCACACAGTTCAAGCATGGTGTGGAATATCTGAAAACTGTTTTGTATTTCTTCTATAGTTATAGTTTGTTTTATAAAGTGTAAGGTCTGAAGAATTGCCATGACAAATCTTGATATTATTGTATTAGACAAATCTTGATATTATTGTATTAGACAAATCTTGATATTATTGTCCTTCGAGGACAAATCTGTGGTTCTACATAAGCCGCTCTTTCCCATGCACGTTTCTTTCACGGTTTCGGAATTTCACGCCCCCCTGGCCGCGTTAATTTCGGCGGTCCGCTTTAATGACCACCACCGCGTTAATCCGAGTATGACATTAATTGTTTTCCCGTGGCAATTAACGCCCCGTTTTTATACGTGCCAGTGTGTATGTGCGCACTCACCGTTAATGGCCCCGGCAGTATCCAGGATATTAGCCAAATTTGGGCTCCGCTTCGCCCCCTTGGGGGCGCCTCCAGACGCGTTCATTAGGGAAACCTACCCCTGGCCCGACGCAGCACCATGCGTCTTGTACACTCGGGGGCGCAAGTGTTTAATTGCGTCCGAGGGGGCGCACAGGCTCCCATAAATTTGCGTGCGTAATTATAACCTCCCCCCGATAACCGTGCGAGAGCGCGTCTTCCACCCCCTGCGACAACCCCGCATTAGAATAATAAATATCCTGGAGGATTTATGCGCCCGTGGAATTGGGTTCGATCGGTTCGTTACTCGGAGGTCCTTCTGTGTGTGTGTTTATGCGCGCAAATAAAGGGCGTCGTCTGGCCATGCTCGTTTATAAGCGGGGGATGAGGGGGTGGTTATGCGAAATGCAGTTGAAATGGTAAACAGAAATACGAGACTTCCATTATGGATATTGCCTTCTGGGAGAGGCGAAAAGGTGGAGGCACAGGAGCTGGCAGGACTCAATGCGATGGAAGAATTGCAAATTAGGCGCGTGCAGCCCCTGGATTTTCGCCCTTGTACAGCCGAAATGCAATTGCATTCGAGATTAATCGCCGCAGACTTCAAGAAGATTTCAGTAATGCAATATGATCTGTCCATCCAACGAATTTCTTGCAACGTGTGTGCAAGCCTAATCTTAAAAATAACCTTTTTTGGTTGCCTTTGACGCCCTCGAGGTCTTCCAATGGTCTTCATAATAGAGCAGCATCAAGTCTTACATGTTCTTCATCCCTTGCCTGAGGAAATATCCTCTGAAATTTTCACGAAGGTTAAAATGTAAATAAAAAAGAAAATCGAACCTATAACTTTCCCAGTTGAAAGGTATCGCTATATCTGTCACTGAAGTTTATAAAAATTTGTCTAATGAATATTTTGAATAATTTATGCCAGATTTGGATACAGTATGCCTGAAGATATATCCTCTGAAAATTTGACGAATGTAATGATGTAAATAAGTGAGAAAATCAAACATATAACTTTCCCACTTGACAGTACTGAAATTTGTGAAAATTTGTCTAATACATATTTTGAAAATTTTATGCCAGACTTGTATATACTATGCCTGATGATAATTCCTCTGAAAATTTGACGTCGAGTAAGTCTAAAATAAGGGAGAAAATCGAATAATTAACTTTCCAAGTTGACAGGTATCGATTATCAGACACTAAAATTTCTGAAAATTTGTCTAATGGATATTTTGAAAATTTTACGCCAGATCTGTAGACAGTATGGCTAAAGATATATCCTCTCAAAATTTGACGAAGGTTATGTATTAAATATGTGAGAAAATCGAACAGATAACTTTCCCAGTTGACTCATATCAGTATATTTGGTTCTTAAATTTCTGAAAATTTGTCTAATGAATATTTTGAAAATTTTATGCCAGATTTTGATACAGTATGCCTGAAGATATATCCTCTGAATATTTGACGAATGTAATGAAGTGAATAAGTGAGAAAATCGAACATATTACTTTCTCAGTTGACAGATATATCCTTCACTGAATCCTTCACTATATCCTTCACTGAAATTTCTGAAAATTTGTCTAATGGATATTTTGAAACTTTTATGCTACATTTGGATGCAGTATGCCTGAAGATATATCCTTGGAAAATTTAAGGACGATTATGTCTACAATAAGTGAGAAAATTGAATAATCAACTTTCCAAATTGACAAGAATCGATTATCAGACATTGAAATTATTGAAAAAAAATCCAGTGGAAATTTAAAAAAAATTATGCCTGACTTGGATACAATATACCTAAAGATATATCCTCAGAAAATTTAACTAAGATTGTGAGTTAAATGAGTGAGAAAACCGTACAAATAACTTTCCCAGTTAACAAGTATCTATCACTGAAATTTCTAAAAACTTGTCTAATGAATATTTTTTAAATGTTATGCTTGATTTATATACAGTGTGCCTGAAGATATATCCTCTGATAATTTGACGAAGGTTGTGAAGAAAATGAGCGAGAAAATCAAACATATAACTTTCCCGGTGGGAAGGTATCCCTATATCTGTTACTGAAATTTGTGAAAATTTGTCTAATAGATATTTTGAAACTTTTATGCCAGATTTGTATACACTATGCTTGATGATAATTCCTCTGAAAATTTGACGACGAGTATGTCTAAAATAAGTGAGAAAATCGAAAAATCAACTTTCCAAATTGACATGTATCGTTTATTATCAGACACTGAAATTTCTAAAAAATTTCCCAATGAATATTTTGAAAATTTTATGCCAGATTTTTATACAGTATGCCTCAAGATATATCTTCTAAAAAAATTCCAAAGCTTGTGAAGTAAAGGAGTGAGAAAATCGAATATATCTGTCACTGAAATTTCCTGAAAATTTGTCTTGGATATTTTCAAAATTTTATGCCAATTTTGGATATAAGATGCCTGAAGATATATTCTCCGAAAATTCGACGAATGTAATGAAGTAAATAAGTAAGAAATTCAAACATATAACTTTCCCAATTAACAGGTATCGCTATATCTGTTACTGAAATTTGTGAAAATTTGTCGAATACATATTTTGAAAATTTTATTCCATATTTGTATACAGTATGCCTGATGATAATTCATCTGAAAATTTGACAAAAGGTAAGTCTAAAATAAGGAAGAATATCGAATAATTCACTTTCCAAGTTGACATCAGTATCATATCTGTTACTGAAATTTGTGAACATTTGTCTTATACATATTTTGAAATTTTGATGTCAGATTTGTATACACTATGCCTGATGATAATTACTCTGGAAATTTGACGACGAGTAAGTCTAAAATAAGGTAGAAAATCGAACAGTTAACTTTTCAAGTTGACACTGAAATTTCTGAAAGATATTCCAATGGATATTTTGAAAATGTTATGCCAGATTTGGATACAGTATGTCTGAAGATATATCCTCTGAAAATTTGAGAAAGGTTATAAAGTAAATAAGAGAGAAAATCGACCATATAACATTCCCAGTTGACGCTATATCTGTTACTGAAATTTGTGAAAATTTGTCTAAAATATATTTTGAAAATTTTATGCCTGATTTGTATACACTATGCCTGATAATAATACCTCTGTAAATTTGACGACGAGTAAGTCTAAAATAAGGGAGACAATCGAATAGTTAACTTTCCAAGTTAACTGATATCGATTATCAGACACTGAAATTTCTGAAAATTTGTCCATCTAAATATTTCAATTGTGACATATAATTTCACTGTGATTTATACGTTCTCATCATCAGTATCATAGAGTCAGAAACGTTGTTCTAAAAATTTAATTAGGCAACGAATATTAGTATTTTTTCATGAAATATAAAAATTAAATAACTCAAATTTCGACATACAATTTCACATTAGACATTAGAATTTGTGGAATGTTTTTTAATAAAAACCTTTTTTTTACAAAACGTTGTTTTCATCAGCCCCATAAAATCGGAAAACGTTATTCTAAAAATTTAGTTAAAAAGTTGGCGAAAATAAATTAGTTTTCATGGAATATAAAACATTTTAGTGTTATTGTTATATTATTGTATTCTAAATTTAGTAAATGACATTTTATAGGCTTACTTTGTTGTTTATAATAACCAAGTAAACGATATATTATAGGAACTATTATAAATTATTTTTCAAGGAAAATAAAACATTATATTGTTATTGTTATATTATTGTTTTCTAAATTTAATTCACTAATTTGACAAAATAACTAATACGTTTTATTAATAGTAGTAGTATATATAATTTATTGAAGTATTTTTATACAAAAATAGTGTTTTATTACAACTGTATGATGGTAAGGCTTCGGGGGTGCTTCAATTGGCCATCAGCTCATGTATATGCATGTATATGCAATGTCTCATGTATATTGTAAATTTCTGGACTTTCTGGACTGAGTTAAAACAATGAACATACTTACACCACTTTTTCAACGACTAATTTGATCCTTTCGTAGGATAATGGAATTGTAATATGTATACAATATCACAGTTTAAATCACTGTGATATTGTATACATATTACAATTCCATTATCCTACGAAAGGATCAAGTGGTTTAAAGAAGTTATTTTGCACATTTTAGGCACTATTTGAATTGAAAAACATAGCCAATTTTTTTCATCAATTCCATAAAGTTTAAAAAAATTTAATAGTTTAATTAGTAGACGATTATAAATTATCTTACATACAATATGGGTCAATTTCCAAATATAATAAATTGTAACACATTTTATAAAATAAAATAAATTATGGAGGATTATTTTCATCAATTCCATAAAGTTAATAAAATAATCAATTCTTCAGTATTTGAGTAGAATTATATAAAAATATTACTTCCATGGAATGGGACTTGCCTACATCAGTAATTATACGAGGACACATTATTTTAATAAATAAAAAAAGTTAAAAACTTTTAGTATCTAGCGAAGTTGAATAAAATGTTATGCCATATTTGTAAACAGTATGCCTGTAGATATATCCTTGGAAAATTTGACGAATGTAATGAAGTAAATAAGTGAGAAAATCGAAGATATAACTTTCCCAGTTGACATGTATCGCTATAACTGTCACTAATATTTCTGAAATTTTTTCTAATACATATTTTGACAATTTTAAGCCAGATTTGTACACAATATGCCTGATAATAATACCTCTGAAAATTTGACAACAAGTAAGTCTAAAATAAGGAAGAAAATCGAATAATTAACTTTCCATGTTGACAGATATATCAGGCACTGAAATTTCTGAAATATTTTCCAAAGGATATTTTGAAAATTTTATGCCAGATTTGTATACACTATGCCTGAAGATATATCCTCTGAAAATTTGACGAATGTAATGAAGTAAATAACAGAAAATATCGAAGATATAACTTTCCCAGTTGACAGATATGGCCATATCATCACTAAAATTTCTGAAAACTTGTCTAATTAATTAATTCTCGTTTAAACTCCCAATTAACAAATTTGCGATGTAACGTCCATAGCTATCCGACGTTTCGTCGACAATTAAGTATATTTAGCTATTTCCAATAATTGTTCTTATAATAAGCATTGTTTCTCTGTACAATTAATCTACATATTTTTTCCTTAAATAGCTCTCGTCTGGTATTTCAATTTTACAATATTTTTGCAAGAACGTCTTCAATTTTTAATTATTCAGTTTGCTAAACGGAATATTGGCAGATATTAGAGCATTACATAATTCAAAATTAAAAGCGCCCTTCTCTTTCATTTTCGAGCTTAAACTTAAGCTTTCATGTAGCGTTTGTTGTTTTTTTGATGTTTGGTTTTTGACATTATTTTCGTGTAAACTTGTTTTAATACATTGTATTATTTGAAGAAAAAAAATTCACATGGAATCTGATGTAACATCGAAATAAAAAAACAAATGTATACAAACAATACAACGGCACAGTAAAAAATAAATATAACCAAGTGTTTGATTTAACCTAAAAAAAATAAAACTTACGGTTTTACTGCAGGATCTACAAAATACAACGCCATTCTCTAAAATTAGATCTGTATAATCTCTAATCCATTGAGGCACGATTCCCTTATCATTTACTTTCGGCATTATACACACACAATTTTATTATTACCACTCACAATCGCAGTCGGTTTATGTTACGTAGGCACTGAACTACGGAGCGATCTACTCTTTGCTGACAACACAAAATGAATAGTGAACAAGATAAATAGGGTAATCCCAGAAATAATAATATCGTATTCGATTATTAATAATTAACTTTTCATACTATTTGAATGAATTTGAATAATGTTATCATTGCACACTAAATTTTAGGTACTTTCATAAAAACTTATAATTTTTTTAGTAAAAAAAAATTTCAGTCACAAATATTCAATTATATGACCAAATATGCAATTATTGATAAAATATGCATTGAATACATAAAATATGCATTATATAAAAAATGGTTAATTCGCTCTGTTTCTTTATGATTCGTGTAGATCTATTGAAATTTCCGTAGTCATATCATTAATTCAGGACATGCATTTTGCATATAGTCCGTGCTTTAGTCATGACATAGTACAAAGGATAGTTAAGAACGTATATAAAAGTATGTATTATCAATCACTGAAATTTATTTGTGGCTGAGAAGACCCAATGTGGCACTATTTAAATTCGAGTTAGTTTTGCTCAACTTCGAAGGCAACAGGAAGAGTAAATACGACTGCTAGAAACATGTACTTTACGGCTACTGGAAGCCAAAACATTCCTCTTCAAGCTGTACTAACTGAAACTTTGTAGACATGTTCGAAACATTGATGGGAAGGGGGAGAGACTCATTAGAGTTTCTATTATTATTCTAGCAAGTTTTGCTCAACTTTGAACGCAACTGGAAGAGTAAATACGACTGCTAGAAACATGTACTTTACGGCTACTGGAAGCCAAAACATTCCTCTTCAAGCTGTACTAACTGAAACTTTGTAGACATGTTCGAAAAATTGATGGGAATGGGGAGAGACTCATTACAGTTTCTATTATTATTCTAGAATGTTTTGCTCAACTTTGAACGCCACTGGAAGAGTAAATACGACTGCTAGAAACATGTACTTTACGGCTATTGGAAGCCAAAACATTTTTCTTCAAGCTGTACTAACTGAAACTTTGTAGACGTGTTCGAAAACTTGATTAGAATGGGGAGAGACTCATTAGGGATTTTATTATTATTCGAACAAGTTTTGCTCAACTTTGAACGCAACAGGAAGGGTAAATACGACTGCTACAAACATGTACTTTACGGCTACTGGAAGCCAAAATACTCCTCTTCAAGCTGTAGTTACTGAAACTTTGTAGACCTGTTCGAAATATTGATGAGAATGGGGAGAGACTCATTGGGCCTTTTATTATTATTCTAACAAGTTTTGCTCAACTTTGAGGGCAACAGGAAGAGTAAATATGACTGCTAGAAACATGTACTTTACGGCTACTGGAAGCCAAAACATTCCTCTTCAAGCTGTACTAACTGAAACTTTGTAGACATGTTCGAAAAATTGATGGGAATGGGGAGAGACTCATTAGAGTTTCTATTATTATTCTAGCAAGTTTTGCTCAACTTTGAGGGCAATTGGAAGAGTAAATACGACTGCTAGAAACATGTACTTTACGGCTACTGGAAGCAAAAAGATTCCTCTTCAAGCTGTACTAACTGAAACTTTGTAGACATGTTCGAAAAATTGATGAGAATGGGGAGAGACTCTTTAGAGTTTCTATTATTATTCTAGCAAGTTTTGCTCAACTTTGAGGGCAACAGGAAGAGTAAATACGACTGCTAGAAACATGTACTTTACGGCTACTGAAAGCCAAAAGATTCCTCTTCAAGCTGTACTAACTGAAACTTTGTAGACATGTTCGAAAAATTGATGGGAATGGGGAGAGACTCATTAGAGTTTCTATTATTATTCTAGCAAGTTTTGCTCAACTTTGAGGGCAACAGGAAGAGTAAATACGACTTCTAGAAACATGTACTTTACGGCTACTGGAAGCCAAAATATTCCTCTTCAAGCTGTACTAACTGAAACTTTGTAGACATGTTCGAAAAATTGATGGGAATGGGGAGAGACTCATTAGAGTTTCTATTATTATTCTAGCAAGTTTTGCTCAACTTTGAGGGCAACAGGAAGAGTAAATACGACTTCTAGAAACATGTACTTTACGGCTACTGGAAGCCAAAATATTCCTCTTCAAGCTGTACTAACTGAAACTTTGTAGACATGTTCGAAAAATTGATGGGAATGAGGAGAGACTCATTAGAGTTTCTATTATTATTCTAGCAAGTTTTGCTCAACTTTGAACGCAACTGGAAGAGTAAATACGACTGCTAGAAACATGTACTTTACGGCTACTGGAAGCCAAAATATTCCTCTTCAAGCTGTACTAACTGAAACTTTGTAGACATGTTCGAAAAATTGATGGGAATGGGGAGAGACTCATTAGAGTTTCTATTATTATTTTAGCAAGTTTTGCTCAACTTTGAGGGCAACAGGAAGAGTAAATACGACTGCTAGAAACATGTACTTTACGGCTACTGGAAGCCAAAACATTCCTCTTCAAGCTGTACGAACTGAAACTTTGTAGACATGTTCGGAAAATTGATGGGAATGGGGAGAGACTCATTAGAGTTTCTATTATTATTCTAGCAAGTTTTGCTCAACTTTGAACGCAACTGGAAGAGTAAATACGACTGCTAGAAACATGTACTTTACGGCTACTGGAAGCCAAAACATTCCTCTTCAAGCTGTACTAACTGAAACTTTGTAGACATGTTCGAAAAATTGATGGGAATGGGGAGAGACTCATTAGAGTTTCTATTATTATTTTAGCAAGTTTTGCTCAACTTTGAGGGCAACAGGAAGAGTAAATACGACTGCTAGAAACATGTACTTTACGGCTACTGGAAGCCAAAACATTCCTCTTCAAGCTGTACTAACTGAAACTTTGTAGACATGTTCGAAAAATTGATGGGAATGGGGAGAGACTCATTAGAGTTTCTATTATTATTCTAGCAAGTTTTGCTCAACTTTGAGGGCAATTGGAAGAGTAAATACGACTGCTAGAAACATGTACTTTACGGCTACTGGAAGCAAAAAGATTCCTCTTCAAGCTGTACTAACTGAAACTTTGTAGACATGTTCGAAAAATTGATGAGAATGGGGAGAGACTCTTTAGAGTTTCTATTATTATTCTAGCAAGTTTTGCTCAACTTTGAGGGCAACAGGAAGAGTAAATACGACTGCTAGAAACATGTACTTTACGGCTACTGAAAGCCAAAAGATTCCTCTTCAAGCTGTACTAACTGAAACTTTGTAGACATGTTCGAAAAATTGATGGGAATGGGGAGAGACTCATTAGAGTTTCTATTATTATTCTAGCAAGTTTTGCTCAACTTTGAGGGCAACAGGAAGAGTAAATACGACTTCTAGAAACATGTACTTTACGGCTACTGGAAGCCAAAATATTCCTCTTCAAGCTGTACTAACTAAAACTTTGTAGACATGTTCGAAAAATTGAAGGGAATGGGGAGAGACTCATTAGAGTTTCTATTATTATTCTAGCATGTTTTGCTCAACTTTGAACGCAACTGGAAGAGTAAATACGACTGCTAGAAACATGTACTTTACGGCTACTGGAAGCCAAAACATTCCTCTTCAAGCTGTACTAACTGAAACTTTGTAGACATGTTCGAAAAATTGATGGGAATGGGGAGAGACTCATTAGAATTTCTGTTATTATTCAAGCAAGTTTTGCTCAACTTTGAACGCAACTGGAAGAGTAAGTACGACTGCTAGAAACATGTACTTTACGGCTACTGGAAGCCAAAATATTCCTCTTCAAGCTGTACTAACTAAAACTTTGTAGACATGTTCGAAAAATTGATGGGAATGGGGAGAGACTCATTAGAGTTTCTATTATTATTCTGGCAATTTTGCTCAACTTTGAGGGCAACAAGAAGAGTAAATACGACTGCTTGAAACATGTACTTTACGGCTACTGGAAGCCAAAATATTCCTCTTCAAGCTGTACTAACTGAAACTTTGTAGACATGTTCGAAAAATTGATGGGAATGGGGAGAGACTCATTAGAGTTTCTATTATTATTCTAGCAAGTTTTGCTCAACTTTGAACGCAACTGGAAGAGTAAATACAACTGCTAGAAACATGTACTTTACGGCTAGTGGAAGCCAAAACATTCCTCTTCAAGCTATACTAACTGAAACTTTGTAGACATGTTCGAAAAATTGATGGGAATGGGGAGAGACTCATTAGAGTTTCTATTATTATTCTAGCAAGTTTTGCTCAACTTTGAACGCAAGTGGAAGAGTAAATACGACTGCTAGAAGCATGTACTTTACGGCTACTGGAAGCCAAATCATTCCTCTTCAAGCTGTACTAACTGAAACTATGTAGACATGTTCGAAAAATTGATGGGAATGGGGAGAGACTCATTAGAGTTTCTATTATTATTCTAGCAAGTTTTGCTCAATTTTGAACGCAAGTGGAAGAGTAAATACGACTGCTAGAAGCATGTACTTTACGGCTACTGGAAGCCAATACATTCCTCTTCAAGCTGTACTAACTGAAACTTTGTAGACATGTTCGAAAAATTGATGGGAATGGGGAGAGACTCATTAGAGTTTCTATTATTATTCTAGCAAGTTTTGCTCAACTTTGAACGCAACTGGAAGAGTAGATACGATTGCTAGAAACATGTACTTTACGGCTACTGGAAGCCAAAACATTCCTCTTCAAGCTGTACTAACTGAAACTTTGTAGACATGTTCGAAAAATTGATGGGAATGGGGAGAGACTCATTAGAGTTTCTATTATTATTCTAGCAAGTTTTGCTCAACTTTGAACGCAACTGGAAGAGTAAATACGACTGCTAGAAACATGTACTTTACGGGTACTGGAAGCCTAAACATTCCTCTTCATGCTGTACTAACTGAAACTTTGTAGACATGTTCGAAAAATTGATGGGAATGGGGAGAGACTCATTAGAGTTTCTATTATTATTCTAGCAAGTTTTGCTCAACTTTGAACGCAACTGGAAGAGTAAATACGACTGCTAGAAGCATGTACTTTGCGGCTACTGCAAGCCTAAACATTCCTTTTGAAGCTGTACTAACTGAAACTTTGTAGACATGTTCGAAAAATTGATGGGAATGGGGAGAGACTCATTAGAGTTTCTATTATTATTCTAGCAAGTTTTGCTCAACTTTGAGGGCAACAGGAAGAGTAAATACGACTGCTAGAAATATGTACTTTACGGCTACTGGAAGCCAAAATGTTCCTCTTCAAGCTGTACTAACTGAAACTTTGTAGACATGTTCGAAAATTGATGGGAATGGGGAGAGACTCATTAGAGTTTCTATTATTATTCTAGCAAGTTTTGCTCAACTTTGAACGCAACTGGAAGAGTAAATACGACTGCTAGAAGCATGTACTTTACGGCTTCTGGAAGCCAAAATATTCCTCTTCAAGCTGTACTAACTGAAACTTTGTAAACATGTTCGAAAAATTGATGGGAATGGGGAGAGGCTCATTAGAGTTTCTATTATTATTCTAGCAAGTTTTGCTCAACTTTGAACGCAACTGGAAGAGTAAATACGACTGCTAGAAGCATGTACTTTACGGCTACTGGAAGCCAAAATATTCCTCTTCAAGCTGTAGTTACTGAAACTTTGTAGACGTGTTCGAAAAATTGATGGGAATGGGGAGAGACTCATTAGAGTTTCTATTATTATTCTAGCAAGTTTTGCTCAACTTTGAACGCAACTGGAAGAGTAAATACGACTGCTAGAAACATGTACTTTACGGCTACTGGAAGCCAAAACATTCCTCTTCAAGCTGTACTAACCGAAACTTTGTAGACGTATTCGAAAAAATGTTTAAATTTACCTATATTCAAAATGTTTAGATGTCTCACCAAATGGCTGCCAGGCAAATTAAATTTAAATAGAGAGTAGTTAATTATTATTAGCTACGTCTAGGCCAAATAATTCATCAGTTATGTATTTTGTGTAAGTGCATGTAATGAGTTAAGGCTTATTACTATTTTCATATTATAATTCTAACAGATTCAAGACGGAATTATGAAATTTTATGAATTGTCTGTAGGCAATCATGCACACAATTGTGCATGGCTGGTGGCATATATTAACAAGCAATTTTTCAATGTAAAATATACTAATTGGCTATAACTAACTGCATAATGTTGTTTTAATGCACACATAGAGCATTAATTGTTGTAATTAGACACATTAAAGCAATTAAATTCTGTTTTGATACTACAATAACACATAAATGTGAATACAGGTGAATTACGTTGTATTCTTGAAACTCACTTAAATTTGCCTACAAAACCATTCAATTTATACAAATTAGCAAATCTTTCATTCATTCACATTATATTTTGTATTATTATACGCCTCTATTACAATTAAATATCAAAAATTCGAATTATGAAATTTTAAGAATTGTCCCTAGGGAATAATAGTGCATGGCTGGTTGCATACATTAACATACAATTTTTCAATGTAAAATGTGCTAATTGGCTATAACTAACTGCTTAATGTTGTTATAATGCACACATATAGCATTAATTGTTGTTATTAAACACCTTGAAGCATTTAAATTCTGTTTTGATACTAAAATTACGAATAAATGTGTATACAGGTGAATTACGTTATATACATGAAATTCACTTAAATTTGTGTACAAAACCATTCAATTTACATAAATTAGCAAATTTTTGATTAATTCACATTATATTTTGTATTATTATATGCCTCTATTACAATGAAATATCTAAAATTCGAATTTGAATTCTTAAAATTTTCATATGTTGGACGGTGGCGCCATCTGCTCCAGAACTAATACTGAACATCTAACCTCAACCGTTTTTAAGCGTCCTTTTCCCGATATTTAATATAATTAAAGGTAATTGACGATTTATCTCGTTAAAATCGTACAATAATTAATCCATTAATAACAATTAGGATGCAGCAGCTGTCGAGATCATGTGCCAGAATTGGAAATCTGAATCTGCTCCGATGGAGTTCCAGCCAGGCCCCCACCGAGCCAGCTCGCATGGAAAAAAGTAAGATTTGCATTATTCCAGTAATGTTGCAAGCAATAGATTGTTCAAAGTACTTTGTTTTGGATATACGTCGAAGGGGTTAGGTATCGGCAGCCCGGGGGCCCATCGTGACTCGCATGTTTTCGGATGGCCTGTTACTGACGTAGACATATTTTGTTCGAAATACTGGATTTTTAATCCCCCGATAGAATTACGTTTCGGTAGCATGCAGCCCAGGGGCCAGGCCTTGCATGATGGTACCCAACAATATTGTGTCCACTTTTGGTATATTGTTGTTTGTATTTTGATGTTGGTTTGTTTGTGGTTTGCTTATTTCTACAGCTATGGCTAGTTTCCTTATGTTAGTATTAACAAACTTGCGTTTTTGTCGGTTTTCTTCTGCTGCTGTGGCTAATTTCCTTATGTTAGTATTAACAAACTTGCGTTTTTGTTAGTTTTCTTCTCCTGCTATGGCTAATTTCCTTATGTTAGTATTAACAAACTTGCGTTTTTATCAGTTTTCTTCTGCTGCTATGGCTAATTAACATCGTCCTTTATGTACGCTTCATGGTTGCAATTGATGCACGTGTTTTGTTTGTGCACGAGTGAAAGCCGGGGGCCCGAAATTAAACGATATCCTTGCAGCGATTAACTCCGTCCAGCTGCTGGGACGGGTGGGCGCGGACCCGCAGAAGAAGGGCAGCGAGAACCACCCGGTCGCCGTTTTCTCCATGGCGACGCATTCCAACTACCGGTACGAGACCGGCGAGTTCCTGCAGCGGACCGAGTGGCACCGGGTGATCTGCTTCAAGCCGGGCCTGCGCGAGACCATCCTGACGTACCTGAAGAAGGGGCAGCGGGTGCACGTCACCGGGCGCATCTCCTACGGGGAGGTCAAGGGCGAGGACGGCCGGCCGAGGACCACCACGGCTATCACCGCCGAAGACGTTATTTTCTTCCACTCGACGAAGGAAGGTTAACTGTTTGGTCTTTGGTGGAAATAATGAATTTTCAACGTCGTGGCATTTCTGAGGGATGAATCCGTGTTTTATATGTGTATATACAACTCTGTTGTGATAATTGATAGTTTTTCTAATGCTTTAAATATTAAGTATTCGTAAAAAGTAATGGAAATTATTGTTCGTTTTCAGGATCCTTTCCCATCCTTGATTCCCAGTTGGTAATTCCAGTCGGTAAGTCTAAGTAATTATTATATTCCTGTGGTTAATAAATGTTCAGTTGTATAAAAAAAATCTGAGTTTAATCAATACTTGGAAATTTCTGAGTATGGTCAATGCTCATTTGTATGAACATTTCTAAGTTTAATTAATGCTTGGAAATTTCTGAGTTTTATCAATGCTCAGTTGTATAGATATTTCTGAGTTTAATCAATGCTTGGAAATTTCTGAGTTTGATCAATGCTCAGTTGTATGGAAATTTCTGAGTTGAGTCAATGCGCAGTTGTATAGAAATTTCTGAGTTTAATCAATGCTCAGTTGTATGAACATTTCTAAGTTTAATCAATGCTTGGAAATTTCCGCGTTTGATCAATGCTCAGTTGTATGGAAATTTCTGAGTTGAGTGAATGCTCAGTTGTATAGAAATTTCTGAGTTTAATCAATGCTCAGTTGCATAAACATTTCTAAATTTAATCAATGCTTGGAAATTTCTGAGTTTGATCAATGCTCAGTTGTATAGATATTTCAGAGTTTAATCAATGCTTGGAAATTTCTGAGTTTTGTCAATGCTCATTTGTATGAACATTTGTAAGTTTAATCAATGCTTGGAAATATCTGAGTTTTATCAATGCTCAGTTCTATAGATATTTATGAGTTTAATCAATGCTTGGAAATTTCTGATTTTGATCAATGCTCAGTACTATGGAAATTTCTGAGTTGAGTCAATGCTCAGTTGTATGGAAATTTCCAAGTTTAATCAATGCTCAGTTGTATGAACATTTCTAAGTTTAATCAATGCTTGGAAATTTCTGAGTTTGATCAATGCTTAGTTGTATAGACATTTCTAAGTTTAATCAATGCTTGGAAATTTCTGAGTTTGATCAATGCTCAGTTGTATGGAAATTTCTGAGTTTAATCAATGCTCAGTTGTATGGAAATTTCTGAGTTTAATCAATGCTCAGTTGTATGGAAATTTCTGAGTTTAATCAATGCTCAGTTGTATGGAAATTTCTGAGTTTTATCAATTCTCAGTTGTATGGAAATTTCTGAGTTTAATCAATGCTCAGTTGTATGAACATTTCTAAGTTTAATCAATGCCTGGAAATTTCTGAGTTTTATCAATGCTCAGTTGTATAGATATTTCGAGTTTAAACAATGCTTGGAAAATTCTGAGTTTGATCAATGCTCAGTTGTATGGAAATTTCTGAGTTGAGTCAATGTTCAGTTGTATGGAAATTTCTGAGTTTAATCAATGCTCAGTTGTATGGAAATTTCTGAGTTCAATCAATGCTCAGTGGATGAATTTTCCACGCGCCGAAAATTTTGTATGAACTCTCAATTTTCTGCCCATTTCTTATGTCTCATTCACAAACCGGCCTAAACCAATTTTGGGCCCAGAATATGGGCGGCCTTGCGATAGTAAAATTGTGCACTATGGCCACTTTCAAAATCGTTGAACTCTTCCTAGTATCACCATTGTACCTTCAAAATCGTCGAGTTCTCGTACTTTTTAAATGCTTTAATGCAAATTACATTAATAAATCGTACATGTGCACCTTCAAAATCGTTAAGTTTTTGCACTATTTTACTCCTAAACGGAAATCACATTAATTAAAAAGTGATAATTACATTAAGAAGTATAAACACTTAATTGAAGGAGTCTTAAATGATAATACACGATCACATGAATAACATTTCCGGTGTAATTTTTATTACCAAATAATACATACTAATAAATCATCTGATATGCTCAACGATAATTAACCCTAGCACAATAATAAAATAACACGAATCCTGTTGGCTCTTCAGGAAGAACTTATGATTAGCTTAAAATCTACTAAACAACTATACATAATATAATCAATATGTGTAAATAGAAATTACTTAATTTTAAATTAATAAGATTTAGGCCGGTTTCACAGTCTCCAGTTAACTTTAATCGACGGTTAATTTCATTGTGGACACAACTTTATTAAAAATGTATATTAGAAGCCTGCAGACAACCAATAATATTGTACAACGATATAATTGATGACTCAATCATTTTCCCTATCAATATACATTCTATCATCTAATTTCTTGGTCTTTAAACAAATAGAAGGAGAAACCACCCACTGTATTGTACTATATAATTCTATTCATTGTATCAACAATTGTATTTCATTGTATCAACAATTGTATTTCATTGTATCAACAATTGTATTTCATTGCATCAACAATTGTATTTCATTGTATTAACAATTGCATTTCATTGTATCAACAATTGTATTTCATTGTATCAACAATACAATTGTATTTAATTGTATCAACAATACAATTGTTGAGTGGTCACTTTATTTACAAGAGTTTAAATTGTGCCCAAGGAATCTTGCGGTTAAAGTTATCCAGAGATTGTTACACCGGGCCTTAAAATATAGATTCTTCTATTACAAAAATATATATTGCGTCGGTTAAAAATAGATTGTTAGTACGTTAGGTGCTTGCGTATAAAAATATAGTTTTCTCGCTCATATTTCCATTGGCTACGTTTACCCCAAAAAAACTCGAAATGAAAAGAACCAATTCTCAATACCAATCAATAACAATGAATCTCATGAATCTGATCAGTTTTTTTTTAATTAATAACTTTGGCAATGTCAAAAAACAAAAAAGAATCAATTGATAATTTATGACACTTGAAAATGCATCACAGTTGCTAACTTTGACATTATAAAATTTTCAATTTTTGATAATTTATAACACTTGAATTTGCCTCACAGTTGCTAACTTTGACATTTTAAAATTTACAATTATTGATAATTTTTCACATTCCAAAAACTCCAATTGATAATTTTTTGAATTTCAAAAAGACTGTTTGACATTTCAATCAAATCAATTGATATAACACTTTAAAATGCTTCTGTTATTTTGACATTTTCAAATAATAATTTTTGATAAAATTAATACTTTTCTTGCTTATATAGATATTAGATATTAATACTTTAATATCTTGATGAAATATTTTATCATTATAAATGTATACTTCATTATTATTATAAATGTATATTATGTATATTTACTCTTGTTTTGTTTCATATGTATATTTTAACACTTGTCAGGAAACTGATTATAATATACATATGAAACAAAACAAGAGTAAATATATAACATACATTTATACATAACATACATTTATAATAATAATAATTTTTGATATTTCAATAACATCAATTGATAATTTTTGTAATTTCCAAAAGATGATGTTTCACATTTCAATAAAATCAATTGGCTTAAATACTTGAAAATAAACTATATTTACAATTGACACTAAATTGACACTTTAAAATGCTTCAGTTGACAAGTTTTGAAATTTTCAATTGATAATTTTTGCAATTTCAAAATTATGTTTGACATTTCAATCAAATCAATTGATAATGACACTTTAAAATGCTTCAGTTGATATTTTCACATTTTCAAATAATAATTTGAAATTATTATTTACATTATTGACATTTGATAAAATTAATACTTTCCTTGCTGATATCTTGATGAAACATTTAATTATTATAAATGTAAATTATGTATATTTACTCTTATTTTGTTTCATATGTATATTTTAACATGTATCAGGAAACTGATTAAAATATACATATGATACAAAACAAGAGTAAATATAGATAATATACATTTATAATAATGATAATTTTTGTAATTTCAAAAAGATAATGTTTGACATGTCAATAAAATCAATTGACTTAAACACTTGAAAATAAATTAAATTGATAATTGACACCTTAAAATGCTTCAGTTTACTTTTGAAATATTCAATACATAATTTTAGACATTCCAAAAACTGCAATTGGTAATTTTTGCAATATCAAGTAGACAATGTATGACATTTCAATCTAATCAATTGATAATGACACATTAAAATACTTCAGTTCATATTTTCACATCTTAAAATAATAATGTTTGATATTTCAAAAACTTCAATTGACAATTTATGACATTCGAATGATATTTTGTGTTATTTCAAAAATATAATGATAATGACATTTCAATCAAATCAATTGACTTAAACACTTGAAAATAAACTAAATTGACACTTTAAAATGCTTCAGTTGATAACTTTTGAAATTTTCAATAGATAATTTTTAACATTTCAATGTAATTTCAACATTGTTTGACATATAAAAATCAATTGATAATTTATAATACTTCTGTTGATAAATTTCCTACTCCTTATTTTATTTGTCTTCCATTTATTATAAAAATTATAGCTTTATTTGATATTTCAAAAACTTCAATTGATAATTTATGACACTTCAAATGATATTTTGTGTAATTTCAAAAAGATAATGATAATGACATTTCAATAAAATCAATTGGCTTAAACACTTGAAAATAAACTAAATTGACACTTTAAAATGCTTCAGTTGATAAGTTTTGAAATTTTCAATAGATATTTTTTAACATTTCAATGTAATTTCAAAATTGTTTGACATATAACAATCAATTGATAATTTACAATACTTCAGTTGATAAATTTCCTACTCTTTTTTATTTGTCTTCCATTTATTATAAAAATTATAGCTTTATTTGATATTTCAAAAACTTCATTTGATAATTTATAACACTTCAAATGATATTTTGTGTAATTTCAAAAAGATAATGGTAATGACATTTCAATAAAATCAATTGACTTAAACACTTGAAAATAAACTAAATTGACACTTTAAAATGCTTCAGTTGATAACTTTAGAAACCTTCAATAGATAATTTTTAACATTGTAAGGTAATTTCAAAATTGTTTGACATATAAAAATCAATTGATAATTTATAATACTTCTGTTGATAAATTTCCTACTCCTCATTTTATTTGTCTTCCATTTATTATAAAAATTATAGCTTTAGTTGATATTTCAAAAACTTCAATTGATAATTTATGACACTTCAAATGATATTTTGTGTAATTTCAAAAAGATAATGATAATGACATTTCAATAAAATCAATTGACTTCAACACTTGAAAATAAACTAAATTGACACTTTAAAATGCTTCAGTTGATAACTTTTGAAATTTTCAACATTTCAATGTAATTTCAAAATTGTTTGACATATAAAAATCAATTGATAATTTATAATACTTCTGTTGATAAATTTCCTACTCCTTATTTTATTTGTCTTCCATTTATTATAAAAATTATAGCCCTATTTGATATTTCAAAAACTTCAATGGATAATTTATGACACTTCAAATGATATTTTGTGTAATTTCTAAAAGATAATGATAATGACATTTCAATAAAATCAATTGACTTAAACACTTGAAAATAAACTAACTTGACACTTTAAAATGCTTCAGTTGATAACTTTTGAAACTTTCAATAGATAATTTTTAACATTGTAATGTAATTTCAAAATTGTTTGTCATATAAAAATCAATTGATAATTTATAATACTTCTGTTGATAAATTTCCTACTCCTTATTTTATTTGTCTTCCATTTATTATAAAAATTATAGCTTTATTTGATATTTCAAAAACTTCAATTGATAATTTATGACACTTCAAATGATATTTTGTGTAATTTCAAAAAGATAATGATAATGACATTTCAATAACATAAATTTACTTAAACACTTGAAAATAAACTAAATTGACACTTAAAATGCTTCAGTTGATAACTTTTGAAATTTTCAATAGATAATTTTTAACATTTCAAAATTGTTTGACATATAAAAATCAATTGATAATTTATAACCCTTCAGTTGATAAATTTCCTACTCCTTATTTTATTTGTCTTCCATTTGTTATAAAAATTGTAGCTTTAATTGCTTTTGACATTTTTAAACATTGTTTTGCATGTTATCAGTTCTTATAACTTTCTGACATTCTGTTCTGCAGTTCTCAAAATCGGAGGCTTAGTAATAAATGTAGCCGCAGTACTTAAAAATCGTATACTAACTCGTAATTAAACTCGTAACTCGTAATTACATAACATTGTACTCAAATCAACACTAAAATCGTTGAAATTACGAGTACAGGGATGGCAATTTGTAGGTAAATCAGTTTTGTTATTGACATTGTTATGTCATCATCATTGTTATCGCACCATTGAAATATTCAAGTAGTAAATTGAAGATCAGATGTAAGAGTGAATTAGAAATCAGAATACACATTAAAATTTACAAAATTTGTACTATGTAATCTCAAATGCTTCAATTTATTCGTCGCGACGGTGAAGAGGTGAATTCCTGTGCTCACCAACGGTGTTTAATCGATCGTTTTCACCAACGTCTGTAACTTATACCGGCACCCACCAACGCCCGTAACTCTCACCGGTGCCCGCCAATATCCGTAACTTATACCAGCAGCTAAATTGTCCTTAATTTACTAGCAGCTACCAAAGTTGCAAAGTTGGTAACTGAATATTATATAAAATTTGTCTGTAAAATTATGAATAATAGGCCCATTAATGGATTAATGTCGGTGGTCATCAAATGTAAAATTATGAATTATAGGCCGATAACTGAATATTATATAAAATATGTCTGCAAAATTATGAATAATAGTCGGATTAACAAATATCAGTGGTCACCAAATGTAAAATTATGAATGATTTTCTGATTAGCAGACATCGGTGGTCACCAAATGTAAAATTATGAATTTTAGGCTGGTAACTGAATATTATATCAAATATGTCTGCAAAATTATGAATAATAGGCCGATTAACAAATATCAGTGGTCACCAAATGTAAAATTATGAATGATATTCCGATTAACAGACATCGGTGGTCACCAAATGTAAAATTATGAATAATAGGCCGATTAACGGATGTCGGTGGTCATCAAATGTAAAATTATGAATAATTTACTCTTGTTTTGAGTAATTAACGGACGTCAGTGGTCACCAAATACAGTTGCATTAAAACAAATTAACCGCCCGCTTCATAGAAATTGCCTATAAAAATTAGATCTTTAGCCGGCTACTTCGTTTTTGATTGTGATCTCGTACTTCCCTGCCGCCTCCTTGATTGTCACCATTCTGTCCGGCTTCACTTTTTCCCAGTGGAACCTAAAAAAATACAAAAATATTAGAGTTGGATTCAAATATTATACACAAAGTTGTATAAACATAATAGCAATAATAATTGTTATAAGTCTGTGACATAATTACTGTCATTTTTGACAGTTAGAAAAGTTTGTTATCTCGCTCGTTGTTTTGTTTTTTGTATCTGGCTGTGATTGGTTAACATGCTGCATAAAAACTAATAATAGAAAGCTTTGTCTTCTTATTTGCTCTTCTGTTTTTTAATTGCTTGGCAACTAATAGAAAACTTTGTCGTCTCGCTCGGTTGTTTTTTATATCTCGCAGTGTTAGTTACATCCCGTGTTAGTTACTAGTTTTATGGTATGTTAAACATTGACCAACGTAATCATCAAGGCCAGTTACCGATAACACAGTCGTCCGCACTTGCTGAGCACGTTCGCCTTGTAGTAGTATCGCAGGGCCCTCGACATCTTGTCGTAGTTCATGTTCTTGATCTTCTTCTTGTCGCCCCAGAGCGAGGCGACGCAGTTGGGCTCGAGTATCTTGAACACCCCGAACTGGCGGTCCTGCCACTTGATGATGGCCCGGAACCGCTCGTCTGGGTCGTCCAGGAGGTCCCGCAGGAAGTTCAGGATGTGGTACTTGCGCTCGGCACCTGCTGGCACAGGACAAACGATTAGCAGGCTCGTCGTGGGGGCTTGGGAGGTCGTGAGGCGCTTAAAGCTAAAAATTCCGGACCGGAAACGGACAAGTTCACCACCGGAAGCGCAGGTTTCGCGCGCTAGGGCGCAAAAAAGGATACACAAAAAGGATACGCAGTTTCAAACGCGCGCTCGGCGTGGATGATAGTTTCGGTGCCTGTTCCACGGAAAGGACCGTGGTGTCATTTCCTTCCTGTTTAGATAAAATTAGGTTAGATGTGATGGGAGAAACCTGTCGTTTCGGTTTCGAAATCGCTCGGAGAGTGACGGAGGAACGTCCGGTCTGAGGTTCGAGCGGCGGCCCACAGGTGGCGCTGGGCGCGCGGTTCCGGGGATTTACCTGCAAATATGCGGGACTTTAAATGGTGATTGCATTCAGTTATGCAATTATTCGCATCAAATTGCATTGAAACAAAGGTTTAAACGGTCGTAACTGCTTTAACTTATGTAATTATTCGTGGACGTCGCTTGGATTGCATTAAATTTAATGCCATTTGCGCATTTTCAGGCATTAATTATCCGTAAAAATACGTCAAGGCAAACAACTAATGTGAGAAAGTGTTTGAGACGCCGATTTGGAAGTGATAAACACACATTTAACTATGAAATTTATGTGGCACAGCATATGCATAGTGATAACACAAATCTGAGAAAAACAACAACAACGTAACGAAAACAGAACAGCAAACAAAGAGAACGAGAGTATGCAGAGGCGGATGGGGCCGGCGGGAAGCCGGGAAATTTCCCGGTGCGCCGGTCGCAAATAGTTGTAAGGCGCCGGCGCAACAAACTCATTTTTTTCTGTTCAATCTTGTCACTACTACCACTATAGGCAATTTACACAAACGCGACAACAAATACGTACTATATTTGTTTCAAAATAATTTATAGTTCCAATCGTATTGATAAATTATAGTGGTCTGAACAGTTAAAATTCAAAGAGAAAAATGTTATATAATAGACTAATGATTGATAGAATAATAAATATTATTAACTTCTTGGAAGACGAGACATAAATGATACAGGCCAAGAGTTTGAATCGTTTTACTAGAAATCTAGATAGCGAAAATTTGGGCAAAATTTAATGGGCCTTAGATCAAATATTTAAATTAGATCTGGTGCATTTGTTTCGTTTCTGTCAGATACTACAGTTAATTAAATTATTACGAAATCTAATAATAAGATTTTAATTTAAAAAAAATAAAAAAAGAACAAAATAGTAGCAGAAAAAAGAAATACTGCTGAAATTTATTCAATAGTAGTAGACTAGACTAGTACCACTCAAAATGTGTATAATAGACCAACGCTCGTTAATTTTTAAATATGTTCTTCAAAACCAAACGAAGAAAAGGTTAATCTCCATTTGAGAAACGAGAGAGAATGTAGTTCGTGGGCTGAAGAATGGCACTTTAAAAAATATTCGGCAAATACGGAATGTTGAGTCACCTTTGTATGTAGAAGTAAAATTGGTGTTAGAAACAATAGAGAAACCCAAAAAAGACGAACAGTAATGTGAGGGCAATCGCAAAAAGTTTCACAGACAATATTTAAAACACAAACAGCAACTATATTTTGCAAAAGATTCAGCACTACTGGACCACGATCAAAATATTTGAAGGGCTACGGTGAGGAATGATTTCCATTTTCTCATTTTTATTCCATTTTTATTCCATTTTTATTGAAATCGAGCTGATGGTGCCATGTTATAGCATTGGAAAAGTAGTTTCGACACGTGAAGTAAAACAGTGAAAAACGTTTACCGTTCGCTTCAAAAACGAATAAATAGAATATGATGTTGCCTAAAAACGATCAGAGATCTAGATAAAGAAAAATAATTTATAGACGACCCCCTTAATGGACAATAATCGGTTATCATAATAATATTTTATAAAAAAATTGTATTTCATTTGAAAATACATTTTTTGTATGTACACTGTTCTGTGCCCTACATAAAAAATCTAAAAATACGGTTAAAAAGGATCAGGAAGAAGTCCAAGACTTGTTAATAAAAATAAATTGTTTCAATAGTTTTACTTATGTGTATTTCATGCTTTGGCTCAATATTCTAATACACATCTTGTCAAAGTAGATCAATTATAATCAGTTAGTTTTTAATTCATCCTTTATTAGACTTGAAACGTTCAATTTAGTTTTCTGGAAAACGACCAAATTGGACTCTGATCGTTTTCCCCGTAGCCCTTCATTTACAAATACCATTGCTACAAATGCACACAGATGGCGCAAAGTGCAAAGGTACAATTACAGAAGTTTCAAAGAATTGCGACTCAGTAAAATATCTTGCAGACTAATTCGCACTATGGGCGGCAGAAAAATTAGTACATAATGAAGTACATAATTCTGAAATGACATTTGAGAGAATATTGAACGAACTGCGAAGAAAAAAGTAATTCGTATGCCGAAAGAATGGAGAAAAATGTGGACATGAAACATTAGACGATAAACATGACGAATGTAGGTTTGAAACATTCAATGTAATAATAGATACCGTAATCAAGTCTGATTTCAAAATACATTTGATGTTTGTAAAGATCTGTCTATTAGATCCACCAAATTTTGGATGAAATTAAACCAAATATTCCAAAAAAAAGATCGACTTCTCTCTATATTGAAGACTTTAATTAATAAATTACAAACAAAAATTGTAATGTTGCATTAGAAAATTTAATAGAAGAACTTTTGATTTGAAATTTGTGATTTATTGGAACAAAATATTTGTGATATGTTAATAGTAGACCAAAATCTTCAACTGCAGATAGACTTTATAGAAGAACACATAGAGGAATCAAGCAAGCATGTGTGAGCATGTGGCAAAACAAATTAAGAAATACTAACATGTAGAAGTTGCAAAACTGTGCTACTAGTTGTAACTAAGTTATTTTTAAATACAATTTATTTCGAGAAGTGTACTCCACCTTATACGCAATACTTATACTCTAGTCTAGCGTATTTAGAACTCTTCCGATATCTCAAGTTTCCTGCAAAAGATATTTCTTAACGCTAAAATATGTAGAAATAGATTATGATCGACGATATCTCACATTCGCGTTGAAGCTCTTATGTTCATGAGTTATTAGAAAGAGAATTTAAATGAACTAAATAATAAAGAAATTGTAACCACGTTAGGTAATTCCAGTTCTCTTCTATCAAAAAAGTTATTGTTTTAAAGTAAAAATATTATATATTATTTTATTTTTTGCTTTGCATTTTATTTACTTCTGTAATACATTTGGTTTTTTTAATTGTAGAAAAAAATTGCAGACGCTTGTACTTCTTTTCATTATAACCTCTTAAAACTGACGTTTGAGCACTGATGCTTTCTGATTCTTTCAACTTTTGTCCACATTTTGTTTATTGCGCTGGTGTATTTCCTGCGCCGATTTTGCTAGGCCCATCCGCCCCTGTTTATGTGGAACTTTCACTAGTATGCACTATCCAATATCTGGATCCGTTATCCGACACCCAATAGCCCGGATATCCGGATAGTTTATCCGAAAATTGAATCATTACGATTTTTACAGAATTACCCATTAGTGCGACAAAATCATTTGTCAGGTGTTCAAATATAGATCACTTGAGAGCAACTTGGAGCAAACACATTAATAAACTTCATAACTTCGCCCGAGCACATTTGTGTTTGTTTATCCGCCAGAACATGAGCCTCGTCGTTTACATCGTGGCGACGCAAACGTTAACAGCTTCCAAGCGGCGTATTCCACATAATTACTAATTAAAAGTTAAAATCTCACTCACCAGCTCTTTCTTGTGCGTCTGTGCGGGTCTCTCCTGCGTGGAGCTCTCTCGGACGTCTGAGAGCTCGTAGCTCTGAGCGCGCGCTTTCCTGGCTGCGTGAAGAAATCGGAAACCGGAAGCGGAAGTGAGGCGGCCCGCTCGCCGTTATTGCCCGTAATCGAAAAATTCGCTTCCGGCGGTTTCGTGTCGGCCGGAAGCGTGACTTTTCCCCGGGGGAGGCGCGAGGAGGCGATTACCTTTGCCGAGAGGAAGCGATTTGCGGTCGCCAGAAATGAGAGGAATAACAGGCCAGACTTTTTTTTATAAATGGTACAGCTAACAAACAAATATGCTGTACAAATCTGCTATTTTGTAACAACTGTGAACTTGAGAACAGAGAACCACAAGGTTTTTTATATAAATGGTACAGATAACAAACAAATATGCTGTACAAATCTGCTATTTTGCAAAAACTGTAAACTTGAGAACAGAGAACCACAAGGTTTTTTATATAAATGGTACAGATAACAAACAAATATGCTGTACAAATCTGCTATTTTGCAAAAACTGTAAACTTGAGAACAGAGAACCACAAGGTTTTTTATATATATGGTACAGATAACAAACAAATATGCTGTACAAATCTGCTATTTTGCAAAAACTGTAAACTTGAGAACAGAGAACCACAAGGTTTTTTATATAAATGGTACAGATAACAAACAAATATGCTGTACAAATCTGCTATTTTGCAAAAACTGTAAACTTGAGAACAGAGAACCACAAGGTTTTTTATATAAATGGTACAGATAACAAACAAATATGCTGTACAAATCTGCTATTTTGCAAAAACTGTAAACTTGAGAACAGAGAACCACAAGGTTTTTTATATAAATGGTACAGATAACAAACAAATATGCTGTACAAATCTGCTATTTTGCAAAAACTGTAAACTTGAGAACAGAGAACCACAAGGTTTTTTATATAAATGGTACAGATAACAAACAAATATGCTGTACAAATCTGCTATTTTGCAAAAACTGTAAACTTGAGAACAGAGAACCACAAGGTTTTTTATATAAATGGTACAGATAACAAACAAATATGCTGTACAAATCTGCTATTTTGCAAAAACTGTAAACTTGAGAACAGAGAACCACAAGGTTTTTTATATAAATGGTACAGATAACAAACAAATATGCTGTACAAATCTGCTATTTTGCAAAAACTGTAAACTTGAGAACAGAGAACCACAAGGTTTTTTATATAAATGGTACAGATAACAAACAAATATGCTGTACAAATCTGCTATTTTGCAAAAACTGTAAACTTGAGAACAGAGAACCACAAGGTTTTGATAAATGGTACAGCTAACAAACAAATATGCTGTACAAATCTGCTATTTTGCAACAACTGTAAACTTGAGAACACAGAACCACAAGGTTTTGATAAATGGTACAGCTAACAAACAAATATGCTGTACAAATCTGCTATTTTGCAACAACTGTAAACTTGAGAACACAGAACCACAAGGTTTTGATAAATGGTCGGGCTAACAAACAAAAATGCCATACAAATCTGCTATTTTGCAACAACTGTGAACTTGAGAACACAGAACCACAAGGTTTTGATAAATGGTACAGGTAACAAACAAATATGCTGTACAAATCTGCTATTTTGCAACAACTGTAAACTTGAGAACACAGAACCACAAGGTTTTGATAAATGGTCGGGCTAACAAACAAAAATGCCATACAAATCTGCTATTTTGCAACAACTGTAAACTTGAGAACACAGAACCACAAGGTTTTGATATATGGTACAGCTAACAAACAAATATGCTGTACAAATCTGCTATTTTGCAACAACTGTAAACTTGAGAACAGAGAACCACAAGGTTTTGATAAATGGTCCACATAACCAACAAAATCTGATATTTTGCAAAAACTGTAAACTTAAGAACAGAGAACCACAAGGTTTTGATAAATGGTGCAGCTAACAAACAAAAATTCTATACAAATCTGCTATTTTGCAACAACTGTAAGCTTGAGAATAGAGAACCACAAGGTTTTTTTATATATGGTACAGCTAACAAACAAATATGCTGTACAAATCTGCTATTTTGCAACAACTATAAACTTGAGAACAGAGAACCACAAGGTTTTGATGAATGGTGCAGCTAACAAACAAAAATTCTATACAAATCTGCTATTTTGCAACAACTGTAAACTTGAGAATAGAGAACCAGAAGGTTTTGATAAATGGTACAGCTAACAAACAAATATTTTGTACAAATCTGCGATTTTGCAGCAACTGTGAACTTGAGAACAGAGAACCACAAAGTTTTGAACAGTCTAATTAAAACAGTCTACGTGAAATATTGGGAATTTTATGTGGAACTTTCACTAATATGCACTAGCCAATATCTAGATCCGTTATCTGACATCCAATAGCCCGGATATCCGGATAGTTTATCCGAAATTATCCGAAACCGAGGTTCCAGGACAAGTAATTATGCGATGCGACTAAAGTAAAGAACTGAGCATTAAATTAGGCCAGCTACAAACATAATCCATTTATTTACTTTTGTCGTATCGTATAATTACTTGTCCTGGAACCCCGGTTTCGGATAATTTCGGATTAGTCCTGCTACCCTGGTTTCGGATAATTATAGATAAACTATCCGGATATCCGTACTATTGGGTGTCGGATAACGGATCCAAATATCGGATAGTGCATCGTAGTGAAATTTCCAGATCAAATTTCCAATAGTTCACGTAGACTGTTTTAATTGGACTGTTCAAAACCTTGTGGTTCTCTGTTCTCAAGTTCACAGTTGCTGCAAAATAGATGATTTCTACAGAATTTTTGTTTGTTAGCTGTACCATTTGTCAAAACCTTGTGGTTCTCTGTTCTCAAGTTCATCAAGAGACTGTTTCAAAACATTGTGGTTCTTTGTTTTGTACAGAATTTTTGTTTGTTAGCTGTACCATTCATCAAAACCTTGTGGTTCTCTGTTCTCTAGTTCCTCAAAAGACTGTTTCAAAACATTGTGGTTCTTTGTTTTGTCCAGAATTTTTGTTTGTTAGCTGTACCATTCATCAAAACCTTGTGGTTCTCTGTTCTCAAGTTCATCAAAAGACTGTTTCAAAACATTGTGGTTCTTTGTTTTGTCCATAATTTTTGTTTGTTAGCTATACCATTCATCAAAACCTTGTGGTTCTCTGTTCTCTAGTTCATCAAAAGACTGTTTCAAAACATTGTGGTTCTTTGTTTTGTCCAGAATTTTTGTTTGTTAGCTGTACCATTCATCAAAACCCTGTGGTTCTCTGTTCTCTAGTTCCTCAAAAGACTGTTTCAAAACATTGTGGTTCTTTGTTCTGTAAGTTCCAATTGTTGCGAAATCGCAGATTTTCCCAAATTTTGAGAACCATTAAATGGTACCTACTCTTAACAAACGAAAATGTTAACTCTTAACAAACAGAAATTGTCCGAAACTGAGGTTCCAAGGCAAGTAATTATGCGATGCGACTAAAGTAAAGAACTGGGCATTAAATTAGGCCATCTACAAACATAATCCATGTATTTGCTTTTGTCGTATCGCATACTTACTAGTCCTGCAACCCTGGTTTCGGATAATTATAGATAAACTATCCGGATATCCGTACTATTGGGTGTCGGATAGCGGAACCAAATATCGGATAGTGCATCGTAGTGAAAGTTGAAGATCAAATTCCCAATATTTCACGTAGACTATTTTAATTAGACTGTTCAAAACCTTGTGGTTTGTTCTCAAGTTCACAGTTGCTGCAAAATAGATGATTTCTACAGAATTTTTGTTTGTTAGCTGTACCATTTGTCAAAACCTTGTGGTTCTCTGTTTTTAAGTTCATCAAAAGACTGTTTCAAAACATTGTGGTTCTTTGTTTTGTACAGAATTTTTGTTTGTTAGCTGTACCATTCATCAAAACCTTGTGGTTCTCTGTTCTCTGGTTCTTCAAAAAAATGTTTCAAAACATTGTCGTTCTTTGTTTTGTAAGTTCCATTTGTTGCGAAATCGTGGTTCTTTGTTTTGTCCAGAATTTTTGTTTGTTAGCTGTACCATTCATCAAAACCTTGTGGTTCTCTGTGCTCTAGTTCCTCAAAAGACTGTTTCAAAACATTGTGGTTCTTTGTTTTGTAAGTTCCATTTGTTGCTAAACCGCAGATTTTCCCAAATTTCGAGAACTATTAAATGGTACCTACTCTTAACAAACAAAAATATTGCCACTGGCATACAATCCAAATCCCAATATTTCACGTAAACATTTTCGTTAAATAACTTGTAAGTTGTAAGTTCCATTTGTTGCGAAATCGCAGTTTTTCCCAAATTTCGAGAACCATTAAATGGTACCTACTCTTAACAAACAATAATATTGCCACTGGCATACAATCCAAATCCCAATATTTCACGTAAACATTTTCGTTAAATAACTTGTAAGTTGTAAGTTCCATTTGTTGCGAAATCGCAGATTTTCCCAAATTTCGAGAACCATTAAATGGTACCTACTCTCAACAAACAAAAATATTGCCACTGGCATACAATCCAAATCCCAATATTTCACGTAAACTTTTTCGTTAAATAACTTGTAAGTTGTAAGTTCCATTTGTTGCGAAATCGCAGATTTTCCCAAATTTCGGGAACCATTAAATGGTACCTACTCTTAACAAACAAAAATATTGCCACTGGCATACAATCCTAATCCCAATATTTCACGTAAACTTTTTCGTTAAATAACTTGTAAGTTGTAAGTTCCATTTGTTGCGAAATCGCAGATTTTCCCAAATTTCGAGAACCATTAAATGGTACCTACTCTTAACAAACAAAAATATTGCCACTGGCATACAATCCAAATCCCAATATTTCACGTAAACTTTTTCGTTAAATAACTTGAGGTTACTTGTGTACAAATTTCGAGAACTATGAAATGATACTGTTAACAATCACAAATCTTGCCACTGGCATACAAATGAATAACCATTTATTTGGTTTTGTCTTATGGCATAATTAATTCGCTTGCATTCCCTAATTCGGATAATTTCTGATAAATTATCCAGACATCCGGGTCATTGGATGTAAGTTAACGCATCCAGATATCGGATAGTAGATCATAGTGAAAGTTTCAAATCAAATAATAATAATAATAAAAAAGAATATTTATTAGCAAAAAACGCTACATAATATACAAAATATACAAAATATAAATACAAAATTCCAAATATTTGATGTCAACTATGCTGCATTAGTAAGCATTTCGTTGAGGAAATATATTCTACTAAAATTTGTAGATACAGTATAACAGAAAGACCTGACAGATAGTCTGTTTCTGTCAGAAACAGAAAAGTTTGAAAGTTTGAAAGTCTGAAAGATTGCGAACGTGTAGTTTTTTCTATAGAGTTGTAAGTTGTAAGAATTTCATTGAAATTTGATGAAATTAAAAAAAAAACGTATATGAATTACATGAAATCAGCTAAGATACTAAAATATTTGGATGTAATTTACAATACTTTGCATAAATACTGTGTATTTTTGCTAATTGCTTTGTGTAATTACTGTAATTTTGCTACAAAATATGCGATAATTGAACAATTCAAACTATACAAAATTCTTTACAAAAGGTAATACTTTTTTATCTATCAAACTCGTCAATCTTATTATTGATTTCCCTTACTTTTGCTGACCTGCTGTTAGAACATTCCAACATCTCAAATCTCTCGTTACATCGTTAACTGCGCCACACATTCATTGCCAATTTGATTTTTTCTTCTTTTTCGTCTTTTTCAACTCCCATTTTTTTTCTTTTTTTAATATATATATATATATATATATATATATATATATATATATATATAACCTGCTTTTCATTTTCATTAATTTTGGCCTTTTTATCCAATTAATAATCAATAATACGATTATTCCTAATTCGAACTTTGGGAAGTTCGAAATTTGAGAAATTTTTTCAGAAATAAAAAAGTTCATTGTAACATTTTTATCTCTCATACGATTATTTCAAATTCGAACTTTGGGAAGTTCTGTAGCATTAATGGTGTATTCTACCTGAGATCCATGTAGCCACGAATAATTAGCATACAAATACGAAATATGAAAATTTTAGAATTTTTTTCAGAAATAAAAAAGTTCAAAAGGGGCACCATTGTGACATTTTTATCTCTCATACGATTATTTCAAATTCGAACTTTGGGAAGTTCTGTAGCATTATTGGTGTATTCTACCTGAGATCTATGTAGCACAAAGATCAACGAAATATGTAAATTTTAGAATTTTTTTCAGAAATAAAAATGTTCACAGGGGGGACCATTGTGACTTTTTTATCTCTCATACGATTATTCCAAATTCAAACTTTGGGAAGTTCTGTAGCATTAATGGTGTATTCTACCTGAGATCCATGTAGCCACGAATAATTAGCATACAAAGATCTACGAAATACGTAAATTTTAGATTTTTTTTCAGAAATAAAAAGGTTCAAAACCATAAGGGGGGACGGGACCATTGTGACTTTTTTATCTCTCATACGATTATTCCAAATTCGAACGTTCTGTCCGGCTTCTGCGTTTCTCATCCCCATGTGTATTGTTTTGTACACTTTTATCTTTGTTTCTTTACTTTTATTGGAATCTCCAATATTACTACTGCAATTAGTAATATGTAATAATAATCCCCATGTAACTGTATTACATGGGGATTATTATTACACATTATTACTTATGGATTGTTACTTATGAGATTATTTCTACATTCTGTTACTGGAAAAAAATCATTTGAAACCTAAGATGAAAGATGAATGTAGATTATTATTACGGTGTTGAGAAATGATAATAGTATTCTTTATTAAAAAAAAAACTCACTTATTGCTTGCCTAAGATACTTACTTGCCTAAGATAAATTCATCTTAGGTTTCAAATTAATTTTCCCAATAAAATTGGTTGAGGATTCTGTATTAATTAAGTGAGAAAATTGGTTATTGTGTAAGAAATTATTTAATTCATCTAAAGTTTCAGACGAATTTTTACAATAATATTGGGAGCAAAATAGCTCCAAGTATATTAATTTTCACAATAAAATTGGTTGGATTCTTTATTACATAAGTGAGAAAATGGGGAAAATGAGTTACTATGTGTTGATAAATGATTGAATTGACCTTAGGTTTTAGACAAATTTTTACTTTTTTAGATTATTTTTTTATAAATCTAGGGATGGGAGTTGATTTTGAAATGGTTTTGGGTGTACTGTAAAAGTGTTGATGAATGATAAATTCATCTTAGGTTTCAAATTAATTTTCTCTATAAAATTGGTTGGTTATGTATTAATTAAGTGAGAAAATTGGTTATTGTGTAAGAAATTATTCAATTCATCTAAAGTTTCAGACGAATTTTTACAATATTGGGAGTAAAATAGCTCCAAGTATATTAATTTTCATAATAAAATTGGTTGGATTCTTTATTACATAATGGGGAAAATGAATTATTATGTGTTGATAAATGATTGAATTGATGTTATTTTTCAGGCAAATTTTTCCTTTTTTAGATTTGATTTTTTTTATAAATGTGGACATGGGAGTTGATTTCGAAATGGTTTAGGGTGTACTGTAAAAGTGTTGGGAAATGATAAATTCATCTTAGGTTTCAAATTAATTTTCCCTATAAAATTGGTTGAGGATTCTGTATTAATTAAGTGAGAAAATTGGTTATTGTGTAAGAAATTATTTAATTCATCTAAAGTTTCAGACGAATTTTTACAATAATATTGGGAGCAAAATAGTTCCAAGTATATTAATTTTCACAATAAAATTGGTTGGATTCTTTATTACATAAGTGAGAAAATGGGGAAAATGAGTTATTATGTGTTGATAAATGATTGAATTGATCTTAGGTTTCAGAATTTTTTTTACTTTTTTAGATTTTAATTTTTTTTTATAAATCTGAGAATGGGAGTTGATTTTGAAATGGTTTTGGATGTACTGTAAAAGTGTTGATGAATGATAAATTCATCTTAGGTTTCAAATTAATTTTCCCTATAAAATTAGTTGATTATGTATTAATTAAGTGAGAAAATGGGTTATTATGTAAGAAATTATTTAATTCATCTAAAGTTTCAAACGAATTTTTACAATAATATTGGGAGCAAAATAGCACCAAATATATTAATTTTCACAATAAAATTTGTTGGATTCTTTATTACATAATGGGGAAAATGAGTTATTATGTTTTGATAAATGATTGAATTTATATTAGATTTCAGGCAAATTTTTACTTTTTTAGATTTTTTTTTTTAATAAATCTGGGTATGGGAGTTGATTTTGATGAATTGATCTTAGTTTTCAGGCAAATTTTTATTTTTTTAGTTTTTTTTTTTTATATAAATCTGGGAATGGGAGTTGATTTTGAAATGGTTTTAGGTGTACTGTAAAGTCTGTGATCCAATTCTGCAGTATTATATTTCAATCATTATGTTAACAATAAAATATTCTCATACAAAACATGTAAACAACAATACTACAATGTATAGTTGAAAGAAACGAAAGTCCTCGTTTAAAAAAATTATATATATAAATATGTACAAGTAAGTTTATTGGAACAAATTACCAATTTGACACAAAACAAAAATTCGATTCAAGAATTATTACAAGTAAAGCTATCGGGGCAAATAAACTCTATCGTACCCATAGAAACTATCGTTATAATATATTCATATATTTATATATACTCTCTTTATTTCTCTCTTTCTCTCGCTCGCTCTCCGGTCTGTCGACCCTCGCGCAATCATATTTACAGTATAAGAATCGTATGTACAAACGGTTGTCCCTTCTACACCCTTTATTACATCACACTAAAATTGAGTCAAACATTCATATTTAGAGATCACAGAAACAGAGCTGGAAATATTAGTTGCCCTTTGATGGCTCGTTTTAAATTTCATCTAAAAATATTTACTCGTCCGCTTCACCCGAGCAACACATTTGGAATGTCGTATATAAAATATTCTTCTCTTAATTTTTAAGCATACAAAATTTTGATTCTTCATGGACCCGAAGCTGAATTCCAGTCTATCTCTTCCTATAAGACTTTGGGTAGTAAAAAATTTCTCTGCGCATTTTATTGTCTCGGCTTTATCACAATTGTGATTGCAAAAAGTACAAGGAAGATTCATTAATCAATCAAATTAAAGCTGCTTATACGAAATGTACTCCGCAATGTCCAAACAAAATAAATATTTCTTTTGGCACATGAACTGAATAAATAACGTGATATGTACGCGTACATAGCACAGACTATCCCGCGGGGCCGGGGGCCCCGAAATCGAAGGGCCCCCCGGCGCCCCCCCAGTAGCAGTGGTTAGCAATAAACGAATTCCTTTATCACTATAAGATTTGCACAAGGTTTCACTTAAACAACTAGGATATATCTCTACGTAATAATTGGCACCGTATATCGTCACTCAGCATAATGCACGTTTTAAGTTCTTCGTCGTCGGCAGTCGATCGGTCACTGCTTGTCCTCCTCCTTCGTCGCGTAATACTTCATCGGCTCCCGCAGGTTCGGGGTGTCTGGCGAGCACACGATGTTCACGTGCCTGCTGCTGCTGCTGCTCAGGTCCGTCGGCATGCCCATGCTCAGGTCCGTCGGCTTCTCATCGTACTCCGTGTGCACGTTGATCTCGGAGCTGACCTCGGGCTCGGGCTTGATCTGCTGCTGGCCCTGCTCCACCTTGATCTGCTGCTGGCCCTGCTCCAGCTTGATCTGCTGCTGCGGTGTAGGAGATGGCCGGGTCGGGCTCATCTGCTGCCTCAGCAGCGAGATGTTCTTGATGTTCTTCAGCTCGGTAGGGTTCCTCAGAAATCTGCAAAAAAAAACGATTCTCATGAGCACAATGTTTAAAATCCCTTAAATTTTGATTGGCATTGTGACGTGTAGCAAGGAAATTTTGGTAATTGCAACAGTTTTGAGAAGATCAAATTTTTTGGGGTATTTCTCGAACTTTGGAAAAGTGCCAGGAATTGGGGCTAGTTTGGAGTTGGTTTCAAAGTTTGGATACTTACTGGTAGCAGTGCCTCTCGCCCTGCACCTTCCTGAGGATGTTCACTCTGTAGTAGTATCTGAGGGCGCGCGACATCTTGTCGTAGTTCATCGACAGGTGGTTCTTCTGGATGCCCCAGAGCTTGGCGAGGCCGGCCGGGTCCACGATCTTGAACACCCCCGTCTCGTGGTTCTTCCAGGCGATGTAGTTCGTGTATCTCTGCGTGGGGTCGTTGAGCAGCTGCTGGAGGAAGTCCCACAGTAATCTGCCATCTGGAACAAGGAACAGTCCAAAATAAGTTTCGAGCATTTTTTTGGCCAAATTGGCAGATGTAGATAAGAAGGAACAATTTTGGGCAACAACAAAAACATTATTAGCCACGAAAATTCTGTTGAAAGTCGACTTGCGTTTCTACGACATAGGGGATGGAAACTGGTTTATTTGGTAACTTATCTACAGATGTAGATCAGAAGAAACAATTTTGGGCAACAACAAAAACATTCGAACGAAAATTCTATTGAAAGTCGACTTGCGTTTCTACGACATAGGGGATGGAAACTGGTTTATTTGGTAACTTATCTACAGATGTAGATCAGAAGAAACAATTTTGGGCAACAACAAAAACATTCGAACGAAAATTCTATTGAAAGTCGACTTGCGTTTCTACGACATAGGGGATGGAAACTGGTTTATTTGGTAACTTATCTACAGATGTAGATCAGAAGAAACAATTTTGGGCAACAACAAAAACATTCGAACGAAAATTCTATTGAAAGTCGACTTGCGTTTCTACGACATAGGGGATGGAAACTGGTTTATTTGGTAACTTATCTACAGATGTAGATCAGAAGAAACAATTTTGGACAACAACAAAAAAATTATCAGCTACGAAAATTCTATTGAAAGTCGACTTGCGTTTCTACGACATAGGGGATGGAAACTGGTTTATTTGGTAGAATAGTTATGTGCGTGAAACTTACTTGTGTTTGGTTCTGGAGATTCGTTGGGGAAGAACTCTCTGGCGGCGGTCTTGAACGCGGGGCTGGAGGCGGCCTCCAGCTTGGGGCTCCTCGGGGGGAAGTGCGCTATCGAGGGGTGGATGAGGGCGTAGGCGCTCGGCGTGTTCGGGGGGCTCATGTTCTGGCCGTTCTTCTCGGAGAACTCCTCGTCCGAGTCGGACTGGTTGCTGCCGCTGCCGTTGCTGCCTCCGCTGCTGCCGCCGAAGATGCTGTGGGTGAAGATGTGGGCGCTCTCCGCATGCTGGGGGCTGCCCCCGGCCTGGCTGTCGACCGACGGGGCCGGGCTGAGGGTCACCGAGTTGCTCTGAGCCATCAGGTGGGCGGCCAGCTGGGCTGCATGGGGGTGGAAGTTCTCGGAGGTCTGCGTGAGGAGGCCCCAGTTGGGCGTCGGGGGGTGAGTGTGCGGTGACAAGGGGTATGGGTGGCGCGACGTGGGGGTGACCGGGCTCGAGGGGAGGCACCTCTGGAGGTTGTTCGCCTCGCGGACGAGGAGCTGGAGGACGTTGTAGAGGACGTCGCCGGAGCCTGGGGCGCGCTCCGAGAGGTCCGTCCTCGTCAGCAGGCACATTGCTTTACCTGGAAACATAAAAAGTAATTTGTTAGCTATAGAAGGCAACAGATAAAAAAATGTGCGAAAACTACCATTAAAGTGGCTAATTTGTTAAAGTAGGAAGGCTAGAGGAGTTCGGGACCATTTTCCCCGATGGCCGATTTGGCCGATTTTTCGCTACTTCTAAAATTATCTCAAAATATCCTTATTCTCCAGGATCTAAATTTGTACCCATTAAATTTCCTCGGTATCAATTCGACGCCATTTTCCCCATAAGAAATACATTTGCCGATTTTTCGCTACTTCTAAAATTATCTCAAAATATCCTTATTCTCCAGGATCTAAATTTATATATATTTATTATTCATATTTAATAATAAAAATGTGTGAAAACTACCATTAAAGTGGCTAATTTGTTAAAGTAGGGGGGCTATAGGAGTTCGGGACCATTTTCCCCGATGGCCGATTTTTCGCTACTTCTAAAATTATCTAAAAATATCCTTATTCTCCAGGATCTAAATTTGTACCCATTAAATTTCCTCGGTATCCATTCGACGCCATTTTCCCCATAAGAAATACATTACCCGATTTTTCGCTACTTCTAAAATTATCTAAAAATATCCTTATTCTCCAGGATCTAAATTTGTACCCATTAAATTTCCTCGGAATCGATTCGACACCATTTTCCCCATAAGAAATACATTAGCCGATTTTTCGGTACTTCTAAAATTATCTAAAAATATCCTTATTCTCCAGGATCTAAATTTGTACCCATTAAATTTCGTCGGTATCCATTCGACGTAGGAATCGCTATGTATGTCATCAGTTCAACCGGACGATGATGGATGATCGTGTTCCGTCGTTCATGCGAAAATGCAATTATTTTTATTTCGCCAGGGATCACTTCCTCGTCACAAATTACTGGCAATTACGCAACAAAAAGGAGGAAGTTGCGCAATCGTCTGGTTTGCACGGAACACATTAAGATTGCGTCCATGAAGCCGGAGTCTGACTGTACGTGCATTCATAGATATTAATCGTGTGACTTTCGAATGATTGCCCCGCCGTTTGTTGTTATGTAGGTTTGTTGCCGGTAGATTTTCATTTAATATATTACACATAATATTCAGTCGTGAGAAAATAATCGCAGGAAACACCTCAAGTGAAATAGAAATACTCCCGTGGGAATAAATCTTACAGCAAAATATGAGTCTAAAACCAAATAGAAATAAGGCATAGAAATCAGTCCTCGGAAAATATCATTGAAAATTTCTGTATCTAAACTGAAATAGAAGGCATAGAAACCAGTTCTGTAAAAATAACATAGGAAACATTTTTTAAATCTAAAATAAAACAGAAATGGGCATAAAAATCAGTTCTGTGAAAATATCATAGACATTTTTTTTCAGTCTAAAATGAAATAGAAATGGGCTTAGAAATTAGTTCTAGTAAAATAACAGAAATGTTTTTGAATGTTCTGGGAAAATACCATAGAAACTTTTTTTTAGTCTAAAATGAAATGGAAATAAGGCATTGAATTCAGTACTAGGAAAATAACATAGACAATTTTTGGAATCTAATCAGTCCTGAGAAAATACCATAGAAAAATGTTTGAATCTAAAATGAAATAGAATTAAGGTCTAGAAATCGGCCCTGGGAAAATATCATAGAAATTTTTATGAAGTCATACAGAAACAGAAACATATAACAGAAAATAAAGCATAGATACAGTTCTGCGAAACTTTCATAGAAATATTTTTGAATCTAAGATTAATTAGGCATAGAAACCAGTTTTGGGAAAATAACAGTTTTTTTTTAATGTAGTCAGTCCTGGGAAAATACCATAGATACATTTTTAAATCTAAAATGAAATATAAATAAGGCATAGAAATCGGCCCTGGGAAAATATCGTAGAAATTTTTATGAAGTCATACAGAAACAGAAACATATAACAGAAAATAAAGCATAGAAATCAGTTCTGCGAAAATAGCATAGAAATATTTTTGAATCTAAGATTAAATAGGCATATAAATCAGTTCTGGGAAAATAACAGAACTTTTTTTGAATGTAATCACTCCTGGGAAAATACCATAGAAACATTTTTTATTCTAAAATGAAATATAAATTACGCATAGAAATCAGTTCTGGGAAAATAACCTAGACAATTTTTGGAATCTAATCAGTCCTGGGAAAATACCATAGAAAATATTTTGAATCTAAAATGAAATAGAAATAAGGCATAGAAATCAGTCCTGGGAAAATAGTATAGAAACATTTTTGAAATATAAAGTGAAACAGAAACAGGCATAGAAACCAGCCCTGCGAAAATATAGATTGTTATTAACTAAATGAAATAGAAATAGGCATAGAAATTAGTTCTGCGAAAATGTCATAGAAATTAGTTCTGCGAAAATGTCATAGAAATATTTTTCAATCTAAACTGAAGTAGAAATGGGCATAGTTCTGATAAATTAACAGATTTTTTTTTCATGTAATCGGTCCTAGGAAATACCGGAGATACATGTTTGAATCTAAAATGAAATAGAAATAAGGTCTAGAAATCGGCCCTGGGAAAATATCATAGGAATTTTTGTGAAGTCATACAGAAACAGAAACATATAACAGAAAATAAAGCATAGAAATCAGTTCTGCGAAAATGTCATGGAAATATTTTTTAATCTAAAATTAAATAGGCATGGAAATCAGTTCTGGGAAAATAACAGATTTTTTTTATGTAATCAGTCCTGGGAAAATACCATAGAAACATTTTTTAATCTAAAATGAAATAGAAATAAGGCATAGAAATCAGTTCTGGGAAAATAACATAGACATTTTTGGAATATTCAGTCCTGGGAAACTACCATAGAAAAACGTTTGAATCTTAAATGAAATAAAAATAAAGGCTAGAATTAGGCCCTGGGAAAATATGATAGACATTTTTTTGAAGTCATACAGAAATATAAACATATAACAGAAAATATAGGATAGAAATCAGTTCTGCGAAAATGTCATAGACATATTTTTGAATCTAAAATTAAATAGGCATAGAAATCAATTCTGGGAAAAATAACAGTTTTTTTTTAAATGTAATCAGTCCCGGGAAAGTACCATAGAAATATTTTTGAATCTAAAATGAAATAGGAATAAGGCATAGAAATCAGTTCATGGAAAATTACATAGACATTTTTGGAATCTAATTAGTCCTGGGAAAATACCATACAAAAATGTTCGAATCTAAATTGAAATAGAAATAAAGTCTAGAAATCGGCCCTGGGAAAATATCATATATTTTTTTTTAAGTCATACCGAAACGGAAACATATAATAGAAAATAAAGCATAGAAATCAGTTCTGCGAAAATGTCATAGACATATTTTTGAATCTAAGAGTAAATAGGCATAGAAATCAGTTCTGGGAAAATAACGGATTTTTTTTTAAATATATTCAGTCCTGGGAAAATACCATAGAAACATTTTTGAATCTAAAATTAAATAGACATAGAAATCAGTTCTGGGAAGATAACATAGACAATATTTGAAATCTAATCAGTCCTGGTAAAATACCATAGAAAAATTTTTGAATCTATAATGAAATAGAAATTAAGCATAGAAGTCAGTCCTGGGAAAATAGCATAGAAAACTGTTTGAAATCTAAAATGAAACAGAAACAGGCGTAGAAATCAGTCCTGCGAAAATATATATATTTTTTTAAACTAAGTGAAATAGAAATAGGCATAGAAGTAAGTTCTGGTAAAATAGCATACAAATTTTTTTCAATCTAAAATGAAACAGAAATAGGCATAGAAATTAGTTCTGAGAAAATAACAGATTTTTTTTATTCTAATATGAAATGGAAATAAAGCATAGAAATCAGTTCTGGGAAAATAACAGACAATTTTTGGAATCTAATCAGGCCCGGGAAAATACAATAGAAAAATATCTGAATCTAAAATGTAATAGAAATAAGGTATAGAAATCGATCCTGGGAAAATTTCATAGAAATATTTTTGAATCTAAAATGAAATAGAAATAAAGCATAGAAATATGTCCTGGGAAAATAGCATATTTTTTTTTTTGAAATCTAAAATGAAACAGAAACAGACATAAAAATCAATCCTGCGAAAATATAGATTTTTTTTAAACTAAATGAAATAGAAAGAGGCATAGAAATAAGTTCTGGTAAAATACCATAGAAAACTTTTTGAAATCTGAAATGAAACAGAAATAGGCATAGAAATTAGTTCTGCGAAAATGTCATAGAAATATTTTTCAATCTAAAATGAAATAGAAATGGGCATAGAAATTTCTGGTAAATTAACAGATTTTTTTTAATGAACTTACCATAGACAAATTTTTGAATATAGAATGAAATGGAAATAAGGCATAGAAATCAGTTCTGGGAAAATAACATAGATATTTTTTGGAATCTAATTAGTTTTTTTTATTTTTATTTTTCTAATCTGGGAAAACACCATAGGAAAATGTTTGAATCTAAAATGAAATAAAAATAAGGTCTAGAAAAATTGGCCCTTATACAGAAACAGAAACAGGCATACAAAATCAGTCCTGCGAAAATATAGATTTTTTTAAATCTAAAATGAAATAGAAATTAGCCCTGGTAAGATATCATATAAAAAGATTTGAAATCTAAATAGGCATAGAAATTAGTTCTGCGAAAATGTCATAGAATTTTTTTTTAATCTATGGAAACAAGGCATAGAAATCAGTTCAGGGAAAATAACATAGATAATTTTTGGAATCTAATCAGTCCTGGAAAAATATCATAGAAACATTTTTGAATCTAAAATGAAATAGAAATAAGGCATAGAAATTAGTCCTGGGAAAATATCATAGAAACATTTTCGAAATCTAAAATGAAACAGAAATAGGCATAGAAATTAGTTCTGCGAAAATGTCACAGAAATATTATTTAATATAAAATGAAATAGAAATAGGCATAGAAATCAGTTCTGGGAAAATAACATATATTTTTTTTTAAGTCATACCGAAACGGAAACATATAATAGAAAATAAAGCATAGAAATCAGTTCTGCGAAAATGTCATAGACATATTTTTGAATCTAAGAGTAAATAGGCATAGAAATCAGTTCTGGGAAAATAACGGATTTTTTTTTAAATATATTCAGTCCTGGGAAAATACCATAGAAACATTTTTGAATCTAAAATTAAATAGACATAGAAATCAGTTCTGGGAAGATAACATAGACAATATTTGAAATCTAATCAGTCCTGGTAAAATACCATAGAAAATTTTTTGAATCTATAATGAAATAGAAATTAAGCATAGAAGTCAGTCCTGGGAAAATAGCATAGAAAACTGTTTGAAATCTAAAATGAAACAGAAACAGGCGTAGAAATCAGTCCTGCGAAAATATATATATTTTTTTAAACTAAGTGAAATAGAAATAGGCATAGAAGTAAGTTCTGGTAAAATAGCATACAAATTTTTTTCAATCTAAAATGAAACAGAAATAGGCATAGAAATTAGTTCTGAGAAAATAACAGATTTTTTTTATTCTAATATGAAATGGAAATAAAGCATAGAAATCAGTTCTGGGAAAATAACAGACAATTTTTGGAATCTAATCAGGCCCGGGAAAATACAATAGAAAAATATCTGAATCTAAAATGTAATAGAAATAAGGTATAGAAATCGATCCTGGGAAAATTTCATAGAAATATTTTTGAATCTAAGATTAAATAGGCATAGAAATCAGTTCTGGGAAAATAACAGAATTTTTTTTATGTAATTAATCCTAGGAAAATACCATAGAATCATATTTGAATCTAAAATGAAATAGAAATACCACATAGAATTCAGTTCTGGGAAAATAACCTAGACAATTTTTGGAATCTAATCAGTCGTGGGAAAATGCCATAGAAACATTTTTTAATCTAAAATGAAATAGAAATAAAGCATAGAAATATGTCCTGGGAAAATAGCATATTTTTTTTTTTGAAATCTAAAATGAAACAGAAACAGACATACAAATCAATCCTGCGAAAATATAGATTTTTTTTAAACTAAATGAAATAGAAAGAGGCATAGAAATAAGTTCTGGTAAAATACCATAGAAAACTTTTTGAAATCTGAAATGAAACAGAAATAGGCATAGAAATTAGTTCTGCGAAAATGTCATAGAAATATTTTTCAATCTAAAATGAAATAGAAATGGGCATAGAAATTTCTGGTAAATTAACAGATTTTTTTTAATGAACTTACCATAGACAAATTTTTGAATATAGAATGAAATGGAAATAAGGCATAGAAATCAGTTCTGGGAAAATAACATAGATATTTTTTGGAATCTAATTAGTTTTTTTTATTTTTATTTTTCTAATCTGGGAAAACACCATAGGAAAATGTTTGAATCTAAAATGAAATAAAAATAAGGTCTAGAAAAATTGGCCCTTATACAGAAACAGAAACAGGCATACAAAATCAGTCCTGCGAAAATATAGATTTTTTAAAATCTAAAATGAAATAGAAATTAGCCCTGGTAAAATATCATATAAAAAGATTTGAAATCTAAATAGGCATAGAAATTAGTTCTGCGAAAATGTCATAGAATTTTTTTTTAATCTATGGAAACAAGGCTTACAAATCGGTTCAGGGAAAATAACATAGATAATTTTTGGAATCTAGTCAGTCCTGGAAAAATATCATAGAAACATTTTTGATTCTAAAATGAAATAGAAATAAGGCATAGAAATTAGTACTGGGAAAGTATCATAGAAACATTTTCGAAATCTAAAATTAAACACAAATAGGCATAGAAATTAGTTTTGCGAAAATGTCATAGAAATATTATTTAATATAAAATGAAATAGAGAAAGGCATAGAAATCAGTTCTGGGAAAATAACATAGAATTCTGTTTAATAGAACTATATACAGTATGTTCCCGGATTGAGTTTACAAGAGGGATATTTTTTTAAGTTTTACTTCTTTTTTTAATAGAACTATATACAGTATGTCCCCGGATTGAGTTTACAAGAGGGATATTTTTTTAAGTTTTACTTTTAAGTAAAAATGTTATAGGAATTATAATTTTTGCTTGGTCTGAAACTACCAGTACAGTTGTTGAAACTTTGATTTATTTACACAGGGTGTTGGCAAAATCAAAATTTTTAAATCTTATTTTGACATTTATTTACTATTTGGTAAAGGAATTTAAAATTACATTTAACAGCATTAAAGAAAAATAAAATCATTCAATCAATCCCCCAAATGCAGAAAATGATTCTGAAAATTTAACGAGAGGGTTTTGCATCAATAACTATTGAAGAAATCTAAAACAATCTTCAGGAGTTCCATAACAGACTTTAACTGTGTGAAGAAAATGGTGGGGGATTGTTTAAATGATGTTATTTTTCATAATTACTCGACATAAAGTGTCATAATTAGATTTAATTTTTGTTTTTTAGCCAACTCCCTGTATAAATAAATCAATGTTTTAATAACTGAAATGGTAGTTTTTCAGGCCAAGCAGCAATTTTAATTCCTATAACATATATAAACAATCTTTATTGGGCTATCGACCCCATGGGGTCTTTCCGCCTTTCCTATAACATTTTTACATAAAAGAAAAATTAAAAAAAAAAACTCTTGTAAACTCAATCCGGGGACATACTGTATATATTCAGGAATTTAACACGTTAGAGTAATTCTCACGCCAGAGTGTACTTAGTTTTGTGTATTAAGGCAGCCATGGAGAAAATTCGTGGAAAATCAAGTTAAAATTTAAAAATTAGTAATGATCCTTATAGTCAGGATCAGATTAACTTGGATGTGATGCATTTTATTAGTGCCGATTCAGCAAATTAGTTGATATGAAACCAACTATTTATTCTACATACTAGGATAAATACTTAAACTTACTAGAGTTACTATTAAAACTTCATTCAAGAAGAAGGTACAACGTAATTCGTACGTATAGAATATTTAGTGGGCGGGCTTGTAAAGACTTTACGAGGTCGCTTCTCGTAAAGTTGTAGTTCAATGTATAAAATGTATATTTTATGACATCGCTTGTCACAAATAAATCCCTTGTCAAACCCAAAGAAATCTGTTACTGACTATAATAATACTACTACTAATAATAATAATAATAATAGTACTAACTGTTATTACGTGTCGTAAAAATGACAAAACAATTTTCGGGGTAGTTTTTTGTTCCTTCAAATATATTTATTTGCAACCAAGGTAATTTGGCGCTGATTATATTGTACTACGAGCTTCGCCTTGATGTGCATTATAAAATAAACAAATTTAAATTTACATCGCTTCTGCTGCACTCCGCTTTTTATTATCGCAGCCCAAAGGCCCGGCAATCGAAAATATATAAACAGATCGCCGCTTATTTATTCACTAATGTCAAAGTCAATTACGCAAAGGCCATTAGACGCGCTTCTAATGGCCACCATGGTAATAAAAATTAACGAAATAAAACTACCGATTTCGTTTTTATGGCTTCCCAGAAACTCCCGCATTATGGGTGCATTTGTTTTCACGTATCCCACCGATACGTTTCCTCGTTATTAACGCATAATTAGCAGAAAATCGCTAATTACGCGATTCCGGCAAATGTAATGAAAACCTGCCGCTGTAATTGAGACACGATATTTCTAAATTGCCTGCATGTTTATTGTACGTGTGCAAGAAAACGTGTTATGCCTGTCTTGGGCCCATCGTTAATGCACATTTAGAAACGACAAAATTATCATCCAATTCTGACAATACACGTTAAATTATAATCAAATTATGATGGGTTACGATTGAGCTTTATAATTTATTAGTTTCGTTATTGATAAAGTTGCAATTGTAATTATAAGTAATCTTGTTTTTCACCTTTCCACCTGCCATGCAAAATGCCAAAAAAATTAGTTACAGTTAGAAGGTATTAGAAAACACCAAAATTCCAAGAGAAAAATGTTAGCTGCTGTATCTAATAATCGATGACAGAAAAAGTTTACTAACTTTAAAGATTTCTTCAATGTAGAAAATACAAAAATTCCAAGAGAAAATTGTTTGCTGCTGTATCTAATAACCGATGCCAGAAAAAGTTTAACTGATTTTAAAGATTTTTTCAATGTTGATGAAAGTTTAATTTCTACAGTGTTGACGAAATTTTAATTTCTTTAATGTTGACGAAATTTTGGTTTCTTCAATGTTGGTGAAATATTCATTTCTTCAATGTTGGTGAAATTTTAATTTCTTTGGTGTTGATGAAATTTTAATTTCTTCAATGTCGATGAAATACTGAGAAAAATGTTTGCTGCTGTATCTAATAACATATGCCAGAAAAAGTTTAACTGATTTTAAAGATTTCTTCAATGTTGATGAAATATTCATTTCTTCAATGTTGATGAAGTACTGAGGAAAATGTTTGCTGCTGTATCTAATAACATATGCCAGAAAAAGTTCAACTGATTTTAAAGATTTCTTCAGTGTTGATGAAATATTTATCTCTTCAATGTTGATGAAATATTTATTTCGTCAATGTTGATGAAATTTTAATTTCTTCAGTGTTGATGAAATTATAATATCGTTCAATTTTCAACAAACCTAAATATTGCGTCTGATTGTTTTGACCGCTTCCAGAAAAAGTTTTGGCGATAACTTATGAAGAAAGAAGAAAAAATAATTGAAAGATTTCTTCAACATTGTTGAAATTGTATTGATTAAATTTTCGAGGAACCTAAAAATTGCGCCTGGTTTTATTAGTTTACGCCAATTCGGTCTATTTCTAGTCGTTCTGGAATCATGAACGTCGTGAAAATTGCTAATTAGCCGCTTGTAGCAACGAAATTAATCGCATTCAGATTATTCAGCCGCCGAACTTATCAGATCCTCCTTCGGAGAATAATAATTTCGAGCCGTTCATCCTTGCACGACCTTCCCTCATACGTTATTCATCGGCACGTCCCAAGACGTGAGGCAATGCCTGAACGTTTTCCAGCGAAACAAAAGAAATTTTCATCGCTGCATTACGCATTTATGCATACATGCATCATCATCACCTACGGATAGCGACTTTCAATAGTGCATTGAGGACGCAACTGGAGTAGCTGTAAACTCGATTACACGTGCAAGTGGATTTACTCGTAAACTGATGCAATATAGGCATAAGAATGCCTAGATATATTTAGACATATTTACAATTAACTAAAATGTAGGCAATAAAAATTAGGTATACGCATATGACTAGGTATATAGTTTTTGGTAGATAATGACATTTATACCTATAACATATACCTAATAATTTATTAGGTATAGGCTTATGCATAGTAGTATATACTGAATATCGTAGTACATTTTTTTAGGATAGATAATAACATATTTACAATAAACTAAAACTTTGGTAATAAAAAATATTATTAGGGATAGAGTAGTTAAGCTGTGAGAGTTCTGGACCACCCCCCGCAGAGATTTAGATTAATTTAATTGACGCTTTTTACTCGCAATTTCCGCAATCATTGTAATTGCTCGCGGTGATTGATTAAATCCGCGAATAAAAAGCGTCAATTAAATTAATCAAACTCTGCGGGGTGGTGGTCCAGAACTCTCACAGCTTAACTACTCTATACCTCATAATATTTTTTATTACCAAAAGTTTAGTTTATTGTAAATATGTTATTATCTATCCTACAAAAATATACTACGTTATTCAGTGTATACTACTATCAAACTATCAAAATCTCTACGGGGGGTGGTCCAGAACTCTCACAGCTTAACTACTGTATAGGCATATGGTTATAGCCTAGGTATATTTTTTGGGGTAGAAGGTAACATATTTTCAATAAACTAAAATATTGGTAATAAAAAATATTATTATTTGGGTACAGGCATATGCCTATTGCCTAGGTATATTTTGTGGGGTTAATAATGACATAGCTACAATAAACTAAAATATTGGAAACTAAATAATTGTGTTTAAACTAAAAAAAAATTATTATTACTGTTGCTTAATTACTTATCTGATTATTTTTTCTTCTAATTACTGCTACTGTGGTTTTGTTAGTATCGGTGTTATAATAAAATAATAAATTTTAACCGAATGTACGACCTGATGGGCGTGCAGTAATAAATACGTGGAATTGACGAGGAATTTTTATGGGCTGTAATTACAGGCACGCAATTCATCGCCGGTTTGAAACCATTATCACCGTATGCAAATTGCTTCTTGCAACTTTAATCGCCGCGAATTGAGAGTGGAAGCTGCCTGCCGGGCAGGTTGCAATTTTCCGGCAATTTGTTTTCCTGCGGAGCGCAATTTGCGTGTCGGACAAGTGTTTGTTAAATAACGCGCTTAGGAACAGCCGGTGTACGAATTTTAAGCGTTTGGCAGCATTTATCTGCCAGTCTATTTGTATTTATTTTAATATCCTTGAAATTTTCATTTCTTTTGTATATTCTCAATGTTTAAAAAGTTTATTTTCCATTATATCGTACTGATTCATAATATTAATGTGCGAGTATACTTAATAAATATTATTAATATCATGAAATATGCAACAAAAAAAAGATAGAATCTGTAACATTTTTTAATATTCCAGTTCCATTTTGTTATATTTTCGAAGTTTTCAGTTTTAGACTTTAAATACGAAAATGACTGAAAATATTTGATTTTTTTTATATTCTAGATATTAAAAAAATGTACGAATCTATAAAAAAAAATAATATTCCAGTTTCGAAGTTTTCGGTTTTCTTTTAGACTTTCAATGGAAAAGTAAAATATTTATGATTTTTTTTATACTAGAAGCTAAAATTTGTTATATTCTCTAAACTTATTTACATTACATTATATCGGATAATTTTAGTTTAATTCAGACTTTCATTGGAAAAACTAGGAATTCTACTGAACATTTACAAGGAAATGAGATAACTTGCACGTAAAAAACTTGCAATCCAATGAAGCAAAGAGCAAATGAAATGCCATTATTTTTTTTTTTTTCATAAAATCCTGAAAGTTTGAAAATAATCATTTCAACAATTTGTAATAATGCTTGTTTTGTTAGATCACAAAAAAAATTGAGAGGTTTGCGATTTTTTGCATTCATTTCTGCCTTTGTTTTTGAACAGATTTATTTTCTTGATATTTTGCCAGTAATTAAAATATTACAAAAAAAATATTGGGTTGCAAATTTTGTGCATTACTTTCAAACCTATAAAAATTGCTATTTTGGTCAGTTCGGTTACTTAGAAAGATTATTGGGAGTTTTATTGAGAGCATGGAGATTATGGAGATTATGGAGTATTGCAATGCAAAAATGTATTGGTTGTCCGTTTGATAAAATGTGAAAAACGTGAATATTTATTTGATTTAAGATGAAAAAATCTTCCCGTTCCGTAATTTTTATTTTTTTTCTAATCAAGCGGTCTACAATTTGATAATGCAATGTTAAAATAGTTACAATTTTTACAATTTCGGCAATTAATGTTACTTTTTTAATATTTTGCCAATCTGAAGTCTGAATTTTTTTAGTAATAATTGTGAAATGGCTGAAATGTATCAGTAATTTTGCTAAAATGTCATAGATTTTAAATGTTGCAAAAAATTCCCGAAGACTGCTACTAATTTTATTCAAATATTTTCAAATAGTGATTTCTAATACTTTTAAGGTAACAATTTCAAGATATTGTTTTAAAATTTCAATTCAAGGTACTAAAATGTCTTAAAATCGGCAATAATATTGCTAAAATGAATGTAAATTGCCAGAAATAAATGTTAAAATATCGACAATTGCCAGTAACAATTTTCAAAATGTCAGTAATTTTCGTTTTTAAATCAAATTTGGTTAGCAAAGGTTAGATATTTTGTTGTTCGTTACATTTTTTAATCTTACATATTTTGTTAAACAAAATAGTTGCGAATTCTGCAATTTTGGTGATTTTAAACTTTAACTTTTTTTATATTTTGCCATAAAATGTATCTTATTAATTTTGATTGTAAAAATAACAAGTAATATTGCTAAAATGACTGTAAATTGCCAGAAATAATTGTTAAAATGTCGACAATTGCCAGTAATAATTTTCAAAATGCCAGTATTTTTTTAATAAAAACCCCAATTTAGTTAGCAAAGATTTGATATTTTGTTGTTCGTTACATTTTTTAATCTTACATGTTTTGTTAAACAAAATTGTTACGAATTCTGCAATTTTGGTGATTTTAATCATTAACTTTTTTATATTTTGCCATAAAATGTATATTAGTTTCGATTGTAAAATTGTATAACAAGTAATAATAGTACAAATGTTTCAAAATTGCCGGTAATAATTGTCAAAACAACTGTCATTTGTCAAAAACTGTCTGAAACTTGTCAGTAATTTCACTAAAATAGAAAAAAATATTGTTTTAATCTTGGCGGATTTTCTGCAAGTGAAGAATAATTTCGTGAAATTTTAATACTTCTAGAAATTTCGTGAAATTTTAATACTTCTAGAAATTTTGCTCAATTGTGATTTGATCGAATTCTTCAATCATTGTTAAGAAATTTAAATGATTTTCGTCCAATTTTCTTGATACCTTAATAATTTCGATCAACGGTGATTTAAAACATTTCAAAAATTCGTTCAATTGTCTTTATGCATGGTTTTCATTTTGGTGGAATTTCTGCAAGTGAAGAATAATTTCATGAAATTTTACTAGTTCTAGAGATTTAGCTGAATTGTTATTTTAAAGAAGTCGGCCATTGTTATGAAATTTTAATGATTTTCGTCCAATTTTCTTGATAAATTCATGATTTCGATCAACTGTGATTTTAAATATATCAAAACTTCGTCCAATTTTCTTAAAACTAATGATTTGGAGATTTCATGATAATTCATTAAACCTGTGCGATATTTCGATTACAAAAAAATCGTGAATTTTTTAGATTTTTAGTTTAGAGGTTTCGTTCAATTGTGATTTTAAAGATTTCTATCTTCATGAAGGCAAGTTCATAAAGTTCATGAAATGTTAATGATTTCAAAAATTCGTCAAATTTTCTTGAAACTTTACTGATTCCAATTTTCTTAAAACGTCTATGATTGTAGAGATTTTGTTTAAGATTTGGTAATTTTATTTTCCAAAATTTCGCGATTATCTTGACTTTTGAGAAATCTTAGTTTTGGTTTCATATTTTACCAAGCTTTCATTAAAATCCGTAAAAAAATCATTGAACTTGCAAAAGTTTTTGTCGAATTTTGATTGATTTTTTTTATTTGTTTTGCCTTCGTCTGTTTTCCAAGATATTTTTTCTGTAAATTCTTCAGAATGTATAGATAACTTTATGTAGATATTATAGTAATCGACTTTTTAAATTTTCGCGAATTTAATTTTCTATGGATTTCTTACTTTACTACACTAACTTTACTACACTTACTTTATTTACTAAATTTGCATTTAGTCATTTAGTTTCAGTATATCTTATAAGTTGTTGATCCTTAAGACTTCTATTGGCCGATTTTTCTATTCAATTCTCTAAATGTATTTTTTGTTCTCAATGATAGAGGAATTATAGGAAGAGGAATATATTTGATGGCAATTTCGAAGAATTTTTGGAATATTTTTAGATTATTTTAAATCATGACTTGAACAAATGAGGTCTGTGTCACTCTACGAAATTAGTTTTCAATGATAGAGGAATTCTTCTTCTTAAAGTCCCATCTCCTATCGGAGGTTGTAAATTATCGTCGCAATCCTAACTTTATTAACAACTGACAATGTTTGCAATATGTTAATGATAATTCATTAAATCTATGCGATGTTTCCATTACAATTTATTTTTAATAAGTTTAGAGGCTTCGTTCAATTGTGGTTTTAAAGATTTCTATCTAGTTCATGAAATTTTAAATGATTTCAAAATTTCGTCAAATTTTCTTGGAACTTTACTGATTCCAATTTTCTTAAAACTTCTATGATTGTAGAGATTTTGTTTAAGATTTGGTAATTTTATTTTGCAAAAATTTCGCGATTATCTTGACTTTTGTGAAATTTTGGTTTTGGTATCATATTTTACCGAGCATTCATTAAAATTCGTTAAAAATTCATTGAACTTACAAGAATTTTTGTCGAATTTTGATTGATTTTTTTTAATTTGTTTTGCCTTCATCTATTTTCCAAGATTTTTTTTTTCTGTAAATTCTTCAGAAAGTAGAGATATTCTTATGTAGATATTATAGTAATAGTCTTATTAAATTTTCGCGAATTTAATTTATCAATTTTAGTATATCTTATAAGTTGCTGATCCTTAAGTCTTCTATTGGCCGATTTTTCTATTCAATTCTCTAAATGTATTTTTTGTTCTCAATGATAGAGGAATTATAGGAAGAGGAATATATTTGATGGCAATTTCATTTTTTTCATGGAGATTTTGTTGAAGATGTGGCAATTTTATTTTGCAAAAATTTCGCGATTATCGTGACTTTTGTGAAATTTTAGTTTTGGTTTCATATTTTACCGAGGTTTTACTAAAACTCGTTAAAAATGCATTGAACTTTCAAGAATTTTTGTCGAATTTTGATTGTAGGCTTATGTCTAGGAATTCAAATTATTTCTGGATTATTCTTAGCTATACATTATACCTACAGCTAATATTGAAATAGCTTTGAATAGAGTAGCCCATATTTGCCATAAGTTTTTTAAAATTCCTTTTGCCTTCATCTGTTTTTCAAAATATTTGTTTCTGTAAATTCTTCGGAAAGTATAGATATTCTTCTTATAGATATTGTAGTAGTAAGTAGTCTTGTTTAAATTTTCGTGAATTTAAATTTCTATGGATTTCTTGTAAAATTTGCATTTTGTCAATATCAATTTCAGTATTGTTTAAATTTTCGTGAATTTAATTTTCTATAGATTTCTTGTAAAATTTGCATTTTGTCAATATCAATTTCAGTATTGTTTAAATTTTCGTCAATTTAATTTTCTATGGATTTCTTGTAAAATTTTCTTTTTGTCAATATCCATTTCAGTTTATCTTATAAGTTGTTGATCCTTAAGTCTTCTGTTGGCCAATCTTTCTATTCAATTATTTAAATGTAGTTTTAATTGCCATCAAATATATTCATCTTCCTATAATTCCTCTATCATTTTATTATTACTATATACTTTTTTAGGGTAAATAGATTTTGTTAAATTTAATTTAATAGAGGAATTATAGGAAGAGGAATATATTTGATGGCAATTTCGAAGAACTTTTGGAATATTTTTAGATTATTTTAAATCTTGATTTGAACTAAGGAGGTCTGTGTCCGACCACTCTACGATAGCATGGCATCAAGCATGGCTTGATGTTGATCAGAACCATTCTCTTAAATTTCTGAGCCAGGAAACATTCTTCCTATGCTTTTCCCCTTTATCTTTCCTTGAGAGGACCCCCCACCCCCCGCCACCAATGGCGCTTCACCCTCATTATATGACCAAGATAGTGCAGTATTAAAAACCAACGGTTTTTAATGGTCTTTATAAGTTCCTCTTCTTTATCAAGTCTTTGTAGCACCTCGATATTTGTAACTCGGTCCACCCACGATATCTTTAGAGAACCCTCTTCCTATAGAGGAATTAGGAATTTGATGGCAATTTCTAAGAACTTTTTGAATATTTGTGTCACGAAATCCAGAATTTAGAGTGTGATATGCACAAAAGAGAACATTGATGATCACATTATCATTCCTTCCTATTCTCTAATTAAGTTCCTCTTCTTTATCAAATCTTTGTAGCACTTCGATATTTGTATCTCGGTCCACCTACGATATTTTTAGAGGACCATTTTCCTATAGAGGAATTTGTATAATTTGATGGCAACTGAACTTTTTGAATATTAGTGTCACGAAATCCAGAATTTAGAGTGTGATATGCACAAAAGAGAAGATTGATGATCTCATTATCATTCCTTCTGATTTTTAAATTATCTCATTAAGTTCCTCTTCTTTATCAAGCATTTGTAGCACCTCGATATTTGTAACTCGTTCCACCCACGATATCTTTAGAGAACCCTCTTCCTTATAGAGGAATTAGGAATTTGTATAATTTGATGGCAATTTCTAAGAATTTTTTGAATATTTGAGTCCCGAAATCCAGGATTTAGAGTGTGGACAAAAGAGAAGATTGATGATCATATTATCATTCCTTCCAATTCTCTCATTAAGTTCCTCTTCTATATCAATTATTTGTAGCACCTTGATATTTGTAACTCGGTCCACCCACGATATCTTTAGAGGACCATCTTCCTATAGAGGAATTTGTACAATTTGATGGCAATTTCGAAGAACTTTTTGAATATTTGTGTCACGAAATCAAGGATTTAGAGTGTGATACGCACAAAAGAGAAGATTGATGATTACATTATCATTCCTTCCGATTCTCTAATTAAGTTCCTCTTCTTTATCAATTCTTTGTAGCACCTCGATATTTGTAACTCGGTCCACCCACGATATCTTTAGAGGACCCTCTTCCTATAGAGGAATTAGGAATTTGTATAACTTGGTGGCAATTTCTAAGAACTTTTTGAATATTTGTGTCACGAAATCCAGAATTTAGAGTGATATGCGCAAAAGAGAAGATTGATGATCTCATTAGCATTCCTTCCTATCTCGAATTCCCTAATTTCCCTAAATTTAGAATTTAGAGTGTGATTTTAGCAAAAGACGAGATTGATGATCTCATTATCATTCCTTCCGTTTTTCGAATTCCCTAATCACTATTATTTACAATTACTTGTGTCGTGCTTACCATTCATCTGGAACATGTCCATGTCGAAGGGCTGCAGGTCGAACTCGCGCTCGGCCCACCTGAGGAACGTGGTGACGTCGTCGCGCGACCATATCCTGGGGTCAGTGGCTATACTGTTGGGCAGCTGGCTCTTGTAGTCCAGCAGCGGCGACGACGGCGGCTGCATCGAGGGGAACCCCAGGGGATACCTCCAGAGCAGGTCTGTGGTGAAGGGGAGCGGCAGCGGCAGGCGGTCCATGGCACCTGTGGGTATGGGGGGCAGCGGGCCTGGCACCAGTTTCATATTCCCCCGAAAGGCTAGAACAACAACAAAAATACCATTTAGTAAAATTAATCATTGAGAGTATACTGTTTGTATAAAAAAATACAACAAACAAAAAAAAGTGCACTGTTGGTAACAACAACTTGGTAATTGGTAACCACAATTGGTAACAACAAATTGGTAATTTGTAACAACAAAATAGTAATTGGTAACAAATTGATAACAAATTGGTAACAACAATTGGTAACAAAAAATTCGTAACAAAAAATTGGTAATTGTTAACAAATTGGTAACAACAATTAGTAACAACAATTTAGTAATTGGTAACAACAATTGGTAACAATAAATTAGTAATTGGTAACAAATTGGTCACAAATTGGTAACAAATTGGTAACAACAATTGGTAACAAAAAATTCGTAACAAAAAATTGGTAATTGTTAACAAATTGGTAACAACAATTAGTAACAACAATTTAGTAATTGGTAACAACAATTGGTAACAATAAATTAGTAATTGGTAACAAATTGGTCACAAATTGGTAACAAATTGGTTATTGTTGGTAACAATAGACAATAAAAAACAAGTGTTTTCTTTGTAAAATTTTCACTTCCGGTTTCTCTTTTCATCGATATATTGATGATATCTCGATGTTCATTAGAAATTATATTTCTATTTTTGTCTTATTTATTCTATTTCTAACTCATTTCTGTGAAAAACTTATGTATTGATGGAAGCAATTGTTATAAAGCATTGTTTGAATCTGTAGATAGCCTGGATACGAATCGATTAGTTCTTGAGCAAAATGAATTGGCCGAAGAATTAATTTCTATTTTTAGGCAGAAGGTACTGACAATTCGTTTAGAATTTCGAATTATTCTTTCTGCTCCATATCTATTGTCACAGCGTTTCACATGTTTCGACGATCATCTTCAGTAAATATATACTTTGATTGTGGATATATATATGGATTAATTGCGTGGCCGATAATGAGACGGTTCTGATCTCCGTCTCGCGGAAGTGCCTTCAAGGCCAGGCGCGGATTTTTTTCTCCCATTGGCGCGTCGATATTTTCCGGTGTTTGTTCGAGCGCTAATTTGCTCAACAAAGAGCGGAGTTCGCGGATATCGCTCGTGGCACGTAGGCTGTTTTCGTCGCGATGACTGCGCAAAACGCTTTGAATATGTAATTTCCGATCGGTGGAGAGGAGGAAGTGGGTTCGAGCGCATCGTGGGAAACGAAAACAGGCACTTCCGGCTGTCATGCGATACGTCCCGGGCAAGTACCTGCTCTGGGAACGATCCGAGGTTTTCGAGTGGGCTTCGATTCGAGCCGACAACCAGGAAGAAATGTGTCAATGCCAAAGCGGGGCGCTTCCGCGTGTGCCGGGCTTTTCTTACTGTTGCCACGGTTTATATTTACCAAGCAGGAAGCGGCGAGAGTCGAATGACGGACATTAGTTTAATGCACGTACCCAGTTGCTCTCTGGCCGGACGATTTTCGTCTCGTTTCCGAATTGCGCGGCGGAAAAAACGGCATTCCTCCGGGTCTTGTCCTCTCTTCTCATCTCCAGGCCTTAACGGGTGACTGGCCGGATCCAAGGTTATCGCTAATTGAAGAGGAGATCTTTTCTTCTCGAGACTCCGGCAGCTAACCGGCACCGTCTTAACACTTTTAAAACCCGCTTAAAAGGAATTCTTAACGTTGTTACAAGTACCAGCAGAAAAGCCTAAAACTCTTCTGTGCCAAAATACATCTTTCCAATCATTATACCAATTCTGCATAGATACTTGGTATAATGAGACAAGAAACGTTGATTTTTTTCGCCTACATTTTGTGGTTGATTGCTAAGTTCATGGGTTGTTAGACGTGGGAAAATCCGGTTCGAAGGACCAAATTGTTAGACGTGGGAAATGAAACTTTATTGCTTAAGCAAACAGCCTTTATTGAGAGTCTGTCCAGCCAATCCAAAATGGTACTCGACTGACTGGTACAAAAACAAGACTCTTTTGTTGGTCCTTCGAACCGGATCTACCCCGCTCCAACTCCAAGCCGGGGTGCTTAAGAGGCCAGTGGTGGTCGACAGGCATTGGTTGCCGTAACATGGGTCTTCCCTAGAGCCTAAACTCTTCTGTGCCAAAATATAACTTTCCAATCATTATACCAAGTCTGCATAGATACTTGGTATAATGAGACAAGAAACTATAATCGTTGATTTTTTTTCGCCTGAATTTTGTGGTTGATTGCTAAGTTCATGGGTCTTCCCATTTCTTAAGCCAAAACTAGGTTTCTCAGAATATGAATAATTGTCACGTAAAAAATGTTTTGCCTTGAGTTAGGGTCTTCCCATTTCTTAGATGTGTATAGATGAAAACATAAAGAAAATGAATAAATATTATATTGGTCTGCTAAGGCAATAAGGCATGCGCTATCGGTTATCTAAAACATTTGTATTTACAATTATTTTCTATTTTATCAAATAACAAAATGGCGACCGATCAAAAATTTCTAAGCAAGATATTTTGAAAACCAATAGATCGATTTTTTAAAATAAAACATTTATAAAATCCTTGAACTATCTTATAACATTTGTCTGTTTTGATAATTATGCATTTTTATAAACAAATTATGCAAAATACGAACACAAATGATAAACGTGACAGACAACTTTTCAAGATGAAGCAGAAATTTCTGAAGAACAAGATCAAGAAGTATTTAAATTTGAACGTACAAACTAGAAAACATGTGCCTCAACTTGTTTAATAGCCTAACTTAAGGATAGCCTACTTTTTTTTTTAAATGATTATTGCAAAATTTATCTTGTAATTCAATTTGAATAATAACTTTTTTGGACAGATCGAAAAAAATGTTTCAGACAAATGTTATAATATAGTTTAAGGATTTCATAAATGTTTTAGTTTCAAAAATCAATCGAGTGATTTTCAAAATATCTTGTTTCGAAATTTTTGTTCGGTCGCCATTTTGTTATTTGAGAAAATAGAAAATAATTGTAAATACAAATGTTTTAGAGAACCGATAGCGCATGCTGAACGTTTTTGTATTTTTTAAATATTCCTTAAAATAAGGGAGTAATGACGATTTTTAGAAAAACAAAAGAACGCCAATAACTATGAACTTGGGCTCCAATTCAAAAATTTGAACTAAGAAAAGTTGTTTGTTTCAATGAGTTCTAACTGCCATTTTCGGGTGTTACAACTTAGTATTAACACCCTGTATATGTCATAACATTGCATTTCACATTTCCGTCTAAAACAATTTCTCAAACTTTGGTTAATATTTCGGTTAAACTTTAATTGCCTACACTAAAGATACTGCCAAAAGATACCCCAAGTAGTTGTACACACAAAGACTAAATCCCAACCTGATATACCAAAAACCAAGTGCCCTGCGATTATTTTTAATAAGTGCCTGCAAACGCATTAAAAAATTAATAACTTTTGAACGGTTAGAGCGTATTTCAAAACCTAAACAGATTAATAAAGCCTAAAAAGGGGCAAATTCAAATGGGCAATGTTATACTGAGAGTTCTATTTAAAAAAAAACATAACTTTCATACTTTTATGGCTTTTGGAACACCCTGTATAATATGGAATTAATTAAATTGTATGAGGAAGTGGTTACTTCTTGGTGAAACATTTTGATTATTTTAATAAAGAAAACACTTGGTAAAGTTTCAAAAGTTTTATAGATCAAATATCTGCTAATAATAAAAATTTCGTATATTTGCATACTAATATTTTATTTGAAATGATTAATATTTAAACCAAGTAAACCAAAATTTTGCGAAATTTCAATAGGTTCTAAATAAAAATCGAAAATAAACCACAATTTTGCGTAATCTCAATAGGTACTAAATAAAAATCGAAAGTAAACCAAAATTTTGCAAAGAAATAAAATATCTACTAATAATAAAAGTTTCGTTTATTACAATTACAATTAATTATTAATTGTAATAATTGGAATTAATTGTAAATTTAACCATAATAGACCCCCATATATCCCAAAAGCTAAACTTTTTTAAAGTCACGTATTTTATCCACAATATTCCGTGCAGTATAGCGCGAATAACGCTGTATAATGGTAGATAATTTTCTTGAATAGTACTTGTGAAGTTGATTAGTGGTAGTCGGAGCCTTAATTCACTAGGTCACGCACTGGTTTAAGGCGCGTAAAAGTTTGAATTATGTCAGCAATCAAGCCTCTACTCTGGTAAGATAGTATAATCGGCGCTAAGACCTTTGGTCGATAACCAGATAATTTTTATTTGTATATGAGATTAGATATAAACGGAAACAATAAAGTCCAAAATGCGATTTTAAACGAAATTAAATATCTACAAATAATAAAAGTTTCGTATATTCTTATATTAATAATATTTTATTGCAAATTATTCATATTTTCAAAATCAAAAAATCAAGTATGTGTCTAGTCGAGAAGTCTTAAATATTCGTCAATAAAATCTTGCGAAATCTCAATACCAATCAAAAATCGAGAGTAATCCAAAATTCGTTAATAAAATGTTGCAAAATCTCAATACTAATTAAAAATCAAAAGTAAACCTAAATTTTGTAACGAAATAAAATATCTACTAATTAAAAAAGTTTCGTTTATTCTTATTTAATAATATTTTATTACAAATTATTGTTATTTTCAAAATCCAATAATCTAGTATGTGTCTGGTCGAGAAATATTAAATATTCGTCAGTAAAATGTTGCGGAAAAACGGAAACAATAAAGTCCAAAATGCGATTTTAAACGAAATAAAATATCTACAAATAATAAAAGTTTCGTATATTCTTATATTAATAATATTTTACTACAAATTATTAATAGTTTTAAAATCGAAAAAATCTAGTAAGTGTCTCTAGTCGAGAAATCTTAAATATTCGTCAATACAATGTTGCGAAATTTCGATAGGTACTAAATAAAAATCGAAAGTAAACCAAAATTTTGCAAAATCTCAATAGGTACTGAATAAAAATCGAAAGTAAACCAAAATTTTGCGAAATCTCAATAGGTACTAAATAAAAAATCGAAAGTAAACCAATTTTTTTCGAAATCTCAATAGGTACTAAATAAAAATCGAAAGTAAACCAAAATTTTGCGAAATCTCAATAGGTACTAAATAAAAATCGAAAGTAAACCAACATTTTGCGAAATCTCAATAGGTACTAAATAAAAATCGAAAGTAAACCTAAATTTTGCGAAATCTCAAGAGGTACTAAATAGCAATCGAAAGTAAACCAAAATTTTGCAAAGAAATAAAATATCTACTAATAATAAAAGATTCGTATATTTGCATACTAATATTTGATTAGAAATTATTAATATTTATGAAATAAAAAATTCTATTATGTCTTCTCTAAAAATCTTAAATAGTGGACAATCAAATGTTACAAAATACTAATAAAAAAACATTTGAAAGGAAACCAAAATGGTGTAATATTACAATAAAAATATTTATACAAACATTGTTCTTTGACAGTACTAATTGAAAATCATTTGAAAAAAAAAAATGTAATACTGCAGCAAATATAATAATTTAAGATGACTTATGACTTATTGTCACATTGTGGATTTATTTATGAACAACACTAAATAAAGAGTAAAATAATTATTATATAAGTTTAAGGTTTTATCCATAAATTTTCTGTTATATATTTAAGGTTTATATTTAGTACTTACTGGTAAAAAAAATAATTTTATTTTATTTTATGATTTATTTATTTTATTTAAAACTTCAAATGTTCAATTCAATGTTCATACATCGAGAATTGATTTGAAATGTCGTTTTAAAATTTGGTATGTCTAATTTATAACTTCAAATTAGACATGTATCAAATTTTAAAATTACATCTCAAATTAATTCACGATGTATGAACATTGAATACATGCCTGTGATGATGGTTGTATATAACCGAAACTAGTCGGGCTAACTAAAATAAATAAATCCAAATATTAAATAAAAAAAATTTTTTTTTAAATTCTTAACATAACAACCTTAAATATATAACTTATAATTTATGGATAAAACGTTAAACTTATATAATAATTATTTTACTTTTTATTTAGTATTGTTCATAAATAATTCCACAATAAGACAATAAGTCAGTAGAAAAAATAAAACAGTAAAATACACAAGTTACACATTTTAAATTTGATTTTCATTAATCAGTATCACTTCAGTCATATGTATTTCAAATTTGTAATAATGGAGCTTGGCATAAATCTATTTATGACAATAAGACAGTAGAAAAAAATCATTAATCAGTACCTCTTCAGTCACATGTATTTCAAATTTGCAATTTTGGCTGTTTGGCACTAACATATTTATGACAATAAGTCGGTAGAAAAAATATTTCTTTGACAATAAATCAGTAGAAAAAATAAAACAGTAAAATACGCAATTTACACATTTAAAATTTTATTTTCATTAATCAGTACCACTTCAGTCACATGTATTTCAAATTTGTAATTTTGGCAGTTTTGCATTAATATTTATGACAATAAGTCAGTAGAAGAATTAAATTTTCATTAATCAGTACCTCTTCAGTCACATGTATTTCAAATTTGCAATTTTGGCTGTTTGGCACTAACATATTTATGACAATAAGTCGGTAGAAAAAATATTTCTTTGACAATAAATCAGTAGAAAAAATAAAACAGTAAAATACGCAATTTACACATTTAAAATTTTATTTTCATTAATCAGTACCACTTCAGTCACATGTATTTCAAATTTGTAATTTTGGCAGTTTGGCATTAATATATTTATGACAATAAGTCAGTAGAAGAATCAAATTTTCATTAGTGAGTACCTCTTCAGTCACATGTATTTCAAATTTGCAATTTTGGCAGTTTGGCACTAATATATTTATGACAATAAGTTGGTAGATTTTTTTAAATTTTCATTAATCACTACCTCTTCAGTCACATGTATTTCAAATTTGTAATTTTGGCACTAATAGTTATTAATCAGCACCTCTTCAGGTATTTCAAATTTGTAGTTTTGGCAGTTTGGCACTAATATATTTATAACAATAAGTCAGTAGATTTTTATTTTATTTTCACCTCTTCAGTCACAAGCATTTCAAATTTGTAATTTAGGCAGTTTGGCACTAATATATCTATGACAATAAGTCGGTAGATTTTTTTTTATTTTCATTAATCAATACGTCTTCAATCATATGTATTTCAAATGTGTAATTTTGCCAGTTTGGCACTAATATATTTATTAAAATAAGTCAATAGAAATATTAAAACAGTAAAATACGCAATTTACACATTTAAAATTTTATTTTCATTAATCAGTACCTCTTCAGTCACATGCATTTCAAATTTGTAATTTTGGCAGTTTGGCATTAATATATTTATGACAATAAGTCAGTAGAAAAACATTTATTTTCATTAATCAGTACCTCTTCAGTCACATGTATTTCAAATTTGTAATATTGGCAGTCGGGCACTAATATATTAATATGTCCCTAAAATGGAATTAAAGGACATACCATAGTAATACTATTTGTACATTATTTCTCATTTAAGAACCTTTATAATGTCAGTCCTTTCAAATAATATAAAAAATGTTGAAACTACGAAAACTTCAATGGTATTTTGACTAAAATACAAACAGCTTGATTAAATTTTAGATTTCATTTTAGACAAAATGGCAAAACTGATAAAATGCGCAAAATATCAGTGATATTTTGATTAAAATATTAAAAGATTTATTAAATTTTGTCAGTTTTGATTTTAAATAAAATGTCAAATATGTTAAAATAACGAAAATATTAATGCTATTTTGACTAAAATGCCATACGGTTTTTTTTTTAAATTTTAGATGAAAAGGTAAAAATTATGAAATGGCCAAACTATCAATAATGTTTTTATTAAAATACCAAGATATTTACGAAATTTTCGTTGAAATTTGCATTGCAATTGGATGAAATGTTTATTGAAAACAAAGTTGTAAATGAAATGTTCATTTAAAACAAAGTTGCAAATGAAATATTCATTTAAAACAAAGTTGTAAATGAAATGTTCATTTAAAACAAAGTTCTAAATGAAATGTTCATTTAAAACAAAGTTGTAAGTGAAATGTTCATTTAAAACAAGGTTGTAAATGAAATGTCGAAAATAATTAAATGACAACAACGTATAAATGTATTTTTGACTAAAATACCAAAGGTTTTATTACATTTTAGATCAAATGTCAAAAATTACGAAATATCAATGATATTTTGATTAAAATAATATACAATTATACAATATATAATTTTAGTGAGGATTGAATAATTATAAAAATTTTATGACTAGAGGATGAACGAACATTAAAAGCCTTGAACAATGTTTACCAAAGTAAAAGAATGCAACTAAATTGTACTGTGCGATTCTGTTTCACAAAGACTAAAAAACTATGCAAATATTAAGGATGGAAGGAAAAATGCTAATACAAATATTAATAACTCTGCAGATTAGGTGAACCATAATTTACAGGACGTAGTAAACAAAACAAAACTTTAAATTTTAATACGTCCAGATAAGATAAACCATAATTCATGCAACAAAATTATAATTGTTTTAATAACTTGTAGACAGAAATCAGATGACAAAATTAATAAAAAGTTATTATCAAAACAATCAGTAAAAAAATATATATATAATATATAATTATATATAATATATAATATAATTAGAACCAAACGTCAAAAAGATTATGACAGTTTTGTTACAAAGGCACATCATTTTACAAGTTTTCAATAGAATATCAAAATGTAAATTTCGTTTCAAGTCAATGAAATTTTTACTAAATCCTAAAAGATCTGTGAAATTTTAACGAGAGATATATAATGGTACATATATTCACAAGTTTTGATTAAAAAATCAAAATATGATTAAATTTCGAAAACATCAATGACATTTTTACGTAATACTAATGTGCATATGCATAGAGACGATCCTAGCAGCTATTAAAGCTTAGTAGCTACTGATGTTAATCAGAATGTAATTTACCTTGCAGAAATTACATTCATGATGTACTTTCTAACCGTTGTTAGTATCTACTAAGGTTTAGAAGCTACTATGTTCGCTATGCAAATGGTTGTAAAGGATCTGTTAAATTTTAACGAGAGATCAAATTTCTTCAAAATTGATTGTTTTTAAAAAATTAAACCGTGGTTTAGCGGTGTTTTACAAAGGGTTGCCATGGTTACTAAGGCTAAACCACCGATAAACCGCGGCTTAAATTTTGATGAATATCACTGTAAGAATTTTGCAGGAATCTCAAATTACATTCATGATATACTTTCTAACCGCTGTTAGTATCTACTAAGGTTTAGAAGCTACTGTGTTCACTATGCAGATAGATGACTGTAAAAGATCTGTGAAATTTTAACGTGAGATCAAAATCCTTCAAAATTGATAGTTTTTTAAGGAAAAAAATTAAGAGAAATTTTATGAAGGACTTACTGAAGGTTTCAATTTTTTTCCCTGAGGTAGTAGTCTTTAAATCTTTAAAGAGATTTCAAAATTTATTGTTTTTTAGGAAAAAAATTTAGAGGAACTTTATGAAGGTCTTACTGAAGGTTTCAATTTTTTTCCCTGAGGTCTTTGAATCTTTACAGAGATTTCTAAACCTGTAGAAAATGTCATAATAAGAGTATTTATATAAAATTCATGCAAAAAAATTCTAGTAGAAAATAGCACAAGATCTTGGGAAAATATAAAAATTATAATAACACTGTTACAATATAATTTATCAATTAATATAATATTTTGTTTGTTATTTTCTTTTTGTTTTTTTTTATTTCTCGAATTTGTTTAGATTGATTTAGTTCCCTAAACTTAAAATAAAATGTAAACAAATGTGAAATGACAAAAACATGAACTTAATTTCGAATAAACTACCAAAAGATTTATGAAATGTAATATTTTGTTCACCACGAGCTTTGGTATTTCTTATTTAGACAGTGCAATATTTTTGTAAAAATATTAACATAATTTCGAATAAACTACCAAAAGATTTATGAAATGTAAAATTTTGTTCATCGTGAGATTGGTATTTCTTATTTTGAAACTGCAATATTTGTGTGCACTATGCTCTGCAATGTTCTTTCTGAATCTTGATACAACAAATGATAAATATTATTATTAAATAAATTGATATTTATAAATTAAAGGTACACCAAATTAAATTTGATCCTTACAAGCTTTGCTACTTTACTGTTCTTGAAAATAAAGTACGGAACACTTTTTTCACAAAAAAACGTTTATTTACTAAATGCACATTTCGGCCGTAATACAGCCATCTTCAGTAGCAATACAGTACTTTACTGTTCTTCATAAATTAAAATGATATATGAAATAGATATGAAATGAATAAAATTTAACCTCCAGGAACCATTAAATAAAAAAATGTTCTTCATTCTTCGTATTCTTCAACTTTTGCATTAAATCTGGCCTCCACAAACTTTGCTATTACATACATAGTTTAATCTTCAAAATCAAAAGTTTGATGACATTTTCAAAGAAATGTCTTAGCAAAGACAAAACTTTGGTATTTCTTATTTTGACAGAGCAATATTTTTGTGCACTATGCTCTGCAATGTTCTTTCTGAATCTGGATACAATAAATGATTCATATTATTATTAAATAAATTGATATTTATAAATTTAAGGTACACCAAATAAAATTTGATCCTTACAAGCTTTGCTACTTTACTGTTCTTCATAAATAAAAATGTTATATGAAATATATAATGAAATGAAATGAATCAAATTTGATCTCCATGAACCAGTAAATAAATAATGTTCTTCAGGTTCTTCATTGTTCATGTTCTTCAACTTCTGTATTACATCAAATTTGGCATCCACAAACTTTGCTATTACATAGTAGTATATAGTTTAATCTTCAGAATCAAAAGTTTGAAGACATTTTCAAAGAAATGCCTTACCAAAGATGAAGCATTAATAATATTGAATAATTTTTGGGTTTCTTTATATTCAAATTCATATGCATGAGACTATGCATGAGATGCCAAAGGAAAATAATTAAAATAGCGTTCAACAAATGATATTATTATTATTAAATAAATTGATCTTTATAAATAAAAGGTATCAAATAAAACATGATCCTTACAAGCTTTGCTACTTTACTATTCTTCATAAATAAAATTTGATCTCCATGAACTTTGGCATGAAATAAATAATGTTCATCAGGTACTTCATTTATTATTAAATTTTGTATTACATAAAATTTGGCCTCCACAAACTTTGCTATTACATACATAGTTCAGTTTCCAAAAGTTTGAAGACATTTTCAAAGAAATGTTTTAGCAAAGATGAATCTTCAATAATATTGGATAATTACATTCAGATTCATATGCATGAGACTAGCCATGAGATGCCAAAGGAAAATAATTAAAATAGCCTTAAACAAATTATATTAATATTATATAAATTGATCTTCATAAATAAAAGGTATCGAATACAATTTTATCCTCTCAAGCTTTACTACTTTACTATTCTTCATAAATAAAATTTGATCTCCATGAACTTTGGCATTAAATAAATAATGTTCTTCAGGTTCTTCATTCATGTTCAACTTTTGTATTAAATAAAAATTTGCATGAATAATTATCGGGTTTCCTTAAATCAGATTCATATGCATGAGACTATGCATGAGATGCCAAAGGAAAATAATTAAAATAGCGTTCAACACACGATATTATTATTATTAAATAATTTGATCTTTATAAATAAAATGTATCAAATAAAATATAATCCTTACAGGCTTTGCTACTTTACTATTCTTCTAAATAAAATTTGATCTCCATGAACTTTGGCATTAAATAAATTCTCTCTCTCTTCAAGTTCTTCAATTATTATTAAATTTTGTATTAAATAAAATTTGGCCTCCACATACTTTGCTATTACATACATAGTTTAGTCTTCAGAATCGAAAGTTTGAAGACATTTTCAAAGAAGTGCCTTAGCAAAGATGAAGCATTAATAATATTGGACAATATTCGGGTTTCCTTATATTCAGATTCATATGCATGAGGTGCCAAAGGAAAATAAATAAAATCACGTGAAATGCAAATATTTGTATGGCATCTTGACAATAAAACGTTCCATCTCACAGTCTAGATCACAAAACACAAGTAGTGAATTTTTTACAAAGTTACAATTATTTCAAGAAATTTAATTGTTCATTTTTAATCTGTTAACCGATTCATTACGTAAATGACTACATATTGTATTTAATTTTATGTGTGCTTCTTTACAATTTGATTTAAAGATATATTTTTATACTTGTACTTTATTATATTATGTGTACTTACATTCTGACTTATATGACACTATCTCTGTGATGTCATCAATAAATATGTTATTATTATTATTACTGCAATACGTCAATTCAGAGAGTGCACGAAATGCTAAATGAAATATTTTTTATTGTTTTCTTCCTTATAATAAAAATAATAAAAACAAAAAAACATCTTTATATCTAAACATATAATCTAGGAAGTACTCCAATAAAGAAGGAAGAAAACAATAAAAAAATATATAATAACTGGTATCCAAAATGGATGTAACTATAACAAAAAGATAAATGAAATATTGACACCAAACTGTTTTCGTGACAAATAACAAAAGTCTGTTGACATTTGAAATTATCGTAGAATTGCTTCAATAGAATTACTGAAGAAAAAATATACGAAATTTTCGTAGAATTGCTTCGATAGAATTACCGAAGAAAGAATAAAGTTTAAATTGGTTACTATAATAAAAGGAACATTATTAATTATGTAGGTAAAATCCAAAGTTGAAATTTTCAAAATTATACCAAATTTTCACAAAGTGACCTCAAGTTACAAGAATTTAAAGAAATTTAATTGTTCATTTTCAATCTGTTAACGGATTCATACGAGTGCATGAAATGCTAAATAAAATATTTTTTATTGTTTTCTTCCCTATAATAAAAATAATTTAAATAAAAAACATCTTAACATATAAGCTACCAGGAAGTCCAATAAAGAAGGAATAAAACAATAAAAAAATATAATAATAACTGGTATCCAAAATGGATGAAACTATAACAAAAAGCTAAATGAAATATTGACACCAAATAAAATTTTCGTAGAATTGCTTCAATAGAATTACTGAAGAAAGAATATACGAAATTTTCGTAGAATTGCTTCGATATAATTACCGAAGAAAGAATAAAGTTTAAATTGGTTACTATAATAAAAGGAACATTATTGCATGAAACATTATACATACATTATTGTGCATGAAATGTCAATATGGAACATTATTAATTATGTAGGTAAAATCCAAAGTTGAAATTTTCAAAATTATACCAATTTTTCGGGCAATTCGGTTTGGTTTCGATAATTTTTGGGTTTCCTTATATTCAGATTCATATGCATGAGATGCCAAAGGAACATAATTAAAATCACGTGAAATGCAAAGTAATGTATGGCATCTTGACAACAAAACGTTCCATCTCACAGTCTAGATCACAAAACACAAGTAGTGAGTTTTTCACAAAGTGACCCCAAAGTTACAAGTATTTAAAGAAATTTAATTGTTCATTATTAATGTGTTCACGGATTCATAACGTAAATGACAACATATTGTATTTAATTTTATGTGTGCTTCTGTACCATTTGATTTGTAGATATATTACAAAACACAAAACACAAGTAGTGAATTTTTCACAAAGTGACCTCAAAGTTACAAGTATTTAAAGAAATTTAATTGTTCATTTTTAATGTGTTAACGGCTTCATAACGTAAATGACAACATATTGTATTTAATTTTAGGTGTGCTTCTGTACCATTTGATTTGTAGAAATATTACAAAACACAAAACACATGTAGTGAATTTTTCACAAAGTGACCCCAAAGTTACAAGTATTTAAAGAAATTTAATTGTTCATTATTAATGTGTTCACGGATTCATAACGTAAATGACAACATATTGTATTTAATTTTATGTGTGCTTCTGTACCATTTGATTTGTAGATATATTACAAAACACAAAACACATGTAGTGAATTTTTCACAAAGTGACCTCAAAGTTACAAGTATTTAAAGAAATTTAATTGTTCATTGTTAATCTGCTAACGGATTCATAACGTAAATGACAACATATTATTGTATTTCATTTTATTTGTGCTTATGTACCATTTCATTTGTAGATATATTACAAAACACAAAACATAAGCAGTGAATTTTTCATAAAGTGACCTCAAAGTTACAAGTATTTAAAGAAATTTAATTGTTCATTTTTAATCTGTTACCGGATTCATAACGTAAATGACAACATATTATTGTATTTCATTTTATTTGTGCTTCTGAACCATTTGATTAGTAGATATATTTTTCTACTTGTACTTATGTGTATCTTATATTCTGACTCTGATGTCTGATGTCACATCAGACATCAGAGTCAGAATATCATCTCTTAAGATGATATTCGTCAAATTTATTTAAATGTGTCAAAAAGTGTGCCATTATTATCAAAAATTGTATCTGCCCGTAGATTATAGTAGTTAGGCTGTGGGGGTTCTAGATCGACAAGCAATAAACAAGCAAAAGTATTTACTCGGAATAAAGTAAGAATTTAGAAATATTTTAGAAAGAAATAATGTTTATTGAAATCTTGAAACGGAAAATTTATAATTAATTAATTACCAGAGCGGTAGCCCGTCTTGCACTATGCATTAATAACTTATATGTGGTGATATGGGTGAAAATTATTGGATCAATATTATTTTTATATTTTGATTCGTTTTGATAAACCGTATTTTAGAAAGAAATAATGTTTATTGAAATCTTGAAACGGAAAATTTATAATTAATTAATTACCAGAGCGGTAGCCCGTCTTGCACTATGCATTAATAACTTATATGTGGTGATATGGGTGAAAATTATTGGATCAATATTATTTTTATATTTTGATTCGTTTTGATAAACCGTATTTTAGAAAGAAATAATGTTTATTGAAAAGTTGAAACGGAAAATTTACAATTAATTAATTACCAGAGCGGTAGCCCGTCTTGCACTATACGTTAATAACTTATATGTGGTGATATGAATGAAAATTATTGGATCAATATTATTTTTATATTTTGATTCGTTTTGGTAAACTTTCGCAGGTTTTATCGTTTAGTAAATTAATTATCTATATATGATCATATGAATGAAAATTATTGGATCAATATTATTTATATTCTGATTCGTTTTGGTAAACCTTCGCAGGTTTTATCGTTCAGTAAATTAATTATCTATTATTATGTTAGTGTGAGTTATTGACTGTTATTATCAATATTTGGGGGTCTGAAAGTTGTTCTGTTGATGCACGAATCTCCCATGCGGCGCTCGCAGAGCGGACGAAATCTGGCCATCATCTACCTGCCGTAAGTCCGGTGGGCTCCGGGGAGCGAGGGCCTCCCGGAAACCCCGCTCCGGTCGAGCAGGGCCCGTGCGCGCCGGACGCGATAACGTGTAACGAGCGTGCATTATGTAAACAATAAAATAGCGGACACGTGCGAAAAAATACGAGCGGAAAAACACGCCACTCCAGATTACGGCGAGTTATCGCCGTCCGTAATCCGCTCACGCATATCCAGAGAGCCCCACGAACTGGGCAACAAACTTCTTGAAACAGAAATTGGAGTGCGCAAATCCCACAGCAACAGGTACAGAGCGGGCCGGAAAAGCACTTTTTGTCACGGTGCTAAAAATAAACGGAAGATAATCACCTTCGTGTCTCCGGAAATCCTCTCTGCACTGCGTTTAGTATAAAAATCCTCGCTCGGTAAAACCACTGTTGCACACTGTGTAAATCGCACTTAAAAAAAACAGACCGAAAGTAGACCGGCGATGATCCGAAGGAAAAACAAGTTACGTAACTAAAGGTCCTTCCGGTATGCGCGTGTCGTCGCACTGTGCTGTACGTCCGCGCGAGAAACGCTTCTGACGCTACTCAAAAACGGTAGGAGTAACTGTGACCTGCCGGTTCGACTGCCACCTTACCACTACTGTTTGGTTTTGATTTCTGTTTCAAAATAGCGTCTAAATCCGGATCTCCGCGCGCGCGCTTACGTCTGCGTGCCTGCGCGGGAGGAGACGCAGCAGAGGAGAGTGGTGGAGGTGGTGGTGGTGGTCCCCGCCGTGGTGGTGGTAAAAGTGCGGCGTTGCCGCGTCCGCACCGGATCTACACTTGTGGAGCGTTTCGGTCGTGCGGAGGTGGCCCCGGCAGGGGCGGGGGGGTCGCCAGACTTCCTCTTCTTCGCCCGCTAAATCTGGGTGCCCGCGGACTCGTTCCGTCTCTCTTTTACCTCCGACTCTCTTCCTCGTTGCTGCAACCAGGCGCCGGGTGTGCAGGTGGTGTTTTCGCCGAATCCGGGTACACCTCGCTTCGCCCGCCGACCCGGAAAGCATCCTTGCGTAATGGACCGTCTGATGTCTTCTAGGCAGAAACAGGCGAAGATCCGGACCTGGTGGCCACCAGGCTGAGCGAGTTTGACCGAGTTTGCCGTAAATTTGGCCTTGATACTGAAAAAACAACACCCTGTAGAATGGTACCCTGTACCATGAAGTCAAGTAGTTCAGATATTTATGACAACAGCGGTACATATGCAGAGAGGTATAAGTTATGACATAAACCCTCTCCGCTCCGCAAACCAGTCCATCTTGCAGCCTACCTTGTGAATTATGGTCACCCATGAAGCCAAGTAGTTCCGATATTTATGAAAACAACGGTACAGATGCAGAGAGGTATAAGTTGTGACTTAAACCCTCTCCGTTCCGAAAACCAGTCCGTCTTGCAGCGTACGCCATTATTTATGGTCTTCCATGAGGTCAAGTAGTTCAGATATTTATGACAACAACAGTCTATACCGATTCAGAGAGGTAGAATATACATTCTACCTCATACGACTAAACCCTCGCCGCTCCGAAATCCAGTCCATCTCTGCGTACGCTATGATTTGTGGTCTCCCATGAAATCGAGTAGTACAGATCTTTATGACAACAAAGGCCTTTACAGATGCAGAGAGGTACACTTTATGACTTAAACCGTCGCCGCTCTGCAAACAGTCCGTCTTGCAGATAGGTATAATTTATTACTTAAACCCTTTCCGCTCCGAAAACCAGTCCGTCTTGCAGCCTACCCTATGAATTATGGTCTCCCATGAAGTCAAGTAGTTCAGATATTTATGACAACTACTGTACAGATGCAGAGAGGTATAAGTTATGACTTAAACCCTCTCCGCTCCGCAAACCAGTCCGTCTTGCAGCCTACCCTAAGAATTATGGTCTCCCATGAAGTCAAGTAGTTCAGATATTTATGACAAGGGTACAGATGCAGAGAGGTATAAGTTATGACTTAAACCCTCACCGCTCCGCAAACCAGTCCGTCTTGCAGCCTACGCTATGATTTATGGTCTTCCATGAAGTCAAGTAGTTCAGATCTTTATGACAACAAAGGTCTTTACAGATGCAGAGAGGTTGACTTTATGACTTAAACCGCCGCCGCTCTGCAAACAATCCGTCTTGCATAGAGGTCTAATTTATGACGTAAAACCCTCTCCGCTGAGAAAACCAGCCCGTCTTGCAGCTTACCCTATGAATTATGGTCTTCCATGAATTCAAGTAGTTCAGATATTTATGACAACAACTGTTTATACAGATTCAGGGAGGTAGAATGTATGACTTAAACCCTCGTCGCTCTGCAAACCAGTCCGTCTTGCAGCCTACCCTATGAATTATAGTCTCCCATGAAGTCAAGTAGTTCAGATATTTATTACAACAACGTACAGATGCAGAGAGGTATAAGTTATGACTTAAACCCTCGCCACTCCGCAAACCAGTCCGCCTTGAAACCTACGCTATGATTTATGGTCTCCCATGAAGTCAAGTAGTTCAGATATTTATGACAACAAAGGTCTTTACAGATGCAGAGAGGTAGACTTTATGACTTAAACCCTCGCCGCTCTGCAAACAGTCCGTCTTACAGAGAGGTATAATGTATGACTTAAACCCTCTCCGCTACGCATACCAGTCAGTCTTGCAACCTACCCTATGAATTTTGGTCTCCTATTAAGTCAAGTAGTTCAGATATTTATGACAACAACGGTACAGATGCAGAAAGGTATAAGTTATTACTTAAATAATCTACACAACTTCAATAAATCATTTTATAAAAGATTTTAATACAGCGGCAGGCCAAGCTTGTAAAAATATGGTGCTGCGGGGATTGGTGGCAATTTCGTGAAAATAATGTACGCAACTCCAATAAATCATTTAATAGATTCCTTGCGAAATATTAAAATGCGTTTATTTCATAAGCTGAAGCATATTAGTTAATTTTAATTGCTCCACCATATGTATCAATTTGCAACAATATCAGACAAAATATCGATACACAGAACTTCACAATTACTAAGAAAATGTTTAGAGACTTAAGTTAATCCTGGCGAAAAATATCAAGTTCGTAAGTTCATTATTATAAAATTTAAGATATAAAGTACAGCTAATTTATCTCTTTGGGAAGTCGTCATTTTCGCCAAATCTCTATTTTGAAAATTTTCATGATTACAATTCTCTTACCACAAAATATTACTAGAAAACAGAGACAGATGAGCAGATCAACAGACAAACAGACAGACAGACAGACATACACCACTTTAAAACCAATTTCCATGAATAGGAATATTTGAAATGGGATATTTTTAGAGAAAAATCTATTTCGAAACTTTTTATGATTACAATTCTGTTACCACAAAATATTACTAGAAAAGAGATTAACAGATCAACAAACAGACAGACACCACTTTGAAAACCAATTTCCATGAATAGGAATATTCGAAATGGGATATTTTTAGAAAAAATTCTATTTCGAAACTTTTTATGATTACAATTCTGTTACCACAAAATATTACTAGAAAACAGATTAACAGATCAACAGACAGACAGCCAGACACCACTTTGAAAACCAATTTCCATGAATAGGAATATTCGAAATGGGATATTTTTAGAAAAAAATCTATTTCGAAACTTTTTATGATTACAATTCTGTTACCACAAAATATTACTAGAAAACAGATTAACAGATCAACAGACAGACAGACAGACAGACAGACACCACTTTGAAAACCAATTTCCATGAATAAGAATATTTGAAATGGGATATTTTTAGAAAAAATTCTATTTCGAAACTTTTTATGATTACTATTCTCTTACCACAAAATATTACTAGAAAACAGAGACAGATGAGCAGATCAACAGACAGACAGACAGATCAACAGATAGACAGACAGATCAACAGATAGACCGACAGACAGACAGCCAGACACCACATTGAAAACCAATTTCCATGAACAGGAATATTTGAAATGGGATATGTTTAGAAAAATTTCTATTTCGAAACTTTTTATGAGATCAATTCTTGCTTTTACCACAAAATATTGCTACAATAGCGAAGTCAGATGGGCAGATAGACAGACAGACAAACACCACGTTGAAAACCAATTTCATTAAAAACGTATGTACTCACTACTGACATAAGTTTTCAACCAAATTAACCTCTCTAATTTTTAATTGAATGTATTAATTTTTTCAAATTTTTAACTGCATGTGTCAAATTTTCAACTGCTAATGCTGGAATCTGCCAATTTCTGTCAATTTTTGAGATCTTTGTATTATTTTTACAACATAATAAATAATAATAATATTTATTAGCAGGAGAAGCTACGTAATATACACAAAACTGAATAAATATGAGAACATACACAAAAACATATAATATGACATATAACATAATAACAATACAATGAAATACGACAATTTTAATACAAATGGCTTTTTTTTAAGTTGACTCACAAATTTGGCTAATTTAATTGGTCAATGTTGTAGGCATCTAATTCGTAATACATGATTAAATTAAATAAAACATACACTTTACTTTGTTTATACATTAAGTTTGACAATGATCAGTACTTGATCGAAACTATAGTCACTATTTTTTAATAAACGAGTATGATATAAACAAAGTAAAGTGTATGTTTTATGTAATTTGGCAAATTTTCTATTGCACATGTCCAAAACTGTCAATTTCGACTGAAACTATCACATTCTGCCAAATTTTTACCTACGCCCTGTCATATCTGTCGAAAACTTACCTCAGAAGTGAGTACTTGTCTAATGTTCAACTGAATGTGTTAAATTTCTCAAATGTTCAATTGCAAATGCCCAAATCTGCCAATATCTGTCCAATTTTTAGGTTGAAGTGCGAAAATTTGTTAAATTTTTAAATGTAATTATCCAAATCTTGCAAATTTTCAATTGCATATGTCGAAATCCATCTAACTTTTAATTTATATGGTCATAACTTATCAAATTAGCAACTGCAACTAATCAAATCTGTAATACTAAGCTTTGGCAGTCAAAATCTAACCAGTTTTCAGCTGCAATAATTTCTGTAAACTTTCATTAAACTTTCAGGGAAATATTTTAAAATTACTGAATTTGTTTAAAATTTCAGGAATATTCTTTCATGGAATTTTATGAGTAAAATTGGAAAAGCGATATTTCCAGAAAAATCTCGAACATTTTCATAATTATAATTTTCTATTTCGAAACTTTTCATGATTACAATTCATGCTTTTGCCACAAAATATTACTACAAAACAAGTCAATATGAAAGTCCATTAGTTCACAAAATACACAAATAATACGGAAAACAACAATCCCAAAACGACAAAATCAGAAAAAAAAAACAATTTGTGTGGGGTATTAACGATTTTCAGAATATTTGCTTTTCCTTCTTTTTATAATGATTGTTGTTTCTTTTGATTTTTATGAGATTTTCAATATATGTATATGCCAAATGTTTCAAATTTGTGATATTTTCATATTCTGGTTAATGGTTAATAGGCACCCATAATCTGACTCTTTGCTTTTTCTTTCTTCTTATAATATTTTCAATTCAAGATTTTCAAAATATGTGGAAAATATTTCAAATTTGTAAAATCAGATAATACACTTGAAAATCAGATATTTTCTATTTTTGTAAAAGAATAAATATGAATTTTCAAGTAGATCAGTTAATCTGTCTGGGCTTGAGAGAGGATACAATAATAATAATAATAATAATCTCTACTGCTCCTTACAAACCGACAGACACTGTGAAAAAAGTTACAGAACTGAATATACTGAATACTAAATACTGAATGCAGACACGATTGTACACGACACTACTTTTAAAACCACTTTTTTAAAACAAATCTGTTATTTTCGTGAATACTACTAAAATTTTATTATTTTTGTTTGAAATTTTCATAGTATATTTGAAATAAGTTTATGAGATGTTTAAGGATTAAAAACATAAACTTTCTAGAATAAAAATCATATAATTTCAAGAACGTTCACGGAAATGAGGAACATTGCATGTTTTATGTTTTATCAATGGTAATTTTGGAAATAATTTGATTGTGTTTTGTAATCTTTATAGAAACTTTGAAAATTTTATAGATTTTATTATAACTTCATCGATTTTATGATAATTTCATCGATTTTATGGTAGTTTCATCAATTTTATGATAATTTCATCGATTTTGTGGCAGCTTCACTTTTAGTTTTCATGTATTTTATGATAACTCTGGAAATTTCATACGTGGTTGAAAATTCACTGGAATTCCTATCATGAAAATTATGTTTGTTTGTGTTTTCCCCATGGCAATTTTAATTTTGTCAAATAATTTGATTGTGTTTTGTAATCTTTATACAAACTTTGAAAATGTAATAGATTTTATGAAAACTTCATCGATTTCACGATAACTTCATCAATTTTATGATAATTTCATCGATTTTATGATAATTTCATCGATTTTATGGCAGCTTCACTTGTCGCAGTTTTCATGTATTTTATGATGACTCTGGAAGCTTCATATGTGGTTGGAAATTCACTGGAATTTCTATAGAAAGTTCATGACAATTACTTTTGTTTTTGTTTTGCTCAGGGCAATTTTGAATTTGTCAAATAATTTGATTGTGTTTTGTACTCCTTATAGAAACTTTGAAATTGTAATAGATTTTATGATAACTTTATCGATTTTACGATAACTTCATCAATTTTATGACAATTTCATCGATTTTATGATAATTTCATCGATTTTATAGTAGCTTCATTTATCACAGTTTTCATGAATTTTATGATAACTCTGGAAACTTCATATGTGGATGGAAATTCACCGGAATTTCTATAGAAATTTCATGAAAATTATGTTTGTTTTTTATTTGCTCACAGTAATTTTGATTTTGTCAAATAATTTGATTGTGTTTTGCAATTTTTATAGAAACTTTTGAAACTTTGAAACTGTGAAAATGTAATAGATTTTATGATAATTTCAACGATTTTACGATAACTTCATCAATTTTATGATAATTTCATCGATTTTATGATAATTTTATCGATTTTATAGCCGCTTCACTTGTCGCAGAATCATGTATTTCATCGATTTTATGATAATTTCACCGATTTTATGGCAGCTTCACTTGTAGTTTTCATGTATTTTATGATGACTCTGGAAATTTCACGTGTGGTTGGAAATTCACTGGAAGTTCTATAGGAAGTTCTTGAAAATTATTTTTTGTTTTATTTTGCGTAGGGCATTTTTATTTCGTCAAATAATTTGATTGTTTTTTGGAATCTTTATTTGAAAATCTAATAGAATTTATGTCAACTTCATCGATTTTACGATAACTGACTGCATCAATTTTATGATAATTTCATTGACTTTATGATAATTTCATCGATTGTATGGCAGCTTCATTTATCACAGTTCATGCATTTTATGATAACTCTGGAAATTTCATGTGTAGATGGAAATTCACTGGAATTTCTTTCAGGAAGTTCATGAAAATTATTTTTGTTTTTATTTTGCTCATAGCAATTTTGATTTGTGAAATAGTTTGATCGTGTTTTGTAATCTTTACAGAAACTTTTAAAACTATGAAACTCTGAATATGTAATAGATTTTATCGATTTTATAGCAGCTTCACTTCTCGCAGATTCATGTATTTCATGATAACACTGGAAATTTCATGTGTGGTTGGAAATTCACTGGAATTTCTATAGAAAGTTCATGACAATTATTTTTGTTTTTGTTTTGCTCATAGCAATTTTGAATTTAAACAGTTATCATGCTTCGGATAGTCAGTCAAAATTATTTCGAATATCTTTTCCCCAGGGGTATTATATTTGAAAATTTCCATTTACAGCATTCACTTCATTTATATTTACTTCCAGTTAGGGTTTTTATGAAATGTAGATTTGTTTCTAAAAACAAAAAACAATTGTTCACTTCAAAAAATCTCAAAATTTTACCAAAGAAAATTTGGTACGTTCACTTATGGTTCTTTGGATTTCGCAAAAAGAAAGTTGAGCTACCTGAAATCATCTTATTTCGTCCATAGACAGATAAATTCGCCTTGGGAGCGTTCCGTGCCGGTTAGTTTGATGTGAATGCCACATAATCCACTGATCGCGTTCGTACTCGACGTACACTTAAATATACTTAACTACAGATTTGTTTATAGCTCAATTTAAGCGGATTACAGCTTACAAATAATTACCGCGTTTATGATGCATCATATTCTGGGACTGTTTACAATTTACATCTTAATATCATCGACACTTTTCGGCGCTTCGTGGAAACCGTCCAGAATAATAATAATTCTTTCGCACTGACGCGCGTGGATTGCGTATAAATACGTGAACTTTGTGCAGACGTTTATATTGAAAAAAAAAACAACTTCCAACGTGCGGTTATTTCCGTCGCCGAAACGTCGCACCTAAGCCTCTCGTGGGATCGACCGAGAAGCGGCTGCTTTGGATCGATGCTATTGAAGTCGACCCCTTCGTGGATAATCCGCCCTAATTAGGCGCCCTCCGATGCCAACAATAGGGGATGCAAATGCGGCTCTTTTGGAATCCGAAAATAAAAGACCGCACGATTACCAATGATTCTTGGACGGCAGCCAGGGCGGCGGGTTAAATCCGCCTCGACGGTACGTAAGAGGAAGGAAGTGGCTCGTTCCAAGATCACATGTGTGTGTGCATGTGTGAGTGTGGTGATGCGAGTTTACACGTATGATTCGCCAGAAGTTCCAAAGTGGTTCTCTCGGCGATGAGATCACCGCGGTGTGGCCGTGCCAAGGCTTTAGTTGGAAGTGCCGTCCGGCACGTCCGGCTCGGGACCACGCTGCTGCATTCCGCTCCTGACGTCAGGAGAGCACTTCGTCGACAAACTGCTCGCCTTTTTTAGACTTTAGTCACGTTTTCCCGGCCGCAACTGTCCCCATTGTTCCTAGCGCGTCCACTCTGAATCACGCCTAATCACTTCCCATCGCCGCGGAAGTGCAGCAATTAAACGTTCCAGAATGGGCCGGTTTCGGCCTATTGCGGCGATTAGACAACAACAGCGTCTCTGCCGATGTTTCACAGGCTGCGGTTGATGCCAGCGCAATTCTTGTGTCGCGTGACTGATTGAGGTCATTATGCAATGAGCGCAATTGGGCATCTCGGCGAACACAGCGATTTGCCACTTGGGCACGCAATCATTGCGTTCTCTTCGCGACTGGATGAAACCAAAAGTTTTCAACACACTGTTTCGCACAATATCGGCGTGAATAAACGACAAAAAAGTTATAAGCTAAAAAGCTAAACCAAACGCATTTCTATATAGATAAGTTTTGTTAAATCGTCTTTTTTTTTATCCCTGTAATGTGTGGTTAAGCCATGTCCACGTAATTTAGGGACACCCTGTATAATCTTGTAATCTAGGTTGCAATTTCCCATGAAAATTTGTAGTCTTCAAGTTCCAGTTTAATAATATTTGAATAATTTGTTATAAGTTTCAATGAAAATTTCATCATTTCCAGTAGTATTTTGCAATTGGCATTAACATTTCAAATTGATTATGAAAATGTTATTATTTTAACTGTAATGGCCAATTTACATTACAAATTTTGCCATGTCCAATGAAAATTTGCAATTTTCAGTAACATTCCATAATTTTCGATGAATATTTTACAAATTTCAATGACTAAATCAACATTTTCAGTAACAATATAGCAATTCCAGTAAAATTTTAAAATCGTGCTGAAATTTTCAATGTAATTAAATTACCTTTAAAGAAGTTGCAATTTACCATGAAAATTTGTAGTCTTCAAGTTCCAATTTAATAATATTTGAATAATTTGTTATAAGTTTCAATGAAAATGTCATCATTTCCAGTAATATTTTGCAATTGGCATTAAAATTTCAAATTAATTATGAATATTTTATTATTTTAACTGTAGTGGCCAATTTACATTACAAATTTTGCCACGTCCAATGAAAATTTGCAATTTTCAGTAACATTCCATAATTTTCGATGCATATTTTACAAATTTCAATGACTATTTCAACATTTTCAGTAACACTATAGCAATTCCAGTAAAATTTTAAAACCGTGCTGAAATTTTCATTGTAATTAATTTACCTTTAAAGAAGTTGCAATTTCCCATGAAAATTTGTAGCCTTCAAGTTCCAGTTTAATAATATTTGAATAATTTGTTATAAGTTTCAATAAAAATTTCATCATTTTCAGTAATATTTTGCAATTGGCAATAAAATTTCAAATTAATTATGAAAATTTTATTATTTTAACTGTGGTGGCCGATTTACATTATAAATTTTGCTATGTCCTACGAAAGTTTGCAATTTTCAGTAACATTCCTTAATTTTCGATGAATATTTTACAAAATTCAATGACTAATTCAACATTTTCAGTAACAATATAGCAATTCCAGTAAAATTTTAAAATCGTGCTGAAATTTTCACTGTAATTAATTTACTTTTAAAGAAGTTGCAATTTCCCATGAAAATTTCTAGTCTTCAAGTTCCAGTTTAATAATATTTGAATAAATTGTTATAAGTTTCAATAAAAATTTCATCATTTCCAGTAATATTTTGCAATTGGCATTCAAATTTCAAATTAATTTTGAAAATTTTATTATTTTAACTGTAGTGGCCAATTTACATTACAAATTTTGCCATGTCTAATGAAAATTTGCAATTTTCAGTAGCATTCCATAATTTTCGATGAATATTTTACAAATTTCAATGACTAATTCAACATTTTCAGTAACAATATGGCAATTCCAGTAAAGTTTTAAAATCGTGCTGAAATTTTCACTGTTATTAATTTACCTTTAAAGAAGTTGCAATTTCCCATGAAAATTTGTAGCCTTCAAGTTCCAGTTTAATAATATTTGAATAACTTGTTATAAATTTCAATGAGAATTTCATCATGTCCAGTAATATTTTGCATTTGGCATTAAACTTTCAAATTAATTATGAAAATTTTATTATTTTAACTGTAGTGGCCAATTTACATTACAAATTTTGCCATGTCCAATGAAAATTAGCAATTTTCAGTAACATTCCATAATTTTCGATGAATATTTTACAAATTTCAATGACTAATTCAACATTTTCAGTAACAATATAGCAATTCCAGTAAAATTTTAAAACCGTGCTGAAATTTTCCCTGTAATTAATTTACCTTTAAGGAAGTTGCAATTTCCCATGGAAATTTGTAGTCTTCACGTTCCAGTTTAATAATATTTGAATAATTTGTTATAAGTTTCAATGATAATTTCATCATTTCCAGTAATATTTTGCAATTGGCATTAAAATTTCAAATCAATTATGAAAATTTTATTATTTTAACTGTAGTGGCCAATTTACATTACAAATTTTGCCACGTCCATTGAAAATTTGCAATTTTCAGTAACATTCCATAATTTTCGATGAATATTTTACAAATTTCAATGACTAATTCAACATTTTCAGTAACAATATAGCAATTCCAAAGAAATTTTAAAATTGTGCTGAAGTTTTCACTGTAATTAATTTACTTTTAAAGAAGTTGCAATTCCCGAGAAAATTTGTAGTCTTCAAGTTCCAATTTAATAGTATTTGAATAAGTTGTTATAAGTTTCAATGAAAATTTCATCATTTCCTCTAATATTTTGCAATTGGCATTAAAATTTCAAATTAATTATGATTTTTTTTTAATTTTAACTGTAGTAGCCAATTTACATTACAAATTTTGCCATGTCCAATGAAAATTTGCAATTTTCGGTAACATTCCATAATTTTCGATGAATATTTTACAAATTTCAATGACTAAATCAACATTTTCAGTAACTATATAGCAATTCCAGTAAAATTTTAAAATCGTGCTGAAATTTTCACTGTTATTAATTTACCTTTAAAGAAGTTGCAATTTCCCATGAAAATTTGTAGCCTTCAAGTTCCAGTTTAATAATATTTGAATAACTTGTTATAAGTTTCAATGAAAATTTCATCATTTCCAGTAATATTTTGCATTTGACATTAAAATTTCAAATTAATTATGAAAACTTTATTATGTTAACTGTAGTGGCCAATTTACATCACAAATTTTGTCATGTCCAATGAAAATGTGCAATTTTCAGTAACATTCCATAATCTTCGATGAATATTTTACAAATTTCAATGACTAATTCAACATTTTCAGTAACAATATAGCAATTCCAGTAAAATTTTAAAATCGTGCTGAAATTTTCACTGTAATTAATTTACCTTTAAAGATGTTGCCATTTCCCATGAAAATTTATAGCCTTCAAGTTCCAGTTTAATAATATTTGAATAATTTGTTATAAGTTTTAATGAAAATTTCATCATTACCAGTAATATTTTGCATTTGGCATTAAAATTTCAAATTAATTATGAAAATTTTATTATTTTAAGTGTAGTGGCCAATTTACATTACAAATTTTGCCATGTCCAATGAAGATTTGCAATTTTCAGTAACATTCCATAATTTTCGATGAATATTTTACAAATTTCAATGACTAATTCAACATTTTCAGTAACAATGTAGCAATTCTAGTAAAAATTTTAAATCGTGCTGAAATTTTCACTGTAATTAATTTACCTTTAAGGAAGTTGCAATTTCTCATGAAAATTTGTAGTCTTCAAGTTCCAGTTTAATAATATTTGAATAATTTGTTATAAGTTTCAATGAGAATTTCATCATTTCCAGTAATATTTTGCAATTGACATTAAAATTTCAAATTAATTATCAAAATTTTATTATTTTAGCTGTAGTGGCCAATTTACACTACAAAATTTTCCATGTCCAATGAAAATTTGCAATTTTCAGTATCATTCCATAATTTTCGATGATAATTTTACAAATTTCAATGATTAATTCAACATTTTCAGTAACAATATAGCAATTCCAGTAAAATTATAAAATCGTGCTGAAATTTTCACTGTAATTAATTTACCTTTAAGGAAGTTGCAATTTCCCATGAAAATTTGTAGTCTTTAAGTTCCTGTTTAATAATATTTGAATAATTTGTTATAAGTTTCAATGAAAATGTCATCATTTCCAGTAATATTTTGCAATTGGCATTTAAATTTCAAATTAATTATGAAAATTTTATTATTTTAACTGTAGTGGTCAATTTACTTTACAAATTTTGCCATGTCCAATGAAAATTTGCAATTTTCAGTAGCATTCCATAATTTTCGATGAATGTTTTATGAATTTCAATGACTAATTCAACATTTTCAGTAACATTATAGTAATTCCAGTAAAATTTTAAAATCGTGCTTAAATTTTCACTGGAATTAATTTTCCTTTAAAGAAGTTGCAATTTCCCATAAAAATTTGTAGTCTTCAAGTTCCAGTGTAATAATATTTGAGTAATTTGTTATTAGTTTCAATGAAAATGTCATCATTTCCAGTAATATTTTGCAATTGGCATTAAAATTTCAAATTAATTATGAAAATTTTATTATTATAACTGTAGTGGCCAATTTACATTACAAATTTTGCCATGTGCAATGAAAATTTGCAATTTTCAGTATCATTCCATAATTTTCGATGATAATTTTACAAATTTCAATGATTAATTCAACATTTTCACTAACAATATAGCAATTCCAGTAAAATTATAAAATCGTGCTGAAATTTTCACTGTAATTAATTTACCTTTAAGGAAGTTGCAATTTCCCATGAAAATTTGTACTCTTTAAGTTCCTGTTTAATAATATTTGAATAATTTGTTATAAGTTTCAATGAAAATGTCATCATTTCCAGTAATATTTTGCACTTGGCATTAAAATTTCAAATTAATTATGAAATTTTTATTATTTTAACTGTAGTGGCCAATTTACATTACAAATTTTGCCTTGTCCAATGAAAATTTGCAATTTTCAGTAACATTCCATAATTTTCGATGAATATTTTATGAATTTCAATGACTAATTCAACATTTTCAGTAACATAATAGCAATTCCAGTAAAATTTTAAAATCGTGCTGAAATTTTCAATGAAATTAATTTACCTTTAAAGAAGTTGCAATTTCCCATGAAAATTTGTAGTCTTCAGCTTCCAGTTTAATAATATTTGAATAATTTGTTATAAGTTTTAATGAAAATTTCATCATTACCAGTAATATTTTGCATTTGGCATTAAAATTTCAAATTAATTATGAAAATTTTATTATTTTAAGTGTAGTGGCCAATTTACATTACAAATTTTGCCATGTCCAATGAAAATTTGCAATTTTCAGTAACATTCCATAATTTATGATGAATATTTTACAAATTTCAATGACTAATTCAACATTTTCAGTAACACTATAGCATTTCCAGTAAAATTTTAAAATCGTGCTGAAATATTCACTGTAATTAATTTACCTTTAAGGAAGTTGGAATTTCCCATGAAAATTTGTAGCCTTCAAGTTCATGTTTAATAATATTTGAATAATTTGTTATAAGTTTCAATGAAAATTTCATCATTTCCAGTAATATTATGCAATTGGCATTAAAATTTCAAATTAATTATGAAAATTTTATTATTTTAACTGTAGTGGCCAATTTACATTACAGATTTTGCCATGTCCAATGAAAATTTGCAATTTTCAGTTATATTCCTTAATTTTCGATGAATATTTTACAAATTTCAATGACTAATTCAACATTTTCAGTAACAATATAGCAATTCCAGTTAAATTTTAAAATCGTGCTGAAATTTTCACTGTAATTAATTTACCTTTAAAGAAGTTGTAATTTCCCATTAAAACTTGTAGTCTTCAAGTTCCAGTTTAATAATATTTGAATAATTTGTTATAAGTTTCAATAAAAATTTCATCATTTCCGATAATATTTTGCACTTGGCATTAAAATTTCAAATTAATGATGAAATTTTTATTATTTTAACTGTAGTGGCCAATTTACATTACAAATTTTGCCATGTCCAATGAAAATTTGCAATTTTCAGTAACATTCCATAATTTTCGATGAATATTTTACAAATTTCAATGACTAAATCAACATTTTCAGTAACAATATAGCAATTCCAGTAAAATTTTAAAATCGTGCTGAAATTTTCACTGTAATTAATTTACCTTTAAAGAAGTTGCAATTTCCCATGAAAATTTGTAGTCTTTAAGTTCCAATTTAATAGTATTTGAATAAGTTGTTATAAGTTTCAATGAAAATTTCATCATTTCCTCTAATATTTTGCAATTGGCATTAAAATTTCAAATTAATTATGAATTTTTTTAAATTTTAACTGTAGTAGCCAATTTACATTACAAATTTTGCCACGTCCAATGAAAATTTGCAATTTTCGGTAACATTCCATAATTTTCGATGAATATTTTACAAATTTCAATGACTAAATCAACATTTTCAGTAACAATATAGCAATTCCAGTAAAATTTTAAAATCGTGCCGAAATTTCCACTGCAATTAATTTACCTTTAAAGAAGTTGCAATTTCCCATGAAAATTTGTAGTCTTCAAGTTCCAGTTTAATAATATATGAGTAATTTGTTATAAGTTTCAATGAAAATATCATCATTTCCAGTAATATTTTGCAATTGGTATTAAAATTTCAAATTAATTATGAAAATTTTATTATTTTAACTGTAGTGGCCAATTTACATTACAAATTTTGCCATGTCTAATGAAAATTTGCAATTTTCAGTAACATTCCATAATTTTCGATGAATATTTTACAAATTTCAATGACTAATTCAACATTTTCAGTAACAATATGGCAATTCCAGTAAAATTTTAAAATTGTGCTGAAATTTTCAATGTAATTAATTTACCTTTAAAGAAGTTGCAATTTCCCATTAAAACTTGTAGTCTTCAAGTTCCAGTTTAATAATATTTGAATAATTTGTTATAAGTTTCAATAAAAATTTCATCTTTTCCGATAATATTTTGCAATTGGCATTAAAATTTCAAATTAATTATGAAAATTTTATTATTTTAACTGTAGTGGCCTATTTACATTACACATTTTGGCATGTCCAATGAAAATTTGCAATTTTCAGTAACATTCCATAATCTTCGATGAATATTTTACAAATTTCAATGACTAATTCAACATTTTCAGTAACAATATAGTAATTCCAGTAAAATTTTAAAATCGTGCTTAAATTTTCACTGTAATTAATTTACTTTTATAGAAGTTGCAATTTCCCATAAAAATTTGTAGTCTTCAAGTTCCAGTTTAATAATATTTGAATAATTTGTTATAAGTTTCAATGAGAATTTCATCATTTCCAGTAATATTTTACAATTGGCATTAAAATTTCAAATCAATTATGAAAATTTTATTATTTTAACTGTAGTGGCCAATTTACATTACAAATTTTGATACGTCCAATGAAAATTTGAAATTTTCATTAACATTCCATAATTTTCGATGAATGTTTTATGAATTTCAATGACTAATTCAACATTTTCAGTAACATTATAGTAATTCCAGTAAAATTTTAAAATCGTGCTTAAATTTTCACTGTAATTAATTTACCTTTATAGAAGTTGCAATTTCCCATAAAAATTTGTAGTCTTCAAGTTCCAGTTTAATAATATTTGAATAATTTGTTATAAGTTTCAATGAGAATTTCATCATTTGCAGTAATATTTTGCAATTGACATTAAAAATTCAAATGAATTATGAAAATGTTATTATTTTAACTGCAGTAGCCAATTTACATTACAAATTTTGCCATGTCCAATGAAAATTTGCAATTTTCAGTAACATTCCATAATTTTCGATGAATATTTTACAAATTTCAATGACTAATTCAACATTTTCAGTAACAATATAGCAATTCCAGTAAAATTTTAAAATCGTGCTGAAATTTTCACTGTAATTAATTTAACTTTAAAGAAGTTGCAATTTCCCATAAAAATTTGTAGCCTTCAAGTTCCAGTTTAATAATATTTGAATAATTTGTTATAAGTTTCAATGAGAATTTCATCATTTCCAGTAATATTTTGCAATTGGCGTTAAACATTTAAAATTAATTATGAAAATTTTATTATTTTAACTGTAGTGGCCAATTTACATTACGAATTTTGCCATGTCCAATGAAAATTTGCAATTTTCAGTAACATTCCATAATTTTCGATGCATATTTTACAAATTTCTATGACTAATTCAACATTTTCGGTAACAATATAGCAATTCCAGTAAAATTTTAAGATCGTGCTGTAATTTTCACTGTAATTAATTTACCTTTAAAGAAGTTGCAATTTCCCATGAAAGTTTGTAGCCTTCAAATTCCAGTTTAATAATATTTGAATAACTTGTTATAAGTTTCATTGAAAATTTCATTATTAACGGTAATATTTTGCAATTGGCATTAAAATTTCAAATTAATTATGATTTTTTTTAAATTTTAACTGTAGTAGCCAATTTACATTACAAATTTTGCCATGTCCAATGAAAATTTGCAATTTTCGGTAACATTCCATAATTTTCGATGAATATTTTACAAATTTCAATGACTAAATCAACATTTTCAGTAACAATATAGCAATTCCAGTAAAATTTTAAAATCGTGCCGAAATTTCCACTGCAATTAATTTACCTTTAAAGAAGTTGCAATTTCCCATGAAAATTTGTAGTCTTCAAGTTCCAGTTTAATAATATATAAGTAATTTGTTATAAGTTTCAATGAAAATGTCATCATTTCCAGTAATATTTTGCAATTGGTATTAAAATTTCAAATTAATTATGAATATTTTATTATTTTAACTGTAGTGGCCAATTTACATTACAAATTTTGCCATGTCTAATGAAAATTTGCAATTTTCAGTAACATTCCATAATTTTCGATGAATATTTTATGAATTTCAATGACTAGTTCATCATTTTCAGTAAAGAATAGCAATCACCAGTAAAATTTTAAATTCGTGCTAAAATTTTTACTGTATTTATTTGGCATTAAAAATTTGCAATGTTTCATGAAAATTTTTAGTTAGATGCTTCACTTCTTGTATTTGCCTTTTTTCGTTCTTCATTTATTTATTTCTTTGTGTATTTATTTTTTATTGTGACTTGAGCCTTTGGTATTTTTCCCAAAATTTTCCTGGATATTGCCGCCCTGGGCTATAGCCCCCCCTAAATCCGCCACAGGTTACCATGCATGACTGGTGCTTACAAAAAGATCGGCGATTAAAGTTTCAAGTTGCGGACATACGACTCCTCTATTTGGGTGAACTCCTCGCTGAAATTTGTCACCGGCCTATCATCTTTCTAGAATACGGAATGAGTCCGTGTTTGTGCGGCCGGGAAAACAAGTCGGCGCTCGTCATTGACACGCTTCCGATAAGGCTCCCGGTGTTTACAGTTTATACGAGTTTATACGTCCGTTTGCGAACGCATCGGGCCGTGCAGTACACTTTGAACCCTGGTAATCTGCGCCAGTTGCCCCATCACGAGCCCGGATATCCTATTATGTCGACCTGGGGGTTATCATCGGGGCTCTTTTCGTCGATCACGACAGCCTGAGCCGGCGTCGGGCGTCTCGAAGACGCCGGCCGGAAGCCGGAAGCCGGGCAAATTAATGAGGCCGGAAGCGCGCCGAGGCCGGAAGTTCGCCGAGGCCGGAAAAGAGCTACGAAACTCGATCCGGCGAAAAATGCGGGCAGAAGATTCGTATTCGTACGTCCAAGTTTCGAAGTTCAAGGGCGCCTTTCGAAACACCGAATCGATCGGATTCGGTGTAAACAAGTTTTCGGCGATAGCACGTTTACGGCTGAGATTAGAACGGCGGGATAATGGGTGGAGGAAAAGTGGCGGCGGGAATTTTCCCGAATGCAGGTCAGCTAAATTAAGGACGAATTGCATTCGGCCGAGGAACCGCGCGCCGTCCGAAAATATCCCATCGGAGCCAATGAACTTTCCGGAATCTAAAGACGCCGCAGTTCAGGGGGGTTATGTTATGCGCTCCCACAGAGCCAAGATTAACAGTTCAGGCACTCGAGCAGTTTGGCTTTCCCTAATCGTTCCATTAGGCTCAATTAAATACTAGACCATTTTCCCGAAAGAATATACTTTCACATACAGGTTTTACAATTTTATTGAATATGGATAGTAGATACTATAGAAACAGAATTTTAAACATTATGAATAGGTATATATTTTTAAATATTGCAAACATGATAATTTTAGCACCCTTGTAGCTTCTAAAGCTTAGTAGCTACTAATGTTAATCAGATTGTGATTTATCTTGCAGAAATGACATTCAGTGATGTACTTTCTAAAAAAAAATTAATACCTACTAAGGTTTAGACGTAGTTGCGTATGGCTGTAAATCTTTTATCCTTCATAAACATTGTTAAACTTTTATATTTATTACATTTTTATACGCATATTTGCACGATTTGAACAATAACTGATTCTTTGGCTTTTTGTGAGTTTTGCTTTCATCAATTTTCATGCAAATTTTCCTTTATTCATTATTTAAAGCCTCTATCCTTCACAAGCATTATTAGGCCTTAATAAGTATCAAAAAGTTGTACAGAATATCATTGCGATTAGTTGCGTTCTTATATTTAATACTTTGGGATGGTTTAATTTCCTAACAAGTTTTGTTTCTAGAGATAAGTCAAAGATTGTAATTCTGTAAGCAAAGACCAACGAAGCTATGACTTTCACAGACTGATACGTCAAAATTTGTAATTGCATCAGCTCAAAAGTTTTTGGGCTTCGAACCTGCAACTGCTGACGTGAGAGACGAGTGTACAAACCTATGCTATATGCTATGGCCTGCTATCTGCTACGGCCAATTACCTTTGCCAAGGCTTCGAACCTGCAACTTTTGACGTGAGATACCTACAACTCGAGTGCATTAACCCATCAGTCAGTGCATAGGCTTTGAACGAACTGAATTGCTCAATTGTTTCTTTAACGAGGGCCTATTTCTACTGCTATGACTAATTACCTTCGCCAAGACTTTGAACCTCCAACTTTTAATGGATTAAAATTTATTATTTTAAATATTTCAAGCATGACAATTTTAGCAAGCATTTTTGCTTGAATTGAGCACAAACTGATTATTAGATTTTTTGTGTCTTTTAGCTTTTTTAAATATTATGGTTCATCAATTTTCGTGCATATTTTCCCTATTCTGTTAAATGAAATGTTACATCTTTTATTCTTCATAAACATTCTTAAAGTTTTATATTTATTAAATTTTTATACGCATATTTGCATGTGTTGATCAAAAACTTATTATTTGGCTGTTTGTGAGTTTGGCCTTTGGTTAAACTTTCATGTTTCTTCAATTCTCATGCATATTTTCCTTTTCTCTTAATATAAAGCTTCTATTCTTCACAAACATTATTAGACCTTAATAAATATTAATAAGTTTTACAGAATCTCATTGCGATTAGTTCAGTGCGTTGTTATATTTAATACTTTGGGATGGTTTAATTTCATAACAAGTTTTGTTTCTAGAGATAAGTCAAAGATTGTAATTCTGTAAGCAAATACCAACGAAGCTATGACTTTCACAGACTGATACGTCAAAATTTGTAATTGCAACAGCTCAAAAGTTTTTGGGCTTCGAACCTACAACTGCTGACATGAGAGACAAGTGCATAAATGTGCTATGGCCCTCTATCTGCTTTAGCCAATTACCTTCGCCAAGGCTTCGAACCTACATCTTTTGACGTGAGATACCTACGACTCGAGTGCATTAACCCATCAGTCAGTGCATAGGCTTTGAAATAACTGAATTGCTCAAGTTTCTTTAACGAGGACCTATTTCTACTGCTATGACTAATTACCTTCGCCAAAACTTCTAAGATTTATAAAATTATACTTTATTTAGAAAATGGCAACATGAAAAACTTTAACAACACAAGACAGAGCTTCTCCTTTTAACTTCACACTAATATTAATTAACTAAATTAATAAAGAAAGAATAAAGATCTACGTTCAGAGCTTTGTTATATTTGATACTTTGGAACGCTTTAATTTCATATCACGTTTTGGTTTTAGAGATAAGTCAAAATTTGTAATTTTTCAAGCAAAGACCAACGAAAGTATGACTTTCACAGACTGATACGTCAAAATTTGTAACAACAGCTCAGAGTTTTTGGGCTTCGAACCTGCAACTTTTGACGTGAGAGACAAGTGCATAAACCTATGGTATATGCTATGGCCTGCTATCTGCTACGGCCACCTTCGCCAAGGCTTCGAAGCTGGAACTTTTGATGTGAGAGACTAGTGCATAAATCTTTGCATAAATTTTGCTTTTAGAGATAAGTCAAAATTTGTAAATTTTCAAGCAATAGGACCATCGAAAGTATGACTTTCGCAGACTGATACGTCAAAATTTGCAATTGCAACAGCTCAGAGTTTTTGGGCTTTGAACCTGCAACCTTTGACGTGAGAGACAAGTGCATAAACCTATGGTATATGCTGTGGCCTGCTATCTGCTACGGCCACCTTCGCCAAGGTTTCGAACCTGAAACTTTTGACGTCAGAGACTAGTGCATAAATCTATGCTATATGCTGTGGCCTGCTATCTGCTACGGCCACCTTCGACAAGGCTTCGAACCTGGAACTTTTGACGTGAGATACTAGTGCATAAATCTATGCTATATGCTATGTCCTGCTATCTGCTGTGGCCAAATACCTTGGCAAAGGCTTCAAACCTGAAACTTTTAACGTGAGAGACAAGTGCATAAAGCTATGCTATACAGGATGTCCAAGATAAGGATCAATAGCACGGGGATCTCGGAAACCGTAAAAGTTACAAGGGCGGTTAAATTAGAAAAAAGTTGCGCATTTTAATGGTCAGTAATATTCTGAGAAAACTAGAAAATTCCGCGTACTTAGATATTCGACAAAATAAAAAAAAATTAAAAACATGTTTTTATGTTTTGCTGAAACGAAACGTTGTACTGAAAATTTATAAACCTTATCTCGTAGATCTAAAAAAGTGGCAATGAGAAAGTGCCACTTGTTTTTTATACCTTTTCAAATAACTTCAGCAAAACATAAAAACGATATCGCAAAATTTCGAATTTTATCGAGTATCTCCGGAAGTAGGCGGAATTTTCTGGTTTTCTCAAAAGAATATTATTATTCTTCTTCTTCTTCTTCATGTGCCGTTTCCATTCCGGAGGTTGGCTATCATCATCACTATTTTAACTTTGGAAACTACGGCCCTAAATAGATCAGCTGACGTGGCATTAAAACATCTTCGCAGATTCCTAAGCCTGGGCATTCTTCTCGCTCCGATAGATCTTTTCCCCACGATTCTTCGTTGGATTATGAGTCGTAGAATCTTATATTTCGGACCTCTCGTGATGTGGCCGATAAATGAATTTTACTGACCATTAAATTGCGCCACTTATTTTGTAATTTAACAGCCTTTGTAACTTTTACGGTTTCCGAGACCCCTATGCTGTTGATCCGTAACTTGAACACCCTGTATATCATATATCATTGCCTGTAATCAGTAAAATTTGTTAATAGAAACATTGGCAGTAATCAGTGAAATTTGAAAATAGAAATATTGGCAGTAATCAGTCAAATTTGATCATGAAAATATTGGCAGTAATCAGTGAAATTTGATCATAGCAACATTGGCAGTAAGCAGTGAAATTTGATGATAGAAATATTGGCAGTAATCATTAAAATTTGATCATCGAAATATTGCCAGTTATCAGTGAAATTTGATCATAGAAACATTGGCAGTAATCAGTGAAATTTGATCATAGAAATGTTGGCAGTAATTAGTGAAATTTGATCATTGCATCATCTAATTATCGTATTTCATGATGGGCAACAGGAATATATTGACAAACATCATTTAGTCTGCTTAGTTATGTGTCATAATTGACATAAAGAAATGAAATGACGGAATTGGCATTCTAATTTCACCAATTACACCTAAATATTTGGACCCCACTTTTTGAAAACTGTCAGATTTTGACCAAATTTACAATTACAGTTGTCAAAATCTGTTAAATTTTTAACAACTTTCTAAATGGATACAATTCCCGACTGAGACATTCAAAATCTATAAAATTCAAAGCTTCTGCTGTGAAAATCTGTCATTTTTTCAATAAATACTGCCTGAATTAGTTAAATTTTGTCAATTTTTGATATACCAGTTTTAAACTGTAAACATCTATCAGATTTGCTAATGTGTTTGTCATTGTAATATGTCAGAATAATTGAAATTTTGACACAATTGATTAAAAATTAAAAATTAAAAATATAAATTTGATGATAGAAATATTTGCAGTAATCATTAAAATTTGATCATCGAAATATTGTCAGTAATCAGTGAAATTTGATCATAGAAATATTGGCAGTAATCAGTGAAATTTGATTATTGAAATATTGCTACTAAATGGATACAATTCCCGACCGAGACATTCAAAATCTATAAAATTCAAAGCTTCTGCTGTGAAAATCTGTAAATTTTTCAATAAATACTGCCTGAATCTGTTAAATTTTGTCAATTTTTAATATCCCAGTTTTAAAATGAAATATTGGCAGTAATCAGTAAGATTTGATCATAGAAACATTGGCAGTAACCAGTGAAATTTGACGATATAAATATTGGCAGTGATCATTGAAATTTGATCATCGAAATATTGCCAGTACTCAGTAAAATTTGATCATAGAAACATTGGCAGTAATCAGTGAAATTTGAACATAGAAATATTGGCAGTAATCAGTGAAATTTGATCATACAAATATTACTACTAAATGGGTACAATTCCCGACTGAGACATTCAAAATCTATAAAATTCAAAGCTTCTGCTGTGAAAATCTGTCAATTTTTCAATAAATACTGCCTGAATGTGTTAAATTTTGTCAATTTTTGATATACCAGTTTTAAAATGTAAACATCATTGACATCATCAGATGTCATCAGATTTGCTAACATGTTGGCCATTGTAATATGTCAGAATAATGTCAGCAATTCCCGACTGAGACATTAAAAATCTATAAAATTCAAAGCTTCTGCAGTGAAAGTCTGTAAATTTTTCAATAGATACTGCCTGAATCTGGTAAATTTTGTCAATTTTTGATATCCCAGTTTCAAAATGTAAACATCATTGACATCATCACATGTCATCGGATTTGCGAATATGTTGGTCATTGTAATATGTCAGAATAATTGAAATTTTGACACAATGAATTAAAAATTCTGCAGTAATATTTGATATTTTGATTAACTTATGAAGATAATAATATTGTGGAAATTTGACATTTCGCGATTTACGTTTTTGTCATTTGCAGCTGGGGGGTGGGAGGTGCATCATCTAATTATCGTATTTGATGATGGGCAGCAGGAATATTTTGACAAACATCATTGAGTCTGCTAAGTTATGTGTCATAATTGACAAAAATAATTGAAATGACAGAATTGGCATGACGGAATTGGCATTTTAATATCACCAATTACACCTAAATGTTTGGACCCCACCTTTTGAAAACCGTCAGATTTTGACCAAATTTACAATTACAGTTGTCAAAATCTGTTACATTTTTAATAACTTTCTAAATGGGTACAATTCCCGACTGAGACATTCAAAATCTATAAAATTCAAAGCTTCTGATGTGAAAATCTGTCAATTTTTCAATAAATACTGCCTGAATTTGTTAAATTTTGTCAATTTTTGATATCCCAGTTTTAAAATGTAAACATCTATCAGATTTGCTAATATGTTGGTCATTGTAATATGTCAAAATAATTGAAATTTTGACACAATTAATTAAAAATTGAAAATTAAAAATATAAATTTGATGATAGAAATATTGGCAGTAATCATTAAAATTTGATCATCGAAATATTGCCAGTAATCAGTGAAATTTGATCATAGAAATATTGGCAGTAATCAGTGAAATTTGATCATGGAACTATTGGCAGTAATCAATGAAATTTTATCATGGAAATATTGGCAGTAATCAGTGAAATTTGATCATTGAAATATTGATACTAAATGGGTAGAGTTCCCGACCTAGACATTCACCCTGTATAATCTTGTAATCTAGGTTTGACACCAAATTTTGATAGATCAAAAAGAATTACTCAATTTGTATAGTTACAGTAATAATGTTTGATCTATCAAACTCATCAATCTTATTATTGATTTGCCTTAGCAACTCTCCTCAATTTTCCTGGTCTGCTGTTGGAACATTCCCAAAATCTGAAATCTCTCGTTGTACCACTGCGCCACAGTCTTAATAAAAATGTCATCATGTCTAGTAAAGCAACACTGGCAGTAATCAGTGAAATTTGATCATAGAAATACTGGCAGTAATCAGTGAAATGTGATCATAGCAACATTTGCAGTAATCAGTGAAATTTGATCATAGAAATATTGGGAGTAATCAGTGAAATTTGATCATAGCAACATTGGAAGTAAGCAGTGAAATTTGAACATAGAAATATTGGCAGTAATCAGTGAAATTTGATCATAGCAACATTGGCAATAACCAGTGAAATTTGATCATAGAAATATTGGCGGTAATCAGTGTAATTTGATCATAGAAATATTGGCAGTAATCAGTGAAATTTGATCATAGCAACATTGGCAATAACCAGTGAAATTTGATCATAGAAATATTGGCGGTAATCAGTGTAATTTGATCATAGAAATATTGGCAGTAATCAGTGAAATTTGATCATTGAAATATTGCTACTAATCATTTGCTATTTTTTTTATGCTATTGCTATTTAATCCTCATATTTATACCAATACAATTTCGAAGCCTTCTCTACCACACTGATTTGCTCGTCGCATCTAATTCTCATTCGATTTGATTGCTGCTCGGAGGATGTTTAGCAGATTGGCGATCTGATGCGTAGGAATCCGTTCGGCAATTAACGGTTTCAAGGGGCCGAAAGTGGTCTTAAGTTGGTTATAATTAAGGCTAATTAACCGATGAGAGGCGTTGCGTCATTGTTCCTGGTGAGAGGCGAACGGGCAGAAACGCGATTTTTATTAGATTAGTCTTGTCCAAAAAGGCTAGTCTTCGTCATTGAAAGCGGTAACGCGTGGGCTCGTTATAAAAGTGAAGTACATTTGATCTCATGCCGCAGATGAAAATTAATGTCCAAAGCGTTTACTCGGTGATCATTAATCAGACGATGTCAGGTTTTATTAATTGTCGAGATTTCTTCGTTTTGGACCAGTTTTGACCATGTCAGTTATTGGCAAAGAAAAATGCGATTTGAAACGGTGGAAAAAGTTTCATTCTGATTTTTTGGCATTGTAGGAGTTTTTGTTTCTTGCTATGGTTTAAACTAAAAAATGCGATTTAAAACAGTGGAAAAAGTTTAATTCTGATTTTTTTGCATTGTAGGAGTTATTGTTTCTTGCTATGGTTTAAACTAATTATTTTTTATATGACAATTATTACCAAACAAAAATGCGATTGAAGGCGTGGCAAAGGTTTGATTCTGATTTTTTGTGGTATTGCAAATGTTATTATATTTGGTTTTTTGGTCGTACTTCCTGGTAAATTAATAAGTTCTTATAGGGGTTTCAAAGTCTTAAGATGGTTATAATTATAAATCCTAATAGATCCGTCAACGAAAAATATGGATGGAAGGGAATTTTATCAATATTATTATTAATTCCTAAGGGGTTATTTGAGCCTGTTTGATGAAGGAATAATAGAGGAATTATTACCAATGCTGTAACTAGCAGTGCGCTTCCTAGCAGTTCCCGAAGAAGTTTCGCATTACTGGCGCACATTTCGCAGTTCCTAGTATCGTCTTCTTGGCAATTAGCTGATTAATTATGAGTTGCCGCGTATGTGGGGCGATTACCGCGGCGGACCGGATTCGTGTGTAATTTATGATCCCCTCGCGCTCCGGCGATTATCTTACATAACGCCCGTAATTACGCAACGAGCACAGATACATGCGCGCGGATTGCAAGGAAGCCGTCCATAATGCCCGCGGACCGTGGGCACGCGAAACTGGTATATCCGTTTCCTCGTTTTCTGGTGCGATTACCCCGCTTCCCACACAGTTGCTCCCATGTGGGCAACGTCTTCGCGGGACTCCTCCACCTCCCTCGCGTACGTGTGCCAGTTATCCGGCTTACGTAAGCCCTACAAGAGGTGGGTGTGCACCAGCACACGCTCGTGGCTCAATTTTGGCAGGGAACTTTCTCCAGACGCGCAACCATCGCCCACCGCTTGCCCAACGCGCCTCTTATACAAGAGACGTGACAAAACAGCGTCGGCTGTGCGTTACCACCGATTATAAAACGCCGCTCGAATGGGTTGCCCAACGGAGGCAGGAATCAGGAAGCGGCGGCCAAAGAGCCTTGCACACCTGAGGATACCTCCGATGGCGATGCCTTTTATACAGGAAGAGATTTCCGCACGCCGATTTGCATATTCTCGCACATTTCTTGCAACCAAGGACCTCAGATCCTACCGACTGCGCCAAATTTAAATAGCATCGATTCCAAGGACTTTTTAAAAAGGAAATTTATTGTACATGCTGATACGATATAAATACAACTAAGTAGTTTACATATGATGAGGTGTGGGCATGGCCCCACAAGTATATTATACTATTGGCTATTATACACAACAGAAAAACCGAATGTATGAACAGAAGACAAAATATGATTTGACAAAGAGACACTATACAAAATTTGTTGTTAAAAGACAGTTTTTTTAATACAATTTTATTTATAACCTTATTGTTAATAAATAAATTAAAACAGTCATAAAAAATATTATTAATAGCACAAGAATTGCTATAAGCAATATATTAATAGTAATATTTTTATGACATAAAACAAAATCAGTAAAACTTAGCAAACTGTAATAAAAATGTTAATTTTTGTATAGTGTCACTATTGTTTTCAACGTGCGATCTGATAGCTTTTTTTACATTTTTGCATCAAAAATAGACAAATTTCGGCAGTATCTATTAAAAAAATTGACAGGTTTCCACAGCTGAAGCTAAGAATTTGACATATTTTCACAGTTACAATTGAAAATTCGACATATTTTGACCATTTTAATTGAGAATTTGACGTATGTGAACTATTGCACTTAAAAATCTGATAGATGTTTTCATTTGAAAACTGGGGTATCAAAAATTGCCAAGATTTAACAGCTTCGGGTAGTATCTTTTGAAAAATTGACAGATTTTCACAGCAGAAGCTTTGAATTTTATAGATTTTGAATGTCTCAATCGGGAATTGTACCCATTTAGAAAGTTTAGAACAGATTTTGACAACTGTAATTGTAAATTTGGTCGAAATCTGATAGTTTTCAAAAGGTGGAGTACAAAAATTTTGGTGTAATTGGTGATATTAAAATGCCAATTCCGTCATGCCAATTGTGTCATTTCAATTCTTGTTGTCAATTATGACACATAACTTAGCAGACTCAATGATGTTTGTCAAAATATTCCTGCTGCCCATCATCAAATATGATAATTAGATGATGCACCTCCCACCCCCCAGCTGCAAATGACAAAAACGTAAATCGCGAAATGCCAAAATTTCCACAATATTCTTATCTTCATAAGTTAATCAAGATATCAAATATTACTGCAGAATTTTTAATTAATTGTGTCAAAATTTCAATTATTCTGACATATTACAATGACCAACATATTAGCAAATCTGATGACATATGATGATGTCAATGATGTTTACATTTTAAAACTGGGATATCAAAAATTGACAAAATTTAACAGATTCAGGCAGTATTTATTGAAAAATTGACAGATTTTCACAGCAGAAGCTTTGAATTTTATAAATTTTTAATGTCTCAGTCGGTAATTGCACCCATTTAGAATGTTATTAAAAATTTAAGAGATTTTGACAACTGTAATTCTAAATTTGGTCGAAATCTGATAGTTTTCAAAAGGTGGGGTCCAAACATTTAGGTGTAATTGGTGATATTAAAATGCCAATTCCGTCATGCCAATTCTGTCATTTCAATTATTTTTGTCAATTATGACACATAACATAGCAGACTCAATGATGTTTGTCAAAATATTCCTGCTGCCCATCATCAAATATGATAATTAGATGATGCACCTCCCACCCCCCAGCTGCAAATGACAAAAACGTAAATCGCGAAATGTCAAAATTTCCACAATATTCTTATCTTCATAAGTTAATCAAGATATCAAATATTACTGCAGAATTTTTAATTAATTGTGTCAAAATTTCAATTATTTTGACATATTACAATGACCAACATTGCAAATCTGATGACATCTGATGATGTCAATGATGTTTACATTTTGAAACTGGGATATCAAAAATTGTCAAAATTTACCAGATTCAGGCAGTATCTATTGAAAAATTGACAGATTTTCACAGCAGAAGCTTTGAATTTTATAGATATTTAATGTCTAAGTCGAGAATTGCACCCATTTAGAAAGTTGTTAAAAATTTAACAGATTTTAACAACTATAATTGTATATTTGGCAGATTTCGACAGTTTTTAATTAATGTTGACATACAAGGTGACTCCAAAGGTGGGGTCCAAACATTTAGGTGTATTTGGTCATATTAAAATGCCTGTTCCGTCATAAGAAATTAACATTTTCTTGATGAAGTAAACTACAATAACTCAACAATATGAAAATAGTTTATTGTGATAAAGATTAAAAGATTATTGTGATTGTGATATTATTGTGTAAAGAAAAACTTTTTTTTTCGTTATATTTATTTTATTTATTTATTCCTTTGCCTTTCTACCTTTCGGTGTAAGGCATACATTATTAATTTTTATAATATTCTCTCCACTTTCTCCAATCTTTTGTTAATTCCTTTATTGTGTTTATATGTGTTCCGTTTTCTTGTTGGTCTTCTTTTATTGTGCTGTTCCACTGTTTTCTCGATCTTCTTCTTTGTTGCTTCTTATCTACCTTTTGGTGTAAGGCCTGTATTACAAATTTTTATAATATTCTCTCTATTTCCTCCTATATTTTGTTAATTACTGTATTTCTTCCCATGTGTATCCTTTTCTTGTTGCCTATTCTTTTATTGTGTTGTTCCACTCTTTTCTCGGTCTTCCTCTTTGTTGCTTTCCTGTTGCTCTGTCTCGTATATTTTAATAGTGTTTCTTTCTTCTCTCATTCGTCTCATGTGTCCGTACCACCTCATTTGGCCTTCTGTTATTTTTTTCCTGTATTGGTTTTATTTTTAAGTTTTTTTCTGTGCGTCTCGTGCGTTATCCTGTCTCTTCTTGTTTCGTTTTCTATTTTTCTTAGGAATCTCATCTCCATGGCATTTATTCTTTTTATTTGTTTTCCTGTCATCGTCCATGTTTCGCTGCTGTAAGTTAGCGTTGGTCTAATTACTTTTTTGACTATTTCTGTTTTTGTTTCTCTTAATATCTCCTTCTTGCTTAAAAAAAGTGTTTTTTAACATGTTATATAGTTTTGCAGTTTTTCCTATTTTATCTTCTATTTCATTATCTAATTTACCATTGCTCTCTGTATGATTGTTCCTAAATGTCTGTATTTTTCTACTTGTTCGATTTTTTTCCTGGTATTTTTATTTCGTGTTTCTTTTTCCCTTTGGCAATTATAATGGTTTTTGTCTTTTCGTAGTATATTTTCATGTTTATTTTCTTATTTTTTTCCTCAATTATTTCCATCTTGTTCCTCTGTTTCTGCAGCTCTTCCTCTTCCTCTCAAGCTCTTCCTTTGTTTTTGCAATTATTGCCATGTCATCCGCGAATAGTAGTTCTGTTATTTTACATTTTACACTCAATCCAGCAACTACAAACCAATATAATTACAACTTAAGTCGTTTGCCAATTTTCGTCGAATTTCGCATAATTTACACATTATTGCGATTATCGTAGTGAGTACTAGTATACCTAGAATCCCTACAACATTACGCTTAGAATTCGGCTGCAAGCGCCTCTGAACAAAGCAGATCATAGAAGCCGGCGCTAATCTCAGTCGTTACATACCCTTTGACGGGCATTCATTTTCGTGTAAATCAGCTCATTGTGCCAGAAATCGGGGTGCAATAAAGGGCTAATCCTTGGCCTCCTTGGGCGCGATAATCCCTCACAATCACCGCGAATTCTGGGAGATTGGCTTACAACGTCGCCGCACAAGATTACCAAAGGCGCACCTCTCAGGGTGCCAATTATCATCTTGTGTAAGCATCCTCAACAGTGAAATAAGCGCAAACAGTTCAAACGCTTCGCTAATTGTATTGGCAGAAACTTTTATAATGCGTTTAGGGTGTTTCCCGTAACGATATAAACATAACGGGCCAAACGCGTTTTAGATGGTACACCGAGAGAAACTCAGCGCCATTAGGAGTTCTTCGAAAATGCTAATTTCTTGGCGAATATCTTGATTTTTAGATTTGACTTCGAAACAGTCTTTTCGTAGTCCTAAGACTGCATTCCAAGTTGTCTTGCTAATTTCTAAACGAAATAGCTTGAAGGCTTGCTTCAAAATCATTTTGTAGTCGTAAGTCTGGGCATGAATCAAAATATTGAAAAATCGAACTTTTCATCGTTACTGTAAAACAAAAGACAGTTAGGTAAAAACACACACTTCGAAACTGCTAATTTCTAGACGAATATGTTAATCCACCCATGAACGTACACATTTGTTTTGGAAATAAATGAATGATGATGATTATGTGATTACGATGATGTGATGATGATGATGGTGATGTGGCGATGATAATGTGATGATGATGAAAGTGTCATCCATTTTATTAGCAGAAATCTCTTGATTTGGTAAAGTTGTCGACTATTCAACCCTTCTTAACCCACCCATGAACGTACACATTTGTTTTGAAAATAAATAAATGAGGATGGTGTTGATGTGATGATGATGTGATGGTATGATGAAAGTGTCATCCATTTTATTAGCAGCAATTTCGACATTTGGTAGAATGAATTGTCGACTAATCAAGACCCTTCTTAACCCACCCATGAACGTACACATTTATTTTTGAAATAAATAAATGATGATGTGATGATGATGATGATGATGATGATGATTATGTGATGGTGATGATGATGATGAAAGTATCTTCCATTTTATTAGCCCCAATCTCGTGATTGAGTAGAATTGTGATCCATTTCGCGTTTGATGGTCGCTCGATCGGAAGTACGTACGTGATTTAATTTGACACAGCGCTCGCGCGAAAAAAAACCCGTCGCCTGTTTACATTTAGATAAAACGCCTCGGCGCTTAGTGTCTTCAAAGTGACACTAAAACCAGCATAAACAAGCACTAAAATCGGCCGCAGACGAGTATCTGCGATCGTTCCTGGAACTCGCATAAAGGCGATAAATTAAACTCGCGAATCGCCACGCACGCGGACGTCGCCGAGTGTATATTTAGAAGTGACCGTCGATTGTTTTATCATCCGGAAACGGTGCTTTTGCAGCGACACCGGCGTCGCTAAGAGCCATCAAATCGCGCAAAAGCGCAAGATTTTACGTTATCGAATCAAATTTACATGCTGATGGGAGTTATGTACGAAAATAAAACAAAAGACACGATACAATCGACAAACAAAATCATTCGTATAAAATAATCGATCATTATATTCGATTATAAATTATGTGAACACATCAAAATCGTATAATTACAAACAGACTTTTGAATAATATATCATATTAACCATTTTAGACAGATTCCACAATGCAATCGACAAAGAAAATTATTCGTATAAAATAATCGATTATTACATTCGATTATAATGAATATGAACACATAAAAATCGTATAATTACAAATAATCGCTTGACTAATATATTATATTAATCATTATCATACAGTTTACACAATTCAATCGACAAACAACATAATTCCTATAAAATAATCGATTATTACATTCGATTATAAATAATGTGAACACATTAAAATCGTATAATAAAAAAGAGTCGCTTGAATAATATATAAACAGACCCTTTTCTTATATATTATATTAATCATTTTAGACAGATTACACAATTCAATCGATAGACAAAATCATTCGTATAAAATATTCGATTATAACATTAGATTATAAATAATATGAACACATAAAATTCGTATCGTATCGTACAAACTGTCGTTTAAATAAAATAATCGATTATATTATTCAATCATCAAAATCATTCTAATGAAAGAATCGATTTTGTTGTTTGGTTATCATTATGTAGTTCTACTCTCAGTCTTTCGAATTAGCATCTCAATACAATTTTGACACACTGACAGTACTTTATACAATTGTCAATTTTATTGATCAGAAATAATCGATCATATTTATATTACTCAAAGCACTTTCAGTCATTCGTATATTTTATCTTTCATACGATTATCAATTATTTGTCAGAAATAATCGAATGGTTAATTGTGCTTGCATGTTAAAGAACTCGAAATTGGTGGAGCAAAGACCGTAAGGGCATACTTTTCAAGCAGCAGAAATATGTCGTTAATATTTTACTTGAACTACTGAAGTTTTGAACTGTGAAATGTATACAAAACTATGAAAATTTAGCTAAACCACTGAAATTCCGGACAACTCGATGATAAACGTACCGAAAATCTGGCAATTTTCCTGATTTTATAAAAATTCAATTGTACAAGATCATAAATTTTTGAAAATTGAAAATGAAAATCTTTCGGCTTAAAATTCGATTTTATGAAGAAAATCATGAAAAATCTGTAAAACGACTAATTTTCCAAGTGTTGGGTAATTTTTGAAAGTTGTAACTCGTATATGGATAATAAGCGGATATAAAGATGCAGTAACTTCTATGCAAAATTTATGGAAAATCTACACTCCTGCTTTTGTGAAAAATACAGAAGAAGTCCATAAGATGTTCAATCTATGAACATTTTTCAAAAAGATCTTGAGTTCAACAATTTTACTTAAACCACTAAAATTTGTAAGCAGGAGTTCATAAATGGGTCAAATAATCTGAAATAATGATCACGAATTTTCTGACAGCGAATATAAGATGCTGTAATTTCTATACAAAATTTATGGAAAATCTACACTCCTGCTTTTGTGAAAAATACAAAAGTCCATAAGATGATCAATCTATGAAAATTTTTGAGTTGAACAATGTTACTTAAACCACTGAAATTTGTAAGCTGGAGTTATGTGTCAAATAAACTGAAATAATTATCATGAAATTTCTGACAGTTGAATATAAAATTTATGAAAAATATAATTAAACCACTGAAATTCATGACAATTGGGTGGGAAATGTATAAAAATGTTATCACAATTTTACTAATTTTACCTAAATTCCTGCATTTCGATTAGAAATGTACAGAAAAACAATGGAAACTATACTAAAACAACTGAATTTCCTGACAATTTGTATGGAACGACTGAAAACTTTGCATATATTCGACGGTTATTGAAATGTACATAAAAATATAAAAAAACAAAAAACTTTTGAATCTCTAAAAATACACACTCTTACTTTTGTGAAAAATACAGAATAAGTTCAAAGAGGGCAAAAGGAGTGTACATTTTTTAGAAATCCAAAATTTTAATAAACTGAAATAAAGATCACGACATTCCTGACAGTTGAACATAAAAATTACGAAAAATATAATATAATCATGATTTTTCTAATTTTACCTAAATCCCTGCATTTCGATTAGAAATGTACATAAAAACTATGGAAACTATACTAAATCACTGAAATTCCTGACAATTTGTATGTAACGATTGAATATTTTGCATATCTTGACGGTTATTGAAAAGTACATAAAAATATAAAAATGACCAAAAACTTTTGAATTTCTAAAAAATCCACACTCCTACTTTTGTGAAAAATACAGAATAAGTTCAAAAAGGACAAAAGGAGTGTAGATTTTTTAGAAATCCAAAATTTTAATAAACTGAAATAGAGATTCCGAGATTCCTGACAGTTGAATATAAAATTTATGAAAAATATAATTAAACACTGAAATTCTTGACAATTGGCTGGGAAATGTATAAAAATTTATCAAAATGAAACACAAAATTTCACTAAAATCGTCTAAAGTGCAGATATTTCGATCAAAATGTACAGAAAAACTGTGGAAACTTACTGAAACCACTGAAATGTTGTTCAAAGTATTTTTCAAGATAATATAAATATCAATATCAAATATCACATTTATATACATAATTACATACATATAAAATACATAATTCAGTGTATTGTAGTCAACTAATGAAAATTTCGCTAATATTTGCCACAATTCTGTCGGATATACACAGAAGTATTTCCTTGAAAATATAAATAACATCGCTGAAATTCCTGAAAATTTAGCAGGAATTTTAGATTTCAGATTATCGAATTCGATAGTAGTAGTAAAAAAAAATAAATTTCGCTCAAAATTTCTCACAATTCGATAGCTTATAGGTACACAGAAATATTTCCTTGAAAGTATAACTAAAATCACTGAAATTCCTGAAAATTTGGCAGGAATATCATATTTCAGATTTTAGATTATCGAATTCGATAGTAGTAGTAAACAAATGAAAATTTCGCTAAAATTTCTCACAATTCGATGGCTTATACGTACACAGAAATATCACCTTGAAATTATAACTAAAATCACTGAAATTCCTGAAAATTTGGCAGGAATTTCAGATTTCAGATTTCAGATTATCGAATTCGAAACAAGTAGTAAAAAACGAAAATTTCGCTAAAATTTCTCACAATTCGATGGGTTATACACAGAAATACTTACTTGAAAATATAACTAAAATCACTGAAATTCCTGAAAATTTGGGAGGAATTTAAGATTTTATATTTCAGATTATCGAATTCGATAGTAGTAGTAAACCAATGAAAATGTCGCTAAAATTTCTCACAATTCGATGGGTTATACACAGAAATTCTTACTAGTAGTAAACAAAATTGCTAAATTTTGCTAAAATTTTGTCACAATTCGATGGGTTATACACAGAAATACTTCGTTGAATATATAACTAAAATCACTGAAATTACTGAAAATTTGGCAGGAATTTCAGATTTCTGATTATCGAATTCGATAGTAGTAGTAAAAAAAATGGAAATTTCGCTAAAATTTCTCACAATTCGGTGGGTTATACACAGAAATACTTCCTTGAAAATATAACTAAAATCACTGAAATTCCTGAAAGTTTGGCAGGAACTTCAGATTTAAGATTTCAGATTATCGAATTCGATAGTAGTAAACAAGTGAAAATTTCACTAAAATTTCTCACAATCGATGGGTTATACACACAAATACTTACTTGAAAATATAACTAAAATCACTGAAATTCCTGAAAATTTCTCACAATTCGATGGGTTATACACAGAAATACTTACTTGAAAATATAACTAAAATCACTAAAAAATCCTGAAAATTGGCAGGAATTTCAGATTTCACATTTTTGAATTCGAGAATTGAATTTGAACAGGTCAAAAGTTTAGACTTGTTTATATTTATATATATATATATATATATATATATATATATATATGCCAATAAAGAAATGAGAAATGAAGTTTAATTTTAAAGACGTAATTACATTTTCGAAAACATATCGTTGGTACACAGGAGAAAGAGGCCTAAATTCCAAAATTAAAAGATTGATTTTTTAGCATCAATGTATCTAAAACATAACTTTTCCTGAGACATCTACTAAATCCATTTTCTAAAAAATTCGGATTTTTTACCATTTTTACCAATTTAAGAATTTTTAAATTAAATGTACTCGAGAAATGTACAGGAGAAAATGATAAGGAGAGTACAGGAGAACCTTGAAATTATAATAATTTCATAATTTCAAGTTCATTTTTTCTCCTGTACATTTAATTTAAAAATTCTTAAGTCTTTGCTCAAGTTCCTTAAGACTTAGTCACTTTCTCCTGCATACAACGATATTATTTTACCGGAAAGCAATATAGGTACTTACTTATGATACCAGTTCGTAAAGTAGTGCTTTTTTGTATAACCATGAAATAATCGCGACTACAAAAAAGCAGTACTTTACAAATGTATCATACAAAGTTTTTTTTACCACAGCTACTATGAACAGCTGTAATTTGATGCAAAATACTATATTTTTTTTTAAATTCGTGAGTGAATGAGTGACTTGAGCAAATACTTAATCATTTTTAAATTAAATGTACAGGAGAAATGTACAGGAGAAAAAAATGAACTTGAAATTATAATTATTTTATAATTTCAAATTCATTTTTTCTCCTGTACATTTAATTTAAAAATTCTTAAGTTTTGCTCAAGTCCATTAGAACTTTGGCACTCTCCTGCATACCAACAATTTTATTTCACCGGATTGCAATATAAGTAAATACTTATTTATGATAAAAGTTCGTAAAGTATTTTTTTTTGTATTACTGTGAAATAATCGCTAGTACAAAAAAGCACTACTTTACGAAAATGTATCATACAAAGTCTTTTCTATGAGAGCTACTATGAACAGCTGAAATTTGATGCAAAATACTATTTTTTTTTAAATTACTGAGTAAATGTTTACGGACAGTTAATGTTTTTACACTCCGGTGAAATGTTACTCACTTGTGCTAAAAAGTATCACTTTACGCACAGGGCGTAAAAAACTGTTTCATTGTTTCATTTCACTGTCTGTTTCTTTTTTTTCATGCTTCTCTGTCTTGTCATAATGTCTCTGTTTTATCTCATAATTGATGACGCTGTCATCATTTACGCACTTTCGTAGAATTTACCCACTTTCCGCTAATATTAATCAATAAAAAATCTCTTTTTCAAATTTAAAAATATATATGTACGTGGCCACGTTTGAAGTTTATTACATTGCTAGGGGATGTGACAGTCAGTCACATAAATTTTTAGCGATGAAACTTCATTATTATTTCTATTTATATAGTTTAAAAAAAAACGTTACATTTTCATTGTAAAAATAAAAAAAATCCAGATAAATAAAAACTAAGGAATAAAAATAATAAAAAGAAATGATAAACATATCCTAGTTATATAAAAATCAAACAAATAAAAACTAAACAATAAAAAAAATAAGAAAAACAAAGGGTAAACATATCCTACTTAGACAAAAATCAAATAAAAAAAAGTAAACAATAAAAAAAAATTAAAAAACAAATGATAAACATATCTTGCTTATACAAAAATGACTCTATACCATGACGATTATTTTTGCATCGGCAGTCCTGTGACATCATCATGCACATTATTACATTGATCTATGTTGTTGCCAATCCTGTGCAGTTATTCTGCATCAATTTACCAGCGCTGTCCCTTTCTGCTGAATCACAGCTCTTGGCAATAGCCTGTGGCGCTCATGTCGCAATCGCTCTCGTTAATTGAGAAAAACTTGGCTGGCCACTTGCTCTGCGCGAAAGATAACTTTTGACTCCTTTGTTTACAAAAACAAACCGCTCATCCTGTTTTGTTTGCCGAAACTGCGAGCTTTCGCAATCGGTTTCCTGAAAATAAAATAAAATAAAAACAAACAACGTTTAAAAACAGAAAATTGGTCCACGTTTCGCTTATTGCTCAACTGCGTGTTTTACGAGATAGCAAGTGTGCAATGCCATGCAGAAATTGCTCAGAGTTTCCAGATTGTAGTGTGAACTGTGGCTGATTTTCATCATCAGATGAACATGATTTAGGCATTATTTAATGGTCGGTTTACTTTTCTGAATACTGCATAGAGCAAGAATCTAAGAATCTGCCATTATTTAATGATTGGTTTACTTATCTGAATTCTGAATACTTTATAGAGCGAGAGCAAGAATCTAAGAATCTGCAGATAAACAAGGAACAACGTTTATCTGCAGATTCTTAGATTCTTAGAAGCTGATAAAGTTATAACCACCATATTGGTTACCATTATTCTTCCTTCTTTTTACTGAGTCATCAATTGTTCACTCCTGGATATAGATATGTTCCATTTTCCCCCTTGTTTATCTGCAGATTTTTTGATTCTCGCTCAGGCTGGTCAAGTTATCACCACCATATTGGTCGTCATTCTTCTTCCTTCTTCTTATTCTTCTTCCTCAGTCACCTACTGTCCACTCCTAGACGTGGATCTGTTTAATTTTGTTTCCTTGTTTATCTGTAGATTTTTAGATTCTCGCTCAGGCTGATAAAGTTAACACCCACCATATTGGTCATCATTCCTCTTCCTCTTTTTTACTCAGTCATCAATTGTCCACTCCTGGACGTAGGTCTGTTTCATTGTTTTCCTTGTTTATCTGCAGATTATTAGATTCTCGCTGATAAAGTTATAACCACCATATTGGTCATCATTATTCTTCCTCTTTTTTACTCAGTCATCAATTCTCCACTCCTGGATGTAGGTCTGTTTCATTTTTTTTTCGTGCTTCTCTGTCTTGTCATCATTTATCATCAATTAACGATCGGTTTCCTTAAAACTTGTCCAACTGAAAATTGGTCCATGTTTGGTTCCTTGTTTGCAGGAAGTCTTTGCAGTTGCAGAACTCGATATTTCTAGGAAGTGCTCAATAAAAATTGTGAACAAGATGATTCGATTAGGGCTCTGACTGTCGGGCTATCATAGCACCGGTCATCACTAAACGAATTCCAGATTTCTCGTCTCGAGGGCCGTAAAAGTCCCAATGCCGACAACAAAACACTTAACACAATGACTCTCAATCGCCGTCATTTGGCTTTCGACGATCTCGCATTGTGACGAGGACAGCTCACAAAGGGAAAATTGCAGCCGGGCAATCGACCTCGATCAATTCATCGGGAAGACGGTGAGCCCCCCCTCTTCCAATCAGGCGGCGGAAGCGGAAATTCGGACTATTTACTTTGATATAAATAAATTACCTTATGCGTTACTTCCGCCGTTGTATTCGCGTCTCCTTCCAGTCGGAATTACGTGGAAAAACTGTACGTGCTCAGGCGGAGGCGGCAAATTGCCCACGCAAGTTAAATGCCTCGAGATGTTATAAAGTGTGCCATTATCGCATTAAGAGCGACAATTTTCTTTTTTTGTAATCATCATTTTTATGTGTGCGGATCTTATTTCCACTGCTGCTCGTTATGTAGAGTGTTACTTAGATTTAATTTGCTTGCTGGTTAATGGGGAATTATATAATTTTATGTCACAACGTACATTCATTACAGAGAATATAATTCATTAACATTTGACCTTGTACCAAATAATCGGATGCACTGAAATGCCCAGTTACCGTTTATCGCGGCGGTTATAAATTTATCACCTTATTTATTAATATTTCCTTGATAACCACCCAATAAACACAAATGACTGGCCGAGCAACGGCCAACACTGCTCCATTGCTAGGCCAGATATTTGTCATCATATCTTCGCCTTCTTCTTAATCTTCACTTCTTTAATTCTAATTTTTGTCTTCCACTCGAATCTTCAGTTCTTTAATTCTAATTTTTGTCTTCCACTCGAATCTTCTTATTCGCATTCTTTGGTTTCTTCTTCAGTCACCAGTTGTATAATTCTTCGCCTTCTTCTTCTTAATCTTCAGTTCTTTAATTCTCGTTTTTGTCTTCCACTCGAATCTTCAGTTCTTTAATTCTAATTTTTGTCTTCCACTCGAATCTTCTTATTCGCATTCTTTGGTTTCTTCTTCAGTCACCAGTTGTATAATTCTTCGCCTTCTTCTTCTTAATTTTCAGTTCTTTAATTCTCATTTTTGTCTTCCACTCGAATCTTCAGTTCTTTAATTCTCATTTTTGTCTTCCACTCGAATATTCAGTTCTATAATTCTCATTTTTGTCTTCCACTCGAATCTTCAGTTCTTTAATTCTCATTTTTGGCTTCCACTCGTACCTTCTTATTCGCATTCTTCGGTTTCTTTTTCACTCACCAGTTGTATAATTCTGACCGCAGTTCTCATTTTAACTTTCCACTTTAATCCAGCAGCAGGGCTTTGCACATCCTGCAATTCCCTAGCACTTGAAATTGTTGCGCAATTTTTCCGAGCCAATCTGAATAAACGGTTTATTACGGCGATTTGGTTATACGCTATTAGGTTTCGTACTTCGCGCGTTTGCAGGATGCGGATGATTATGTTTACTTCTTAATGACTAATGCAATTCCACTAATGCCTCGGCAAACGGATGTGAGCAAAAAAACGTTAACAACAAACCGATCGTCGCTTTCTCTCGGTGACCTCCGCAATGTGAACAGCATTTTGTTGGCTGCGCAAACAAGAGCTGTTTTCAGGGCGACCGACGAAGCCGGCGAGAAGATGAGAAGATGTGCACAGAAATATTTGGAAGAATAATCATCAGCTTGCATCCACCGTCGCATATAGGTGTATAAGTTAGAAAGAAAAACATCACAAGTGCTGATGATTTTCAAAAATTGCCAATTCTCTTGCAAAAATACACTTCCTAATATGATATTTAAAATATGACATATGACACTAAATATGACATAGCAAAACCTTCCATTTGGAAGGTTTTGGTTAAAGTTTAACACACACTTTAGAGTTTAGATAACATATTTTAAAGTTTTTGGATACGATTAATTAGTTCTGACTCACAAAAACTTCAAAGTAACAAAAGTATTGATCTAAAATTTGCATGAATGAGACAAGCAATGTAAATGCCATCTCGTGGTGAAATCTAATTACCTACTATATACTGCTATATACTGTCAATCAAAAGTTGACTATGAAAATTTGGGCATCTAGTTGGCGCAGAAAATGTTTGGCACTGTCATCAGAAAGCTCACATCGAAACATGTAAGGGTGCCAAGTTTCGTAAAATTTCCTTCAATAGTAAAAAAGTTATAAAAGGAAAAGGAAAGTGCACTTTTTCAGTTTTTCAGCTACTTTTCAGGAACTGTGCAAGATATCCTGGATTTCGTTTCAGTATATTGAAAGGCACAAAAAATGAGAAACTTTTATCCCATTTGAGCAACTCTGTATATATTTCCGTTCAATAGATCCTAATGGTGGACGTCGCAAAAGTGACCACCTTGTTTCTGTCACTGAAATTTCTGAAAATTTGTCTAATAGATATTTTGAAAATGTTATGCCAGATTTGGATACAGTATGCCTGAAGATATATCCTCTGAAAATTTTATGAAGTTTACGATGTAAATAAGTGAGAAAATCGAACATATAACTTTCCCAGTTGACTGGTATCGCTATATCTGTCACTGAAATTTGTCTAATTTATATTTTTTAAATTTTATGCCTGATTTGAATACAGTATGCCTCAAGATATATCCTCTGAAAATTTGACGAATGTAATGAAGTAAATGAGTGAGAAAATCGAACATATAGCTATCCCAGTTGACAGGTGTCGCTATATCTGTCACTGAAATTTCTGAAAATTTGTTTAATAAATATTTTGAAAATTTTATGCCAGATTTGGATACAGTATGCCTGAAGATATATCTTCTGACAATTTGACGAATGTAATGAAGTAAATAAGTGAGAAAATCGAACATATAACATTCCCAGTTGACAGGTATCTCTATATCTGTCATTGAAATTTCTGAAAATTTGTCTAATGAATATTTTGAAAATTGTATGCCAGATTTGGATACAGTATGCCTGAAGATATATCTTCTGACAATTTGACGAATGTAATGAAGTAAATAAGTGAGAAAATCTAACATATAACTTTCCCAGTTGACAGGTATCTCTATATCTGTCACTGAAATTTCTGAAAATGTATCTAATGAATATTTTGAGAATTTATGCCAGATTTGGATACAGTATGCCTGCAGATATAACCCAAAATTTGTTGAAAGTTTGACAAATTATGATAGATACAATGAAAAGTATTATTTGTTATATTTGCAATTTTGGTATAATTTCAACGAAGGAGTTGAAAATTTGACAGAGTTGGTCAGTTTTAGTAGTATATATGCCAGATTTGGACAGATACATTTGAAAATTTGACAATTTTTAACAGTGTCACTTACATATTTCTCAGTTTAGGACAGTTTTATTTCAAAATTCGACAAATTTGAATAGTGTTAGTTAAAAATTTAATAAATTTTGATAGATTAGTACAAAAATGTACCTGATTTTGACAGAAAATTACAGATAAATCAATATTAAAAAAATCCCATATGTATATCACTGTATATCGGATTTCCCTGACAATATAATAAATTTAAAAAAAGTTTTCCTTGTAATCGAGAGGAAAATATTGTAAGTTTTCCATGACTTCCTAATAATGAATAAAAATGCTACGAAGACCTTACTTCTCTCCGTCATTCATCGTCATTCATCATATTTATCATCAATCATTCGAGCGAAATAATCGATTATTAATCGACAATGCGATTAAACAATCGGATATTATTATTATTATCACACAGTTAGATGAGATAATCGATTATATAAAACGATAATTCGAATGATATAATTAAAACGATATTTAAAAAAAAACGCGTATTAAATAATAATATTGGATATATATGTGATCACATTTTGGCCTCTAAAAAGTTTATCGCTCTCTTGCGGCCCAATTCAGGCCCGATTTTGTGGGCTGCTCTATTGCAGCGATTTCCGCTCGGATTTAATTAACGAGTTCAGCCAGAAACGCGGAATTTCGGCTATCCAAATTAGAAGCCGGCCGATTAATAGAATTACCATATTTCTGTTGATATTGAAATGTCTTGCTCGAAGGATATTTACAGTCAGCTCCAATGTATGCGGCGATAACTGCATTGTCGGATGCAGAAACAGAATGTCACGGAAAACATTTTGGATTTAAAACCAACAAGTTTCTCTCATGACCAAAAAATGGGCGTGGTTACAAAACATAATGTATGTGTTAACGATTGCCAAAATCTTTAAAGAAAATTTCATTTTCAGAGATTTTCTTTGAAACGTGGAAATCGAAAATCCAGATTTGCAATATATAATACATAATATCTTTATTGGTGCTATCAACAATAACTTTTACACAGGTCATACATATTTCGGATTGAATACAAGTTTAAAATCAATTCAAGTATCAGAAAGCTTTATAAAAATAAAACACCGGCAAATAACTACATTTTCAGAGATTTTCTTTGAAAGTACAAGTGTTCAATCAGAATATCAAAATAATCAGGAAGAATTATGAAACTAAAAAAGTGAAAAACCAGCCGAAACGTAAATTTTCAGACATTTTCTTTGAAACGTGGAAATCGAAAATCCAGAATTACAATCAAAGTATCAAATGTATCTGAAGGCTCTATAAAAATAAAACACCAGCAAATTACTACATTTTCAGAGATTTTCTTTGAAGGTACAAGTGTTCAATCAGAATATAAAAATAATCAAGAAGAATTATGAATCCGAAAAAAGTGAAAATCCAGCAGAAAACTTAATTTTCCGAGATTTTCTTTGAAACATGAAAATTGAAAGTCCCAACAGTTCAATCAGAATATTAATGGTATTAGAAAGAATTATGAAACTGAAAAAAGTGGAAAAAGGTGCAGAAAACTAAATTTTCAGAGATTTTCTTTGAAAATATGAAAATAGAAAATTTAGAATTACAATCAAAGTATCAAAAGTATCAGAGAGCTTTATAGAAATAAAACACCAGCAAAAAACTACATTTTCAGACATTTTTTTTTAAAGTACATGTGTTCAATCAGAATATCAAAATAATCTGGATGAATTATGAAACCGAAAAACGTGAAAATCCAGCAGAAAACTTAATTTTCCGAGATTTTCTTTGAAACATGAAAATTGAAAGTCCCAAGAGTTCAATCAGAATATCAATGGTATTAGAAAGAATTACGAAACTGAAAAAAAGTGGAAAAAGGTGCAGAAAACTAAATTTTCAGAGATTTTCTTTGAAAATATGAAAATAGAAAATTTAGAATTACAATCAAAGTATCAAAAGTATCAGAGAGCTTTATAGAAATAAAACACCAGCAAAAAACTACATTTTCAGACATTTTTTTTGAAAGTACAAGTGTTCAATCAGAATATCAAAATAATCTGGATGAATTATGAAACCTAAAAAAGTGAAAAACCAGCAGAAAACTTAATTTTCAGAGATATTCTTTGAAACGTGGAAATCGAAAATCCAGAATTACAATCAATCCGGGCTATAACTATATTTTCGGAGATTTTCTTTGAAATATGAAAATATGAAAAGTCAAAAATATCAAAATTAACAGAAGGTATTATGATACCGAAAAATGTGAAACCCCAGCAGATTACTTCATTTTGGACGATATTCTTTGAAACATGAAAATGTTAGATTACATTTTTTTATAATTTATATGTTTTTGTGCTTTCAGAAGTTATTAATTATAATGAAAAATGATAATTAAACGCTTCAAGCAAAAATCGCTTAAATTGCATTTGTAGAATTGTAAAAAAAAAGTATAATAGTAAATATAATAGTAAATATAAAGGATGTAGTAAGAAGTAATTTTAAAAATCTTAATTGTTATGTCATAATTGTAATTAATAATTATTTTGGATTTAAATACAATGATTAAACATTTATTTACTACCAAAAATAATAATATATAAAATTAGATATATGAAAATGAACATGAAAATTTTAATTAAAATATAGTGTGCATTTTGGTCTCAAAGTTATATGTTCGATTTTTTCACTAATTTACTTCATTACATTCGTCAAACTTTCAGAGGATATATCTTCAGAAATACAGTATCCAAATCTGGCTTAAAATTTTCACAATATCCATTACACAACTTTTCTGAAAATTCAGTGATAGGTATAGCGATACCTGTCAACTGGGAAAGTTATATGTTCCAATTTCTCACTTATTTCCTTCATAACCTTCGTCAAATTTTCAGAGGTTATTGCTTGAGGCATACTAGATCCAAATCTGGCATAAAATTTTCAAAATATCCATTAGAAAAATTTTCAGAAATTTCAGTGACAGTTATAGCGATATCTGTCAACTGGGAAAGTTATATGTTTGATTTTCTCACTTACTTAATTCATTACATTCGTCAAATTTTCAGAGGATATATCTTCAGCTATAGTGTATGCAAATCTGGCATAAAATTTTCAAAAAATTCATTAGACAATTTTTTAGAAATTTCAATGACAGATGTAAGATACCTGTCAACTGGGAATGTTATGTGTTCGATTTTGTCACTTATTTACTTCATTACATTCGTCAAATTGTCAGAAGATATATCTTCAGGCATACTGTATCCAAATCTAGCATCAAATTTTCAAAAAATTCATTAGACAATTTTTTAGAAATTTCAATGACAGATGTAAGATACCTGTCAACTGGGAATGTTATGTGTTCGATTTTGTCATTTATTTACTTCATTACATTCGTCAAATTGTCAGAAGATTATCTTCAGGCATAATGTATCCAAATCTGGCATCAAATTTTCAAAAAATTCATTAGACAAATTTTCAGAAATTTCTGTGACTGATATCTGTCAACTGAGAAAGTTATATGTTCGATTTTCTCACTTAGTTACTTCATTACATTCATGAAATCTTCATAGGATATATCATCAGGTATACTGTATCCAAATCCGGTATAATTTTTTTAAAATATTCATTAGATACATTTTCAGAAATTTCCTTGACCGATATAGCGATATCTGCCAAGTGGGAAAGTTATATGTTCGATTTTCTTACTTATTTACTACACAACCTTCCTCAAATTTTCAGTTGCAAATGCAATTGTCAAAATCGGCTAAATTTAAACTTTACTATTAAAATCGTCATATTTCAACTGTAACTGTCAACATTTACATGTTTTCTTTATTCGAGCTATTGAAAATCGACTTAAACATTCGAAATTTATATTTGAGTGTATATTTGAGTGTGTATTTGAGTCAATAATCGATTATAATAATCAATATCGATTTTTTTGTTGCTTTGGTTTTGTTGATCGATTTTGATTCGTCTTCAATCAGATTTACCTTCATTCCTCTCTGTATTTCCCATTTCTGGCCTATTAACAACACATAAGTTTTACACTAAAATACTCGACCGAAAACAGTTCTCACATCCTACATGCTTCGCTTTACACGTCGGGAAGGCTCGCTCAAGTGGCCATGCTTAATTAGTAATTAGCCCGTCCCGAATCGCAATTACGCTTAAGTGGTGTAAAACGGAGGAAGTGGGTCAAACTTTGGAAGAGGCGTACTCGGTTAAGCGCCTTGAGAAGGAATCTCACACCATTCCAAAGGAATAGGCAAACTCAAAATTTTACAAAAACAAAAAAAATGGGCTTCACAGCAGCAACTTCTACCTGCATCTCTGGATAATATTAATATATCTACACCTAAAATCCTAGAACTGTAACAAATAAAACATTTATTCAAATAAGTGCAAAAAGTATATGTAAATTCAAATGTTGAAAACAAAATATTCTTTAATACATTTAAAACTTCAAATACTTTATGAAATTGAAAATGTTGTAGAAAATATCAAAAATCGTAGAAAATATATGTAGATTGCGGAAAATTTAGCGAAAATATCGAAGTTGAAACCTAAATACTCTATAAATGAAAATACTAGAACTTAGAGAGATGTTTCAAAATTTTCTGAAACATGCCAGTAAATATGATAAAGCTTAAAAAAAGTGCATTGAAACTGAAAAATAAAAAACAAGAGAAAATTATAGATAATTTTATTATTATATTAAAATACACAAATAAATGTACACCACAAGTTACATCACATTCCACACAGATTTCGGAAATTACAACAAAGTTTTCTGTAATGTATTTCTATAAAAACATTCTATAATGTGCAATACTGAATAAAATATTTGAATACAATCTAAATACTCTATAAATGAAAATAATAGAAGTTTCAGAGATGTTTAAAAAATTTCTGAAACATAACAGTAGATATGATAAAGCTTAAAAAAAGGTGCATTGAAACTGTGAAATCCAAAACAAGAGAAAATTATAAATAATTTTATTATAATATCAAAATATACAAATAAATGTACACCACAAGTTACATCACATTCCACATAGATTTCGGAAATTACAACAAAGTTTTCTGTAATGTATTTCTATAAAAACATTCTATAATGTGCAATAATGAATAAAAAAAATTAATAAAAATATCAAAAGTATCACAAGGTTTAGAAATAGCAAATATTAAACTTTAATGAAAGCATTTCAAAACCGAAGAAGACGAAAAACAGAACAAAAATATATGAATGATGTAGAAAAGTTCAAAATATCAAAATATCAAAATATTCGTAAATTGTTAACACGATTTTATATGAATAATAAATAAAAAGTCCAGAATTTCGATCAAAATATCAAAAGATTCCGAAATTGCGAATATTGTAGTGAACTTCAAAAACTTAAACTCGTGAAGGTGAAAATCCTGAAAATTTGATTAAAATTGTAGAAAACATAATAATTCAGTTATAATATCACCATTATTTTATCATTATTTTTTAATATCACCATTATTTTATCATTATATTTATTAAGATAAATGCCTCTTATGATGGAGTTTTTAATTATTTTTGAAATATTTCAATGATAACTGTGAAATTTTCAATTACTTTTGTCAAAATTTAAATAATTTATGACAAATTTTTAATTATTTTTGTCAAGATTTCTTTTATTGTAACTAATTTCAATATTTTCAATATTTCAATGGAGTTTTTAATTACTTTTGAAATATTTCAATGGTAACTGTGAAATTTTCAATTACTTCTATCAAAATTTAAATAATTTCTGTCAAATTTTTAATTATTTTTGTCAAGATTTCTTTTATTGTAACTAATTTCAATAATTACTGTCATATTTTTAATCTCTTAAATTATTGTTATCAAATTTTGAATTATTACTGGCAAATTTTGAATCATTACTGTAAAATTTTGAATTATCCTGTCAAATTTTGAATGATTTTTACATTCAATGATTTTCGTGAATTTCAATTGATATTATCAAAATTTCAATAAATACGGTAGTGTTTTTAATTATGTTTATGATATTACAATGATTTGTGTTGAATTTTCAATTACTTTTATCAAAATTCTAATAATTCCTGTTGAATTTTCAATTATGTTAGTCTACATTTATTATTATAATGAATTTAACAGAATAACAGAAAAGCAATAAATGTGTTAGCCTTAACTTGGTGATGATTCCAAAATTAGCCTGAAAATTTTCCAAAAAATAGGTTTCGTTACCATTATAAGTATAATTAAAACTTATAAACAGAAATTTTTCGTACTTAAAAATTCGAAGCACAAAAGCACAAAAGGCACAAAGGTAAATCCCAAGCACAAAAATTGTGTTAGCCTTAACTTGGCAATAATTCCAAAATTGTACAAAAAAAATTGTTTCATTACTATTATAAGTGCATACAATATGCACTTATAATACAATAGTTTATAATACAATAATCTCCTATAATTTTTTTTTGTGTTTACAGTAAAATTTGCTAAAAACTTTGCAAAAGTTTGTGAGAAAAGTGTTTCACGTGCAAATGTCCACGTCCAAAAATTTCGCTTTTAATACCAAATTATACTTGGCTATTACGGGAAACAAAGGCAAGGAAAGCCGCTAACGCTTTGTGACCTGGTTATGCTCATAGGAAACCGCGATGAAAGTAAAATATTATTGTAATGCCCGATGAACAATCGCAGGACATCCTTTCGCTTTCGTCGATATTTAAATATCGGAATTTCAAATTCAACCGGCGCTCGTTATGTAACATTTTCACACTTGCAAATTAAATTCTATCATTGCACTAGACTACAATAATTAATAATAATAATAATATTAATAATTTATTGGTGCTATGTACAGGGTGGCCCAATTTGAATGTTTCCATAGGGGATCTCGGTTACTAGAAGAGATAGAGAAAATCGGATGGGGTATGCTATAAATAATCTAAAATGGAAAATAATGAGTTTTTGCCCATAACTTGAAAACAAAAGACAGCAGCCAATTTATATTTTCACCATTGAGTTTGTCTTGAAAAAAGAAATCGAGGATACGCCATTCGATTTTCTCTATCTCTTTTAGTTACCGAGATCCTCTATAGAAACGTCCAAATTGGGCCATCCTGTACATTAGAATAATGATCAATGATAACAATAATAATAATATAAAATGATAATCAATGATTCATTATTCATGACAATTATTTAAATGAAGGGTTAGGTATTAATGCTGCATGCATACACTTATCAAAAATTTTGAAAAATACGTTGCCACTACTCTGCCGTGTTTAGTAAAAGCGTCATATCTGACAAAATCATACTTTTGAGATATTTGGCTTGTTCTAATCATTTTTATATTGGATTCTTACGTAGGGCATACTAGCTATTTATGCACCGAGGGCGTTACGGCGATGATTACGCCCGGAGAACGATGAAATCCAGGTCGAGGGCTTTAGCCCGAGAGATGGATATCGTTCGATCAAATACACTCCAGGGTGTAATGAATTCATTACGCCCTCTTATTATGCCCGGAGAACGATGAAATCCAGGTCGAGGGCTTTAGCCCGAGAGATGGATATCGTTCGAGCAAATATACTCCAGGGCGTAATGAATTAAATTCGCCCTCTTATTACGCCCGGAGAACGATGAAGTCTAGGTCGAGGGCTTTAGCCCGAGAGATTGATATCGTTCGATCGAATACACTCCAGGGCGTAATGAATTCATTACGCACTCTGAAAATGGTCACTGCCATGACCGCAAATGTGTCCCGCTTTATACTGGAGCATTAATAATCCGCATTGGTTTTAATTTTAATTTTAATTGCCGTTTCTATGCCAGCAGCACGCAATGAAAATCGTTTAATGGCGTTTTAATATTAAATTCCCTTTGTTGAGAAGTGCACGAATAAAATATGACTTTTTGCACGCACACAGTTATTTCTGAATTGAAAGAATGCGACCGCATTTCGAACAATAATGGGCGGCCATCGATGCATCCTCGAGCGCATCAGCAAAAAGCGCTTTGGAAGGAACTGCAAAGACAGAAATAGATGCGATTGTGGAGCCTCGTGGCAAAAAACGGTTTTGATAAAATCGCTCAAAAACGAGGCACAATCGACGATTTCTCGCTCAGTTAAGACTTGCGCGGTGTTTTAAATGGTCTATTAATTTGCATGTAAATTAATTAGCGGACGTTAGTTAGTTTTACAAAGTGTTGAAGTGCATGTATTGCAGTTTACTGTGTTTAGTGTTTAGTGTTTAGCACAAGTTTAGTATGTTCAAACGTACGTACCTTTAGTACGTTTAATTCGTAAGCGCGTACATTGGAAAATCGATATTTTGTTCTACGTGATGCTCATTTTAAAACTAAACATACAATTTTGATTCAATAAAAACCTTTTTATATAAATAAATTTAATCAATTAATTTTATTTATTAAATATTAACCTATAAAGTTAAATTTTATAACTATTAATAAAATAAACTACAAATTTTTTGGCAAACTTGTATTTTTTGGGACATAATTGCAATTAAATGAAATAAAAATTTTGACTGCTGCTACAAAATTTTCGCAAACTTGTATTTTTGTCTTGAACTAAAATTGCGATTTTTAGACTGTTCGAATTTTTAAACTCTTAAAACATAGCCAATTTCACCGAATCTCTATCCTTAATAATAAGAAAGACATAAATGCAATGAAATGAAATAAAAATAATACACTTGATTGCAATGGTCGCAGTAAAATAATTGCAGAAAAATTCTAACTGTTAAAGACTGTTACATTTTTATATAATTTGATCAAAAATGTTTCACCAAACAGTAACTACAGAATCTCACAAATCATAAATGTGCTCCATATCAGAAGTTTCCATCTTTAAAACAGTTTTGTGCAGTAGACAATCAGTCTATGCAGTTACCACTGGTCTACATATAAGTACCAATGTATTACATATATTATATGTATATATTACATTGTTGCAGTGGCCTGGTGATCTATGGGTGATGGTGTTCTCGAAGTTGCCATCAATGTCCAGATAAATCGGTGAGTTTTTGGATTTCTGTTACTAATTCTTCGCAAACTTCCTCCATAGAAGGTTCGAATTCTTTTTGAGTACGAATTTTGCATTGATTAAACAGGTTATTGTGCGTGCACTTAAAAAGAGCGTTATCATTAAGCCAATGTATACATGTATAGGTATGTGTATATACAATTTGCGATTACAAAATAAATATACAACATAGATAATTCCACATGTTCAACATAGATAATTCCACAATTCCAAAGTTATCCAACTTTGTAATGATATTCAGCATTATCACACTTGATTATCATCACCAGTAAGTTGTTGTTCTTGTTGTTGTTCAAAATTGTACTTAATAAAATTGGAATTTTGAAAAATTTGAACAACTTTGATAAATTATTTACCTTGTATGTAATGTACAATTTGGGATTACAAAATAAATATACAACATAGATAATTCTACAAAGTTATCCAACTTTGTAATGATATTCAACATTACCACACTTGATTATCATCATAGTAAGTTCATACAGTTGTTGTTCAAAATTGTCCTTAATAAAATTGGAATTTTGAAAATTAGAGCAATGTCGACAAATGTATATATTGTATTCAAATGTACAATTTGGGATTACAAAATAAATATACAACATAGATAATTCCACAAAGTTATCCAACTTTGTAATGATATTCAGCATTATCACACTTGATTATCATCACCAGTAAGTTGTTGTTCAAAATTGTCCTTAATAAAATTAGAATTTTGAAAATTAGAGCAATTTCGACAAATGTATATATTGTATTCAAAAGTACAATTTGGGATTACAAAATAAATATACAACTTAGATAATACCACAAAGTTTTCCAACTTTGTAATGATATACAGCATTATCACACTTGATTATGATCACAGTGATTATAATTGTGATATTGTCCTCTATAATATTCCCATCACAGTGACTATATTTGTGATATTGACATTAGTAGTATCGTCATCTGTGATATTGCCATCACAGTGACTCTAATTGTGATATTGACATTATTTGTATCGTCATCTGTAATATTGCCATCACAGTGACTATAATTGTGATATTGACATCAGTGCTATTGATATCACAGTGACTATAATTGTGATATTGACATCAGTAGTATTGACATCAGTGATATTGACATCACAGTGACTATAATTGTGATATTGACATCAGTAGTATTGACATAAGGGATATTGAATCACAGTGACCATAATTGTGATATTCAGATCAGTGATATTTACATCACAGTGACTATAATTATGATATTGACATCAATAGTATTGACATCAGTGGTGTTGATATTAGTGATATTGACATCGCAGTGACTATAATTTCAACGATACACGTTGGCCAATATCAAACTTTCATTCTTCGTATAAACTTCGACTTATCTTCGAATTCGAAGATTTTATGTTAAATTTCTTAAATTTAACTTTTGAAAAATAGAGTTTACATTATACTGTGACACATACTACAATATTTTGGAAAAAAAAATTGCCCTTTTTAAAAATTACAAATTGGTATAGTACATACAGTTGTTGTTCTTGTTATTCAAATGTGTTCTTAATAAAATTGGAATTATTAAAAATTTGAGCAATTTTGATAAAATAGTTTTGTTGTTCAATCACAGTGACTATAATTGTGATATTGACTTCAGTAGTATTGACATTAGTGATATTGACATCACAGTGACTATATTTTCAATGATACATGTTGACCAATATCAAACTTTCATTCTTCATATAAACTTCGAATAAACTTCGAATTCGAAGAATTTATGTTACGAAAATTTCTTAAATTTTATTTTTGCAAAATAGATTTTACACTAAACAAGAACACATACTACAATATTTTGAAAAAAAATCATGATATTTTAAAAATTACAAATTGGTATAGTTCATACAGTTGTTGTTCTTGTTGAAAAATTTGAGCAATTTTGATAAATTGTCTTCATTCTATTCAAATGTATTCAATTTGTGACATTTTCGTCACCACCACCATAGTATATTATAGTATTTATTGGTGTTAAGTAACAACACCTTTACAGCAACCCAAAAAATTGAGAATATCAAAAATATAAAGTTCAAAATTCTGTTTCTATTTTGATTTTCCATAAATTTGTTTTAAAGGTGTATTATACCAAAAATATCTAATATCATAAAAACAAAATTGAGGATTTTTTTAATTTTATGACATTTTCTAAGGTTTCAAAAGTTATGGATGATGTTATGCATGTGTATCAAGTTTTATTCAAACACCAAATTAAAAACCCTCGGAAACAACCATGAAAAAAATAACTCCTTTAATTCTCTAGATATTGTAATTATTTTAGTTTAATTCTCTA